>JAOPSE010000006.1:140849128-142107265 GCA_029449295.1 Zea luxurians | reverse complement strand
TCTTGGGTGGTCCACCGTGCGCACGGCGCGACAACCACCCTCACGGCGGGAGGGGGCACCGGGAGCCAAGCCGGCGAGCCCAACATGCTGGGGCTGGCGACACCCGCCGTCGATCGGCCCCGCGCTGTCGAAGTCTGCCCCGCTCGCAGGGCCAGTGAGTGCCCACTCCCTTGGATGCTGAAGGGAGGCTGACCCACGAACCCGCGCGGGAGGTAGAGCTCCGGCTCAGCCCGGCCTCCGCCCCAGCAAGGATGATGAACATCCTTGAAGCTGAGGGCGGAACCAAGATCGCAGCCCCGGCTTGCTTCTCCCCGTCCAGAAGCTGGAGGTCACCGTCTTGGGTGACCACCGGCGAGGGGGATGCAGCCGGGCTGCCTGATGAAAATCCTTGAAGCCGAACGATGGCTGAAAGGTACCAACTTCCACGAAGTTGCGTTCCTCCGACGACAAGACGGAAGGATTCCGGGCGTCCCCCGCCCAAGGGCTCTGAAGGTGGAAGACACGATGCATGAGGGGAGCGTGAAGACATGGTTGCCCTCCAAGGGGGTCGCCCCCCTTTAAAGGCGACTCTCCGACCTGCACCCTCAGCCATCGCGGGCTGAGTCTTCTCCAACACGCTCCAAGATTCTCCCCCCCCCCCACGACGCGGGGGGCTGGGTCCACACGTCATGCAAGCCGGTCCAGGGGAGAAGAAGCCAAACCGTCGCGCGCGCGCGGTGCATGCAACCACCCGGCGGTTACAAGCACTCCTCCACTTTCGCCCAGACCAGCGGGTGAAAGGGCGGACAGCCATGCAGGCGGCATGCAACCGTGCCAAGTGGGCGCGCCCCTTCGACTCCAACAAGCCCAGTGTAGCATCCCAAAAATTCAAATCTTGAAATTTTCTCAAACTCGCTCTAAATTCAAAATGAATTTCAAATTTCATTTCAAAATGTTGTTTGCGAGTTGATATCAGCAAATAAATTATAGTGGTCTATATTCTCTCCAAAATCCTCCTCAAAAATATCCTACAAATATTTCTCAGTGACCCCCCTCAAATTTGTTCCAGAAATACTGCCCGGATATTTCCCCAGTAATCCCCCTCAAGTTCTTTCTAGAAATATTGCCCAGATATTCCACCGATATATCTCCAAGTATTTTCCTCTTGAGAAATACCTTTAGAATCATTTTTCAAGTCCCTATAAATATTTCCTTCATAACTTTCCTCATGCCCATACGTATACGTATGCCTCCAGTGTCATACGGTGAGCTCTACAAGCTAATTACACTTATACAAGACAAATACATGCTAATCTCCACTAATCCTCTCATCCTCCCCCTAATCCTCTCATCCCTCCCCCTAATCCCCCCACCATGGCTATAAATAGAGGGGCAAGGGCCTCCTCTCATCCCACCCCAAGCCATTTCATGGCAACTCTCTTCCCCCCCCCCACACACACACACCCACTCCATGTTCCACATAAGCACACACTAGCACAAGGATCGTTCGATCGTTCTTCAATCGTTCGTCCCTGTTCTTAGTTTGTTCGTTCGTTCGTCCGATCGTTCGATCGTTCGTCCGATCGTTCGTGGTTCGTTCGTCCGTTCGTCCGATCGTTCGATCGTTCGTCCGTTCGTTCGTCCAAATAATCTTTTTCCTACCGTTATGCTGCCGAAATTCCGATCGTTCGTTCGTTCGATCATTCGATCGTTCATCGTTCGTTCATAGTCCCTATTCATCGTTCATCTTTCGTTCATAGTCCCTATTCATCGTTCGTTCATAGTCCCTATTCATCGTTCTTCCAGATAATCGTTGTCCTGCCGTTATGCTGCCGAAATTCCGATCGTTCGTTCGTTCGATCATTCGATCGTTCATCGTTCGTTCATAGTCCCTATTCATCGTTCTTCCAGATAATCTTTATCCTGCCGTTATGCTGCCGAAATTCCGATCGTTCGTTCGTCCGATCATTCGATCGTTCGTCCGTTCGTTCGTCCAAATAATCTTTTCCCGCCGTTATGCTGCCAAAATTCCAATCGTTCGTTCGTCCGATCATTCGATCGTTCGTCCGTTCGTTCATAGTTCCTATTCATCGTTCATCGTTCGTTCATATGAACTATTCGCTATCACTATTCACCATTACTATTCACCATTACTATTCACCATTACTATTCACCATTACTATTCATCGTTACTATTCACATACACTATTCATCATCGTTACTATTTATCATTACTATTCATCATCGTTACTATTCATCGATGATATCTATAATTACTTTTCCATCGCCACTATTCATCGTTACTATTCATCGATTAGCCAATCACCCCAAATTTCAACTACTCATACATCATGCTGTCCAGTCCACCTAAGACCAGCCAGACCCATATTCCAGTCATACGAACTCCAGTGACTGTGATTTTCCTTCCAGTAGGGAACTTCCCATCTGTTCACCATCCCAAGTTTCTCCGAGTTGAGCACGCTTAACTTTGAGATTCCTTCGAACCAGGCTCCCAAACTCAGATTCCAATAATTCTCGTTTCTAAATTTTTATCAAACTATTCCCTATCCAGCCATATCACCCCTTAAGCATGGTTCATGTTCCAGAAAACTCCCAAAATACTCTTGTCCATATTCTGCCTATAACTCTCATGTTCATACCAAGTCAGACGATTCATTCGTCACTATTCTCACCAACAGTGAACTTCACTGTGCTACACCACCTACACTCAGCTATAAATACACCCAGCTACCCTCTCCCTCTCCACACACACTCAACACCCTCAGCCAAGGCAAACACCCACCCACTCAGTTACTCCGCTCTACCGGCTACACGCATAGTGTCGCTTCGCCTCCAGTCCACCCTCCTGGTAAGCACCTCCGCTCCACCACCAGTAATATCACAACACCACATGACATAGATTCTACTCAAGACTCTACCCATCCATATATCGCTATTCTGACCATTATACTAAATATTTGTGGTATACTTGCTGGTTTGTATGTTTGCTTGTTCATGTTGCATAGTTATCGGAGCGTTCGTGCCATCTAGTGGAGGCCAGATCTGCAAGTCTACGCCAGGCGGTGGAGCCAGAAGCCAGTTCCGCGAGCTCTCCTTCCCCCTTCGCCGAATAAGCACGGCAAGCTCACTGGATCCCTTTGATGCATAAATTACCTATGTTTTACAACCACAACCCTCAGCCTGTTATTTTATGCATAATATGATTTTGAGACAAGTTATTATGGCCACCCAGCCGCTTGCCGCAATCAATCCCTGATATAATTGTTACAAATGATTTGAGGAAAGGTGTGAGTTTTCAAAAGAAAATGCTTTTCAAAATGTGTTTGATGAAGGGTTTTCACCCTTATCACCTTTGAGTAGGGATGATCAAGGACTCCCTGGTTTAGGGGAGGGCCTAAGGTGTTGGCTCAGCTGGTTTTAGGCGTGAGCAGAAGGATTGTCCCCTCATATAAGGACCGGTTTGTCATCTTCACTACCTGTACTCTTTAATAGTACAACCACTCGAGACTGTGTGGGCAGTCACTCAATCTGAACTCGTACGGTCCAACCCCAGGGTTATGAAGGCTGGGGAGCACCGGGAGGATAAGGAGGGGGAAAGTTTTGTCCGGTTTGGGCATGGCGGTGGCCTGACTCCTTCGGTATAACCGTTAAGGTTAGGACGTGCGGGGAAAGAAAGAGATTCGGATTCGGATCTCATTGATCATGAGATCGCAGAGCCGGACTAGTGGGTAAAGTGTACACCTCTGCGCAGAGTTTGAAAACCTATTCGAATAGTCTGTGTCCACAGGAATGGACGAGTCTGGTATGGTATGGCAATTAATGTTTTGTTTTCCAAAGAAAGAGATGGTTTTGAGAAAAGTGGTTTTTAAAAGGTTCGGCGGTTGAGCCGTGAGCTATGGTGGACGGGAAGTCTAGTAGCTGTTTTTGAAAAGGAAAACCAGTGGGAAACTGCTGAGATACCTGGATGGTTTAGTCCAGGGGATTTTGTTATAATACTGAAAAACTTCCTGCTCCTTTTGGAGAGGATGCGCTTTGCAAAAGTATAAAATGTTTTTTTTTAAACAACCATGCATAAAATATTGCTGTTTCTGCAAAATATTCTGAGCTCCACATATTCCATGCATTATATCTGATTTCCCCATTCCGCGGGTGAAGGTGGGCTGCTGAGTACGTTTGTACTCACCCTTGCTTATTTGTTGTTTTTCAGAAAAGGAGATCGGGTAAGAGTTACGACTGTTCCCAACCTTGCCTGTGGCTGTTGGACCGCTGATTGGCTTCGCTGCGTATATCGGGCTGCTTCAGCCCCACTCTGATGATATGTTCCGAGTTGTGGACCAACTCTTAAAGTTGATCGCCACCTTTATAGGTTTGTCTCGTTTAAGCAGATCTGGAATCATCTGATGTATAAATGTGTTTACTAGCCTCCTGGGACTAGTAATTGTATCACATTTGAGTCCCAGAGGATTGGGACGCTTCAGGTGGTATCGGAGCTGTTAGGTTGGCCGCAGGACGTAACCCTTAGCCTGATCCAAAGTTTTTGAGTCAAAACTATTTTCTTAAAAAAATTCTTGCTCTTATCCCTTCATTTCAAAAATGGTTTCCTCCTTTCCTTCTCTCAGAAGTCAGATGGAGGTTCGCTGCCAAACCAGCTTTTGCCAGAATGAAGATGGTTTCCCCAAGTTGCTGAGAGCATGCACAGTCCACCTCGGAATCAGGAGCCAGCCAGAGTATGATGGTCGTGAATTCGTCGAGCATGGCACAGAGAAGTGTGTCGTGACTGTATACATTGGATCCAGTCCGCACCATGTGGAATGGAGTGTCACTACTGCTGGGCACAGATTCAAAGACACCTGCCAAGTCGTCGCTCGCAAGGCATTGAGGGCCCTGTGTCAGATCTATGAAGAAGAAGTGGCCGACACCCCGCTCAGATTCTTTCCGCCCTTTCAGAGAGACCGTCCAGTTTGGATGGCCAGGATGCGTGCATTGGAAGGGCAGCAGCTGCTTGAGGATGACCCCACAGTCGTGTACCTCACTGCATACCTGCTCACCCTGGATGCCCAGTATGATTTCTTGGCCCGGCACCACCGTCAGATGATTGCCCGAGCAGAAGATGCAGAGAAGCTCAACCGTAAGCTCCATGTGGATCTCACCACAGCTCAAGCCCGTGTAGCTGCATTGGAAAGTCGTGAAGTCATTGCTGTTGAAGCCCTGAAGCAAGCCAAGGATGAGCACGTCCAGAAGTTGATGGATGCCTACTTGGTAACCCATAACCAACGTAGAGCCCTGCGGATCCAAGAGCCCGCTCCATCCAACCTAGTTCACAACCAGGAGAGCTGAAGATCCCCAGATTCTTCAAGGTCACCCGGTCTCTATCAGAGAGAGAAGAAGGCTTGGGAACTCCCGGAAGGAACCATAGTCTTGGAAGGAATCCAGTCTCCCCTAAGGCTATGGATAAACAAGAGCACACCCTGAATCCTCCCAAGATCCCCCGCCAGAGTTGTTTGAGCCCCTCACCATGAAGAAGATTCCAGCACCGTCCCTTGAGGTCAAGGAAGAAGCTGCAAGCACCCCCGCCAGCACCGCCGCCCTCAGAGGAGCTACAAGAGCCAGTCCAGCTTGAAGAAGAGTTCAACCACGTCTTGCCATCTCAGTCGCCGCCAGAAGAAGTTGTCAACATCAGCTCCCTGTTGACCCCATCCAGGAGATATCTCAGATTGAAGTTGTGCGTCAGCCTTGCCAGAAGAGAAGCTGCCAGATCTGAGTTAGTTATACCCAGTCCTCTGCGTGCATTAGGTAGTGAAGTTTTCTTCACTTTGGCTAGAGCCCTGCATGTATGAGAGGTAATCGTGTAGTCCCGTGCCTTGAAAAACTCTATTTGTGTGGCCCCCTAAGGCATTTCAAAATGAATTTCGCTTGATGTTTTCTCCCCTTTTGAGTGCATATGTGATGCTTTACGTTAGTGCTCATAAGTTGCATTTAGCATAGTTCTCAATTCAGGAGCCAAGCAATAGTAGTTATGCTTAGCCCCCGAATCTGAGTAGCCCGTGCTTTGGAAAAAACTCTATTCTACCCTTATTCAAAACATTTGATTTGTTTGTGCTTATCATTGCTGAGCTTGTGTGTTTTATTTTCGTTTTTCTTAAAAAGGTTTTCTCTAAAAACATAGATCACAAATTAGAGCTAATCCTCACCTTATGCTTCCATTCTCATCTTAACCCATCTCAAGAGAAAAGTGCCTTACCCAAGAAGACACCGGGAAGCTCACCCTTGAAGCCTGTAACAAGCTACGGAAGAAACCAGTCCAGCCGCTCAGTCAAAAGGACCGACCCGTGAGAATCAAAGCACTGCCCCTGAGTCAAAGTAAACAGGAAAAGAGGACAGAAGGAGTTATTACCATACAGAGAGGCAAAGATTCTTGGAACCAGAGACCACAAACATCAGGGTCATTGACCCCACCACTCACCCGTGCCCCTCGCACGCGTGCCCGCCTCCATGCGCACTACCACAGCCCGCAGCCCCCCCCCCCTTTGCAGTGCACTACCGCCGCCCATGCCACCTTTGCAGCGCACACCACCGCCACCCTCATCGCCGGCAACACCAGGCCCCCCTCCCCTTATCGCACCCGCTGTCGCGTAGCACCTACTCCATCACCACCACTCTGCAACCGGACACCCCCGCTCGCCTATAAATCCCCCCCAGCTCCCTCAACTCCCATCCCAAGCAAAGCACACACACCAGATAAAAATACCTCTGCCAAATCGCAAGCAACTCCATTTTCCACTCCCTTGCCCCTAAGATCACAATGCTTGGTAATTCTTGGGTTTGAAGACTGTTGTATATGGTTCAACATCTTTGGTTTCCTCCTCTGTATGATGGTATACTCTTTGATAGAATCCTCCAGTGGGAAGAGCAAAAGAGAAAGAAAGGAGCAGTGAAAAGAGAAAAAAAGATAGCGAAGAGAAGATAAGAAGAAGGTTCTCCCAAAATCAACCCTGTGTCAGTCATTTTCTCCGCAGCCTGCTCAAGCAGCAACAGCAGAAGAAGGCCCCGTAACACCCTTGTTATGAGGTACTTCAGGAGTTCAAATCCCCAAGATTCAAGAGTTCTACCTCATTCTTTTTAAGTGGGGTAGTGTTCCAGTAAAGGTTCCTGCTATGGAGAAAAAGAAGAAGGCCTGAAGCAAGCTTGTCGAGGACCAGATCATCAAAGCATATAAGTTTCTGGATGAGAAGTGGTCACCCAAGTTCCGTTGATGAAGCATCAGAAGACCAATCAAGGAAGGAATCCATGTGGGAGTTTGCAAGAGAAAGGTTTGCGTGTTGGCATCAATGCTTCCTCAATACGCTAGCTGCCAAGCGAAAGCTAGAAGCCTGAAGATGATCTTTGACTAGCCAGAATCAGCGTTTGCAATCAGTAGCCGGACGCTCCGCAAGGGCCAGATTTTGTTGAAGTTCCATCTCCTCGAAGATTTGCAAAGTGAAGATATGTAGCTGAAGTAAAGCTATACCCATAACCCTTCTAAGCCGAATCTCGAGGACGAGATTCCTTTTAAGTGGGGTAGATTTGTAGCATCCCAAAAATTCAAATCTTGAAATTTTCTCAAACTCGCTCTAAATTCAAATGAATTTCAAATTTCATTTCAAAATGTTTGTTTGCGAGTTGATATCAGCAAATAAATTATAGTGGTCTATATTCTCTCCAAAATCCTCCTCAAAATATCCTACAAATATTTCCTCAGTGGACCCCCTCAAATTTGTTCCAGAAATACTGCCCGGATATTTCCCCAGTAATCCCCCTCAAGTTCTTTCTAGAAATATTGCCCAGATATTCCACCGATATATCTCCAAGTATTTTCCTCTTGAGAATAACCTTTAGAATCATTTTTCAAGTCCCTATAAATATTTCTTCATAACTTTCCTCATGCCCATACGTATATGTATGCCTCAGTGTCATACGGTGAGCTCTACAAGCTAATTACACTTATACAAGACAAATACATGCTAATCTCCACTAATCCTCTCATCCTCCCCCTAATCCTCTCATCCCTCCCCCTAATCCCCCACCATGGCTATAAATAGAGGGGCAAGGGCCTCCTCTCATCCCACCCCAAGCCATTTCATGGCAACTCTCTTCCCCCCCCACACACACACCCACTCCATGTTCCACATAAGCACACACTAGCACAAGGATCGTTCGATCGTTCTTCAATCGTTCGTCCCCTGTTCTTAGTTTGTTCGTTCGTTCGTCCGATCGTTCGATCGTTCGTCCGATCGTTCGTGGTTCGTTCGTCCGTTCGTCCGATCGTTTCGATCGTTCGTACCGTTCGTTCGTCCAAATAATCTTTTTCCTACCGTTATGCTGCCGAAATTCCGATCGTTCGTTCGTTCGATCATTCGATCGTTCATCGTTCGTTCATAGTCCCTATTCATCGTTCATCGTTCGTTCATAGTCCCTATTCATCGTTCGTTCATAGTCCCTATTCATCGTTCTTCCAGATAATCGTTGTCCTGCCGTTATGCTGCCGAAATTCGATCGTTCGTTCGTTCGATCATTCGATCGTTCATCGTTCGTTCATAGTCCCTTTCATCGTTCTTCCAGATAATCTTTATCCTGCCGTTATGCTGCCGAAATTCCGATCGTTCGTTTCGTCCGATCATTCGATCGTTCGTCCGTTCGTTCGTCCAAATAATCTTTTCCCGCCGTATGCTGCCAAATTCCAATCGTTCGTTCATCCGATCATTCGATCGTTCGTCCGGGTCGTTCATAGTTCCTATTCATCGTTCATCGTTCGTTCATATGAACTATTCGCTATCACTATTCACCATTACTACTATTCACCATTACTATTCACCATTACTATTCACCATTACTATTCATCGTTACTATTCACATACACTATTCATCATCGTTACTATTTATCATTACTATTCATCATCGTTACTATTCATCGATGATATCTATAATTACTTTTCCATCGCCACTATTCATCGTTACTATTCATCGATTAGCCAATCACCCCAAATTTCAACTACTCATACATCATGCTGTCCAGTCCACCTAAGACCAGCCAGACCCATATTCCAGTCATACGAACTCCAGTGACTGGTGATTTTCCTTCCAGTAGGGGAACTTCCCATCTGTTCACCCATCCCAAGTTTCTCCGAGTTGAGCACGCTTAACTTTGAGATTCCTTCGAACCAGGCTCCCAAACTCAGATTCCAAGTAATTCTCGTTTCTAAATTTTTATCAAACTATTCCCTATCCAGCCATATCACCCCTTAAGCATGGTTCATGTTCCAGAAAACTCCCAAAATACTCTTGTCCCATATTCTGCCTATAACTCTCATGTTCATACCAAGTCAGACGATTCATTCGTCACTATTCTCACCAACAGTGAACTTCACTGTGCTACACCACCTACACTCAGCTATAAATACACCCAGCTACCCTCTCCCTCTCCACACACACTCAACACCCTCAGCCAGGCAAACACCCCACCCACTCAGTTACTCCGCTCTACCGGCTACACGCATAGTGTCGCTTCGCCTCCAGTCCACCCTCCTGGTAAGCACCTCCGCTCCACCACCAGTAATATCACAACACCACATGACATAGATTCTACTCAAGACTCTACCCATCCATATATCGCTATTCTGACCATTATACTAAATATTTGTTGGTATACTTGCTGGTTTGTATGTTTGCTTGTTCATGTTGCATAGTTATCGGAGCGTTCGTGCCATCTAGTGGAGGCCAGATCTGCAAGTCTACGCCAGGCGGTGGAGCCAGAAGCCAGTTCCGCGAGCTCTCCTTCCCCCTTCGCCGAATAAGCACGGCAAGCTCACTGGATCCCTTTGATGCATAAATTACCTATGTTTTACAACCACAACCCTCAGCCTGTTATTTTATGCATAATATGATTTTGAGACAAGTTATTATGGCCACCCAGCCGCTTGCCGCAATCAATCCCTGATATAATTGTTACAAATGATTTGAGGAAAGGTGTGAGTTTTCAAAAGAAATGCTTTTCAAAATGTGTTTGATGAAGGGTTTTCACCCTTATCACCTTTGAGTAGGGATGATCAAGGACTCCCTGGTTTTAGGGGGAGGCCTAAGGTGTTGGCTCAGCTGTTTAGGCGTGAGCAGAAGGGATTGTCCCCTCATATAAGGACCCGGTTTGTCATCTTCACTACCTGTACTCTTTAATAGTACAACCACTCGAGACTGTGTGGGCAGGTCACTCAATCTGAACTCGTACGGTCCAACCCCAGGGTTATGAAGGCTGGGGAGCACCGGGAGGATAAGGAGGGGGAAAGTTTTGTCCGGTTTGGGCATGGCGGTGGCCTGACTCCTTCCGGTATAACCGTTAAGGTTAGGACGTGCGGGGAAAGAAAGAGATTCGGATTCGGATCTCATTGATCATGAGATCGCAGAGCCGGACTAGTGGGTAAAGTGTACACCTCTGCGCAGAGTTTGAAAAACCTATTCGAATAGTCTGTGTCCACAGGAATGGACCGAGTCTGGTATGGTATGGCAATTAATGTTTTGTTTTCCAAAGAAAGAGATGGTTTTGAGAAAAGTGGTTTTTAAAAGGTTCGGCGGTTGAGCCGTGAGCTATGGTGGACGGGAAGTCTAGTAGCTGTTTTTGAAAAGGAAAACCAGTGGGAAACTGCTGAGATACCTGGATGGTTTAGTCCAGGGGATTTTGTTATAATACTGAAAAACTTCCTGCTCCTTTTGGAGAGGATGCGCTTTGCAAAAGTATAAAATGTTTTTTTTAACAACCATGCATAAAATATTGCTGTTTCTGCAAAATATCTGAGCTCCACATATTCCATGCATTATATCTGATTTCCCCATTCCGCGGGTGAAGGTGGGCTGCTGAGTACGTTTGTACTCACCCTTGCTTATTTGTTGTTTTTCAGAAAAGGAGATCGGGTAAGAGTTACGACTGTTCCCAACCTTGCCTGTGGCTGTTGGGAACCGCTGATTGGCTTCGCTGCGTATATCGGGCTGCTTCAGCCCCACTCTGATGATATGTTCCGAGTTGTGGACCAACTCTTAAAGTTGATCGCCACCTTTATAGGTTTGTCTCGTTTAAGCAGATCTGGAATCATCTGATGTATAAATGTGTTACTAGCCTCCTGGGACTAGTAATTGTATCACATTTGAGTCCCAGAGGATTGGGAACGCTTCACCCAGCATGGAGGTCCAGGCCCACGCGTCATGCACCGGTGCGCCGGTTGCTACGTGTGAGCAACTGCACCGCCACTCACGCCACTACCGGGCCTCCTCGACTGCGGAGTCAATACCGGCGACTCGAGGCAACCCTGCAGTGCCAACCAAGCGCGGACGGTCAAATGCGGTCAAAATGGGCCGGCAGTATGGCGGTGACAGGCGGGCAGGAGCATCGGTCACGTCGTCAGCCAGGCTTACGTCCCATCCAGGGGCAGCGAGGGGAGCCCTCTCCCACGGCGTGAAGACGGTGCGCCAGTGATCCATTCTCGAACGGCTCACGCACGCGCAACGACCGCTTCACGAACCACTCGCCCCGTCGCATTAACTCCGCGGCAGGACAGGCGGCGCCTCAGGCGGGAGAAGCAAGCAACGCTTCGCCTTCGCCATAAATGACCGCGTCAAAAAAGGTACGCCGCGTCATTCGATTTCGTGTCCTTTTCCTTTTCCTCTTTCTCTCTCTTACAACAGGGACCGGGAAAGGGGGATACCCCCAAAAAGGACCCTTCTCCGTGAAGGGAAACAGGCTCCGAGCCTCCCTACTGATCAGAGGTTCGAAAGGCCGGCCCCTCGGAGGGGTTCAACGGCCGCCTCAGATCGATTGGGTTCTGCGCCCACTTACTGGTCAGAGGTTTCGATGGCCGGCCCCTCGAAGGGTTCAACGGCCGCCTCAGGCCACTCGGGCCCCGCGCCCACTACTGATCAGGGGTTCATAGGCTGGCCCTTCGAAGGGTTCACAGTCGCCTCAGACACAGAGCGAGGGATGACCATGGGTACGTTCGATACATAACCCAGGCTCGGGCTACGCTCCCGAGGTACACTAGGACATATTCCGAGACCAGCGGGAACGATCTTGTAACGTAATCCCATCAGAGGGAGGCATCGAGCCCTCGGACCCCGTCGATAGGGACCGGGTCCGGCAGATCACCCGCAGGTACTTTTGGGCGCGCCTCTGGGCCTCTAAGCCGACCCCTAACAAATGGGGCACGGACGTCCGCTCAGATTACCCGCCAGCAGCTCACCGGAGACAGCATGTTCGGCGCCCTCCGAGGACAACATGGCGCTTTCCCCCTCCTCCTTGCGGAAAGGCGACGCAGGGGCGTATGTAAAAAAAGACGAGTCTGTCCTTGACCGTCCTCGATCGTCCTGTGCAGAGGCTCGGGGGCTGCTCCTCGCAAATTCGGCTCCGGCCAAACCATTGACAGCGTCAACATACCAGCCCGAGAACTTGGGACCCGACCGTGCACTCGGGCTACTGCCAGCTCGCATGAGGGAACAACTAGACTAGCCGAAGTGTTGCGAAAACGCACTAAGACCTCGAAGGAGTAAAACTACTCCTCCGAGGCCTCAGGGGCTACACCCGGCGGGTGCGCTCGCGCGCACCCACCGGAACAGAATGCAACCGAAAAAGGCTGGTCCCCTTGCAAAAAAGTGCGGCAAAAGCCTCCAAGCGAGTATTAGTACTCCCTTGGAGGCTCGGGGCTACTGTCGGGGACCATAATTAGGAGTACCCTCAAGTCCCTAAATCTCAGCTGGTAACCCCCATCAGCACAAAGCTGCAAAGGCCTGATGGGTGCGATTAAGTCAAGGATCGGTCCGTTCAAGGGACATGATCGTGCCTCGCCCGAGCCTAGCCTCGGCAAGGGAAGCCGACCCCAGAGAACCTACGTCTCGCCCGAGGACCCCCCTCCAACAACGGGCACAATGTCAGCTCGCCCAAGGCCCAGTCTTCACCGAGAAGCAACCTTGGCCACATCGCCACGCCGACCGAACCAAATCGTAGGGGCATTTAATGCAAAGGTGGGCCTGACACCTTTATCCTGACGCACGCCCTCCAGTCTACAGAGCCGAAGTGACCGCAGTCACTTCGCCGCTCTACTGACCGGTCTGACAAGAGGACAGCACCGCCTGCGCCGCTCCGACTGCTGAGCCACCCGACAGAGTGAGGCTGACAGCAGCCAAGGCCGGCCTCAGGCGTCATAGGAAAACTCCGCCTCGCCCGACCCTAGGGCTAGGACTCGGGCTCAGCCCGGAAGACGGCGAACTCCGCTCCGCCCGACCCAGGGCTCGAACTCGGGCTCAGCCCCGGAAGACGATGAACTCCGCTCCGCCCAACCGAGGGCTCGGACTCGGGCTCAGCCCCGGAAGACGACGAACTCCGCTCCGCCCGACCCAGGGCTCGGACTCGGGCTCAGCCCGAAGACGGCGAACTCCGCTCCGCCCGACCCAGGGCTCGGACTCGGGCTCAGCCCCAGAAGACGACGAACTCCGCCTCGCCCGACCCAGGGGCTCGGACTCAACCACGCCACGGAAGACAGACTCGACCTCGACCTCGGAGGAGCCTCCACATCGCCCAACCTAGGGCGCGGACCGACCACGTCGACAGGAGGCGCCATCATTACCCTACCCCGAGCTGACTCAAGCTACGGGGAACAAGACCGGCGTCCCATCTGGCTCGCTCCGCCAGATAGGCAATGATGGCGCCCACACGCTCTGTGACGACGGCGGCTCTCGGCCCCCTTACGGAAGCAAGAGGACGTTAGCAAGGACTCGACAGCCCCGACAGCTGTCCTCCCGCCAGGCTCCAGCGCTCCTCCGACGGCCATGACACCACACGAACCGGGTGCCAAGACCTCTCCGGCTGCCACGATGGCATGTACTTAGGGCGCTAGCTCACCACCGCTAGACACGTTAGCACATTGCTACACACCCCATTGTACACCTGTATCCTCTCCTTGCGCCTATAAAAGGAAGGACCAGGGCCCTCTTACGGGAGGTTGGCCCGCGCGGAGAAGGACGGGACGGCGCTCGCGCAAGGCCGCTCGCTCCCACTCCCGTGTGGACGCTTGTATCCCCCTACTGCAAGCGCACCCGACTCAGGCGCGGGGCTAACACGAAGGCCACGGGATCCGCTCTCTCACGCCTGCCTCCTCCGGCTGCCTCCTTTCCCCCCTTCGCGTTCCGCCTCGCGTCGACCCATCTGGGCTGGGGCACGCTGCGACAATTCACTCGTCGGTCCAGGGACCCCCCGGGTTTCGAAACACCGATAATTTGTATAAAAAGGCAAAAAAATTAATATCTGATTAAGTATCTGCTTTTGTTGACGCTTTTTTGGAGCGCCAATCACTCAACAAGAACCGTGGCGGTGCACTCTGCACAGGGGCGGACGGTCCGCGCGCAGGGCCGGACGGTCCGCGGCCTGGTGCGGGGCGCGGTGGTGCTCTCTGCGCAAGGGCGGACTGTCCGCGGCCTGGGGCCGGACGGTCCGCGACCTGATGCGCGGCTGGGGCTTCTGCCTGACGGCCGGACGGTCCGCGCCCTGGGGCCGGACGGTCCGCGCGTACGCAGGAACGGCGGGAGATCGCCGACGGCGCCTGGATCTCGCTCCCGGGAGGGACCCCGTCGGGGAGTAGAGATCCTAGGTTGTGTCTAGGCTCGGGCCGGCCGACCTAGACTCCTCTAATCGACGTAGAGCCGAAGAGAGACGAAGAATTTGGGGATCGAGAGGCTAAACCTAAACTAGACTAGAACTACTCCTAAGATAAATGCGGAATAAAAGTTGTATTGATTCGATTGTTGATGATTACAAATCGGCCGTAGACCTCTCTATTTATAGAGGAGGGGGGCTGGACCCTTTTACACAACTGATTCCGAGCTAATCCCGTGAATATAGCTAACAACCGTAGCACAAAACTCGGAACCCTAATCTGTTCTGCGCACGCGCGGACCGTCCGGCCCACAGGCGCGGACCGTCCGGACCGCGGACCGTCCGGCCTCAGGGCCGGACTGTCCGCCGGCTCAAAACCGGTTCGAACATATGCCCCCCTGCCTTTTGGTGGAGCTGAGCGAACTAAAAGCAACTAACTCGATGTGATCACATCGGTTTTCTTAGGCATCTTGCCACATACTAGGATGGTACTGTTTGAGGAAACGCCCATTCAAAGCCTTAGGTAAATCCTTGCCTTGTAATGTTTGTAGTAAATAAGCGTTACCAGACATCACCTGTTTCACTTTATAAGGACCCTCCCAGCTTGGTGACCATTTCCCGAACTTTCGGTCTTTATTCCTTAGAGGTAGAATGGTCTTCCACACCAAGTCTCCTACTTGGAATGATTTTGCTTTGACCTTCTTGTTGTAGGCCCTGGCTACCATGATCTTGTCCTTTTCTATTGCTCCCAAAGCTATCATCCTCTTGTCGGTCACCTCATCAATATTATCCATCATTGAATTATAATAATCAGTAGCAGTTAGATCATTTTGTCTGGCAAACCTGACAGCATTCAAACTTATTTCCACAGGTAACACTGCTTCCTGCCCATAGACAAGCTCAAAAGGAGATACTTTAGTAGCACTATGCTTAGATATTCTATGAGCCCATAAAGCTTCAGACAAAATCTTATGCCAATGTCTAGGATTATCAGATACCTTTTTCTTTATCAAATTAATCAACGTCCTATTACTAGACTCGGCCTGTCCATTGGCCTGAGCATAATATGGAGACGAATTAAGCAGCTTAATTCTGTATAATTCAGCAAATTCACGTACCTCCTTTGACATAAAAGAAGTACCTTGATCTGTAGTCAAAGTCTGGGGAATGCCGAATCTATGAATAATATGCTCAGTTATGAACTCAATTACCTCCTTGTGCGTCATGTTCTTTAGAGCAACGGCTTCAGTCCATTTGGTGAAATAGTCAGTGGCAACTAACACAAACCGATGCCCCTTTGATGACGAAGGATGAATTTCTCCAATAAAGTCTAATCCCCATCCTCTGAAAGGCCAAGGTTTGATGATAGGATGCAATTCGGCTGAAGGGACCAACTGTAGGTCGCCGAATTTTTGACATACTTGGCAACCCTTGTAGTACTTGAAATAATCAGCTACCATGTTAGGCCAATAAAAACCAGACCTTCGCAACAGCCATTTCATCTTTGGAGCCGATTGGTGGGTACCACAAATTCCTTCATGTACTTCGGCCATGGCCAATATAGCATCATCTGGGCCCAAGCACTTAAGCAAGACATCATTGACTGTTCGGCGGTAGAGTTCATCACTCATCAAAACATACTTGAAAGCTGTTCGCCGAATGTTTTTATCTGTCCTGTTATTGGGATTTCGTAAATAATTAAGTATAGGTGTCCTCCAATCACTTGCATCGGCTCCATTGTCAGCCGAATCAATTAAGAGGATGTTTCTGGTAACCCCGGACGGTCCGGCGTCGTCACGCGGACGGTCCGCGACCTGGGAATTTGGCTCTGCACTGGTTATCAGATTTTCAGTTTTGTGAAATTTCCCTCTCTTTATCCGATAACCTGATGCATCTTGTGCCAAATCGTTAGCTCTATGATTCTCAACTCTAGAGACATGCCGAATACTGAATTCGTCAAAAGAATGGATTATGCTCCAACATTTCTCAAGATAACTATTTAGAGTACCATCAAAACATTGATATTCCTCTAACACTTGTTGGACAACCAGCTGAGAATCACCAAATACCTTCACATGTTTTACTCCCATACTATTTAAAAGTTCTAAACCGAATAAGAGGGCCTCATATTCAGCTTGATTATTAGTGCAATAAGTTTTCAATCGGCTAGAGAAGTCAAAGGAGACATTACTTGGTGAAACAAGTACAATGCCAATTCCTTGCCCTTCATTGCAAACCGATCCATCAAAATATAAAGTCCAAGGAGTAATAGTGAGGTATGACATGTCTAGTTCATGAATATCATTAACCCGATGTTCTACAATAAAATCCGCTACGACTTGGCCTTTCATAGATTTCAATGGTTCATAGGCCAAGTCATATTCTATGAGTGCATAAGCCCACTTACCAATTCTACCACTCATAATTGGGTTATGCAACATGTATTTGATTATATCGGCTTGACCAGAAACAGTGCAATGACTAGACAGTAAATAACATCTACATTTGGTGCATGCATAAAACAAGCATAAGCATAACTTTTCAATAAAAGTGTACCTTGTTTCAGCATCCACCAACCTTCGGCTTAGATATGTCACCACATGCTCCTTCCCCTCAGTTTCTTGTGTTAGAACAGCCCCAATAACCTTGTCTTCAGCTGCAATGTATAATCTGAATGGTGCTCCTACTTGTGGTGCTTTTAATACGGGAGCCGAAGACAAGTATTTTTTAATGAGATCAAATGCTTTCTGCTGCTCTGCCCCCCAAGTGAATTCAGCATCATTCTTAAGCCGAAGGATAGGGGTGAAGGCATCAATCTTCCCGGCTAGGTTAGAAATAAACCTTCGTAAATAATTCACCTTGCCGAGAAACCTCTGCACTTCGACCTTACAAGTCGGAGGCCCCACATTCCGAATAGACTTGATTCGGTCAGGGTCTATTTCTATACCATGTTCATGGATGACAAATCCTAAAAACTTACCAGCCGACACCCCAAAAGCACATTTACGTGGGTTCATTTTTAAACCATACCGACGCATTTTATCAAAGGCTTTGCGCAAATCAGCTATATGAGAACTAAACTTAGCCGATTTGACTACAATATCATCAATATAGACTTCCACAGTGTTTCCTAACAACTCATGGAAGATCAGATTCATAGCCCTCTGATAAGTAGCACCAGCATTTTTAAGACCGAATGTCATGACAACCCATTCAAATAAACCAATGAAGCCTGGACATATAAAGGCCGTTTTAGACGCATCTTCTTCGGCCATGAAAATCTGATTATATCCGGCATTACCATCAAGAAAGCTAATAATTCTATTCCCTGATGCATTATTGATTAATGTGTCGGCTATGGGCATGGGATATTCGTCTTTAGGAGTTGCTTTATTTAAATTACGAAAATCAATGCATACTCTAAGTTTACCTGACTCCTTCTTCTCCACCGGCACAATATTGGAGACCCACTCTGCGTATCTGCAAGGTCTAATAAAATCAGCTTCTAGCAGCCGGTGGATTTCGTCCTTGATTCGTGGGAGAAGATCTGGACGAAACGTTCTGGCTTTCTGCTTGAAAGGTCTGAAACCAGACTTAATGGGCAGCCGATGTTCGACAATCTCTCGGCTTAGTCCAGGCATTTCAGTGTAATTCCAAGCAAAACAGTCTGAATACTCCTTCAATAGACCGATCATCTCATCTCTAGGATCGGCCTCCAGGGTCTTGTTTACAAAAGTTGGCCTCGGAGTTTTACCATCTCCTATGTCAATCTCCTCCAATGGATCGGCCGATGTAAACCCCTGTCCTAGTTTATCAAGATCTCTGAATTCCTCTATCATGTCTCCCACAGAGGAATTAGATGATCTTTGTGTGATGGCGGGCTTTCCGGTCTCAGGGACCGGATCATCCGTAATACTGTCTTTTCGCTGTGGTAGATGTTCGGTCTTAAAGCCCGAACTGTTTTGTGAAAGACCAGATCATCCGGCTTCGAGAGCCGAATTGTCCGTGATCAACGACTCATGAACTTCATGTGTATTCATCATTTGAACTTTATTTAGGATTTAGCCGATTCTCCATCGGCTCTAGCATTACAGGAATGAAACCTTTCTTATCTATACTTATGAACTGATAATCAGAAAAATCTACTCCTGTGAGACATGTAGCAGTCTCATAAGTCCAGAGTACAGGGGCATCGGCCACAGCGATGCAGGCCGATACATCAGCATGTACTTGTTCTACCTCATCGCCTACCCATTGTATTAGCATTTGATGTAATGTAGAAGGTATACATTGATTGGCATGAATCCAATCTCTGCCTAGAATTAAACTGTAATTCCCTTCTACATCAGCGACGAAGAATGCAGCAGCAAGGGTCTTAGTCCCGATGGTTAATTCAACGGACGTGACTCCCCTGGCTTTAATCGAACTATTCCCAACACCACTGAGGGTCATGTTGGTTTTGACAAGTTCGTCATCTTGTTTACCTAATTTTCTGTATAATGAATAAGGCATTAGATTTACAGCCGCCCCTCCATCTACCAACATCTTAGCAATCGGTATTCCATCAATGTGACCGCGCACGAAGAGCGGCTTTAGATGATTTACCGATTCCTTTGGTTTAGTAAAGGCGGCTTCTTTAGGACCAAAATCGAACTGGGCAGCAACAAGTTCATCGTCGCCAATGATAGTGCAATCGGAAGAAAATGTAATAATATTTACATCCATACCTGGGCGTTCTGGAGAAGCCTCGTAGTCGACCAGGTCTTCTCCTAGCAGGTCGTCCTCTTCCATGGATGTTGTTGTGTTGTTGGAGGCTTCCTGGTGAACGGCGGACGGTCCGCATGCAGGGGCCGGACGGTCCGCGCCTGGTGCAGGTTGTCCAGAGCCTTCCTGGCGAACGGCGGACGGTCCGCACGCGGGGGCCGGACGGTCCGCGCCTGGTGCAGGTTGACTTTTTATTTCTATGGCCGTTTGTTTTTCCTCAACGGCCTTCGGTCTCCATTTCTTTTGTGGTAGCGGGTATAGTGGATGTGTGTCATTAAATGTCTTTTCCGCCTCCTTCTCCTGGCTCTCCTTTGCTCTTAGGCGCTGTAATTTTCTTTTTTGTGACCGTGTCAATCCCGCTGGGCACCATCGAGGCATGGAGTATTTTGGATCAGCTGTTTTGATGGTAGCCGTATCCTTTTCGGTCGTGTTGGCCGATTCGCCGAAAATCATCGGCCCTTTATTGTCTCCCTGTATGACAACATCCGCAGTGCCTATTTTGATGATATCCTTTTTTGCTCTTTGAGTTGCTACAGGTATATGCCCCCCTGCCGGATTGGTCGGCCTAGGAGGCCGAGTAGTCCGGCAACCTTGTTGGGCCTGTGTCTGGTGACCGGATTCAGCAGAGCTCAATCGGTCTTGCACTGGCGGTGCCAACCTATCAAAAACGGATGTTTGGGGTGCCCCCCAGGCGGGGTACTGTGGCATCCCAAATGGATATGGTGGCATGCCCCACATTTGATTTGGGACATATGGTGGAGGTAAGTATGTGTATGGATATGGCATAGATGGATAAGGAGGTGGAGGGGTCCATGTCGGCATGTTAGGTCTCAATTGTACAATAGGACCTTTCATTTCTTCCGATTGGTGATGTGGTCCAATCGGCCTGACCTGACGTTGCTCATGAATGGGTGAGCGGGGTCGCTTCGGTGGCCGGTCACTGGGGCCAGCCTTCTTTTTCACATATTTAGACAACAATTGATCGAAAGTCGGGCCAGGCTTGATCAGCCGACCAGCTGCTTTAAATGTATTTGTTTTCCACGTACCTATCTCTGGTCGTCGTGGTTTGAAGGTACGTGGTCGCTGCGAGTCCTGAGCATGGCCGGACCGTCCGCCAGAGCTCTCCGGACCGTCCGGTGGGGTCCCGGACCGTCCGCGCCTACGTGCCGGACCGTCCGGGATACGCAGCACGGGTTCCTGTATCTGTCTTCCTGTCTGCGCTTGCCCCCCAGTACTGGAGGTTGTAATGGTCACCTTTAAGGTCTCCCCCTCCATCGGGAGTCTTCTCGGCTACCACTTTCCTGCAAGAAACTTTATGATCCTCATCGGCCTTTTTAGAATTGCCGATGATTTCCTCTTTGCCTTTGCCTTTATCGGCCGTGTTTGGCCGAACCAGGACTTTCTTGCCCTCGAAGTCGATCACGTTCATTGGAAATGGCTCTGTATCCACCTGCATTTCCTGAAATTTCAATCGTCCCTCATTAATGGCCGATTGAATCTGTCGTCGGAATATATTACAATCATTAGTGGCATGAGAAAATGAGTTATGCCACTTGCAGTATGCACGACGTTTTAGCTCGTCGGCGGATGGAACAGTGTGATTTATTTTAATATTGCCATTTTTGAGTAGTTCGTCAAATATTTTATCACATTTACCAACATTAAATGTAAACTTAACCTCCTCTTGCCGTTTCTTTTGAACCGGCTGCAAGGAGGAACAAACCGAAGATTTGGCCTGTTTTGGCCAAACCATTTCAGCAGCATACACTTCTGCTGATTCGTCATCTGAGCTACTTTGGTCGTATTCTACTATATGTACGTTGTGACGCATTGTTTTAGCAGTTTCTTTGCTCCGGCTTTCGCAAGCCGAAGCTCTCTGGTGTAACTGTGCTAGTGTAAAAAATTGGATGCCTTCTAATCTCTCTTTTAAATAATATCGTAGACCGTTAAAGGCTAATCCTACTAGCTGTTTCTCTGCTAAATGAATTTGAAAGCATCGGTTTCTTGTATCTCGGAATCTCCGGATGTAATCATTAACCGATTCATCTTTTGTCTGTCGCAACGACGCTAAATCTACCAAATCCAATTCATAGTCACCGGAGAAAAAATGATCATGAAATTTTTGTTCTAAATCCCCCCATGATGAAATGGAATTAGGAGGTAAAGTGGCGTACCATGCAAACGCAAGTTCCTGTTAAAGATAATGAAAACAAACGTATGCGAAATGCCTCTATGTCGGCCAACTCTCCTAATTGTGCTAAAAATTGGCCTATGTGTTCACGTGTGTTCTTTCCTTGATCACCCGAAAATTTTGTGAATTCGGGTATCCTGGTTCCCTGCGGGTATGGGTGGTGATCAAATCGGCTGTCATAAGGTTTCCGATATGATTGCCCCCCAGGGACCATGCTTACTCCGAGCTTATCTCGGAACGCCCCGGCTATTTCTTCCCTTACTATATCAATGGCAGCTGGTGCGAGACCACCGGCTCTCTGATCAAACATAGGTGGGGTTGGCTGTATATTAGCATGTTGTCTTTCCCCCCATTGGTTTGAGTTACGTGGTGCATTTTCATTTGCCCTATATGGGTCATAGGTTTGATCGTTTCTTTCCGGCCTCCTGGGTGGGGCCGGAAAGCTTTCCTGGGCTCTGGATCTTGAATTAATGGGTTGATGCATTGTATAGTGCGATGGGAAGTGTTGCTGGGACGGGCGAGGATTCATGTAATAATCCTCCTCAAAAGACTCATGCACGGACTGTCCGGATACGTACCCGAACCGTCCGGCTGGGTAGTTTGGGTTCTGTGTCGTGTGTGGTGGCTCGGGCGCATATCTAGGTAACTCATTAAAAATAGGCCCGACTGTTGCTGGCCCGGACGGTCCGCGCTCACGTGCGGATGGTCCGGGCATGTGCAGATCGGCTGGTTTGCTGCCGATTTGCGGTTGCTTAGGGTACGTGTCCATCGGCATCCCATAAAGGGGTTGTGACTGGTCGTGACAACCTGTAGCCGATGTGTTACGCGCGTTATCCCCCAACTCAACCTCGTGCGAAGGAAAATTTGCGGTGCTAGATTTATCGAATGCACGTACTAGTCTCTTAAGATCGCTTTGCATACCCCCTATGATGTTCTGCATTTGTTCACGCTGATCTTCTACATAATTTCTAAGAGATTGCAGATCGTTGGTATTACTTACATTGGGGATATCTGGCGTGGGTTGGAGCGAAGCCGGATCCGTCGCCCGATGTCGGACGACCTTGTTGTTCCTGTCCACTTTGAAGTTGGCCAAGAACTTTGCTTTCGCCTCCTGGATCATCCGCTCCTTGTGCTCCTCGAACTGGAGCTGCTCGTCAGCCGGCAAGGTTTCCCAAGTCGGCTCTATGATGTTGTTTAGAGAAATATCAGAGCTATCCTTTGAACCGGCCATTGAGGGCCGATCTGATGAGCTTAGATGTGTTCTTCCCCAGCGGAGTCGCCAAAAAGTATGTTGACGCTTTTTTGGAGCGCCAATCACTCAACAAGAACCGTGGCGGTGCACTCTGCACAGGGGCGGACGATCCGCGCGCAGGGCCGGACGGTCCGCGGCCCGGTGCGGGGCGCGGTGGTGCTCTCTGCGCAAGGGCGGACTGTCCGCGGCCTGGGGCCGGACGGTCCGCGACCTGATGCGCGGCTGGGGCTTCTGCCTGACGGCCGGACGGTCCGCGCCCTGGGGCCGGACGGTCCGCGCGTACGCAGGAACGGCGGGAGATCGCCGACGGCACCTAGGATCTCTACTCCCCGACGGGGTCCCTCCCGGGAGCGAGATCCAGGCGCCGTCGGCGATCTCCCGCCGTTCCTGCGTACGCGCGGACCGTCCGGCCCCAGGGCGCGGACCGTCCGGCCGTCAGGCAGAAGCCCCAGCCGCGCATCAGGTCGCGGACCGTCCGGCCCCAGGCCGCGGACAGTCCGCCCTTGCGCAGAGAGCACCACCGCGCCCCGCACCGGGCCGCGGACCGTCCGGCCCTGCGCGCGGATCGTCCGCCCCTGTGCAGAGTGCACCGCCACGGTTCTTGTTGAGTGATTGGCGCTCCAAAAAAGCGTCAACATACTTTTTTGTTGACGCTTTTTTGGAGCGCCAATCACTCAACAAGAACCGTGGCGGTGCACTCTGCACAGGGGCGGACGATCCGCGCGCAGGGCCGGACGGTCCGCGGCCCGGTGCGGGGCGCGGTGGTGCTCTCTGCGCAAGGGCGGACTGTCCGCGGCCTGGGGCCGGACGGTCCGCGACCTGATGCGCGGCTGGGGCTTCTGCCTGACGGCCGGACGGTCCGCGCCCTGGGGCCGGACGGTCCGCGCGTACGCAGGAACGGCGGGAGATCGCCGACGGCGCCTGGATCTCGCTCCCGGGAGGGACCCCGTCGGGGAGTAGAGATCCTAGGTTGTGTCTAGGCTCGGGCCGGCCGACCTAGACTCCTCTAATCGACGTAGAGCCGAAGAGAGACGAAGAATTTGGGGATCGAGAGGCTAAACCTAAACTAGACTAGAACTACTCCTAAGATAAATGCGGAATAAAAGTTGTATTGATTCGATTGTTGATGATTACAAATCGGCCGTAGACCTCTCTATTTATAGAGGAGGGGGGCTGGACCCTTTACACAACTGATTCCGAGCTAATCCCGCGAATATAGCTAACAACCGTAGCACAAAACTCGGAACCCTAATCTGTTCTGCGCACGCGCGGACCGTCCGGCCCACAGGCGCGGACCGTCCGGACCGCGGACCGTCCGGCCTCAGGGCCGGACTGTCCGCCGGCTCAAAACCGGTTCGAACAGCTTTCATATGCGAGTCAAACAAGATGAAGTACTGTAAGGGTTTTTAGTTCCACCCAACTAAAGTATAGTCTATGTACCATCGAATATTTGAATAGTTTTTACATGTATTAAATATAGTCTAGTTTTAAAACTAAATATATAGATGAAAAATAAAAATCAAGATAAATTTATTAAACTTAATAAAATCTATATTTAATACTTAATATTTAAATATCTAATATGACACGACTAAACTTTAAACTTTGGTTAGGAACCCCTCACCTCCTAGACACATCGGAAGCTTAAACTTATTGGGCATGATTTTTCTAGGCCGTGTGAACTGGGTCACATTCTGGCCCGACGCTACTCCGGGCCCAGGAGCAATAAGTGGAGCGCATTTTTCGGCCTTGCCTGGGCTCGGTTGTTTCTCAATCCCCTTTGACCGTTGCAACTGCAAGCATAGAGATGGCAATGGGTACCCGCGACCCAATACCCGATGGGTATTTACTTCATTAGAGTATGTATGTGGGCTAAATATTCTACCCGTGGGTCTGTTATTGGGCAAAAATCTTCACCCAATGGGTAAACGGGTATTAGAACATTCCGCCTTCACTCATACCTATTAACCCGCGGGTATAAAATACCCAATATAAACTTAGCCCAAGCATGAACTTTGACTTTAGTCATCCATCTTTTTTACTATTTAACAATCTTTTAGGCCATAATGTCATAGAAGACTTAACGACAATTTAATGACCATGTAATAGAACATGTAATGTGCTATGTAGTATTATTCTAGTGTTACTACTTTATCCAATTATCTTTGGTGTGTTGAATAGATGGTTAAATGATGCTAGAAATTTTGTAATGGTATTTAGATGGATATATTTGACATTTGTATCATATAATATTTTGATAGATGTTTAGCTTTTGTGGGTACGGGTAACCCAATGGGTGACCCATACCCACATGGGTATGGGTATGAGGGTAAATCCACACCCGTCAGTGTATATGGGTGACCCGTTGGAATTATTTTTGTGTCGTGGGTATCGAGGTAATAATACCCATTGCCATCTCTAGTTTTACAGCACAACTAGACGGCGTAATAACATCGAAGCAGGTATCTTTCGATGTGCCCGCTGCTCGGCTCTCGCACATGACTTCAGGGAACATCCTCGCGGATTTCGCACTTCCCATGGCCGGATAGCATTATTTTTTTCTGAACAAGTCATAGTGTTTGTGTGCAACTACTATCTTTCCTCCCTTGGTACAACGAACATTTACCATCTGCGCGAACAGGTGCAGGATAGCACATGATTTCATGTCGTACAGATTCATGCATTTTGCTCATGCTCAAACCTGGCAAAATCTTTGGAGGGGAACAGAGTATATTGTTGGCAAAATCGACCGGCGTGTGTGCGTGAAAATATTCTTTTTTTTTTCATTGAACAGATGAAAGAATCCACCATGGTCACAGGTCACTACACTACCAGAAACGTCAGCCGCGTGGAACACTCTCCACGCACAGCACCCGCCATCACAAACACTGATTACGACCAGCGAAATCTAAACCAAGGTGGCGCACGACGACGTGTCCAGGTCGACGAGCGCCGGGACCAGGTACTTCCTCCCGTGGGCGCCGTTGGCATTGAAGCTGGCCCCGCTGGCCTGGTCTACCAGCAGCGAGCCCGCGTAGCCGGGGTACGCGCCCTTGCCGTACACGCCGGCGCACGCCGTGGCGGCCTCCAGCGGCGCGTCGGCCGAGCCCTCCTGGTAGTAGAACCCGTTGCCGAACGGGTTGGTGACCGTGCCGACGAGCATGGACGCCAGCGAGATGACCATGCCGTCGACCCCCACGTCGCCGTTGGGCGGGGTGAGCGGCGCCGCCTGCGGGCCGTACACGGGCTGGTGGAACGGCCACGCGCACTGCCCGGGGCACTGCGACGCCGGGTTGCCGACCCACACGTACGCGAACCGGCCGGAGCGGGACCGCGGGGACGCGCCGTGCGTGCCGCACCGGGACTCGCAGAACCCGTCCACGGCCACGTCGGCGGCCGTGAGCACCAGGTTGATGGCGCGGCTCGGGGCTCCCCTGGCGGCGAGCCTGAGCAGGTCCCTCTCCGTCAGGCGCCTGCCGAGGGAGCAGTTCCGGTCGACGGCGTGAGAGCCGAGGCGCAGCGCCGGGAACGGCACCTTGGAGCTGGCGTAGTACTTGCGCGCCGTCTTGAACCACGTGGCCACGGACGGCTCCGGCTGCGCCGCGGCCGGGGCCGCCGCCGTCAGCGACGACACGAAGTCGGTGATCGCCGCCCGCTGCGGCGCCGAGAAGTCGCCGTACCAGATGAAGTTGACGGCGATGGGGCCCGACAGGAGCGCGCCCTTGTGGTACCTCATGGTTATGGCCGGCTCCTGCACCAGCGCGGTGAGCCTCCTCCCGGCGAGGCAGGCCTGAAACGTCAGCGCGAACGCCAGCAGAGTCGCCGCTAAAGATGCAGTGTTGTAACAAGCCATTGGTGGTGGCTGCTCTCTTGAAGACGAAACTTGTGCTTGGAGCGGGTGGGGGTGGTGTTCTTGGATGAATACTTTTCAGTTGGCTCTTTCTAGCCCGAGGATTTGCGATGGGGTGAGGGTGACCGGCTGGGCGGGGGTTTATAGAGGCCAGGCCACGAGCCTGTGTGAGTGTGAGACAGTGGAGTGTGGAGGACCGGGGCCTGGGACGCTGCGCGCGGCGCGTGACGTATGACGGGAGGGCACTTTCTGGGCCAAAGTAAAGAGGCGTCCTAGGCCGCGCTGCCCGAACGGTCACTGACAGCTGGCTTTGCGTTGGCCCCTGCCAGCTTCCAGCTGTAGTTGGGTGAGCACTTACCGTTTTGCCACGGCTCTTTGGCGCCGGGGAAACGGCTGCTGGTTCCGGGACGGCGGGAGGAAAGCAGGGGCAAGTTGGGGATTGCGGGTGGGACGGGCAAAGTGGGCACTGCCGGAGTGGCTAAAAGCAGGTTGGCTTCTCGAGGCGCTTGAAATTTTAGGCACGGGGATAGGAACGTTGGTTCACTGGTTTATGGGCCCGGTTTCCAGTTATTATTATTACAAGCTGTGAACAGAGCAGCAGCAGCAGTACCCAGTAGCCAGTGAGTACGAGTACAACAGTTGGTGCGCACTGTTCACTTTGTCGGTACGACTGTATTCCAGATATGCAGTCACAAGCCTCGCAGTCAGTCCCGTCGCCGGTGGCATTAGGGTTAGGCCATTCCTCATCCACCACGTACTCGTAAATTGCCAGACAGGCTGGAGCTGGCCTACTGCATCAATGGGTAGTATTGGGGACTGCTGTGGCTGGCAGGTTGTCCTAGCTGTTGGTCATAGCAGTCCCTCTGTGCTAAAGAACTAGTAGGACGTGTATTTCCCATCACACGGCAAAACCTGGGTCGGGACCCCGTGGATCCCAAATCTCCATGGCTAAGCCAATGCTAGAGCAAAGTGGTCCATCGGATCGTACTAGCATCACGGCCATGATCCCAGAAGGCGAGCACACCATCGTCTTTGTACCACGGGTCCCAGCATGCAAGGCCGTGAGCAGCTGACAGGCGGTCACACTGTGGGGTTAGCAAAACCCGTCACCTTATCTGCCGATCCAATCGGGGAAGACGCACGCGCATGATCGGATCCGATCGGATGAGAATGAGAATGAGATGGTGGTCTCCGACGAGGCCCGTCAGCGTACGGCGGTTGCCGTAAAGCGAGCGAAGGTACAGGTCCCGCATGTCAGGCGTCAGCGGACAGCGGCCAGAGGCCGTATGCGCCCCAGCCCCGTCCCTCGTGTGGGCTCTCCCGGCCGCGTACGACCGGCCGCCAGCTGGTGGTGAAGCGGCTAGGCGCGTCGCGCTCGCGCCGCGGCCGCCAGCAGCTGCAGGCGGCCCTACCGGCTTTCACGACGCGCTCGTGAACGGCGGCCTCCACGCTTATTGCTCGCGTGCTCACCACAACTGCCCGGCCCGCTAGCTGGCTGGCCCTGGCCGGCCGCTAGCCGTGGTCCGCTGGACACGCGTATGCCCAACCACACGTACGCGGACGAGACGAGGCGGCGCATGCAGAGGGTGGACTGGCCTTCCCTTATCCGAGCGCGAAGCCGCGATGGCGGCGGCGGGGCAGGAATATGTGGCCGGGCCGGCGACCAGTCCGGATGGTGATGTATTTTCTTTTTTTCTAGATTATGTCGTCGAGATGCTGATGTTGAACGGCGGTGAGGGAGAAAAAAAAAAGGCTGCATGCTTAAAACGCGAAGGCTGATGTAATTTTTTTTTTGGAGATTATGTCGTGCCATTCACGACGAGGTTCTGATGTGTGCGTGAACCGTGAACGTGGAGCTACCACGCCAGTACCGGAGTCTTTTTTCTGCCATGTCCTGCTGCGCCCCTTTCCTGGAACGTTTCGTGGAAGGGTTCAAGGCTAGCTGGCAGCTACTATAGCAGCCAGCTCTCCCGAGCCGAAAACGGAATGTTAATGCATGTTGGGTTGGCAAACGCATGGCATGGTGCTTCGAAAGCTTCTGCAATGTCAGCGGTTGGATGCCTTGCATGCGCTATACTAGTACTTCCTTTCGCACGCGAGTAGGACGTGTTATGGCGCGAGTAATTAACTTCACTATCTCCACAGTACGGCGGTTATTAGTCCAACGGCTAAAACACGCGTTTATGGTGATTAGCTGCTTTCGATCGGGAATCGGGGGAGAGGACAAAAGCTTGTACCATGCCTGTCGCCCGAGTGGCCGAGTAGAATGCGATTCGCGGTGTTTGGCTCCGCTCGCCGCGCGTCCTGGTAAATGAAACGTGCAAGATGTGTATAATATATCATTGCTGCCCTTAAACAAAACATGCAGGAGGCCTCACGGGGACACGTTTAGGTTAGCAAAAAAATGAAAAATATAGGTTATTTTAGTGGAAATAAAACATTTAAAACTGTTCCAAACAGACCCGAGCTCAATTACCTTTGCGGGCCGCGTAGAAGCACTGCTAGGCCTGCACGCGGAACGACTACATACTTGAGACACCGTAAATATAGTCCAGGTAGGCCCGTTAACCCGTACAGGTAATACGGGTAGGTGTAAAGTCACCTCCCACCTCCCCGCTCTCCCTTTTGCAAAAAAATACGAAAAAGTGAAAAAAGTTAGGGAATTCAGCTGAAGGTTAATGGTGTGTTTGGATGAGGAGCGTAAAGGATTGGAGGCGTTTTAGGTCATGTTTGGTTATTCTCATTATACATGGATGTGATTGAAAAAAATTTAGAAAAAAGTTTAGTTTGCTTGGGATTTAAACCCACACAATCCCACTTAATTCACATGGATTTAGAGCTAACCGAACAAGCCCTTATTCTGATGTTTCGTTTCCAACGTAGGAGAGTTGATCGGCTCCTTGAGTCTATATATGACAAAAATTTGCAATGCTCTCGTTTCACCAAAACGACCAGATGAGAGTGCTCTCCTCTCTTTCATTCCCTAAACAATCATATGACTCTCCAACCAAACAATGAAATGGATCGGCTCTGTTCTATTATACTCTTCAACTAAACAAAAAATATAGCGACTTTGTTCTCCTTACCAAATACATAATGAAATGGATCCATTCTTAGAAACTAAAATGGAGTCGCTCCATCTCAGTTAGCTCTCCAACCAAACTCACCATAAGAAGATCTCCGAGTGACTCTTGTTTCTCTCTCTCTCTCTCTCAATTTTACTATGTATCTGCCTTTCTCTAAAGATTACATCTTTTATGTAGCATCTCACTTTAACAGATTAAATATCTAGTTAAATTTGGCTAGTGAGGGAGCCAATTTAAAGCGTCGATATGTTATCATGTTAGATGGCTAATCTGTTGCAGAGTTATTTTACTAATTTGACTTGACATTGTCTCTGAACGATGCTTTAGGGCCGTCTTAGGCAATAATCGATAAAATATCCGATGCTCTAAATTTATCGTTTCTTTGACTTCTTCCCTCTAATAGTGATCGGTAAACGGTGCGCTATAATATCGAACATCTGCCTCGCCCAGTCGCCCTGTAAATGTGGAGGATGCTTCGCGTCCGCTATGTGTCAGCTCCGTCCACTGGCGCTTGTCTTTTTTTTTTTGACAGCAAGCTCCCTTCTCATTTTTTTTGCTCGTTTTTAGTCCTAAAATAAAAGTACTGCTCTTGCTGGTTTGAAAAAAACAATGTTTTCTAGTGGTAAATATTTTCAGCGGGTCGCTTTTAACTCATTAGGGTAGTGTTCGGATGGAGGAACGAGAAATAATAAAGATGAATAAGATGAGATCATTTTAACTTGACCCACGTTTGGTTTGAAGATCTAGAGTCAGGGTCAAGGAATATTCTTCAACGATTTCGTCCAATACCGAATAAAATATACAAAATAAAGTCTGGTAGCATGTTTCCAAAAAAAATATATTAGTAATATAGGTTAACTAACGCAATTAATTTAATTAGCCTGTAATTCAATTTTGACACACACCAACGATTGTGGTCTGCATGTACGACACGTAAAAAATATAATACCAATGTATAGTAAATTGTTTGGCTAAATATGAAGGATGCGTAATTTTCCTCAAAATAAATAATGAGGATTAAATTTAGAGTATGCTGCTAAAGATAAAGAAAATATAGATAACGAAACTTTTAGAAGGTATTATAAAGGAAAGATAATATTCTTCTAGAAAATGAAATTTATAGGACGTTGAGTGCTGTAAACAGCCTAAAACATCGTCGCTGTAAAACAGTCCTGAGAACAAAGCAAACGTCAAAAAGTGACGAGGAGTCCTGGAGTACGTCTTGATTGTATTCATGACGGTCATGAATCTATATGTGATGTAGCTGCTAGTTGTAAGGCTTTTCGACTTTTCCTTAACAGCCATGACTACGGACGCCGTACTGCGCGTTCTGCACTCAAGACAGTCTAGCAGCAATTTAAGCTGGTGTCGAGTACAGGGTAGCTGGACCTCGCTCGAAGGTTACGTGTAGTAATAAGTACTACTCTTATCCCGCTCCAGAAATTACCATCAGGGGATACAGAGGCGGCAGGGTGGTGCTGCTTTATCCTGACAAGTCACAAGTGCAAGTGCACGTGCACGTACCAGTGCAGTTACCACCGCCGTACGTGTAATAACCGGCCTCCAGAGCAGAGAGTAATTACCCTCCGGTAACTTGAGTAATTTCTACCATGGATCCTGGGGTTACCTTACAGATAACGCATCGACTCGTATGAAATCACCAGGTCGACGGTACGCCGTACGCGTAACGACGCGTAGAGCGCTGTGACGATGCTCAAGTAGTACAGTTCGGTAGTTCTCGGGTACGCGTAATTACCCTCCGGTAGTTCTCGGGTACGCATACGGCGGCTGGTCTTAACTCTTAAGCAGGGGTAGTGGTGGCACTGGCAATACAGTTCTGCACGGGCTGCGGGACACGGGATTTGGTGCGCAGGCAGACACCGGCAGGCTGTCATCTACAATAGCAGGATGCTCCTAGGGCTCATAAACCCGGCTGCGCCGTGTCTCGCGCGTGTACCCCCTGTAGCAGGTCTCCGGACGGGCTTATCTCGAACGTGATCGGGTTCGGACGTCCGCACCGTAGATTAAGAAATGGTTAGCCGTTGACTGTCATTGCTAATGCTACTCTCGCTAGTACGAGTGCGCTATTACTGGCACTGGCAGTAGTATATCGTTGCTGGGTTGTCAGGGGACTCGCTGGACAGATAAACGAGTGGCTGGGTGGGGACTGGGGAGGGGAGGTGGGTCGGGGTGAGAACGAAAAACACCGCGGTCTGCGCGTCTTGGATCCTCTGTATATCAATATCATGGACAGGCGTGAACAGCTGGCTAACGAATGGTCAGCGTCAACTTTTAGAACCAAGATGCCCAAATAGGGACCTATTTGGTTCCAACCGGTTTAGGATATCCACACTTAATCCAAATTTCTATTCTATTTTTTTACTTTTATCAGAAAAATTCTTTACTTTATACCATAATCCTCCAATTATATTTGTTTTCACATATACACTAGAAAAAGAAGAATCACACCATCTCTTTCATAAGTGCTTCGTAATCTCTAATCTTTAAAGCACGAGTTTCCACCATCATACTCCACACGCGAAGCACGTAGCTCTCTTTTTTTCTCCCATGGGTCTCGCCTATCAACAACCATATAAGTTCCACACGTGGATCTATTTTTCTCTGCTGTGTCTCATCTAACAACCAAATAAACTTCCACGCATGTAATTGGATAAGATAACAAAAACAGTATAAACTTTCGTTCCATGCATATGATCAGGCAAGATAGCATTGTCGCTGCTTTAACAGTAGGGATGTAATTGGATCGGATACAGACGATTATTACTTGTTCCATGTTTGTTTTCATATTCCCTCATTCAATTCGAGTCAAATACAGATATTATAATGATTGGATATGGATCGGATACGAGATATTCGGACTCAAATATAGATCGGACAACAAGCACAACAAGCTTCTTAGACGGATCAAATTCAAATAGGAACAGATATAAGCTTACCATTTACACCATTATTAAACGACCTTTCCCTCACCTCCCTCGTCCTCTGTCCTTTTCCACGGGTGCCCACACACTTATTTCCCTCATATCTTTTAGCTCGCCAGACGTATGCCGCCTTGGCCTCCGTTGTTCCATCGTAACGACACACGATACGTTTGGATTGCTTCCATAGGCATCCAAACCGAAAAATGGTCGTTGACCATTAGCAACTTGTATATTTGAATGGATGCCAAAATATTAGCCTACCAATACCACGTACCCAGCTCTTTAGTTATTTTTTGCTGGCAAAGTTTGTCGTTGTTTGTGACCCAACTGCGCATCATGGGGTTACCCACGTGATGTTTTTAGATAGGACGGTGTTGTTGATTTGACTCGATGGTACGTGCGGAGGCACGCCGGTATTGCCCATAGATTTATACAAGTTCGGACCGCTTTGAATTGCGTAACACCCTACTTCATGTTGTGTCTATGTATAGATTTCTGTAGTATGAGGATTACAAATAAGCGTTGTGATGGCTCAGTTGCTCTTGTTAAGGATGGGGTGAGACGAGATGGATGATTTTGTAGGGGTTTCCTTCAGCCTTATATACACGACCAAAGAGTTATCTCTTTATAAGTTATGATCACTATCTACTTCACTTATCTCCTGCTTTGTCGCAGTTTACAGTCTTATATACCCAAAGTCTTAATCACTTTCTCGTTCGTGTTATCGTCGAATGCTTAGCTCCTCAGGTGCTTTTAACCACACCACCTGAGATATCAGTGCTTCGATAGCGCCTAACTCGGATTAGACCCGCCCGACACAACTATATCTTGCTGGCCCATCACTAGGATGAACTAATGGGAGGTCCATCAGGCGGCCCATGATAAGTTTTAGTGCTCATAAGGACCCCAGTGTATATGGGTGACTGAATGGAGTTATTTTTTGTCGTGGATATGAGTATGAGGAGATAGTAATACTCGATGAGTATTTATCCATTGCCATTTCTGTCGATCGATGCATCGTCACAGGCAACATTGGGCAATATCCAAACGTACCATTAGCACAGTTACCACCGACTTGGAATTCCCAGATGCATAGTCCAACAATTTATAGAGAATGACAACCCGTCCTCGACCTGGATGAGCAGCAGGTCCCTCTCGAACAATTTATGTGTTGTCGCAACACTGGACATGATATTAGTAGGAGATATTAGAGAGTTGACATATTATCCAATAAAAAAATCCAGATAGACTTAATCTAATGTGGGTGAGACCAAACGCTCCTTAGATTAGCTCGTTTCAACGATTCAGGTCGGTATGTAGGCAACTAGGCATGTATGTAGGGCTCTGGATGCCACGGGAACAGAGCTCGTCTCGCCCTCCCCCTCGTCAGGCACAGATCAAGTAGGAACTAGAGGAAAGAAATCATCTCGGATTCTCGATCGGTCAAGGGCTACCATCGCCGCGCCTGTATGCCGGTATCGCCCGGCCCGGCTTCTTGAGATTCAGAACGACAGCCGACAATAACCATGCATCATGCAACAAAGCATAACCAGATTGTAGTAATTGGAGTTCGATTATTTCTAGTGCTACTTGTCATTTCTCACCTGTCATTTTTTTGGGCAAGACAAGCTCTTCATCATTGAATCAAATGGATATTATAATCCCTAATACTAGCTGCTTCCAACACGCCGTGACTCGTGCTCCTAGTATCCTACACGTAAGAAAACAGTGGCTTGTTGGCTTGTTGCTTGCTTGCATGCTGCATGCATGCATGGTGGCTGCCTGGCGTGGAAGCGAGCGACAGCCGACAGCGCAGTCAGCGTCGCGCGCCCTCGGGTCCAAACGCATCCAGCTGCCTCCCACTGAGTCAGCTTCAAAGCTATCCGCTCAAAAAAAAAAAAAAACAGCTACCCCAGGGATGGGCAGGGAAGGCTTCACGAAACTACTCGGCACATGAGGAATTCGGACCTATAAATAAATACTTGACCTCTTCACTCTTCGGAAACCACTCATAAATCACTCCTGCACTTTCACTCTATCATCACCTACCAGGCTACTAGCATAACAAGTCGCCAATCCCTCCCCGAGAGTCAGAAATGGCATCACCTCATAGTTGCTTTCGCGGCTGGCAGAGCACGAGCCACGTCGCAGTTGCGCTGGTGTCCGTGCTGATCCTGAGCTCGGCACGTCTCTCCGCGGGCGGCAAGAGGAGCCTGCTGGAGCTGTACAAGCCGCCGGCCAGCGCGCTCCTGACGTACCACAACGGCGCCGTGCTGCAGGGCCGCATCCCGGTGTCCATCATCTGGTACGGCCGCTTCACGCCGGCGCAGAAGGCCGTGGTCACCGACTTCCTCCGGTCCCTCACCACCGCCGCCTCGCCGCCGGCACCGTCGCCGTCCGTGTCGCAGTGGTGGAGCACCATCGACCAGCTGTACCTCTCCAAGGCGCGGGGCAGGGGCAGCGGCGCGCGGGTGGCGCTCGTCGGCCAGGCCACCGACGAAGCGTGCTCGCTGGGGAAGCGCCTGACGCTGGCCCAGCTCCCGCAGCTGGCGGCGCGGGCCGGGCCGAGGAAGGGCGGGATCGCGCTGGTGCTCACCGCGCAGGACGTGGGCGTGGACGGGTTCTGCACGAGCCGCTGCGGCCTGCACGGCTCCGACGCCCGGGCCCCCGGGACCGCGTACGTCTGGGTCGGCAACTCCGCCACGCAGTGCCCCGGCCAGTGCGCGTGGCCGTTCCACCGGCCTCTGTACGGTCCCCAGACGCCGGCGCTCGTGCCGCCGAGCGGCGACGTCGGCGCGGACGGCATGGTGATCAACGTCGCCAGCATGGTCGCCGGCGCGGTGACCAACCCGTTCCGCGACGGGTTCTACCAGGGCGACAAGGACGCGCCGCTGGAGGCCGCCACTGCCTGCACAGGGGTCTACGGCAGCGGCGCCTACCCCGGTTTCGCAGGTAACCTGGCGGTGGACCCCGCGACGGGGGCGAGCTACAATGCCAATGGCGCGAATGGGAGGAAGTACCTGCTTCCGGCTCTGTTCGACCCTGCTACCTCTACGTGTTCGACTTTGGTGTAGTAAACAATCCTGTCGGGATTGTGTAGCAACACTGTATATAGTATAGTATGAGGATTAAGGAGTGTACTGTGCTAAGTGTTGATAACTGGATCATAACACGACATAAAAAAAAAGATATGTACCGTCCACTTTTGAAGAACTTTGTTAGACTCTCTCCAACAAGACCCGGTAAATCACACAAGACCTGGTAAATCACTCTGGCGAATGAAGACGTTCGGCACGCCTCCAACAACAGCCGCTATAGCATCCGGTAAAATTTAGGGTGTGCTCATTGTTCGCTACTCCCGGCGGACTCGCTGTCGCTCGCTATGCACTGTTTCACTCGCGCGTCGAGTTCACTCCCGTGTTTGACTTCATCGTCTCTGTCATCGAGATCAACTGTCGTTGCTCCTCCCCACCCAAGTCCCACGAGGTCGCCTCACGGTACATGAGCTCCAAGCATCCTATGCTCTGGTCAAGGTCGTCGTAGCTCTCAACGACGGTGAGCTCGACTGCTTCACTGTCGTCCCTGTTGCTGCCCCCTCCCGCGGAGCAGAAGAAGTCGCCTCGCCGCCGTAGTCCAAGCAGCGCGTACAGCCGGGCAACATGGCCGAGAGGTCGATCGTTTACCTCGTTGTGCTCTGCATACTGCGCACCACGTTCATGGCTTGGCATGAAAATCGTGGACGCCCGATTCCTGATCGACGAAATATCTGACGAGCAATATACACATGAACGATGTTTTGTTCAATACAAATTTATTTTAGAAAACTGAGTCGGTTGGCTTTTTATATTATTTGCTCACGTTCATTATTTTTTTATATTATTTGCTCCAATACAAAATGTTTGGTAAATGCATACCCAAAATCCAAGCTCCATGTGGTCAAATGCTATTAGCGAGCGGAGATCGGGACCGGCGCGCGCTGCAGTCATGTGAGTTGGTTCTGACGGGTGCAGGAATGGACGCGGATGTCGGGGCTGTGATGATTGCTCCCTTTCAAATTCAAAGTCAGTTTCAAATTCAACTGTTGGGCGGCGTTGGCCTCGCAGGTTGCAGTGGCGGCCCATTCTGCGTAATGGGCCCCTCAGGCCTGGGCTTGGGCTTAGAAGGATGGAATTGTCGGGCCCGGCTACTTCAGCCTTGCTCTGCCTTTTTTGTAAAGCCAGGGGGCATTTGGAATTGTTCTGCAAACGTAAAAAATCAGAATTTGGTTTCCCTCTCTCCTCGTTCCCTTCCTTCGAAAGTATCTGCCTTTTGGAAGGGTCACCCCGTCCCTTGGACTTCGGGTCCTGGTTCCGCTCGTCCTCCAGGTCTCTGACGGGTGGAACTCCACCTTCGTTTGCCTCCTTCGGTGAATTCGCCGATGCGGTTTCATTATTAAAAAAATCCGAACAGGCGCCAGAAACGTCCTTGGAGCTCGCGTTGGGTGTCACTTCAACAAAACCCCAACCTGCTTCTCCACCCTTTGCTCTCCGGCGATCGTCTGAGAATCTGTCAATGGCGTACCGGCGCGTGGACCCGGGGCCGTTCCTCCCTCCAGGGTTCAGCGCCGCGGTGGTCCAGCACCGTGGGATTATGGTCAGGTCAGTTTCGCAGCGTTTGCCGCCATTTCACGAGGATTGGGCGATTATAAATATCCATCCTTTACCGGAGCACGAGGTCTTGTTCCCTGCGGTTAGGGATGTGGTCAGGGAATACCTTGTTGAGCATCAGAGGGTTGGTGTTCGTGCCATTCAGCGCTCACATTTGGGACAAGTGTTGGTGCAATTCCGTAGTGTGCTGGAGCGGGACAACTTGGTTCTTCTTGGTCCCCAGCAGTATTTGGACGCTACTTTCACCGCGGTCCGTCACAATGATGCCTGGAACCACCGTACCCTTCTCTTCAACCATGAATGCTGGCTTATGCTTCTGGGGTTTCCCTTGGATTATCGCTCTTCAGAGTATCTGCAGGCCGCCATTGGGTCATTTGGGAGGTTGATTCTGTGGGAGGAGGACCGAAGCAATATCTCTAGAACCCTGCTCCGTGTTCGGGTCACTTCGCTAGAGGAGGTTCCCCAATTTATTGTTTTTTCGGAGGCCGAGGGTTTTGCTGGGGATTCCTGGACGGTGCAATGTGAAATTATCCAGCAGCTTATGCTTAGCGGTCAGTCGCAGGATGAGGACCCCATCCCTCCGCCACCTGAGGATGGTCATCAGCTCCCCCTGGCCTTCTTCGGGCTGGGCCAACCTTTGCCCCCGGCTGGGCTTGACCTTAACTTTCCTCCGGAGCCTGAGGGTGGAGTGCTGCCGGCTCAGCAGGATGACTTGGGGCATGGAGAGTGGGATCAGTGGATTGTGAATGAGCAGCCCATTCAGCAAGACCCTCAACCCCCCTTGCCAGATGAGCAACACATTCAACAGGAAGAGCTGCAACTCAGCAATCAGCATTCTGGCTTGTCGTCTGATAGCTCCAATGGTGCTGGTCAGCTTGCACCCCCCGCGAATGGTCATCTTGCGGTTAATGGTCATGCTCTGATTGGGAACGGAATGGAAATCAATGCTGCCCCCTTCAATGGGCCACAGGAGGTTGATGGACCGGCACCTCAGGTGGATCAGGCCCAGGATCTGGAGGTTGTGCCCGCTCAGGCCCATGTTGATGTGCCTAACAACATTCACCATCAGAATTTGGAGATGAATCTCATGCTACATCAGGATTGGCAGCCTGACCCCGTCTTTCAGATGATTGAGGAGAGAAATAGAGCTGTCCAGTTCTCTAGGCTCTGGGCCAAATTCTTTGCTCCGGCTGGACCGACTGATCACTCGGTGGGTGTCCCTGAGAAGTGGGCACCTTTTTTTCTTTCGAATCTTCTTCAGCCGGAATCTTTCAACTGGTCAAAGACTTTTCTTCTGTCAGGTATCCCTTCAAAGTTGCAGGAGCAAGGAGTGAATTCCATCCCTTTTGTGGTTCCTAAGGATTGCCCAGCTGACCCCTCCCTGGGGGGTGTCACCTCTGGGGCCTCCAAGGATTCCATTGGTTCTGGTGGGCTGACTCCAATCATTGTGGAGTCAGGGCTCAGAAGAAGCAAAAGATTGAAGGAATCACGTGACGGGTTCAGGCATGGGGCATGTCCAAAAAGGAACTGCCTCATGTGCCAACACAACTTCGATGGCCCACCCCCGCTATCCTCCAAGGTGCTGCAGAATCTGGGAACCAGGCTTTGCAACCTGTCTGAGGAGGACCTGTCTGAGCAGAGGCTGAAGCAAAAAAAATTGTCTGTGGGACCTGTTGGGCCGCGGAAGGTTGACAGGAAGGATCTGGCAGATGAGAAAACTGATGATTCTTCTGATGAGGATCAACAAGATAATCATTAGGTGGATGCTGGGGGATCTGGGCTTGTGTGTGAGCCCCATTAACTTTTGGATGTACTTGGTTCTTCTTTTGGTTCTTGCAGGTCTTTTGAACTATGGGATGGCACCTGGGCGTGCCTGTTTTAATACTCTGTTAATATGTGGCTTGTGGACTGACTTGGATTTTATCCACTCGTGTGGATATGTCCCAAAAACTTCTGGTGTTATCAATGAGTAATCCCAATTCTGTTAACTTCATGGAGTGGTCTGTGCTGAGCCACAACGTTAGAGGAATTAACTCTACCACCAAATGGAATGCTATTCGTTGTTCTATTCGAGACACGGGTTGTGAGGTTGTTTGCTTGCAGGAAACAAAGAAGGAATTCTTTGATTTGGCCTATCTTAAAAACTTTTGCCCTGCTCCTTTTGATTCTTTTGCTTTTGTTCCCTCGATGGGGAACTCAGGCGGATCTGTTATCATTTGGAAGAGCTCTAGGCTTACAGGAAAGGTTATTTTCCAAAATAATTATGCCCAATCGGTGGAATTCACTTCAAACTTGTCGGCCTGCTCCTGGATTATTACTAATGTTTATGCTCCTTGCACCCATCATGGGAAAATTGATTTTCTCAACTGGCTGCATAATATTTCTATGCCCCCTGACAAACTTTGGCTACTCGTTGGTGATTTCAATTTAATCCGTCGGCCGGAGAACAGAAATAGAATTGGGGGGATATTAACCTTATGCTGAAGTTCAATGAAGTGATAAGCAATTTAGATTTGATTGAAATCCCTCTTCACGGTCTCACGTACACCTGGTCGAACAGACAGCAGGAACCACTGCTTCAGAGGCTTGATTGGTTTTTCATCTCGCAAGAATGGTCGACTGTCTTCCCAGACTCCTATGCTAAGACAATGCCGCGGGACATCTCCGACCATGTTCCTTGCTTGGTTTCATTTAAGTCCAAAATTCCTAAACCTTTGATATTTCGGTTTGAGAATTTCTGGCTTGAATTGGATGGTTTCATGAACCTTTTTCAAGCTACCTGGAATGGGATCCCTAGCATTCCCGACAAGGCCAAGAATCTGACTGCCAAGTTCAAAATTGTTAGGAAAGTTCTGAAAGATTGGCAGAGATCGCTGCCAAAAATAGATATAACGGTGAAGAACATTAAGTTGCTAATTGAGCTTATTGGCATCATGGAAGAGCACCGGGATCTTTCTGTTGAGGAATGGAATTTCAGGGAAATTCTGCAACAAAAGGTGGCTGATTTGCTTAATATTCAAAAAATTTATTGGAAGCAGCGTGCGGCTATTCGGTGGGTTACTGAGGGAGACATTTGCTCTCGCTTCTTTCACGCCCATGCCACCATTAAACACAGGAAAAATTCAATCTCTACTTTGACTGATGACAATGGGACCATGTTCTTTGAGCATGAACATAAGTCTGATCTTCTCTGGGAGGCTTTCAAGTGCAGACTGGGGTCGTCCGACTTTTCTGATATTGGGTTTGACCTATCAGAAATTTTAACTTCCAATGAGCAATTGCAGGGGCTAGATCATCCATTCTCTAAGCCGGAAATTGATAGCATCATAAAACTCTTACCTTCAGATAAATCCCCAGGGCCAGATGGTTTTAATACAAACTTCATCAAAAAGTGCTGGCATGTCATTGCCCCCGATTTCTATGATCTGTGTGATAAATTCTTCCATGACCAGGCTTGCCTCAGAAGTATTAACGGGTCATTCATTGTTTTGATTCCAAAGATAGAGAGCCCTATGAAGGTGGGGGATTACAGGCCAATTTCTCTTCTAAACAATAGTATGAAAATCTTAACGAAGCTGTTGGCAAATCGTCTGCAACCGTTCATGCCCCGGTTAGTTCACAAGAATCAGTATGGTTTCATCAAGGGGAGGTCCATTCAAGACTGCTTGGCCTGGGCCTTGGAATATATTCACCTTTGTCACTCCTCAAAAAAAGAGATCATTGTGCTCAAGCTTGATTTCGAGAAAGCCTTTGACATGATTGAGCATGAGTTGATTATCCAGGTTCTGATCCACAAAGGTTTCAGCCCTAAGTGGATCAACTGGATCCGGAGCATTCTTCACTCTGGCACTTCCTCGGTGTTACTTAATGGAGTTCCTGGTAAGCCTTTTCATTACAGGAGAGGGGTTAGGCAGGGCGACCCTCTTTCACCCCTGTTGTTTGTCCTGGCAGTTGACCTTCTTCAGAGCATCATCAATAAAGCTAGGATGCGGAATCTTCTCAAGCTACCATTGCCAGACATTGGTGAACAGGATTTCCCGATTATTCAATATGCAGACGACACTCTTCTAATTTTGGAAGCATGCCCTAAGCAACTTTTTTTCCTCAAGGCAATCCTCAACTCTTTTGCCTCTTCTACTGGCCTGAAGGTTAACTACAACAAGTCAAATATGTTCCCTATTAACGTGTCTCCGGATAAAATGGTGATCTTATCCCGAACCTTCAATTGTCAGATTGGCGAGATGCCATTCACCTATCTTGGCTTGCCTTTGGGCCTGGTGAGACCTAGAAAGGAACATTACTTACCTCTTATTCAAAGGATTCAGAGGAGGCTGTCTTGCTCTTCAAATTTTTTGTCCCAGGCTGGGCGCCTGGAATTGGTAAATTCTGTCTTCTCAGCCCTACCAATGTTCTTCATGTGCACGCTCAAGATTCCTATAACCATCATTAAGGAAATTGATATTTTCAGAAAGCACTGTCTGTGGAGAGGAAATGACATCAACTCCAAGAGGCCACCTTTGATTGCTTGGAATTCGGTCACTCAGAGGAAAGTGAATGGTGGCCTGGGAGTTCTTCGCTTAGAAACGCAGAACGTGGCTCTTCTAATTAATTTTTTGCATAAATTTTTCAACCACAGCGACTTACCTTGGGTCCATCTGATCTGGAACAACTACTATCTTACTCGAGGTCTCCCTGGCAATAGAAGCGTTGGATCTTTCTGGTGGAAGAGCATTGTAAAGCTTCTGCCAAACTTTAAAGGACTGGCTGCCCCCGTCATTGGCAATGGCAGATCAATTTTATTCTGGGATGATCAGTGGAGTCAGGGCATCCCGAGGCATATTTTCCCAGAGCTCTTCTCCTTTGCCAAGAACTCAAAAATGACTATCAAAGAGGTCAAGGATCAAGAGCAGTTTCATGGTCTTTTTCATTTACCTGTCTCTGATCAAGCGTTTGATCAATTTCTGGTGCTCAAGGGGTCTTGGGAGCAAATTGTTCTTAACGATGTTCACGACCGATGGAAGTACATTTGGGGATCGCACAAATTCTCGTCCCAAAAAGCTTACAGAGCTTTCATGGGCCAGATGCAGACTCATCCTATCTACAAACTAGTTTGGAAAAGTAAATGTCAGCCCAAGCATAGAGTCTTCTACTGGCTGTGGCTTAAGAACAGGCTAAACACCAGAAATATGTTGAGAAGGAGAAACATGGAGCTAGATTCCTATTCTTGCGAAAACTGCCTTTGGCAAAGAGAGGAGACCCTTTATCATCTTTTCCTCAGATGCAACTTCGCGAAAGCCTGCTGGAACTCAATTGGCATTACCCCGCCCAGAATTTCTAACCCTGAAGAGGCATCAGTGAACCTCAAACATCAGCTCAGCGTTCCCTTCTCTATGGAGATCATTATTCTTATGACTTGGAGCATCTGGAAAAGCCGAAACGAGTGGTTGTTTTCAAACAAAGATCCCTCCGTGCTCCGCTGTACTCAGGAATTTAGTAGAGAATTGCGACTAATCATTCACAGAGCACGGGGAGAATTCGACACCTCAATCCCGAATTGGCTAAGTTTGTGGCAAGCATAGAAATAGCTCTTCCTTTTTCTTTCTTTTTCTCTTCTTTTTATTGATTGTAAAAGGACCAGGGTCTAACCTTCACTTTTCGTTTTCTAATAAAATGCGCAGTAGGGGTTACCCCCTCCTGATCCTTAAAAAAAACAAATGTTTGGTAAATTATTTGCTTAAATATGTAATAATTTTATTTTCACCACAAAATCAATATGTATTGTGTAGCGTATTTTAATTTCGCGACATATGAACTGTTTTTAAGCGGTAAAAACTAATATGTATTGTGAAATTTGGTAGCACCGTAGATATAGATGACCGAATTTAGTGGACGTTGTTGGAGATGAAGAAAATATATAGGACGGAATCTTTTAGAGTGTGCTATAAAGGACAAAAAATATTCCTTTAGAGAGTAGAATTTATGGAATGTCGCTGGAGACAGACTTACTTGTTGGACCGGGGGATTGCAGCCTGAAATGATGTAAAAAGAAAAAACAAGACCATCCTAGTCAAAAAGAACTCCGAACGTGGATGGACTCGGCGTGGCCTCTGCGAGTTTGGGGTCTTTTGCTGGCTACTGTGTAGCAAATAAACACCATCACACCTGTCATCGAGGAGGACACCGTGGGAGTAAGAGCATCTCCAACAACGTGACCTATAAAAATGCCTTATAATTTAAAAATAAGTAAATTTTATAAAATTTAGGGCACCAACAAAACACCCCGCTCCAACAGTAAAGCCCCAAATCTAGATTATAGGGCAGCCCACTACGGTGTAGTATATTTGAGGCACTTGAGAGGGTGTCCTATAGTTTTTTGACAAAATTTGTTGAATTGAGGCACTGTTGGAGTGATTTTTCCTGTGTAGAGCCCTAAATTTCAATTTGAGGCACTAGTTTGAGGCATTGTTGGATATGCTCTAAGGGTATCGCCGAGTTAGGCCCTTTTTTAATCTTAATGGATAAATTTTAATTTTCTGCTAAACTTTATCCATATAAATAGAATTGCTAAATTTTAGCTTCCTGTGGTGTTTGGACTACTCTATTAAAGTTTAGCACATTGGAATAAAAAGACACATATGCCCCTAACGCAGAGAGGGGTAGGGAATGAGTTTGGAGGGTATGGTAGAAAATGGGGTTCACTGGCCCACATTTAGCTACTTTTAGCACCCATTGAGCAGCTTATAAGATAATAAGTGCTAAATTTTATCACACCACCATTAGCTCTATTATTTAGATCACTAAATGGCTAAAAGTAGCTAAAAAAGCTACTAATCTAGTGGGATTGAAACATGCCTTTAGTTGCCCTAAATCGTCCAACAAACCTAGAACACCAATCAAACGATAAGCAAAGACATATGAATATATCATTAGATGAAGGCAAAAGAGATGTAAAAAAAGAGAGAGAGATTGGATACCTCAATCGCCATCCTCTCATCCGTATTACTTCTTGTTAAAAGCCGCTAGGAATTGGAAGTCTGTCCGCGCTTCACGGGGCTTTGTCCATTCCGGCACTGACGCGTGTCGATGTATGCCCATCCTCGGACCCGAATTTTTTCTTCAATTCGACAGAGCTCGTTCGTGTCCACGTCCACTTCTCTCTCTCCCGTCCACCGCACTTCACGAGCTACAGGACGGCTCCTTCGCATACTCCCCACGTCGCCGCCGCTCGACGGAGCCAGGCTCGCCGCCGCTCCGCAGCAATGTGTCAGCACCCATCGTGGTCAACTCTATCTTCGTCTCCCCATGCGTGCTCACCAGATCCCCCTCTGTCTCCAGTCCACCACTGTGGTCGGGCCCGCTTGCCTCCTCCGTCGACCTCATCCGCTGGCTCCCTTCCTCCTCGCCGTCGCCGTCGTCAGCCACGACCCCACCTCCGGCCCCTTCGTCTCTCACATCCTCCTTCTCCCCTTCTCCGACCCCGTCTTCCGGCTCGCCTCCGTCCCGCTCCCGTTCGTGAGCGAGAGGGCAGCTTATGTGTTATTTCAAGCAGTGTAAATTTGTCAGTTCCGATGTGGGAAAAGAATTTTTGCACTGATGCTTGTGCTATCCCCTGGGCTAAACTGTGTGAGACCAAGAGATTGATGTCTATGTACAAAAGTGTGGTTGATTGGGATAATTCGGCTGCATTAGAAGCCTTCAATGATGCAAAGGCGCGCTTCTGCGCTATATATCATGGTCAACATTATGATATCCCTTTGCCTGACCCAGACATGTTTATTGATATAATCAACCTAGATGAGTATGTTGATCCTGAATTGGTGGCTGATCTGGAGAAGTCACGTCGTCACGTTCCCAGAAAAGATGATGGTGTTCCTGATGTCCGGGACTCTTTTATTTTCTCTGACAAGCCAGTTCCAGTTACAGGATGGGGTGACACGGAGACCAGCTTCACTGATGGCCAGCAGGTCTCTGTAAATTGGGACAATCAGCTAAAACACTCAGTTGAAGCAAATCATAAACAGATGTCGGCAAATTGGGATTATTCAGTCAAGCGACCTGCTCAAACAACTGGTTAGCAAAACTCAGGGAAACAACAGGATCAAACCAGCAGCCAAGGGAGCAGACGAATTCTTGCATTAGCCTCTCGATTATGAGGGATGGTTCCCAGGATGCTTGGAAGCATGATTACGGCTGGGATCCTGCAGCTATTCAGACAATCTATGGGACAACCATCAAGGTAGCTATGAGGTGCCTGATGGCTAGGGCGTGCCATATGGACACTAGACTCACTGGAGAAGGCGGAACAATGACTCGGGTAGAAGAAACACCAGGAATAGTGGAGGCCCCATCAGCTCAAAACCAATGAAATCAAAGCACCAAACGGATGAACACAACGTTGCAATCAATGGTTGGAGGAACTGCCGAGTAAGGAATGGTGTGTATTATTACTGATATGTGCATCGAGTGTCATCTTTGGTTTTAGTTTTGAGGGCAAACCACCATCGGCAAAAGAATTTACAACCTGCATGGAGTAGGATGAATAACATCGTTACAGATTATTTATGTCATAATAACAATAAATCAAAGGGACATGACAATGAAGATCAGGTAAAGAACCTCGGATAGACTAATACCTCTTTTCCTTCTCTTGATGTGCTTCCTTTGGGATTAATATCAGTATCCAGTCGATATTGTGGTCACCTGAGAGCTCCTTTGGGGACTAGTGCTTAGATCAAAGCTTTTTAGACATAAGGAACGAACTGTCTAGATGGTTTAAAACAAGTATTCCAATGACATAGTCTATATTTGCGGTTTGGTTGAAAATTATCCAAGTTTTGTTAATTTGTTGTTTCCTTCAATCCTTGTGAGCAACTGAGCACTGCTAATAGTTTGTGATATTGGTCTATATGCAGGGAAGCATTGCAGGGCTGAATATCCCTAGGTCACAAATTTCGTCTTATGGATTGTAGATGGCGTGAAAATACATTTCAGTTGCTTTTTTGCATGTTTTTTATTTTTCAAATCAGCACAGAGCTACATGGGTTTTACAATCCAACCATTTGGTAGTACTGTAGATGGCGTGAAACTACTTCTTTACTAGATATAAATTGGAAATTACAGTTTGCTATGGTGAATTGTCTATCAAACTAGCGGATCACAAAACCGAGTCTTTTAGCTTTATGTTGAATTTTCCAGTAATTTCTTATCAGCTAAGGTGGTGGTTTACTCTTTATAGTAATTGGAACTGCTTTTGCTCTGAGCATACTGTTCAGGATCCCAGTATAGTGTGGTGATCTAATAACTGGACTCAACACTCTACACTCTATTTTTTGCTGTTACTACAATAATATGGGGTAAGACTGTTTCAGCTTACATGTCCAAGTATTTCTCATTGCAGATCTAAATTCTATTAAAAGCAGCTTTATTAACAGATAGTATAGACAAGATCATCAATACGACGTCATTGTATACCAGCCCGACTTTTTAGTGCCGATCATACTTGTTTGCAACAATTATGATGCCAATAAATTTGGTTTTTTGGGAAGAAACACAAATCGAACAAATGTTTGTGCAATTAGATAAAAAGTTCACCTTGACCAAAATTTATAATGCAGACCATATTCATTGTGCTATCCAAATTATTATTAACAAAATCGAATATGTACACTTCAAAAAGATGTCATGCGGCAGCAAAGGCTTGCATTGGTGGCTTCAACCAACTCAGCTATAGGGGACTCTTCCACAATTATATGTATTTTACTCTACTACTTGTGACTAAGGCTTGTTCCTCTCTTCGCGTACTGCATAGTTTTTTAGAGGATTATGTCATAGCATTTATGAGCTTGCTAAGATAAAGATGGGTGTTGTAGTATATTTTTCATCTAATAAACATGTGTGATACACATATGGGAGGAATTAGAATTTTTTGGTAATGAATATGTGGTTTGTCACTCACATAGTTCTGATGATCGATCATCCATACATAAGTTTTTAAATGCCGCTGAGTCTTGTGCTCTTTCTTTGGAATACACAATGCTCCTTCAAGAAACTAAGAAATCACCATGATGTTTTTGTTTGATTGCCTTCTCATTTAGGACAATGTTTTATTTGTGCATCTTATTTTGTTGTTAACTATATAGTTTATAGACAATGATTTATCCACTTGTTGTATTTTTGTAGGTACCATTCAGAGTCAAGTTGACATACAATGGTAGAGGTTATTATTCTCGAGCATTACTGTTGTAGAGTATAGTATTCTTTCTTATTGATAAAGGGCTTCTGTTTCGTGCATAGTTTTTGAACCTCCAGTTTGAGAGCTCAAGTGCTCAACAAGGTTTACCCAGAGAATCACATGAAGCTGCAAGAGTTTGATCCATGTCAACTGATCTTCACAATCCAATATTCATCTACACTATGCTGCCAAATGATCTTTCCATTTCTTTAAAAACGACTGATTCCTGGGAATGATGATTCTATGATAGAAGGTTCAGAGAGATTCTGATTTAGTTTTGTCTACATTAGAATATTGTGTGTAATTTAGAAACGCACATTGATGATATTTTCCTTGTCGCTAGCAATTTTCTAATGAAATAAAACAATCAACATGCAACAGTTAACATGTAGAGTTTCTTCCATTCTGTAATCTATATTGTAAATGTTTATATCTTTACTATGACATATTATGTGCATGATGATATTGGAAAATACTTCTATCGCATTCCATTTTTCCGATAGGGCGCCCATACGGGCGCCTCCTGTTCTAGTAATATAAAAAGCGGTGATTATTTCCTAGCACGAAAGAAGTCCATATGTTTTGGACTGAAGATACCCAGATCCATGACCAGAACACATACGTTTTGTATTTTTTAATAAAATAAAGGAACGAAGTTTCAACCATTCCTAGATTTCGTCGTCACGTGCTCATTGCGAGCTTTCATACATGACAGAGTGTCGTCTGGAGAAGGGTCAACGGACAGCAAGTACAGCTAGGTGGAGGAACGTACCGAGCAGTCTCCCGCCCCCGCAAACATGTGCGCGCCACATACGGCCTCCCCTCCCGCTCCCGGTCCCGAACCCGGCGAAGGACTTGTTCGTTTCTGCCGGATTGCACCCGAAATCGTTCCAGTTAATTAAAGCTTATATAATTTAGAGAAATAATTCGGTTAGGAATCGTTCCGACCCACCAATCCAGTACAAATGAACAGGTCGAAGGCGGCCGCATTCCGGGGCGGGGCTGCCCGCAGTCCGCACCGGGGTGGACCCTGGACGCCGATCTGCCGACGCGGCCAGTGCACATCTAGCCTGACCGAGATGCGACTCACGAACAGCCAAACCAATTGTGCATGTCAGGCGTAGCAATTTTTGACATCCATCGTCGGCTGGTTCGATGTGTTCCCTGACAGGCTGACACTATAGAAAAGAGTGGATCCGTGGGTTCTTGTACACGCACGCGGGGCGTTTTGTCTGCTGAATCCGCAGCCGGGGTGGCGAAGCAAGCTCTGTCGCGCCGTCTGTTCGTGGTAATCCGTTGACCTGCACTCTGTTTATGTTCTGTATGAGTATCCCTTCTAGTTCTAGAGTCTAGACCCACCCAAACAGCTCATCAGGACGTGTACCGATACTACTTGCAAGATGCTACGACCTCGCTACAAGCCCTAGCTCTAGCTGGCTGTCCCTTGAGATCCGCACACCGTTAGACGGCAGTGAAGCATCGGGGAACACACGACACGTGTACGTCTGACTTCAGTGTACCAAAGGGCCAATGGCATTTGTATAAATGTGTGGTTCTGCACTTCAGTTTGGTTCATCTCACTCATCAGCTAGCACCACCAGGAACACACCTCCCACCAGTGACCAGTCCACTGTTTCATCGCTCATCACTAGGCTGCAATGGCTGCAAAGGCACCTGTGCTTGCAGCACTGGTACTGCTCCTGAGCTCCGCCCAGCTGTCCACGGGGGCAAGGAGGCGCATGGAGCTGTACCAGCCCGATCCGGCGGACATGCTCTCCTACCACAACGGATCCGTGCTCCACGCCGACATCTTCGTGTCCGTGCTCTGGTACGGCAGCTTCACGCAGGTGCAGAAGGCGATCATCTACGACTTCCTGCTCTCGCTCACCGACACCACGACGCCCCAGGCCGCCTCGCCGTCCGTCGCGGACTGGTGGGACATGATCGACCAGCAGTACCTGTCCAAGGCGGCGCAGGCCACGCCGGACAGCGCCGGCGGCGGGGCCACCAAGCAGACCACCCGGGTGATGCTCGACACCACCCAGGTGTCGTCCGACGACGGCTGCTCCATGGGCACGTCCCTCACCCTGGCGCAGGTCTCCGCCCTCGCCGCGCGGGCCAGGCCCAGGAAGGGCGGCGTCGCGCTGGTGCTCACGGCGCAGGACGTCGCCGTGGAGGGCTTCTGCACGAGCCACTGCGGCCTGCACGGCGTGGACGCGGACGCGGAGTCCGGCGCCGCCGCCGCGTACGTCTGGGTCGGCAACTCGGCCGCGCAGTGCCCCGGCCAGTGCGCGTGGCCGTTCCACCAGCCCGAGTACGGCCCGCAGACCCCGCCCCTCGTCCCGCCTAACGGCGACCCCGCCGTCGACGGCATGGTCGTCAGCCTCGCCACCGCGTTCGCCGGCGTCGTCACCAACCCGTTCCGCGACGCCTACTACCAGGGCTCCAGCGACGCGCCCCTGGAGGCCGCCACGGCGTGCCCCGGACAGTTCGGCAGCGGCTCGTACCCGGGGTACCCCGGCAACCTCAAGATCGACCAGGCCAGCGGTGCCAGCTACAACGCCAACGGCGCGCATGGGAGGAAATACCTCCTCCCCGCGCTCTACAACCCTTCCACTTCTGCGTGCACCACGCTGGTCTAGTGGAAACACGAATGCAGCATGTCATCGTCTTAGCTTGTTTGTTCAGGAGGTTCCGTTTATGGGTGTATGTATATATGCAAGTTCACATCAGGTGTAATTCTTTCGTTTTAAAGATCGTCTTGCTTTCTTTCTTAAGATATGACAGAGTTTCCAAAAAAAAAAAGATTGCAAGTATCTACAGTAGGTCATTGCCATGAAAGATTTGATCCAGAAGACAGAGACACTAGGTCCGGCCACGTGCCGAAGATGACTGAATACTGACTGCATCAAGGAATGGGAGGATCTGCAAGGCTGGCACGATGCAAGTACTCAAGACCCCGCACAAATTGTGGGCAGAGCAGAGTAGCCCCCAAGTAGCGTGCTCTGAAATGACGGCAGTGCGCGGCAACAGATCAGAGTCGTGGACTCATGGTTCCCTAGTCCTTGAACCCCGTTTTGCCGCGCCCAGGCTGGCCGCTGCGACGACATCGCGGCACCGGGACCGCACGGGGCGCTGGCTGTGGCAACGCAATCTATAAAAATGGCTCCCACTGCCACTAGCGAGCGATGCTGGTCGCCGTTGGCCGGCGCTGCGGCCGTCCAAACAATTCCGACGCGTCTTCTCGGCGGACGCGCACGAGGCACCTCGAATCTCACGGCGGACAGGCTGTGTGCACGTCCTGGCACGCCCCGCCGCCGAAGTCGCCGTAAATTGACTGAAAGATTTCACCTTGCGTAAAGGTTAAAAAGCCCGTCACGGCTCAGGTTATTTACGAGTCCCGTACTCCCGTCACGCGTCCGGCGGCGACGTCGAAGAGGGAATTGCACGTAGGCGATCGCTTGCCACCTGAACAAACTGCGCTACTTGTATAACTTGAACAAATTCTAAGCCGGACGCGCGGGCATGCACTACACGTGCGTATACCCGGCCACCTCACCGTTTGTTTATATGGATGGAGTCAGTCTTTGCTCGGCGCCTATGCACCGGGTCGCCGTTCACTTCGTGTGTTCAGTTCAAGTCTTGAGGCGTCCCACGAGCTAGCAAAATCCAAGAAGCACATGCGCCCTACGCCGTTTACCAATACTCTAAGGCTCTGCAAATTGCAATGGCTAATGCGGCATGGAGCTGCGGTTTGGCCGGCATAACTTGTGCACGGCCGCCCGCGCCATGCGACCCTCCCTCGTTCTCCCGAAGCATATCTATCCACATGTCGGTCTCGGACAACAAAAATCTCGGCAGCGCACGCGACCATGCTCGCCGCCGCCGGAACAGCTGTTGCTCCTCGATGGGCGGTGGCAGACCACGCGCGGCAGTATGCCTGGCACTGTCTCTGCACCCGTGCTCGGAAGCAACTGGACAGCGCAGCGCCTACGGCGAGGGACACACGGTGGCGTGCGAGGGGTGCACCGTGCCTCGTTGCCTTGCCTCCACGCGGTCTCCGCCCCTCCAGGCTCACGCAGTTGTTGAAATTCACCTAAAAACGTCTTCCGGTGTAACTGCAAGTTGTTGAAATTCAGCTATCTCGTGGTATAGAAGATGTAAAGAATTATATGGCCAAACTTCCAATACTTTCGAGGACTTGGATCATTTTTGAAGCCCAAATCATACTGTTGGAACTTGCTCTTCTGAGCGAGTAAATCCAACTGGGGAGTGAAAGTGGTGTAAACGGGGCTACAACTCGAGATGACAATAGCTCTGTTAATCTAGCCCCTCAAGGGCACTGTGCGGGGGTATTTATAGGTGTCTGAGTGCCCAGCGTCCAGTGTTAAGGACGCATGTGCCCTCAGGCGCCTAGGTTATCCCCGGAATATCCTCATAAAGCAGGGTTACATATTGTAATTACAGGGAGACCTTTACAAACTAGGCCCGTAATGTGCAGCGGCCACGCTGGGCCTATTATGATGGGCCGGATCACACGTGGGCCTCCGTGCTGGACAAGCCGCGCGGGAAAAGGCGACTTCGCCGTAGGCCTTCGTCTCCCGGTGCGTGGGGCGAAGGGTAGAGTTCGCCAGTCGTCTTGTCTCCGTTGTTGCAGCGGGTGTGGCGAAGGCCTTCGAGCGAAGGGTGGCGTCTTCGCCTTCGCCCCAACATTTGCCCTCCGAGGGACCAGTTCGACTAAGTCATCTGGTGCCGAAGGCGTTGCTAGATGGTGGAGACGCTGCCCTCGCTCGAAGTGGTTCCGCGGGGGTTTTTGACATGACCGTTGATTGACGCCGCACTGTTGGATTGCGGGTTTCCCGAAGCGTCGCGTCCTGTGTATAAAAAGGGGTGGGGGTGGCGCCGATTGAAATTTACCTTTCTGCGCGCCACGAAAACCCTAACCCTCCTTGTTCAAGCTGCTCGCTTGCTCGTCTGCCCTCCTTGCTCCTGTTCGCCGGAGAACTGGCCCGCGTAAAGCAGACCGCGCGCCGCCGTCGACGGTACGTAGCCATGCCGTCCTCTTCTTCGTCTGCTGCGACCACGCCGACGGCCGAGACGCCTTCCGAGGATCTCTCGGGCGGTGCGGCGGCGGAATTGCACCCGGGTGATACGGTGGAATTTGGTGTTTCGCGGATGTCGTTAGGCCGCGTGCAGGATATGCAACAGTTGGGGTATTTTGGCGGCGGGGTCGGGCGAGTGCCAGGGGCAGAGGAGATTCCCGAGCCCGAGGATGAACTGGTTGTGTTTGAGGCATTTTTTGTTGCCGGACTTCGTCTGCCTGCGCATCGTTTCGTGTTGGAGGTGCTGCAGAAGTTTGGGGTCCAAGTTCATCAGCTGACACCGAACGTCGTGGTGGCGTTGGCGAATTATGTGTGGGCAACAACGTCGTATGGCGGTCAGCCTTCGGTGGAGGTCTTCGCCAAGCACTACTGTTTGCACTGGCAGAAGAGACGGATTGGTGACGAAATTGCGCAGTTCGGATCATGCACTTTCACGCCGAAGTCCGGGAAGACTTCGATGGAGGTTGTGGAGCTGGTCCCTTGTGCCCGAAATAAGTGGGGCAACTGGTGGGACTACTGGTTCTATGTTTCGGAGGCTGAAGTCGAAAATCACCCTGGGCTCCCCGCTGCCATCATGTGTTCGCATTATTATGTGGCGTACCCGCCGTTTGAAGTGGCGGAGAACGACGAGAATGAGCGGGCCCTTCGGATCGCTGCCCGTAGGAGTAGCGGGCGGGATCTGGTTGAGGAATTCATAGGGTATGGGGTGTGGCCTTTGGCACATGGATGGACGCTGGGCGAAGTATGCCCTCGCGTGATGCCCTCCCTTGGCGGGCGAAAAGTGCGAAGTCCACTCTTTGCCTTGGATGTGCGAGGGCGGGATCCTGCCGCGGTTGTGCGTGAGGCGGAGGATGGGGCGGTGAGAATTGTTGGTCACTATGTGCCGAGGACGGAGGCCCAGCGGAGCTGGGACATACGTGGATCCAACGACCGCCTGAATCGAGTTTTTGAGTTGAATGGTTTGCCGTATGGCGGTTATCCCGGAGTGGACGTCGCCGACCGCCGGGGGAAAAAACAGCGGCAGTGCTTGAAGACGACCCTGCGCCGGAGGCTGCCCCATCTACTAAGAAGAGGAAGCTAGGTACTGTGATGGGAAAACTGGGGGTCTCCGATAGTTTTGCTATGGAGTTGATGGGGACATGCGCGGCCCCCGGGGGAAGGATGTCTTCGCCCGAGCTCCGGGAGTCTTCGGCGCGGATGCTGGAGGTTACCGGGGGTCGATGGCCCAAGAACGTTCCTATCCCCCGCGCGGTCGGCGAAGACTTTTTTACCTCTCGCATGGCCCATGATTTGAGAGTGTTTCCTTACGGGCGGAATATTGCTGCTGTTGTGTCGGTAGTGATGAACAAGGATCGACAGGATGCCGCTCAGAAGCGTCGGGCGGTCGTCAGGCTCCCTGAGGCTAGGCCGAAGAGGGCGCGCGGGAGCGCGAAGGCTGCCGTCCCCGGCGGTAGCCAGCCCTCGCTGGCTGCGAAAGCGGCCGCGCCTGGATCTGGCAAGTTGTTGGAAAGCGCGAAGGCGGCCGGCGCTGGCGGGACCAAGTCCGTCCCGGAGGGAGCTGCGAAGGTCCGGGAGCTGCCTTCGCCGGGGAAGCGTATTGCTGACTTCGGCATAGATATTTGCGTGGACGACTATCTCGTCGGTAAGGGTTTTTTTGGCCGGTGATACGTTGCAGGGTCGGGCGAAGGGCAACTTGTTGCCGTCTCGCCTGCGGTGGCGGCCACGGCGCCTGCCGTGGTTTTTGGGGTGAAGGGTGGCGCTTCCAGCGCTGGCGGCGAGGTGTCGGCGGCCACTGCCGTCAAAGACGAGGCGGGCACTGTGTCCCGCCGGCTGCGGGAAGCGTCGCTGCAGTTGAATCAGGTAAGTTGAAGTAGGCTTCGTTGTGTGCCGCTTTTATTTTGATTGTGGACTCATGCGTGTCTGTTAGGCGGCCGACTTCGTCGATCGCGTGGCGTCGGGCGCCCTTACGGCGGGCGTGGATGCCGAAGTCGAGAGACTTCGGGCGCAGCATGCGGACGCTGTTCGGGAAAAATCGGCTGCGGAGAGCAAAAACCGCAGGCTGGCGGAGAAGGTGGCCGCCTTGGAGAGCGAGAGGACTGACCTCCGGCGCCAGCTGGTGGAGGAAAGGAAGGAGGCCAATGAGGCCATCACCAAGGCACAGTCGGCGCAGGCGGAGGCCAAATTGGCGAGGGCGGAAGAAAGCCTTGCAAGCCAGCGCGCCGAGGAATGGGAGGCGCGGTTCAACGCTCTGCAGGCCCGCATGGAGAGGGCCGAGACCTCTACTCACGTGGAAGTTGAGCGAACGCGCAAACAGCTCGTGGATTCGTACCGCGAGCTGGGTGCACAGACCGCCGACTTCGAGGTGTCCGACCGAGAGGCGGGCCTTCGGTGCCTCGAGTGGTTGCAAGAGGAGTTGCAAGCACTCCCGACCATCGTGGCGGGCTTCATGTCGTATGCCTCCCTCGTCACCCGCGAGGGGGCTATGAATGCGCTGGCCCGCGAGGGGTGCCATCACTATGAGGTCTTCGACCGATCCGATGAAGATTTTGGGCGTGAGATTTTTAAGGTCGAAGACCCTGTGGTGAAGGACGCCGGGGGGGCCTCTTCGACTGGATGTGGGGCCCTCACGGTCGGGAGGCGGTTAGGGAACGGGCTAACCGGGCGAGGGATCAGGTAAAGTTTGTGTTTTGTTTTGTGCTATTGAATGTGGGTGTATGCGGGTGTGCTGAATCGGTGCGCTGTGTTGCAGATGGCGCGTGCCGAGGAGGTGGAGGACTTCGGACGTCTGAACAGCGCGCTGCCCGAAGCGGAGGCCGACCCGGTTGTGGCCGAAGCTGAGGTCGACCTAGCGTCGCTCCTAGAAACCGGTGAAGCTTCCCACGCTGCCCCTGCGTCTACTGTGTCTGGTGGAGACTCGCCGGCGGCCACTGTGCCGATGGCGGAGGATCCCCCGAAGGCGGCGACGGAGCCAGCAGCGGAGGATTCCGCGGCGGCTGCTGGGTCTTCGCAGGTGGCTTAGTGTGTATGGGGTAGTTAGGGAATTTTGTCTGTGTTACTGAACCTTGGTTGCTGCGCAGGTTCAAGATTTTGGGCCTGCGCACGCAACCGCTACTGCTAATTTTGTGGCGGCTTCGACCATGGTTGCTGGTAATGAATCGGATGAATCTACGTCTAAGTTTTCAGAGTTTGACGACTCTGGGAGTTTGGTTTTATGGACGGAAGAGTCTTCGGATGAAGGCTTAGATTATTTTGCGGCCTTGGATGTGGCCGAGGCAGAGGCTTCTCCGCGCATTACGGATGCTGAAATTTTGCCTGGTCCGAGTGTTGGGCGTAGGCGGCGAAGGGCGGTGGCGAAGCGTATAGTGGGCGGGTTTGATGGTGGTCGTCTTCGTGTGGGCAGGGCTGGTAGGCAGGAATTGTTGTCCTCGCTGGTTGGGGCGAGTATGGGTGAGGGTGAGTTGCGAAGGCTTTTTGAGGGTGAGGAGCTGAGGATAATGCTATTTAACTATAGGGAGATGGGGATCATTTCGAAGGTTGAACCTATGTAAGGTGTGATGCCCTTGCTGAACGCGTGTAACTATAGTTTGTATGATAAGGTTGACTGCCTTCGCGCATCTGGGTGTGTTTGTAAGGTGTTGCGCACCCGGTCTGGTATATTATTGTGTCGGTCCGGCTGCGCCTGTAGACTTTCGGACTGATGTAATGTGCCTTCGATTTTTACTCTCGTTGTGCTAGTCCGGCTGCACCCTTAGGCGACTTTTGCGCGGGTTGTCTTGTGGAGAAGACTTCGATTTACGCACTTGTTGTGCTAGTCCGGCTGCACCCTTGGGCGACTTTTGCACGGATATTCTTTTTGAGAAGACTTTGAATTTGCGCACTTGTTGTGCTAGTCCGGCTGCACCCTTAGGCGACTTTTGCACGGATTGTCTTGTGGAGAAGACTTTGATTCACGCACTTGTGCTAGTCCGGCTGCACCCTTAGGCGACTTTTGCACGGATAGTCTTTTTGAGAAGACTTCGAATTTGCGCACTTGTTGTGCTAGTCCGGTTGCACCCTTAGGCGGCTTTTGCACGGACTGTCGCACACGAGGGTAGCCATCGCTGCCCCTCACGGTGACTTTTGTGTCGGTCGAATGTCGAAGACCGTTGATGCGGTCTTTTTCGACGTAGTTTTTGCGGGGGATTTTTCGCGTGTATATTACATGGCTCCGCCTCGTTAAAAACCTCACCCCCCAGGAGGAAAAGAGTGCGGGCCGACTTAAAACTTGTTCGGTTGATTACAAGGGCGAGGTGGCCCTGAAGAGTTAAACAAAAAATTTGCGAAGATTATCAATGTTCCAAGAATGTTCTAAGTCTTCGCCGGATGGCGTTGTGAGCCTGTACGCGCTGGGGGACGCCTTCGTCTTGATGATGAAAGGGCCCTCCCATTTCGGCTCCAACTTGCCCCGAGACTCTGTCCGAGCTGTCCGGACGAGTACGAGGTCTCCTTCGTTGAACTCCCTCGGGATAACTGTGTGGTCGCGCCATGCTTTTGTCTGAGCTTGGTATTTGTTTAGAGCCTGTAGGGCGAAGACGCGGTCTCCGTCGATGAGGTCCTTCGAAGTAGGCTCGTCTACGTCGGGGATGGCCGACGCAACTGTCTGAGGTGACCCGTGCTTTATTTCTTGCGGAGTCATAGCCTCCGATCCGTACAGAAGGCAGAAAGGGGTGAACCCAGTCGCCCTGCACTCAGTTGTGTTCAGCGCCTAGACCACTTCGGGTAACAGGTCGGGCCACTTGCCTTTTTTGTCGTCGAGGAGCATTTTCTTGACGGCTGTGAAAATTTTTCCGTTGGCACGTTCCACGACTCCGTTGGATTAGGGGTGGTACACTGAGGCGAAGGCAAGCTTGGTGCCAATGGAGAAGCAGAAATCCTTGAAGTCTTGGTTGTCGAATTGCTTGCCGTTATCGACTGTGAGTTCGGACGGGACTCCAAAGCGACAAACAATGTTTTGCTAGAAGAATTTCTGGGTTGTCTTCGATGTTATAGTGGATACTGCCCTCGCCTCAATTCATTTGGTGAAATACTCAACGGCGACGAAGGTGAACTTGAGGTTCCCCTGAGCCGTGGGCAGGGGCTCGACAATGTCCAGGCCCCAGCGCTGAAGGGGCCACGTGTGGGCGATTAGCTTCGTGAACTGCGAAGGGCGTCCGGAGCGTGGAGAAAATTTCTGACAGGCTTCGCAGGACCTCACGACCCGATTTGCGGCGCAAATCATTGCGGGCCAGTAGAAACCTTGGCGAATCACCTTTGCCGCTAGGGCCCTAGGCCCTGCGTGGGAGCCGCAAGTCCCGTTGTGGACTTCGCGCATAATTTGGACGCCTTCGGTCTCGGTGACGCACTTAAGCATCGGCTGGCTGACCCCCTTCTTGTAAAGTTGGCCTTCGATCAATGCGAAGTCCCGACTTCGGTGTTTGAGGCGCTTGGCCTCGTTGATGTCGGTTGGATGGTAGTACCCCTGCAGGAACAGGGTTATTGGTGCCCGCCAGTCTTCGGTCATGATGAGGTTGACTATGCGGTGGCCCTCGCTGTCATTGGTTATTTGGAGCCCCTCAGGGCTGCGGACGGCTGGCGTGCCGATGACGTGGTAGAACACGTCGGAGGGTAGGTCCTCGCCCCTGGCGGCTGCCTTGGCCAACGCATCGGCCTCCTCGTTCTTGGCTCGGTCCACGTGCTGCAACGTGAAACCCTTGAATTGTCTTTCGAGGCTGTGGATGGCCACGAGGTACTGCATGAGTGCGGGGTCCTTTGCTGCATAGTCTTTCTCGACCTGACCGACGACTACCTTGGAGTCTGTTCTGATGATGCAGGTGGTGACACCGAGTGCCCTTAGCTTGCGAAGGCCGAGGATGACAGCCTCGTATTCTGCTATGTTGTTGGTGCATCTATCAGACTCCAAAGCAAAGCTGAGGCGCGCTGCGTATCTGTGTTTGATCCCGGTGGGCGAAGTAATGACTGCAGCGACGCCTGCCCCCGCATGGCACCAGGCGCCGTCGCAATGGATTGTCCACACTTTTTCTGTGGTCGAGTCCGGCTGTGTCATTGGCCCAGTCCAATCGACGACGAAGTCTGCCAGGACTTGTGATTTGATGGCTGTCCTAGGTTCAAATGTGATGTGGTAGCCGGAGAGTTCGGCTGCCCACTTGGCGATCCGTACTGACGCCTCCGGGTTTCTAAACAGCTCACCGAGTCCTCTGTCTGGGGTAACTCGGACTTTGAATGCCTCAAAATAATGGCGCAATTTGCGCGAGGCCATCACGACTGCGTAGGCGATCTTTTCCAGTTCCGTCATATTACATTTTGATGTTGTGAGTACTTCAGAGACGTAATAAACTGGAAATTGCTTGGTCGTGCCCTCTCTGGTCTGCTCTTGAACCAGTGCTGCGCTGACCGCATGTGGCGAAGCCGCGACATAGAGCAATAGGGGTAGCGAAGGGTCGGGGCTTGTAAGAATCGCCAATTCCGACAAGTACTGTTTTAGTGAAGCGAAGGCCGCCGCCTGCTCTGGCCCCCATGCAAAGTCTTTTGCGCCGCGGAGTGTTTTGAGGAAGGGGAGACTCCGCTCCACGGATTTGGAGATGAATCTGTTGAGGGCGGCCAACCTGCCTGTCAGTCGTTGCACTTCTCTGGCTGACTGCGGGGGCGTCATATTGATGATTGCCTGGATTTTGGTTGGATTGGCCTCAATTCCGTGGTGTGATACCAGGTAGCCCAAGATTTTCCCCTGGCGGACTCCGAAGACGCACTTTTCAGGGTTGAGGCGAAGTCGTGCGGTCCGCATATTCGCGAACGTTTCGGCGAGGTCGGCCAGGTGGTCTTCCTTGCTTCTGCTAGCAACGGCGATGTCGTCCACATATGTGAATATATTTCTGCCGACCTGGCTCTCGAGCACCGTTTTGGTGAGTCGAGAGAAAGTGGACCCGACATTCTTGAGTCCCTCCGGCATTCTGATGAAACAATACGTGCCGAAGGGTGTTATGAAGCTGGTGCTTGCCTTGTCCTCCTCCTTCATATATATTTCGTGGTAGTCGGAGAAGCAGTCAAGGAGTGACATGACTTCGCACCCGGCCGCGCTATCGACGATTTTGTCGATTCGAGGCAGCAGGAAATTGTCCTTGGGGCAGGCCTTGTTAAGACTGGTGAAGTCTATGCACATCCGCCACTTGCCGCTCTTCTTCTGCACCATCACTACATTGGCGAGCCATGTGGGGTAGGCGATTGGCTCGATGAACTTGGCTTCGAGCAGGCGATGCACCTCGGCCTTGGCGGCTTCTGTCTTCTCGTCAGACATCTTGCGCAGCCGTTGTTTCTTCGGCCTCACCGAAGGGTCGATTCCTAAGCCGTGCTCGATGATGGAGCGACTGACTCCGACCAGGTCGAGGGCGGACCAGGCGAAGACGTCTTTATTCTTGGATAGACAGCAGAGGAGCCGCTCTTCGTCGTGCGAAGTGAGGTCTTCGCTGATGGTAACCGTCTGCTGGGGCGTAGCCTGGTCAAGGGGGCGGTCTTGGTCCCGTCGTTGCTCTGCAGCTGTGCTTTTTCATGCTCTTTGGCGGTTGAATTGGCAGACCCGGGGACTTCGCGTTGGGCCGTGAGGCAGTGTACGTTTTTTGCCCGGGGACGAAGTCTCTTTCTATGTTACGCGCAACCTGCTGGTTGCCGTAAACTGTGATGGCGCCTTGCGGACCTGGGATCTTCATGCATAGGTAAAGTCCGTGGATAGCTGCCTCAAACTTATTGATGGAGCCCCAGCCCAGTATGGCGTTGTACGGGTACACCATGTCGACGATGTCGAACGTGACTTGCTCACTTCGGGCATTGGGTGCTACACCGAAGGAGAGGGGCAACTCTATTTTGCCGACGGGAAAGGTGCCCTTGCCGCCGAAGCCGTACAGGGGGTTGTCCGAGGGCTTGAGCAGGCTGTGGCTTATGCCCATGCGATCGAAGGCATGGAGGAAAATGATGTTCGCCTGTCTGCCATTATCGACCAAGACTTTGTGCAAGTCCCAGCCTATCACGCTGCAGTTGATGACCATGGCATCGATGTGGGGGGCGCTGCGCAGATCGACGTCTCGGGCGTCGAAGGTCAATGGCATGTGGGACCACTTTGTCTGCACGACCGGACCGGTGACGACGACGTGGTTGATGCTGCGGTAATGGTCCCTCTTTTGCCGCTTTGTGTCAAAGTCGGCGCTGGACCCCCCGGTAATCATATGGATGACTCCGCAATACGGTTGATCGGCGAAGTCCTCTTGCTTTGGGGCTTGGGGGTGGTTGGGGTGGTGGATGTTTTGCTGTTGATGGTGTGGGGGTGGGGGTGGGGGAGGTACGATTTGTACCTCCTGGTGGTGTTGGTATGCGTGGTGCGGTGGAGGCGGAGCGGGGCCGTGGTTGTATGGTTGAGGGGGTTGCTGGTATGCGTGCGCGACAATTCTAGGGTTGTCGGCTAGTTGTGCCCGTGCCATTCTGTCTCTGGTGGCCTTCGTTTCTGGGCAGTCCCTTGTGGGATGCGCGCAGTCTTCGCCGTGGAACAGGCAGTAAAATCTGCGTGGCTGCTGCGCACGCCCCCGTCCTCGACCGCGAGTTCCATTTCCTCGGCCCTGGGGGGATACTCCTGGCGGCGAGGGGCCTCACCAGCGGGGGGCTGGTTGGCGATGTTGTGCACCTGCTGCTGATTGCGGCCATCCCGGCCGGAGTCTGTCTGCGAGGGCCTCGTCCAAGTGCGGCTGGACTGCGTCTTTGGGCTTCCTCTGAGACTCGACTTTGCGCTGGTGGAGCTCTTCGGATCTAGCGTATTTCTCAAACAGCTGATACAGCTCCTGGAGGTTCCTGGGCGGGTCCCTGATGCAGTGGCTGTAGAGGACGCCGGCCCAAAGGCCACTGATGGCGTAGTGGATGGCAATCTGGTCATCGACCGAAGGCAGTTATGAATTAAGGGTCAGGAACTTGCGGTAATACTCCCGCAGAGTCTCTCGTTCCAGCTGCTTGCAGGGTGAGAGTTCAGCCTAGGCGTCGGTGTCTAGGCGGTACCCTTGGAAGTTGAGCAAGAATTTGTCCCGGAGGCTTCTCTAGGAGTCGATGGACAATGGGGGCAACCTGGTGTACCAGGTGAGGGCTGGGCCTTCGAGGGCAATGATGAATGACTTGGCCATCGTGGCGTCGTCCCCTCCGGATGATGCAACAGCGACTTGATAGCTCATGATGTACTGTGCTGGATCAGTGCTGCCGTTGTACTTGGGATAGGTCCCTGCCCTGAAGTTGGCGGGCCATGGTGTCACTTGCAGGTGAGGTGCCAGGGGACTTCGCTCGTCAAGGTAGTTGACGCCTTGGAAAGCCGTGGCGTGAGGGATGGTGTGTCTGCGCTGAGGGACAAACAGGTCTTCGATTTGTGCGCGCTGCTGGAGGGGTGGGCCGTGTTGCAGGCCGAGTTGGCCTTCGCCCTGCATGAGCGCGATCTCTTGTTCAAGCTTCTGTGCCTTCTGCTCTTCGTCGCGTATCATCTGTCGCACCTTGGCTTGTGCAGAAACACGTTGGCGCTTGGCCTCGAGGATCTCTTTTTGCTTTTGGAGGTTGCTGTTCTTGATGCGCAGGGCGCGCAGCTGTAGCTGCTCTTCGGCCGAAACGCCGATGACTTCGCCGTCCTCGGTGGCGCCCGCGCCCTCTGGTGGAGCGAAGCCTGGGGGAGGCTGTTGTGGTCCCCCGGAGCTGCAGGTGCGGAGACTGCCTTCGGTAGTGGGTTGTTCATTGCGCTGCTTCTTGCTGTTTGCGTCGTCTTCGCAGGGCTCTCGGAGAGTGTTGTCGACGAGGGCCTTGCCCTTTTTCTCGGCCAGCAGTGCCGCCTTCGCGGCTTCGTCAGCCTTCGATGAGGTTCTCTTGGGTGCCATCGCGGGTGGTGTTTTCGTAGCACGAACGGTGGGCGCCAAATGTTGGAACTTGCTCTCCTGAGCGAGTAGATCCAACTGGGGAGTGAAAGTGGTGTAAACGGAGCTACAACTCGAGATGGCAATAGCTCTGTTAACCTAGCCTCTCAAGGGCACTGTACGGGGGTATTTATAGGTGTCTGAGTGCCCAGCGTCCAGTGTTAAGGACGCATGTGCCCTCAGGCGCCTAGGTTATCCCCGGAATATTCCCATAAAGCAGGGTTACAGACTGTAATTACATGGAGACCTTTACAAACTAGGCCCGTAATGCGCAGCGGCCACACAGGGCCTATTACGATGGGCCGGATCACACGTGGGCCTCCGTGCTGGACAAGCCACGCGGGAAAAGGCGACTTCGCCGTAGGCCTTCGTCTCCCGGTGCGTGGGGCGAAGGGTAGAGTTCGCCAGTCGTTTTGTCTCCGTTGTTGCAGCGGGTGTGGCGAAGGCCTTCGAGCGAAGGGTGTCGTCTTCGCCTTCGCCCCAACAAATACCAATCAACCAAATCCTCATAGTACAAACTACAAATCGGCTGTAGCACGAAGGCTTCACTGACACCACCCTTCATTTCGCTGCACATTACTATCTTATCTTTCTCGTTCCTCTATTTTATCTTTCATTTCAAACTTCACTCTGCAAACAGAGTTAAGTAGTAATATCTACAGTGTCACGTCTCATATTTTACACGGTCCACCGAATACAGCCTTAGACCAACTCCAGTAGCCTCCGTGTATGGCTCCCCATCCCCTTTTTGCATGGCACGTTACATTGTTCATCGGTCAGCGGATTCCGTATCTCTATCCCCAAAATGCACGCCGTGTATTTGCACTCTCCTTCCTCATATATTGTAACACCCCGTCCACTTCTTGTACTTACTCCTGTCAGCTCTCTAGATCATATATTGTCCCCACAGATCAACACAAGTCTTTTGTGTGTATTTTACCCTCACTCATGTACAATCGAGAAAACCCCCAGCCGATCAACCATCCCAAATTGCTCCAAACCAAGCACGTTTACCCTGGAGTTTATTTCGAGATAGGATTCCGAAAAAGAAGATACACCTTATTATTATAGATACTCTATTAGTTCTATTAAACCTTAAGCGAGGATATCACACGTATTCTCTCTCCTCTCCGCACAGGTGCAGGAAACGCAGCAATAAAGGCCTGCGTTCGTGGGACCAATTCATCAGTCTCACATGCATGCAGATACGGTGTGTGATACGCTGGAAACGCCCGCGGTTGGACCCTCCATAACGGTGACGGGTGACCACACCTACATATTTTATGGATACAGAACCAGCCCTTCCCTTCTGGAGTTAGTCTGGTTAGGGAAAGTCACACGAGTCGACCTGTTTTACATCAACAAGTCTTGTCACAATGTCATTATTGGCCCATTTTGAACATGAGGCCTACGTGCATGGACGCATGGTCCATCGGCCTCACTCTTGTGGGTTGGGCCAACAATTCACTAGGTCTATACGATGGACTCTGTGTATCTGTGTTTCTTTGCTTGGACTCATTTTTTTTTTCTTGTGTTTTTGTGTTTCTTTGCTTGGACTTCTTTTGTCTTGTGTATTGAACTGTAGCATGCTATTTATATCTTCAATGTGTTTTTTAATATCTTTCTTTGAAGTATTGATCTTCTTGACCAACTTGTTGCCTTCGTCCAAGTCCACCCTGCATCCTCTAAACTGAAAACAAAAACAATAACTCAAATTGTTATGTTGATCAACAAACACCAAAATCTTTAATCATCCGGTTCAACAATTTGTTCTAAACATAATTTATTGTGAAGAGCGATGTTGTTGTGTCTTCATTGATGGTAAGAGTTGTAACAAATTTACAAACTGTGAGGTGGTTGAGAAGCTGGGCTAACCACACGACCACATCCACATCCATACTATATCTAATGGATGAATTGTTGTGTTAAGATTGTATTGAAGGATAATGCTAATTTTGATAAATTACCTTTATAAGTATGTAATTTATTATTTGATAAACCATGAATATCTAAAAATAATGTTGTTCGTAATACAACTGCTAATAAATATTCGTTCAAATACAATGTTAGAAGAATTAATCTTTTACCTCTGACCGTCGCTCAAAATCTAAGGAGGGTCTTTTAAAGACAAATAGAAGAAATAACAAGCCTTTTAGAAAAAGAATGGTTTGTTTCACATGATACATTACCTTCATCTAAATCTACTTTTTATAATTATATTATATTGTTTTACCTCTAGTTGGAACTAATATTTTGCAACATATATAGACTAAAGAGGACAATGTGATAGAAAAAGAACATATAGGAATCTCAGGTTAGATCTCTCTTTGTATGTTAGATTTGTTCAAATATGATGTTATATTAGAACCTTCTCTTGATTTATCTTCATCACATGATAATTGTCCAATAGATCTTTGTAATAAATAAGAGCTATGTGCTAGTGATCCCATTATACATGTGCCACAACTACTAAATGAGATTGATTCATGTATTTTGGAACAAAATACTTGTGCTGAAACCATAAGTTTTCTCCCCATAACTACTCAACATGATGAATTGAAATTGTTGTCTTCTTTACATACTTTGGAAAATTTGATATAACGTCTAATCTAAGCATGTTGAAGGAGAAGTTCCATTCTTACTCTAAATTGCCATGGTTGTCTAGATGTATATATGTAAGTGCAATCAAACTCTTGAGAGTTTTGGTGATCAAATGACAAAATAAATAGACTCTAATGAGATTGCTCCTAAGTATATACTCAGTAATTACAAAGTCAATAGGAGTACAAGATAAAATGATAAACACAAAGGAAACACGTGATAGCAAAATATTTCATATCTCGTGGCATGTTTCATGTTATTCTTAGCGAAGACACTTCAAATTTTACATTTCTTGAGTCGTCGGAGTCACCGTTCATTTAAGAGGGATTCACAAAGTTAATGGTGTTTGCATAAGCTCAAGATTCTCTTTTTCAAAAACTTACACCAAAACTAAGTTCTTGGAGTAATTTGTGTGTAGTTCTACTAGAATGAGGTTTTGATCTTGGTAGTCTTCTTTGTCTTAGGGCGATTGAACCTGCCCCCGGGGTGTTCCAGATTGCCTTGGCCAGTGGAGCTCCCTGGTCAAAACTAGTTGAACCATCCTCCCAGGGCGATTCAACCGGAATTTATTTCTAGACCTCTATGGTAGAAACTGGTTGAACCTCCCCCTAGTGGTGGTTCAATCGGACTTTTTGCAGAAAACCATTCTTCCACCTTTGTGCACAGTCTGTCAGGCCTGATGCATATGCGGTTGAACTGGTGAAAGGGAAATGTGCCCTTGGGCCATTTCTAGTATATTTTGGTGATTAAGTGTCCAACACATATTGAGTGAGTTATTACATGCCAAATAGAGAATGAAGTGCAAATCAACAAGAAGGTATGTTTCTAGACTTAGTACATTTGTTTTTGTGTACTAATGAAGTTATCTAAGTGCTAGAAACAGGAAAAGAAAGGATTGGAAAAGAGTGTCTGTGTGCAGCCAAGACTCAGCTCGGCTTGGCACACCGAACTGTCCGGTGGTGCACCGGATGCGCCAGGCCAGCTCCGGCGAACTGGCCACTCTCGGGAAAACTTCGGCGGCATACGACTATAATTCACCGGACTGTCCGGTGGTGCACCAGACTGTCTGGTGAGCCAACGGCCGTCAGCGCAATGGTCGGCCGCCAAATCCGCGGGTGACGTGTGGCCCGCTCCAACGGTCGGCAGGGGGCACCGGACTGTCCGGTGTGCACCGGACAGTGTCCGGTGCGCCAACTGCCACAAATCTGCAACGGTCGGCTGCGCCAGATTAGGAAGGGAATCGCGCACTGGACATGAATAGTGGCTGTCCGGTGGCGCACCGGACTATCCGGTGCGCCACCCGACAGAAGGCAAGATTAGCCTTCTAAGAATGCCTCCAACGGCTCCTAGCTGCCTTGGGGCTATAAAAGGGACCCCTAGGCGCATGGAGGAGTCACCTGAGCATACTTTGAGCATTCTAAGTCTTCCACACTCCGTCTCCGCGCACTTGATTGACTTTGTTAGTGATTTGAGCTCCGTTCTAGTGGTGAACTTGTTGCGCTTCATTTGAGCTCAAGTCTTGGCTTGTGTGTGTGCATATTGCTGCGGATTTGTGTGTGTTGCTTCCCATCCTTACTCTTGTGCTTTCACTTTGATATTTGTTGTAAGGGCGAGAGACTCCAACTTGTGGAGATTCCTCGCAAATGGGAAAAGAGATAAGCAAAGAAGAACATCGTGGTATTCAAGTTGATCATTGAATCACTTGAAAGGGGTTGAGTGCAACCCTCATCCATTAGGACACCACAACGTGGAGGTAGGCAAGTGTTATACTTGCCAAACCATGGGATAAACTCGCGTGTCTTTTGTGATTGTTTTTCTGTGATACTTGTGTTCGCAAGAGCTCGCTACGTAGCCGTACTAACACTTAACAAAGTTTTATGGCTATTTAGTGTTGATTTTTACAGGATCACCTATTCACCCCCTCTAGGTGCTCTCAATTGGTATCAGAGCTGTTCTATTCACGAAAGGGACTAATCGCCTGAAGAGATGGATCCTAAGAGAAAGAGGATGGTGGTCAATGATAAGGATAAGGAGTCCATCTTCAACGAGCCAAGGGACGACAAGCCCACTAACTCTGGCTCGAGTCATAAGAAGAAGGATGGGAAGAAGAAGAGGTGCATCAAGAAGATCGTCTACTATGACAGCGACGAGTCTTCTTCTTCCCCAAGAGACGACGAATACGACGAGAAAAAGAAACCGGTTAACTCAAAATTTTCATTTGATTATTCTCGTATTCCTTATAATTCCAATGCCCATTTGCTTTCCATTCCTCTTGGTAAACCTCCACACTTTGATGAAGAGGACTATGCTTTTTGGAGTCACAAAATGCGTAGTCACCTTTTCTCTCTCCATCCTAGTATTTGGGAGATAGTTGAGAATGGAATGCAATTTGATAGTACCGATAACCCTATGTTTATCAACGAACAAATTCATAGGAATGCACAAGCTACCACTGTTTTGTTAGCATCACTGTGCAGGGACGAATACAACAAGGTGAGTGGCTTGGACAACGCCAAGCAAATATGGGACACCCTCAAGATATCGCATGAGGGGAACGGCGCCACCATGATCACCAAAATGGAGTTGGTGGAAGGCGAGCTAGGAAGGTTTGCCATGATCAGGGGAGAGGAGCCGACGCAAACGTACAACAGGCTCAAGACCCTGGTCAACAAGATCAGGAGCTATGGAAGCACGAGATGGATGGACCACGACGTCGTCCAGCTTATGCTCAGGTCTTTCACAGTTATTGACCCTCATCTTGTGAACCTCATCCATGAAAATCCTAGGTACACAAAGATGACGCCCGAGGAGATACTCGGAAAGTTCGTGAGCGGGCGTATAATGGTCAAGGAAGCAAGATATGTTGATGATGCATTGAATGGCCCAATGCCCATCTATGAGCCCCAGCCCATTGCACTCAAGGCAACAAGCAGCAGCATGGAGGTGCTACCTAGCAAGGTGGAACAAGTTGAGGCTGCCGGGCTAAACGAAGATGAGATGGCCCTCATCATCAAGCGCTTCAAGACGGCGCTAAAAGGACACAAGGAGCATCCCAACAAGAGCAAAGCAAAGGGAAAGCGCTCCTGTTTTAAATGTGGTAAGATTGGTCATTTCATAGCAAATTGTCCTGATAATGCTAATGACCAGGAACAAGAAAAGAGCGGGAAGAGGGAAAAGAAGAAGGCCTACAAGAAGGCGAAAGGCGAGGCGCACCTTGGCAAAGAATGGGATTCAGATTGCTCTTCTTCCAACTCCGACGACGAAGGACTCGCCACCTCGGCCTTCAACAAGTCATCTCTCTTCCCCAACGAGCGCCATACTTGCCTCATGGCAAAGGAGAAAAAGGTAAGCGCTCGAGATACCCCTAAGTATACTACTTCAAGTGATGATGACTCTAGTGATGATGAAGTAGATTACTCAAGTCTATTCAAAGGTTTAGATAGAACTAAAATAGATAAAATCAATGAATTGATGCTTTAAATGAAAATAATAGACTCTTAGAAAAGCAAGAGGATATTTTGTATGAAGAGCATGATAAGTTTGTTAGTGTACAAAAATCTCTTGCTTTAGAGGTTAAAAGGAATGAGATGCTTTCTTCTAAATTATCTGCTCATCATGAAACTGTGTCTAATTTAAAGAGTGTTAATGATGATTTAAATGCTAAGTTAGAAGAAGCAAATAAGTCTAGTTCATATGTAGAGCATGTTGTCATTTGTAATAGGTGTAAGGATTTTGATGTTGATGCATGTGTTGAACACCTTACTTCTATTACAAAATTAAATGGTGAAGTGGCAAGTCTTAATGCCCAACTTAAGACTTGCAAAAATGAATTTGATAAGTTAAAATTTGCTAGGGATGCTTACACCATTGGTAGACATCCCTCAATTAAGGATGGGCTTGGCTTTCGAAAGGAAGCCAAGAACTTAACAAGCCAAAGGGCTCCCATTCCCAACAAGGAGAAAGGGAAGGCCCCTATGGCTAGTAGTAATCAAAAGAATCATGCTTTCATGTATAATGATAGAAAATTTGCTATGATTGCTTCAAGTTCTAACTTTAATGGTAGGCCTAGGAGAAATTTTGTGTCTCATGCTCCTAGGAAAGTGTGTAATAAACATACCACTGTCTTTCATGCTTGCAACACTACGTTTGTTCTTTCATGTAAAAATAAAAAAGTAGTTGCTAGAAAGATGGGGTCCAAATGCAAGGGAGACAAGACTTGCATTTGGGTCCCAAAGGCTATTGTAACTAACCTTGTAGGACCCAACAAGAGTTGGGTACCTAAAACCCAAGCCTAATTTGCCTTGCAGGCTTATGCATCCGGGAGCTCAAGCTGGATTATCGACAGCGGACGCACAAACCACATGACGGGGGAGAAGAAGATGTTCACCTCCCACGTCAAGAATAAAGATTCCCAAGATTCGATCATCTTTGGAGATGGGAACCAAGGCAAGGTTAAAGGACTAGGAAAAATAACCATTTCATCCGAGCATTCCATATCTAATGTGTTTTTAGTTGAATCGCTCGGGTACAATTTATTATCTATCAGTCAACTATGTAATATGGGATACAATTGTCTATTTACCAATGTAGATGTGTCTGTCTTTAGAAGGAGTGATGGTTAATTAGCTTTTAAGGGTGTACTAGACGACAAACTCTACTTAGTTGATTTTTCGAAAGAGGAGGCCGATCTAGATGCATGCTTAATTGCTAAGACTAGCATGAGCTGGCTGTGGCATCGTCGTCTAGCACATATTGGGATGAAGAATCTTCATAAACTTCTAACGGGAGAACATGTGTTAGGTCTAACCAATGTGTTTTCGAAAAAGATAGACCTTGTGCAGCTTGTCAAGCAGGTAAACAGGTGGGAAGCGCTCATCACAACAAGAATGTGATGACCACATCAAGACCTCTGGAGCTACTTCACATGGACCTCTTTGGACCCGTCGCCTACCTTAGTATCGGGGGAAGTAAGTATGGTCTAGTAATTGTTGATGATTTTTCCCGCTTCACTTGGGTATTCTTTTTGCAGGATAAATCAGAAACCCAAGGGACCCTAAAGCGCTTTCTAAGGAGAGCTCAAAACAAATTTGAGCTCAAGGTGAAAAAGATAAGAAGCGACAACGGGTCTAAGTTCAAGAACTTACAAGTGGAGGAGTACCTTGAGGAGGAAGGAATCAAGCACGAGTTCTCCGCTCCCTACACACCACAGCAAAACTGTGTGGTAGAGAGGAAGAACAGGATGCTTATAGACATGGCGAGGACGATGCTTGGAGAATTCAAGACACCCGAGCGGTTTTGGTCGGAAGCTGTGAATACAGCTTGCCACGCCATAAACCGGGTCTACCTCCATTGCCTCCTCAAGAAGACCTCATATGAACTTCTAACCGGTAACAAACCCAACGTTTCATATTTTCGTGTATTTGGGAGTAAATGTTACATTCTAGTGAAGAAAGGCAGGAATTTCAAATTTGCTCCCAAAGCTGTAGAAGGGTTTTTGCTAGGTTATGACTCAAATACAAAGGCGTATAGAGTCTTCAACAAATCATCGGGTTTGGTTGAAGTCTCTAGCGACGTTGTATTTGATGAAACTATTGGCTCTCCAAGAGAGCAAGTTGATCTTGATGATGTAGATGAAAATGATGTTCCAACGGACGCAATTCGCACCATGGCGATTGGAGATGTGCGACCACAGGAACACCAAGTGCAAGATCAACCTTCTTCCTCAACAATGGTGCACCCCCAACTCAAGATGATGAACAGGTTCCTCAAGAGGAGGCGTGTGATCAAGGGGGAGCACAAGAAGACCAAGTTGTGGAGGAAGAAGCACCACGGGACCCTCCAACTCAAGTCCAAGCGACGATTCAAAGGAATCATCCCGTCGACCAGATTTTAGGTGATATAAGCAAGGGAGTAACAACTCGCTCACATCTAGCTAATTTTTGTGAGCATTACTCGTTTGTCTCTTCTATTGAGCCTTTCAGGGTAGAAGAGGCCTTGCTAGATCCAGACTGGATGTTGGCCATGTAGGAAGAGCTCAACAACTTCAAGCGAAATGAAGTTTGGACCCTGGTGCCACGTCCCAAGCAAAACGTTGTGGGAACCAAGTGGGTGTTCCGCAACAAGCAAGACGAGCACGGGGTGGTGACACGAAACAAGGTTCGACTTGTGGCAAAAGGTTATGCCCAAGTCGCAGGTTTGGATTTTGAGGAGACTTTTGCTCCTGTGGCTAGGCTAGAGTCTATTCGCATTCTATTGGCCTATGCCGCTCACCACTCTTTCAGGTTGTTCCAAATGGATGTGAAGAGCGCTTTCCTCAACGGGCCAATTAAGGAGGAGGTGTACGTGGAGCAACCCCCTGGCTTTGAGGATGAACGGTACCCCGACCACGTGTGTAAGCTCTCTAAGGCGCTCTATGGACTTAAGCAAGCCCCAAGAGCATGGTATGAATGCCTTAGAGACTTCCTAATTGCTAATGCTTTCAAGGTTGGGAAGGTCGATCCAACTCTTTTCACTAAGACTTGTGATGGCGACCTGTTTGGTTCTACTAACCAAAAGTCTTGTGAAGAGTTTAGCAGGGTGATGACACAGAAGTTTGAGATGTCGATGATGGGCGAGTTGAACTACTTCCTTGGGTTCCAAGTGAAGCAACTCAAGGACGGCACCTTCATCTCCCAAACGAAGTACACACAAGACCTACTCAAGCGGTTTGAGATGAAGGACGCCAAGCCCACGAAGACACCAATGGGCACCGACGGACATGTCGACCTCAACAAAGGAGGTAAGTCCGTTGATCAAAAGGCATACCGGTCTATGATAGGTTCCTTGCTTTATTTATGTGCTAGTAGACCGGATATTATGCTTAGCGTATGCATGTGTGCTAGATATCAATCCGACCCAAGGGAATGTCACCTTGTGGCCGTTAAGCGGATTCTTAGGTATTTAGTTGCTACGCCTTGCTTTGGGATCTGGTATCCAAAGGGGTCTACCTTTGACTTGATTGGATATTCAGACTCCGATTATGCCGGGTGCAAGGTTGATAGGAAGAGTACATCAGGGACGTGCCAATTCTTAGGAAGGTTCCTGGTGTCTTGGAGCTCAAAGAAACAAACTTCCGTTGCCCTATCCACCGCTGAGGCTGAGTATGTTGCCACAGGACAGTGTTGCGTGCAACTACTTTGGATGAGGCAAACCCTCTGGGACTTCGGCTACAATCTAAGCAAAGTCCCACTCCTATGTGACAATGAGAGTGCAATCCGCATGGCGGATAATTCTGTTGAACACAACCGCACTAAGCAGATAGACATCCGGCATCACTTCCTAAGAGACCACCATCAAAAGGGGGATATCGAGGTGTACCATATTAACATCGAAAACCAGCTAGCCGATATCTTCACCAAGCCTTTAGATGAGAAAAGGTTTTGCAGGTTGCGTAGTGAGCTAATGTCTTAGATTCACGTAACTTGGATTGATCTATAACATACATGTGTTTTATGCCTTTGATCATGTAATTTATGCATTTCAATCTATTTTGTTCATTTGTGGTGCTCAAGTTGTACACATGATCCCCGGACCTCACAAGTCCATTTGCAAGTGATGCACTTATTTAGGGGGAGGCATGCTACAACTTGACCCGTTGAGACTAACCTTTGTGTTTGAGTTCTTGATTTAGTCTCAAAAGTGCATTGAAAGGGAAAGGTGAACTTGGACCATGCAAAGACTTCCACTGCACTCCGGTAATAACTCCAAGTTCATATCTATGCTCTTATTGCCTTTTTGCTCTTAATTGACAAATTTGGTGAGGCAATGGGGTTAAAGGGCCAAGAATGATCCCGTTTTGGTGCTTAATGCCAAAGGGGGAGAAATTAAAGGCCAAAGCAAATGGATCAGCTACCACTTGAGAAATTTGAAAATAGTAGAGTTAGCACTTTTGATTTGTCAAAATACTCTTATTTGCAAAATTTGGCCTCTTGTGGGGAGAATGTAGGATTATGGGAAAAAGGGGGAGTTTGTGGCTCTTAATCAATTTTTCCATTTGAATATCTCTCTTTGTGCCTAAACAAGTGTGTTTGACTTAGAGATAGGAAAATGAGTTTGATTTCAAAACAAACCAAGTGGTGGCAAAGAATGATCCAAATATGCCAAATTTGAATCAAAAACAATTTTTGTTCTCAATTGCATTGATGTTGCACTTCTATTGGTTGCTTTTTGATGTGTTGGCATAAATCACCAAAAAGGGGGAGATTGAAAGGGAAATGTGCCCTTGGGCCATTTCTAGTATATTTTGGTGATTAAGTGTCCAACACATATTGAGTGAGTTATTACATGCCAAATAGAGAATGAAGTGCAAATCAACAAGAAGGTATGTTTTTAGACTTAGTACATTTGTTTTTGTGTACTAATGAAGTTATCTAAGTGCTAGAAACAGGAAAAGAAAGGATTGGAAAAGAGTGTCTATGTGCAGCCAAGACTCAGCTCGGCTTGGCACATCGGACTGTCCGGTGCGCCAGGCCAGCTCCGGCGAACTGGTCACTCTCTGGAAAACTTCGGCGGCGTACGACTATAATTCACCGGACTGTCCGGTGGTGCACCGGACTGTCCGGTGAGCCAACGGCCGTCAGCGCAACGGTCGGCCGCCAAATCCGCGGGCGACGCTTGGCCCGCTCCAACGGTCGGCAGGGGGCACCGGACTGTCCAGTGTGCACCGAACAGTGTCCGGTGCGCCAACTGCCACAAATCTGCAATGGTCTGCTGCGCCAGATTAGGAAGGGAATCACGCACCGGACATGAACAGTGGCTGTCCGATGGCGCACCGGACTGTCTGGTGCGCCACCCCATAGAAGGCAAGATTAGCCTTCCAAGAATGCCTCTAACGGCTCCTAGCTGCCTTAGGGCTATAAAAGGGACCCCTAGGCGCATGGAGGAGTCACCTGAGCATACTTTGAGCATTCTAAGTCTTCCACACTCCGTCTCTGCGCACTTGATTGACTTTGTTAGTGATTTGAGATCCGTTCTAGTGGTGAACTTGTTGCGCTTCATTTGAGCTCAAGTCTTGGCTTGTGTGTGTGCGTATTGCTGCAGATTTGTGTGTGTTGCTTCCCATCCTTACTCTTGTGCTTTCACTTTGATATTTGTTGTAAGGGTGAGAGACTCCAACTTGTGGAGATTCCTCGCAAATGGGAAAAGAGATAAGCAAAGAAGAACACTGTGGTATTCAAGTTGATCATTGGATCACTTGAAAGGGGTTGAGTACAACCCTCGTCCATTGGGACGCCACAACGTGGAGGTAGGCAAGTGTTATACTTGCCGAACCACGAGATAAACTCGCGTGTCTTTTGTGATTATTTTTCTGTGATACTTGTGTTTGCAAGAGCTCGCTACTTAGCCATACTAACACTTAACAAAGTTTTGTGGCTATTTAGTGTTGATTTTTATAGGATCACCTATTCACCCCCTCTAGGTGCTCTCAACTGGCCTCTATGGGGCGGTTCAAACGGGTTGGTAAGTTAAGGTCTATAGTTGAGTTGGGGTGTTGAACCAAGTTTGGTTCTGGTCAAAACTGGTTCAACCACCTTTGGTGTGCGGTTCAACCACATATTGTCTAGAAAGTTCAAATGATCAACCCTTTTGGAGAGCCACATATATATATTCCCTCATCTATCTCACTTTATTTACTTTGGCTGCTAAACACATTTACTGCTCGCCTAACTTCAAACAAAAGATCTAACTCCCTCTCACACCCCAAATCTCCCCCTCATCGATTCATTGAAGGAGCACTTGGTGTGAGGTTTGAGTTTCTCGATTTCGTGACTTGGTTTTCATTCTCCCTTTATTTCTTCCTCATTTGAGCTTGGCTGCTAAACACATTTACTGCTCGCCTAACTTCAAACAACGATCTCGTCCGCGATGACCACACCGACGAAGTGCACAAGCGACGGCGGGCTGGCATAGAGGTGGTCGAGGAGCATGTGGCCGGGGAAATCAAGAGGTGGGAGAGCGCGACACCGATACCGAGGTTGCAGGAGAGTGCGGCAAGCAGTACTGAGCCCACAGCACCACAGAGGACGGCGGCGCGAGCGAGGTCCCCAGTCACGGACTCGAGGCGATGGCGGCGTAGATTAGGATTCCCCAGCGGCAGTAGCAGCCCAGGTCTGGCCATCCATCCCGATGACACGCGCATGAGGAAGATCCGCACAGGGCGCACGTAATCTCTCTCCCAACGGCGGCTACGATTGCGCGGAGTCGAGGTAATGAGGAGCGGGGAAGGCACAGCTTTAAACTCCGGACCGAGTCCGAGCAGGTGGGCACGCCCTGATTCCACGCTTGGTCCCGTTGATTCCGCGCGATCCGCGTCTCACGGGGAGGACGAAGGGGGTGCTGACACCGGGGCCCACGAGCTTCGGCAGCCGTTGCGCGAGCGAGGGACCCGGTCCCGTGCGAATTCCGCGGCGGCCAGTGCGCGCCCGCCCAATCTGGCAAAGAAGACGAGCAGGGCACTGCGACTGTACGGTGGGGCCGTGGGGCAACGACAGGAAAGGAACCCAGGCACGCGCGGGTGCAATCCTCCATTGGGCCGACAGGGAAAGGAATCAGCCCAGGCACAGGTTTGCTTTTCTTTTTTTTATTCTATTTTGTTTTCCTTCCCAAATTTTCAAATTTGATATTTGAGTTCAAATTGAATCTGTAGATTTCAAACAAATTTTATGCACAACTAAAAGTATCAGTTTAAATAGATATATCTATATTGTTATTTTTATATATTTGTTTATACTTTATATTCTTTTCTTTCCTTTTCCTCCTTTCTTGAGTTTCTTCCCATTTCTAAATATTCAAATTAGGTCTTAACTCACCTTTTGGACATTAATGTATCCACATTGATGTGATCATTATTATTACTAAATGCACATACAATTAAGCTCCAGCATGATGCATGATTTATTTTATAGGTTATTGGCTAATTATACTCATTTTAAATGTGTTTGTTCACATGTGCTAATCAGTGGAGGCCACACACATAAAGAGATCCATCTCTATTTTCATTATTTACAATTTGGGCATTACAAATCCTACCCCCCTTAAAAGAATCTCGTCCTCGAGATTTAGGAGGAACGAGGGAAAAGACGGGGAAAATCTATGCGAAGCTCTTCTTCTCTTTCCCATGTGGCTTCATCTTCTCCATGGTGGCTCCATTGTACTTTGCACATCTATATAATTTATTTCTTGTAACTCAAGTCAATGTGTCAAGAATCTTGACAGGATACTCAGTGTAAGTCAAATCACCCCGAACACTGAGCTCCTCCATTGGTAATTGTTCCTCAGGGACACGGAGACACTTCTTCAGTTGAGATACGTGGAACACATTATGCACATCAGATAGATTATCAGGTTGCTCGAGTTGATAAGCCATCTCTCCAACTTGCCAAAAAAAATTCTAAAGGGTCCAATAAAGCGAGGGGAAATTTTGCCCTCAACATTGAATCTCCTCATTCCACGAAGTGGTGACACCTTGAGGTACACATGATCTCCTTCCTCTAGTCTGGTCCAAAATAGAGGATCCCTGCACTTCCTGCCATATAGAGTCTCGAACAGTGACATCTTCAGACTGGCCTGTTAACTATTATGAGAACTCAACATAAGGTAGACTCTTGTCCCAACTACTACCATGCTGAAGGGCACAAGCTCTCAACATGTCCTCCAATACTTGATTAGTCCTTTCAGTCCATCCATCAGTCTGAGGGTGATAGGCTGAACTAAATTTCAACTTCATATCCATTTTCTCATGAAAACTTTTCCAAAATCTGGAGGTAAACTGTGATCCTCTATCCAAAATGATCTTCTTCGGTACACCGTGTAGAGACACAATCCGAGCCATATATAACTCTGCTAATTGAGATACCTTATAAGTAGTCTTAACCGGAATGAAATGAGCCACTTTGGTCAATCTATCCACGATAACCCATATAGAATCATATCCTTTCGAGGTGCGAGACAATCTGGTAATGAAGTCATTACCAATCTCTTTCCACTTCCATTCGGGTATCTTTAATGGGTATAATAGTCCAGTTGGTCTTTGGCGTTCGGCCTTAACTCTTTGACACACATCGCACATAGTCACATGTGCAGCCACATCTCTCTTTAATCCATACCACCAGTATCTTTTACTTCAAATCCTGAAACATCTTGATACTCCCAGGATGAATAGAATAATCCGAGTCATGGGCTTCCTTTAAAATAGTCTCACGAAGGCTTTCAATATTAGGGACACATATCCTGTCCTTGAACCACACAGTGGCTTGCTCATCTTCTGTGAATTCTGGACCTCGACCTTCGGTAATCAGATCCTTAATCTCTTGTATTTTAGCATCACCAATTTGTCCTTTATGGAATTCTTGCTCCAAGGTAGGTTCCACATCAATAGTAACTCCTTCAGTGTGAGCAACTATCCATATGTTAAGTCTCCTGAAATCCTCAACGAACTCATCGGGTAGCTGGGCAACAACAGCTGAATGAACATACTCCTTTCGACTCAAGGCATCTGCAACCAAATTCGCCTTGCCCGGGTGATAGTGAATCTCCAAATCATAATCCTTAATAAGCTCCAACCAAGGGTGTTGCCTAAGGTTGAGATCCTTCTGAGTGAATATATACTTCAAACTCTTATGATCCATGTACTCTTAGCACTTGGTTCCAATGACATAATGTCTCCAAATCTTAAGTGCATGCACAACGGCTGCCAGTTCTAAGTCATGCGTGGGGTAGTTCAATTCATGTTTCCGCAACTGACGAGACACGTAGGCGATCACATGTCCTTCTTGCATAAATGCACATCCTAATCCTTGGCCACATGCATCACAATAAATGTCAAATCCCTTCTGTAGGTCTGCCATAATCAACACTGGTGGTGACATCAGTCTCTTCTTCAATTGATCAAAGCTTTCTTGGCACTTCTCATACCACTTAAATTTTCTTCCTTTCTCCAGAAGCGAGGTCATGGGCTTAGCAATCTTAGAAAATCCTTCAATAAATCTCCGATAATATTCTGCAACTCCCAAGAAACTCCGAATCTGCATAACTGTAGAGGGTATGCTCCACGCCACTATCTCCTTGACTTTAGCAGGATCCACTGATATTCCTCCATTAGAAATGATATGTCCAAGAAAGGGCATATCGTCAATCCAAAACTCGCATTTACTGTACTTGGCAGAGAGTTGATTATCTTGTAGCTTCTATAGCACCAATATCAGATATTTCTCATGATCACTACCACTCTTGAATTAAAAATATCATCGATGAAACCACAACGAATCTGTCTAGATTATGAACACCTTATTCTTCGGATCCATAAAATAGGCTGGTGCATTAGTTAGTCCAAATGACATAACAGTGAACTCATATAAACCATATCGGGTAGAGAAATTCGTCTTGGGAATATCCGATGGCCTAATCTTCATTTGGTGACAACCCGATCGAAGATCAATCTTCGAGAATACCCTTGCACCACTCATCTGATCAAATAAATCTTCAATGCGGGGTAATGGACACTTGTTGTTCACAGTGACACCATTAAGGGTCCTATAATCCACACACATCCGTTGTGATCCATCCTTCTTCTGTACAAACAGAACCGACACTCCCCAAAGGTGAGGAACTCGGACGAATGTACCCAGCCTCTTGTAATTCTGTACTTACACTTAGTAACTGCTTCTTAAGTTCCTTTAATTCTTCTGAGGACATCTTGTATAACCGTTTAGAAATAGGAGCAGTCCCAGGTAAGAGATCAATGACAAACTCAACTTCCCTATCTGGTGGCATCCCTAGTAACTCCTCTAGAAAGACATCCGAAAAATCTCTAACCACACGGATACTGACACCAACAAACTTCCCATCTACTAAGAATGCCGCTAGTCTGGTGGTGGTAGTTACTGCAATTCCAACTTCAAATCTTTGTCCTCTGGAACTGGTGAGTTCTATGGTTCCCTTAGCACAGTGTATAAACTGTCTTTGCCTTTCTTAACCATGACATACCAAGGATCAAGTCTATAGTGCTCTCTTCTAACACTATAGGGGTAGCCCATCTGGGTTAGAAACACAGGGTGAGAAAGGAAGAATTGTAGACAAGGCGAGTAATTACGAAGAATGTTACTGCGGGGATTTATTAGCTAAGTAGATTAGTGTGTTATCCACTAAAGCTAATATATTACCTTATGGTGGTACATGCTAAGATGCTCGTCTATACTATTTCAATCAATCAAAGAAGCAAATCAGACATTGATCATCAGAACAATCAACCAACATTTTTAATAGAGGAAATAATTTTAATTTCATCTTAGGTTCCCTATCTCTGAAAAAGTTCATAGTTGTAGGATTCCAAAGTGTGAAATCCATCTTGTCTTGAAGTAGAAAAGATAAGAATAATCAGAGTATGACAACAAAAGATTAGACAGGATCAAGATAAGATAAGTGTAGAATGAATCAGAGTAAGGTAAGTAGGTAAGGATTTGTCCATTTCTAACTAGGTTTCGTCCTACAGTCAACATTTCCTCTGATACCACTTCTGTCACACCCGGGCTTTAAGGGACAAAGCCGGGTGCATCTCATACATGCGCCAAAGAAGACAACATATATAATAACAGAGTGTATAGAGATAAATGTCACAATATAATCAGAGTATCTATTACATAGCGGAAGACTTACAAAATAAAAGATAAATATAACAGGATCTAAAAATACATCCTTGGCGCGAGAAAGTCAACTGGGAGACGACAACCTAGACCTCACACGAACACAGCGCACATCCACCATGCGCCACCTCCAGTGATACCTGTTCTTGACCTGTGGGGGGGGGGGTGTGAGACAGCAAGGGTGAGCTCACACATGATCATAGCTCAACAAGTTGTGGGGAATAATGTGGCATGAACTCACCAAAGGTGGGAGTTCATGAAGTGTAAGGCTGATCAACAAAATAAAGGTTGAAGCTGAGCATTGCTTTTATAAGTTGGTCAAAGTTTTATTAGCAATTACTAGATGTAAGTGAATACCAAACCATAATAAAATAATAGAACAAAATTAATAATAAATCCATGCAAATGCAAATGACAAAATTAAAATTAAGTTCCATAGATTAATCATCGGAGAGTCCTAAGCCGCTCGTGACCGTGAGCTCGGCTAGTATACCAGTTTTACACTCTGCAGAGGTTGTACCCTTTACCCACAAGTCGTGTTTCCCATGTCGCCAGGGTTAGCTAGGCCCTTAGACATTACCAAGGTGAATGGCTAGGGATCCACTACGAGGCCTTTACAAAGTTCCACTAGCTTCCGAAAACCCGCTACAGTTTATGGGAAGAGCACTTGCAAGAATCCCCCGTCTGACCGCCATCGCAGCAAAGTCAACCCGAGAACCTCTTTGCATGCAACTCCCCTACTGCCCTTGCCCCTTTCGGGTAAGGTAGTCTTCCACTAGCTTTCCTAATTAGTTAGCCAAGGGGTCCCATTCCTCCCTTGTGGTGGCACGTGTTTCTCAAGTTAAGCTCCATGTTCCAATTAACAATAATATAATGATCTTGACATGAACATAAATAGAATAACAAAATAACTGGAACATGGATATAATAAATGATTATCCCAAAACCATATAAAGCAATAGCAAAAACTACCCATGTGATTCAGGGGCAAACAAGGTGATGAGATAAACAATCTAGGGTGACCTATTGGGTCCCATCAAAATTAAACCTATGCATGGTAAATGATTATAAAGAACATTATTGGGTAACCAAAGTGAATCAAGGGCACAACTTGCCTGGCACTTGAGATTCCAGGTACCAACTTGCTTTTCAGATGACACGTGTCCTCGCGCTAGTCGCAGCAATACAAACAAACATGGTATAGATAAAATTAACATCACACCAAACATAAGTACAAACTAAATAATAATGATCTACGTGTTTCTACGAGACTCACGCAACTTGAACGGATCAAATCGGAGTTAAAACGAAGGAGATACGGATTTCCTAAGGTTTTATGTATTTAATACGAGACTAATCAAGAGATTAATTTTAATACAGTTTTCATATCAAACCAGAGGTACTATGTGATAAACAATAATATTATAGAATTATAGGAATTGGAATGAATCAATTTGGAGTTCATATGAATTTTCCATGAATTATACAAATTCTAGGAATTATTTTCATCTCAAAACTCATTTTCTAATTCATTTTCCTAATTTTATTTAATGCCTGGACTGCGCCTCACTTTCTAAAAAAGACAGGGGCCTCAGGGCAAAACTTCCCAAGACACAGAACTACATCCTTACGGACGGCGGGTTAATTATTAAAATGCGCGGGTTAATTATTAAAATGCCTAGGGTCTCTTTGGCAAAAGTTCTCGGGCGAAGGGGTATAGGACCGATCCAACCGTTGATTCATATCCCGATGGCCCAGATCTGTTCTAAACCAATGATTTGCGTCAACCGCACGATTAGAGATCCACGTCCTGTGAGACCCCCACGCCCGCAGCTATCTCCCAACGTCTGATTAGATCGAACGGACGAAATTTAATTACATAAAGGGGGTGTTCGGGTCTTGATCTCAGTCGTGGATACGCCGATCAACGGTCCACGCCACACTGCCCCGTGATCTAATCTTACCCACCCAAAGCCGATCTAACGGCCATGCTCCTTTCTCCCCTTTCCAGCAGCAAGCGGTGGCGCGCACCAGCACTATGGCGGCGTTGCTCGCCGGCAAACATCCAACTCCGCACTCCGGTACCCAAACCGACTACTAGCGCGCGCAATACAATGACAGGAGAAGGGAGAACAGCAGGGGCTACTTACTGGAGTTGATAGCGGACAAAGCGCTGCTGGCGACGTTGGACAACGACCCAGCGGCGAGATTTGAACGACGACGAGCAATCAGGGCGCACGAACTGCCCCCGGCAAGTCACTGAACGCACACGCAGGGACACCGATGACCGCCCAGTTCGCGTTCCAAGGCTCCAATGCAGGCACAACGATCTCGTCCGCGATGATCGCACTGACGAAGTGCACAAGCGACGGCGGGCTGACACAGAGGTGGTCGAGGAGCATGTGGCCGGGGAAATCAAGAGGTGGGAGAGCGCGGCACCGATACCGAGGTTGCAGGAGAGTGCGGCAAGCAGTACTGAGCCCACAGCACCACAGAGGACGGCGGCGTGAGCGAGGTCCCTAGGCACGGACTCGAGGCGACGACGGCGTAGATTAGGATTCCCCGGCGGCAGTAGCAGCCTAGGTCTGGCCATCCATCCCGACGACACGCGCATGAGGAAGATCCGCACAGGGCGCGCGTAATGTCTTTCCCAACGGCGGCTACGATTGCACGGAGTCGGGGTAACGAGGAGCGTGGAAGGCACAGCTTTAAACTCCGGACCGAGTCCGAGTAGGTGGGCATGCCCCGATTCCACGCTCGGTCCCGTTGATTCCGCGTGATCCACGTCTCACGGGGAGGACGGAGGGGGTGCTGACACCGGGGCCCACGAGCTTCGGCAGCCGTTGCGCGAGCGAGGGACCCGGTCCCGTGCAAATTCCGCGGCGGCCAGTGCGCGCCCGCCCAATCTAGCGAAGAAGACGAGCAGGGCACTGCGACTGTACGGTGGGGCCGTGGGGCAGCGACAGGAAAGGAACCCAGGCACGCGCGGGTGCAATCCTTCATTGGGCCGACAGGGAAAGGAATTGGCCCAGGCACAGGTTTGCTTTTCTTTTTTTATTCTATTTTGTTTTCCTTCCCAAATTTTCAAATTTGATATTTGAGTTCAAATTGGATCTGTAGATTTCAAACAAATTTTATGCACAAATAAAAGTATCAGTTTAAATAGATATATCTATATTGTTATTTTTATATATTTGTTTATACTTTATATTCTTTTCTTTCCTTTTCCTCCTTTCTTGGGTTTCTTCCCATTTCTAAATATTCAAATTAGGTCTTAAGTCACCTTTTGGACATTAATGTATCCACATTGATGTGATCATTATTATTACTAAATGCACATACAATTAAGCTCCAGCATGATGCATGATTTATTTTATAGGTTATTGGCTAATTATACTCACTTTAAATGTGTTTGTTCACATGTGCTAATCAATGGAGGCCACATACATAAAGAGATGCATCTCTATTTTCATTATTTACAATTTGGGCATTACAGACATTGTGGTCAAGACTAAGAGAGGGTCGACCCTAGTGGAAGACTTAACCCTGGTCTTCGACAAGCTACGGGCAACCCGCACAAAGTTGAACCCGGACAAGTGCATCTTTGGTGTCTCCGCAGGAAAGTTGCTGGGGTTCCTGGTTTTGTACCGGGGCATTGAAACAAGCCCAGAGAAGATCAAAGCAATTGAGGCGATGAGGCCTCTGGCCCATATCAAGGTTATCCAGAAGCTTATGGGGTCATTAGCCGCCCTTAGCCGCTTCATTTCAAGGCTGGCTGAGAGGGCACTACCCTTCTTCAAGCTGTTGCGGAAGTCTGGCCCATTCTCTTGGACCGAAGAGGCGGAACGAGCCTTCCAAGAGTTGAAGCAGCACCTGGTGTCCCTACCAATACTGGTAGCTCTAGAACCTGGGGAGCCGTTGTATTTATACATCACGGCAGCTGCAGAAGCGGTGAGCATGGTGCTGGTCATCGAAAAGACGGCACAAGAAGGCCAGGAACCTGGGGACTCGGGACCGTCTGCAGGGGTCCAGACCATTCATAGGCCGGTCTACTACATCAGCGAGGTCCTCCATGAAGCAAAGACTAGGTACCTTGAGACGCACAAACTTCTCTACGTTGTGCTTGTTGCGTCTAGGAAGCTGCGCCACTATTTCCAGGCACACAGGGTCATGGTGGTGACCTCCTTTCCGTTAAGGGCCATCCTCCACAACTCTAACGCCACAGGCAACATTGCCAAGTGGGCCGTGGAGCTCGCTGAGTTCCAGCTGGACTTCCAACCTCGCCACGCCATCAAGAGCCAGGTCCTGGTTGACTTCATCGTGGAGTGGACACCTCCCCTGAGCGCCCTTGGGGGTCCGGATCCCGATTCAGACCCCACACCTGCGGAGCCCAGGGTTCTGGTCTTCACCGAGCCCCACTAGACACTCTTCTTCGACGGATCCGCTCATAGCAAGGTGGCGTAGTCGGAGTGGTCCTCATCGACCCAAGCGGAGATCAAGTGAAGTACATGGTGCACCTTGAGTTCAAGGCCACCAACAACATGGCGGAGTACGAAGCACTGATCTTCAGCTTGTCGGCGACCCTATCCTTAGGGATCCGCGAGCTCCTCGTGAAGGGGGACTCCCAGCTGATCGTCAAGCAGGTCCGCGGAGAATGTACCTGCAACGAGCCAAGGCTCGCAGCTTACCTCCTCCACGTAAGGAAGCTAGAAAAAGACTTCACGACCCTGGAACTACAACATGTTCCTCGGGCTGACAACTCGGTGGCAGATGAACTCTCTCAGAGGGCATCAACTTGGGCACCCATGCCCGAGGGCGTCTTCGAAAGACGGCTGCTGAAACCCACCGCCCAGCCTACCGAACTGGGCGAAGGGGGCGAGATTAGCACCTCGAAGCTAGCGGTCCTGATGGCGTCCAATCTACAGAACCCACCAAAGACTGTATGTGCTATAGGGGGTCCTGCTTATCCCTTAGCGCCACAGTCAGTATCTTAGAGTGATCCCGATGCATGGATCTCCGAGATCCGGGACTACCTAAAGGAAAACATCCTTCCTGAAGATCATGTGTCCACAGAGCGCATAGTGCGGTTGGCTAAACGACACACTGTGGTGGAAGGGGATCTCTACCACCATGGTGCCAACGGCATTCTCATGTGGTGCATCACCCAGGAGGAAGGTCGTGAGTTGCTCACAGAGATCCATGGAGGAGAGTGCGGAAGTCATTCCTCATCCCGCACGCTGGTCGGTAAGGCCTTCCGGCATGGCTTTTACTGGCCAACCGCCCTCCAGGATGCAGCTGAGATGGTAAAGTCCTGCAAGGCATGTCAGTTCCACGCAAAGAAGATACACACACCAGCTCAGGCTCTACAGATGGTTCCACCCTCCTGGCCATTCGCCGTATGGGGGGTGGATATCCGGGGACCATTTCCCAAGGCCGTCGGCGGGTACCGGTACCTCTTCGTCGCCATCGACAAGTTCACCAAGTGGCCAGAGGCCACCCCTATGGTCAACATCACCCAGGGTGCTACTGTTGCTTTCCTCAGGTCGATTGTCTTTAGATTTGGGGTCCCAAGCCGTATCATTACGGACAACGGGACTCGGTTTACAAGTCGGCTCTTCCAGGAGTATTGCGAGGGCATCGGCACCCAGCTCTACTTTGCGTCTGTGGCTCATCCCAGGAGCAACGACCAGGTGGAGAGGGCAAACGCAGAGATCCTTAGAGGACTCAAGACACGCACCTATGACTGCTTGAGAAAGCATGGTGCGAATTTGGTCAACGAACTTCCGTCCGTGCTATGGGGGAACCGGACCACACCCAGCCGAGCTACCGGGGAGACCCCATTCTTCCTAGTCTACAGGGCCAAAGCCTGCCTTCCCCCGGAAATTATTATGGTCTCCCCATGGGTCCAGTCGTTTGATGAGTCTATGCAGGAACAGCTACGGCGTGAGGACGTGGACTTCATCGACGAGCGCAGATGGCGAGCGGCGATCCGAAATGCACAGTACAACCAGGCGCTCAGGCGCTACCACCAACGGTTCATGCATAGTAGGGAGTTTAGGGTCGAGGACCTGGTCCTAAGGCGAGTCCTGAACCAAGAAGGGCTCCACAAACTCTCCCCTAGCTGGGAAGGACCCTTCAAGGTGACGGAAATATGCCGACCCGGGTGTGTCCGCCTTGCTACAACTGAAGGAGAGCCTCTTCCCAATCCCTGGAATATAGAGCATCTCCGTAAGTTTTACCCATAAAAACAAACCTGGGGGTTCTATTTTTCTTCCTTTGTAACTAGGTCTCGCATATTTGTATGTCAACCCGGTGAGGTCCGCCCTCGTAAACCCGGTCTGTTGGCCTACACTCATGTGCATCAAGTTATAAGGAAAAGATTCACCCCCATATTTGTTTTTGTGTCGGTTTTATTCTGCTTCAGTCTACAACCATTATCTTTTATCTAACCAACCCATACAATTTTCCACCTTTGCTGCTATGATGACGACCAGATTGAGTAAGCCAGGCCTGCAGTTTAGGACCCCTCTACAAAGGCAAGGGGGTCCGGCAGCCTGGGGGCCAGTTATAGAGAATGGGTGCTCGTTCCCTGGGGTGGTCTGGAGCTGTGTAGCCGCTTAGCTTGGTTCCGTACCCTAAGCCTACATGCTCCACCACTCTGTGACGAGTACCCTAGTATTTGGAACTATAGTCATGTGGGTCCGGCAACCTAGGGTCCGGTTCTAGAGAATGGACATGTCTCCTGGGGTGGTCCGGAGCTGTGTAGCCGCTTAGCATGGTCCCGTACCCTAAGCCTGCACGCTCCACCACTCTGCGACGGGCGTCCTTGTATTTGGAACTGTGATCCAAGGGACCCAGACATACGGCTTGGCTTCCCAGACTGAATCCTGCTGGTCCTATTGCATGAATCAAAGGATGGCAGATACCAGACGATGGGTCCTATGGGTGCACTACTAAAACTTCCTAGCTAAGGTTGTGTGCAGGTCCAGGTCCCAGTCGAGGCTACCTCCTGGGGGCCAGGTCACCAATTCTTTCTTAAGTATACTGGCATCTAGCCTCGACACGTCGAGCCTACATCCCAGGGGGGCCAAGTACCAGGGAGAAGTTGGTAATGACGCACACAGCAAAGACAAATAGCATACAGACAAGTTCTATCACTATTAGATTAATACTTCTCAAAAGTATCTTACAAAATCAAAAATTATTACAAGCCGCTCTCCAACGGGACCCTTGTTTTGTCTCTGCAAATTAGACTACTCGTCATCAGTAGGATCCCGCTAGAAACGCTTAGCCACCACCTCCACGGCGTCTTGTACGCCCTCCCGGGCGGCGCCTTTGGTGTCGGCCACCGGACCATCGATCACCGGCTCCAAGGAGATGGCCGGGTCGTGGCTCCGGAAGCACGTCAAGGATATACTCCAAGCGGGCGCCAAGAATCTGGTCCAGGCGTCGGAGGCAGTCGGCGGTAGAGTCCAGCACCGGGAGCGCATCGAAGATGGACATCGGCAGCTCCAACACCGGGATGGGACTCATCCTTAGCGGCACTAGTGCCGTGCTTGCCTCGCCGGCCCATGCAGCGATGCACTCGACCCTGGCGCGATGCTTCGCCTGGAGATCTTCAAGTGCTTTCTTCGTCGCCTCCCCCGCCTGGGGGCCCGGTGCTGCCTGCGTCGCCTGGAACTGCCGGATCTGCTCTTCCAGCTTTTTCTCCTTCTCCTTCGCCTCGAGCTCATGCTCGGTCAGCAACTTATCCTGCCTTTCAAACATTTCCTCCCTGAAGGCGAGGTCCTTCTCCCGCCAGGCAAGATTTGTTGCCCGCTTATCCAGGAACGCATCCTTCTCCTTGAGGTTCTCATCGGCCAGGGCAATGTTGCTAGCCTTGTCCTCCAGCTCCCGCTCCTATTTTTGGATCCTCTCCATAGCCGCGATCTGCTGGGTCTGCTGCTCTTCTAGGATTTCGTTCATGGCACTCAGCTTGGCTCGAAGCTCTGTGACGACCTCCTCCCTTTGGTTCAAGGCCTCCTCCCTCTTGGCCAGCCTCTTCTCCTTCTGGCTCGCCTCCAGCTCCCGGGCGTACACCTTCTGGAGGTCCTTCTTGTAATCTTTGCGGTCCCGCGTTAGTTCGGACCGCCCAAAGGCGAACTGGTGGGACGCCGCCTTGGTGCGCTCCTCCAGCTGGGTGCGCCAATCGCTGAGGCGTTGGTGCTCAGATTCCAGCGCCTCCCATTCCTGCCGGATCGCCACTTTGGTCTCATGAAGGGCCTGATGGGCATGAGACAACATCTGGGGGAGAGGAACTGGTGCTGCTTCTAGATCAGCGCCGGACCGGAGCCGCCGCCCAAAAACCACCTCCGGCTCCTCCAAAGTGGGTGGCGGGTTGGAGCTAGACGCGCCCCCCGTGTCACCCTCGATGGCGGGGGTGGGCGTAGTTGGGACCTCCTTCTCTGCTGCCAACGGTGTACTCGACGACATCACCATCGTTGAGGCTACGGTAGCCGTTGGCGCAGTTGCAGCATCTGGGGGCGGACCGCCGGCACCACTCCCAGCAGACGCTTGCTACTGAGAGCCAGACTCGCCAGCAGGCATAGCACCCAACGGAGGAGACGCGAACTTGGGAGCAGAGGGGGAGGAAGCCCTAGCAAACAGAGGATGGGTTAAGACCCGTCGGCATGATAACTACACTCGTGGAAAGAAGGGGCTGCACTTACTTAGGGCCCTGAACCATCCAGCGACCCTGGAAGCGGGACGTCCGCTGCTGTTGCTGCTGTGGCTGTGCTGGAGGCGGTTGCTGCTACTGCTGTCGCTGCTGTTGCTGCTGTGGTGGTGGTGACGGCGGCACCGGGGGACTGGCGCGCCTCTGCGAGCCCTGGGCCTGGGAGCCGGCCTCCTCGGCCCCACCAGCTGTCCTATAACGCTTCTGGGGGGGTCCGAAACAAGGGGAGGGTCCGAAACAAGCGACCCATCGGCGCGACACTACCGGCATCGCCTCTCTTCCTCCGACCCCCCGGTGCCACCTGGGGCGGAGGAGCTGCTTGCAGGTCCCTTGCCCCTGTCCATGGAGCTGGGAGGCGCGGCGGCACCGGCACTAGAAGCCCTACTAGCGGGCTGGGAACCTCCGGCCGGTACACCGGGGATCTGGATCCCGCGGAGGGGGTCCCGACCGCCGGTCTGATGAACTGCCATGCCGCTCTCGTCGAGGGTCAGCCGCATGGCCAGGACCGCCGTTCGCAGCCCTAGATCATCACACAACACTGGGATGTCCTGGGGGAGTATCAAAGATTTGAGGACAAAAGACTCACCAGTAATCCCCTTCACTAGAAGCTCCAGCTCCTCCTAGGACAAGTCGGTCCCCGGCCCGCGCTGGATCCTGCCGATATCATTTGGGCTGGTGAACCAGCAACACAGACGTGGCCTCCTCTTCAGCGGCATAACCCGACGCTTCTGGAAATCGCCGACCAGTGCATCGAGGTCAGACCATCGGCAGCCAGGCCCTTGATCCTGTCCAACACTGGCAGGAACTCTAGCGCAAGGGATGGCTTGGCCCTCCATTGCTTTCGGTCGAGTGTTGGTCCGTTGCTCGGCAGCGCGAGGCGGTCGTTGGCCTCGGCACTAACGATCACCCAGTCGGCGCGCCAGTTTTCCCACCTCGCGCCGTTGAGGGAGGAGATGTAAGCGCCGGCTGAATCTGGCCTCGTCTGGAAGTAGTAAGCACCAAGATGGTCCTTGGCCTTCCTAGATTTGACCAGCACGAAGAAGTGGCGAAAGAGGGAGGTACATGGGTCACCCCCATGAACATCTCGCAGAGGTGGACGAAGATGGCCGCTTGAAGGATGGAGTGGGCCGTAAGGTGCTGAAGCTAGAGCCTGAACTCCTCCAACAGCAGCAGGAAGAAGGGCGAGATCGACAGCGCCAACCCACAGGAGATGTAGGAGACGAACAAGACAAACTCCCCAGCGGCAAGGCCGCCGAGGGGGATGGCTCCGGCGTGGATTCTTCCGGCGAGCCCCGACGCGGTCCACCCCAGCAGGCCGCGCGCCAGATTGAGTGCCGCCTCGGACTGGAAGTGGTCGGGATGGCCAAGCGAAGTCATGGCGTCGGCGGCAGCGCGGGCGTAGAGTAGGAGAGCGCGAATGCAAAGGGGCGCAGAGAGCTCGAAGGCAAAAGGGCGCAACAATTGGGTGAGAATGCGAAAGCGTAATTACTGCAAGCGGGGTGAATCCCTTTTCAAGGAAGACTCTCCCGCTCGCGCCCCGAGACGCTGTAGGGAATCCCGTCCGACGCGCACCTAGCGCCCAGGTGGTCCAGTCTCAAACACAGGGGCCCGAGCCCACAAGTCATGCAGCTGGTGTGCCGGTCTCCGAGTGCGGAAGAAGCGAACCGTCACACGAGGAGCGAACCGCCGCGCATGACCGCGCACCGCCTCGGGGCCGCTGCGGAGAGATATTTATTAACCAAGGCGGCAGCAACGAGGCGCCCCGCGCGTGGCCCGATGGAACCGCCAGACGTGGGGCCGTGGGTCAGTCAGCCGCAGGGACATATGTGGCAGTTGACGTGATCGAAGGCAGATTGACAACACGTGCGTCAACAGATGCGTTAAATTAATGCGGCGCGTGCTAAGATGGCACCCCAATCACCGGTCATGCCATGTTGACGTGAAGTACAAGCTTTAGCCCCACCTGCAAGCTCGCATCCTCCCCTGAGGTGGGCCCAGGGGCCACTATGGGTACCCTAAAACTAGGGTACCCCCTGCTACTGTACAAAGACGCAGAACCCACGCGGCTATCCCTTAGTCGCGTGGTAGAAGTGCTGTGTGTGGGACCAAGCCACGACTCACCCAGTCTCGGGCGACTACTCTGGGTCCACAGCAGCGCCCGACTCCACCACATGGGCGGGTCCGGAGCCGCCACATGTCCAAAGAAGGTGATATACTCTAAGGCATCAATAGTAAGTCCGGACCCCCACGGGAGAGCGCCGGACCCCTGGATATGCAGTCCGGACCTCCAAGGTTGGTCCTGGACCGCCACGTGTGCAAGCCGGACCCCTCCCGTATGGGGTCCGGGCCGCCCACAATGGGGTCCCAAGGTCCCAGGACAGAACATACACAGGCCTTAAACAGGACCCAGCCGGGGGTCCGGTACCGACACGTGTCCAAACCTAGTCTGGTGCGGACCTGTCTGCGTACACTTCTGCTCCCCGCCCAGGCGAAGACCCGATGCTGCCATGTGGCCTACTGCGCGTGACGTAAGCCAACAGGCGGAGCTTGACGTAAGGCCTTTGGGTTACGTGGCCTCTGCATAAATGCAGGGGCCACGTAGCCCGTTGGCTTACGTCACACGCGGTAGGCCACGTGGCAGCATCGGGTCTCCGCCTAAGCGGGAAGCAGTAGCGTATGCGGACAGGTCCGCACCAGACTAGGTCCGGACACGTATCGGTACCGGACCCCCGCCTGGGTCCTGTTCAAGGCCCGGTATGTTCTGTCCTGGGACCTTGGGACCCCCCTCTGGGCGGCCCGGACCCCATACGGGGGGGGGGTCCGGATCCCATTCCAGGGGTCCGGCTTGCACACGTGGAGGTCTGGGACCAACCTTGGGGGTTCGGACTGTATATCCGGGGGTCCGGGACCAACCTTGGGGGGTCCAAACTGCATATCTGGGGTCCGGCGCTCTCCCGTGGGGGTCCAGACCCACTGTTGATGCTTTGGAGTATGCCACCTTCTCTGGACACGTGGCGGCTTCGGACCCGCCCATGTGGTGGGGTTGAGCGCTGCTGTGGACCCAGAATAGCCGCCTGAGATTGGGGCGAGCCATGGCTTGGTCCCACACACAACACTTCTACCACGCGACTAACGGATAGCCGCGTGGGTTCTATGCCTTTGTACAATAGCAGGGGGTACCCTAGTTTCAGGGTACTGACAGTGGCCCCCGTGCCCACCTCAGGGGAGGATGCGAGCCTGCAGGTGGGGCCAAAACTTGTACTTCGCGTCAACATGGCATGACCGGTGATTGGGGCGCCATCTTAGCACGTCTGCTGATGCGCCGCATTAACTCAGCACGTGTGGCGACGCACGCACTGTCAATCTACCCTCGGTCACGTCAACTGCCACATCTGTCCCCGCGGCTGACTGACCCATGGCCCCACGTCTGGCGGTTCCATCGGGCCACGTGCGGGGCGCCTCGTTGCCGCCGCCTTGGTTAATTAATATCTATCCGCAGCGGCCCCGAGGCGGTGCGCGATCATGCGTGGCGGTTCGCTCCCCGCGTGACGGTTCGCTTCTTCCGCACTTGGAGATCGGCACACTAGCCGCATGACTTGTGGGACCGGGCCCCTGTGTTAGAGGCTAGGCTGCCTAGGTGGTAGGTGTGCGTCGGGCAGGATTCCCCGCGGCGTCTCGGGGCGCGAGCAGGAGAGTCTTCCTTGAAAAGGGATTCACCCCACGAGCAGCAGTTATGCTTTCGCATTCTCTCCCAATCACTGCGCCCTTTTGCCTCCGAGCTCTCTACGCCCCTTTGCATTCGCGCTTTCCTGCTGTACACCTACGCCGCCACCGACGCCATGACTTCGCTTGGCCATCCCGATCGCTTCCAGTCTAAGGCGGCGCTCAATCTGGTGCGCAACCTGCTCAGATGGAGCACGCCGCCGCTTGCCGGAAGGATTCGCGCCGGCACCGTCCCCCTCCTGTGGGTTGGCGCTGCCAATCTTGCCTTTCTTCCTGCTACTGCTGGAGGAGCTCGGGCTCCAGCTTCAGCACCTCACGCCCCTCTCCATCCTCCAGGCGGCCATCTTCGTCCACCTCTACGAGATGTTCGTGGGGGTGGCCCCCTGCACCTACCTCTTCCGCCATTTCTTCGTGTTGGTGAAGTCTGTGAAGGCTAAGGACCACCTCGGCGCCTACTACTTCCAGACGAGTCCGGATTCGGCTGGCGCCTACATTCCCTCCCTCGGCGGCGCGAGGTGGGAAAACTGGCGCACCGACTGGGTGATCGCCAGCGCCGAGGCCAACGACCGCCTCGCCCTGCCGAGCGACGGACCAGCACTCGACCGGAAGCAACGGAGGGCCAAGCCATCGCTGGCGCCAGAGTTCCTGCTCGTACTGGACAGGATCAAGACCTTGGCAACCGGTGGCCTAACGTCGATGTATGTGGTCGGCAACTTCCTGAAGCGCCGGATCGCGTCGCTGCAGAGGAGGGCACGTCTGTGTTGCTGGTTCACCGGTTCGAACGACATCGGCCGGATCCAGCGTGGGCCGGGCACCGACCTATCCTGGGAGGAGCTAGAACTCCTGGTGAAGGGGATTACTGGTGAGTCCTTCATCCCTGAGTCCATAATCCTTCCCCAGGGCATCCCTGCGCTCTACGACGGCCTAGGGTTGAGGACGGCGATCTTGGCCTCGCTGCCGACCCTCGACGAGAGCGATGTGGCGGTTCGCCATACCGGCGGCCGGGACCCCCACCGCGAGATCCAGATCCCCAGTGTACCGGCCGGAGGTTCCCAGCCCACCGGTGCGGGTTCCAGAGCTAACCCCTCGCGGCCCCCAGCCCCTTGGACAAGGGCAAAGGGGCTGCAAGTAGCTCCTCCGCCCCGGGTGACACCGGGGAGTCGGAGGAAGAGAGGCGACGCCGGCTGCGTTACGCCGACGGGTCGCTTGTCTCAGACCCTCCCCTTGTTCCGGACCCCCCTAGAAGCGTTAGAGGACCACTGGTGGGACCGAGGAGACTGGCTCCCAGGCCCAGGGCACATAGAGGCATGTCAGTCCTCCGCCACCACCACCATCGGATCCGCCGCCACCACTACCGTCGATCCTGCCACCACCACCATCGCCTGGGGGTGATCTCCCCTAGGGGCACCAGCAGCAACAACCACAGAAGCAACAACAACAATAGCAGCGGACGTCCCGCTTCCAGGGTCGCTGGAAGGTCCAGCGCCCCAAGTAAGTGAAGCCCCCCTTTATTATCTTTTTTGCGAGTGTAGTTGTCGTGCCGATGGGTCTCAACCCATCCTTTTCTTGCTAGGGCCTCCTCCCCCTCTGATCCCAAGGGCGCGCCTCCTCTGTTGGATACCATGCCCGTAGGCGGCTACCACAACTTCAATGACGGCGACACCGTCGAGCACACCGTCGGTGGCTACCATAGCTTCAATGACGGCGACACCGTCGAGCACACCGTCGGCAGCGGCCGAGGAGGTCCTAGCTGCGCCCGCCCTCGCCATGGGGGTGACACGGGGGGCACGTCCAGCTCTATCCCACTGCCCACTCTAGAGGAGCCGGAGGTGGTTCTTGGGCGGCGGCTCCGATCCGGTGTCGAGCCAGAAGCGGCGCCGGTTCCCCTCCCCCGGGTGCTGTCTTGTGCCCATCAGGCTCTTCAAGAGACCGAGGCGGCGATCCGGCGGGAATGGGAGGCGCTGGAATCTGAGCACCAGCGCCTCAGCGACTGGGGCACCCAGCTAGAGGAGCGCACCAAGGCGGCGTCTGTGGCAGAACCTGCCCTTATCTCAAAGACCTCAGACTGCTATGCATGTGCACCAGATAACTTAACAGGATCTGTCCGATTGCCCCAAGGACATCGGATAAACCATGAACAACCAGGATCGCAAGATTAAGTAACACAAATCACACACACCAATATTTTTGCAGGGGAAATCTTATTACCAAATTTTACAAGTTACAAAAATTTTACATTATTTTATCGGAGTGATTACAAAAGTATAAGTTTGAAATATATGCTAGCTCAAGTGACCATCCTCAATAAGAAGTATAGAAGGGTTACTTAGACTTATAAGAATACCGAGCCCACCGGCACTTAACACCATTACAGCAGCACAAGGTTAGACCTGAAAAATAACAGGGAATAAAACCCTGAGTACGGAATTACTCAGCAAGACTTACCCGACTAAGGAAAAGACTCTCAAGGGTATGCTGGCTAGAGGGAGTCAAGGTATGGCTCATCAAGAATCAAAGACTCTGTTTTGCAGAAAAGCTTACTATGAGTGGATCCTTAAAATCCATTTTTAATTGTCAGGTTAAGTAAAGTTACCTGCATCTAGAGTTCTTTCTACCCTAGTTCAATCACTTGGCCTATACTAGCCATCTTTTCATCATCCCTTTAGTTCATTGGATTGCTACGTGTAGGGCAGTGACCAAGTCTTCATAACCGTGAAGGTACGGCGATTCGAATCGATTATACTCAGCTGAGGATCTCCAATCACACGACATATGTAGCACTTAACCCTTGCATATGTCAACTCGCCACCGGGGTTCATAAGACCAGATCAGGTTCACGCCAACCGAGAGCACAAATACACCACCGTCCAGCCTCTTGCCACGGAGGGTACACGCTACTCTCGCCATCTCTCCACTCCCATTGCGTGTTATCTTATTCTGGTATTAGTCTGCCCGAGGCAAAGCTTACCCATGATGAGGCATGTGACCAGTTAAAGGGTCCTCGATCAGCAAGCCTACATCGACACGGTCCTTAATCGACTCAGACGGAGACACTACACCGAGACTCCTTTCTCATGCAAGTCAACCGCCCGGTCTCAGCTTTATCATTTAAAACCCAAATTTTGGTACCTGGCAGAGGTACATCTTTTCCAGATGTTGAACCCATCATGGCCATGATGGATCCACCATCAAGTTTTATTTTCGAAAACATTCCCACCCACTTTGCAACATCATCTTTTGAGAAAACAAAACATTTTTTTCTAAGGCAAAGCTAAGCATCATAAAATCCTTTTCAAAAAGGGGTATCAAGGAAGGGTAATCAATTTCCAAGGAAGGAAATGCATCATTTGTTTAGCACACAACTCCTATCACCTAATGCATCAAACAAGGTGATAAAGATTTTAAAACACAAGTAGGTGGCGAATGCACCAGGGCTTGCCTGAATAACACTAGGTTAGTGTTGTTAGGTGACGACTTGGCGAGTATCCTTTGGCTTGACACTCGTTCAGGTTATCCACCTTCCGGTTCGTCCATCAGCATTATCCTGTGGATTAGCCCGCGCTTGGGGTCGACTTGGCTCGTTCTCCGCATCACGCGATTATTTACCGTACCTCATGAGATGCATGATGCACATGTATGAGTACGAGTATAACAAGTAGAATATAGATAATCTATAATAAAAAGGATGAAACACTTAAAACCAAGCATTAAGCACCATGGATATCACAGCAGGGCATCGACTACATCCATTAACCAAATTGACATATTACACTAGAAAATCTATTTTTATTCCTAGCTTTTTATTAACTCTTTAAACTATGTATCTTAATTACTTGATTTACCGATTTATCTAAATCGATCATCACAATATACGCACGCTAAATTAATAACATTTATTGAGACCAATAATTCGGTTTACTCTATTTATAGACCTAGTTAACGGGAATACGAATCAACTTACCCTGACTAGTTCGACGCGATAGTCGCAAGCACGACGACGGTTTCCGGTTGACGTCATCCAGGGGCCTTCTTTTCTTCAGTAATCAATTATTGAAGATCTTCTCCTTGACTGAATAATTTTGACAAATCAAACTTGAGTCGCGTGGGATGTTCGAGCTTTCTGTCGCGCACTTGGTGAATGTCACTCTGCTAGCTTCATCTTCACCTGATTCTTGGGATTTCCTGATGACGCACGAAATGATGACGAGATCGAGTTTGGAGCGAGCTGGCGAGGACACGAATCTAGTGAGGGCTCTGGCGACGATAAAGTCACGAGCAAGGGAGGACGGGTTTAATAGCTTGACGGCAAACGCGAGCACGCGTGAAGCCCGATGGACGAAGAGCGAGTGCGACACAGTGACAACGAGCACGCGCGCGAGCGTTAACGTGAGCCAGCGGCAAGCACGAGTGCTGAGGTACACCCGACAACACTCGGCGAGCACGCAGCGAAGCACACAACAGCGACGACAGTCGAATCGGCAACAGAGCGTTGGCGAACTCGACGAACACGACCACGGTCGCGTGCTGACGTGGATGAGCAAAGCAGGCAGGACACCGGGCGTCGCGGCAGGCTAGAAAAAGATTCGGCGCGGGAGCTCGACGCGCTGTGGTGAGTAGAGAACTTCGCGCGCACAACAGAGGTGCTCGACGGGAAACGCCATGGCGGCGATTTGAACGAGCATGACACAACAAGCTGAAACAGGGAGCCGAACACCAACGACGAAGGGACCGACCATGGGCAGGCCTAGGTGTTTTAAAAAATTGAACAGAGAAGGGAGGAATTTCGGCTGGAAAGGGAAATCCGAGCTGGAGCTGCGACGATGACTTGGGCGAGCACCAAGGAGAAACGCCGGGGAGTAGCACGAGCACGGTGGTTGGAGGAGCAGAGGGGCGAGCCAGAGAAGAGGATGAGGGTGCTAGGAGGAACTCGGCCAGGCGCCATGGAAGGGAGCTCCACGAGCTGGGGCAGAGGGCGCTGAGCGCACGCAAAGGAAGGCGTGCAGGACGCCATAGCGCGCGACTGTGCAGGAGCTGAAGGAGAGAGAGGTGCGCGCGGCATGAGCAGGGAGGAAGAAGCTTTGGGGAGATGGGACGAGCAGAGGAAGAAAAAGCACGGCTGGGCAGAGAACGTCACGACACGCCAGTAGGGAGAGAAGCTCGGTTTAGTGGCCATGGAGGAGAGAGAAAAGCAGGGCGCACAGGAACAGAGGACCACACGCGGCAGAGAGATGCTCTGCGAGCAGGGAAGGGAGCACACGCGCGCAAGGGACGAACGCGGCCATGGACTGGGTGCCGAGTGTGGAGGGAGCGCCGGGAGATCCAGAACCCGCGCAGAAAAATCCGCCGCCGAGAACAGGGAAACAAGCAGCGGACGCAAGGAGGAAGACGCCGACGAACTGGAACCGAGCGCGCGCAGCCATGGGAGACTCGGTAGTGAGCACGACCGAGCAGAAATGGAGCTCGGAGGAGACCCGCGCGTGCAGGAGAGCCGCTCGGCATAGGAGCAGACGCGCACCGCGCAGGACATAAATGGAGGGAGAGAGGAAAGCCAGGGGAAGGCGCGCCACAAGAGAGAAAAGCTGGGGAGAAGAAGGACTGGCACATGAAGTTAAAGGAATCAGGGGCGGCGGCGCCAGAAAAATCCCAGGGGAGGGGCGGCGCGCGGATAGGATAGAAAAACGGATATTTTCAGATTTTTTAAATTATTTCTTTCTTCTCTCTTTTTTTAATAAAGAGAATCGCTGATATTTTGGAATCGAGATTTTTAGCGACGAACAAAGAGTCGATACGCGATACGGCAATTGACTATGCACATTATTTTCTCGGATCCTGAAATAGAACATCCGAGGACTAACGATTTGAGTTGGCAAATTTTCTGAACTCAGACAAAATCGTACTGTTAATTCACTTTTGAAGATTTAGACCGAAGCAAGAAGCAATGGACTGGATATCAGCTACAATATTTATGATAACACTGGTTTAGTCAAAATCGGATAAAAATTTATCCGATAACCGAACACAGTTGATTTTATTATCGTACAGAGTGGGCTGAAGAACGAATGGGATCATAACCTCGCGCACGATTTCACTCGGACGATGCGCGATCCTAATTATTTTGCCCTAAATATTTTAGTCGTCGAGTTAAAATGAATTTATTCGGAATAAAATCATCTGAATGGATCGAGCTTCTGAATTCTGTATTCGCACGAGCGATGAATTTTAAATAATCACCGGACGCACCGATTTTCAGAACAAATATGTTCCAAACATCACGAAAATTTTAGGAAGAGCCCGGATAGATAGAAATAAAAACGATGTCGCGCTCACGACAGACGACACCGATGCGATATAAAAATCGCGATAGACGAAGATGTTTAAAATTTAAAATCAGTTTTATCCACTGATTACGTGCTTAAATCCGTACTCGTTGTCGAGCGCAATATAAGCACCTGGAGTGTTACAACCCTCCCCCTTAAAAGAATCTCGTCCCGAGATTCGGAGCGAAAGACTTTTAAGAGTAGAGAAGCATGTAACCCATGTCCATATCAGCGTAGTCCTAAGGCAGTCTTGGGCGAAGGCGAGTGTCGGCGTTTCGACCCCAGGGGGTCCCTAGACCGACGAGTAAATTGTCGCCGCGTGTCCCAGCCCAGATGGGTCGGCGCGAGACGGAGCACGAAGGGGGGTAGAAGAGAGGGAGAAAAGAGGAAACCCGCGGCCTCCGTGTTGTCCTGCGCCCAGGTCGGGTGCGCTTGCAGTAGGGGGTTACAAGCGTCCGCATGGGGGGGAGAGCGAGGGACCCTACGCGCCATCCCGTCCTCTCGCATGACCAACCTCTTCGTAAGAGAGCCCTGGACCTTCCTTTTATAGGCGTAAGGAGAGGGTCCAGGTGTGCAATAGGAGGTGTAGCAGTGCGCCATCGTGTCTAGCAGAGAGGAGCTAGTGCCCTAAGTACATGCCGTCGTGGCAGCCAGAGAGGTTTTGGCTCCCTGTTCATGTGATGTCGTGGCCGTCGGAGGAGCGTTGGAGCCTTGCGGAAGGACAGCTGTCGGGGCTGTCGAGTCCTTGCTGACGTCTCCTTGCTTCCGTAAGGGGCTGAGAGTCGCCGTCGTTATGGAGCACGCGGGGCGCCATCATTATCTGTTTACCGGGGCGAGCCAGATGGGACGCCGGTCCTGTTACCCGTAGCCTGATCTAGCTAGGGATAGGGTAATGATGGCCCCTCCTGTGATGTGGTTGGTCCGAGCCCTGGGTCGGGCGAGGCGAAGGCTCCTCTGAGGTCGGGGTCAAGTCGGTCTTCTGAGGTCGAGGTCATGTCCGAGCCCCGAGTTAGGCGAGGTGGAGACAGTCATCCAAGGTCAAGGCCGAGTCCGAGCCCCAGGTCGGGCGAGGCGGAGTTCGTCGTCTTCCGGGGCCAAGCCCGAGTCCGAGCCCTGGGGTCGGGCGAGGTAGAGTTTGTCGTCTTCTTGGGCCGAGCCCGAGTCCGAGCCCTGGGGTCGGGCGAGGCGGAGTTCGTCGTCTTTCGGGGCCGAGCCCGAGTCCGAGCCCTGGGGTCGGGCGAGGCGGAGTTCGTCGTCTTCCGGGGCCGAGCCCGAGTCCGAGCCCTGGAGTCGGGCGAAGCGGAGTTCGTCGTCTTCCAGGGCTGAGCCCGAGTCCGAGCCCTGGGGTCGGGTGAGGCGGAGTTTCCTATGGCGCCCGAGGCCAGACTTGGCTGCTGTCAGCCTCACTCTGTCGAGTGGCACAGCAGTCGGAGCGACGTAGGCAGCGCTGTCTTCTTGTTAGGCCGGTCAGTGGAGCGGCGAAGTGACTGCGGTCACTTTCGGCTCTGTCGACTGAAGGGCGCGTGACAGGATAAGGTGTCAGGCCATCCTTGCATTAAATGCTCCTGCGATTCGGTCGGTCGGTGTGGCGATCTGGCCAAGTTTGCTTCTTGGCAAAGACTGGGTCTTGGGCGAGCCGAAGGTGTGTCCGTCGCTTGAGGGGGTCCTCGGGCGAGACGTGAATCTTCTGGGGTCGGCTGCCCTTGCCCGAGGCTGGGCTCGGGTGAGGCGAGGTCGTGTCCCTTGAGCGGACCGAGCCTTGGCTTAATCGCACCCATCAGGCCTTTGCAGCTTTGTGCTGATGGGGGTTACCAGCTGAGATTAGGAGTCTTGGGGGTACCCCTAATTATGGTCCCCGACAGCGAGTGTCTCAGAATGTTGTTTCACTAGTGGACATAACATGTATTGTCGTAGGCTAATTTAGAGATGTCCACCAATAAAGACGATATCTGCCAGAGGAACACAAAATGTTCCAAGTGTGCAGTTTGCTTTTTCTAATGACACTGTACTATCTGAGTCTGTTGAGCAAGCGGTGGATATGCGACTTTACCCAAACAGAATCAGATGCAACCTATTGGGTAAAACACATAAAAGTAGGTTTACCAACAAGTGGTCACGATAAGTTCATAGCACACGAGACAGGTGGGAAGGTTGAATAACATCACAGTTGGCCCGTGGCTAGCCAGAAAATCCAAGCCCAAGAAAAATGATAAAGACTCAGAAAATATCAACGAAGAGATCTGTTGATGTTGACTTCGCAACCAATCCATTTTATCAAACACTAGGTATGGCTCGACTTGATCACATATGCTGGAAAAGCACACGTGAGGCGATCGAGACACGACTAGGGCGATGGCTAGGTGGTTACTGGCCAACTTAATCTCGATTCTTGTAAGTATTTTCTTTGTACGGGTTGAACCAAAGTGAGTTTAGAAAACTCAATAAAACGAGCTCTAAACTCAACATTTGTTCACAAAGCAGTTACAAGTTAGTAAAACTAACTTGTTGAACTACATTTGACATTGAGCAAGTCCTCTCAGTACCATGGGTAAGCCAAGGGTTGAGAGTTCACTCTTATTAACAGCTGATCATGCATTTGGGCAGGAATCCATTTGGTCTGGTTGTTCATCTGTTTCTTCTATACGAGATGAATTATCCACTTGGTTAGGGAATACATGGGTTAAATAAGAGAGCGAATGAACAAACTCCTGCATTTCAACAGCAAGGGAAACAGATCTCCATTTTGAGAGCTAATCTGTTGTTTTCCAACACTAAAAAGCTCCAAGGCTTCACCTTTACACAAAGGATGTAAAGGGAACTTGTATGAGTAATCACTACCAAGATCAAAAGAAATAAGACCACACATGAAAGTGGTATGCCCTTTTGATCCAATGGATATGACAGATGTTGCTTGATCACTTCACAAGCAACATAAAAATTGTTTCGAGGAAGAGGTCTACAGAAGATAACGTATTGATATAATCTCATAATGGACTATGACTACTAACTGTGATACTTAGCGTGTGCCGAGTAGCGCAACCATGTACGCACCCACAGAAGGCCCTCGGTTTCGTCACGGCACCACTGGTTTTAGTCATAACACCATTATCAGACATAACCAATAGGAAATCTCACGCGACACATATGAATTGGGCAAGGGTGACAACGTACAAAGAGATACTCCACTTGTAAGGATGGTTACAAGTAGAGAGCCAAACAGATCATGGCCCGATGAAATGAACAAGGTATAGCCATAACCTAAATTTGTATGAGTTTGGTCATGGAGTGATAACAGAAAATTCAAGTTTGGGTCATGGTTCACTAAACAAGAACATAGCCTAGTTTTGGGTTTAGGTAACCAAACTACTAACCTTCTATCAGTACATCAAGCACCAGAGCAAACACATATATAACACCTAAATAGGTTACCTAAAGAACGGAGGACACCTATTTCCTCGAAGTTCGTAATACAATATTACACCACATTATTTACAATCAATGGTTACTAGAATAAGGCGAGAGAAGCATTTTGGATGTATAGGTGACAAACATGATGCAACAATCAGGACGCATGCTCGTCTTGTTTGTCCTTACTGATTTTGCCAACATAATGTGGCCATAGCATTCTATTTCGGTGGCATACTTACGACTCTCACGGTATTTTGCTAGTCATCAGCTACACATACGTTTTCGAGGTTAGTGTACCTGCAGAAAAATCCATCACAGCCCAGTTTTCCCAATGATGCAATTCACACATGACAGTTTATCACAGTTTATACTCCATATATTGCTATATGGAGGCCAGCTCTTCATTAAGCACCGAGCCACGCATAGACGCCGTTGCCACACTTTAACCATAGGGCAACTCATTATGGTAACTCACCTTCTTACTTGAGCGTAGGTGTTGAAAGGGAAATGTGCCCTTGGGCCATTTCTAGTATAGTTTTGGTGATTAAGTGCCCAACACGTATTGAGTGAGTAATCTTGTGCCAAATGATTGATGAAGTGCAAATCAACAAGAAGGTATGATTCTAGACTTAGTACATTGGTTTTTGTGTACTAATACATTTGTCTAAGTGCTGAAATTAGAGAAAAGAGAAGAAGAAAAGATCTTGGCTGGAATAGCCAAGACTCAGCGCAGTCTGGCACACCGGACTGTCCGGTGGTGCACCGGACAGTGTCCGGTGCGCCAGGCCAGCCTCCGGTGAACAGGCCACTCTCGGGAACTGACGGCGGTGTACGGCTATAATTCACCGGACTGTCCGGTGGTGCATCGGACTGTTCGGTGAGCCGTCCGCGGTGAAGTCGTTGCTCTCGGGAATCGTTCAACGTCGTACGGCTAAAATTCACGGGACGGTCCGGTGAGGCACCGGACTGTCCGGTGAGCCAACGGTCGACTGCACCAACGGTCGGCCGCGCAATCTGCGTGCGACGCGTGGGCGCGCCAACGGTCGACAGGGAGCACCGGACTGTCCGGTGCGCCAACGGCTCCATTTCTGCAACGGTCGACTGTTCTATTTTTGGAAGGCAATCTGCACCGGACTATGAACAGTACCTGTCCGGTGGTGCACCGGACTGTCCGGTGCGCCACCCGACAGAAGGCAAGTATTGCCTTCCCAGATTGCTTCCAACAGCTCCTAGCTGCCTTGGGGCTATAAAAGGGACCCCTAGGCGCATGGAGGAGTAACCCAAGCATTCTTTGATCATCTCTAAGCATCAAGACTCCATTCTCGCGCATTTGATTCTTTGTGATAAGTGACTTGAGCTCTAGTTGAGTAGTGAACTCCCCGCATTGTGTTGTGAGCTCAAGTTGTGGCTTGTGTGCGTGTTTGTGCTCGTGCTTTGAGTCTTGTGTGTGTTGCTCTCCCCTCCCTTACTTCCGTGCTTCTTTATGATCATCATTTGTAAGGGCGAGAGGCTCCAAGTTATGGAGATTCCTCACAAACGGGAAATAGTGAAAGAAAGGAAAACACCATTGTATTCAACTTGATCATTGGATCACTTGAAAGGGGTTGAGTGCGACCCTCGTCCAGTGGGACGCCACAACGTGGAGTAGGCAAGTGTTATACTTGGCCGAACCACGGGATAAATCTCCGTGTCTCTTGTGCTTGTTTTCTTCGTGACCACTGTGTTTCACAAGGGCTCGATCCTTAGCCACTTGATTCTATTGAACTAACACCTAATCAAGTTTTGTGGCTTCAAAGTATTTGATTTTTATAGGATCACCTATTCACCCCCCTCTAGGTGCTCTCAATTGGTATCAGAGCCGTTCTCTTCAAGCAAGGGACTAATCGCCCGAAGAGATGGATCCTAAAGGAAAGGGATGGTGGTCAACGACAAGACAAAGGAGTCCATTGTCAACGAGCCAAGAGATGATAAGCCTTCGGACTCTAGCTCGAGTCATAAGAAGAAGGATGGGAAGAAGAAGAGGCGCATCAAGAAGATCGTCTACTACGACAGCGACAAGTCTTCCTCTTCCCCAAGAGATGAGGAATACAAAGAGAAAAAGAAAATGGTTAATTCGAATTTTTCTTTTGATTATTCTCGTATTCCGTTCAATTCCAATGCTCATCTACTTTCAATTCCACTCGGGAACCCTCCGCGCTTTGATGGAGAAGACTACCCATTTTGGAGTCACAAAATGCGTAGTCATCTATTCTCTCTCCATCCAAGCATTTGGGAGATTGTTGAAAACGGAATGCTTTTTGATAGTACTGACAACCCCATTTTCATTAATGAGCAAATCCATAAAAATGCACAAGCTACCACTATTTTGTTAGCATCCTTGTGCAGGGACGAGTACAATAAGGTGAGCGGCTTGGACAACGCCAAGCAAATCTGGGACACCCTCAAGATCTCTCATGAGGGGAACGACGCCACCATGATCACCAAGATGGAGTTGGTGGAAGGTGAACTAAGGAGGTTCACAATGATCAGGGGAGAGGAGCCAAAGCAAACGTACAAACGGCTCAAGACCCTGGTCAACAAAATCAGGAGCTATGGAAGCACGAGATGGACCGATCACGACGTCGTTCGGCTTATGCTCAGGTCCTTCACTGTTCTTGATCCTCATCTTGTGAATTCAATTCGTGAAAATCCTAGGTACACAAGGATGACGCCCGAGGAAATACTCGGAAAGTTTGTAAGCGGGCGTATGATGATCAAGGAGGCAAGATATGTTGATGAGGCATTGAATGGACCAATGCCTATCTACGAGCCTCAACCCGTCGCTCTCAAGGCAACAAGTAGCAGGGAGACGCTACCTAGCAAGGTGGCGCAAATTGAGGCGATCGGGCTAAATGAGGATGAAATGGCTCTCATCATCAAGCGCTTCAATACGGCGCTAAAAGGTCGCAAGGAGCATCCCAATAAGAGCAAGACAAAGGGAAAGCGCTCCTGCTTCAAGTGTGGTAAGACTGGTCACTTTATTGCTAACTGTCCCGATAATGATAGTGACCAGGGACAAGAAAAGAGCGGGAAGAGGGAGAAAAAGAAATCCTACAAGAAGGCAAAGGGCGAGGCGCACCTTGGCAAGGAGTGGGATTCAGATTGCTCCTCGTCCGACTCCGACGACGAAGGACTCGCCGCCTCGGCCTTCAACAAGTCGTCCCTCTTCCCCAACGAGCGTCACACCTGCCTCATGGCAAAGGAGAGGAAGGTAAGCACTTGAGACAACTCTACGTATGCTTCTTATAGCGATGAAGAGTCTAGTGATGATGAAGTAGACTATTCTAGCTTGTTTAAAGGTCTAGATAGAGCCAAGGTAGAAAAGATCAATGAATTGATTGATGCATTAAATGAAAAGAATAGACTCCTAGAAAAGCAAGAGGATTTATTGTATGAAGAACATGATAAGTTTATTAGTGTACAAAAATCTCTTGTTTTGGAAACTAAAAGAAATGAGATTTTATCTTCTGAAATTTCTGCTTGTCATGGATCTATTTCTAGTTTGAGGAGTGTTAATGATGAGTTAATTGCTAAGTTAGAGGTAGCTAACAAATCTAGTTCAAGTGTGGAACATGTCGTAATTTGTAATAGGTCCAAGGATTTTGATGTTAATGCTTGTAATGAACATCTTGCATCCATTACAAAATTAAATGGTGAAGTGGCTAGTCTTAATGCCCAACTTAAGACTAGCAAAAATGATTTTGACAAACTAAAATTTGCAAGGGATGCCTACACTGTTGGTAGACACCCCTCTATTAAGGATGAGCTTGGCTTTCGAAGGGAAGCCAAGAACTTAACAAGTCAAAGGGCTCCCATCTCCGCCAAGGAGAAAGGGAAGGCTCCTAAGGCTAGTTTTAGTGCTCAAAGAAATCATGCATTCATCTATAGTGATAGAAAGTTTTCTAGAAATGCACATAGGAGTTATGCTTATGATTCACACGCCATGATTGCATCAAGTTCTTCTTTTGTGCATGGTAGAAATATGCCTAGGAAGAATGTTGCTCATGTGCCTAGGAAAGTTTGTAATGAACCTTCTACAATTTACCATGCTTGCAATACTTCTTTTGCAATTTGTCGTAAGAATAAGAAAGTGATTGCTAGGAAGTTGGGGGCCAAATGCAAAGGAGACAAGACTTGCATTTGGGTCCCAAAGACTATTATAACAAACCCTGTAGGACCCAACAAGAGTTGGGTACCTAAGACCCAAGCCTAATTTGCCTTGCAGGTTTATGCATCCAGGGGCTGGCTCAAGCTGGATTATCGACAGCGGATGCACAAACCACATGACGGGGGAGAAGAAGATGTTCACCTCCTACGTCAAGAACAAAGATTCCCAAGATTCGATCATCTTTGGAGATGGGAATCAAGGCAAGGTTAAAGGACTAGGGAAGATAGCTATTTCATCCGAGCATTCCATATCTAATGTGTTCTTAGTTGAATCGCTCGGGTGCAACTTGTTGTCCGTTAGTCAACTATGTAATATGGGTTACAATTGCTTATTCACCAATGTAGATGTGTCTGTCTTTAGAAGGAGTGATGGTTCATTAGCTTTTAAGGGTGTACTAGATGACAAACTCTACTTAGTGGATTTTTCGAAAGAGGAGGCCGGTCTAGATGCATGCTTAATTGCAAAGACTAGCATGGGCTGGCTGTGGCATCGCCGTCTAGCACATGTTGGGATGAAAAACCTTCACAAACTTCTAAAGGGAGAACATGTGGTAGGTCTAACAAATGTGTTTTTCGAAAAAGATAGACCTTGTGCAGCTTGTCAAGCAGGTAAACAGGTGGGAAGCGCTCATCACAACAAGAATGTGATGACTACATCAAGACCTCTGGAGCTACTACATATGGACCTCTTCGGACCCGTCACCTACCTTAGCATCGGGGGAAGTAAGTATGGTCTGGTTGTTGTTGATGATTTTTCCCGCTTCACTTGGGTATTCTTTTTGCAGGATAAATCAGAAACCCAAGGGACCCTTAAGCGCTTTCTAAGGCAAGCTCAAAACAAATTTGAACTCAAGGTAAAAAAGATTAGAAGCGACAACGGGTCCGAGTTCAAGAACCTTCAAGTGGAGGAGTACCTTGAGGAGGAAGGAATCAAGCACGAGATCTCCGCTCCCTACACACCACAGCAAAATGGTGTGGTACAGAGGAAGAATAGGACGCTCATAGACATGGCAAGGACGATGCTTGGAGAATTCAAGACGCCCGAGCGGTTTTGGTCGGAAGCTGTGAACACAGCTTGCCACGCCATAAACCGGGTCTACCTTCATCTCCTCCTCAAGAAGATGTCGTATGAACTCCTAACCGGTAACAAACCCAACATTTCATATTTTCATGTATTTGGGAGTAAATGTTACATTCTAGTGAAGAAAGGTAGGAATTCAAAATTTGCTCCCAAAGCTGTAGAAGGGTTTTTGTTAGGTTATGACTCAAATACAAAGGCGTATAGAGTCTTCAACAAATCATCGGGTTTGGTTGAAGTCTCTAGCGATGTTGTATTTGATGAAACTAATGGCTCTCCAAGAGAGCAAGTTGATCTTGATGATATAGATGAAGACGATGTTCCAACGGACGCAATTCGCACCATGGCGATTGGAGATGTGCGACCACAGGAACACCAAGTGCAAGATCATCCTTCTTCCTCAACAATGGTGCACCCCCCAACTCAAGATGATGAACATTTTTCTCAAAAGGAGGCGTGTGATCAAGGGGAGCACAAGAAGATCAAGTTGTGGAGGAAGAAGCACCACGGGCCCCTCCAACTCAAGTTCGAGCGACGATTCAAAGGAATCATCCCGTCGACCAAATATTGGGTGATATAAGCAAGGGTGTAACAACTCGCTCTAGATTAGCTAATTTTTGTGAGCATTACTCTTTTGTCTCTTCTATTGAGCCTTTCAGGGTAGAAGAGGCCTTGCTAGATCTGGACTGGGTGTTGGCCATGCAGGAACAGCTCAACAACTTCAAGCGAAATGAAGTTTGGACACTGGTGCCATGTCCCAAGCAAAACGTTGTGGGAACTAAGTGGGTGTTTCGCAACAAACAGGACGAGCACGGGGTGGTGACAAGGAACAAGGCTCGACTTGTGGCAAAAGGTTATGCCCAAGTCGCAGGTTTGGACTTTGAGGAGACTTTTGCTCCTGTGGCTAGGCTAGAGTCGATTCACATTTTGTTAGCCTATGCCGCTCACCATTTGAAAGTTCCCTTTGACCCGGGAACAGGATCTGGATGTCGCCTAGAGGGGGGGTGAATAGGCGAATAAAACTTATTACTTTAAAACTTAAATTCTTACTCTACTCGAAGACTTAGTACGCAGTGGAGTGAGAAGACTCTTCGAGTAGGTTGCAGCGGAATGGAAGATCCTGTCTCAAAATGTCCTGCACTTCAAATAAAGCTTATACCACAGATAAGTATTGAAGTGCAGATATAAAGACGAGTAAGACAGAGAGTCAGGATACAATATAGAACAGAGCACACAGACGCAAGGATTTATCCCGAGGTTCGGCCAAGCCTGAAATGCTTGCCTAGTCCTCGTTGGAGTTAGCCACACCTGGGCTTGGAGTCTATTTCAACTCCTTCCTCCGTTTGCTCAGATCTGTCAGTATGACAGATAGAGCCTTTCACTATTGAGTGGGGTTACAACAGAACCGCGGCTGCTTACAAACTTCTTGGCAGCACCCCGGCAGAGTAACGATACGCTCAAGACCTTGCTCTAGCTCTTAGCAGCACTACTCCTCTCTCTAAAGGCTTATAGCTGTGCCTTCTACACAAACTATAGAGTTACACACAAGAGGGAGAGTGAGAATTGATTCCAGTGGATTCTACACTTGTTGGATGCGCTTCCTTTGCTTGAGGCGCCTAGGGGTCCCTTTTATAGGCACAAGGGGCCTAGGAGCCGTTGGAATCCCATTTGGAAGGCAATACTTTCTTTCTGTCAGGTGGCGCACCAGACAGTCCGGTGCACACCGGACACTGTCCGGTGCCCGATTTCTTTCCTTCTATGGCGAAGCCGACCGTTGGCAGTCTTGGAGCCGTTGGCGCACCGGACATGTCCGGTGCCTCCATCTAGCCGTTGGCTCGGCCACGTGTCCCGCGCAGATCGCGCGGCCGACCGTTGGCCCGGCCGACCGTTGGCTCACCGGACAGTCCGGTGCACACCGGACAGTCCGGTGAATTATAGCCGTACGTCGCCGGTGAATTCTCGAGAGCGGCCAGTTCGCCAGGGTTCAGCCTGGCGCACCGGACACTATCCGGTGCACCACCGGACACTGTCCGGTGCACCACCGGACAGTCCGGTGTGCCAGACTGATCTGCCTTGGCTGTACATAGCCAAGCCCTTTGCGCCTCTCTTCTTTTCTTCTTCTTTCTGTTTCTAACACTTAGACAAGTATATTAGTCCACAAAACCAATGTACTAAGTATAGAAACATACCTTCTCTTAATCATTAAATCTATAGCATTCCACATGCTTGAGCTTTGATGTTGGACTCATAAATCATCAAGTCGGCTTGTCTTGATCTAGATTGACATTACTTGGCTCCAACATCCTGTAAAGGTCACATAGAACATCTCCAAACATAGGAACAACCCAAACTAAAGATCAAGGTGAACTTAGCTCTTTTGGGCTGCTTCCAGTTCTGGTTTTGACACTTGTTCTCCTTCTAGTGACCTTGATCTCCTTCTTAGAGCTTGTTCTTGAGCCTTATGACTTACACCACATAACTGTAGTTGTTACCTCATTGGCTGTAAGTCACGTTCTTATGTAGTGATCCTTGATGTGCCGTAGCTGTTCTCAACTCGATCACCCTTGACTTTGCAAGCCTTCTTCTTCACCCTTGGCTTTGGGTTCCTCAGCCTCCTTGACCTTCTCCCGTGCACTTGGTACCTCGAAGCTCTTCTTGCCTCCGTCCTTGGCTTGATCAGTTGTCTCCGAGCTACGCACCCGAGTCTCACTTTTGCAATGTCCATCTTACTTGTGATGTCCATTATGTATCCATAATTCAGTTCTTGGACCATCACACTTGTTCACTCATGTTGAATCCTGTAGACTTTACCTTAAGTACCTGTTCAACACTTAGTACACTTGTTAGTCCTTTAATTGAGTTGTCATCCAAACACCAAAACTCACAAGAGAGCTTTCAATCTCCCCCTTTTTGGTGATTGATGGCAACACAATTAAAGCTTACATAAGAATAAGATTTGAAGCACAAATTTTGAATTCTAAGTTTATAGAATGCTCCCCCTAAATATGTGCTTACTTCAAAAATATAATTTTGGCCTCAGACGCCAATTTGCACATACTTAGGCAATTCGAAACATTTCTACACCTTAGCACTTTTTAGGATGCATTGTGTTAAGAATCAAACCATGATGCTATAATACACAAATGCACATAATCAGAGTTAAACACCATTAAAAATAGTGGATATATCACAGGAATATCAACCTACCACTATTCATCATTAAGATACCAATTCAAACTAATACCAATTTAAACTAAGACACTAATTTAAGACAATCTTAAAGCACCATTAACCACATGACTATCTATTACACTATAGAAGCCAAATAATTCATTGCAGCGGAAACACTAGTCCATATGAGCAACATTGCAAGAAACATATGAATATCACACTTGGCAAAGCTCAAACTAACACATCACCCATTAGGATAAGCTTTCCTCTCAGGTTGAGATAAGCTTTAATACACAAATTCTCCCCCTTTGACATCAAACACCAAAAACCATACTCAAGCAAGAACATATGATGATGTCAAGGGACAGCAGGGTGTTAAGGAGGAAAATGACTATCAAAACTCCCCCTTACTTATTGGGCATATGCCCGATCAACATTTAGGTAAGATACATATATGCAAAAGATTAATACTTCCTTTTGTACCTTTACCATGATGTAGTGTACTTCCCATCTTGAAAGTAGTTAATCTCTTGAGAGCTTCTCCACACTTGTGCCTGATTCTTTCTCCTAACTTTTCTTGTTGCTAAGGCATCAAACTTAGAACAAGTTATAGTATTGGGCACAAGAAGAAACTTCTATTCTCATGATTATCAAAAGATATCAATTGAAGCGAACTATTACGGCTATCAATTGAAAGATACCAATTGCAAAGTTCATTTATTATCATGGCTCCATGATATTTAAGCATCTATTATCACCAGATATTATAGAGCATGAGCAATCTAAAGATATGCACTTACTCACAACTTGAGATACCAATTTCTTGACTTACAGAGGTACCCAAGTCCAGATTGCTCCATTTCTTACTTATCTTCTCTTTTCCACCTAGAGACTATACAAGATCGCTCAAGAAACAGTTAGTCTCAAAGGACACAAGTTATGTGTGCTCCCCCTCAAGTTGTGCATCAAGTATTTGAATGACTTGCACTTTGCACATTCTAGCTTCCTTAGAACTAGAGGGGATCACAACATACCTTGGTCAAGGCATACTCTATCACTTTCATCACACAAGGATGCCAATTTGAATATCAATTGTAAAACCACTTAACACCAATTTAAGGCTAAATGAAAGGTTGACTAAATTCAACAATGCATGCCTCAGTGGCACCTAAGCCAATTCAATACTCAAGGAAGTCTAACATTTACTCAACCTGTACATGCTTCATATTTAACTATCATTGCATATACCAATTGAAGATCAACACAATCATGTATATAAAGCGAAATATCTAAGCATGTCATGATTAAGAAGGTTTCTTAGGTGCACAAAAGAAACAACATTTTAAAGGCATAAATTACCTAAACCAAGATATTACCAATTGAAAGACAAGAAACACAGCTATGATCACTATCAATGGAACTTCAAGATATTCAATAAAATTGCACAGTTCCATTTTCCATACCTTTGCCTTTATGAGAGCACTTGTTATCACCAATTCAGGACTCCTTTTGCTCACACACCTCATAGCTCAAAAGGGCACGACATGGATTTGAAATTCACACAATACTAAACTAGGGTAATCATGTGAACATGCACTAAACAAAATGTCATATTTGCACATAGCATGACTTACAAAAAGTTACAGGTTTATCCATATACACCAAGAGAGTTAATCGTTGTGGATATAACAAATGAAATAGCTACCCATGAATGATTCAAAAGATATATCCTATATAGCACCAGTCATGATTAAGCAAACATCATTATGATTCATTTAACACAGGCAATCATAAAGCATAACTACTCCAAAGACAGGTAGCACAACAAGCCAACTTAAGAGCAATACTAAATTGCAATTATGTACTTAAAATACACGGGGTACCGTCCTTTGGAGAGCTAGCTGTAGATTCTCATCAGAGTCCTTTTACTTGATTCACCAATAATGATTAAGGACCTATACACCTTATTTTACTTGAGATGAACATGGGATTAGTGTCTCACAATAATTCAACCTTGGGACAATAAACACCAAAACAATTAACAGCTTAAGCATAGAGTTTTAGATAACCGTTTTCCTCCTTAACACCCTGCTGTCCCTTGACATCATCATATGTTCTTGCTTGAGTATGGTTTTTGGTGTTTGATGTCAAAGGGGGAGAATTTGTGTATTAAAGCTTATCTCAACCTGAGAGGAAAGCTTATCCTAATGGGTGATGTGTTAGTTTGAGCTTTGCCAAGTGTGATATTCATATGTTTCTTCTTGACTTCTAAGAATAGAATTTTCAGTTTTAAATTGAGCAACATTAGATAGAGCGTCATAATTATTACTTTGCTCAATTAACATTGAATCATACCGTTGGACCAAGACATCATGAGAGCACCTCAGCTCCTCATGTTCTTTGGTCATCTTCTCCAGGCTGTTGTTTGTTTTGATGAGAGTCTCCTCTAGCCTGAGAAGCGTCTCGCCTTGTTCCTTGTTCCTTCTCAACAACTTAACCAAGAGAGCTTTGTCCGCTTTGTTGAGATGGTTGTAGAAACGGCGAATCTCCTCTTCTTCCACATCATCGGTCTCATTTTCCCTGTCATTAATGTCAGTGGAAGCAATATAGGAAAATGTACCTTGTGATGATGAAGATTCATCCTCGCTATCATCCTCATACTCCTCCTCATCATGGCTTTTGTCTCCACCGTCATTGTTAGCAATAAAACACTTATTATTAGTGGAGACCAAACCTGTCGACGAGGTAGATTCATCGTTGGGTGTCCATCGTTCTTGATCTTATCCCTTTGAATGGTTAGCATCACAAGCAATATAGGGAGTAGAAGTAGTACAATTTGCCACAAAATATTTTACTTTAATTCTATTCCATAAATCATGAGCATCAACAACCAAATCATTATCACTACTCATGATGGCAAAATAGGCACTTCTAGAAAGAGACTCAACTAAGATGTTGCAAGCATGGTGATTGAGAGATAAACATCTTAGTTCATCATTAGAGGGATTTTTTACTAATATCAGATGGAAAAATACTTCTACTGAAGATCTGTCTCAAATCAGAATCAACACTCATGAAAGCATTATAAATAGAGACAGACCAAGATTTGTAATTAGAGCCATCGCCTAAAAGAATTTCTACAGTTACCTCTTGTGACGACATCGTTATCTCCGGACGGCTAAGCCCACACTGGAGAGGCCTAGCTCTGATACCAATTGAAAGTTCCCTTTGACCCGGGAATAGGATCTGGATGTCGCCTAGAGGGGGGGTGAATAGGCGAATAAAACTTATTACTTTAAAACTTAAATTCTTACTCTACTCGAAGACTTAGTACGCAGTGGAGTGAGAAGACTCTTCGAGTAGGTTGCAGCGGAATGGAAGGTCCTGTCTCAAAATGTCCTGCACTTCAAATAAAGCTTATACCACAGATAAGTATTGAAGTGCAGATATAAAGACGAGTAAGACAGAGAGTCAGGATACAATACAGAACAGAGCACACAGACGCAAGGATTTATCCCGAGGTTCGGCCAAGCCTGAAATGCTTGCCTAGTCCTCGTTGGAGTTAGCCACACCTGGGCTTGGAGTCTATTTCAACTCCTTCCTCCGTTTGCTCAGATCTGTCAGTATGACAGATAGAGCCTTTCACTATTGAGTGGGGTTACAACAGAACCGCGGCTGCTTACAAACTTCTTGGCAGCACCCCGGCAGAGTAACGATACGCTCAAGACCTTGCTCTAGCTCTTAGCAGCACTACTCCTCTCTCTAAAGGCTTATAGCTGTGCCTTCTACACAAACTATAGAGTTACACACAAGAGGGAGAGTGAGAATTGATTCCAGTGGATTCTACACTTGTTGGCTGCGCTTCCTTTGCTTGAGGCGCCTAGGGGTCCCTTTTATAGGCACAAGGGGCCTAGGAGCCGTTGGAATCCCATTTGGAAGGCAATACTTTCTTTCTGTCGGGTGGCGCACCGGACAGTCCGGTGCACACCAGACACTGTCCGGTGCCCGATTTCTTTCCTTCTATGGCGAAGCTGACCGTTGGCAGTCTTGGAGCCGTTGGCGCACCGGACATGTCCGGTGCACACCGGACAGTCCGGTGCCTCCATCTAGCCGTTGGCTCGGCCACGTGCCCCGCGCAGATCGCGCGGCCGACCGTTGGCTCACCGGACAGTCCGGTGCACACCGGACAGTCCGGTGAATTATAGCCGTACGTCGCCGGTGAATTCCCGAGAGCGGCCAGTTCGCCAGAGTTCAGCCTGGCGCACCGGACACTATCCGGTGCACCACCGGACAGTCCGGTGTGCCAGACTGATCTGCCTTGGCTGTACATAGCCAAGCCCTTTGCACCTCTCTTCTTTTCTTCTTCTTTCTGTTTATAACACTTAGACAAGTATATTAGTCCACAAAACCAATGTACTAAGTATAGAAACATACCTTCTCTTAATCATTAAATCTATAGCATTCCACATGCTTGAGCTTTGATGTTGGACTCATAAATCATCAAGTCGGCTTGTCTTGATCTAGATTGACATTACTTGGCTCCAACATCCTGTAAAGGTCACATAGAACATCTCCAAACATAGGAACAACCCAAACTAAAGATCAAGGTGAACTTAGCTCTTTTGGGCTGCTTCCAGTTCTGGTTTTGACACTTGTTCTCCTTCTAGTGACCTTGATCTCCTTCTTAGAGCTTGTTCTTGAGCCTTATGACTTACACCACATAACTGTAGTTGTTACCTCATTGGCTGTAAGTCACGTTCTTATGTAGTGATCCTTGATGTGCCGTAGCTGTTCTCAACTCGATCACCCTTGACTTTGCAAGCCTTCTTCTTCACCCTTGGCTTTGGGTTCCTCAGCCTCCTTGACCTTCTCCCGTGCACTTGGTACCTCGAAGCTCTTCTTGCCTCCGTCCTTGGCTTGATCAGTTGTCTCCGAGCTACGCACCCGAGTCTCACTTTTGCAATGTCCATCTTACTTGTGATGTCCATTATGTATCCATAATTCAGTTCTTGGACCATCACACTTGTTCACTCGTGTTGAATCCTGTAGACTTTACCTTAAGTACCTGTTCAACACTTAGTACACTTGTTAGTCCTTTAATTGAGTTGTCATCCAAACACCAAAACTCACAAGAGAGCTTTCACCATTCTTTCAGGTTGTTCCAAATGGACGTGAAGAGCGCTTTCCTCAACGGGCCAATCAAGGAGGAGGTGTACGTGGAGCAACCCCCTGGCTTTGAGGATGAACGGTACCCCGACCACGTGTGTAAGCTCTCTAAGGCGCTCTATGGACTTAAGCAAGCCCCAAGAGCATGGTATGAATGCCTTAGAGACTTTCTAATTGCTAATGCTTTCAAGGTTGGGAAAGCCGATCCAACTCTTTTCACTAAGACTTGTGATGGTGACCTATTTGTGTGCCAAATTTATGTCGATGACATAATATTTGGGTCGACTAACCAAAAGTCTTGTGAAGAGTTTAGCAGGGTGATGACACAGAAATTCGAGATGTCGATGATGGGCGAGTTGAACTACTTCCTTGGGTTCCAAGTGAAGCAACTCAAGGACGGCACCTTCATATCTCAAACGAAGTACACGCAAGACTTGCTCAAGCGGTTCGGGATGAAGGACGCCAAGCCCGCAAAGACTCCAATGGGAACCGACGGACATGTCGACCTCAACAAAGGAGGTAAGTCCGTTGATCAAAAGGCATACCGGTCTATGATAGGGTCTTTACTTTATTTATGTGCTAGTAGACCGGATATTATGCTTAGCGTATGCATGTGTGCTAGATTTCAATCCGACACAAGGGAGTGTCACCTTGTGGCCGTTAAGCGAATTCTTAGATATTTAGTTGCTACGCCTTGCTTCGGGATCTTGTATCCAAAGGGGTCTACCTTTGACTTGATTGGATACTCAGACTCCGACTATGCTGGATGTAAGGTTGATAGGAAGAGTACATCAGGGACGTGCCAATTCCTAGGAAGGTCCCTGGTGTCTTGGAGTTCTAAGAAACAAACTTCTGTTGCCCTATCCACCGTTGAGGCCGAGTATGTTGTCGTAGGACAGTGTTGCGCACAACTACTTTAGATGAGGCAAACCCTCCGAGACTTTGGCTACAATCTGAGCAAAGTCCCACTCCTATGTGACAATGAGTGCAATCCGCATGGCGGACAATCCTGTTGAACACAGCTGCACAAAGCACATAGACATCCGGCATCACTTTTTGAGAGACCACCAGCAAAAGGATGATATCGAAGTGTTTTATGTTAGCACCGAGAACCAGCTGGCCGATATCTTTATCAAGCCTTTAGATGAGAAGACTTTTTATAGGCTGCGTAGTGAGCTAAATGTCTTAGATTCGCGTAACTTGGATTGATCTAGAGCATACATGTGTTTTATGCCTTTGATCATGTTCCTTTATGCATTTTATTACTTATTTATGGTGCTCAAGTTGTGCAAGGGATCCCCGGACCTCACAAGTCCATGTGTGAATGATGCACATATTTAGGGGGAGAAATGCTACAACTTGACCCTTTGAGACTAACCGTGTGCTTGAGTTTTCTTAATTTAGTCTCAAAGGTGGATTGAAAGGGAAAAGGTGAACTTGGACCATGCATGAAGCGCCCCAATCCTCTGGGACTCAAATGTGATACAATTACTAGTACCAGGAGGCTAGTAAACACATTTATACAACAGATGATTTCAGATCTGCTTAAATGAGACAAACCTATAAAGGTGGCGATCAACTTTAAGAGTTGGTCCACAACTCGAGACATATCATCAGAGTGGGGCTGAAGCAGCCCGATATACGCAGCGAAGCAAATCAGCGGTCCAACAGCCACAGGCAAGGTTGGGAACAGTCGTAACTCTTACCCGATCTCCTTTTCTGAAAAACAATAAATAAGCAAGGGTGAGTACAAACGTACTCAGCAGCCCACCTTCACCCGCGGAATGGGAAAATCAGATATAATGCATGGAATATGTGGAGCTCAGGATATTTGCAGAAACAGCAATATTTTATGTAGGGTTGTTTTGTAAAACATTTTGTATTTTTCAAAGCGCATCCTCTCCCAAAGGAGCAGGAAGTTTTTTTCAATATTGAACAAAATCCCCTAGACTAAACCATCCAGGTATCTCAGCAGTTTCCCACTGGTTTTCATTTTCAAAAACAGCCACTGGACTTCCCGTCCACCATAGCTCACGGCTCAACCGCCGGACCTTTTAAAAACCATTTTTCTCAAATGCACCCTTTTTATTGAAAACAAAACATTAATTGCCATACCACACCAGACTCATCCATACTAGTGGACACGGACTATTCGAATAGGTTTGAACTCTGCGCAGAGGGGTACACTTTACCCACTAGTCCGGTTTCTGCGATCTCACCGTCGTGAGATCCGAATGCCGAATCTCTTTCTTTCCTCGCACGTCCTAACCTTAACGGTTATACCGGAAGGAGTCAGGCCACCGCCATGCCCAAACCGGACAAAACATTCCCCCTCCTAATCCTCCCGGTGCTCCCCAGCCTTCAAAACCCTGGGGTTGGATCGTACGAGTTCAGATTGAGTGACTGGCCACACAGTCTCGAGTGGTTGTACTTATCATGAGTACAGGTAGTGAAGGATGACAAACCGGTCCTTATATGAGGGGACAATCCTTCTGCTCATGCCTAAACCAGCTGAGTCATCACCTTAGGCCCTCCCCTAAACCAGGGAGTCCCTGATCATCCCTACTCAAAGGTGATAAGGGTGAAAACCCTTCATCAAACACATTTTGAAAAGCATTTTCTTTTGAAAACTCACACCTTTCCTCAAATCATTTGTAACAATTATATCAGGGATTGATTGCGGCAAGCGGCTGGGTGGCCATAATAACTTGTCTCAAAATCATATCATGCATAAAATAACAGGCTGAGGGTTGTGGTTGAAAAATCATAGGTAATTTATGCATCAAAGGGATCCAGTGAGCTTGTCGTGCTTATCCGACGAAGGGGGAAGGGGAGCTCGCGGAACTGGCTTCTAGCTCCACTGCCTGGCATAGACTTGCAGATCTGGTCTCCACGAGATGGCACGAACGGTTTGATAACTATGCAACATGAACAAGCAAACAACAAACCAGCAAGTATACCAACAAATATTTAGTATAGTGGTCAGAATAATGATATATGGATGGGTAGAGTCTTGAGTAGAATCTGTGTCATGTGGTGTTGAGGTACTACTAGTGGTGGAGCGGAGGTGCTTACCAGGAGGGTGGACTGGAGGCGAAGCGACACTATGCGTGTAGCCGGCAGAGCGGAGTAACTGAGTGGGTGGGGTGTTTGCCTTGGATGAGGGTGTTGAGTGTGTGGAGTGGGAGAGGGTAGCTGGGTGTATTTATAGCTGGGTGTATGTGGTGTAGCTCAGTGAAGTTCACTATTGGTGAGAATAGTGACGAAAGAATCGTCTGACTTAGTATGAACAGGAGAGTTATAGGCAAAATATGGGACAAGAGTATTTTGGGAGTTTTCTGTAATATGAACCATGCTTAAGGGATGACATGGTTGGATAGGGAATAGTTTAACAAGAATTTTAGAAACAGGAATGACTGAAATCTGAGTTTGGATGGAGGAGTTTTGGATTTTATAATCATAAGGAGAAAAAGAAAAGGAAAGGAATATACTTGGAATATTCTAGAATTTGAATATTTAGAGATATTTGGAAAATGTATTTTTGAGCGGGGTGAGAGGAATTATTTTTGGGCTTTTCTTGGGTAGAGGTTTATGTTGGTGGAAACTGTTCCTACCTACTGTGTCACATCAAACAACAGTAAGGCGGGACCCAAATAGCTGGAATGCTGTGGTATTCTGGTCTGAGTGGGCTGTGGTATCTTGGGCCAGGTTTTATAGGATTGAAGACGTATCCATACAAACATGGTTCGCCTTTCTTTTTGGAAGTCTGGCTTGAAAGAATCCCAAAGTTGAGCGTGCTCAACTTGGAGAAATCTGGGATGGGTGACCAGATGGGAAGTTCCCTATTGGAAGGAAAATCATAGTCACCGGAGTTCGTATGACTGGAATATGGGTCTGGCTGGTCTTAGGTGGACTGGACAGCATGACGGATGAGTAGTTGAAATTTGGGGTGATCAGATGATCGATGAATAGTAACGGTGAATAGTAACGATGAATAGTGATGGTGAATAGTGAAGGTGAAATAGTTCGTATGAACGAACGATGAACGATGAATAGGAACTATGAACGAACGATGAATGGTCGAATGATCGAACGAACGAACGATCGGAATTTCGGCAGCATAACGGCAGGAAAAAGATTATTTGGATGAACGAACGATCGGACGAACGGACGAACGAACCATGAACGATCGGACGAACGATCGAACGATCGGATGAACGAACGAACAAACTAAGAACAGGTGGACGAACGATCGAAGAACGACCGAACGATCCTTGTGCTAGTGTGTGCTTGTGTGGGAAGTGGAGTGGGAGTGGGCGTGGGGGGGGGGAGGGAGTTGCCATGAAATGGCTTGGGGTGGGATGAGAGGAGGCCCTTGCCCCTCTATTTATAGCCATGGTGGGGGCATTAGGGGGAGGGATGAGGGGATTAGTGGGAGGATGAGAGGATTAGTGGGAGATTAGCATGGATTTGTCTTATATGAGTGTAATTAGCTTGTAGAGCTCACGGTATGACACCGGAGGCATACATATACGTATGAGCATGAGGAAAGTTATGGAGAAAATATTTGTAGGGACTTGAAAAATGATTCTGAAGGTATTTCTCAGGAAGAAAATACTTGGAGATATATCGGTGGCATATTTGGGTAGTATTTCTGAAAGAGTTTGAGGGTGATCACTGGGGAAATATTTGTAGGATATTTTGAGGAGATTTTAGAGAAAATATAGACCACTATAATTTTATTTGTTGATATCAACTCGCAAACAAACATTTTGAAATGAAATTTGAAATTCATTTTGAATTTAGAGCGAGTTTGAGAAAATTCCAAGATTTGAATTTTTGGGATGCTACAATGCAAGACTTCCACTGCACTCCGATGAGAGGGTAATTTACTCCAAGTTCATCTCCATGCTCTTATTGCCTTTTTACTCTTAATTGAAAGTTTTTGGTGAGGCAATGGGGTTTGAGGGCCAATAATGATCCCGTTTTGGTGCTTAATGCCAAAGGGGGAGAAATTAAGGCCAAAGCAAATGGATCACCTACCACTTGAGAATTTTGAAAATAGTAGAGTTAGAACTTTTGTTTTGTCAAAATACTCTTATTTGGCCTCTTGTGGGGAGAATGTAGGATTATGGGAAAAAGGGGGAGTTTTTGGCTCTTGATCAATTTTTCTCATGGAATACCTCTCTTTATGCCTAAACAAGTGTGTTTGACTTAGAGATAAGAAATTGAGTTTGATTTCAAAAACAAACCAAGTGGTGGCAAAGAATGATCTAAATATGCCAAATTTGAATAAAAAACAATTCTTGTTTTCAACTGCTTTGATGTTGCACTTCTTTGAGTTGCTTTTTGATGTGTTGGCATAAATCACCAAAAAGGGGGAGATTGAAAGGGAAATGTGCCCTTGGGCCATTTCTAGTATAGTTTTGGTGATTAAGTGCCCAACACGTATTGAGTGAGTAATCTTGTGTCAAATGATTGATGAAGTGCAAATCAACAAGAAGGTATGATTCTAGACTTAGTACATTGGTTTTTGTGTACTAATACATTTGTCTAAGTGCTGAAATTAGAGAAAAGAGAAGAAGAAAAGATCTTGGCTGGAACAGCCAAGACTCAGCGCAGTCTGGCACACCGGACTGTCCGGTGGTGCACCGGTCAGTGTCCGGTGCGCCAGGCCAGCCTCCGGTGAACAGACCACTCTCGGGAACTGACGACGGTGTACGGCTATAATTCACTAGACTGTCCGGTGGTGCACCGGACTGTCCGGTAAGCCGTCCGCAGCGAAGTCGTTGCTCTCGGGAATCATTCAACGACGTATGGCTAAAATTCACTGGACGGTCCGGTGAGGCACCGGACTGTCCGATGAGCCAACGGTCGACTGCGCCAACGGTCGGCAGGGAGCACCGGACTGTAAAAGGGACCCCTAGGCGCATGGAGGAGTAACCCAACCATTCTTTGATCATCTCTAAGCACCAAGACTCCATTCTCGTGCATTTGATTCTTTGTGGTAAGTGACTTGAGCTCTAGTTGAGTAGTGAACTCCCCACATTGTGTTGTGAGCTTAAGTTGTGGCTTGTGTGCGTGTTTGTGCTCGTGCTTTGAGTCTTGTGTGTGTTGCTCTCCCCTCCCTTACTTTCGTGCTTGTTTGTGATCATCATTTGTAAGGGCGAGAGGCTCCAAGTTGTGGAGATTCCTCGCGAACGGGAAATAGTGAAAGAAAGGAAAACACCGTGGTATTAAGTTGATCATTGGATCACTTGAAAGGGGTTGAGTGCGACCCCGTCCAGTGGGACGCCACAACGTGGAGTAGGCAAGTGTTATACTTGGACAAACCACGGGATAAATCTCCTTGTCTCTTGTGCTTGTTTTCTTCGTGACCACTGTGTTTCACAAGAGCTCGATCCTTAGCCACTTGATTCTATTAAACTAACACCTAATCAAGTTTTGTGGCTTCAAAGTATTTGATTTTTACAGGATCACCTATTCACTCCACCCCCCTCTAGGTGCTCTCAGGTGTGTCGTTACAAGTACATTACACTTCTTAGTATTCCCATGTCTGTATACCCATACACACCCATGGGGTACTGAATCCCAGAAAAGTAATTACTCCACATCGCAGCTTTCATATATACATATGTGGAACATGTATATAATCAAGCGCTACAATTAAGCACTTCCCTAGACCGACGGTTGTTCGGTCATGCTCTCACATCTCACCTTACCTTGAGCATCGATCCATTCAAGACTGAATGGCCTCAAAAATAACAATACACATGTATGCAATACCCCCGGTTGCAGGTTAGTGGTTTTTAAATAAGCCACCTAATAGTCCTTAATTTAGGGCTTAACAGAGGATGTCGCTAGCATTATAGTTTTTCAAAGCTGTTTTTCAAAGCCAAACAATGTGTTTAGTTGAAAATAGGTTTTCTAAAACCAAAACTTTTGTTTTGAAAATACGTATGTGACCGTATATACTTAATCTTGCTTCGATACCAGGTTGTGGCAAAACCACCCAAGTTATTGGGCCCACATGCACCTGCCCTTGTCTCAAAGACCTCAGACTGCTATGCATGTGCACCAGATAACTTAACAGGATCTGTCCGATTGCCCCAAGGACATCGGATAAACCACGAACAACCAGGATCGCAAGATTAACTAACACAAATCTCACAAACCAATATTTTTGCAGGGGAAATCTTATTACCAAATTTTACAAGTTACAAAAATTTTACATTATTTTATCGGAGTGATTACAAAAGTATAAGTTTGAAATATATGCTAGCTCAAGTGACCATCCTCAATAAGAAGTATAGAAGGGTTACTTAGATTTATAAGAAGACCGAGCCCACCGGCACTTAACACCATCACAGCAGCACACGGTTAGACCTGAAAAACAACAGGGAATAAAACCCTGAGTACAGAATTACTCAGCAAGACTTACCCAACTAAGGAAAAGACTCTCAAGGGTATGCTGGCTAGAGGGAGTCAAGGTATGGCTCATCAAGAATCAAAGACTCTGTTTTGTAGAAAAGCTTACTATGAGTGGATCCTTAAAATCCATTTTTAATTGTCAGGTTAAGTAAAGTTACCTGCATCTAGAGTTCTTTCTACCCTAGTTCAATCACTTGGCCTATACTAGCCGTCTTTTCATCATCCCTTTAGTTCACTGGATTGCTACGTGTAGGGCAGTGACCAAGTCTTCATAACCGCGAAGGTACTGCGATCCGAATCGATTATACTCAGTTGAGGATCTCCAATCACATGACATATGTAGCACTTAACCCTTGCATATGTCAACTCGCCACCGGGGTTCTTAAGACCAGATCAGGTTCACGCCAACCGAGAGCACAGATACACCACCGTCCAGCCTCTTGCCACGGAGAGTACACGCTACTCTCGCCATCTCTCCACTCCCATTGTGTGTTATCTTATTCTGGTACTAGTCTGCCCAAGGCAAAGCTTACCCATGACAAGGCATGTGACCAGTTAAAGGGTCCTCGATCAGCAAGCCTACATCGACACAGTCCTTAATCGACTCAGACGGAGACACTACACCGAGACTCCTTTCTCGTGCAAATCAACCGCCTGGTCTCAGCTTTATCATTTAAAACCCAAATTTTGGTACCTGGCAGAGGTACATCTTCTCCAGATGTTGAACCCATCATGGCCATGATGGATCCACCATCAAGTTTTATTTTCGAAAACATTCCCACCCACTTTGCAACATCATCTTTTGAGAAAACAAAACATTTTGTTTTTCTAAAGCAAAGCTAAGCATCATAAAATCCTTTTCAAAAAGGGGTATCAAGGAAGGGTAATCAATTTCCAAGGAAGGAAATGCATCAATTGTTTTAGCACACAACTCCTATCACCTAATGCATCAAACAAGGTGATAAAGATTTTAAAACACAAGGAGGTGGCGAATGCACCGGGGCTTGCCTGAATAACACTAGGTTAGTGTTGTTAGGTGACGACTTGGCGAGTATCCTTTGGCTTGACACTCGTTCATGTTATCCACCTTCCGATTCGTCCATCAGCATTATCCTATGGATTAGCCCGCGCTTGGGGTCGACTTGGCTCGTTCTCTGCATCACACGATTATTTACCGTACCTCATGATATGCATGATGCACATGTATGAGTACGAGTATAACGAGTATAATATAGATAATTGAAAGTCGCCTAGAGTGGGTGTGAATAGGCAGAATCTGATAATTATAAGCTTAAGCACAACTACAAGCCGGGGTTAGCGTTAGAAATATAAACGAGTCCGAAAGAGAGGGCGAAAACAAATCACAAGCAAATGAAGAGTGAGACGCGGTGATTTGTTTTACCGAGGTTCGGTTCTTGCAAACCTACTCCCCGTTGAGGTGGTCACAAAGACCGGGTCTCTTTCAACCCTTTCCCTCTCTGAAACGGTCACCTAGACCGAGTGAGCTTCTCTTCTCAATCAAATGGGACACTAAGTCCACTACAAGGATCACCACACAATTGGTGTCTCTTGTTTTGATTACAAGTGTTATGGAAACAAGAATGAGGAAGAAGAAAAGCAATCCAAGCGCAAGAGCTCAAAAGAACACAAAAGTCCCTCTCTCTAGCCACTAATTTGTTTGGAGTGATTCCGGACTTGGGAGAGGATTTGATCTCTTTGTTTGTGTCTTGTATTGAATGCTATAGCTCTTGTATGAGGTTTGAAGACTGAAAACTTGGATGCATTGAAGTGTGGTGGTTGGGGGTATTTATAGCCCCAACCACCAAAAGAACCGTTGGTGAGGGCTTCTGTCGAATGACGCATCGGACAGTCCGGTGCGCCACCGGACACTGTCCGGTGCGCCAGCCATGTCACCAGGCCGTTGGGTTCCGACCGTTGGAGCTCTGACAATTAGGGCCACCGGACAGTCCGGTGGTGCACCGGACAGGTCTTGTAGACTGTCCGGTGCACCTTCTGGCGCCTGCTCTGACTTCTGCGCGCGCAGGCGCGCACTGTAGCGCATTTAATGTCTTCTGCAGACGACCGTTGGCGCGAAGTAGCCGTTGCTCCGCTAGCACACCGGACAGTCCGGTGTTACACCGGATAGTCCGGTGAATTATAGCGGAGCGGCCTCCCAAATTCCCGAAGCTGGCAAGTTCAGAGTTGTTCCTGCATGGTGCACCGGACACTGTCCGGTGGCACACCGGACAGTCCGGTGCGCCACACCAGGGCTGCCTTCGGTTTAACTTTGCTCCTTTTATTTGAACCCTTTCTTGGACTTTATATTGGTTTGTGTTGAACCTTTGGCACCTGTAGAACTCACAATCTAGAGTAAACTAGTTAGTCCAATAATTTGTGTTGGGCAATACAACTACCAAAGTTCATATTGGAAAAGGTTTGACCCTATTTCCCTTTCAATATCCCCATTTTTGGTGATTGATGCCAACACAAATCAAAGCAAATATATAAGTGCAGAATTGAACTAGTTTGCATAATTGTAAGTGCAAAAGTTGCTTGGAATTGAAACCAATATACTTTTTCAATAGATGTGCATGGATGGTTTTTCTTCTTATTTAAAATTTTGGACCACATTTGCACCACGAGTTTTGTTTTTGCAAATCCTTTGTAAAATTCTTTTCAAAATCATTTTGCAAATAGTAAAAGGTACATGAATAAGATTGAAAGAAGCATTTTCAAGATTTGAAATTTTCTCCCCCTGTTTCAAATGCTTTTCCTTTGACTTAAACAAAACTCCCCTTAAATAAAATTCTCCTCTTAGTGTTCAAGAGGGTTTTTGCAATTTTTTTGAAGATACTACTTTCTCCCGCTTTTGAACACAATATCAATTTGAAAAAACTTCATTTTTTAAAAAATTTGGTGGTGGTGTGGTCCTTTTGCTTTGGGCTCATACTTTCTCCCCCTTTGGCATGAATCGCCAAAAACAGATACTTTGAGTGAAATATAAGCCCTATTTCAAACTTTCTCCCCCTTTGGCAAACACAAAAATATGAGTGAAGATTATACCAAAGTGGAGAACGATGCGGAATACCGACAAATATCAATGGAGTTGAGTGGAAGCGCCTTCTTTGCCGAATACTCCATTTCCCTTTCAATATCTATGTCTAAGCATAATAATACACTTGAAAACACATTAGTCATAGACATAAAAGAGATATGATCAACGGTATATAAATGAGCTATGTGTGCAAAGAATCAATCAAAATTCCGAGAATCAAGAATATTTAGCTCATTCCTAAGTTTGGTAAAGGTTTTCTCATCTAAAGGCTTGGTAAAGATATCGGCCAATTGATCTTTGGTGTTTATATAGGCTATCTCGATATCCCCCTTTTGTTGGTGATCTCTCAGAAAGTGATACCGAATGGCTATGTGCTTAGTGCGGCTGTGTTCAACGGGATTATCCGCCATGCGGATTGCACTCTCATTGTCACATAGGAGAGGGACTTTGCTAAACTTGTAGCCATAGTCCCTAAGGGTTTGTCTCATCCAGAGCAATTGCGCGCAACAATGGCCTGCAACAATGTACTCGGCTTTGGCGGTAGAAAGAGCTACTGAGTTTTGTTTCTATGAAGCCCAAGACACCAGGGATCTCCCCAGAAATTGACAAGTCCCTGATGTGCTCTTTCTATCAATCTTAGACCCTGCCCAATCAGCATCGGAATATCCTAATAAATCAAATGAGGATCCCTTGGGGTACCAAAGACCAAACTTAGGTGTTTGAACTAAATATCTCAAGATTCACTTCACGGCCCTAAGGTGAACTTCCTTAGGGTCGGCTTGGAACCTTGCACACATGCATACATAAAGCATGATGTCCGGTCGAGATGCACATAAATAGAGTAAGGATCCTATCATCGACCGATATACCTTTTGATCTACGGATTTACCTCCCGTGTCGAGGTCGAGATGCTCATTGGTTCCCATGGGTGTCTTGATGGGCTTGGCATCCTTCATTCCAAACTTGGTGAGAATGTCTTGAATGTACTTCGTTTGGCTAATGAAGGTGACTTCTTGGAGTTGCTTTGCTTGAAATCCAAGAAAATACTTCAACTCCCCCATCATAGACATCTCGAATTTTTGAATCATGATCCTACTAAACTCTTCACAAATAGATTTGTTAGTAAACCCAAATATGATATCATCAACATAAATTTGGCATACAAACAAATCATTTTCAATGGTTTTAGTGAATAAAGTAGGATCGGCCTTGCCGACTTTGAAGCCATTAGTGATAAGAAAATCTCGAAGGCATTCATACCATGCCCTTGGGGCTTGTTTGAGCCCATAAAGTGCCTTTGAGAGTTTATATACATGGTTAGGATACTCACTGTCTTCAAAGCCGGGAGGTTGCTCAACATAGACTTCTTCCTTAACTGGTCCATTGAGGAAGGCACTCTTCACGTCCATTTGGTAAAGCTTAAAGCCATGGTAAGTAGCATAGGCAAGTAATATACGAATTGACTCAAGCCTAGCTACGGGTGCATAGGTTTCTCCAAAATCCAAACCTTCGACTTGTGAATACCCTTTGGCCACAAGTCGTGCCTTGTTCCTTGTCACCACACCATGCTCATCTTGTTTGTTGCAGAAGACCCACTTGGTTCCTACAACATTTTGGTTAGGACGTGGAACCAAATGCCATACCTCATTCCTTGTGAAGTTGTTGAGCTCCTCTTGCATCGCCAACACCCAATCCGAATCTTGAAGTTCTTCCTCTACCCTGTGTGGCTCAATAGAGGAAACAAAAGAGTAATGTTCACAAAAGTGAGCAACACGAGATCGAGTGGTTACCCCCTTATGAATGTCTCCTAGGATGGTGTTCACGGGGCGATCTTGTTGGATTGCTTGGTGGACTTTTGGGTGTAGCGGTCTTGGATCTTGTTCATCTTCCTTGTCTTGATCATTGGCATCTCCCCCTTGATCATTGCCATCCTCTTGAGGTTGCTCATCCGCTTGATCTTCTCCTTCATCATCTTGAGCCTCATCCTCATTTTGGGTTGGTGGAGATGCTTGCATGGAGGAAGATGGTTGATCCTGTGCATGTGGAGGCTCTTCAAATTCTTTAGGGCACACATCCCCAATGGACATGTTCCTTAGCGCGACGCATGGAGCCTCTTCATCATCTAGCTCATCAAGATCAACTTGCTCTACTTGAGAGCCGTTAGTCTCATCAAACACAATGTCACAAGAAACTTCAACTAGTCCAGTGGACTTGTTAAAGACTCTATATGCCCTTGTGTTTGAATCATATCCTAGTAAAAAGCCTTCTACAGCCTTAGGAGTAAATTTCGATTTTCTGCCTCTTTTAACAAGAATAAAACATTTGCTATCAAAGACTCTAAAATATGAAACATTGGGCTTTTTACCGGTGAGGAGTTCATAAGATGTCTTCTTGAGGATTCGGTGTAGATACAACCGGTTGATGGTGTAGCAAGCGGTGTTGACCGCCTCGGCCCAAAACCGATCTGAAGTCTTGTACTCAATAAGCATGGTCCTCGCCATGTCCAATAGAGTTCTATTCTTCCTCTCCACTACACCATTTTGTTGTGGCGTGTAGGGAGAAGAGAACTCATGCTTGATGCCCTCCTCCTCAAGGAAGCCTTCATTTTGTGAATTCTTGAACTCCGTCTCATTGTCGCTTCTTATCTTCTTGATCCTTAAGCCGAACTCATTTTGAGCCCGTCTCAAGAATCCTTTCAAAGTTTCTTGGGTCTGAGATTTATCCTGTAAAAAGAATACCCAAGTGAAGCGAGAATAATCATCCACAATAACTAGACAGTACTTACTCCCGCCGATGCTTATGTAAGCTATCAGGCCGAATAAATCCATGTGGAGTAGCTCGAGTGGCCTGTTAGTAGTCATGATGTTCTTATGTGGATGATAAACACCAACTTGCTTCCCTGCATGGCATGCGCTACAAATCCTGTCTTTCTCAAAATGAACATTTGTTAGTCCTAAAATGTGTTCTCCCTTTAGAAGCTTGTGAAGATTCTTCATTCCAACGTGGGCTAGTCGGCGATGACAGAGCCAACCCATGTTAGTCTTAGCAATTAAGCAAGTATCGAGTTCAGCTGTATTGAAATCAACTAAGTATAGCTGACCCTCTAATACTCCCTTAAAAGCTACTGAATCGTCACTTCTTCTAAAGACAGTAACACCTGTATCCGTAAAAAGACAGTTGTAACCCATTTTGTATAATTGAGAAATAGAAAGCAAGTTGTAGTCTAAAGAATCTACAAGAAAAACATTGGAAATAGAGTGGTCAGGTGATATAGCAATTTTACCCAATCCTTTGACCAAACCTTGATTTCCATCCCCGAATGTGATAGCTCTTTGGGGATCTTGGTTTTTCTCGTAGGAGGAGAACATTCTTTTCTCCCCAGTCATATGGTTTGTGCACCCGCTGTCAATGATCCAACTTGAGCCCCCGGATGCATAAACCTACAAAACAAATTTAGTTCTTGATTTTAGGTACCCAAATAGTTTTGGGTCCTTTGACATTAGATACAAGAACTTTGGGTACCCAAACACAAGTCTTTGACCCCTTGTGTTTGCCCCCAACATATTTGGCAACTACCTTGCCTGATTTGTTAGTAAGCACATAAGAAGCATCAAAAGTTTTGAATGAAACATTATGATCATTCGATGCTTTAGGAGTTTTCTTCTTAGGCAATTTAGCATGGGTTGATTGCCTAGAACTAGATGCCTCACTCTTATACATAAAAGCATAATGAGAGCTAGAGTGAGACTTCCTAGAATGAATTCTCCTAATCTTATCCTTAGGATAACCGGCAGGATATAAAATGTAACCCTCGTTATCCCTGAGGCATGGGAGCCTTGCCCTTGACAAAAGTAGATAATCTTTTAGGAAGGGCATTAAGCTTGACATTGTCTCCCTATTGGAAGCTGTCACACCCGGGTTTCGGGGCACCAAGACCCGGGCGCGAACATAATCACCAGGTGTGCTGGGACCAAGTCTCACACATATGATGAATCATGGCACAGGATCGAATGTCACAACTTTACTATATAATAGGAGTTCTATACAAAATAAATAAATAATTACATTATAAGGAGACAACGGTCCAGCAACCCAAAGTTGACTGGGAGACGACGGCCTAGACCTCTCACGACACATCGCAGCATCCTCCATGCGCCTCATCCTACGGTATCTGTTTTTGACCTGTGGGGGGGGGTGAGACAGCGAGAGTGAGCTCACATATGTTCATAGCTCAACAAGTTGTGGGGAATAATGTGCATGAACTCGCCAAAGGTGGGAGCTCATGTGAAGTGTAAGGCTTACCAAAGAGGATGGTTGAAGCTGAGCATTGCTTTTAAAGTTGGTCAAAATTTTATTAGCAATTACTAAGTATAAGTAAATACCAAACCCAATTAAGTAGTAGAACAAAAGTAACAACATCACCTGCAGTGCAATGCATATGACAAATTGAATTTAGTTCCATAAATTAATCATGTGAGGGTCCGAGCTGCTCATGACCGTGAGCACGGCTGATATACCAGTTTTACACTCTGTAGATGTTGCGCATCTTTACCCACAAGTCACGTTACCCATCTGCCAAGGGATTGCGACTTCCCATACACCTCTACCGAGGAGGTGAGGCAGGGTAACACTACGAGGCCTTTACAAAGTTCCACTAGCTTCAGAAAACCCGCTACAGTTTATAGGAAGCTCCAATGCAGGGACCCCTCGCATGACTGCCATCGCAGCAAAATCATCCCAAGGGCCTCCCTACACTGACCACTCCCCTACTGCCCTTGCCCCTTTTGGGTAAGGTAGTCATCCACTAGCTTTCCTAATTAATCGGCCAAGGGGTCCCATTCCTCCCTTGTGGTAGCACTGTTTTCCCGGGTGGTCGCTCCATGTTCCAATTAACATAATGATCTTATCATGAATAGTAGTAACAACTGATAACAAAAGTATAAATAATGTGTATCTCAATGCCCAAATCCACATAAAGCACTAGCAAGTACTACCTAGAAGTTCAGTGGTAAACAAGGCATAAAGATAGACAAACTAGGGTAACCTATTGGGTCCCATGAAAATTAACCTATGCAGATCATTATGATTAATCAGAACATGAGTGGATAAAAAGAAGTGATCAAGGGCACAACTTGCCTGGGACTTGAGATTCCAAGTACCAAGATGATCTTCAGGTGGCTCATGACCTCACGCTAGTCGTAGCAATACAAACAAACATGGTATAGACATAATTAACATTACACCAAACATAAAAACTATATAATAATAATCTAAGCGTTGCTACGAGATCGTAGGAACAAGAACTACTAAATTTGGGGCTACAGATATGAAGTTATGGTTTTCCGAAGATCTACGTGGTTAAATATAGAATAGACTAAGTGCAACATTTTAACCTATATTACATGGCAAAACAAAGTTACCAGATGATAATAAATATTATTGTGAGACTAATGCAACTAGAATGGATCAAAACGGAGTTACGGTTATTGAGTTATGAATTTATGGAGTTATTGAGTACCTAGAACAGATTAATTCGAATGAACAATTTTAATTCAAGTTTCATGGCTAAATAGTGTTACTAGTGGGTAGACAATATTAACACACAATTAATGCCACTGGAATGGACCAAAAATGATTTAATATGAATTTTCTATGAATTTATTGAGTTTCTAGGTTTATTTATGTACTAAAAAGTATTTACTATATTATTTTTACTATTTTCTTGGTTCGCTGGACCGGGCGTCAAATTCCAGAAAGGTCAGGGGCCATGATATAAATTTTCCCAGACACAGCTATACCCGAGCAGTACTGCGGGTTAGTTTAGGAAAAGTCGAGGGGCGTAATTGCAAAAGAAGCTAGTGAAGGGGTATCGTTGGATATGGGCCGCCCAATCAGGATTCTACGACCACGATTAAATCGGTACCCAACTGGAACGATATCCAGCAGCGGCCCTTAGATCTGATATCAAGGGTATGGATTTAAAATAACAGAGATCTAATGGGATTCACATGATCATGGATCGACGACTCACATTTATTCGCGAAGGGGTATCTGGCAATATGATCACAGCCGTTCACTCCGCATCCCACGGTTCCGATTCAACAGAACGACGAGGTATTCCCAGCATGATCTCCACCATCCGGTAAAGCATCAACAGACCAGGCACGTTCATCTTCCTCACACCCCTGCCTAATCCCACGCCGGCGGCTGGGTGCGGACCGAGGAAGAGAGGGAGCGGCGTCGAAGCTCTTTCTCTCTACGTGGCAAGGGGCCCACGGCGGCCAGGGAGCCCACCGCGGCGGATGCTATGCTAGAGCATAAGCCGGACTACCCTCGCACAGGAGCACCCACGATGGTGTATCCCAGACTTCAGTGCGACGGAGGCGGAGTTGTGTGGTCGACGGCACCCATTGATTTCGCTGCCTCCCCATAGCCCGCGACGGATGGTTCCGATGGTGGAGGAAGAGGATCACACCACGGTTTTATAGTCAGGGATGGGGACGAGCTCGATCAGGCTGCGCGACGGGTGCGGGAGATCCTCCATGGATTCTGCGGCGTTAGCTCTGCGCTCGAGCCGCGCGTTCTGTTACGCAGGAAGGGGAACGATCTGTCCAAGCGGGCCCACCCGATGCCAGGGGCCCACGGCCAGTGTCACGGCGCGGAGAGATGAGGCTGGGTTATGGGCCCTGCCATGCAGCCGCAGAGGGAGGAAACGCAGGGATTATGTGGGCCGCGCGCGAGATATGAAGTTGGGCCGAGCAGGAGAAAGGGCTGACGTACTGGGTCCAAGTGTCAGCGAGAGCGGAGAGAGGCACGCGTAGAGGGTGGATGACTGGATGGTCCCACATGTCGGCACCGAATTTTCCCAGGCTGGGCAAGCACGGTTGTGTGGGCCTTCTGGGTGATTTTGGCCCATCCGACCAGGGGGAGTGTTTTCTCTTTTTTATTTTTTTTGCACATTCTAATCCCCTATTTTGTTTTCTGTTTTAAATTTATAAATCTCCAAATTCAAATTTTCATTCAAACAAGCTCATACAAAACAAAATTTCAACATGAACTACATTTATATTTATTTTATTCGCTATTTTAACTATTTTAATTCCCTTACTTGAGTATGCACAAAGTAAAAAAAATAATTCTTAAAACACTTTTATATAAATTCATGTATTTATTTATTTTATTATTATATTTTACCTTATACTAATTTTAGGGCTTTACAGAAGCCAATGCCATCCTTAATGTCAGGGCGTCTCCCACTATAGAGCATACTTCTAGCAAATTTAAATTTTTTATTTTTCAAGTCATGCTCATTGATTTTAGCAGTTAATGTAGCTATATGATCTTTTAGTTGTTTAATTAGAGCAAGGTAATCATGAATAGCATATATATTAACATCTCTACACCTAGTGCAAATAGAAACATGCTCAACGGTAGATGTAGAGGGTTTGCCATCATTTAATTCAACAATCTTAGCATGTAAAATGTCATTCTCGTCTCTAAGATTGGAAATGGAAACATTGCAAACATCTAAGTCTTTAGCCTTAGCAATTAATTTTTCATTCTCATTCCTAAGGCTAGCAAGAGAGGCATTCAATTTATCAATCATAGCAATTAAACTAGCATTATCATTTCTAAGATTGACAATTGAATCATCACACATGTTTAACTTCTCAACCTTAGCAATCAAATTAGCATTCTCAATTCTAAGGTTGGAAATAGTGTCATGGCAACTACTTAGCTCACTAGTTAATTTTTCATTTTTCTCTACCTCCTGAGCATAAGCATTTTTGGTCTTAACATGCGTTTTGTTTTCTTTGATAAGGAATTCCTCTTGGCTATCCAAGAGTTCATCCTTCTCATGAATAGCACTAATTAACTCATTTAATTTCTCTTTTTGTTGCATGTTAAGATTGGCAAAAAGAGTAAACAAATCATCCTCATCATCACTAGAATTAGCCTCATCGCTAGATGTTGCATATTTAGTTGAGGATCTTGATTTTACCTTCTTCTTCTTGCCGTCCTTTGCCATGAGGCACTTGTGGCCGACGTTGGGGAAGAGAAGTCCCTTGTTGACGGTGATGTTAGTGGCGTCCTCATCGTCGGAGGAGTTGGTGGAGCTCTCGTCGGAGTCCCACTCCCGGCAAACATGGGCATCACCGCCCTTCTTCTTGTAGTACTTCTTCTTTTCCTTCCTCCTTCCCCTCTTGTCATTTTCCTTGTCACTATCACTAGATAATGGACATTTAGCGATAAAATGACCGGGCTTACTACATTTGTAGCAAACCTTCTTGGAACGGGGCTTGTAATCTTTCCCCTTCCTTTGCTTGAGGATTTGGCGGAAGCTCTTGATGATGAGCGCCATCTCCTCATTGTCGAGCTTGGAGGCGTCGATGGGGACCCTACTCGGTGTAGAGTCTTCTTTCTTCTCCTCCGTTGCCTTGAATGCAACGGGTTGTGCCTCGGGTATGGAGGAGGAGGCGCCTTGCTCGATGATCTTCTTGGAGCCTTTGATCATCAATTCAAAGCTCACAAATTTGCCTATCACTTCATTGGGAGACATTAGTTTATATCTTGGATCACCATGAATTAATTGAACTTGAGTAGGGTTAATAAATACAAGTGATCTAAGAATAACCTTGACCATCTCATGGTCATCCCACTTGGTGCTCCCGAGGTTGCGCACTTGATTAACCAAGGTTTTTAGCCGGTTGTACATGGCTTGCGGGTCTTCTCCTTGGTTGAGCATGAAGCGACCGAGCTCCCCCTTGATCGTCTCCCTCTTGGTGATCTTGGTCACCTCGTCTCCTTCGTGCGTCGTTTTGAGCACGTCCCAAATCTCCTTGGCGCTCTTCAATCCTTGCACCTTGTTATACTCCTCTCGACTTAGAGAGGCGAGGAGTATTGTGGTGGCTTGTGAGTTGAAGTGCCAGATTTGGGCAACTTCGTTCGAATCATAGTCCTCATCCCCTACGGATGGTACCTGTACACCAAACTCAACAACGTTCCAAATACTAGAGTGGAGTGAGGTTAGGTGATGCCTCATTTTATCACTCCACATGTTATAATCCGAAGTAATGGAGTACGTTTAGAAATGCGAGGATAGCATAGGGGAATCTTACTAAACTTCTTGCGCTCATGGCGCTTAGAAGTTACGGACGGCGTGTCGGAGCCGGAGGTGGATGGCAACGAAGAGTCGGTCTCGTAGTAGACCACCTTCCTCATCTTCTTTTTCTTTTCGCCACTCCGATGTGACTTGTGTGAAGGGGATTCCTTCTCCTTCCTCTTGTTGCGGGACTCTCCCAATGGAGCCTTCCCGTGGCTTGTCACGGGCTTCTCGCCGGTCACCATCTCCTTCTTGGCGTGATCTCCTGACATCACTTTGAGCGGTTAGGCTCTAATGAAGCACCGGGCTCTGATACCAATTAAAAGTCGCCTAGAGGGGGGTGAATAGGCGGAATCTGATAATTATAAGCTTAAGCACAACTACAAGCCAGGCTTAGCGTTAGAAATATAAACGAGTCCGAAAGAGAGGGCAAAAACAAATCACAAGCAAATGAAGAGTGAGACGCGGTGATTTGTTTTACCGAGGTTCGGTTCTTGCAAACCTACTCCCCGTTGAGGTGGTCACAAAGACCGGGTCTCTTTCAACCCTTTCCCTCTCTCAAACGGTCACCTAGACCGAGTGAGCTTCTCTTCTCAATCAAATGGGACACTAAGTCCACTAAAAGGATCACCACACAATTGGTGTCTCTTGTTTTGATTACAAGTGTTATGGAAACAAGAATGAGGAAGAAGAAAAGCAATCCAAGCGCAAGAGCTCAAAAGAACACAAAACTCTCTCTCTAGCCACTAATTTGTTTGGAGTGATTCCGGACTTGGGAGAGGATTTGATCTCTTTGTTTGTATCTTATATTGAATGCTATAGCTCTTTTATGAGGTTTGAAGACTATAAACTTGGATGCATTGAAGTGTGGTGGTTGGGGGGGTATTTATAGCCCCAACCACCAAAAGAACCGTTAGTGAGGGCTTCTGTCGAATGACGCACCGGACAGTCCGGTGCGCCACCGGACACTGTCCGGTGCGCCAGCCACGTCACCAGGCCGTTGGGTTTCGACCGTTGGAGCTCTGACAATTGGGGCCACCGGACAATCTGGTGGTGCACCGGACAGGTCCTGTAGACTGTCCGGTGCGCCTTCTGGCGCATGCTCTGACTTCTGCGCGCGCAGGCGCGCACTGTAGCGCATTTAATGTCTTCTGCAGACGACCGTTGGCGCGAAGTAGCCGTTGCTCCGCTGGCACACCGAACAGTCCGGTGAATTATAGCGGAGCGGCCTCCCAAATTCCTGAAGCTGGCAAGTTCAGAGTTGTTCCTCCCTGGTGCACCGAACAGACCAGTGCGCCAGACCAGGGCTGCCTTCGGTTTAACTTTGCTCCTTTTATTTGAACCCTTTCTTGGACTTTATATTGGTTTGTGTTGAACCTTTGGCACCTGTAGAACTCACAATCTAGAGTAAACTAGTTAGTCCAATAATTTGTGCTGGGTAATTCAACCACCAAAATTCATATTGGAAAAGGTTTGACCCTTTTTCCCTTTCAATAATCTATACTAAAAGGATGAAACACTTAAAACCAAGCATTAAGCACCATGGATATCACAGCAGGGCATCGACTACATCCATTAACCAAATTGACATATTACACTAGAAAATCTATTTTTATTCCTAGCTTTTTATTAACTCTTTAAACTATGTATCTTAATTACTTGATTTACCGATTTATCTAAATCGATCATCACAATATACGCATGCTAAATTAATAACATTTATTGAGACCAATAATTCTATTTACTCTATTTATAGACCTAGTTAACGGGAATACGAATCAACTTACCCTGACTAGTTCGACGCGATAGTCGCAAGCACAACGACGGTTTCCGATTGACGTCATCTAGGGGCCTTCTTTTCTTCGGTAATCAATTGCTGAAAATCTTCTCCTCGACTGAATAATTTTGACAAATCAAACTTGAGTCGCCAGGATGTTCGAGCTTTCCGTCGTGCACTTAGTGAATGTCACTCTGCTAGCTTCATCTTCACCTGATTCTTGGGATTTCTTGATGACGCACGAAATGATGACGAGATCGAGTTTGGAGCGAGCTGGCGAGGACACGAATCTAGTGAGGGCTCTAGCGACGATAAAGTCACGAGCAAGGGAGGACGGGTTTAACAGCTCGACGGCAAACGCGAGCACGCGTGAAGCCCGATGGACGAAGAGCGAGTGCGACGCACTGACAACGAGCAGGCGCGCGAGCGTTAACGTGAGCCAGCGGCAAGCACGAGTGCTGAGGTACACCCGACAACACTCGGCGAGCATGCAGCGAAGCACACAGCAGCAACAACAGTCGAATCGGCAACAGAGCGTTGGCAAACTCGACGAACACGACCACGGTCGCGTGCTGACGCGGATGAGCAAAGCAGGCAGGACACCGGGCGTCGCGGCAGGCTAGAAAAAGATTCGGCACGGGAGCTCAACGCGCTGTGGTGAGTAGAGAACTTCGCGCGCACAACAGAGGAGCTCGACAGGAAACACCATGGCGGCGATTTCAACGAGCGCGACGCAGCAAGCTACAACAGGAAGCCGAACATCAACGACGAAGGGAGCGACCATGGGCAGGCCTAGGTGTTCTAAAAATTGAACAGAGAAGGAGCGAGCGCAAGGGCTATGCTCGGCCACCAGGGAACAAAACATGACGGCGAATCCGAGCTGAAGGGAGCCGAGGGAGATGGGCCTGGGCGAGTTGCAAGGCGAGCAGAGAGGATGCGGTGAGCAAAAGAGAGCGGCTGCTAGGCACGCGGAGCAAGCAGGGCGCGCGACATGGAAGCTCCGAGCAAAGGACGGTAGCGCGTGTGGGGAGACCACTCGGCTGGGAGTTGGGGCTAGGCGCGGTCCAAGCTCGCAGCAGAGGAACTCAACCAGTTGAGGGAAGCGGAGGGTGGGCGAGCGCAGGGACAAGGAGGTCCGGGCGCGCCATGGCTGGAACTAGGGAAGAGCTCGTGGCCGGCAGAGGGAGGAGCAGGGAGGAATTTTGGCCAGAAAGGGAAATCCGAGCTGGAGCTACGACGCGACTTGGGCGAGCACCAGAGAGAAACGCTGGGGAGCAGCACGAGCGCGGTGGTCGGAGGAGCAGAGGGGCGAGCCAGAGAAGAGGATGAGGGCGCTGGGAGGAACTCGGCCAAGCGCCATGGAAGGGAGCTCCATGAGCTGGGGCAGAGGGCGCTGAGCGCACGCAAAGGAAGGCACGCAGGACGCCAGAGCGCGCGGCTGTGTGGGAGCTGAAGGAGAGAGAGGCGCGTGCGGCATGAGCAAGGAGGAAGAAGCTTTGGGGAGATGGGACGAGCAGAGGAAGAAAAAGCACGGCTGGGCAGAGAACTTCACGGCGCGCCAGTAGGGAGAGAAGCTCGGTTCAGTGGCCATGGAGGAGAGAGAAAAGCAGGGCGCACAGGAACAGAGGACCGCACGCGGCAGAGAGAAGCTCCATGAGCAGGGCAGGGAGCACGCGCGCGCAAGGGACGAACGCGGCCATGGACTGGGCGCCGAGTGTGGAGGGAGCGCCGGGAGATCCAGAACCCACGCAGAAAAATCCGGCGCCGAGAGCAGGGAAACAAGCAGCAGACGCAAGGAGGAAGACGCCGATGAACTGGAGCCGAGCGCGCGCAGCCATGGGAGACTCGGTAGTGAGCACGGCCGAGCAGAAATGGAGCTCGGAGGAGACCCGCGCGTGCAGGAGAGCCGCTCGGCATAGGAGCAGACGCGCACCGCACAGGACATAAATGGAGGGAGAGAGGGAAGCCAGGGGAAGGCGTGCCACGAGAGAGAAAAGCTGGGGAGAAGAAGGACCGACGCGTGAAGTTAAAGGAATCAGGGGCGGCGGCGCCAGAAAAATCCCAGGGGAGGAGCGGCACGCGGATAGGATAGAAAAACGGATATTTTTGAGTTTTTTTTAAATTATTTCTTTCCTCTCTTTTTTTAATAAAGAGAATCGCTGATATTTTAGAATCGAGATTTTTAGCGATGAACAAAGAGTCGATACGCGATACGGCAATTGACTATGCACGTTATTTTCTTGGATCCTGAAATGGAACATCCGAGGACTAACGATTTGAGTTGGCGAATTTTCTGAACTCAGACAAAATCATATTGTTAATTCACTTTTAAAGATTTAGACCGAAGCAAGAAGCAATGGACTAGATATCAGCTACAATATTTGAGATAACACTGGTTTAGTCAAAATCGGAAAAAATTTATCCGATAACCGAACACAGTTGATTTTATTATCATATAGAGTGGGCTGAAGAACGAATGGGATCATAACCTCGCGCACGATTTCACTCGAACGATGCGCGATCCTAATTATTTTGCCTCGAATATTTTAGTCGTCGAGTTCAAATGAATTTATTCGGAATAAAATCATCCGAATGGGTCGAGCTTCCGAATTCTGTATTCGCGCGAGCGATGAATTTTAAATAATCACCGGACTCACCGATTTTCAGAACAAATATGTTCCGAACATCACAAAAAATTTAGGAAGAGCTCGGATAGATAGAAATAAAAATGATGTCGCGCGCGCGATAGACGACACCGATGCGATATAAAAATCACGATAGACGAAGATGTTTAAAATTTAAAATTTGTTTTATCCACTGATTACATGCTTAAATCCGTACTCGTTGTCGAGCGGAATATAAACACCTGGGGTGTTACAGCGTCCCACCAGTTCGCCTTTGAGCGATCCGAACTGGCGCGAGACCTCAAAGATTACAAGAAGGACCTCCAGAAGGTGTACGCCAGGGAGCTGGAGGCGAGCCGGAAGGAGAAGAGGCTGGCCAAGAGTGTGGCGGAACCGCCCGAATTATTCCAGCTTAAGTGCCCAAGTCGCACCCTTAGAGGTGGCAACACACTTAAATCGGAATAACCCATTAGTCCCTCGGATCTAGTCCGATAAAGCCACTTATCCAGGATCGAATACCACTAGCTCACTCAAAGGTGAGGCACAGAGAAATACAATAAAGCATAATACCATAAATTAAGAAAGTATCATTAGTGATTACATCATCGGAGTTTCAGAAATAATAACTATAAGTTTTAATGCAGCGGAAATAACTAACGGAGAAAACCGGGTAACATGGCGAAGCCTAGCCACGCTACTCCTCCTGGTCCTCTCCTGCGGAAGCAATAACCCTCTCGACCGTCTATCCCGGTGGCGGGGATGGAGGCCAAGTCACATCATCAACCAAAACAAGGAGGTACCTGCAAAAATTATGCCACAAGCAAGGCTGAGTAGACTAATACTCAGCTAGACTTACCCGGTGTGAGGAGTCTACTCCTCTACCTCTAGACATGCAGCTGTTTGGCTGAGGGGTTTGGTTTGCCAAAAGCACTAGCTGAGTCTAAAAACAAGTTTTAGCTTTTCAAGTTCTAGAATAATAATTTAGACTAGATGAGTACCTACCTATTCATACATGGTATCAAACATTATATCAATCAACATCTTTTGCCAGTCACCTTATTTCCACTTATTACTCAATGCAGTACAATGGATCAAGCAGTCTGTGAGAAGCAGACGATTCGAATCGAGTTTTAACCTTGCAAGGTAAACCTAAACACACGACATGTCAAGGCACTCCGTCCCCACACATGTCAACCGTCCCCATCGATTCCCCGTTCGCGGCCAGGCCTCACCGCCTTGGCATACAATGCTCCATTGACCCCGGCCGCCGCCGTGCAGTGACCGCACTTGTACCCACCATATCTAGAATGGGAGACCCAGTCTCAGGTCGCGTGAGGGATAAAGTCCGCACCCGGCTTCACTCAGGTACTAGGTTTACCGGTTACCATATTTCCCGACATGTGTTTAGTACGTTCAAACGCTTGATACAGGTATCCGCATGTTAATCCTTATTCCAATTTCGTCTCATCGACAACACATCCCCATGGATCCGTGTCCACAGACCATCATCATTCTGTTATCAAAATTGGATACAACCAATTCCTGACCTCGCGCGAGTGCTAGAAAAATCACTCGACTTCTACCGAGATCCTGATTTAGCATAGCTGCTACTCGACTTAGCATACTAGTATCCATCTCAAAAGGAATCCTGAGTTCATGCAACTAGGGTTTCAAGCAACTCCTACACTTAAGTGCACGGTACAAGCCTACAAACATTAAGTGTAGTAAAATAGCATATATAACGGTTATGCATAAAACCGGGGCTTGCCTTTAATTTAACACTTAGATAGTGTTTGCTGGGGGTACTCGCTTGGCGAGCATCCACTGGGTAAGTCCATCATTCTTTAGGTCGTCCACCAATTGCATCTTGTGGTTGGCACCACATCACTTGCACGATCATTCTCTCTCGGTCCTAAATAAGATGCAAGATGCATATGTATGAATATGATGAAAAATACCACAAGATATACGAAGACATAGTAGCGAACTAACATTAATTTAGAAGACACCGTAAACCATCACACGTTAGCATTAGATATCTACACGTTATCGGCGTTCAACATTAACACCAATAAAAAGACGACAACATTTTATTGATTTACGCAACACGACTACGACATCACAAGTACACGCATTTACTACGTTCACCTTTATCCTTTCTTAGTTATTATATTATTAAACTACTTAGGCACGCGTACATTCACTGTGACTCTTAAACGTCATGCAGACAAACTTACTTCAATAGGGAATATTTACTTAATCGGGTTTTACAATCATCCACATCATTCTACTACAAGCATACATCCCAGAGAACACACATGAGGAGATGGTTTAATCACAATTACATATTATACTACTTTAATGATGTTGGTTACTTAGTAGTATTAGCAGAAAGCCAAAGACAAGACATTATTCATTTTGTTTACCTGATATATAGCTGCACTTGCTAACTGTTAATTAAGCTAAGCTACTTATTAGACCTTAATCAATTTAGTACACTAACTTAGTGAGATGTGTACTACTTACTTATATATAACCCCAATTATACTAGTCACTTATTATTATTACTTATGTTCACTTAAAACCAAAACAAGCAAGCAATCACTCAAGTCAAACACAATAGAGTAGAGCAATCAATCACTTCTAACACATTTAGGACAGCAGCACAGTAGTTTTTGTTTTAATCATAACTCTTCAAATATTAGTTCAAAATTATCAAACTAGGGTTTTATGGAAAGTTTAAAAAGTGTTCTACAACTTTGATATTTTTACCTCAGCATGATTAGACACTTAATAAGGTTAAATAATGATAAACGACAGCTTTATTCAGATTTGGGCAGATTCAGACTTATGCCTTGAAAAATTTACAACTACAGGTTCAGACATCCAAACAAATTGATCCTGGACTTTGTGGAAAGGTAATAAAATTGTCTACATATCATTTATAAGCATCTCAAGGTGATTCAATATTTAACTAAGGACAAAAGACACTAGAAGGTTTTGCTGTCCAGAATTGGACAGATTCAGTCTTCAGACTTTAAACATCCATAACTTAATCTTCAGATCACCAAAAAGAGTGATCCAAGACTTTTTGAAAAGCTTAGCAAAAGCACTACATACTTTTATAATCACCAAGAATTGATTCTATGCTGAACTGAATCAAACAATTCAGTTTTCTAAATCTGTTCTGACAGTGGACAGAATACAGCAATCTTCTTATACAATTCATAACTCCTAATCTGTCAAGTCTATGGTTATGAAATTTTAACACAAGCAAGATAAGAAAAGAATCTACAACTTTCTTATAACGACCATGAACAGATTGTAACACTAAATTAGGCAAACAATGCAGTTTCTGAAATCTGTACAGAATTTGGGCACATTCAGTCACTGAATTTGTGAAAAGCACAACTTCTAAACGATCAGACGTATGACTGTCAAATTTTAACACAAGTAAGATAATAATGTTATCTACAACTTTATTGTGACCATCAATAGCTGATTTCAAAATTAACTTAGGCAACCATTGCAATCTCTGAAATCTGTTCAGAAATTGGACAGATTCAGTTACTGAACTTGTGAAAAGTATAGCTTCTAAACAATCAATTCTTAGCTCATGCATTTTTAGGACAAGCTACATACACAAGTAAACTACAACTTTTATATAGCACATATCTAAAGAAAACACACTTTACTTTACTAGATTACTCACACAACCAAAACTGTACACCCATAAATTTCAGTTTGCTAGCACAAGAGCACTTAACTAAATCACCAAGCAAACTCATAGAGATACTATTACCAATTTCTTAAATTCAAATCATTGTGATCTAGTTGTAAAGTTTCAATTTATACCAAGGCACTTAAGTATTTCAAGAAACATGCATGCCCTTGCTTACTTCTATTTTTTCACTAATTGTTCTTATAATTATAAAATGTGTGTCATTTTAGTACCATATGAAACTATCTAATTTGGGGCTGCAATTTTTATGAGGCATAGGTAATAACAAATCATGGCCAATGTATAAATTTCACATGCCCAGGTTTTATATTTTATTTAATACAAAAATAACAATTTGTTAATGCAATAAAGCTTGTGAGAGCAAGTTAATTCTAAAATTAATTCTTTTCTGTGGATGCATGATCATATTAAGTTTTCTTAGGCTACTATAATATTATGCAAGGACAGTGGAACACCATTTTCCATTTTTACATCCATATATTATTTATAAACCATTTAAAACTACTTAATATGCATTAAACAAGTTAAATCACTAACTTAATCATACTTGCACCATAATTCATGAAATTTTTACCAGTCACCAAGCATCACACCAAGAGTCTACTGTAAAAATTTCAACTCACTTGGAGCACTAGAGCTACAGATCCAAAAATAACAATCAAAACAATCATCTTTTTCCTATTTAACATGTTTTAATTAACACACCAAGAAAACAGTGAACAACATATATGTTTTATATTTTTCTTAGCTAGAGTATGACAACATCTAACTAACAAAACACGTTTCATCATTTTTGGATTTTTATAATTAAAACTATGGAGAGAAGCAAGTTTATTTATTCTCTAAACCAGTTTTTAAATACGAATTTCTGCAGAAAAACGTTTTCACTAAAACATGCCAACATATAGATCTAATAGACAGAGAATTTCATAAGGAAGGCAACAAAACAAGTTTCACGATTTTAGGAGCTCTAAAACTCGAGATATGAATTTTTGAACACAATACATAAATCTGAAACTTTCAGCACACTCACATCCGTCCTGGGCCCACTTGTCATTGGTTTATGGGGTCTTCTTCTACCTCCATTTCAGCACGTGAACAGCAGGGAGGAGATTGGAGCTTCGGCTCCATGGCTGGGAAAGGGGGCCCTCGGCCTTGGGAGGGAGTTGTGCCGAGCTCCAAGCGCCTAGGCACTGCATGAACGGTGGCCGGTAGTGGGGAAGAAGGCAACCATGGGAGGAGCAGCGCCGGCAAAGAAGCTACGGAGGTCGGCCATGGCTGAAGATGAACGGATGTGGTTTTTCCTGGGAGAAGAAAGGCTCCATGCTCGTGGGAAGCAGAGGAGGGGGCGAGCGCTGGAGGCCTTGGCGTGGCCGGGCAGGGAGGTGGCGTGGGGGAGAAAGAGGAGAGGGTGGGCTGCCATTTATTGAGCTGGAGCTCTTGACATGGCAGACTGCACCAGCAGGTGGCAGGTGTGACAGTGCCAGCATTGGGCGGCAGTTTTCGTCCTTTTCTGTTTGAAATCGGACCCGGATCACTGCAGAAGATTTGTTCCTTGATTTATACTCTACAAATCGTGTACAGGACTTGAGGTGATTCGAGCACTGGTTAGAGAGTTATAGACCCACGAAAATTGGTTTGTCAGTGGGTTAGAAATAAGTGGAAACTTGTGAAAACTGAATGTCAAAGCATGTCAAACGGAATTGGATGAATGCCATCTTTTAATATGTTGTGCCCCTATTAGTTATTAACAACTTTTATATTTGGAAAAACTTGAGTTGTTCAACAAAAATTTGGAAACGCGAGACGTCGACCCAAACGATGCTGATTTCAGACTTAGAAGAATTTGAATCACGAAATCAGATTTTTATTCTGTCTTGATGGCACTGTTTGGGATACTTAGAGATTGAATCAAGGCTTGGTTTAAATATAAAATTTATTGTATTACACAGGTTCTACAACCTTTATTAAAGGTCAAACCTCATATCTTGAATATAAATAAAAGTTTCACTTTGGTCAAGGTAGTATCATTATAAGCTCTCAATTATATTTTTAAGGCAATCAGGCTATTTTCTTGACATTTTCTTGGCATTTTCTCTACATGAACCCTTAATAACTTTTATTGTAGAGTTGAATTAGAGTGTTTTGGGAAAGTTTCCATAACTTGGTTGAATTTATAAATTTTCTTTTACTTAATCGAGCAGTCTCAGGCAAGCGTAGGATTTATAACTTCACACGAATATTTGGTTCGAACTTTAAGAAATCCTTAGAATACACTTGATAGATAGAGATGAATGATGATATAAAGATAACAAACTGATTTGCATAAAAATTAATTAGAGGTTGACACAAAGAGATTGTGCGGGAGAATGCAGATTCAGATTAATTATTTGGACGTAGACCGACTATCGAGAAAGCGGATTCGGACACCGATTGGATAACATAACAACTATCGAGAGTCCGAATAAATAAGTCTGGACGGGAGTTGCTAGACGAGATTGACTTTCGAATTTGCGTTTGCTTCAATAAATAAAAAGTTTTAACAGGCTCCAAATTTGGATGTTCTTGAGATCGAATAATTCCAAACTTGGTGAAACTTTCATGAGTTACTTGATAAATGGAGATAAATGTGATAAAGAGATAGAAATTTTTACTGAGCATCCGAGATTAGGATAAATCTCCCGATGAAACGCGAAATAGACACCTGGGGTGTCACAGGAGGAGGCCTTGAACCAGAGGGAGGAGGTCATCACGGAGCTGAGTGCCATGAACAAAATCTTGGACGAGCAGCGGACCCAGCAGACCGTGGCTGTGGAGAGGATCCAAAAATGGGAGCGGGAGCTGGATGACAAGGCCAGCAACATTGCCCTGGCCGAGGAGAACCTCAAGGCGAAGGATGCCTCCCTGGATAAGCGGGCGATGGATCTCGCCTGGCGGGAGAAGGACCTCGCCTTCAGGGAGGAAATGTTTGAAAGGTGGGATAAGTTGTTGGCCGAGCATGAGCTCGAGGCGGAGCAGAAGGAGAAGGAGCTAGAGGATCGGATCCGACAGTTCCATGCGGCGCAGGCAGCACCAGGCCCCTAGGTGGTGGAGGCGATGAAGAAAGCGCTTGAAGATCTCCAGGCGGAGCATCGCACCGGGGTCCAGCGCATCGCTGCATGGGCCGGCGAGGCGAGCACGGCGCTGGTGCCACTAGGGATGAGTCCCATCCCGGTGTCGGAGCTGCTGACGTCCATCTCCAACGCGCTCCCAGTGTTGGACTCCGCCACGGACCGCCACCGACGCCTGGACCAGATTCTTAGCGCCCGCCTAGAGACCGAAGGCGGCAGGCTCTACCGGGCGGTGATCGAGTACATCCTGACGTGCTTCCGGAGCCACGACCCAGCCATCTCCTTGGAGCCGGTGATCGTTGGTCCCGTGGTCGACACTGAAGACGCCGCCCGGGAGGGCGTACAAGATACTGTGGAGGTTGTGGCCGAGCGCTTCTAGCAGGATCCTGCCGATGATTAGTAGCTAGATCTGCAGAAACAGGGCAAGGGTTCCGCTGGGGTGCGGCTTGTAATATTTTCTGGTTTTGTAAGATACTTTTGGGAAGTATTAATCTAACAGTTACAGAACTTATCTGTATGCTATTTGTCTTTGTTGTGTGCGTCGTTACCAACTTCTCCCTGGTACTTGGCCCCCTGGGATGTAGGCTTGACGTGTCGAGGCTGGATGCCAGTATACTTAAGAAAGAATTGGTGACCTGGCCCCTAGGAGGTAGTCTCGACTGGGACCTGGACCTGCACACAGCCTTGGCTAGGAATTTTTAGTAGTGCACCCATAGGACCCACTAACTGGTATCTTTTATCCTTTGATTCACGCAACAGGGCCTGCAGGATTTAGACTGGGAAGCCAATCCGTGTGTCCGGACCCCCTGGATCATAGCTCCAAATACTAGGGCACCCGTCACGGAGTGGTGGAGTGTTTAGGCTTAGGGTGCGGGACCAGGCTAAGTGGCTACACAGCTCCAGACCACCCCAGGAGACATGTGTCCATTCTCTAGAACCAGACCCCAGGTTGTTGGACCCACAGGACTATAGTTCCAAATACTATGGTACCCGTCACAGAGTGGTGGAACATGCAGGCTTAGGGTACGGAACCAAGCTAAGCGGTTACACGGCTCCAGACCACCCTAGGAGACAAGTACACGTTCTCTAGAACTGGCCCCCAGGCTGCCGGATCCCCCCTGCCGAGGGGTCCCAAACTGCAAGCCTGGCTACTCAATTCGGATGTCATTGTACCAGCTAGGGTGGGAACTATATGGGTGGTTTAGATAAAAAATGATGCTCGTAAATTGAAGCAAAATAAGACCATCACAAAAACAAATCTGGGGGTGAATCTTTTCTTTATAACTTGATATTCATGAGTGTAGGCCAACAGACCGGGTTTATGAGAGCGGACCTCACTGGGTTGACGTACATATATGCGCTACCTAGTTACAAAGGAGGAAAACCGGGTCCCCAGGTTTGTTTTTATGGGAAAAACTTACAGAGATACTCTATGTTCCAAGGATTGGGAAGAGGCTCTCCTTCAGTTGTAGCAAGGCGAACACACCCGGGTCGGCATATTTCCGTCACCTTGAAGGGTCCCTCCCAGCTGGGGGAGAGCTTGTGGAGCCCTTCTCGGTTCAGTACTTGCCTTAGGACTAGGTCCCCGACCCTGAGCTCCCTACTATGCATGAACCGTTGGTGATAGCGCCTGAGCGCCTGGTTGTACCGTGCATTTCGGATCGCCGCTCGCCATCTGTGCTCGTCGATGAAGTCCACGTCCTCACGTCGTAGCTGTTCCTGCATAGACTCATCGAAAGCCTGGATCCATGGGGAGCCCATAATGATTTCTGGGGGAAGGCAGGCTTCGGCCCCGTAGACCAGGAAGAACGGGGTGTCCCCGGTAGCTTGGTTGGGTGTGGTCTGGTTCCCCCAAAGCACGGACGGAAGCTCACTGACCCAATTTGCACCATGCTTTTTCAAGCAGTCATAGGTGCGTGTCTTGAGTCCCCTGAGGATTTCTGCATTTGCCCTCTCCACCTGGCTGTTGCTCCTAGGATGAGCCACAGACACAAAGCAGAGCTGGGTGCCGATGCCCTCGCAATACTCCTGGAAAAGCCGACTTGTAAACTGGATCCCATTGTTCGTAATGATACGGCTTGGGACCCCAAATCTATAGACAATCGACTTGAGGAAAGCAACAGCAGCACCCTGGGTGATGTTGACCACAGGGGTGGCCTCTGGCCACTTGGTGAACTTGTCGATAGCGACGAAGAGGTACCGGTACCCGTCGACGGCCCTAGGGAACGGTCCCATGATATCCATCCCCCATACGGCGAATGGCCAGGAGGGTGGAATCATTTATAGAGCTTGAGCTGGTGTGTGTATCTGCTTTGCGTGGAACTGGCATGCCTTGCAGGACTTTACCATCTCAGCTGCATCCTGGAGGGCGGTTGGCCAGTAAAAGCCATGCCGGAAGGCCTTACTGACCAATATGCGGGATGAAGAATGACTTCCACACTCTCCTAAATGGATCTCCGTGAGCAACTCACGGCCCTCCTCCTGGGTGATGCACCGCATGAGAATGCCATTGGCGCCATGGCGGTAGAGATCCCCTTCCACCACCATGTGTCGTTTAGCTAACCGCACTATGCGCTCTGCGGACACATGATCTTCAGGAAGGATGTTTTCCTTCAGGTAGTCACAGATCTCGGAGATCCATGCATCGGGACCACTCTAAGATACTGGCTGTGGCACTAAGGGGTAGGCAGGACCCCTTGTTGCACACACAACCTTTGGTGGGTTCTGTAGATGTAACGCCACCGGGACCGCTAGCTTCGAGGTGCTAGTCTTGCCCCCTTCGCCCAGTTCGGCAGGCTGGGCGGTGGGTCTCAGTAGCCGTCTTTCGAAGACGCCCTTGGGCACGGGTGCCCAAGTTGATGCCCTCGTGGAGAGTTCATCTACCGTCGAGTTGTCAGCCCGAGGAACATGTTGCAGTTCTAGGGCCCTGAAGTCCTTCTCCAACTTCCTTACATGGAGGAGGTAAGCTGCGACCCTAGGCTCGTTGCAGCTACATTCCCCGTGGACTTGCTTGATGATCAGCTAGGAGTCCCCCTTCACGAGGAGCTGGTAGATCCCTAGGGATAGGGCGGCCGTCAAGGCAAAGATCAGTGCTTCATACTCTGCCATATTGTTGGTGGCCTTGAACTCAAGGTGCACCATGTACCTCACTTGATCTCCGCTTGGGTCGATGAGGACCACCCCAGCCCCGCCAACTTGCTGACGGGCGGATCCGTCGAAGAAGAGCGTCTAGTGGGGCTCGGTGAAGACCGGACCCTTGGGCTCCGCAGGTGTGGGGTCCGAATTGGGATCTAGACCCCCAGGGACGCTCGAGGGAGGCATCCACTCCACGATGAAGTCAGCCAGGACCTGGCTCTTGACAGCATGGCAAGGCTGGAAGTCCAGCTGAAACTCAGCGAGCTCCATGGCCCACTTGGCGATGTTGCCTATGGCGTTAGAGTTGCGGAGGATGGCCCTTAATGGAAAGGAGTTCACCACCACAACCCTGTGTGCTTGGAAATAGTGGTGCAGCTTCCTGGACACAACAAGTACAACATAGAGGAGCTTGTGCGTCTCAAGGTACCTGGTCTTTGCCTCATGGAGGACCTCGCTGACATAGTAGACCGGCCTTTGAACGGTCCGGACCCCTGTAGCTGGTCCCGAGCCCTCAGGTTTTTGGCCTTCTTGCGCTGTCCTTTCCACGACCAGCACCATGCTCACCGCTTCTGCGGCCGCCGCGATGTATAAATACAACAGCTCCCCAGGTTCTGGAGCTACCAGTACTGGTAGGGACACCAGATGCTGCTTCAACTCTTTAAAGGCTTGCTCAGCCTCTTCGGTCCAAGAGAATGGACCAGACTTTCGCAGGAGCTTGAAGAAGGGTAGCGCCCTCTCAGCCAACCTTGAAATGAAGCGGCTAAGGGCGGCTAATGACCCTGTAAGCTTCTGGACGTCCTTGATTCGGGCTGGAGGCCTCATCGCCTCAATCGCCCTAATTTTCTCCAGGTTTGCTTCAATGCCCCGGTGTGAAACCAGGAATCCCAGTAGCTTCCTAGCGGAGACACCAAAGACGCACTTGTCCGGGTTCAGCTTCGTGCGCGTCGCCCGCAGCTTGTCAAAGACCAGGGTCAGGTCTTCCAGCAGAGTCGACCCCCTCCTAGTCTTGACCACGATGTCATCGACATATATCTCTACTCTGTCCCTAATCAGGTCCCCGAAGGTCTTACTCATCGCCCGTACAAATGTTGGCAAGGCGTTCTTCAGACCGTAGGGCATTACAACATAGCAGTAGAGCCCATCCACTGTTACAAAAGTGGTATGCTTTCTATCTTCCCTAGACATCTAGATTTGATGGAAACCAGAGTAGGCATCTAAAAAGGACAAGAGGTCGTACCCGGAGGTAGAGTCCACGATTTGATCTATGTGTGGAAGTGGATACGGGTCCTTGGGACAAGCCTTATTCAGGCCGGTGTAGTCGATGCACATCCGAAGCTTCCCATTCGCCTTTGGAACGATGACTGGGTTGGTCAGCCACACAGGGTGATGGACCTCTTCGATAAAGCCGGCGTCAAGGAGCTTCTGGACCTCCTGGCGAATGAAGTCCTGCCGCTCAACGGACTGTCTTCGAGGCTTCTGGCTCACTGGTTTGGCATCAGGGTTGATCTTTAGATGGTGATCGATCACCTCCCTGGGGATCCCAGGCATCTATGACGGTTCCCATGCGAAAACGTCGACATATGCCCGGAGGAAGGCGACGAGCGCGAGTTCCTATTTCTCTTCCAGATTGCCGACGATGTAGGTGGTCTGGGAGGAGTCCGCGCCGACCTGGATGGTCTTAACGGGTCCACCGTCTGCTCCGAACGGCTGCACCTTTGGCACCCAGGCCACCCATCTGGGTGACCCCGGTCTGTGGTGCCGAGTGTCATGCACGACCCTCGGCAGCTCTGGCACATTTGTTGGCCAGAGCAAAGAGCATGGTGACAGTTTCCACGTCATGCGTGGCCAACTTCTCCAGCATCTTCTCATCACGTACCCCCTGACGGAAAGCAGTGATGATGGAAGCATTGGAGATATGAGGCATAGCGCCCCGTATCTTAGTGAAGCAGGAGATGAAAGCCCGGAGAGTTTCACCGGGTTCCTGACTCACTACATGGAGGTGAGCCTCCACGCCATGCTGCTGATAAGCACTAGCGAAGTTCGCTGTGAACCGCGCACAGAGCTCTTCCCATGAGTAGATCGATCCTGGGGCGAGGTTCATGAGCCAGGTTCGGGCCAGCCCAGACAAGGCTACATGGAAGTATGTTGCCATTACGGTGGTGTCTCCACCTGCTGCCGTAATGGCGGTGACGTATACCTACAAGAATTCCGATGGGTTTGACGTACCGTCGTACTTCTCTGGCAGGTGTGGCCAGAACATGGATGGCCACGTCGTCGCACGGAGATGATCCGCTAGAGCGGCACAGCCCACGCTGGCCAATGGGACACCCGCCTGAATTCGGGCACCCCTTGGAGTCTGCAGCATGACTGCAGCGAAGTCTTGGTCGAGGTTGTGACCCTCGATGTTCTGTCGGCACTCATGCGCCCTCTCTAGAGAGACACGGGCATCCTCGAATGCACGCCTGCGGTTGAGTTCTACCCGTAGGTCATCAGGCCTCTCCAGAGAGACTGGAGCGTCCTCTCCCACACGCCTGCGGTTGAGCTCCGCCCGTAGGTCCTCGGTTGGCACAGCCCTCACTAAAGGCGAGCGCATCGATGCCGACGCCTCATGTTGACGCCGGGATGACCGAGGCCTGGGCCTGGCTGAGCCAGAATGCGCCATATCGAGCAGACGGTCGACATCGTCATGCCACTGCTTCATGGCCCTCGGTGAGGCCGTGGAGCTTGGAGGGTGGCATAGCAACTCCTTGGCTGCTGACAAGGCCTCAGGCGTAGACCTTGACGCTCTGGATGACTACGTAGGAGTGTGCTGCCGTGCAGAGCGCACAGCAGCAGCACCAGGCGTAGGGTGGCTGGAGTCCTGTGGCATGGAAGAGGCAGCTTCTTCCTCCATTGGGAAGTCCTCGGGAACAAAGTCGTGGTGCTCGACAATCTAGACCATGGTGTCGAGCAGGAAAAACAAGCAAAAACCTAATGCCAAGTCCCCTACCTGGCGCGCCAAATGTCAGAGAGGAAATTCTCTGGCCGGGTGGCGGAACGCACCCGCCCTAAATCCTAAGATGAGGAGGGGCCTAAGCGTTTTTCCTGACTGCTAGGTGGACGAAGAACACGAGTGAACACGAGGATTTAAAGTGGTTCAGGCCGCCGGAGCGTCAAACCCTACTCCACTGTGGGTTGTATTGAGCACTTGATAACTTGTGTGTGAGTCTCAGGGTCTTGTGAACCTGAGAGCTTGAGAGCTTAAGTGACTTGTCTTGTAATGTTGTGTGCCTTCCCTTTTATAGCTCAAGGGAGGCACATACAAGGGTGCTGAGCCCCGACATGTGGGCCTAGGAACATAATGGAAGGAATACCTAGAGTAACTAATGTAGGTGACGTCTGTGTAATCTCCTGGAACCATGATGTCCACAGCCCGCGTAGTATTGATACACGACGGCTACTTCCTTGGTACGTATGAGTGATGATGAGCGCCGTGCACGCAGCAGTATGGGCGTGCTGCCTGCCAATGGAATGGACAGGCACGCCGCCTGTGGAATGGACAGGTCACAGCCTGCCAACAGACAGGTCGCCGCATGCCAGCGGAATGGACAGGTCTCATTAAATGTCGAGGCGGCACATCGTCTGTCAGTGGAATGGACAGGAGGCGCGCCTTATCCACAATAAATGCAGGGGTCGCATAACCCGGAGGCCTTACGTCAGGCTCTGCCCGTTGGCTTACATCACGCGTGGTAGGCCACGTGGCAGCATCGGGTCTCCGCCTGGGCGGGGAGCAGTAGCGTATGCGGATAGGTCCGCACCAGACTAGGTCCGGACATGTATCGGTACTGGACCCCTGCCTGGGTCCTGTTCAAGGCCCGGGTATGTTCTGTCCTAGGACCTTGGGACCCCCTATGGGTGGCCTGGACCCCATAAGGGGGGTCCAGATCCCATTCCAGGGGTCTGGCTTGCACACGTGGAGGTCCGGGACCAACCTTGGGGGTCCGAGACCAACCTTGGGGGTCCGGACTGCATATCCGGGGGTCCGGCGCCCTCCCATGGGGGTCCGGACCCACTGTTGATGCTTTGGAATATGCCACCTTCTCTGGACACATGGCGGCTTCGGACCCGCCCATGTGGTGGGGTCGGGCGCTGCTGTGGACCCAGAATAGCCGCCTGAGATTGGGGCGAGCCGTGGCTTGGTCCCACACACAACACTTCTACCACGCGACTAAGGGATAGTCGCGTGGGTTCTTTGCCTTTATACAGTAGCAGGGGGTACCCTTGTTTCAGGGTACCGAAATAGTCCTACAACAATATCTCGTGGACAAGGTCATCAAATCACCATGACAACCTATAGTACTGTCGGTACCCTGGATCAAGGGTACCCCCTACTACTGTATCAAGGCGCAGTTCCCGTGTGGCTACCTCTTAGCCACATGGTAGTAGGGCAGTGTCTGTGACTAAGGCGTGCCTTAGCCCAACCAAGGGCGATTGCTCAGGGCCCACAGCGGCGCCCGGCCTCACCACCTGGGTGGGTCCGGGACCGCCACGTGTCCATCATGGTGGAATACTCCTGGGCATCTGCAGTAAGTCCGGACCCCCATGGGAGTACGCCTAAGTTTGCGGACAGGACTCCCAGGGTAGGACCGAGACCTCCAAGTATGCATACTGGGCCCCCTAAGGCGGGAACCAGACCCCTTCACAAGGGGTCCGGACCGCTCTCAACGGGGTCCCGGTGCACCAAGACAGAAAATGCTTAAGCCCTAGCCAAAGACCAGCCAGGGGTCCGGCGCTGGCACGTGTCTGGACCCCATCATGTTCGGCTCAGCTCCCCGCCCAGGCGGAGACCCGATGCTGCCACGTGGCCCATTGCCCGTGACGTAAGCCAGCGGGCGGAGCCTGACGTAAGGACTACGTGTCGCGGACAGCGCCGCGCATCGCATTGCTACGCTATCTTGGTATTTAATGCAGAGGATGCTCGCTGCCTGACAGGCGATGTGCCATCTCAGCATTTAATGCGCCCCGTCCACTTCTCTGGCAGGCGATGTGACGACTCGGCATTTAATGCACCCTCTCTCTGCTCCTCTAGTAGGCAGCGATTGGGCCACCCTGCAGACGGCGTGCCTGTCCAATCAGTTGGCAGGTGGCGTACTGCCACAAGATCTGTACTCATGACGACTCATGCGTTACCAAGGAAGCAGCCGAGAGAAGCCAATGCTATAAGCACTACGGACATCACTACACTTGGAGAGGGCCCGGACGTTGCGGGTATTAGTTATTTCCCTCCATTTTGTCCCTGGGCCCGCATGTCGGGGCTCAATACCCTTGTACGTGCCCCCCTTTGAGCTATAAAAGGGGAGGCACGCAACGTTACAACACAGACCCAAGTCATCCAAGACACAACTCAAGCTCACGAGCAATACAACACACAGTGGAGTAGGGTATTACGCTCTGGCAGCCCGAACCACTCTAAACTCTTGCATGTTCTTGTGTTCATCCCCAAATCTCACAACAAGCAGAACGCTTAGGCCCCTCCTCATCTTAGTATTTAGGGCGGGTGCACTCCACCACCCGAACGGAGATTTCCTCTCCGACAAGTACTATTTTTTGTTTGTTCTTATGATATCGCCATGGGCTAGTCAAAGAACTTTATGATCGAGACCCAAGTTGGAACATAAAAATTAATCTTTTTCGATGTCCTCCTCCTGAGCCACCATCTATGGAAGCTAGCAAGGATGTGCAACCCAAGTTGAAGTCTCAATCTGAGTCAAATTCAAGTCTCCTTGAGAATTTAGGGCCAACCTACAGTAAACAGACGCATACAAACTTTGTTTTTGATGATTCACATATGGATTGAAATATAGTTTCATTACCTAACTAATTGAATTGGTTTGAAGTCCGAATTCCTTCGAAATCAATGGGAATCGTCAGAACAATATAACGTCCAAATTTTGTCCATGTACTATGTTAACATGTTTTGGCTCGTCGTGAGTCCATTGAGGATGCGCGAGTCCAAATTATGTCCTGTAACTGGGTCTTGCATGCTCATTAGACTATGTATTTACCCGTCACTGCTCATGTTAGTGCTTAGGTTTTAGTTGAGATATAGTCTATCAAGAACAATATCGTCGATCATCGTTTTGCTAAACCTTTATAGTCGATTCAGCTAACTACTTTCGATTGTGCTTGTAGAAATAAATCTTCTTGACAAGAGCATTCGTGTGGCATAAATGATAACTAACGAACAAGTGGTGTAGTTACTATGAGGATTCATTCATTTAAAGTCATACATCATCAACATTGAGATATCCATCTTTCGGCTTTTAGAAGATTATACGATTCTTCCGTCGTATAACTCATCTAAACTTAATTGATCTACAAAATTAATCTATGATCTATAGGATCTTGAGGTCTCAAGCTCCAAAATTTACCCCCTCACCCTACTGGCATAGATTGTCCTAGAGGCGTCAATCCCATGATGTAGGCTCTAGACCTTGAGTGTCCTTGACAGATCCTAAAATTAATGTTGAGGGCCAGAGCACGAAGAATAGGAGGATTGTGATCTCTTTGTAAGGAGGTCGTCTCTACATAAGTATTTTTATATACTATTTGTTCATTATTTTTATAATGTAAAGGTTTAAAGTTATATCATATATTATACTAGTAACTGGTGCACGCCCTGCGCGCGTAGGGGAAAATCGATATATAAGTTATAACAATATTATATCGTCCGGACAAGATGTGCATACATATAAGTGATTAGTGTTTCATGGTGTGATATGTTTGGATATGAGGTTGTGTTTCATAGTGATCGAACAGTTCGTGCAGAATCAATCTAAGAGAGGAATTGTAAGCAAGGGACACAGTGTTACTTAAGGAAAACGTGTATTGTGTGCATGATTTGGGAAATCGTACTTGTTATTCTTGAAGTTATAGCCTCAGTAGAAAATTTTTGCGATGTTTCCAAATGATGAGTGAACCTGCGAAATGAAGAAGGTGTAAATCAAATTTGTTATACTTATTTTCAATGGAGAATGAAATATTTTGAAAAAAAAATGAAAACGTGTATGCACATAAACATGTGTGCAGGGATATTATCCCAAGTTGTGTAATATCGCAAGGTCATCATGATCAAAGTTGGTAGTTCTTTTATGTATATGAGGTTAATTTATTCTTACTGTTAGCTTTGCGATGTTTTAAAATGATGAGTGAACATGTGAAATTAAAAGGGTGCAATTAATTAGATTCGCTATGTTTATTTTCAACGGAGTATGATTTTTTTCTAAAGAAAGTAAACATGTGTATGCAGGAACGGCATGTGAAATTCCAGGTATATAATCCCAAGGAAAACATGAGTGAAGTTGTTAGTTCTTTCATGCATAATAAATATATTTGAGGTTGACTTACTTTTTTCTGATAATTGATAGATGGGAAAAGCGTTCAAGAATATGTTAGTTATGTACTTGTGGAATCATGAAGTGAATAATCTATTGTCGCACAGCGAATATGAAAATTGTGCAAGCAAATAAGGTAATATATGCAGGAATTGATGGGCTGCAATTGAAATTGGGGAGGTTGCACATACTAATTAAATGTACTTGTTGTGATCGGAGTCGGAACTTTTGGGAATTAGAGATGTTTTCGCTCAGCGTGAAGGGCCGACCTACAAGCTAATAAACATTCATCAAACTATGTAAATAAATCTGCAAAGGAAAAAAATGTAGTGTGGATTAGCATCTCAACACCGTTTGAGAGCTGGTTGGGCAGGGGAGGCGTCGTCGTCGTTGCTGTCCTCGCACGCTAACGCGATGATGGTCGTGGTGGCTATGACCGTGGGCAGAGGCTCGTGCTGGGCGTCGGCGGCCACACCGCTGTTTATTGTGTATCATAAAAGCCAATTTACTCTAATCAGTTTCATGTATCATAAAAGCCATTTCGGTATCGAGAAAGGTTCGGGATAACTGTAGCGAGATTACTAATCAGAAATGGCAGCTAGGCAAGGCTTAATGCCTAAAATCAAGTATTATCTTAGGCACACCGACAAGGCGAGAACAAACATCACTTTCTTCATAGTAAAGCCGAAACACTACATCTTGTGTTTGCTCAAATAAAACAGAAGTGATGGCCAGAATTACTAAGAAAAATAAAACAATGACGGCTAAAGAAACATCCTCCATAAAGTAAATTCTCAATTTAGAATACATGTTCATAGATGCTGAATGCTAGTTTGATCAGCACTAAGTGATGTGTGTAACTTAGCACCAAATGATTCCATCTCCATAAGACAGTATTTTCCTTTTCAGAAACCAAAATCTTATTGTAAAGCAACTTAGGCCCTGTTTCAATCTCACAGGATAAATTTTAGCTTCCTGCTAAACTTTAGCCATATAAATTAAAATGCTAAAGTTTAGCTCCTTGGGGTGTTTGGATTACTCTAATAAAGTTTAGCACATTGGAATAAAAAGACACCTATGCCCCTAATGCGGAGAGAGAGAATGAGGTTGGAGGGTATGGGTGGGAAATGAGGTTCTCTGGCCCACATTTAGCTACTTTTAGCATCTCTTGAGCAGCTTATGAGATAATAGGTGCTAAATTTTATCACACCACCATTAGCTCTCCTGTTTAGATCACTAAATGGCTAAAAGTAGCTAAAAAGCTGCTAATGTTTATCTAGTGGGATTGAAACAGGGCCTAAGCAAGAGAGTTTGAAGTATTTGCAAATATCACAGGACTTCAAAGGCTACACACTTAATGGACAATGAAAGATGAACAAATAGGGAGTGTCAAGGGAAACTTTGGCTCGCCCACAGTAACTGAGATCATTGATAAGGATTACGACAGCACATGGAATGGCAGCATAGGGCTAGAATGATTCTTTTCGAAAAATTTCCTAAGTATCCTTAGCAGATAAAAAGTATCACTCTTCTCAGAGAAGAGCAGGACACCGTCTAAACTTGTGCTTCCAAAGTAGGATCATGAATTTTTCCTCAAAGGTAGAGTTTGCAACGTGGTCACTGTGATTACTAAGGAAACAGTATAATACAACCTGAATGAATATGTAAATCTCTGCATACTCAAACTTTATTGTAGAATATGAACGAAGTGTTTTGAATATGTAAATCTCTGCATAATCAAACTTTACTATAGAACACAAACGAAGTGTTTTGCTCCCCGCTCTATATTGTAAAAAAAATTCTTTGGACTCTATTGTGCAGTCCAGAAAGCCAGAGAACATATCTTGCGATAGGAATATAATGCAGTAATATCCTCTCTAATCTTTGGTTTTTATTGCGCGTTTAGCTTCACAATTAAAATGAAGGGAGAAGTAATCTTGGTGCACCTTGTTGCAGCAGTATAGGTTTTCAGCTAAACGATTAAGTCGTTCCTAACCTGACGAATTCAATTAACCGCTACCTCAGATCAGGTAGTAGCTGGGATATGATGTTCCCAGTCGAATGGATTGATACATGCATATAGCTCTAGGACACACAGTCCTCGTTTCTATAAAAACATTTAGTATATACTGTGAGGTGAGTAATTAAGGTTCAGACGGAGAACTATGCAATATAGCTCTGAGACGGAGAAAGTGGGAGCAGAAGCCAGCAACATAGCGCGTGCAAAACAAAGCGAGGGAAGAGGGGAGGCGCACGGACGCACCATAACAGGTACTCCCGGAGCGGCACGAGCGCGAGCCATGGCGATGACCGCGGCTGCAGCGATGGCCACCTCCATCTTGGCGCTCTTCTCGACGGTCGCGCTGCTGCCTCCCAGCGACCTGCCTAGCCGCTGTGCACCCCATGGGCAATGGCCCTTCCATAGCTCGTCCAGTCGCACGTCGGCGCCCGCGGGTCCGTCGAGATACACCACGCGTGCGGCCATGCTAGTCCACGTCGATGAGCCACACATGGTCTAACGTGGAGATGGCGAGCGTGAGGCACACCTGGTAGTTCTCGGGCCGGTTTATTTCGGTTTCTGGTAGCTTCTGGCCACCAAAAGCTGTTGCGGACTGCCAAACGCTCAGCTTTTCAGCCGGCTTCTATAAAATTCGTTAGGGCAAAAACCTTCCAAAATCAACATAAACACATAACCAGTTGAGTCGTTGTAATAGTAAGAATCCGTCACTTTCTAGATCCTGAGCCCTATAAACAACTTTATCTTCCTCCACACGTAATCGTAATGATACTCAGATTCTCCCCACAGCCAAATTTTTAGAAAAGTTGGTCAGAAAAAAGCTGAACCAAACAGGCCCCTCGTCCAGTCGTGCGTGCTATGACCGCCTTAGCATTGAGGTAAGCAGACTCTTCCACCATGGTCCATGGGGGCGAGCCCCAGCGACGGTGGAGTCGGATGGCCCGAGCGGCGAGGCTCCGAGCAGTGGTGGTCAGCATCATGCCCTCACCCGTGGCGGGCCTTCCAGCCATGCTGTGGCTGCCTCTGCCCCGAGGCCTCTAGGCTCCTCCACCATGGGGCGAGCCCCAACGGCAATGAATGTCCTGAGCAGAGGTGCCTGGAGAGGTGGTGGTCGGCCGCCGTGCCCTTGCCCGCGGTGGGCCACCAAAAGCGAAGGCAGATCACCGGGAGGGAGGCGGTGAAGGGGACCCGTAGTCACGGCAACGGCGAATTGCCCCTTTCTTCCTTTCCATCCATTCCTTCGTGTGGCCTCTAGAATACTCGATTGACGGAGCCAATAACGTCCGTCACTCCGTCTGCAGAGATCGGTCGTTTTTACCTCACTTGCGTTCATGAATCGTGCCCCTATACGCACGATCGTGCGGTTGTAATATCAAGGGATGACGTGGCTGCATTTGTGCCCAACTTTAATATATAGAAATTAGCTATCTTTTATACATAGAAAATGCGACTCGAGATTGTAAATGTCCTAAAGTGTAAGGGCCTAATTGAAAGTGGAGTATTTTTGTAGTTTTCATGCAACACCATGGTTTATAAGAATACTAGAGTACTTTATGTCATTAGGTGTTTGGTTGCTTTCCTAAAAATTATGTTTTCAAAACGATAGTATTTTGGATATGAGGGTATTTTTGGAGTATTGAAAACTCCACTCCAATCTAAAGTTTTCAGGGCATGATTAGGTTTTGCCAAATAATATGGTTTACACCATTGTATCCAAACCGATACAAAAATATACCATAGTTATGTCATGACATATATTAAACTGTGGTACCATGGTTTTGAGAAACAAAGTTCTCAAACAGGCTCTAAAGCGTCAGACGATGGAGTATATATATACCGTATATACCGGTGGAAAGATAAATGATTATAGCTGTTATCTTCGGATTAAAGTCGATTGTTAAATTGATGCAGTTATAATCTATATAGATAAAAACAATGTAAAAACATTAAAATTCGCTAGAGAAGAGAACATGGTAGCCTAGCTTTCCACAGCCGCATCTGTGGGAATCCGGACCGAGAAGCGCCGCGTGCCCGCGTGTCAGCTCCAGTCGAAGCGTCCCATCCAGTCAACTGCTATCTCGCAATCAGCAACGCTTTGCTTGCCTTTGCCTACCCCTTCCCCCGGCCGCCCGGCCGTCCTTGCTCCCGCCTCTCGTCTCGTCGCCGCACGGCAGAGCCCAGTCACCTTCCCATCGGCCACGGTGCAGCAGGAAAAAGCTCTCGGGCTTTGGAGATCTCGGTCGCAGGACGCAGGCATAGCCGCCGCATAGTAGGCACGGACAGACTCCTGCTGCCCCGCCGGAACGGGTCGAATTCAATGAACAATAAACAGGCATAGACGCAGTAATGGCGTTCCATGTTCATATCCTAGCTCCCGAGAGTCCTGTCGATCGTCGTTTACGACCACTGCCACCTGCCATTGCTGGGGGAACTTTTGTTTGCAGATGCAGCTTGAAGACCTCTCTGCCTTCAACATGGCATGGTTTGGGTTTGCTGCGACGGCGACGCTGTTGTTGGTGCTGCTCTCTTTGAGACCTGCTGCTGCCGATGCGTGAAGTGAAGCCTGGCATGAACACACTACACTGATGAGAAATGTGAAAAGGCACTGGCGTTGTCCAAGTACCGGTAGCGGTAGATACGCACTGTCAGTTAAATATCTATTATTTTTAATAAAAAAATATATATGACATGTATATGCTACATATATATACTAAAATATTATTGTAAAAAATATAAAATTTTATCCAAACTTTGATTTTCACTAATCTTCTTTATTTCTCTACCGTGTGGGCCATCAAACAGTATAATAGGTCACCAGCCTTTACTCGTTAGCTTGTTAGAGCATCTCCAACAACGTGACCTATAAAAATGCCTTATAATTTAAAAATAAGTAAATTTTATAGAATTTAGGGCACCAACAAAACACTTCGCTCCAACAGTAAAGCCCTAAATCTAGATTATAGGGCAGTCCACTACGGTGTAGTATATTTGAGGCACTTGAGAAGGTGCCCTATAGTTTTTTGACAAAATTTATTGAATTGAGGCACTGTTGGAGTGGTTTTTCTTGTGTAAAGCCCTATATTTCAATTTGAGGCACTAGTTTTAGGCATTGTTGGAGATGCTCTTAGAGCTCTACACGGACGCCTGAGAGCAGGGGTTATGGCTGCCTACAGGCGACGGAGAGCTGTCTTATAACACATATATTTTCCTATGATATTTATTATTCTATATATATTTAAGATATTGCTACTTAATTATGCCAACAATTAATACTGTAATATGTTGAATGTTATCATTTATCCTTTGTCGTGTGAGTTATGATATAGTTTAGTAGTTATTTAATGTGGATGCTCATTTATATGATACATATATTTTATATGCTATGAAACTATTTCTATATAATAATATAATCAATTATATATGCTTAAAGACTACTATGGTTGGATTTAGGTTCTAAAAAATAATACTTTACTAAAATTTCGAATACACATCCTCCAAATCCTGGGTCCGCCCATGGTTCGGTATAGCTCTTTTGATAATTGTTAATGTTAAGCTATCTCAAGCACACTCTCTATCCCACCATCTATCCTAAACTTCATTGTATAAACAGTACCATCTATCATATAAAATAGTATTTTACACGTTTATATACACGATATGCTGAAGATAGTAGAAGCTTCTGAACTATGGGTCGGAGAGATGTCCTACCATTCTAGTGGCCACCGTTGATGCTTGTTGTTTCTTTTATCGATCGTATGTTCATGCCAGTACCTTTTCACCGTTTTAAATGAGGGAGGCCTCAGTATCGTGCACCTCATGTTCCTCCATATCCGCGTCGGTGTGACGATAACGATAGGAAGAGCAGTGTCTCTAAAACCTCGATCCGCTAAAAATTTGCACAGGCTAGGGTAGTTCATGTTTTTGGGCAGCGTTCATGTGACTGCTCGCTAAGTTGATTTGTACTATGACATCTATAGACTTCAATGGCACCACGAACTCATCTTCGACTAGGATAAAGCGATCCTTACACTAAGTAATGATGAGTTTGTCGCTCATGGCACCACGAACATGCTATTATCTATTATATGTGGTTTATCTATTGTTTATGTAGTAATTACTTTAGAACTAATTTAATCTAAAAATGAGCTTTCATTAACAATCCATAAACCTGATGGACGCCTTAAGGTGGATATAACAACTTTGTTGATGCAATAAAACTTGTTTGGTGGATCAAATTTTAAATGTGGTCCATAAAACTTGATTTGTGGCTCACTGCTATGGACAAGTCAGGTTGTGAAGCCTTGTGGAGGTCCTCTGACCAGTGAAAAATAGTCGAAGTATGACAAAGATAATGTGATAGCATTAGGATGCATATTAAGTGTGCTATCTGATAAGCTTTGTGATGTGTAAATGAGCATAAAGAGTGCAAGAGAGTTCATAGGGGCTATCGATGGTGCCTTTAATGTTGGACATGAGTTGTATGTCTTTCAGTGTTATCATGACTATAAGATGGTTGATAGTCGCTCTGTAGTTGAGTAATCTCATGTGATAGAACTCATTGTTAGTGCGCTTTAGCTAGCAACGTGGAGTCATTAGTGCTACACGATCTCATACCTATCCCTAACGGCGGCGCGATGAAGTCGACACAGAGGACAATGTCTCTAAAATCTTGCACCACTCAAGAACCTACACAAGTTATGTTAGGTTATGTTTTTGGACAACGATCACGCGATTACTCGTTGATTTGACCTATACTACGATATCTACGGACTTCAACGACACCATAAAATCATCTTCGACCATGCTAAAGTGGTCATCATTGTAAATAATGATGAGTTACTAGCTCATACTTAGACTATCTCCGACAGATCTTCTATCAAATCATTTATCTTATCCCCTACATCTACAGTTTCGCATTTTCTATTTTACGCGAACCACTGGATATGTGTTAGAGATATATCAAATATGCTGCGTAAACATGCTATTATGAGCTACGCATAATTGTTTTAAAGGTTACTTTAATCTTAAAAATAAGCCTTTTTTCTGTCACCCATGCAGATCCGAGGTTTGCCTCAGCTAGTGTAGGTAGCTGGTAGGGTAGCATAGGAGCCACCATTGTTCGTACGGTGCGGGGTCCTTCGGTGGCTCCTTCGCCATTACCTACTTGATCCCCGATTCACAAGCGTGCCGCGAGGCGTCATGTTTCGACATTTGCATTGCATACATAGCTGATTTCTTTCGTTTAAGTCACCATTCATTCATTGCGACACGACAGTCGGTCAAAGTGTAGGCCATGTCCCCAGAACGACAGCGACAGCTGTGGCGCCATCCAGTCCGATCTTCTCCTTGCATTTCACTCCTCGATCTCGATCCCTGAGAAGGAGTGATGATGGCGAGCGCAGTAGAACGCCACTGTCGTGTGTTTACCAAAAGCAAAGCAGTGATAGGTTACAAGGTGGTGGTCACCACTCAACCGGTCCTGACAGTCCTTGCCTTGCCGTGGCGTCCGTCGTCCCCCCACGTTTGTACATATATATGCCCATGTCATCGTCGTCTCGTTCCTTCCTCTGCTCCGATCCCCTTTGCAACCTTCCTCGTCATAGGCCAGGCAACTGCGGCTGGCCTGCTTCGCTTGTGCTCCTGCGCCACCGTCACTGCTCATCTCCTCCATAGCCATAGCTTTTAGACTAGGTTTTAGATTCTGGAAGAAGAACCTATACACGAGACAGAAGCTAGCTAGCTTATTTCTGTTCCTTCAGTAACCTCTCGGTCTAGCAACCAACAAGCTTCCCATTGCCCTCGATCGATCCGCCCCAAACATCCATCCATCCATCCACCCTTCTTCATTCCTGGCTGTAAGAAGAGATGGTATCATGGCCGTGAGCTCACCTCGCCGAGCGCTCATCGCGGCCGTGTCCCTCTGCCTCCTTCTCGGCGTTGCGAGCAGCGTCCGCACCGCGACGTTTTCCCCTTCTCAGGTACGTACCGTACGTACGACTCGTCTCCCCCTCCTCCTGAGTCCTGAGAGAGACTGAGACTGACAGCGCGTCGCGTGTCTCGTCTCCGTGAGGCGCAGCAGCAGAACCTGGCGGAGGATAAGTCGCGGCTGGGGTCGACGCCGCCGAGCTGCCGCAACCGGTGCAGCGCCTGCAACCCCTGCATGCCCGTCCAGGTGACCACCGTGCCCGGGCTCGGCCGCGGCACCGACGTCGACGACGACACGGTGGCGGTGGCGGCCGGCTTCTCGCGCTACTCCAACTACAAGCCGCTGGGGTGGAAATGCCGCTGCGACGGCCGCCTGTACGACCCCTGACGCGCTGCTGCTTTTGCTTCGGCGCCGTGGCAGGCAACCCCGGTGCGCGCACTCCGCTCCGGACTCCGGTCGGCGGGAGAGACTCACTACTGGAGACCAGCCAGCCAGGTTCTCCGCCTCGCGTGTGCCGTGTGTTCTTCGGAACCCATGGCGGCTTGCTTCATCACAAGCTTATTTATTAGCGCTACTGTCTCTACTAGCTCGAGCTTGCCGTTGCAGCCATTGCAACTCGCGTAGCCGTAGGCCCGTAGCCATTTTTTTGGCTCCCTGCTCAAACAAATTTTACTCGCGTGTCGGTGTGTAAAAACTAAAGACTACTAAAGAGTGGTTGTGAGCAGTAAATCCTAGCTAGTACCACTCCAAGTCTTGCCCAGTGGTCTGGTACGTCTTGATCGAAGGCAGGCATGTGACTCGCCTGACGACGGCCTCTGGTAGCCTGAATCTACCGCTGGATCGCAGTGCCGCCGACCCACCGGCGGGCTGGATGCGTCTGCGTTGGAACCTTGCGTGACGTGTGGCCGCGCCACCGGGAGGGCCTGATGATGATGCGATTTTTAAGCTGACACTGGCACTGCTGCGGAGTTATTGTGGCCATGGCCGCCTTTGTACGGCTCTGATGCCTCCCCATGTGTTTTGTTTAGTGAGGTGTCTCCCCCGTGCCCACCCGTCCGTATGGGACTGGGAGGGGGATCACTCTGGAGGCAGCTGAATGGGCGTGTTGCTCTTGTCGGGCTCAGCTCTGGTGGGGACGACGACGATGCAGGTTTCCAACTTTATTATTATGAATGAGGACGAGAATGCGAGAAAAAAAACAGTACTTACTGGTCCACACCTCCTATACTTATATTCAAAAACTTTCATTGGCACGTAATGATTTCATGGAAGCGGTTTGCTATGATTGGAGATGAGATCTGTCCGTTTTTCTCGTGAGGGAATGAATGTTTGATTGTTTGTTCTGTGGGGACACGTTTGTCGAGACCGTGAAAATCGGTCCTTGCACAAACTGGAAGGAATTGTTGTGCAAGGCTTGGCGTCCGAGTTACTACTGCTACATTACTAGTTCTACCAAACAAACATTAAGTTATTGGGCCGATTTACATGGGCTTCTATAATCTTCGTGTCGGGAATCTGCGGCACGAGTCCACCTGTTTTTCGGCCCGTCAATTTTGCAGCTGCCGCTCTCCCATCCGGGCTCACGGCCCAGAACGTATGTCGGCTTGGGTCCTTCCAGAGCCCACGCTCCACACCGTTCTGTGCCACTACGGTTGATCAGCCAGTCATGCCATTGTTCTGTGCCACTACGGTTGATCACCAACTAGGACATTGCACAGGAGATTGATAAGGTGGAACTTGGGAGCCGAACTTGGGAGCCGACCGTGCACCCGGGCTACGGCCAGCTCGTATGAGAGAACAACCAGAACAGCCGAAGTGTTGCGAAACACACTAAGATCTCGAAGGAGTCAAACTACTCCTCCGAGGCCTCGGGGGCTACACCCGGCGAGTGCGCTCGCGCGCACTAGGGATGGCAATGGGTCGGGTTCGGATCGGGTAGAGTAAATACCCGCCCGTGACCATACCTGCGGGGATTATCCATATCCGCCCATGACTATACCCGTGGGTAAAATTTTGTACCAGTGCCCATACCCATCGGGTATCGGGCGGATATCGGGTATCCGTCGGGTATAGCAGCTTGGTGCATTCTCCCTAAATGAAGTCTAGTGCAGTTCTGAGCGCCGCACATTGCCATGATCACCAGAGGCACATAATGTTGTTGCAAAGTGCAGTCGTGTAGATGTAGCCCTAGACATGTGTTGCTAATGTTTTTTTGTTAATAAACTTCCAACTCGTCAAAATCGGAGAGTAGCTAGCATAGTCGTCTGGTGTATTAACACTCTCTTAGCTCAAGTACTTGTACTAGATAGCACTGGTACTACGTACTGGCACTTTATCAAACGTACTGGCACTAGTACTAGAACCAGATCAGAAGCATCAGCAGACAGGGAGGAATGGCAGTAGGATGAGCTGTCGAGGGTGGACGGCTAGCTAGCGTACTAGTAGGTTGAAAATCTAAAATCACTATTTTCGGATATCCGTCGGGTACCCGCGGGTAAGAAATCAAATCCGTACCCGACCCGTAATAAAATCGAGTCGGGTACGGGTAAGACCCACGGGTCAAATTTCGTGCCCAAACCCGTACCCGACGGGTCGGATATCCGACGGATATCCGAACCCGCGGGTAAAATTGCCATCCCTAGCGCGCACCCACCGGAACAAAATGCAACCAAAAAAGGTTGGTCCCCTTGCAAAAAAGTGCGGCAAAAGCCTCCAAGCGAGTATTAACACTCTCTTCGAGGCTCGGGGGCTACTGTCGGGGACCATAATTAGGGGTACCCTCAAGACTCCTAAATCTCAGCTGGTAACCCCCATCAGCACAAAGCTGCAAAGGCCTGATGGGTGCGATTAAGTCAAGGATCGGTCCATTCGAGGGACGCGATCACGCCTCGCCCGAGCCCAGCCTCGGGCAAGGGCAGCCGACCCCGGAGGATCTACGTCTCGCCCGAGGACCCCCTCCAGCGACGGACACACCTTCGGCTCGCCCAAGGCCCAGTCTTCACCAAGAAGCAACCTTGGCCGAATCGCCACGCCAACCGACAAATCGCAGGGGCATTTAATGCAAAGGTGGCCTGACACCTTTATCCTGACGCATGCCCTCTAGTCGACAGAGCCGAAGTGACCGCAGTCACTTCGCCGCTCCACTGACCGGTCTGACAAGAGGACAGCGCCGCCTGCGCCGCTCCGACTGCTGAGCCACTCGACAGAGTGAGGCTGACAGCAGCCAAGTCCGGCCCTAGGTGAAAGTCGCCTAGAGGGGGGGGGGCTGAATAGGGCGAAACTGAAATTTACAAATATAAACACAACTACGAGACGGGTTAGCGTTAGAAATAATAATGAGTCCTAGAGAGAGGCGCAAAACAAATCGTGAGCAAATGCGGAGTGAGACACGATGATTTGTTTTACCGAGGTTCGGTTCTTGCAAACCTACTCCCCGTTGAGGAGGCCACGAAGGCCGGGTCTTTTTCAACCCTTTCCCTCTCTCAAACGGTCCCTCGGACCGAGTGAGCTTCTCTTCTCAAATCAACCCGGGAATAAAACTTCCCCCGCAAGGACCACCACACAATTGGTGTCTCTTGCCTTGGTTACAAATGAGTTTATGATCACAAGAACAAATGAGAAAGAAAGAAGCAATCCAAGCGCAAGAGCTCAAAAGAACACGGCAAATCTCTCTCGCTAATCACTAAAGCTTTGTGTGGAATTGGAGAGGATTTGATCACTTGAGTGTGTCTAGAATTGAGTGCCTAGCTCTTGTAAGTGGTTGAGAAGTGGAAAACTTGGATGACTTGAATGTGGGGTGGTTGGGGGTATTTATAGCCCCAACCACCAAACTAGTCGTTTGGTGAGGCTGTCTGTTCGATGGTGCACCGGACAGTCCGGTGCGACAGCCACGTCACCAAAAGCCGTTGGATTCGACCGTTGGAGCTCTGTCTTCTGGGCCCGCCTGGATGTCCGGTGGCGCACCGGACATGCACTGTAGATTGTCCGGTGCGCCAGTATGGGCGTGCCTGATCTCTGCGCGCGCATTTAATGCGTCGCAGGTAGCCGTTGGCGCCGAAATAGCCGTTGTCCCGCTGTTACACCGGACAGTCCGGTGTACACCGGACAGTCCGGTAAATTTTAGCGGAGCAGCTAAAATGAATTCCCGAGGCTGGCGAGTTCCGGAGGCCGCTCTTCCTTGGAGCACCGGACATGTCCGGTGTACACCGGACAGTCCGGTGAATTATAGCAGAGTTGCCTCTGAAATTTTCCGAAGGTGACGAGTTTGGAGTTGGAGTCCTCTGGTGCACCGGACATGTCCGGTGGCACACCGGACAGTCCGGTGCGCTAGACCAGAGGTGCCTTCGGTTGTCCCTTGCTCCTTTGTTTGAACCCAATACTTGGTCTTTTTATTGGCTAAGTGTGAACCTTTGGCACCTGTATAACTTATACACTTAGAGCAAACTAGTTAGTCCAATATTTGTGTTAGGCAATTCAACCACCAAAATTAATTAGGGACTAGGTGAAAGCCTAATTCCCTTTCAATCTCCCCCTTTTTGGTGATTGATGCCAACACAAACCAAAGCAAATATAAAGGTGTATAATTGAACTAGTTTGCAAAATGTAAGCGCAAAGGTTGCTTGAAATTGAGCCAATAAAAGTTACTTACAAGATATGCATGGATTGTTTCTTCATTTTTAACATTTTGGACCACGCTTGCACCACAAGTTTTGTTTTTGCAAATTCTTTTGTAAATTCTTTTCAAAGTCTTTTTGCAAGATAGTCAAAGGTAAATGAGTAAGATTTTTGCGAAGCATTTTCAAGTTTGAAATTTTCTCCCTTTATTTCAAATGCTTTTCCTTTGACTAAACAAAACTCCCCCTCAAATAAATTCTCCTCTTAGTGTTCAAGAGGGTTTTAAGATATCAAGTTTTGAAAATACTACTTGCTCCCCCTTTAGAACACAAAGAGATACCCATTTGAAATTTTCAATTGAAAACCATTAGTTTTAAAATTAGGGTGGTGGTGCGGTCCTTTTGCTTTGGGCCAATACTTTCTCCCCTTTGGCATGAATCGCCAAAAACGGATACTTGGAATGAAATATAGGCCCTTTCCTAACTACTTTCTCCCCTTTGGCAAAGAAAACATATGAGTGAAGATTATACCAAAGACGGAGAGTGATGCAGAGTGACGGCGAAGGATGAGTAGTAGAGTGGAGTGAAAGCCTTTGTCTTCGCCGAAGACTCCAAGTCCCTTTCAATATACATATGACTTGGTTTGAAGGATACTTGAAAAACATTAGTCATAGCATATATAAAAGAGACATGATCAAAGGTATACTTATAAGCTATGTGTGCAAGTTTAGCAAAAGAAATTCCTAGAATCAAGAATATTGAGCTCATGCCTAAGTTTGGTAAAAGTTTGTTCATCAAGAGGCTTGGTAAAGATATCGGCTAATTGATCCTTAGTGTTAATGTATGAAATCTCGATATCCCCCTTTTGTTGGTGATCCCGAAGAAAATGATACCGAATGGCTATATGTTTAGTGCGGCTATGCTCAACGGGATTATCCGCCATGCGGATTGCACTCTCATTATCACATAGAAGAGGAACTTTGGTTAATTTGTAACCATAGTCCCGCAGGGTTTGCCTCATCCAAAGCAATTGCGCGCAACAATGGCCTGCGGCAATATACTCGGCTTCGGCGGTAGAAAGAGCGACCGAATTTTGCTTCTTTGAAGCCCAAGACACCAAGGATCTTCCCAAGAACTGGCAAGTCCCCGATGTGCTCTTCCTATTAATCTTACACCCCGCCCAATCGGCATCTGAATAACCAATCAAATCAAATGTGGATCCCCGAGGGTACCAAAGCCCAAACTTAGGTGTGTAAGCCAAATATCTCAAGATTCGTTTTACGGCCGTAAGGTGGGATTCCTTGGGTTCGGATTGGAATCTTGCACACATGCATACGGAAAGCATAATGTCCGGTCGAGATGCACATAAATAAAGCAATGAACCAATCATCGACCGGTATACCTTTTGATCCACGGACTTACCTCCCGTGTCGAGGTCGAGATGCCCATTTGTTCCCATGGGTGTCTTGATGGGCTTGGCATCCTTCATTCCAAACTTGCTTAGAATGTCTTGAGTATACTTGGTTTGGCTAATGAAGGTGCCCTCTTGGAGTTGCTTGACTTGGAATCCTAGAAAATATTTCAACTCCCCCATCATAGACATCTCGAATTTCTGTGTCATGATCCTACTAAATTCTTCACATGTAGATTCGTTAGTAGACCCAAATATAATATCATCAACATAAATTTGGCATACAAACAAATCATTGTTAAGAGTTTTAGTGAATAAAGTAGGATCGGCTTTTCCGACTTTGAAGCCATTAGCAATAAGGAAATCTCTAAGGCATTCATACCATGCTCTTGGGGCTTGCTTGAGCCCGTAAAGCGCCTTAGAGAGCCTATAGACATGGTTAGGATACTCACTATCTTCAAAGCCGGGAGGTTGCTCAACGTAGACCTCTTCCTTGATTGGTCCATTGAGGAAGGCACTCTTCACGTCCATTTGGTAAAGCTTGAAGCCATGGTAAGTAGCATAGGCTAATAATATGCGAATGGACTCAAGCCTAGCTACGGGTGCATAGGTTTCACCGAAATCCAAACCTTCGACTTGGGAGTACCCCTTGGCCACGAGTCGAGCTTTGTTCCTTGTCACCACACCATGCTCGTCTTGCTTGTTGCGGAAGACCCACTTGGTTCCTACAACATTTTGGTTAGGACGTGGAACTAAATGCCATACCTCGTTCCTAGTGAAGTTGTTGAGCTCCTCTTGCATCGCCATCACCCAATCCGAATCTTGTAGTGCTTCCTCTACCCTGTGTGGCTCAATAGAGGAAACAAAAGAGTAATGCTCATAAAAATGTGCAACACGAGATCGAGTGGTTACCCCCTTATGAATGTCGCCGAGGATGGTGTCGACGGGGTGATCTCGTTGGATTGCTTGGTGGACTCTTGGGTGTGGCGGCCTTGGCTCTTCATCCTCCTTGTCTTGATCATTTGCATCTCCCCCTTGATCGTTGCCGTCATCTTGAGGTGGCTCATCTCTTTGATCTTGTCTTTCATCAACTTGAGCTTCGTCCTCATTTTGAGTTGGTGGATATGCTTGCGTGGAGGAGGATGGTTGATCTTGTGCATGTGGAGGCTCTTCGGATTCCTTAGGACACACATCTCCAATGGACATGTTCCTTAGCGCTATGCATGGAGCTTGTTCTTCACCTATCTCATCAAGTTCAACTTGCTCTACTTGAGAGCCGTTAGTTTCATCAAACACAACGTCACAAGAAACTTCAACTAGTCCTGAGGACTTGTTGAAGACTCTATATGCCCTTGTGTTTGAGTCATATCCTAGTAAAAAGCCTTCTACAGTCTTAGGAGCAAATTTAGATTTTCTACCTCTTTTAACAAGAATAAAGCATTTGCTACCAAAGACTCTAAAATATGAAATATTGGGCTTTTTACCGGTTAGGAGTTCATAGGATGTCTTCTTGAGGATTCGGTGTAGATATAACCGGTTGATGGCGTAGCAGGCAGTGTTGACCGCCTCGGCCCAAAACCGATCCGGTGTCTTGTACTCATCAAGCATGGTTCTTGCCATATCCAATAGAGTTCGATTCTTCCTCTCCACTACACCATTTTGTTGTGGCGTGTAGGGAGAAGAGAACTCATGCTTGATGCCCTCCTCCTCAAGGAAGCCTTCAATTTGAGAGTTCTTGAACTCCGTCCCATTGTCGCTTCTAATTTTCTTGATCCTTAACCGAACTCATTTTGAGCTCATCTCAAGAATCCCTTTAAGGTCTCTTGGGTATGAGATTTTTCCTGCAAAAAGAATACCCAAGTGAAGCGAGAATAATCATCCACAATAACTAGACAGTACTTACTCCCGCCGATGTTTATGTAAGCGATCGGGCCAAATAGGTCCATGTGTAGGAGCTCCAGTGGCCTGTCACTAGTCATGATGTTCTTGTGTGGATGATGAGTGCCAACTTGCTTCCCGGCTTGGCATGCACTACAAATCCTGTCTTTCTCAAAATGAACATTTGTTAGTCCTAAAATGTGTTCTCCCTTTAGAAGCTTATGAAGATTCTTCATTCCAACATGGGCTAGTCGGCGGTGCCAGAGCCAACCCAAGTTAGTCTTAGCTATTAAGCAAGTGTCGAGTTCAGCTCTATCAAAATCCACCAAGTATAGCTGACCCTCTAACACTCCCTTAAAAGCTATTGAATCATCACTTCTTCTAAAGACAGTGACACCTATATCAGTAAATAGACAGTTGTAGCCCATTTGACATAATTGGGATACGGAAAGCAAATTGTAATCTAAAGAATCTATAAGAAAAACATTGGAAATAGTATGGTCAGGTGATATAGCAATTTTACCCAATCCTTTGACCAAACCTTGATTTCCATCCCCGAATGTGATAGCTCGTTGGGGATCTTGGTTTTTCTCATATGAGGAGAACATCTTCTTCTCCCCTGTCATGTGGTTTGTACACCCGCTGTCGAGTATCCAATTTGAGCCCCCGGATGCATAAACCTACAAAACAATTTTAGTTCTTGACTTTAGGTACCCAAACAGTTTTTGGGTCCTTTGGCATTAGAAACAAGAACTTTGGGTACCCAAACACAAGTCTTGGAGCCCTTGTGTTTGCCCCCAACAAACTTGGCAACTATCTTGCCGGATTTGTTAGTAAGCACATAAGATGCATCAAAAGTTTTAAATGAAATACTATGATCATTTGATGCAATAGGGGTTTTCTTCTTAGGCAACTTGGCATGTGTTGGTTGCCTAGAGCTAGATGTCTCACCCTTATACATAAAAGCATGGTTAGGGCCAGAGTGAGACTTCCTAGAATGAATTTTCTTAATTTTGCTCTCAGGATAACCGGCAGGGTATAAAATGTAACCCTCGTTATCCTGAGGCATGGGAGCTTTGCCCTTAACAAAGTTAGACAAATTTCTAGGAGGGGCATTAAGTTTGACATTGTCTCCCCTTTGGTAGCCAATGCCATCCTTGATGCCAGGGCGTCTCCCATTATAGAGCATACTTCTAGCAAATTTAATTTTTTCATTTTCTAAGTTATGCTCGGCAATTTTAGCATCTAATTTTGCTATATGATCATTTTGTTGTTTAATTAAGACCATGTGATCATAAATAGCATCAATATCAACATCTCTACATCTAGTACAAATAGAAGTGTGCTCAACGGTAGATGTAGAGGGTTTGCAAGATTTTAATTCTTCAACCTTAGCATGCAACATATCATTTTTAGTTCTAAGGTCGGAAATAGTAGTATTGCACACATCAAAATCTTTAGCCCTAGCATTTAACTTTTCATTTTCAATCCTAAGGCTATCAAGAGAAATATTCAATTATCAATCCTAACAAGCAAATCAACATTATCATCTCTAGGATTGGAAATTGAATCAATACAAACATGGGAATCAACCTTAGCAATTAATTTAGCATTTTCATTTCTAAGGTTGTCAATGGTCTCATGGCAAGTGCTTAGCTCACTAGACAATTTTTCACATTTTTCAACTTGTATAGCATAAGCATTTTTAACCTTAACATGCTTTTTGTTCTCCTTAATAAGGAAGTCCTCTTGAGAGTCCAAGAGATCATCCTTCTCATGAATAGCACTAATTAATTCATTTAATTTTTCTTTTTGTTGCATGTTTAGGTCGGCAAAAAGGGTACGCAAATTATTTTCCTCATCACTAGCATTATCATCACTAGAGGACTCATATCTAGTGGAGGATTTAGATTTAACCTTCTTCCTTTTGCCGTCCTTTGCCATGAGGCACTTGTGGCCGACGTTGGGGAAGAGGAGTCCCTTGGTGACGGCGATGTTGGCGGCGTCTTCATCGTCGGAGGAGGAGTCGGTGGAGCTCTCATCGGAGTTCCACTCGCGGCACACGTGGGCATTGCCGCCCCTCTTCTTGTGGTATCTCTTCTTTTCTCTCCTCTTGCTCTTCTTGTCGTCGCCCCTGTCACTGTCACTAGATATAGGACATTTTGCAATGAAATGACCGGGCTTACCACATTTGTAGCACACCTTCTTGGAACGGGACTTGTAATCCTTCCCCTTCCGTTTCTTGAGGATTTGGCGAAAGCTTTTGATGATTAAAGCCATTTCCTCATTGTCGAGCTTGGAGGCGTCAATTGGTTGTCTACTCGGTGTAGACTCCTCCTTCTTCTCCTCCGTTGCCTTAAATGCCACTGGTTGTGCTTCGGACGTGGAGGGTTCATCAAGCTCGTTGATCTTCTTTGATCCTTTAATCATACATTCAAAGCTCACAAAATTCCCGATTACTTCCTCGGGAGTCATTAGTGTATATCTTGGGTTACCACGAATTAATTGTACTTGAGTAGGGTTAAGGAAAATAAGTGATCTCAAAATAACCTTAACCACCTCGTGGTCATCCCATTTCTTGCTCCCGAGGTTGCGCACTTGGTTCACCAAGGTTTTGAGCCGGTTGTACATATCTTGTGGCTCCTCCCCTTGGCGAAGACGGAAGCGACCGAGCTCCCCCTCGATCGTTTCCCGCTTGGTGATCTTGGTGAGTTCATCACCCTCGTGCGTGGTCTTGAGAAGGTCCCAAATTTCCTTTGCATTCTTCAACCCTTGCACCTTGTTGTATTCCTCCTTGCTTAGAGAGGCGAGGAGTATGGTTGTAGCTTGGGAGTTGAAGTGCTCGATTTGGGCCACTTCGTCCGTGTCATAATCTTCATCTCCTATGGATGGTACCTGTGCTCCAAACTCAACAACATTCCATATACTTTTGTGGAGTGAGGTTAGATGAAATTTCATTAAATCACTCCACATAGCATAATCTTCGCCATCAAAGGTTGGCGGTTTGCCTAATGGAACGGAAAGTAATGGAGTATGTCTAGATGTACGAGGATAGTGTAAGGGGATCTTACTAAACTTCTTGCGCTCTTGGCGCTTAGAAGTTATGGACGGCGCATCGGAGTCGGAGGTCGATGTTGATGAAGTGTCGGTCTCGTAGTAGACCACCTTCCTCATCCTCTTGTGCTTGTCGCCTTTCCGATGCGACTTGTGGGAAGAAGATTTTTCCTTCTTCTCTTTGTGGTGTGAGGAAGAAGATCTTTTCTCCTTCCGTTTGGAGGAGTCCTTCTTCTTCTCCTTCCTCTTGGTGCGGGACTCTTCCGATGAAGTGCTCCCTTGGCTTGTAGTGGGCTTGTCGCTGGTCTCCATCTCCCTCTTGGTGTGATCTCCCGACATCACTTCGAGTGGTTAGACTCTAATGAAGCACCGGGCTCTGATACCAATTGAAAGTCGCCTAGAGGGGGGGGGGTGAATAGGGCGAAACTGAAATTTACAAATATAAACACAACTACGAGACGGGTTAGCGTTAGAAATAATAATGAGTCCTAGAGAGAGGGCGCAAAACAAATCGTGAGCAAATGCGGAGTGAGACACGATGATTTGTTTTACTGAGGTTCGGTTCTCGCAAACCTACTCCCCGTTGAGGAGGCCACGAAGGCCGGGTCTTTTTCAACCCTTTCCCTCTCTCAAACGGTCCCTCGAACCGAGTGAGCTTCTCTTCTCAAATCAACCCGGGAATAAAACTTCCCCCGCAAGGACCACCACACAATTGGTGTCTCTTGCCTTGGTTACAAATGAGTTTATGATCACAAGAACAAATGAGAAAGAAAGAAGCAATCCAAGCGCAAGAGCTCAAAAGAACACGGCAAATCTCTCTCGCTAATCACTAAAGCTTTGTGTGGAATTGGAGAGGATTTGATCACTTGAGTGTGTCTAGAATTGAGTGCCTAGCTCTTGTAAGTGGTTGAGAAGTGGAAAACTTGGATGACTTGAATGTGGGGTGGTTGGGGGTATTTATAGCCCCAACCACCAAACTAGCCGTTTGGTGAGGCTGTCTGTTCGATGGTGCACCGGACAGTCCGGTGCACACCGGACATGTCCGGTGCGACAGCCACGTCACCAAAAGCCGTTGGATTCGACCGTTGGAGCTCTGTCTTCTGGGCCCGCCTGGATGTCCGGTGGCGCACCGGACAATCTACAGTGCATGTCTGGTGCGCCAGTATGGGCGTGCCTGATCTCTGCGCGCGCAGCGCGTGCATTTAATGCGTCGCAGGTAGCCGTTGGCGCCAAAATAACCGTTGCCCCGCTGTTACACCGGACAGTCCGGTGTACACCGGACAGTCCGGTGAATTTTAGCGGAGCAGCTGAAATGAATTCCCGAGGCTGGCGAGTTCCGGAGGCCGCTCTTCCTTGGAGCACCGGACATGTCCGGTGTACACCGGACAGTCCGGTGAATTATAGCGGAGTTGCCTCTGGAATTTCCCGAAGGTGACGAGTTTGGAGTTGGAGTCCTCTGGTGCACCGGACATGTCCGGTGGCACACCGGACAGTCCGGTGCGCCAGACCAGAGGTGCCTTCGGTTGTCCCTTGCTCCTTTGTTTGAACCCAATACTTGGTCTTTTTATTGGCTAAGTGTGAACCTTTGGCACCTGTATAACTTATACACTTAGAGCAAACTAGTTAGTCCAATATTTGTGTTGGGCAATTCAACCACCAAAATTAATTAGGGACTAGGTGAAAGCCTAATTCCCTTTCACTAGGCGCCATGGGAAACTCTGCTTAGCTCGACCCCAGGGCTCGGACTCGGGCTCGGCCCCGGAAGACGATGAACCCCGCTCCGCCCGACCCCAGGGCTCGGACTCCGGCTCGGCCCCGAAAGACGACGAACTCCGCTCCGCCCAACCCCTGGGCTCGGACTCGGGCTCGGCCCCGGAAGACGACGAACTCCGCTCCACCCGACCCCAGGGCTCAGACTCGGGCTCGGCCCCGGAAGACGACGAACTTCGCTCCGCCCGACCCTAGGGCTCGGACTCGGACTCAGCCCTGGCCTCAGCCGACGGTCTCCGCCTTGTTCGACCCGGGGGCTTAGACTTGACCTCGACATTGGAAGACAGACTTGACCTCGACCTCGGAGGAGCCTCCACCTTGCCCAACCTAGGGCACGGACCGACCACGTCAACAGGAGGCGTCATCATTACCCTACCCTGAGCTGACTCAGGCTACGGGGAACAAGACCGGCGTCCCATCTGGCTCGCTCCACTATACGAGTAATGATGGCGCCCCGCACGCTCTACAACGACGGCGGCTCTCAGCCCCCTTACGGAAGCAAGAGGACGTCAGCAAGGATTCGACAGCCCTGACAGCTGTCCTTCCGCCAGGCTCCAGCGCTCCTCCGACGGCCACGACACCACACGAACTGAGTGCCAAAACCTCTCCGGCTGCCACGATGGCATGTACTTAGGGCGCTAGCTCTCCTCCGCTAGACACGTTAGCACACTGCTACACCCCCCATTGTACACCTGGATCCTCTCCTTACGCCTATAAAAGGGAGGTCCAGGGCCCTCTTACAGAGGGTGGACCGCGCGGGGAAGGACGGGACGGCGCTCGCGCAAGGCCGCTCGCTCCCTCCCGCGTGGACGCTTGTAACCCCCTACTGCAAGCGCACCCGACCTGGGCGCGGGGCTAACACGAAGGCCGCGGGTTCCACCTCCCACGCCTGTCTCCCTCCGGCTGCTTCTCCCCCCTTCGCGTTCCGCCTCGCGCCGACCCATCTGGGCTGGGGCATGCGGCGACAATTTACTCGTCGGTCCAGGGACCCCCCGGGTTTCGAAACGCCGACAGTTGGCGCGCTAGGTAGGGGCCTGCTGCGTGTTGACGAACAGCTTCCCGTCAAGCTCCAGATGGGCAGTCTCTAGCAACCACTCCAGCCTGGGACGGTGCTCCGTTTCGGGAGTCTTGAGTTCATGTCCCTCGACGGCAGCTACGACATGATACTCCTTCCCCCGCCGCGCGACAGCGACAATGGCGGTCGACAACCTGCCCGCCGGCGGGGAAATCGACGACGCCTTCCCCACGTGCGTGCACATTCTTATTATGAGAAGGGGTCATTCGAGCCTATGGAAATAGGATACTCTGTTTACATAGAAATCCCTACGTCCTTACATTCTATTTAGGATTAGGAATAGGTGTAATCAGACCTGCTTTTGACATATCTATCCTATCCTTATTTGGGTACCATATGCACCTCTTTGGGTTTCTATTGAATCGAGAAATTGGATTGTACATCTTTTTGATTTTGATATCGATTTTGATACATATAAGGTGTCCTACGGATAATGCAAATTGAAGCTATTTGATGTCTGACTCAGGCCTATATGTATATGACCGATCCCCTCCCCCGTCGACGGAGGAGGAGGCGGGGCAACCAAGGCCAAGCAGGAGGCGACACCTCGTCGGCTGTCGAGCGAGTCGACGGCGCCGGCGCCCCAACGGAGAGCACGTCGGGCATCGACCTCGCATCTGAGACGAAGACGAGCGCCGTCTCCCCGCAACACACCAACCTCAAGCAAACGGACGACGCCAGCACGCTCGCGAAGGACTTGCTGGCCGTCACCCTCGTACCTGAGACGACGGTGCAGTCAGTCCCTGACGTGACTTTGTCACCGCCCGTCGACCAAAAGGTACCGACCGATTCCCATCTCGCGCCTTTTGGATTCGGCCTCGACCCGCCAAGCAACTCCGCTTTGGTGGACGTTCTCATAGAGGCGAGTCCAAACCCTCTAGGGTATCGTGTGCGGTCACCCTGGGACCGGCTGACGGCCGTCCCGACCTACGGGCCCTCGGGGTCCGAGGAAGACGGCGAGCCCGACCTCTGTTGGGATTTCTCCGGACTTGGTAACCCCAGTGTTGTGCGGGACTTCATGACCGCATGAGACTACTGCCTTTCCGACTGTTCCGACGGTAGCCGCAGCCTCGGCGACAAGGACTACGGTCCAAGTCGCGAATGTTTCCACGTCGATCTAGGGGGTCCCGGCGAAGGCAACCATCTTGGTATACCGGAGAACGGTGATCCCCCTAGGCCCGTGCCTCGCATTGACATCCTTCGGGAGCTAGCTGTGGTCCCTGTTCCAGCGGGGGGTCATGACCCACAGCTCGAGCAAATCCGCGAGATGCAGGCCAGGCTCGACGAGGGAGCAGGAACGCTTGAGCCGATCCACCGGGACATCGGGCAGGAATGGGCGGGCCAACCTTCGGCCGGAGAAGCACGTCATCTCCCCTAGGGCATCCAGCACCGCATCGCCGACGACGTCAGGGTAAGGCCGCCACCGGTTTCCAGTAGAGTCGGACAGAACCTGGCTGCAGCGGCAATGCTTCTCCGCGCGATGCCGGAGCCATCAACCACCGAGGGGCGGCGTATCCAGGGAGAGCTCAGGAATCTCCTAGAGGACGTCGCGGTCCGACGGGCCGAAAGCTCCGCCTCCCGAAGGCAGGGGTACCCCTCGAAACATCGCGTCGTGACTTCCCGATTCATGCGGGAAGCCTCGGTCCACACCGGGCGCACGCGCAACACAGCGCCTGCGGCCCCGGGTCGCCTCGACAACGAGCACCATCACCACAGCCGTCGGGCCCACCTCGACGAGAGGGTGCGCCGAGGCTACCACCCCAGGCGTGGGGGACGCTACGACAGCGGGGAGGATCGGAGTCCTTTGCCCGAACCACCCGGTCCACAGGCTTTCAGTCGCGCCATACGACAGGCGCCGTTCCCGACCCGGTTCCGAACCCCGACTACTATCACAAAGTACTCGGGGGAGATGAGACCGGAACTGTGGCTCACGGACTATCGGCTGGCCTGCCAACTGGGTGGAACGGACGATGATAATCTCATCATCCGCAACCTCCCCCTGTTCCTCTCTGACACCGCTCGAGCCTGGCTGGAGCACCTGCCTCCGGGGCAGATCTCCAACTGGGACGACCTGGTCCAAGCCTTCGCCGACAATTTCCAAGGCACATACGTGCGCCCTGGAAACTCCTGGGATCTCCGAAGCTGCCGCCAGCAGCCGGGAGAGTCTCTCCGGGACTACATCCGGCGATTCTCGAAGCAGCGCACCGAGCTGCCCAACATCACCGATTCGGATGTCATCGGCGCGTTCCTCGCCGGCACCACCTGCCGCGACCTGGTGAGCAAGCTGGGTCGCAAGACCCCCACCAGGGCGAGCGAGCTGATGGACATTGACACCAAGTTCGCCTCTGGCCAGGAGGCGGTTGAGGCCATCTTCCGGAAGGACAAGTAGCCCCAGGGCCGCCCACCGGAAGAAGTCCCCAAGGCGTCAACTCAGCGCGGCACCAAGAAGAAAGGCAAGAAGAAGTCGCAAGTGAAACGCGACGCCACCGACGCGGACCTTGTCGCCGCCACCGAGTACAAGAACCCTCGGAAACCTCCTAGAGGTGCCAACCTCTTCGACAAGATGCTCAAGGAGCCGTGCCCCTATCATCAGGGGCCCATCAAGCACACCCTTGAGGAGTGTGCCATGCTTCGACGCCACTTTCACAAGGCCGGGCCACCCGCGGAGGGTGGCAAGGCTCTCGACGACGCTAAGAAGGAAGATCACAAGGCAGGAGAGTTCCCCGAGGTCCGCGACTGCTTCATGATCTACGGTGAGCAAGTGGCAAACGCCTCGGCTCGGCACCTCAAGCAAGAGCGTCGGGAGGTCTACTCGGTAAAGGTGGCGGCGCCAGTCTACCTAGACTGGTCCGACAAGCCCATCACCTTCGACCAGGCCGACCAACCCGACCATGTGCCGAGCCCGGGGAAATACCCGCTCGTTGTCAACCCCATCATCGGCAACGTCAGGCTCACCAGAGTCCTCATGGACGGAGGCAGCAGCCTCAACATCATCTACGCCGAGACCCTCGGGCTCCTGCGGATCGATCTGTCCTCGGTCCGGATGGGCACTGCGCCTTTCCACGGGATCATCCCCGGGAAGCGCATCCAACCCCTCGAACAACTCGATCTACCCGTCTGCTTTGGGACGCCCTCCAACTTTCGAAGGGAGACCCTCACGTTCGAAGTGGTCGGGTTTCGAGGAACCTACCACGCAGTGTTGGGGAGGCCATGCTACGCCAAGTTCATGGCCATCCCCAACTACACCTACCTCAAGCTCAAGATGTCGGGCCCCAACGGGGACATCACCGTCGGGCCCACGTACCGACACGCGTACGAATGCAACGTGGAGTGCGTGGAGTACGTCGAGGCCCTCGCCGAGTCCGAGGCCCTCATCGCCGACCTGGAGAACCTCTCTAGGGAGGCGCCAAACATGAAGCGCCACGCCGGCAACTTCGAGCCAGCGGAGACGGTTAAGTCCATCCCTCTCGACCCCTGCAACGACGCCTCCAAGCAGATCCGGATCGGCTCCGAGCTCGACCCCAAATAGGAAGCAGTGCTCGTCGACTTTCTCCGCGTAAACGCCGACGTTTTCGCGTGGAGTCCCTCGGACATGCCCGGCATACCGAGGGAAGTCGCCGAGCACTCGCTGGATATCCGAGCTAGAGCCCGACCCGTGAAGCAGCCTCTGCGCCGATTCGACGAAGAAAAGCGCAGAGCCATAGGCGAGGAGATCCACAAGCTAATGGTGGCAGGGTTCATCAAAGAGGTATTCCATCCCGAATGGCTTGTCAATCCTGTGCTTGTGAGGAAGAAAGGGGGGAAATGGCGGATGTGTGTAGACTACACTGGTCTAAACAAAGCATGTCCGAAAGTTCCCTACCCTCCGCCTCGCATCGATCAAATCGTGGATTCCACTGCTGGGTGCGAAACCCTATCTTTCCTCGATGCCTACTCAGGGTATCACCAGATCAGGATGAAAGAATCCGACCAGCTCGCGACTTCTTTCATCACACCCTTCGGCATGTACTGCTATGTTACCATGCCGTTTGGTTTGAGGAATGCGGGTGCAACGTACCAACGGTGCATGAACCATGTGTTCGGCGAACACATCGGCCGAACGGTCGAGGCCTACGTCGATGACATCGTAGTCAAGACGAGGAAAGCCTCTGACCTCCTTTCCGACCTTGAAGTGACATTCCGATGTCTCAAGGCGAAAGGCGTGAAGCTCAATCCCGAAAAGTGTGTCTTCGGGGTCCCCCGAGGCATGCTCTTGGGGTTCATCGTCTCCGAGCGGGGCATCGAGGCCAACCCGGAGAAGATCGCAACCATCACCAGCATGGGGCCCATCAAGGACTTGAAAGGCGTACAGAGGGTCATGGGATGCCTCGCGGCTCTGAGCCGTTTCATCTCGCACCTCGGCGAAAGAGGCCTGCCTCTGTACCGCCTCTTAAGGAAGGCTGAGTGCTTCGCTTGGACCCCTGAGGCCGAAGAAGCCCTCGGGAACCTGAAGGCGCTCCTCATGAACGCGCCCATCTTGGTGCCCCCCGCTGCCGGAGAAGCCCTCTTGATCTACGTCGTCGCGACCACTCAGGTGGTTATGAGAGCACCTAGAGGGGGGGGGGGGGTGAATAGGTGATCCTGTAAAACTTCAAAAACTTATAGCCACAAAAACTTGGTTAATTGTTAGCACAATAATTGCCAAGTGGCTAAAGAGGAATCCTCAACAAAACACAATAACCAATAAGGATCAATCACAGAGATGGCACGGTGGTTATCCCGTGGTTCGGCCAAGACCAACGCTTGCCTACTCCACGTTGTGGCGTCCCAACGGACGAGGGTTGCAATCAACCCCTCTCAAGCGGTCCAAAGACCTACTTGAATACCACGGTGTTTTGTTTGCTTTTTCTCAATCCCGTTTGCGAGGAATCTCCACAACTTGGAGCCTCTCGCCCTTACACTTGAAATTCACAAAGAACACGGAGCAAGGGAGGGATTAGCAACGCACACAAGACACAAGAGTCAGAGTGTCAACACGCACACAAATCGCAACAAGAGCTCACAACACGACTCAATGAGTTCACAACTCCACAAGAGCTCTATATGCTATCACAATGAAACGAATGCGCGAAATCTAAGTCTTGGTGCTTAGAAATGTTGTAGGAATGCTTGGTATACTCCTCCATGCGCCTAGGGGTCCCTTTTATAGCCCCAAGGCAGCTAGGAGCCGTTGAGAGCAATCAGGGAAGGCAATTCTTGCCTTCTGTCGTCTGGCGCACCGGACAGTCCGGTGCACACCGGACACTGTCCGGTGCCAGATTTCTTTCCTTAAATGGCGAAGCCGACCGTTGGCAGACCTGGAGCCGTTGGCGCACCGGACATGTCCGGTGCACACCGGACAGTCCGGTGCCATCTTCTAGCCGTTGGCTCGGCCACGTGTCCCACGCAGATTGCGCGGTCGACCGTTGGCCCGGCCGACCGTTGGCTCACCGGACAGTCTGGTGCACACCGGACAGTCCGGTGAATTTTAGCCGTACGTCGCCGATGAATTCCCGAGAGCGGCCACTTCGCTCGAACCAGCCTGGCGCACCGGACACTGTCCGGTGCACCACCGGACAGTCCGGTGCTCCCAGACTCAGCAGAGTCTTGGCTGCTCGAGCCAAGACATTTACAATTGGATTTTTCCTGTTTCCAGCACTTAGACACAATACATTAGTCCATAAAACAATGTACTAAGTCTGAGAAACATACCTTTATCCTTGATTTGTACTTTGTCCACCTCTTTACACTTAGGCACTTGTGTTGGACACTAAATCACCAAAACACTTAGAAATGGCCCAAGGGCACATTTCCCTTTCAATCTCCTCCTTTTTGGTGATTTATGCCAACACAACATAAAGCAAGTAGAACAAGTACAAAATCAAATCAAATAAGAATTCAAAATTGTTTTGATTCAATTTTGACATATATGGATCACTCCATGCCACCACTTGGTTTGTTTTTGCAAATCAAACTCAAATTCCTATCTCTAAGTCAAAACCACTTGTAGAGACATAAAGAGAGGTTTTCCAAAGAAATTTGATCAAGGATTTCAAAAACTCCCCCTTTTTCCCATAATCAACACTTCTCCCCACAAGAGGCCAACTTTTGACATAAAAGACAATAAAAGAGTTTTGACAAACCAAAAGCTCTAATCTACTATTTTCAAAATTTCTCAAGTGGTAGCTGATCCATTTATTGCTTTGGCCTTTATTTTCTCCCCCTTTGGCATCAAGCACCAAAACGGGATCAATCTTGGCCCTTTAACCCCATTGCCTCACCAAAATTTTCAAATAAGAACACAAAGGCAATAGGAGTATAAAGATGAACTTGGAAAAGTTACTCTTTCTCATCGGAGTGCTGTGGAAGTCTTGCATGGTCCAAGTCCACCTTTTCCCTTTCAATTCTCCTTGGAGACTAAAACAACCAAACTCAAGTACATGGTTAGTCTCAAAGGGTCAAGTTGTAGCACAGCTCCCCCTAAATATGTGCATCACTTGCAAAAAGGACTTGTGAGGTCCAGGGAGTGTTTGTACAACTTGAGCACCACAATAAGCAACAAAATGCAGAATGAACATGATCAAAGGCATAAACACATATATGCTACAATTCAATCCAAGTTCCGCGAATATAAGATATTGAGCTCACTACGCAGCCTGCAAAAGGTCTTCTCATCTAGAGGCTTGGTAAAGATATCGGCTAGCTGGTTCTCGGTGCTAACATGAAACACTTCGATATCTCCCTTTTGCTGGTGGTCTCTCAAAAAGTGATGCCGGATGTCAATGTGCTTTGTGCGGCTGTGCTCAATAGGATTTTCCGCTATTCGGATAGCACTCCCATTGTCACATAGGAGTGGGACTTTGCTCAGATTGTAGCCAAAGTCCCAGAGGGTTTGCCTCATCCAAAGCAGTTGCGCGCAACACTGTCCTGCGGCAACGTACTCGGCCTCAGCGGTGGATAGGGCAACGGAGGTTTGTTTCTTAGAGTTCCATGACACCAGGGACCTTCCTAAGAATTGGCACGTCCCCGATGTACTCTTCCTATCGACCTTACATCCAGCATAGTCGGAATCCGAGTACCCAATTAAGTCAAAGTTAGACCCCTTTGGATACCAGATCCCGAAGCAAGGCGTAGCGACTAAATATCTAAGAATTCGCTTCACAGCCACTAAGTGACACTCCTTAGGATCGGATTGAAATCTAGCACACATGCATACGCTAAGCATAATATCCGGTCTACTAGCACATAAATAAAGCAAAGAACCTAACATGGACCGGTATGCTTTTTGATCAACGGACTTACCACCTTTGTTGAGGTCGGTGTGTCCGTCAGTTCCCATCGGCGTCTTTGCGGGCTTGGCGTCCTTCATCCCAAATCGCTTTAGCAAGTCTTGTGTGTACTTCGTTTGGGAGATGAAAGTGCCGTCCTTGAGTTGCTTCACTTGAAATCCAAGGAAGTAGTTCAACTCGCCCATCATCGACATCTCGAATTTCTGCGTCATCACCCTGCTAAACTCTTCACAAGACTTTTGGTTAGTAGAGCCAAATATTATGTCATCGACATAAATTTGGCACACAAAAAGATCTCCATCACAAGTCTTAGTAAAAAGAGTTGGATCGGCCTTCCCGACCTTGAAAGCATTAGCAATTAAAAAGTCTCTAAGGCATTCATACCATGCTCTTGGGGCTTGCTTAAGTCCATAGAGCGCCTTAGAGAGCTTACACACGTGGTCGGGGTATCGTTCATCCTCAAAGCCAGGGGGTTGCTCCACGTACACCTCCTCCTTGATCGGCCCGTTGAGGAAAGCGCTCTTCACATCCATTTGGTACAACCTGAAAGAATCGTGAGTGGCATATGCTAGCAAGATACGAATTGATTCTAGCCTAGCCACGGGAGCAAAAGTCTCCTCAAAGTCCAAACCTGCGACTTGGGCATAACCTTTTGCCACAAGCCGAGCCTTGTTCCTTGTCACCACCCCGTGCTCGTCCTGTTTGTTGCGGAACACCCACTTGGTTCCCACAACATTTTGCTTGGGGCGAGGTACCAGTGTCCAAACTTCATTGCGCTTGAAATTGTTGAGTTCCTCCTGCATGGCCAACACCCAGTCCGGATCTAGCAAGGCCTCTTCTACCCTAAAAGGCTCAATAGAAGAGACAAAAGAGTAATGCTCACAAAAATTAACTAATCTTGAACGAGTAGTTACTCCCTTGCTAATATCACCCAATATCTGGTCGACAGGATGATCCCTTTGGATCGTTGCTCGAACTTGGGTTGGAGGTGCCTGAGGTGCTTCTTCCTCTTCAACTTGAACATCCTGTGCTCCCCCTTGATCATGCGCCTCCACTTGAGGTACCTGTTCGTCATCTTGGGTTGGGGGATGCACCATAGTTGAGGAAGACGATTGATCTTGCTCCAAATGTTCTTGAGGCCGTACATCTCCAATCGCCATGGTACGTATTGCGGCCGTTGGAACGTCTTCTTCATCTACATTATCAAGATCAACAACTTGCTCTCTTGGAGAGCCATTAGTCTCATCAAATACAACGTCGCTAGAGACTTCAATCAAACCCGATGATTTGTTGAAGACCCTATACGCCTTTGTATTTGAATCATAACCTAATAAAAACCCTTCTACGGCTTTGGGAGCAAATTTGGAATTCCTACCCTTCTTCACTAGAATGTAGCATTTACTCCCAAATACACGAAAGTACGATACATTGGGTTTGTTACCAGTCAGCAGCTCATATGAAGTCTTCTTAAGGAGGCGGTGAAGGTAGACCCTGTTGATGGCGTGGCAAGCCGTGTTCACGGCTTCCGACCAAAAGCACTCGGGGGTCTTGAACTCTCCAAGCATAGTCCTCGCCATATCTATGAGTGTCCTGTTCTTCCTCTCTACCACACCATTTTGCTGAGGTGTGTAGGGAGCGGAGAACTCGTGCTTGATCCCCTCCTCAAGGAACTCCTCCACTTGAAGATTCTTGAATTCGGACACGTTGTCGCTCCTTATCTTCTTCACCTTGAGCTCAAATACATTTTGAGCTCTCCTGAGGAAGCGCTTGAGGATCCCTTGGGTTTCAGACTTATCCTGCAAAAAGAACACCCAAGTGAAGCGGGAAAAGTCATCAACAATAACTAAACCATACTTACTTCCTCCTATGCTCAGATAGGCGACGGGTCCGAAGAGGTCCATATGCAGCAGCTCCAGAGGTCTTGACGTGGTGATCACATTCTTGCTGTGATGTGCTCCTCCCACTTGTTTACCTGCTTGACAAGCTGCACAAGGTCTATCTTTTTCGAAATGAACATTGGTTAGACCTATCACGTGTTCTCCCTTTAGAAGCTTGTGGAGGTTCTTCATCCCCACATGTGCTAAGCGGCGATGCCACAACCAGCCCATGCAAGTCTTAGCCATTAAGCATGCATCTAGACCGGCCTCTTCTTTTGCAAAATCAACTAAGTAAAGTTTGCCGTCTAGTACACCCTTAAAAGCTAGTGAACCATCACATCTTCTAAAGACAGACACATCTACATTTGTAAATAAACAATTATATCCCATATTACATAATTGACTAACAGATAGTAAATTATATCCAAGAGACTCTACTAAAAACACATTAGAGATAGAGTGCTCATTGGAGATTGCAATTTTACCTAGCCCTTTTACCTTGCCTTGATTCCCATCACCGAATATTATTGAATCTTGGGAATCTTTGTTTTTGACGTAGGAGGTGAACATCTTCTTCTCCCCCGTCATATGGTTTGTGCATCCGCTGTCAATAATCCAGCTTGAACCCCCGGATGCATAAACCTGCAAGGCAAATTTAGGCTTGGGTCTTAGGTACCCAACTCATGTTGGGTCCTACAAGGTTAGCACAAATATCCTTAGGGACCCAAATGCAAGTTTTGTTTCCCTTGCATCTTGCCCCTAATTTTCTAGCAACAATCTTCCTATCCTTTCTACAAATAGCAAAAGAAGCATTTAAAGCATGATATATTGTAGAAGGTTCATTTACTTTCCTAGGAACATTAACAACATTTCTCCTAGGCATATTATGAATAACATTTCTCCTACCAACATTTCTATCATGCACATAAGAAGAACTAGAAGCAAACATGGCATGAGAATCAAAGGCATTATATGCATTACAACTCCTATAAGCATTTCTATATTGTCTCCTATCATGGTACATAAAGGCATGGTTCTTTTGCACACTACTAGCCATAGGGGCCTTCCCTTTCTCCTTGGCGGAGATGGGAGCCTTATGGCTTGTCAAGTTCTTGGCTTCCCTCTTGTAGCCAAGTCCATCCTTAATTGAGGGGTGTCTACCAGTCGTGTAGGCATCCCTTGCAAATTTTAGCTTGTCAAATTCATTCTTGCTAGTCTTAAGTTGGGCATTAAGACTAGCTAATTCCTCATTTAATTTGGAAATTGAAACTAAATGATCACTACAAGCATCAATGTCAAAATCTTTACACCTGTTACAAGTTTCAACAATTTCTACACAAGAATTAGATTTACTAGCTACTTCTAGTTTAGCATTTAAATCATCATTAAAACCTTTTAACGTAGCAATAGTTTCATGACAAGAAGATAATTCACTAGAGAGCATTTCATTCCTTTTAATTTCTAGAGCAAGAGACTTTTGTGCTTCTACAAATTTATCATGTTCTTCATACAACAAATCCTCTTGCTTTTCTAAAAGAATATTCTTATCATTCAAGGCATCAATCAATTCATTAATTTTGTCTACCTTGGTTCTATCTAGGCCCTTAAATAAGCATGAGTAATCTATCTCATCATCATCACTAGACTCATCCTCACTTGAAGAAGCATAAGTACTAGTATCATGAGTGCTTACTTTCTTCTCTCTTGCCATGAGGCAAGTGTCACGCTCGTTTGGGAAGAGGGATGACTTGTTGAAGGCGGTGGCGGCGAGTCCTTCATTGTCGGAGTCGGAGGAGGAGCAATTCGAATCCCACTCCTTGCCTAGATGTGCCTCGCCCTTTGCCTTCTTGTATGCCTTCTTCTTCTCCCTCTTGCTCCCTTGGTCCTGTTCACTATCATTGTCGGGACAGTTAGCAATAAAATGACCAAGCTTACCGCATTTGAAGCATGAGCGCTTCCCCTTGGCTTTGGTCTTGCTTGGCTGTCCCTTGCGACCCTTAAGCACCGTCTTGAATCTTTTGATGATGAGGGCCATCTCTTCATCATTAAGTCCGGCCGCCTCAATCTGTGCCACCTTGCTAGGTAGCGCCTCCTTGCTTCTTGTTGCCTTGAGAGCAAGGGGTTGTGGCTCGTTGATCGGACCATTCAAGGCGTCGTCCACGTACCTCGCCTCCTTGATCATCATTCGCCCGCTAACGAATTTTCCGAGGACTTCTTCGGGCGACATTTTGGTGTACCTGGGATTCTCACGAATATTATTCACCAAATGAGGATCAAGAACGGTAAAGGACCTTAACATCAGTCGGACGACGTCGTGGTCCGTCCATCGCGTGCTTCCGTAGCTCCTTATTTTGTTGATAAGGGTCTTGAGCTGGTTGTATGTTTGAGTTGGCTCCTCGCCCCTTATCATCACGAACCTTCCAAGCTCGCCCTCCACCAACTCCATTTTGGTGAGCAAGGTGACGTCGTTCCCCTCATGAGAGATCTTGAGGGTGTCCCAGATCTGCTTGGCATTGTCCAAGCCGCTCACCTTGTGATACTCGTCCCTGCACAAAGAGGCTAGCAACACAGTAGTAGCTTGTGCATTTTTATGAACCTGTTCATTAATAAACACAGGGCTATCTGAGCTATCAAATTTCATTCCACTTTCCACAATCTCCCAAATGCTTGGATGGAGAGAAAACAAGTGAGTACGCATTTTGTGGCTCCAAAATCCGTAGTCCTCTCCATCAAAGTGAGGGGGCTTGCCAAGTGGAATGGGGAGCAATTGAGCATTTGAGCTATGCGGAATGCGCGAATAATCGAAAGAAAAGTTTGAGTTAACCGTCTTTCGTCTGTCGTAGTCGTCGTTGTCCTTTTGGGAGGAGGAAGATTCGTCGCTGTCGTAGTAGACAATTTCCTTGATGCGCCTTGTCTTCTTCTTCCTCCCGTCTTTTCTTTTGTGGCCCGAGCCTGAGTCGGTGGGCCTGTCATCATTGGGCTCGTTGACGAAGGACTCCTTCTCCTTGTCGTTGATCACCATCCCCTTGCCCTTAGGATCCATCTCTTCGGGCGGTTAGTCCCTTTCTTGAAGAGAACGGCTCCGATACCAATTGAGAGCACCTAGAGGGGGGTGAATAGGTGATCCTGTAAAACTTCAAAAACTTATAGCCACAAAAACTTGGTTAATTGTTAGCACAATAATTGCCAAGTGGCTAAAGAGGAATCCTCAACAAAACACAATAACCAACAAGGATCAATCACAGAGATGGCACGGTGGTTATCCTGTGGTTCGGCCAAGACCAACACTTGCCTACTCCACGTTGTGGCGTCCCAACGGACGAGGGTTGCAATCAACCCCTCTCAAGCGGTCCAAAGACCTACTTGAATACCACGGTGTTTTGTTTGCTTTTTCTCAATCCCGTTTGCGAGGAATCTCCACAACTTGGAGCCTCTCGCCCTTACACTTGAAATTCACAAAGAACACGGAGCAAGGGAGGGATTAGCAACGCACACAAGACACAAGAGTCAGAGTGTCAACACGCACACAAATCGCAACAAGAGCTCGCAACACGACTCAATGAGTTCATAACTCCACAAGAGCTCTATATGCTATCACAATGAAACGAATGCGCGAAATCTATGTCTTGGTGCTTAGAAATGTTGTAGGAATGCTTGGTATACTCCTCCATGCGCCTAGGGGTCCCTTTTATAGCCCCAAGGCAGCTAGGAGCCGTTGAGAGCAATCAGGGAAGGCAATTCTTGCCTTCTGTCGTCTGGCGCACCGGACAGTCCGGTGCACACCGGACACTGTCCGGTGCCAGATTTCTTTCCTTAAATGGCGAAGCCGACCGTTGGCAGACCTGGAGCCGTTGGCGCACCGGACATGTCCGGTGCACACCGGACAGTCCGGTGCCATCTTCTAGCCGTTGGCTCGGCCACGTGTCCCGCGCAGATTGCGCGGTCGACCGTTGGCCCGGCCGACCGTTGGCTCACCGGACAGTCCGGTGCACACCGGACAGTCCGGTGAATTTTAGTCGTACGTCGCCGATGAATTCCCGAGAGCGGCCACTTCGCTCGAACCAGCCTGGCGCACCGGACACTGTCCGGTGCACCATCGGACAGTCCGGTGCTCCCAGACTCAGCAGAGTCTTGGCTGCTCGAGCCAAGACATTTACAATTGGATTTTTCCTGTTTCCAGCACTTAGACACAATACATTAGTCCATAAAACAATGTACTAAGTCTGAGAAACATACCTTTATCCTTGATTTGTACTTTGTCCACCTCTTTACACTTAGGCACTTGTGTTGGACACTAAATCACCAAAACACTTAGAAATGGCCCAAGGGCACATTTCCCTTTCAGGTTAGCGCCGCGATTGTGGTTTAGAGACGAGAAGAGGGGCATGCATTGCCCGTCCAGAGGCCAGTCTACTTCATCAGTGAGGTACTGTCCGAGACCAAGATCCGCTACCCACAAATTCAGAAGCTGCTGTACGCAGTGATCCTGACGCGACGGAAGTTGCGACACTACTTTGAGTCTCATCCGGTAACTGTGGTGTCATCCTTCTTCCTGGGGGAGATCATCCAGTCCCGAGAGGCCTCGGGTAGAATTGCAAAGTGGGCGGTGGAGATCATGGGCGAGACGATCTCGTTCGCCCCTCGGAAGGCCATCAAGTCCCAGGTCTTGGCGGACTTCGTGGCTGAATGGGTCGACACCCAGCTCCCAACAGCTCCGATCCAACCGGAACTCTGGACCATGTTTTTCGATGGGTCGCTGATGAAGACGGGGGCCGGCGCGGGCCTGCTCTTCATCTCGCCCCTCGGGAAGCACCTACGCTACGTGCTATGCCTCCACTTCCCAGCGTCCAACAACGTGGCTGAGTACGAGGCTCTGGTAAACGGGTTGCGAATCGCCATCGAGCTAGGGGTCCGACGCCTCGATGCTCGCGGTGACTCGCAGCTCATCATCGACCAAGTCATGAAGCACTCCCACTGCCGCGACCCGAAGATGGAAGCCTACTGCGATGAGGTTCGGCGCCTGGAAGACAAGTTCTACGGGCTCGAGCTCAACCACATCGCCCGACGCTACAACGAGATTGCGGACGAGCTGGCTAAAATAGCCTTGGGGTGAACAACGGTTCCCCCGGACGTATTCTCCCGAGACCTGCATCAACCCTCCGTCAAGACCGACGACACGCCCGAGCCCAAGAAGGCCTCGACCTAGCCCGAGGCACCCTCGGCTCAGTCCGAGGTACCCTCGGCACAGTTCGAGGTACCCTCGGCTCGGCCTGAGGCACCCTCGGCTCAGCCCGAGGCACCCTCGGCTTGGCCCGAGGTACCCTCGGCCCCCGAGGGTGAGGCACTGTGCATCGAGGGGGGAGCGGAGCGAGGTCACGCCTAATCGAAACTGGTAGACCTCGTACCTGCAATATCTCCACCGAGGAGAGCTACCCCTCGACCAAGCCGAAGCTCGGCGGTTGGCGCTGCGCGCCAAGTCGTTCGTCTTGCTGGGAGATGAGAAGGAGCTCTACCACCGCAGCCCCTCGGGCATCCTCCAGCGATGCATTTCCATCGCCGAAGGCCAGGAGCTCTTACAAGAGATACACTCGGGGGCTTGCGGCCATCACGCAGCACCTCGAGCCCTTGTTGGAAACGCCTTTCGACAAGGTTTCTACTGGCCGACGGCGGTGGCCGACGCCACTAGAATTGTCCGCACCTGCGAAGGGTGTCAGTTCTACGCGAGGCAGACCCACCTGCCCGCTCAGGCTCTGCAGACCATACCCATCACCTGGACGTTTGCTGTGTGGGGTCTGGACCTAGTCGGCCCCTTGCAGAAGGCACCCGAGGGCTACACGCACCTGTTGGTTGCCATCGACATATTCTCCAAATGGATCGAGGTCCGACCCCTAAACAGCATCAGGTCCGAACAGGCGGTGACGTTCTTCACCAACATCATCCATCGCTTTGGGGTCCCGAACTCCATCATCACCGACAACGGCACCCAGTTCACCGGCAGAAAGTTCCTGGACTTCTGCGAGGATCACCACATCCGAGTGGACTGGGTCGCCGTGGCTCACCCCATGGTGAATGGGCAAGTAGAGCGGGCTAACGGCATGATCCTGCAAGGGCTCAAGCCGCGGATCTACAACGACCTCAACAAGTTCGGCAAGCGATGGATGAAGGAGCTCCCCTCGGTGGTCTGGAGTCTGAGGACAACGCCGAGCCAAGCCACGGGCTTCACACCGTTCTTTCTAGTCTATGGGGCCGAGGCCATCTTGCCCACAGACTTAGAATACGGTTCCCCGAGGACGAGGGCCTACGCCGACCAAAGCAATCGAGCCAATCGAGAAGACTCACTGGACCAGCTGGAAGAGGCTCGGGACATGGCCTTACTACACTCGGCACAGTACCAGCAGTCCCTGTGACGCTACCACGCCCGAGGGGTTCAGTCCCGAGACCTCCAGGTGGGCGACCTGGTGCTCGGCTGCGACAAGACGCCCGAGGGCGGCACAAACTCACGCCTCCCTGGGAAGGGCCGTTAGTCGTCACCAAGGTTCTGAAGCCCGGAACATACAAGCTGGCCAACAGTCAAGGCGAGGTCTACAACAACGCTTGGAACATCCAAGAGCTACGTCGCTTCTACCCTTAAGAAGCTTCCAAGTTATTCGTACACCCCGTTCACACACAAAGTTTGGTCGTCAAGGAAGGGTCAGCCTTGCCTCGGCAAAGCCTAACCCTCCCTCGGGGGCTAGAAGGGGGGAACCCCCTCTGCGTCGAAATTTTCCTCAAAAAAGAAAAAAAATCTTTTCTGCCAGAATGCCTTTCGTGCTTTTCGACTACTTCGAAAGTGGATCCTGAAAACGACGGAGTACATGTAAGCAGCCAAGGCTGACCGAGCCAAGGGACTCCTACGCCTCCAGGATACGGATACCTCACTCATCACCTTCTGCGATAAGTAACTCACGCGTGGATAAGTGATTCCGCAGACCGAACAAGTCTTCACGCTCGAAAGCTCCTCTGCCGGAACGATTTTTCGGGCCTTCTCGACTGCGTCGGTGACAGAACCCTATGGACGAGTAAGAGTGCGCGTAAGTGAAAGGGAAATGTGCCCTTGGGCCATTTCTAAGTGTTTTGGTGATTTAGTGCCCAACACAGGTGCCTAATTGTAAAATGGTGGACAAAGTACAAATCAAGGATAAAGGTATGTTTCTCAAACTTAATACATTGTTTTATGGACTAATGTATTGTGTCTAAGTGCTGGAAACAGAAAAAATCGAGTTGGAGAAGAGATGGCTCGAGCAGCCAAAGTCTGCCAGTCTGGGTGCACCGGACTGTCCGGTGGTGCACCGGACAGTGTCCGGTGCGCCAGGATGGCTTGGGCAAAGTGGCTGCTCTCGGGACTTCGACGGCGGTGTACGGCTAAAATTCACCGGACTGTTCGGTGGGCCGCTCACAGGCGAACTCGTCGCTCTTGGGAAACCATCAACGGCGTACGACTAAAAATCACCGGACTGTCCGGTGTGCACCGGACTGTCCGGTGAGCCAACGGTCGGCCGGGCCAACGGTCGGCCGCGCAATCTGCGCGGGACACATGGCCGAGTCAACGGCTAGAAGATGGCACCGGACTGTCCGGTGTGCACCGGACATGTCAAGTGCACCAACGGCTCCCAAGTGCCAACGGTCGACTGCGCTGTTTATGGAAAGAAATCGGGTACCGGACATGTCCGGTGTGCACCGGACTGTCCGGTGCGCCAGACGACAGAAGGCAAGAATTGCCTTCCCAGATTGCTCCCAACGGCTCCTAGCTGCCTTGGGGCTATAAAAGGGACCCCTAGGCGCATGGAGGAGTATACCAAGCATCCTTTGAGCATCATTGATCACTCACACTTCATTCTTGCGCACTTGTTCGACATTTTAGTGATTTGAGCTCCGTTCTAGTGTGCTAGTCTCTTGAGCTCAAGTCTGGGTTTTGCGTGTGCGTATTCGCTGTGATCTTTGTGTCGTGTGTGAGTTGCTAATCCCTCCCTTGCTCTGTGATTCTTCGTGAACATCTTGTGTAAGGGCGAGAGGCTCCAAGCTGTGGAGATTCCTCGCAAACGGGATTAAGAGAAGCAAAGCAACACCGTGGTATTCAAGTTGGTCTTTGGACCGCTTGAGAGGGGTTGATTGCAACCCTCGTCCATTGGGACGCCACAACGTGGAGTAGGCAAGCGTTGGTCTTGGCCGAACCACGGGATAACCACTGTGCCATCTCTGTGATTGATATCTCTTGGTTATTGTGTTGTTTTGAGATCCTTCTCTAGCCACTTGGCAAATTACTGTGCTAACAAGTAACCAAGTTTTGTGGCTTAAGTTTTTGAAGTGTTACAGGATCACCTATTCACCCCCCCTCTAGGTGCTCTCAATTGGTATCGAAGCCGTTCTCTTCAAGAAAGGGACTAACCGTCTGGAGAGATGGATCCTAAAGGCAAGGGGATGGTGATCAACGACAAGGAGAAGGAGTCCTTCGTCAACGAGCCCAATGATGACAGGCCCACCGACTCAGGCTCGGGCCACAAAAGAAAAGACGGGAGGAAGAAGAATACAAGGCGCATCAAGGAAATTGTCTACTACGACAGCGACGAATCTTCCTCCTCCCAAAAGGACGACGACGACTACGATAGACGAAAGACGGTTAACTCAAACTTTTCTTTCGATTATTCGCGCATCCCGCATAGTTCAAATGCTCAATTACTCCCCATTCCACTTGGCAAGCCCCCTCACTTTGATGGAGAGGATTACAGATTTTGGAGTCACAAAATGCGTACTCACCTGTTTTCTCTCCATCCAAGCATTTGGGAGATTGTGGAAAGTGGAATGAAATTTGATAGCTTGGATAGCCCTGTGTTTATTAATGAACAGATTCATAAAAATGCACAAGCTACTACTGTGTTGCTAGCCTCTTTGTGCAGGGACGAGTATCACAAGGTGAGCGGCTTGGACAATGCCAAGCAGATCTGGGACACCCTCAAGATCTCTCATGAGGGAAACGACGTCACCTTGCTCACCAAAATGGAGTTGGTGGAGGGCGAGCTTGGACGGTTCGCGATGATAAGGGGCGAGGAGCCGACACAAACATACAACCGGCTCAAGACCCTTATCAACAAAATAAGGAGCTACGGGAGCACGCGATGGACGGACCACGACGTCGTCCGCCTAATGCTAAGGTCATTTACCGTTCTTGATCCTCATTTGGTGAACAATATACGTGAAAATCCCAGGTACACCAAGATGTCGCCCGAAGAAGTTCTTGGGAAGTTCGTAAGCGGGCGAATGATGATCAAGGAGGCAAGATACGTGGACGACGCGTTGAACGGTCCTAGTCATGAGCCTCAACCCATTGCTCTCAAGGCAACAAGGAGCAAGGAGGCGCTACCAAGCAAGGTGGCGCAAGTTGAGGCGGCCGGACTCAATGATGAGGAGATGGCCCTCATCATTAAGCGCTTCAAGACGGCGCTTAAAGGTCGCAAGGGGCAGCCAAGCAAGACCAAAGCCAAGGGGAAGCGCTCATGCTTCAAATGCGGTAAGCTTGGTCATTTTATTGCTAACTGTCCCGACAATGATAGTGATCAGGACCAAGGGAACAAGAGGGAGAAAAAGAAGCATTACAAGAAGGTCAAGGGCGAGGCACATATCGGAAAGGAGTGGGATTCGGATTGTTCCTCCTCCGATTCTGACAATGGACTCGCCGCCACCGCCTTCAACAAGTCATCCCTCTTCCCCAACGAGCGTCACACTTGCCTCATGGCAAGAGAGAGGAAAGTAAGCACTCATACTAGTACTTATGCTTCTTCGAGTGAAGATGAGTCTAGTGATGATGATGAGATAGATTACTCATGCTTATTCAAGGGATTAGATAGAACCAAGGTAGACAAAATTAATGAATTAATTGATGCCTTGAATGACAAGAATATGCTTTTAGAAAAACAAGAGGATTTGTTGTATGAAGAACATGATAAATTTGTAGAAGCACAGAAATCTCTTGCTCTAGAAATTAAGAGGAATGAAATGCTCTCTAGTGAATTATCTTCTTGTCATGAAACTATTGCTAAGTTAAAAAGTTTTAATGATGATTTAAATGCTAAACTAGAAGTAGCTAGTAAATCTAATTCTTGTGTAGAAATTGTTGAAACTTGTAATAGGTGTAAAGATTTTGACATTGATGCTTGTAGTGATCATTTAGTTTCAATTTCCAAATTAAATGATGAATTAGCTAGTCTTAGTGCCCAACTTAAGACTAGCAAGAATGAATTTGACAAGCTAAAATTTGCAAGGGATGCCTACACGATTGGTAGACACCCCTCAATTAAGGATGGACTTGGCTACAAGAGGGAAGCCAAGAACTTGACAAGCCATAAGGCTCCCATCTCCGCCAAGGAGAAAGGGAAGGCCCCTATGGCTAGTAGTGTGCAAAAGAACCATGCCTTTATGTACTATGATAGAAGACAACCTAGAAATGCTTATAGGAGTTGTAATGCCTTTGATTCTCATGCCATGGTTGCCTCTAGTTCTTCTTATGTGCATGATAGAAATGTTGGTAGGAGAAATGTTATTCATAATATGCCTAGGAGAAATGTCGTTAATGTTCCTAGGAAAGTTAATGAACCTTCTACAATATATCATGCTTTAAATGCTTCTTTTGCTATTTGTAGAAAGGATAGGAAGATAGTTGCTAGAAAATTAGGGGCAAGATGCAAGGGAGACAAAACTTGCATTTGGGTCCCTAAGGATATTTGTGCTAACCTTGCAGGACCCAACATGAGTTGGGTACCTAAGACCCAAGCCTAAATTTGTCTTGCAGGTTTATGCATCCGGGGGTTCAAGCTGGATTATTGACAGCGGATGCACAAACCATATGACGGGGGAGAAGAAGATGTTCACCTCCTACGTCAAGAATAAAGATTCCCAAGATTCAATAATATTCGGTGATGGGAATCAAGGCAAGGTAAAAGGGTTAGGTAAAATTGCAATCTCAAATGAGCACTCTATCTCTAATGTGTTTTTAGTAGAGTCTCTTGGATATAATTTGCTATCTGTTAGTCAATTATGCAATATGGGATATAACTGTTTGTTTACAAATGTAGATGTGTCTGTCTTTAGAAGATGTGATGGTTCACTAGCTTTTAAGGGTGTACTAGACGGCAAGCTTTACTTAGTTGATTTTGCAAAAGAAGAGGCCGGTCTAGATGCATGCTTAATGGCTAAGACTTGCATGGGCTGGCTGTGGCATCGCCGCTTAGCACATGTGGGGATGAAGAACCTCCACAAGCTTCTAAAGGGAGAACACGTGATAGGTCTAACCAATGTTCATTTCGAAAAAGATAGACCTTGTGCAGCTTGTCAAGCAGGGAAACAGGTGGGAGGCTCTCATCACACCAAAAATGTGATGACAACATCAAGACCCCTGGAGCTGCTACATATGGACCTCTTCGGACCCGTCGCCTATCTGAGCATAGGAGGAAGTAAGTATGGTCTAGTTATCGTTGATGACTTTTCCCGCTTCACTTGGGTGTTCTTTTTGCAGGATAAGTCTGAAACCCAAGGGACCCTCAAGCGCTTCCTAAGGAGAGCTCAAAATGAGTTTGAGCTCAAGGTGAAGAAGATAAGGAGCGACAACGGGTTCGAATTCAAGAACCTTCAAGTGGAGGAGTTCCTTGAGGAGGAGGGGATCAAGCACGAGTTCTCCGCTCCCTACACACCTCAGCAAAATGGTGTGGTAGAGAGGAAGAACAGGACACTCATAGTGTCGGCGTTTCGAGACCGGGGGGTCCCCGAGCCGACGAGTGAGTGTGCCGCGTGCCCCAGCCCAGATGGGTCGAGCGCGTGGGCGAGCGCGAAGGGGGGAAGAGCGAGGTGGCCGGAGCCGGGTCATGAGGGAGGCGGAGATCCCGCGGCCTTCGTGTTCGTCCCGCGCCCAGGTCGGGTGCGCTTGCAGTAGGGGGTTACAAGCGTCCGCGCGGGTGAGGGGAGCGAGCGGCCCCAAGAGAGCGCCTGCCCCTGCCCTCGTTCCCGCGAGGCCAACCTCCTCTAAGAAGGCCCTGGTCCTTCCTTTTATAGGCGTAAGGAGAGGATCCAGGTGTACAAATGGGGGTGTAGCAAGGTGCTACGTGTCTAGCGGGGGAGAGCTAGTGCCCTAAGTACATGCCAAGGTGGCAGCCGGAGAGATCTTGGCACCCAGCTGGTGTGGCGTCGTGGCTGTCGGAGAAGCAATGGAGCCTGGCGGGGGGACAGCTGTCGGAGTGGTTGGGCCCTTGCTGACGTCCCCCTGCTTCCGTAAGGGAGCTGAGAGCCGCCGTCGTCATGGGTCCAGCGGGGCACCATCATTGCCTATCTGGCGGAGCTAGCCAGATGGGACGTCGGTCCTGTTTTCTGCGGCCCGAGTCGGCTCGGGGTAGGGTGATGATGGCGCTTCCTGTTGACGTGGCGGACTTATGCCCTAGGTCGGGCGACGTGGAGGCTCCTCCGAAGCCGAGGTCGAGTCTGTCCTGCATGGCCGAGGCCGAGCCCGAGCTCTTGGGTCGGGCGAGGCGGAGGTCGTTCAGCAGAGGCCAGGGCGGAGTCCGAGCCCTGGGTCGGGCGAAGCGGAGTTCGTCGTCTTCCGGGACCTTAGCCCGAGTCTGAGCCCTGGGTCGGGCGGAGCGGAGTTCGCCGTCTTCCGGGGCCTTAGCCCGAGTCCGAGCCCTGGGTCGGGCGGAGCGGAGTTCGCCGTCTTCCGGGGCCTTAGCCCGAGTCCGAGCCCTGGGTCGGGCGGAGCGGAGTTCGCCGTCTTCCGGGGCCTTAGCCCGAGTCCGAGCCCTGGGTCGGGCAGAGCGGAGTTCGCCGTCTTCCGGGGCCTTAGCCCGAGCCCTGGGTCAGGCGGAGCTTCCTATGGCGCTTTTGGCCAAGCCTGGCCGCCCGTCAGTCTCACTCTTTGCGTTAAATGCCCCAGTGACTTGGTCGGTCGGCGCGGTGATTTAGTCAGGGTTGCTTCTTAACGAAGGCAAGGCCTCGGGCGAGCCGGAGATGCGTCTGCCGTAAAAAAGGGGGCCTCGGGCGAGACGGAAACACCTCAGGGTCGGCTGCCCTTGCCCGAGGCTAGGCTCGGGCGTGGCGTGATCGAGTCGCTCGTATGGACTGATCCCTGACTTAATCAAACCCATCAGGCCTCTGCAACTTTATGCTGATGGGGGTTACCAGCTGAGAATTAGGCGTCTTGAGGGTACCCCTAATTATGGTCCCCGACACATAGATATGGCGAGGACTATGCTTGGAGAGTTCAAGACCCCCGAGTGTTTTTGGTCGAAAGCCGTGAACACGGCTTGCCACGCCATCAACAGGGTCTACCTTCACCGCCTCCTCAAGAAGACCTCATACGAGCTGTTAACTGGTAACAAACCCAATGTGTCTTATTTTCGTGTATTTGGGAGCAAATGTTATATTCTTGTGAAGAAAGGTAGAACTTCTAAATTTGCTCCCAAAGCTGTAGAAGGGTTTTTGTTAGGTTATGATTCAAATACAAAGGCGTATAGGGTCTTCAACAAATCATCGGGTTTGGTTGAAGTCTCTAGCGACGTTGTATTTGATGAGACTAATGGCTCTCCAAGAGAGCAAGTTGTTGATCTTGATGATGTAGATGAAGAAGACGTTCCAACGGCCGCGATACGCACCATGGCGATTGGAGATGTACGGCCTCAGGAACATTTGGAGCAAGATCAACCGTCTTCCTCAACTATGGTGCATCCCCCAACCCAAGATGACGAACAGGTACCTCAAGTGGAGGCACATGATCAAGGGGGAGCACAGGATGTTCAAGAGGAAGAAGCACCTCAGGCACCTCCAACCCAAGTTCGAGTGACAATTCAAAGGGATCATCCCGTCGACCAGATATTGGGTGATATTAGCAAGGGAGTATCTACTCGCTCAAGATTAGTTAATTTTTGTGAGCATTACTCTTTTGTCTCTTCTATTGAGCCTTTCAGGGTAGAAGAGGCCTTGCTAGATCCGGACTGGGTGTTGGCCATGCAGGAGGAACTCAACAACTTCAAGCGCAACAAAGTTTGGACACTGGTGCCTCGTCCCAAGCAAAATGTTGTGGGAACCAAGTGGGTGTTCCGCAACAAACAGGACGAGCACGGGGTGGTGACGAGGAACAAGGCTCGACTTGTGGCAAAAGGTTATGCCCAAGTCGCAGGTTTGGACTTTGAGGAGACTTTTGCTCCTGTGGCTAGGCTAGAATCAATTCATATCTTGCTAGCATATGCCGCTCACCATTCTTTCAGGTTGTACCAAATGGATGTGAAGAGCGCTTTCCTCAACGGGCCGATCAAGGAGGAGGTGTACGTGGAGCAGCCCCCTGGCTTCGAGGATGAACGGTACCCCGACCACGTGTGTAAGCTCTCTAAGGCGCTCTATGGACTTAAGCAAGCCCCAAGAGCATGGTATGAATGCCTTAGAGACTTTTTAATTGCTAATGCTTTCAAGGTTGGGAAAGCCGATCCAACTCTTTTTACTAAGACTTGCGATGGTGATCTTTTTGTGTGCCAAATTTATGTCGACGACATAATATTTGGTTCTACTAACCAAAAGTCTTGTGAAGAGTTTAGCAGGGTGATGACGCAGAAATTCGAGATGTCGATGATGGGCGAGTTGACCTACTTCCTTGGGTTCCAAGTGAAGCAACTCAAGGACGGCACCTTCATCTCCCAAACGAAGTACACACAAGATTTGCTAAAGAGGTTTGGGATGAAGGACGCCAAGCCCGCAAAGACGCCGATGGGAACCGACGAACACACCGACCTCAACAAAGGAGGTAAGTCCGTTGATCAAAAAGCATACCGGTCCATGATAGGTTCTTTGCTTTATTTATGTGCTAGTAGACCGGATATTATGCTTAGCGTATGCATGTGTGCTAGATTTCAATCCGATCCGAAGGAGTGTCACTTAGTGGTTGTGAAGCGAATTCTTCGATATTTAGTCGCTACGCCTTGCTTCGGGATCTGGTATCCAAAGGGGTCTAACTTTGACTTGATTGGGTACTTAGATTCCGACTATGCTGGATGTAAGGTCGACTGTCGGGGACCATAATTAGGGGTACCCTCAAGACGCCCAATTCTCAGCTGGTAACCCCCATCAGCATAAAGCTGCAGAGGCCTGATGGGTTTGATTAAGTCAGGGATCAGTCCATACGAGCGACTCGATCACGCCACGCCCGAGCCTAGCCTCGGGCAAGGGCAGCCGACCCTGAGGTGTTTTCGTCTCGCCCGAGGCCCCCTTTTTTACGGCAGACGCATCTCCGGCTCGCCCGAGGCCTTGCCTTCGTTAAGAAGCAACCCTGACTAAATCACCGCGCCGACCGACCAAGTCACTGGGGCATTTAACGCAAAGAGTGAGACTGACGGGCGGCCAGGCTTGGCCAAAAGCGCCATAGGAAGCTCCGCCCGACCCAGGGCTCGGGCTCGGGCTAAGGCCCCGGAAGACGGCGAACTCCGCTCGGCCCGACCCAGGGCTCGGACTCGGGCTAAGGCCCCGGAAGACGGCGAACTCCGCTCCGCCCGACCCAGGGCTCGGACTCGGGCTAAGGCCCCGGAAGACGGCGAACTCCGCTCCGCCCGACCCAGGGCTCGGACTCGGGCTAAGGCCCCGGAAGACGACGAACTCCGCTTCGCCCGACCCAGGGCTCGGACTCCGCCCTGGCCTCTGCCGAACGACCTCCGCCTCGCCCGACCCAGGAGCTCGGGCTCGGCCTCGGCCATGCAGGACAGACTCGACCTCGGCTTCGGAGGAGCCTCCACGTCGCCTGACCTAGGGCATAAGTCCGCCACGTCAACAGGAAGCGCCATCATCACCCTACCCCGACCCGACTCGGGCCGCAGAAAACAGGACCGACGTCCCATCTGGCTAGCTCCGCCAGATAGGCAATGATGGTGCCCCGCTGGACCCATGACGACGGTGGCTCTCAGCTCCCTTACGGAAGCAGGGGCACGTCAGCAAGGGCCCAACCACTCCGACAGCTGTCCCCCCGCCAGGCTCCATTGCTTCTCCGACAGCCACGACGCCACACCAGCTGGGTGCCAAGATCTCTCCGGCTGCCACCTTGGCATGTACATAGGGCACTAGCTCTCCCCCGCTAGACACGTAGCACCTTGCTACACCCCCATTTGTACACCTGGATCCTCTCCTTACGCCTATAAAAGGAAGGACCAGGGCCTTCTTAGAGAAGGTTGGCCTCGCGGGAACGAGGGCAGGGGCAGGCGCTCTCTTGGGGCCGCTCGCTCCGCTCACCCGCGCGGACGCTTGTAACCCCCTACTGCAAGCGCACCCGACCTGGGCGCGGGACGAACACGAAGGCCGCCAGATCTCCGCCTCCCTCACGACCCGGCTCCGGCCACCTCGCTCTTCCCCCCTTCGCGCTCGCCCACGCGCTCGACCCATCTGGGCTGGGGCACGCAGCACACTCACTCGTCGGCTCGGGGACCCCCCGGTCTCGAAACGCCGACAGTTGGCGCGCCAGGTAGGGGCCTGCTGCGTGTTGACGAGCAGTTTCCCGTCAAGCTCCAGATGGGCAGTCTCCAATGACCTCTTCAACCCGGGACGGTGCTCCGTTTCGGGAGCCTCGAGTTCATGTCTTTCGACGGCAGCTACGACATGATACTCCTTCCACCGCCGCGCGACAGCGACAATGGTGGCGGACAGCCCGCCCGCCGGCGGCGGAATCGACGACGTCTTTCCCGCGTGGGGGAAGGACAACTTTCGAGCTCGCCCCATCCTCTCCCTCGCCATCGGAGGAGGAGGCGGGGCAACCAGGGCCGAGCGGGAGGCTGCGCTCAGTCGGCTGTCGAGCAAATCGACATCCCCAGCGCCCCAACGGAGGACGCGTCGGGCATCACCCTCGCGTTTGAGGCGAAGGCGAGCGTCGTCCCCCCGCGACACGCCGACCCCGAGCAAGTGGACGACGCCAGCGCGCTCACGGAGGGCCTGCAGGACGTCGCCCTCGCACCCAGGACGACGGCGCGATCAGCCCCCGATGTGACTTCGTCGCTCCTCGACGACCAAAAGGTACCGGCTGATTCCCATCCTTTGTCATTTCAACTCGACCTCAACCCGCCTAGTAACCTCGCTCTGGCGGGCGCTCACGTTGAGGCGAGTGCAACCCCTTTCGGGTTTCGTGTGCGGTCGCCTTGGGATCGATTGACGGGCGTCTCGACCTACGGACCCTCTGGGTCCAAGGAAGATGACGACCCCAGCATCTGCTGGGATTTCTCTGGATCTGGCAACCCCAGTGCCATGCGGGACTTCATGACCGCATGGAACTACTGCCTCTCCGACTGTTCCGACGGCAGCCGCAGCCTTGACGACAAGGACTGCGGCCCGAGCCACGAATGTTTCCACGTCGAGCTAGGGGATCCCTCCGGAGGCAGCTGTCTCGGCATGCCGGAGGATGGTGATCCCCCTAGGCCAGCGCCTCGCGCCGACATCCCGCGGGAGCTAGCTGTGGTCCCCGTTCCGGCGGGGGGTCACAACCCACAGCTCGAGCAAGTCCGCGGGGCGTAGGCCGGGCTCGATGAGGGAGCAGGAGCGCTCGAGGCAATCCGCCGGGACGTCGGGCAGGTATGGGCGGGCCAGCCCCCGGCCGGAGAAATACGTCACCTGCCCCAGGGTCTCCAGCACCGCATCGCCAACGATGCCAGGGGCAGACCGCCACCCGCATCCGGCGGAACCGGTCAGGACCTGGCAGCCGCAGCGAAGCTCCTCCGCACGATGCCGGAGTCATCAACCACCGAGGGTCGGCGAATCCAGGGAGAGCTCAAGCATCTCTTGGAAGGCGCTGCGGCCCGGCGGGCCGAGAGCTCTACCTCCCGAAGGCAGGGGTACCCCTCGGAGCCTCGTGCCGCGACTTCCCGACCCATGCGGGAAGCCTCGGTCTACACCGGGCGCACGCGCAACACCGCGCCTGCGGCCCCGGGCCACCTCGGCGACGAGCACCCTCATCGCGACCGTCGGGCCCGCCTCGACGAAAGGGTGCGCCGAGGTTATCACCCCAGGCGTGGGGGACGCTACGACAGCGGGGAGGATCGGAGTCCCTCGCCCGAACCACCCGGTCCGCAGGTCTTCAGCCGGGCCATTCGGCGGGCGCCGTTTCCGACCCGATTCCGACCCCCGACTACTATCACAAAGTACTCGGGGGAAACGAGACCAGAATTGTGGCTCGCGGACTTCCGCCTGGCCTGTCAACTGGGTGGAACGGACGACGACAACCTCATCATCCGCAACCTCCCCCTGTTCCTCTCCGACACTGCTCGCGCTTGGTTGGAGCACCTGCCTCCGGGGCAGATTTCCAACTGGGAGGATTTGGTCCAAGCTTTCGCCGGCAACTTCCAGGGCACGTACGTGCGCCCCGGGAATTCCTGGGACCTCCGAAGCTGCCGGCAACAGCCGGGAGAGTCTCTTTGGGACTACATCCGGCGATTCTCGAAGCAGCGCACCGAGCTGCCTAACATCACCGACTCCGATGTCATCGGTGCGTTCCTTGCCGGCACCACCTGTCGTGACCTGGTGAGCAAGTTGGGTCGCAAGACCCCCACCAGGGCGAGCGAGCTGATGGACATCGCCACCAAGTTCGCCTCTGGTCAGGAGGCGGTCGAGGCCATCTTCCGAAAGGACAAGCAGCCCTAGAGCCGCCCGTCGGAAGATGCTCCCGAGGCGTCTACTCCGCTCGGCGCCAAGAAGAAAGGCAGGAGGAAGTCGCAAGCGAAACGCGACGCCGCCAGCACGGACCTTGTCGCTGCTGCCGAATACAAGAACCCTCGGAAGCCCCCCGGAGGCGCCAACCTCTTCGACAAGGCACTCAAGGAGACGTGCCCCTACCATCAGGGGCCCATCAAGCACACCCTCGAGGAGTGCGTCATGCTTCGGCGCCACTTCCACCGGGCCGGGCCACCCGCAGAGGGTGGCAGGGCCCGCGACGACGACAAAAAGGAAGATCACCAAGCAGGAGAGTTCCCCGAGGTCCGCGACTGCTTCATGATCTACGGAGGGCATGCGGCGAATGCCTCGGCTCGGCATCGTAATCAAGAGCGTCGGGAGGTCTGCTCGGTGAAGGTGGCGGCGCCAGTCTACCTAGACTGGTCCGACAAGCCCATCACCTTCGACCAGGATGACCACCCCGACCACGTGCCGAGCCCGGGGAAGTACCCGCTCGTCGTCGATCCCGTCATCGGCGACGTCAGGCTCACCAAGGTCCTGATGGATGGGGGCAGCTGCCTCAATATCATCTACGCCGAGACCCTCAGGCTCCTGCGCGTCGATCTGTCATCCGTCCGAGCAGGCGCTGCGTCCTTCCACGGGATCATTCCTGGGAAGCGCGTCCAGCCCCTCGGACAGCTCGACCTTCCTGTCTGCTTCGGAACACCCTCCAACTTCCGAAGGGAGACTTTGACGTTCGAGGTGGTCGGGTTCCGAGGAACCTACCACGCAGTGATGGGAAGGCCATGCTACACGAAGTTCATGGCCATCCCCAACTACACCTACCTGAAGCTCAAGATGCCGGGCCCCAACGGGGTCATCACCGTCGGCCCCACGTACAAACACGCATTCGAATGCGATGTGGAGTGCGTGGAGTACGCCGAGGCCCTCGCCGAGTCCGAGGCCCTCATCGCCGACCTGGAAAGCCTCTCCCGAGAGGTGCCGGACGTGAAGCGACATGCCGGCAACTTCGAGCCAGCGGAGACGGTTAAGGCCGTCCCTCTCGACCCCAGTGGCGACACCTCCAAGCAGATCCGGATCGGTTCCGGGCTCGACCCCAAATAGGAAGCAGTGCTCGTCGACTTTCTCCGCGCAAACGCCGACGTCTTTGCGTGGAGTCCCTCGGACATGCCCGGCATACCGAGGGATGTCGCCGAGCACTCGCTGGATATTCGGGCCGGAGCCCGACCGGTCAGACAGCCTCTGCGCCGATTCGACGAGGAAAGGCGCAGGGTGATAGGCGAGGAGATCCACAAGCTGATGGCAGCAGGGTTCATCAAAGAGGTATTCCATCCCGAATGGCTTGCCAACCCTGTACTTGTGAGGAAGAAAGGGGGGAAATGGCGGACGTGTGTAGACTACACTGGTCTCAACAAAGCATGTCCGAAGGTCCCCTACCCTCTACCTCGCATCGATCAAATCGTGGACTCCACTGCAGGGTGCGAAACCCTGTCTTTCCTCGATGCCTACTCAGGGTATCATCAAATCAAGATGAAAGAGTCCGACCAGCTCGCGACTTCTTTCATCACGCCCTTCGGCATGTACTGTTATGTCACCATGCCGTTCGGTTTGAGGAACGCAGGTGCAACGTACCAGCGGTGCATGAACCATGTGTTCGGCGAACACATCGGTCGCACGGTCGAGGCCTACGTCGATGACATCGTAGTCAAGACGAGGAAAGCCTCCGACCTTCTCTCCGACCTTGAAGTGACATTCCGGTGTCTCAAGGCGAAGGGCGTCAAGCTCAATCCCGAGAAGTGTGTCTTCGGGGTGCCCCGAGGCATGCTCTTGGGATTCATCGTCTCCGAGCGGGGCATCGAAGCCAACCTGGAGAAGATCGCAGCCATCACAAGCATGGGGCCCATCAAGGACTTAAAAGGCGTACGGAGGGTCATGGGATGTCTCGCGGCCTTGAGCCATTTCATCTCGCACCTCGACGAAAGAGGCCTGCCCCTGTACCGTCTCTTAAGGAAGGCCGAGTGCTTCACTTGGACTCCCGAGGCCGAGGAAGCTCTCGGGAACCTGAAGGCGCTCCTCACCCAGGCGCCCGTCTTGGTACCCCCAGCTGATGGAGAAGCCCTCTTGGTCTACGTCGCCGCTACCACTCAGGTGGTCAGTGCCGCGATCGTGGTCGAAAGGCAGGAAGAGGGGCATGCTTTGCCCATTCAGAGGCCAGTTTACTTCGTCAGCGAGGTGCTGTCCGAGACCAAGATCCGCTACCCACAAGTCCAGAAGCTGCTGTACGCAGTGATCCTGACGAGGCGAAAGCTGCGACATTACTTCGAGTCTCATCCGGTGACTGTGGTGTCATCCTTCCCCCTGGGAGAGATCATCCAGTGCCGAGAAGCCTCGGGACGGATCGCAAAGTGGGCGGTGGAAATCATGGGCGAGACAATCTCGTTCGCCCCTCGGAAGGCCATCAAGTCCCAGGTACTGGCGGACTTCGTAGCCGAATGGGTCGACACCCAGTTGCCGACGGCTCCGATCCAACCGGAGCTCTGGACCATGTTTTTCGATGGGTCGCTGATGAAGACGGGAGCCGGCGCGGGCCTGCTCTTCGTCTCGCCCCTCGGGAAACACCTGCGCTACGTGCTCCGCCTCCATTTCCCGGTGTCCAACAATGTGGCTGAGTACGAGGCTCTGATCAACGGATTGCGAATCGCCATCGAGCTAGGGGTCCGACGCCTCGATGCTCGCGGCGACTCGCAGCTCGTCATCGACCAAGTCATGAAGAACTCCCACTGCCGCGACCCGAAGATGGAGGCCTATTGTGATGAGGTTCGACGCCTAGAAGACAAGTTCTACGGGCTCGAGCTTAACCACATCGCCCGGCGCTACAACGAGACTGCGGACGAGCTGGCAAAGATAGCCTCAGGGCGAACGACGGTTCCCCCGGACGTCTTCTCCCGGGATCTGCACCAACCCTCCGTCAAGATCGGCGACACGCCCGAGCCCGAGACGCCCTCGGCCCCGTCCGAGGTGACCTCGGCCCAGCCCGAGCCATCCTCGGTTCAGCCCGAGGAACCCTCGACCCCTGAGGGCGAAGCACTGCGCATCGAGGAGGAGCGGAGCGGGGTCACGCTAGATCAAGATTGGCAGACCCCGTACCTGCAATATCTCCGCCAAGGAGAACTGCCCCTCGACCGAGTCGAGGCTCGGCGGGTAGCGCGACGCGCCAAGTCGTTCGTCTTGCTGGGCGATGAGAAGGAGCTCTACCACCGTAGCCCCTCGGGCATCCTCCAGCGATGCATCTCCATCGCCGAAGGTCAGGAACTCCTGCAGGAAATACACTCGGGGGCTTGCGGCCATCATGCAGCACCTCGAACCCTCGTCGGGAACGCTTTCCGCCAAGGCTTCTACTGGCCGACGGCGGTGGCTGACGCCACTAGAATTGTCCGCGCCTGCGAAGGGTGCCAATTCTATGCGAAGCAGACCCACCTGCCCGCTCAGGCTCTACAGACGATACCCATCACCTGGCCCTTCGCTGTGTGGGGTCTGGACCTCGTCGGCCCTCTGCAGAAGGCGCCCGGGGGCTACACGCACCTGCTGGTCGCCGTCGACAAATTCTCCAAGTGGATCGAGGTCCGACCCCTGAACAGCATCAGATCCGAGCAGGCGGTGGCGTTCTTCACCAACATCATCCATCGCTTCGGGGTTCCGAACTCCATCATCACCGACAACGGCACCCAGTTCACCGGCAAAAAATTCTTGGATTTTTGCGAGGATCACAACATCCAGGTAGACTGGGCCGCCGTAGCTCATCCCATGACGAATGGGCAAGTAGAACGTGCCAACGGCATGATTCTACAAGGGCTCAAGCCTCGGATTTACAATGATCTCAACAAGTTCGGCAAGCGATGGATGAAGGAACTCCCCTCGGTGGTCTGGAGCCTGAGGACGACGCCGAGCCGAGCCACGGGTTTCACGCCGTTCTTCCTGGTCTACGGGGCCGAGGCCGTCTTGCCCACTGACCTGGAATACGGCTCCCCGAGGACGAGGGCCTACGACGATGAAAGCAACCAAGCTAGCCGAGAAGACTCGCTGGACCAGCTGGAAGAGGCTCGGGACAAGGCCTTACTACACTCGGCGCGGTATCAGCAGTCCCTGCGACGCTACCACGCCCGAGGGGTCCGACCCCGAGACCTCCAGGTGGGCGACCTGGTGCTTCGGCTGCGGCAAGACGCCCGAGGGAGGCACAAGCTCACGCCCCCCTGGGAGGGGCCATTCGTCATCGCCAAAGTTCTGAAGCCCGGAACGTACAAGCTGGCCAACAGTCAAGGCGAGGTCTACGACAACGCTTGGAACATCCAACAGCTACGTCACTTCTACCCTTAAGATGTTTCCAAGTTGTTCATATACCTCGCACCCACGCAAAGTTTAGTCAACAAGGAAGGGTCGGCCTCGCCTCGGCAAAGCCCGACCCTCCCTCGGGGGCTAAAAGGGGGGAAACCCCCTCTGCGTCAAAATTCTCCTCGAACAGAAAATCTCTTTTACCAGAATATCTTTCGTGCTTTTTGACTACTTCGAAAAGTGGGTCCTGGAAACGACGGGGTACACGTAAGCAGTCAAGGCTGACCGAGCCGAGGGACTCCTACGCCTCCGGGATACGGATACCTCACTCATCACCTTCTGCGATAAGTAACTCGCGTTCGGATAAGGTGACTCTGCGGATCGAACAAGTCTCTACGTTCGGAAGCCCTTCTGTCGAAGCGATTCTTCGAGTTTTCTCGACCAAGTCAGTGATAGGGCCTCATGGACGAGTAAAAGTGCGCGTAAGCGGCAAGGCCGACCGAGCCGAGGGACTCCCACACCTCCGGGATACGGATACCTCACTCCTCACCTTCCGCGAGAAGCAACTTTCGCTCGCACAAACATCCCTGTTACCGACAAAAAGTCCAGACACTCGGAACAAGAGGAAGAGAGACGCAGCTTAACACGCGACAAGGGTGTGTGTTCTGGCCTCGACGGTCGCACAAAGCACACACTACAAGACAAGCTGATCCTGCAGGCTCGGGTCTTGACGCTGGAAGGGGGCAGCGACACCCTCGGCATCGACGACACCTTCAGCGAGGCCTGACCTAGCCGCGGACGGCGACGCGGTCCGAGGGCCTCCGCTCCGAAGGACAACGTCATCACCACGCCCGGGCAATCGCTGTCAGGGACTTCTCCGGGAATCCGGCCCGAGCGGGCGGCTCGGCCGGCCACCTCCGGGGCCTCGGCCAACCACCTTCCGAGGGCACCAGCCCGGTCCGAAGCCTCAGCTGACCAACTCCGGCGTCGATCCTGCCAACGGACAACTCGGCTAGGCTCCGGCCAACCAGGTTTCATTTTCAAGCCAACTCCGCCTCTGCTCATGCTGATATCGCTACCCCCGGCCTCGGCTCGTCGAAGAGCGGCCGAGGGGTCTCTTTAACTAAGCTAGAGGAGCCTCGGACAACAGGGCCGACCGAGCCGAGGGACTCCTACTCCTCCGGGATACGGATACCTCACTCGTCACCTTGACACGGGGCGACTCATGCTTGGTAAAGCGGTTCAGATAAACAACAGGCGAGTCTTAACGCTCGAAAATGAGGAAAAAACGCGGCTCTGTGCCGACGTTATATACATGTTCAGGCCCCGAAAGCCGTAATGAACAAAAACACTGGCATTCGAAGTGCCATTACAAACGGAACTCCGGTTCCCCCCTCCGTAGGTACGAACAACCCCACTCGATAGGGGCGGGCCTGCGGGGCTACAGAAGACTGACGGGCGGCTCGTCGTCGCCCGCTCTGACTACGACGACAACGGCCCCCACTCCGGATGGCCAAACTGCAGCAGTGCAGGCCTCAGGGGTAGGCACTGCTGCAGTCTTGCCCTCGCCCACGCCGACGCTCGAGGGGCGAGGACAAGTACAAAGAGCCGGAGGCCCGAAGCGCGGATGGTGGCGGTGATCCCGTCGGCGACGGGGACTTCTCGAGCCGCCTCCGCCTCGACACCGACGGCAGGAGCCATCAGCCCTCCAGCAGATCCCCACTCAAATCCTCCCAGATGAGTGGGGCACCGACCTCCGCGCAAAGGCGCCGCCCTGGTGCAAAGGCAGGACCACCCCAGAACACGAACGCCGCCCTAGCAGCGCGCGGCGTCTAGGGTGGACCTCCCGTGTACACGGCGCGGCAGCCGCCCCCCAACAGAAGGGGCCGCCGGAGCCGAGCCAGCGGACCCGACACGCTGGAGGTGACAACGTCCGCCGTCGATCCACCCCACGTTGTCGAAGTCCGGGCCGCCCGCAGGGCCAGTGAGCGCCCTCTCCCTCGAACGTCGCGGGAGAGGATGACCCACGAACCCGTGCGGGAGGTAGAGCGCCGGCTCAGTCCGGCACCCACCCCAGCGAGGATGATGAACATCCTTGAAGCTGAGGGTGGGACCTAGATCGCAGTCCGGTTTGCTCCTCCCCACCCAGGAGCTGGTGGTCACCGTCTCGGGTGACCCCCAGCGGAGGGGAGCAACCGGGCTGCCTGATGAAAATCCTTGAAGCCGAACGATGGCTGAAAGGTACCCACTCCCACGGAGTTGTGTCCTCCGACGATGAGGCGAGGAGACGGCGGTTTCCCCCATCCGGGGGCTTGAAAGGTGGAAAGACACGATGCATAAGGGAGGAAGAAAACATGGTCGCCTTACGAAAGGGGTCGCCCTCCTTTTAAAGGCAACTCTCCCTGCTTACGCCCCCAACCGTCACGGGCTGAGTCTTCTCCAACACGCCTCCAAAGCCCTCCCCTGCGGCGCGGGGGCTGGGACCCACATGTCATGCAGACCGGCTCCGAGCAGAAGAAGCCGAACCGCCGCGCACGGCGCGCGCAACCACCCAGCGGTTACAAGTGACCCTCCACTTTTGCCCAGACCAACGGGCGAAAGGGGCGGGCAGCCATGCAGGCGGCATGCAACCGCGCCAAGTGGACGCGCTTCTCCGACTCCTGACCTGCCAGCACGGAGGCCCAAGCCCACGCGTCGCGCGACCGGCGCGCCGGATGCTGCGTGCAAGCAACTGTACCACTTGCGCCACCACCGCACCTCCTCGGTTGCGGAACCAATACCGCGACCCGAGGCGACCCAGCGCGTGACCCAGCAGCGCTAGCCTGACGCAGCGGTCAAACGCGGTCAAAAGTGGGCCGGCAGTAATGACGGTGGCAGGTGCGCGAGAGCAGCGGTCACGCCGTCAGCCAAGCTCACGTCCCATCCGGAGGCAGCGAGAGAACCCCCTCTCACGGTGTGAAGACGACGCACCCGTGACCTGTTCCTCGAACGGCTCGCGCACGCGCAACGGCAGCCTCGCCAACTACTCGCCCCGGCGCATTAACTCCGCGGCTGGACAGGCAACGCTTCTGGCAGGAGCAGCTGGCGACGTTTCGCCTCCGCCAAAACGACCACACCAAAAAAGGTACGCCACGTCGTTCAATTTCGTGTCCTTTTTCCCTTTTTTCTCTTTCTCTATCTCTTGCAACAGGGACCGGGAAAGGGAATACCCCCAAAGGGATCCTTCCCCGTGAAGGAATTAGGCTCCGAGCCTCCTTACTGATCAGGGGTTCGAAGGCTGGCCCCCCGAAGGGTTCAACAGCCGCCTCAGATCGCGTGGGCCCGACACCCACTACTGGTCAGAGGTTCGAAGGTCGGCCCCCCAAAAGGTTCCACGACCGCCTCAGGCTACTCGGGCTCCGCGCCCATTACTGATCAGGGGTTCGAAGGCTGGCCCCCCGAAGGGTTCACAGTCGCCTCAGACACCGAGCGAGGGATGACCAGGGGTACGTTCGATACATAACCAAGGCTCGGGCTGCGCTCCCGAGGTACCCTAGGACATTTCCGAGACCAGCGGGAACGATCCTGTAACGGAATCCCATCGGAGGGAGGCATCGAGCCCTCGGACCCCGTCGCCAGGGGACCGGGTCCGGCAGATCACCCGCAGGTACTTTTGGGCGTGCCTCCGGGCCCCTAACCGACCCCCAACGAACGGGGCACGGACGTCCACTCGGATTACCCGATTGCAGCTCACCGGAGACACCATGTTCGGTGCCCATCGAGGGTAACATGGCGCTCTCCCCCCCTCCTCCTTGCGTAAAGGCGATGTAGGGGCGTATGTAAAAAAGCCGAGTCTGTCCCTGATCATCCTCTCGCCCTGTGCGGAGGCTCGGGGGCTGCTCTCGCAAACCCGGCTCCGGCCGAACCGTTGACAGCGTCAACATACCAGCCCGAGAACTTGGGCCCCGACAGTGCACCCGGGCTACGGCCTGTTCGCATGAGGGAACCGCCAGACCAGCCGAAGCATTACGCAAGGCATTAAGACCTCGAAGGAGTGAAACCACTCCTCCGAGGCCTCGGGGGCTACACCCGGCGGGTGCGCTCGCGCGCACCCACCGGAACAAAGTGCAACCGAGAAAGGCTGGTCCCCTTGCAAAAAAGTGCGACGAAAGCCTCCAAGCGAGTGCTAACACTCCCTTCGAGGATCAGGGGCTACTGTCGGGGACCATAATTAGGGGTACCCTCAAGACGCCTAATTCTCAGCTGGTAACCCCCATCAGCATAAAGCTGCAGAGGCCTGATGGGTTTGATTAAGTCAGGGATCAGTCCATACGAGCGACTCGATCACGCCACGCCCGAGCCTAGCCTCGGGCAAGGGCAGCCGACCCTGAGGTGTTTCCGTCTCGCCCGAGGCCCCCTTTTTTACGGCAGACGCATCTCCGGCTCGCCCGAGGCCTTGCCTTCGTTAAGAAGCAACCCTGACTAAATCACCGCGCCGACCGACCAAGTCACTGGGGCATTTAACTCAAAGAGTGAGACTGACGGGCGGCCAGGCTTGGCCAAAAGCGCCATAGGAAGCTCCGCCCGACCCAGGGCTCGGGCTCGGGCTAAGGCCCCGGAAGACGGCGAACTCCGCTCCGCCTGACCCAGGGCTCGGACTCGGGCTAAGGCCCCGGAAGACAGCGAACTCCGCTCCGCCCGACCCAGGGCTCGGACTCGGGCTAAGGCCCCGGAAGACGGCGAACTCCGCTCCGCCCGACCCAGGGCTCGGACTCGGGCTAAGGCCCCGGAAGACGGCGAACTCCGCTCCACCCGACCCAGGGCTCGGACTCGGGCTAAGGCCCCAGAAGACGACGAACTCCGCTTCGCCCGACCCAGGGCTCGGACTCCGCCCTGGCCTCTGCCGATCGACCTCCGCCTCGCCCGACCCAGGAGCTCCAGCTCGGCCTCGGCCATGCAGGACAGACTCGACCTCGGCTTCAGAGGAGCCTCCACGTCGCCCGACCTAGGGCATAAGTCCGCCATGTCAACAGGAAGCGCCATCATCACCCTACCCCGAGCCGACTCGGGCCGCAGAAAACAGGACCGACGTCCCATCTGGCTAGCTCCGCCAGATAGGCAATGATGGTGCCCCGCTGGACCCATGACGACGGCGGCTCTCAGCTCCCTTACGGAAGCAGGGGGACGTCAGCAAGGGCCCAACCACTCCGACAGCTGTCCCCCCGCCAGGCTCCATTGCTTCTCCGACAGCCACGACGCCACACCAGCTGGGTGCCAAGATCTCTCCGGCTGCCACCTTGGCATGTACTTAGGGCACTAGCTCTCCCCCGCTAGACACGTAGCACCTTGCTACACCCCCATTTGTACACCTGGATCCTCTCCTTACGCCTATAAAAGGAAGGACCAGGGCCTTCTTAGAGAAGGTTGGCCTCGCGGGAACGAGGGCAGGGGCAGGCGCTCTCTTGGGGCCGCTCGCTCCCCTCACCCGTGCGGACGCTTGTAACCCCCTACTGCAAGCGCACCCGACCTAGGCGCGGGACGAACACGAAGGCCGCGGGATCTCCGCCTCCCTCACGACCCGGCTCTGGCCACCTCGCTCTTCCCCCCTTCGCGCTCGCCCACGCGCTCGACCCATCTGGGCTGGGGCACGCGACACACTCACTCGTCGGCTCGGGGACCCCCCGGTCTCGAAACGCTGACAGATAGGAAGAGTACATCGGGGACGTGCCAATTCTTAGGAGGGTCCCTGGTGTCATGGAACTCTAAGAAACAAACCTCTGTTGCCCTATCCACCGCTGAGGCCGAGTACGTTGCTGCGGGACAGTGTTGTGCGCAACTACTTTGGATGAGGCAAACCCTCCGGGACTTTGGCTACAATCTGAGCAAAGTCCCACTCCTATGTGATAATGAGAGTGCTATCTGAATAGCGGAAAATCCTGTTGAGCACAGCCGCACAAAGCACATTGACATCCGACATCACTTTTTGAGAGACCACCAGCAAAAGGGAGATATCGAAGTGTTTCATGTTAGCACCGAGAACCAGCTAGCCGATATCTTTACCAAGCCTCTAGATGAGAAGACCTTTTGCAGGCTGCGTAGTGAGCTCAATATCTTAGATTCGCGGAACTTGGATTGAAATGTAGCATACATGTGTTTATGCCTTTGATCATGTTCATTCTACATTTTGTTGCTTATTGTGGTGCTCAAGTTGTACAAACACTCCCTGGACCTCACAAGTCCTGTTTGCAAGTAATGCACATATTTAGGGGGAGTTGTGCTACAACTTGACCCTTTGAGACTAACCATGTACTTGAGTTTCGTTGTTTTAGTCTCCAAGGAAAATTGAAAGGGAAAAGGTGGACTTGGACCATGCAAGACTTCCACTGCACTCCGATGAAAAGAGTAACTTTTCCAAGTTCATCTTCATACTCTTATTGCCTTTGTGTTCTTATTTGAAGATTTTGGTGAGGCAATGGGGTTAAAGGGCCAAGATTGATCCTGTTTTGGTGCTTGATGCCAAAGGGGGAGAAAATAAAGGCTAAAGCAATAAATGGATCAGCTACCACTTGAGAAATTTTGAAATAGTAGATTAGAGCTTTTGGTTTGTCAAAACTCTTTTATTGTCTCTTATGTCAAAAGTTGGCCTCTTGTGGGGAGAAGTGTTGATTATGGGAAAAGGGGGAGTTTTTGAAATCCTTGATCAAATTTCTTTGGAAAACCTCTCTTTATGTCTCTACAAGTGGTCTTGACTTAGAGATAGGAATTTGAGTTTGATTTGCAAAAACAAACCAAGTGGTGGCATAGAGTGATCCATATATGTCAAAATTGAATCAAAACAATTTTGATTTCTTATTTGATTTGATTTTGTACTTGTTCTACTTGCTTTATGTTGTGTTGGCATAAATCACCAAAAAGGGGGAGATTGAAAGGGAAATGTGCCCTTGGGCCATTTCTAAGTGTTTTGGTGATTTAGTGCCCAACACAGGTGCCTAATTGTAAAATGGTGGACAAAGTACAAATCAAGGATAAAGGTATGTTTCTCAAACTTAGTACATTGTTTTATGGACTAATGTATTATGTCTAAGTGCTGGAAACAGAAAAAATCGAGTTGGAGAAGAGATGGCTCGAGCAGCCAAAGTCTGCCAGTCTGGGTGCACCGGACTGTCCGGTGGTGCACCGGACAGTGTCCGGTGCGCCAGGATGGCTTGGGCAAAGTGGCTGCTCTCGGGACTTCGACGGCGGTGTACGGCTAAAATTCACCGGACTGTCCGGTGTGCACCGGACTGTCCGGTGGGCCGCTCACAGGCGAACTCGTCGCTCTCGGGAAACCATCAACGGCGTACGGCTAAAAATCACCGGACTGTCCGGTGTGCACCGGACTGTCCGGTGAGCCAACGGTCGGCCGGGCCAACGGTCGGCCGCGCAATCTGCGCGGGACACGTGGCCGAGCCAACGGCTAGAAGATGGCACCGGACTGTCCGGTGTGCACCGGACATGTCAAGTGCACCAACGGCTCCCAAGTGCCAACGGTCGACTGCGCTGTTTATGGAAAGAAATTGGGCACCGGACATGTCCGGTGTGCACCGAACTGTCCGGTGCGCCAGACGACAGAAGGCAAGAATTGCCTTCCCAGATTGCTCCCAACGGCTCCTAGCTGCCTTGGGGCTATAAAAGGGACCCCTAGGCGCATGGAGGAGTATACCAAGCATCCTTTGAGCATCATAGATCACTCACACTTCATTCTTGTGCACTTGTTCGACATTTTAGTGATTTGAGCTCCGTTCTAGTGTGCTTGTCTCTTGAGCTCAAGTCTGGGTTTTGCGTGTGCGTATTCGCTGTGATCTTTGTGTCGTGTGTGAGTTTCTAATCCCTCCCTTGCTCTGTGATTCTTCGTGAACATCTTGTGTAAGGGCGAGAGGCTCCAAGCTGTGGAGATTCCTCGCAAACGGGATTAAGAGAAGCAAAGCAACACCGTGGTATTCAAGTTGGTCTTTGGACCGCTTGAGAGGGGTTGATTGCAATCCTCGTCCATTGGGACGCCACAACGTGGAGTAGGCAAGCGTTGGTCTTGGCCGAACCACGGGATAACCACTGTGCCATCTCTGTGATTGATATCTATTGGTTATTGTGTTGTGTTGAGATCCTTCTCTAGCCACTTGGCAAATTACTGTGCTAACAAGTAACCAAGTTTTGTGGCTTAAGTTTTTGAAGTGTTACAGGATCACCTATTCACCCCCCCCCCCTCTAGGTGCTCTCAGTAAGCGGCAAGGCCGACCGAGCCGAGGGATTCCTACGCCTCCGGGATACAGATACCTCACTCATCACCTTCCGTGAAAAGCAACTCTCGCCCGCACAAACAATTCTGTTACCGACAAATAAGTCCGGATACTCGAACCAAGAGGAGAAGAAACACAGCTTTTCAACACGACGATGGTATGTTTGGGCCTCGGCGGCCGCAGAAAACATACACACACACACTACATGACAACCCGATCCTGCAGGCTCGGACGTCGACAGTTGAAGGGGGCAGCAGCACCCTCAGCGTCAACTACACCTTCGGTGGGGTCTGACCTAGCCTCGGACGGCGACGTGGTTGGAGGATCTCCACTCTGAAGGACGACATCAGCACCACACCCAGGCCATCACCGCCAGGGTCTTCTCCAGGAATCCGGCTCGAGCAGACGGCTCGGCCGACCACCCCGAGGCCTCGGCCAGCTGACCCCCGAAGACATTAGCCCGGCTTGTGGCCTCGGCAGCTCAACTCCGGCGTCGGTCCCGCCAGTGGACGACCCAGCCAGGCTATGGCCGACCAAATCTTCTTTTCGAAGCCAACTCTGCCTCTGTCCGTGCTGACACCGCTACCTCCGGCTTCGGCTCATCGAAGAGCGGCCGAGGGGTTCCTTTAACTAAGCAAGAGAAGCCTCGGACAGCAAGGCCGACCGAGCCGAGGGACTCCTACGCCTCCGGGATACGGATACCTCACTCATCACCTTCGCACGAGGCGACTCACGCTTGGTGAAGCGGTTCAGATAACCAACAGGCGAGTCTTAGTGCTCGAAAATGAGGAAAAAACACGGCCCTGTGCCGAAAATACATACATGTTCAGGCCCCGACAGCCGTGATGAACAAGACACCGGCACTCAAAGTGCCATTACAAACGGACCGGTTCCACCTCCGTAGGTACGAACAACCCCACACGATTGGGGGGCCTGCGGAGCAACAGAAGACCGACGAATGGCTCGCCGTCGCCCGCTCCAGCAGCGGCAACGACGACGACTTCTGCTCCGGGGGATCGAACAACATCAGCGATGACCTCAGGGCGGATGCTGCTGCCATGAGGCCCTCGCCCATGCCCTCACTCGAGAGGCAAGGACGGGCAGAAGGCCGTAGAGTTGGAGGTCAGCCCGTGGGCGGCACCGGCTAGCTCGTCGGTGGAGAAACCTCTTCCGGCTGCTGTGGCGGAAGGCGGCGCTGGGAGCGGCTCCGAAGCCACTCGGCTCAGAGAGCCAGGCACGCGGCAGCTACCAATGCCACGAACGGCGAACGCCCTTCCCCCCAATCACTGAGGGAAGGAGCGGGCCGCCGCCCGCGCAGGGACCAACCCCAACTCGGCGCACTCCCCTCCCCAGCACTGATGATGAACATCCTTAAAGCTGAGGGAGGGGCGGAGGCCGCAGCCCGGTTCGCTTCTCCCCGCCATCAAGCTGGAGGTCACCATCTTGGGTGACCACCGGTGAGGGGATGCGGCCGGGCTGCATGATGAAAATCCTTGAAGCTGAACGATGGCTGAAAGGTACCGACTTCCTCGAAGTTGTGTCCCTCCGACGACAAGGCGGAAGGATTGCGGGCGTCCCCCATCCGGGGGCTCGGAAGGTGGAAAGACGCAACGCATGAGGGAACGCGAAGACATGGTCGCCTCTCAAGGAGGTCACCCTCCTTTAAAGGCGACTCTCCCTACTTGCGTCCCCAGCCGTCGTGGGCTGAGTCTTCTCCAACGCGCTCCAAGGTCCTCCCCCTACGGCGCGGGGGCTGGGTCCCACGTGTCGTACAAACTGGCCTAGGGCAGAAGAAGCCAAACCGCCGCGCGCGGTGCATGCGACCGCCCGGCGGTTACAAGCATTCCTCCACTTTCGCCCAGTCCAGCGGGTGAAAGGGCGGACAGCCATGCAGGCGGCATGCAACCGCGCCAAGTGGGCGCGCTCCTCCGACTTCCAACGCACCCAGCATGGAGGCCCAGGCCCACACGTCATGCAACCGGCGCGCCGGTTGCTACGTGCGAGCAACTGCACCGCCACTCGCACCACTACCGCGCCTCCTCGACTGCGGAACCAGTACCGCGACTCGAGGCAACCCTGCATATGACCCAGCAGTGCCAGCCAGGCGCGATGGTCAATACGGCCAAAAATGGGCCGGCAGTAATGGCGGTGGCAGGCGGGCAGGAGCAGCGGTCACGTCGTCAGCCAAGCTTACGTCCCATCCAAGGGCGGCGAGAGAACCCTCTCTCACGGTGTGAAGACAGCGCGCCCGTGTTCCATTCCTCGAACGGCTCACACACGCGCAACGTCCGCCTCGCGAACCACTCGCCCTGTTGCATTAACTCCGCGGCGGGACAGGCGGCGCCTCAGGCAGGAGAAGCAAGCGACGCTTCGCCTTCGCCATAATGACCGCATCGAAAAAGGTACGCCACGTCATTCGATTTTGTATCCTTTTCCTTTTCCTCTTTCTCTCTCTTACAACAGGGACCGGGAAAGGGGGATACCCCGAAAAGGATCCTTCCCCGTGAAGGAAACAGGCCCCGAGCCTCCCTACTGATCAGAGGTTCAAAGGCTGGCCCCTCGGAGGGGTTCAACGGCCGCCTCAGGCCACTCGGGCTCCGCGCCCACAACTGATCAGGGGTTCGTAGGCTGGCCCTCGAAGGGTTCACAGTCGCCTCAGACACAGAGCGAGGGATGACCCTGAGTACGTTCGATACATAACCAAGGCCCCGTCGAAAGGGGACCGGGTCCGGCAGATCACCCGCAGGTACTTTTGGAGCACGCCTCCGGGCCTCTAGCCGACCCCTAACAAATGGGGCACGGGCGTCCACACGGATTACCCGCCAGCAGCTCACCGGAGACACCATGTTCGGCGCCCTCCGAGGGCAACATGGCGCTTTCCCCCCTCCTCCTTGCAGAAAGGCGACGCAGGGGCGTATGTAAAAAAGTCGAGTCTATCCTTGACCGTCCTCTCGCCATGTGCAGAGGCTCGGGGGCTGCTCTCGCAAACCCGGCTCCGGCCAAACCGTTGACAGCGTCAACATACCAGCCCGAGAACTTGGGACTCGACCGTGCACCTGGGCTACGACCAGCTCGCATGAGGGAACAACCAGACCAGCCGAAGTGTTGCGAAACGCACTAAGACCTCGAAGGAGTCAAACTACTCCTCCGAGGCCTCGGGGGCTACACCCGGCGGGTGCGCTCGCGCGCACCCACCAGAACAAAATGCAACCAAAAAAGGCTGGTCCCCTTGCAAAAAAGTGCGGCAAAAGCCTCCAAGCGAGTATTAACACTCCCTTCGAGGCTCGGGGGCTACTGTTGGGGACCATAATTAGGGGTACCCTCAAGGCTCCTAAATCTCAGCTGGTAACCCCCATCAGCACAAAGCTGCAAAGGCCTGATGGGTGCGATTAAGTCAAGGATCGGTCCATTCGAGGGACGCGATCACGCCTCGCCCGAGCCCAGCCTCGGGCAAGGGCAGCCGACCCCGGAGGATCTACGTCTCGCCCGAGGACCCCCTCCAGCGACGGACACACCTTCGGCTCGCCCGAGGCCCAGTCTTCACCAAGAAGCAACCTTGGCCGAATTGCCACGCCAACCGACCAAATCGCAGGGGCATTTAATACAAAGGTGGCCTGACACCTTTATCCTGACGCACGCCCTCCAGTCGATAGAGCCGAAGTGACCGCAGTCACTTCGCCGCTCCACTGACCGGTCTGACAAGAGGACACGTCGCCTGCGCCGCTCCGACTGCTGTGCCACTCGACAGAGTGAGGCTGACAGCAGCCAAGTCTGGCCCTAGGCACCATGGGAAACTCCGCTTCGCCCGACCCCAGGGCTCGGACTCGGGCTCGGCCCTGGAAGACGACGAACTCCACTCCGCCCGACCCCAGGGCTCGGACTCGGGCTCAGCCCCGGAAGACGACGAACTCCGCTCCGCCCGACCCTAGGGCTCAGACTCGGGCTCGGCCCCGGAAGACGACGAACTCCGCTCCGCCCGACCCCAGGGCTCGGACTTGGGCTCAGCCCCGGAAGACGACGAACTCCGCTCCGCCCGACCCTAGGGCTCGGACTCGGGCTCGGCCCCGGAAGACGACAAACTCCGCTCCGCCCGACCCCAGGGCTCGGACTCGGGCTCGGCCCCGGAAGACGACGAACTCCGCTCCGCCCGACCCAAGGGCTCGGACTCAGACTCAGCCCTGGCCTCAGCCGATGGTCTCCGCCTTGTCCGACCCGAGGGCTCAGACTCGACCTCGACCTTGGAAGACAGACTAGACCTCGACCTCGGAGGAGCCTCCACCTCGCCCAACCTAGGGCACGGACCGACCATGTCAACAGGAGGCGCCATCATTACCCTACTCCGAGCTGACTCAGGCTACGGGGAACAAGACTGGCGTCCCATCTGGCTCGCTCTACTATACGAGTAATGATGGCGCCCCGCACGCTCTACGACGACGGTGGCTCTCAGCCCCCTTACGGAAGCAAGAGGACGTCAGCAAGGATTCGACAGCCCCGACAGTTGTCCTTCCGCCAGGCTCCAGCGCTCCTCCGACGGCCACGACACCACACGAACTGGGTGCCAAAACCTCTCCGGCTGCCACGATGGCATGTACTTAGGGCGCTAGCTCTCCTCCGCTAGACACGTTACACACTGCTATACCCCCCATTGTACACCTGGATCCTCTCCTTACGCCTATAAAAGGGAGGTCCAGGGCCCTCTTACAGAGGGTGGGCCGCGCGGGGAAGGACAGGACGGCGCTCGCGCAAGGCCGCTCGCTCCCTCCCGCGTGGACGCTTGTAACCCCCTACTGCAAGCGCACCCGACCTGGGCGTGGAGCTAACACGAAGGCCGCGGGTTCCACCTCCCACGCCTGTCTCCCTCCGGCTGCTTCTCCCCCCTTCGTGTTCCGCCTCACGCCGACCCATCTGGGCTGGGGCACGTGGCGACAATTTACTCGTCGGTCCAGGGACCCCCCGAGTTTCGAAACGCCGACAGTTCTGAAGTCTCCTCAAGCAATATTATAGAGCCGACTTGGGAAACCTTGCCGACCGACAAACAGCTTCAGTTCGAGGAGCACAAAGAGCGGATGATCCAGGAGGCAAAAGCAAAGTTCTTGGCCAACTTCAAAGTGGACAGGAACAACAAGGTCGTCCGACAACGGGCGACGGATCCGGCATCACTCCGATCCACACCAGATATCCCCAATGTAAGTAATACAAATGAGCTACAATCTCTTAGGAATTATGTAGGTGAAAAGCGTGAACAAATGCAAAATATCATAGGGGGGTATGCAAACGATTATAGGAGACTAGTACGTGCATTTGATAAATCTAATATCGTAAATTTTCCTTCGCACGAGGTTGAATTAGGGGGTAACACGCGTAATACATCAACTATAGGTTGTCACGACCAGTCACAACCCCTTTATGGGATGCTGATGGACACATACCCTGAGCAACCACAAATCGGCAGTAAATCAGCCGATCAGCACATGCTCAGACTGTCCGCACGTGAGCACGGACCGTCCGGGCCAGCCACGGTCGGGCCCATTTTTAATGAGTTACCTAGACATGCACCCGAGCCACAACATATGGCACAGAATCTAAACTACCCAGTCGGTAGGGATGGATCCGGATATTTATTCGGATGTCAATTTTTTGGTCTTCTTTCTTCGATTGTGAACAAATAACATGTATAATTTGATATGTAAATTTATATTCTTGTTTTTAACATTGAAGCTATTAATCTTCACAAAAAATAAACATTAAATTCGTTCTAGATATTTTTAAATAATTGATATAAAATTCGGATGTCTATCCGAATACGGATTCGGATGTTTTTTCATCTTTTTTGTTGTATGGAGAAAATAATGTACATAAAAAATTATACAAAAATTTATTTAAATACTTCATAATATTCTTCATAACATTGCCAAAAATTAGCTTTAAATTATATGTATACCTATGCTAAAATATTAGATTTGTAATACAATTCGGATGTTTTAGGAACATCCCTACCAGTCGGACGGTCCGCATACAACGACGGACGGTCCGCATATAATCACGGACGGTCCGGGCCAATGTCCGGACAGTCCACGCATGACTTTTTTGAGGAGGATTGTTACCTAAATCCTCACCCGTCCCAGCAACACTTCCCATCACACTATGCAATGCATCAGCCCATTAATACGAAATACAGAGCCCAGGAAAGCTTTCCGGCCCCGCCTAGAAGGCCGAAAAGGAACGATCAATCCTATGAGCCATATAGGGCAAATGGCAATGCACCACATAGCTCAAACCAATGGGGGGGAAGACAACATGCCAATATCCAGCCAACCCCCACCTATGTTTGACCAGAGAGCCGGTGGTCTCGCACCGGCTGCCATTGATATAGTGAGGGAGGAAATTAGGGGTGGGCACCTTTTTACCATAAACCAAAAACCGAATCGAACCATGCCGAACCGAACCGAAATTTCGGTTTTTTTCGGTAGTTCGGTTCGGTTTTGGTTTTTGTATCTCAGAAGTTTGGTTTTCGGTATCGTAATCGGTTTTCACCGTGTATCGAACCGAAATACCAAACTTTATCAATTCTAAAATTTGACTATTTGATTATGTGAACTAAATGTGTGAAACAATTAAATTGTTATTCACTTATTTATATGTGATGTATGATGTATCTCTAAATATTTGTACCTATATAATTTTTACTTTTTAAAATTATGTGTAATCTATCATGTAAACTTGTTGTATGTGTTGTCTTGAGTATAAGTTTGGTATTCGGTTTTTACCGAAAAACCGAAGTAAAAAACCGTAACCAAACTTCTCGGTTTTTCATTTTCTAGAAACCGATCGGTTTCTAATGTTTAGAAAACCAAAGTTTTTTAAAACCGAAAAACCGAACCAAAGTTTCAAAAAAAACCGAATGCCCAGCCCTAGAGGAAATAGCTGGGACGTTCAAGCTCGGAGTAAGCATGGCCCCTAGGGGGCAATCATATCGGAAACCTTATGATAGCCGATTTGATCACCACCCATACCCATAGGTAACCAGGATACCCGAATTCTCAAAATTTTCGGGTGACCGAGGAAAAAACACGCGCGAACACATAGGCCAGTTTCTAGCACAATTAGGAGAATTGGTCGACACAGAAGCATTCTGCGTACGTTTATTTTCATTATCTTTAATAGGAACCACATTCGCATGGTACGTCACTTTACCTCCTAATTCTATTTTGTCATGGGGGATTTAGAACAAAAATTCCATGATCACTTTTTCTCCGGTGACTATGAGCTAGATTTAGTAGACTTAGTGGCCTTGCGACAAGCGAAAGATGAATCGGATAATGATTACATCCAGAGATTTCGGGATACAAGAAACTGATGCTTCCAAATTAATTTAGCAGAAAAACAACTAGCAGGATTAGCCTTTAATGGTCTGCGATATTATTTAAAAGAAAGATTAGAAGACATCCATTTTTTTACGCTAGCACAATTACACCAAAGGGCTTTGGCCTGTGAAAGCCGAAGCAAAGAAACTGATAAAACAATTCGTCACAACGTGCATATAGTAGAGTGCGACCAAAGTAGCTCGGATAACGAATCAACGGAAGTGTATGCTGCTGAAATGGTTTGGCCAAAGCAGGCTAAATCTTCGGCTTGTTCCTCCTTACAGCCGGTTCAAAAGAAACGACAAGAGGAGGTTAAATTTACATTTAATGTTGGTAAATGTGATAAAATATTTGATGAATTACTCAAAAATGGCAACATTAAAATAAATCATACTGTTCCATCCGCCGACAAGCTAAAACGTCGTGCATACTGCAAGTGGCATAACTTATTTTCTCATGCCACTAATGATTATAATGTATTCCGTCGACAGATTCAATCGGCCATTAACGAAGGACGGTTGAAATTTCAGGAAATGCAGGTGGACACGGAGCCCTTTTCGATAAACATGATCGATTTTGAGGGCAAGAAAGTCCTGGTTCGGCCAAACACAGTCGATAAAGGCAAAGAGATAATCATCGACAACGCAAGAGAGGCCGATGGAAATCAAAAAATTTCTTGCAGGAAAGTGGTGACCGAGAAGACTCCCGATGGAGGGGAAACTTTTAAGGTGACCATCACGACCCTCGGCGCTAGGGGGCAAGCACGGACGAAAGAGCAGGAACCCGTGTTGCGCATCCCAGACGGTTCGACACATAGGCGCAGACGGTCCTGGACCATGCCGGACAGTCCGGAGAATTCTAGCAGATGGTCTGGCCATGCTCAAGACTCGTAACAGCCACGTACCTTCAAACCACGACCAGAGATAGGTACGTGGAAAACAAATACATTCAAGGCAGCTGGTCAGTTGGTCAAATCTGGCCCAACTTTCGATCAATTATTGTCCAAATATGTGAAAAAAATGCTGGTCCCAGTGACCGGCCAGCAAAGCGACCCCGCTCACCCATTCGTGAGCAACAACAGGTTACAGGTAAGACCGATTGGACCACCCCACCAATCGGAAGTAATGGAAGGTCATACTGTCCAATTAAGACCTAACATACGTACATGGACACCTCCACCCCCTTATCCATCTATGACATATCCATACACATATATACCTCCACCATATGTCCTAAATCAAATGTGGGGCATGCCACCATATCTATTTGGGATGCCATAGTACCCCGCTTGGGGGGCACCCCAAACATCTGTATTCAACAGGTTGGCACCTCTAGTACAAGACCAATTGAGCGCCGCTCAATTCGGTCACCAGACACATGCCCAACAAGATTGCCGGAATGCTCGGCCTCAAAGGCCGACCAATCCGGCAGGGGGCATATACCTGCAGCGACCGAAAGAACAACAAAAAGGATATCATCAAAATAGGTACTGCAGATGTCATCGTACAGGAAGGTAATGAAGGGCCGATGATACGGCTACCATCAAAACAGCCGATCCAAAATATTCCATGCCTCGATGGTGCCCAGCGGGATTGACACAGTCCCAAAAGCGAAAATTACAACGCCTAAGAGCAAAAGAGAACCAGGAAAAGGAGGAGGAAAGGATATTCAATGATACACATCCACAATACCCGCCACCGCAAAAGAAATGGAGACCAAAGGCCATTAAGGAAAAGCAACCGACCACAAAAATAGAAAATAAAACAACACTTGTGCAGCACCCTACAGGTATGGAAGATAACCTCGCTAACAAGGTTGGACAATCTGCACCAGGCGGACCGTCCGACCCCTGAGTCCGGACCGTCCGCACCACGCCAGGATGCCTCCGACGACATACCGACATCAATGGAGGAGGACGACCTACTAGGAGAAGACCTGGTCGACTACGAAGCTTCTCCAGAGCGCCCAGGTATGGATGTAAATGTTATTACTTTTTCCGCTGATTGTACTATTGTCGGCGACGATGAACCTGTTGTTGCCCAATTTGATTTTGGTCCTAAAGAAGCCGCCTTTACTAAACCAAAGGAATCGGTAAATCATTTAAAGCCGCTCTTCGTGCGCGGTCACATTGATGGGATACCGATTGCTAAAATGTTGGTAGATGAAGGGGCGGCTGTAAATCTAATGCCTTATTCATTATACAGAAAATTAGGTAAACAAGATGATGAACTTGTCAAAACCAACATGACCCTCAGTGGTGTTGGAACTGATAGTTCGATCAAAGCCAGAGGAGTCACGTCCGTTGAATTAACCATCGAGACTAAGACCCTTGCTGCTGCATTCTTCGTCGCTGATGTAGAAGGAAATTACAGTCTAATCCTCGGTAGAGATTGGATTTATGCCAACCAATGTATACCTTCTACATTAAATCAAATGTTAATACAATGGATAGGCGATGACGTAGAACAAGTACATGCTGATGTATTGGCCTGCATCGCTATGGCCGATGCCCTTGTACTCTGGACTTATGAGACTGCTACATGTCTTACAGGAGTAGATTTTTTTGATTACCAGTTCATAAGTATAGATAAGAAGGGTTTCATTCCTATAATGCTAGAGCCCATGGAGAATCGGCTAAATCCTAAATAAAGTTTAAATGATGAGTACACACAAAATTCATGAGTCCTTGGTCACGGACAGTTCGACTTCTAAGGCCGGATGGTCTGGTCTTTCACAAAACAGTTCGTACTTTAAGACCGAATATCTACCACAGCGTAAAGACAATATTATGGATGATCCAGCCCCCGAGACCAGAGAGTCCGCCATCACACAAAGATCATCCGATTCCTCTGTGGGAGACATGATAGAGGAATTCAGAGATCTTGATAAACTAGGGCAGAGGTTTACATCGGCCGATCCTTTGGAGGAGATCAACATAGGAGACGGTAAAACTCCGAGTCCGACTTTTGTAAACAAGACCCTAGAGACCAATCCTAGAAATGAAATGATCGGTCTATTGAAGGAATATTCAGATTGCTTTGCTTGGAATTATACCGAGATGCCGAGATTAAGCCGAGAGATCGTAGAGCATCGGCTGCCCATTAAGTCCGGTTTCAGACCTTTCAAGCAGAGAGCTAGAACATTTTGTCCCGATCTTCTCCCACGAATCAAGGACGAAATCCACTGGCTGCTAGAAGCTAATTTTATTAGACCTTGCAGATACGCAGAGTGGGTCTCCAATATTGTGCCGGTGGAGAAGGAGTCAGGTAAGCTTAGAGTATGCATTGATTTTCACAATTTAAATAGAGCAACTCCTAAAGATGAGTATCCCATGCCCATAGCCGACACATTAATCAATAATGCATCAGGAAATAGAATTATTAGCTTTCTTAATGGTAATGCCGAATTCAATCAGATTTTCATGATCGAAGAAGATGCGTCTAAAACGGCCTTTAGATGTCCAGGCTTCATTGGTTTATTTGACTGGGTTGTCATGACATTTGGTCTAAAAAATGCTGGTGCTACTTATCAGAGGGCAATGAATTTGATCTTTCACAAGCTGTTGGGAAACATTGTGGAAGTCTACATTGATGATATTGTAGTAAAATCGGCTGAGTTTAGTTCTCATTTAGCTGATTTGCGCAAAGCCTTTGATAAGATGCGTCGGTATGGTTTGAAAATGAACCCACGTAAATGTGCTTTTGGAGTGTCGGCTGGTAAGTTTTTAGGATTTGTCATCCATGAACATGGTATAGAGATAGACCCTTACCGAATCAATTCTATTTGGAATATGGGACCTCCAACCTGTAAGGTCGAAGTGCAGAAGTTTCTCGGCAAGGTGAATTATTTACGAAGGTTTATTTCTAACCTAGCCAGGAAAATTGATGCCTTCACCCCTATCCTTCGGCTTAAGAATGATGCCGAATTCACTTGGGGGGCATAGCAACAGGAAGCATTTGATCTCATTAAAAAATACTTGTCTTCGGCTCCCGTATTAAAAGCACCACGAGCAGGAGTACCATTCCGATTATACATTGCAGCTGAAGATAAGGTTATTGGGGCTGTTCTGACACAAGAAACCGAAGGAAAGGAGCATGTGGTGACATATCTAAGTCAGAGGTTCGTGAATGCTGAAACGAGATACACTTTTATTGAGAAATTATGCTTATGCTTGTTTTATGCATGCACCAAGTGTAGATGTTATTTACTGTCTAGTCATTGCACTGTTTCTGGTCAAGCCGATGTGATCAAATACATGTTGCATAGCCCAATTATGAGTGGTAGAGTTGGTAAGTGGGCTTATGCACTCATAGAATATGACTTGGCCTATAAACCATTGAAATCTATGAGAGGCCAGGTCGTAGCGGATTTTATTGTAGAACATCGAATTAATGATACTCATAAACTAGACATGTCATACCTCATTATTACTTCTTGGACTTTATATTTTGATGGATCGGTTTGCAATGAAGGGCAAGGAATTGGCATCGTACTTGTTTCACCAAGTGATGTCTCCTTCGACTTCTCTAGTCGATTGAAAACTTATTGCACTAACAATCAAGCCGAATATAAGGCCCTTTTGTTCGGCTTGGAACTTTTAAATTGTATGGGAGTAAAACACGTGAAGGCATTTGGTGATTCTCAGCTGGTCGTCCAACAGGTGTTAGAAGAATATCAATGTTTTGATGGTACTCTAAATAGTTACCTTGAAAAATGTTGAGACATAATTCATTCTTTTGACGAATTCAGTATTCGGCATATCTCTAGAGTTGAGAATCATAGAGCTAACAATTTGGCACAAGATGCATCAGGTTATCGGATAAAGCGAGGGAGATTTCACAACACTGAAAATCTGATAACCGGTGCAGGGCCAATTCCCCAGGTCGCGGACCGTCTGAGCAAAGACTCCGGACCGTCTGGGGTTACCAGGAAAGTTCTCCTAATTGATTCGGCTGATAATAAAGCCAATACAAGTGATTGGAGGACGCCCATAACTAATTATTTACGAAATCCCAATATCAGGACAAATAAGAACATTCAGCGTACAACTTTTAAGTATGTTTTGATGAGTGATGAACTCTACCGCCGAACAGTCAACGACGTCCTGCTTAAGTGCTTGGGCCCAGATGATGCTATATTAGCCATGGCCGAAGTACATGAAGGAATTTGTGGTACCCATCAATCGACTCCAAAGATAAAGTGGTTGTTGCGAAGGTCTTGTTTTTATTGGCCTGACATGATAGCTGATTGTTTCAAGTACTACAAAGGATGCCAAGTGTGTCAAAAATTCGGCGACCTACAGTTGGTCCCTGCAGCCAAATTACATCCTATCATCAAGCCTTGGCCTTTCAGAGGATGGGGATTAGACTTTATAGGAGAAATCCATCCTTCATCATCTAAGGGGCATCGGTTCGTGTTAGTTGCCACTGACTACTTTACCAAATGGACTGAAGCCGTTGCTCTGAAGAACATGACACACAAGGAGGTAATTGAGTGTTTGGCGCACGCGTGGACCGTCCGGCCCTAGGGCACGCGTGGACCGTCGCCTCGCGTCAGGTCGCGGACCGTCCGGCCGTCAGGCAGGGAACCCTAGCCTCGCGTCAGGTCGCGGATCGTCCGGTCCCTGGTCGCGTACCGTTCGCGCCTGACCAGAGAGCACCGCCACTGGTTCGTGTTGAGTGTTTGGCGCCCAAAAAAGGTACCAACAACAAGCATATGAAAACCAAAGTGTAATGCCACCAGAAAATTTGTAATCTCTTTATTATTTTTTATTTGTCGCGTTTTAGTTTTAAAATAAATTAATAGGTGATAAATATTTTCAAATATTCGAGAACGGAGTAGTATTATGTAAGTATAAGTACTGAGTTTCTTTGTTTCGTGACAGTCAGTTTCACATTAGAAATTATGGTGTCGCATGAACATGTCCATTTCAGAATTCAAGCTTGCTTGTCACTTGTCAGTATGTAGTTAGTAGTTTCGCCTGCCATGCTACAGACCGAACTGCAAATCGTTTTGTTCTTCTATGAGTAATAAAACAGCAGTAGAAATTTAGATCCGTCTCTCGATTGAAGGAAAAAAATGTTCTGGTTGCAATAAAACTGGGTGGTTCCTCAATGAAAAACTGTACTGCATATTTGAGATACGAACTAACAGCACGGCAGTACTTTGAACACTAACATGCCACGGAACTTATATGCTAGCGAATTCCTGAAGTTTGAACTTGAAATTCAGTCGTCCGTACAATGGATTCGGTGAAGAAATGCAATGCAAGAATTCGAAAAAAAAATGAATCAGAAATAATGAAAGAACAAATCTTTGGGAACTTTTTCAGTCAAGATGTGAGAGTATCATGAAGACTCTGTTACAGACTACCAATAGTCTGCACCAGATTGAAGTCACATCGTGTTGCCAGGATTCTCACTAAGTCAATTTGGTGTGTTTGGATCTGAATCAGACACTACAGGCCTCGAATCTTCCTCGTTGTTTGTGGCTGTAGCAGGAGTTGAAGAAATTGGCTGGGCTGACTGGGAGCCTGCTAAGATATGCCAGCGGTAAGATATCAGTTTATTGAAAACAAAGTGATTGTTTACAGTTCTTTTCTGCAATTAACTTATGTTAGATACATTACAACTAATTGTCAGAAAATGACATAATCGTATGATACCAAGACTTTATAGTAACAGGTATCATGCAACATTAGGATTATTAAACCAAAATGTGTTTGTTTCCCGGGTTTCAGCAAGAAACGCCACAGTAACTGAGAAAGAATGGTAGTAGCGTACCAGATGCATCATCAGATTCCCTTGAGACTGCACGAGGGGGCAGCTGGAGTCTGAAATTAGGTGGAAGCGAAGGGACTGATGGGAAAGAACCATCCATCTGTGTCGTTGCCTGCTGAAAGAAGGGTTGTCGCATTGGTTGCTGCATCGGCGAGAATCCAGTCCTTGGACTTGGGCCACCAGGCATATAGCCCATGTATTGGTAGGCTGGTCCTGAAGGAGAGGCTGGACCATACATCTGAGGGTAGTAATGTTGTAGCACTTGAGAATTGTACAATGCCTGCTCATCAATTTTCAGGTCTTATTAGATTGCCAGGTTGTGCTGGAGTGGACTCTCATTCTGGTACAAAATGCATGATGACCAATAAACAAAGGACCTATCCTGCAGACATCACTAGGTTTTTCATTGCTGAATTTTTTTTTTGTATTCAAAGATGAGGTGTTTCTCAATACTGAATTCAGAGTTTCAGGTCATGGCAAGTAAACGGTGTGATTTAGCCAATAATTCTTATAGTATTGCCGGTTAATGCAAAAAACCAACAAAAATGGCATCGAAGGGGAGAGCATGAAATGGAGGATTGGATGGCTTACCTGTTGGTATGGATAATCAGGTGGGTACCAGTACCTGCAAAAGTTTGCAGAACATCTTCAGTGCCTTATAAAAGAAAGATAGTGGTTGCGCTGAGACTGAACCCTGAGAGGCCCATCCTGGGAAAAGTTGCATCATACGTAGTATTACTTATACTAAGCCCCGTTTGGTTTGAGTAACTAAAGATTAGTCTTTCTATTTTAGTCTCATTTAGTCTCTAAATTGTCAAACAGTGAAACTAAAGTGTTTTAGTCTCTAGTCCCTCAAGGAGTGACTAAAAGAGACTAAACCCTATAAATTTCACTTATTGCCCCTCCTTTATTTTAGTTGTACTAATGGCAGAAAAATGTTAAGGGATATTTTAGTCCTCTTATGATTTATTTAATATCTTTTGAATACTTTTAGTCTATAGAACTAAACAAGATAGGGACTAAACTTTAGTCCTGGATTAAAGGAACCAAACGGGCCTTTAGTAGTAATACATAGTACTAATAGTATTAATACTTCTGCACCTCCCACAACCTAAAAACATCTGACCAGCTGGAAAGATCTCATCAGAAGTACTAATCATCAACAAACAAAATGTCAGGTAAGGGGGCCTCCAAATAAACATGAAAGCATACTTTATCACACTAGGATTAAATTAATCAAATACCACCCCTTACGAATTCCAAAACTTGATCTCAGAGAATTAGCTTGTAAAGCGACTATAGTAACTCAATATAGCAAGTAAATAATTAAGAAGTACCAAATTGGTCATGAAATCCTACTGCAATTTCTAATGAGTACTATACCTATCACCTAAGTGCTCCATGCCAATGGATTGGCACGGATCACACATTTGCAATATCTGTAAAATCAAATGGAACTAAGAGATGAACGCAGGCAACCAACTCTGCAGCAAGCCAACAAAGCGAAAAAGATTGTTTGCAGGGCAGGCAACACAGCCCGTGGTGGTCTGCTGTCTAGGGTAAGAGAGAAGGAAACAGAGGGTGGCAGTAGCAGGACCACCAGAGTTGATGCCCATGCTGAGCTGCTGTCTCCTCCCATCGGCCCAAATTTAATGGGCCTATCTCAGGGCCCACCAGAAGAGGCATGGGGACACGTGGGTCCATCTGCGCCTGTTGGCAAATGCACCCACCTGTCCAGTTAAGGAAACGATAACTGAAAGCTGCGCCGTGATAGAAACGTGGCGCTCCGGTTCCGTGAAAGTGAAACGCACGCAGAAGTCAGCTGCTACTGCTAGTGCTAGCTCGGTAAATGGAACATCAACAAAGACCAACGGCCTTTTGCTGTTCTCCTCCCACAAAAGAGCAGCAAAATAACGTGCTTTTCTATTACAAAACTATTAAACTATAGCTGGCCACTAAGGTCGGTTCAGCATGCAAATTCTCTGACGATTCACACGCTACGGCTCTCTGAACTTCCAAAAGCAGACGCTGCGATAGGGAGTTGTCACGACCTAACGAGTAACGATGGCTATCCTCTCCGGATTAGGACGAGAAGTGAGGGAGAACGCAGTGACACAGCCTTGAAATGGACATGTGCCGCCCCTGTCAATTGATAATTCGGAGTTGCGGTGTACTCGGATCCCACGATGACGACGCACAGCTGCGGCGTGATACAGGCATACGCACGCACGTACGCATATGGCACGCGATACAAACGCATCGGTAGCCGGGCAGGCAATCATATCCGGCAATGCTCGTCACCGGCGCATCATCGTGATCTCAGCTCGGCTGAGCCTGAGCCGTACAGGGATCTGCAGCACGTATTTCTACGGCCTAGGTTTTGAGGAGGAACAGCTGAAAACGTATAGACGACAAAAGCACTCACCCGAACTGGGGGTTGTAGAACAACGTGGCTGCCTGATGAGGCGGGGTCATCTGCGATGGCACCCTGTAGCTGTAGGGCGACGGCGACCCCTGGGGCGGCTGATCGGGCACGTGCGGCCCGCGGCCTCCTCCTCCTCCTCCTCTCCCTGCAGAGAAATCGTGGTGGCAACGGCACGTTAAAAGCAACACGAACCAAACAAATAATACACCGAGCAGTACAGAACAGTGCAGGGCCAGGGCAGAGCAGGCGTATGCATGCATGTATTACGGACAGGGGGAGCCATTGCTCGCGAGAACAGTTGTGCAGCCTGTGTCTCGCCATGTGCCCTGTGCTGCACTGGGGTTTTGACTGACCCTGGTTTTCTTCCGGCGTATGATGGCTTTAGTAAACCATTATCTTTTCTTTGTTTTGTTGGATAATAACAAAAAAAAAGATGCCCATTTTTCCTTCAAAAAAGGGGAAAACATTCTGTTCTGCACTGTATTTGGTCTACTATGACTGATAGAGAAAGAGGTTTCTTTAAGTGAGCATTGCGTAGATTAGCACAGTGCCAGATGATTCAAGGCTGTCCTAGCTAGCCAGCACTTGAACCTACTCCATTTGGTGTTGCATTATTGTGTGCGCGCTGTAATGCACTAAACAGTTGTGCAGAAAATAGCATGCATATTGTTCTCCTGTGTGTGTGTGTGTGTGAGAGAGAGAGAGAGAGAGAAGACCAATACCATCATAAGCTGGCTTATTTGAAAAAGCAACCTTATGATAGATGATTATCACATAATGAAAAAGAGGAAAGGCTCCAATTGAAAAATAAGAGTCTAGCTAGGAGATCCGGTACATATATATTGGGACTTGGGAGACAATATTGAAACAACGAACGAATGTAAGGAACTCTGCTACTCTGAAACGAATCGGTCGGATATGGGGGACGAGCTAGAGAAGCAAAGGCTGCATCAGCACAAAGCTTTCCATGCCGCGGAATCAAGCATCTATTCCTCCAGCGGTTGACACTGGACGGGTCAAAGTCTAAAAAGACTACAGGGATAGTAGCAGTATTGGGTAGTATATGCCGCCCAACATTTTGTAAAGCCATGCATCGGTTTTCACTAGAAAAGAAAGGCGTCTGGATTCCCGATTCTCCAGCGATGTAATCTCCACCCCCTTTACACCTCGCTGTCGCTGGAGCGATGCAGCATACCACCACCAATGGCGTGCGTGCTCCCGGTCAATGCAACTTGATCTTGCTCAGCAAGCAAATTAAAGGGGGGGAAATGGGCAGCAGCCCCCACTCCACGCATGCATCTTGTATAGTTGTATGGGAGATGGTTATACCGGCACTTCACCGAGATGCTAAGTAAAGAAATCGCCAGCCAGATTTCATTGCTATCCTCGACTTTTGCGAGGTGGTGGGGTTGGGATGAGTAGAGCAGATAGCGTGCAGGAGTGCAGCGAATTAGGGGGCAGGCACTGCAAAGCCAGCCTGGGCCGGCTAGCACACCACACAGCCATGAGAGACCATGACGACTCGTGATGGAAGCCATGAGCCATGGCTGATTAGTGCCTCCCGTCCCAGTGCAGATATAGTAGTGGCCGTCCTGGTTCCCGTGTGCTGGCGCCCAGTGTTTCACCAGCTGTGCTGGGGTGGGCCCCACCCATCTGCCAGTAGCCTGTCCCCCCCTCCCCTACCAGGAAAATCCAGAGCGGAACATGGTGCCCTAAAATCAAGCTTATATATACGGGTTAATCGCGTAGTACTGGTACTGCCGCCGGCGCTAATCATGGCCCGGTTATTAACTGCCATGCACATGCGCGTGCCTTGCGATGGCAAGGAAAGTAAAAAAAAAAAAAATAGGACAGCCAGGAGCAGCATTGATTTGGTTCCTCGGGTCGCTCACCTCTCGGCTGCGCGGCCCGCGGCGGGCCGAACGCCGCAATGTTGCAGTTGGCGCGCCGGCCGGCGATCACCGGGTTCGGGTTCTGCACCGCCCGCGCCGCCGCGTCCGGGTCCCGGAAAATCACCTGCGGAGCCACATAACACATCTGGTAAGCGTCGACCGATCTGATATAGAGGCGGCGGCGGGCCGATCGGCCGGAGGAAGGTCGGAGGCAAGAGTCGACTTACGAAACCGTAGCCCTTGGAGCGGCCGGTCTCGCGATCGGTGATGACGACCGCCTCGAGTATCTCTCCGTAGACGTCGAAGTGCTGGCGCAGCCCCTCGGACGGCGTCTCCCACGCCAGCCCGCCAACGAACACCTTGGTCAGCGTCGTGTCGCCGAACCGCGACCGGTGGTGGTGGTACGACCCCCCGCCACCGCCGCCGCCGCCGCCTCCGCCTCCTGGAGACGCGTGGGCCGGGGACCCGCCGGGGCCAGAGAACGACGACGAAGTCGCCATCCGCCGCACGCAAGCACCGAGTCCTTTCGGCTTTCGGCTTAGGCTAGCCTAGTTCTGAGTTCTGACGCGGGAGGGACGACGAACAAACTAGCTAGACCCCGAGTCCTCCCTCACTCCTTCCTAGCTAGTGGTTTCTGGCGACCTCCTCCTTCCTAGTGGTTTGTTGGGTCATAGGAAGACCTGGCCTGCTGCGGTTGCTCCTCCCTCCCCTTGGGCTCCCTAGTATACTTCTCCACTTCCATACCCCTTGAGGTCCCTGTACCTTATGGGAGAGGGGAGGAGACGGCAGGGGCGAGCAAAGAGAGATGGAGGGGCCGAGGCTGTGCGCTGGAAGAGGGAGAGGGAGAGGGTTGGGGTGTGGGATGACAGCTGCTGCATGACCCTTTCTAGTCTCGTTTCCAATGGGCTACAATAAGCCCGCCGCAACAACGCCAGCCTCCTTCCTTGTTCTCCATACCATCTCTCTCTCTCTCTCTCTTTTTAATGATGCGTGTGCGTCCCCTCTCCTCTCTCTCGCGCGCGCGGGAGATCAGCGCTGTGCTGCCACCTTCCCCCACTTGGGTGGGCGTCCTCCCTGTCGCTCTCGGGCGACCACCCCGAGCCCGGCCCCCACCCGCAAACGTAACGAACGGCGACGGCGTGGCCTGGTGGTACTGGTACGCTACGTCCGTCCGTCCGCGCGCAGGGAGCGCCGCCGCCGCATCCGCACCGCATCGGCAGACCGCGCTGGAGGATGGAGCTAGCCGTCGTCCGCGAGTTGGTGGCGTTGGCGGCTGCCCTGGCCTACTAGTCTAGCCGCTAGTGCGCCTAGTTGGCGTACTAGTTGTTTGCTTGCTACTACTGCTACTCGCCGGGAGGGGAGTTGCTTCCTTGCCCGCATCGGCCACGCGCTGCGTACCACGCTTTGCCACCGATGTGATCAGGTGAGGACAGCGGACACACGCCAGCGATCTAGCTGGAACAAGGGGTGCAGATTCGAAAGCCGGCCATTAACAAGGTCGTCTCCCCTGCCAAACAAACGTGGTCAGCAATTTGTTCATTAACTGACACCTGCCATTCCCGCATAGCATATACACGGGCTGTCCGCAGCCGCGACCGCCCCCTCTCCTTGATCTGGCAGCTACAGGAGCCCTCCACGACTGCAGCGACGTCCTCTACAAGACCCTCTAGCCAGCAGAAGTGAATAGGAAACCGCGGCAGCCAGCATGAGGTCGTCGCCCCTCCATTCACTGTTCATTCATACGGTGCTTCTTTAATATGTGAAGAAAAAATGGTAATAGGTGATTAATAGGTTAGATAATGATATTTTATAATTGTAGTGGGTATAGAAAGAAAATATAAGAGAAACTGCTGCGGGAGATGAAAAAATAGAGGATAAAATATTGATGATGTGACGTAAAAAGTGATATAAAGGAAAAAAAATTAAAAAAAAACGTTGCAAACAGTCTTACATACACGGTTCTGTTGAAAAACATTCCCCGCCCCATATACACGCTTCTGTACGAGCAAGTTCCATGAGGAGCGAATTCCGAGTTGACCACGGAGACAGGGGGGTCTTTTCTTTTCGATAAAGTTAGAGGTTTGGGAAAGGAGGGAGGATGCGGGCCTTCGTTCGTTATCCACAAGGCAGGCTAGGCTAGGGCGGACGGCAGTGAGCCGCCGGTGCCACGTCAGCACGCAACGTTTCTGGCATGGCAGTAGCCTTTGGTTGACGAAGGCACTGCGAAAATTTTAAGGCATGTTGGCCTTGACCTCTCCTTGGAGTCCTTGATCCACTGCGGCGTGCAAATCAGTGACCCGTCGACCGTCGTCATCTACTGGCCTGCATGAATTTTGGTTCACTACCGTTTCTTTCCCCCTGTTCTCAGGTTACAGAGAGTTTGGTTCACTGAATACTCTGACATCTTTGGGTGTGGCAGGGGAGTTTTCCATTCAAATATCTAGGTATTCCGATGCACCACAGAAAATTGAGTAATACAGGATCGAGGGTAGTAGAAGAAAGGTTTCAGAAAAAAACTAAGTGGATGGAAAGGTAAACTTCTCTCAGTCGGCGGTCGTCTGGTGCTTATTAACTCGATACTTAGTGTCGGCGTTTCGAGACCGGGGGGGTCCCCGAGCCGACGAGTGAGTGTGCCGCGTGCCCCAGCCCAGATGGGTCGAGCGCGTGGGCGAGCGCGAAGGGGGGAGAGAGCGAGAGCGAGGTGGCCGGAGCCGGGTCGTGAGGGAGTCGGAGATCCCGCGGCCTTCGTGTTCGTCCCGCGCCCAGGTCGGGTGCGCTTGCAGTAGGGGGTTACAAGCGTCCGCGCGGGTGAGGGGAGCGAGCGGCCCCAAGAGAGCGCCTGCCCCTGCCCTTCGTTCCCGCGAGGCCAACCTTCTCTAAGAAGGCCCTGGTCCTTCCTTTTATAGGCGTAAGGAGAGGATCCAGGTGTACAAATGGGGGTGTAGCAAGGCGCTACGTGTCTAGCGGGGGAGAGCTAGTGCCCTAAGTACATGCCAAGGTGGCAGCCGGAGAGATCTTGGCACCCAGCTGGTGTGGCGTCGTGGCTGTCGGAGAAGCAATGGAGCCTGGCGGAGGGACAGCTGTCGGAGTGGTTGGGCCCTTGCTGACGTCCCCCTGCTTTCGTAAGGGAGCTGAGAGCCGCCGTCGTCATGGGTCCAGCGGAGCGCCATCATTGCCTGTCTGGCAGAGCTAGCCAGATGGGACGTCGGTCCTGTTTTCTGCGGCCCGAGTCGGCTCGGGGTAGGGTGATGATGGCGCTTCCTGTCGACGTGGCGGACTTGTGCCCTAGGTCGGGCGACGTGGAGGCTCCTCCGAAGCCGAGGTTGAGTCCGTCCTGCATGGCCGAGGCCGAGCCCGAGCTCCTGGGTCAGGCGAGGCGGAGTCTGTCCTGCATGGCCGAGGCCGAGCCCGAGCTCCTGGGTCGGGCGAGGCGGAGTCTGTCCTGCATGGCCGAGGCCGAGCCCGAGCTCCTGGGTCGGGCGAGGCGGAGGTCGTTTGGCAGAGGCCAGGGCGGAGTCCGAGCCCTGGGTCGGGCGAGGCGGAGTTCGTCGTCTTCCGGGGCCTTAGCCCGAGTCCGAGCCCTGGGTCGGGCGGAGCGGAGTTCGCCGTCTTCCGGGGCCTTAGCCCGAGTCCGAGCCCTGGGTCGGGCGGAGCGGAGTTCGCCGTCTTCCGGGGCCTTAGCCCGAGTCCGAGCCCTGGGTCGGGCGGAGCTTCCTATGGCGCTTTTGGCCAAGCCTGGCCGCCCGTCAGTCTCACTCTTTGCGTTAAATGCCCCAGTGACTTGGTCGATCGGCACGGTGATTTAGTCAGGGTTGCTTCTTAACGAAGGCAAGGCCTCGGGCGATCCGGAGATGCGTCTGCCGTAAAAAAGGGGGCCTCGGGCGAGACGGAAACACCTCGGGGTCGGCTGCCCTTGCCCGAGGCTAGGCTCGGGCGTGGCGTGATCGAGTCGCTCGTATGGACTGATCCCTGACTTAATCAAACCCATCAGGCCTCTGCAGCTTTATGCTGATGGGGGTTACCAGCTGAGAATTAGGCGTCTTGAGGGTACCCCTAATTATGGTCCCCGACAGTAGCCCCCGAGCCTCGAAGGGAGTGTTAACACTCGCTTGGAGGCTTTCGTCGCACTTTTTTGCAAGGGGACCAGCCTTTCTCGGTTGCACTTTGTTCCGGTGGGTGCGCGCGAGCGCACCCGCCGGGTGTAGCCCCCGAGGCCTCGGAGGAGTGGTTTCACTCCTTCGAGGTCTTAATGCCTTGCGCAATGCTTCGGCTGGTCTGGCGGTTCCCTCATGCGAACAGGCCGTAGCCCGGGTGCTCTGTCGGGGCCCAAGTTCTCGGGCTGGTATGTTGACGCTGTCAACGGTTTGGCCGGAGCCGGGTTTGCGAGAGCAGCCCCTGAGCCTCCGCACAGGGCGAGAGGACGATCAGGGACAGACTCGGCTTTTTAAATACGCCCCTACGTCGCCTTTCCGCAAGGAGGAGGGGGGGAGAGCGCCATGTTACCCTCGATGGGCACCGAACATGGTGTCTCCGGTGAGCTGCAATCGGGTAATCCGAGTGGACGTCCGTGCCCCGTTCGTTGGGGGTCGGCTAGGGGCCCGGAGGCACGCCCAAAAGTACCTGCGGGTGACCTGCCGGACCCGGTCCCCTGGCGACGGGGTCCGAGGGCTCGATGCCTCCCTCCGATGGGATTCCGTTACAGGTTCGTTCCCGCTGGTCTCGGAAATGTCCTAGGGTACCTCGGGAGCGCAGCCCGAGCCTTGGTTATGTATCGAACGTACCCCTGGTCATCCCTCGCTCGGTGTCTGAGGCGACTGTGAACCCTTCGGGGGTGTCGGGGACCATAATTAGGGGTACCCTCAAGACGCCTAATTCTCAGCTGGTAACCCCCATCAGCATAAAGCTGCAGAGGCCTGATGGGTTTGATTAAGTCAGGGATCAGTCCATACGAGCGACTCGATCACGCCACGCCCGAGCCTAGCCTCGGGCGAGGGCAGCCGACCCTAAGATGACTCCGTCTCGCCTGAGGCCTCCTCTTTCACGGCAGACGCATCACCGGCTCGCCCGAGGCCCCGCCTTCGATAAGAAGTAACCCTGACTAAATCACCGCGCCAACCGACCAAGTCACCGGGGCGTTTAACGCAAAAGGTAAGACCGACGGGCGACCAGACTTCGCCAGAGGTGCCATAGGAGGCTCTGCCCGACCCAGGGCTCGGACTCGGGCTAAGGCCCCGGAAGACGGCGAACTCCGCTCCGCCCGACCCAGGGCTCGGACTCGGGCTAAGGCCCCGGAAGACGGCGAACTCCGCTCCGCCCGACCCAGGGCTCGGACTCGGGCTAAGGCCCCGGAAGACGGTGAACTCCGCTCCGCCCGACCCAGGGCTCGGACTCGGGCTAAGGCCCCGGAAGACGGCGAACTCCGCTCCGCCCGACCCAGGGCTCGGACTCGGGCTAAGGCCCTGGAAGACGGCGAACTCCGCTTCGCCCGACCCAGGGCTCGGACTCGGGCTAAGGCCCCGGAAGACGACGAACTCCGCCTCGCCCGACCCAGGGCTCGGACTCCGCCTCGGCCTCTGCCGAACGACCTCCGCCTCGCCCAACCCAGGAGTTCGGGCTCGGCCTCTGTCATGCAGGACGGACTCGGCCTCGACTTCGGAGGAGCCTCCACGACGCCCGACCTAGGACACAAGACCGCCACGTCAATAGGAAGCGTCATCATCACCCTGCCCTGAGCCGACTTGGGTCGCAGAGAACAAGACCGGCGTCCCATCTGGCCAACTACGCCAGATAGGCAATGATGGCGCCCCGCTAGACCATGACGACGGCGGCTCTCAGCTCCCTTACGAAAGCAGGAGGACGTCAGCAAGGGCCCAGCCACTCCGACAGCTGTCCCTCCGTCCGGCTCCGTTACTCCTCCAACAGCCACGACGCCACACCAACAGGGTGCCAAGATCTCTCCGGCTGCCACCTTGGCATGTACTCAGGGCACTAGCACTCCCCCGCTAGACACGTAGCACCTTGCTACACCCCCATTTTGTACACCTGGATCCTCTCCTTACGACTATAAAAGGAAGGACCAGGGCCTTCTTAGAGGAAGGTTGGCCTCGCGGGAACGAAGGGCAGGGGCAGGCGCTCTCTCGGGGCCGCTCGCTCCCCTCACCCGCGCGGACGCTTGTAACCCCCTACTGCAAGCGCACCCGACCTGGGCGCGGGACGAACACGAAGGCCGCGGGAATTCTCCGACTCCCTCACGACCCGGCTCCGGCCACCTCGCTCTCTCTCTCTCTCTCTCTCTCTCCCCCCTTCGCGCTCGCCCACGCGCTTGACCCATCTGGGCTGGGGCACGCGGCACACTCACTCGTCGGCTCGGGGACCCCCCGGTCTCGGAACACCGACAGTTGGCGCGCCAGGTAGGGGCCTGCTGCGTGTTGACGAGTAGATTCCCGTCAAGCTCCAGATGGGCAGTCTCCAACGACCTCTTCAACCCGGGACGGTGCTCCGTTTCGGGAGCCTCGAGTTCATGTCTCTCGACAGCAGCTACGACATGATACTCCTTCCACCGCCGCGTGACAGCGACAATGGTGGCGGACAGCCCGCCCGCCGGCGGCGGAATCGACGACGCCTTTCCCGCGTGGGTGAAAGGGAAATGTGCCCTTGGGCCATTTCTAAGTATTTTGGTGATTGAGTGCCAACACATGTGCTTAATTGTGAATTTATGTACATGGATGAACAAGGTGCAAATCATGAAGTAAAGGTATGTTTCTAAGCCTTAGTACATTGGTTTTGTGTACTAATATATTTGTCTAAGTGTTAGAAACAGAAAGAAGAAGAAGAGAGAAGAGGAGAAAAGACTTGGCTGTGTGCTGCCAGCTTGGAGCACCGGACAGTGTCCGGTGCGCCAGGCTGCCTCGGCTCGAACTGGCCGCTCTCGGGAAATTGGTCGACGGCGTACGGCTAAAATTCACCGGACTGTCCGGTGAGCCAACGGTCGGCCGGGCCAACGGTCGGCCGCGCAATCTGCGCGGGACACGTGGCGGAGCCAACGGTCGGAAGACGGCACCGGACTGTCCGGTGTGCACCGGACATGTCCGGTGCGCCAACGGCTCTCAGATCTCCAACGGTCTGCAACGGTCGGAAGCGCCAGTTAAGGAAAGAAATCGGGCACCGGACAGTGTCCGGTGTGCACCGGACTGTCCGGTGCCCCCGACGACAGAAGGCAAGGATGGCCTTCCGGATTTGCTCTCAACGGCTCCCAGCTGCCTTGGGGCTATAAAAGGGGCCCCTAGGCGCATGGAGGAGACACACAAGCAACCTTTGAGCATTCTTGATCATCCACACTCAGTCTTTGCGCATTTGTTTGTCACTCTAAGTGTTTCGAGCTCCGTTCTAGTGAGAACTTTGTGATACTCTTGTGAGCTCGATTCTTGGCCGTGTGTGTGCGCGTTTCGCTGTGGATTTGTGTGTGTTGCTTCCCTCCCTTACTCTGTGTTTCATTTGTGATCATATACTTGTAAGGGCAAGAGACTCCAATTTGTGGAGATTCCTTGCAAACGGGATAGTGAAAGGCAAAACAAAACACCGTGGTATTCAAGTGGGTCTTTGGACCGCTTGAGAGGGGTTGATTGCAACCCTCGTCCGTTGGGACGCCACAACGTGGAGTAGGCAAGCGTTGGCTTGGCCGAACCACGGGATAAACCACTGTGTCACCTCTGTGCTTGATCTCTTGTGGTATTGTGTTGTAACACCCGGATTTTAGGGGTCCAAAACCCGGGCGTAAACATAATCACCAGGTGTGCTGGGACCAAGTCTCACACATATGATGAATCATGGCACAGGATCGAATGTCACATCTTCATATATAACAGGAATTCTATACAAAATAAGTAATTACATTATAAGGAGACAACGGTCCAGCAACCCAAAGTTGACTGGGAGACGACGGCCTAGACCTCTCTCGAATACACCACGGCATCCTCCAAGCGCCTCATCCTGTGGTACCTGTTCTTGACCTATGGGGTGTGTGAGACAGCAAGAGTGAGCTCACATACGTTCATCGCTCAACAAGTTGTGGGGAATAATGTGCATGAACTCGCCAAAGGTGGGAGCTCACGTGAAGTGTAAGGCTTACCAAAGAAGAGGGTTAGAGCTGAGCATTGCTTTTAAAGTTGGTCAAAATTTTATTAGCAGTTACTAAGTATAAGTAAATACCAACCCAGTTAAATAGTAGAACAAAAGTAACAACTTCACCTGCGATGCAATGCATATGACAAATTGAGTTTAAGTTCCATAATTTAATCATGTGAGTGTCCGAGCCGCTCATGACCGTGAGCACGGCTAGTATACCAGTTTTACACTCTGCAGAGGTTGCGCATCTTTACCCACAAGTCGTGTATCCCATGTCGCCAGGGTTTGCAAGGCCCTTAGACACTTCCGAGGTGAATGGCTAGGGATCCACTACGAGGCCTTTACAAAGTTCCACTAGCTTCCGAAAACCCGCTACAGTTTATAGGAAGATCCAGTGCAGGAATCCCTTGCAGGACCGCCATCGCAGCAAAATCCTCCCGAGGGCCTCCCTACACTGACCTCTCCCCTACTGCCCTTGCCCCTTTCGGGTAAGGTAGTCTTCCACTAGCTTTCCTAATTAATCAGCCAAGGGGTCCCATTCCTCCCTTGTGGTAGCACTGTTTTCCCGGGTGGTCGCTCCATGTTCCAATTAACATAATGATCTCATCATGAACAATAAATAACAACTGATAACAAAAGTGTAACCATGAATAGTGTATCTCCATACCCAAAACCACATATAGCACTAGCAAGTACTACCCAGAAAGTTCAGTGGTAAACAAGGTATAGAGATAGACAAACTAGGGTAACCTATTGGGTCCCATCAAAATTAACCTATGCAGATCATTATGATTAATCAGAACATGGCTGGGTAAAAAGAAGTGATCAAGGGCACAACTTGCCTGGGCCTTGAGAATCCAGGTACCAGGATGATCTTCAGGTGACTCGTGACCTCACTGCTAGTCGTAGCAATTCAAACAAACATGGTGTAGGCAAAATTAACATTACACCAAACATATATGCAAAATACATATTAATAATCTACATAATAAAATGAAATCACAGGAAAAAGAATTATTAATTTTGGAGTTATAGATTTTAAGTTATGGATTTTCTAATGTTTTATGTGTTTAGTACAAGATTAATTAAGATAACAATTTTAATGTGACTTTTATGTAAAACCAGTGGCACTAATTGATAAACAATAATATTACAAAATTATAGGAAGTGGAATGGATTAATTTGGAGTTCATATGCATTTTCTATGAATTATATAAATTCTAGGAATTATTTTTATATTAAAAACTCATTTTCTAATTCATTTTCCTGATTTTATAACACTCTGGACTGGGCCTCAATTAAACCGAAGCACAGGGGGCTCGGCGCAAGATTCCCAAGACACAGCCATCCCCCCGCATAGGACGGCGGGTCAATTGAGCAGAAGCTCGGGGTCTCTTAAGTAAATTTCCCGAGCCAAAAGGGTATGAGCCGTTCCTATTCATCCGATCGTGTACGGACGATCCAGATTAAAACCCCTCCACGCCGAACCGGTATGGCACATGGGCCGTTGGATCGCAGATCGTCGGTTGAGGTTTTAATAAAGCGCGATCTAATACGATGCGCACGATCTAGCACCAACGGCCAGGATCTAGTTCTATGCGAAGGGGTATGAACTCCTAATCTTAACCCTCCGCAGAGAATCGGACGGCGGTGATCGTTCTTCCTCGGTCGAGTGCCCAGGAACGGCGGCGCGCCAGCCCCTGCGGCGGCGCCATGGTCAGCGCACATACGGCCGGCGAGCTCAGCTGCCCCAAATCCAAATCAAACGACCCAAGCCCTAATTGAGACTAACGCGAACTCATATAACAAGCTTTTACCGGCTATAGATAGGTGATAATGCCTAGCCACGGTTGAGTCCGAAGCTCCAACGATGAATTCAGGCCACCACCGTGGTCATCCCTTCCTTCACCGGCCACGAGCGCCCTCCAAGCAACGTATTGAAGCCCCTAGACCCCCTGTAGAACTCCGACCGCAAGCTGAGGCCGAGGACGACGTTGGTGGTACTCTCTGCTCACAGTTCTCCCCTCGATTTGGCGTGGGTTCTCGGTTCCAGCGATGGCGGCGAACTGGATTTTGGTGGAAGCGCAGGGTCTTCGGTCGCCATTTATACACCCAAGGACGGAGAGAAAATCGGCTGGCATCTCGTGAATTTGTTGCACTCCCATCGGATTCGCGTGGAGTTTGTTCGGGGATGCAGCCGCCGCGGCACCCAGCAGAGGAGGAAGGACCTGGCGAACGGGGCCCACGTGACAGAGAAGGCCAGAGCCGTCGCGCGCATGTGAGGATGACGGGAATGGCCCACAAGTCAGTCCGTGAGGCAGGCGCGGGGTGGGCTGTAGTGGGTCGACTAGCCGAGATGGGCCGAGGGATGGGGAGAAATCAGCCCAGGAGCAGAGAACCCCTTTTTTTTCTTTTTTCTTTTTGTTTTCTTTTGTTCACTCATATTTCTTGTTTTTCAAATTTGCAATTTCAACCTCGAATTTGAGTTGTGGTTTCCAATCAAGTATGCACAATCCAAATTCCATAATGGTTGCATAGAAAGGTATCATTTTATTATTATCTTATTATTTCATAGTTTTAAGTAAATGCCTACAATCACGCCATAATGAATAATTCATTCTAGGAGAATATCATTTGTGCTTGTGTGATCCATTAGAGGTTAAAATCAATAATAATAAACCTATGTTGTTTTGCTTATTTTTAGAGAACTAACACATATTCTCTTTTTAAGAATTTATGAACAGTGGAAGGTATCCTGAATATTATAGTTCATGAGAGTAATATCCCATTCAAATGTTTTAGGATTTATATTTAGTTAATAACATTTTAGTATTGTCAAATCTTATTTATTTCATGATATTTTTTTTCTACCAAATTTTAGGGCTTTACAAATCCTACCCCCCTTAAAAATAATCTCGTCCTCGAGATTTGCAAGAACAGGATATATAACCAAGTTATCTCAAAACATATGCACAAAGAAAAATCTTGGCATGATGCATAATTTATTAGCAATACATGGGGTCAATTAGACCTTATTATTCCAACTAGAATAGTATCTTATCAACTACTAACTAAAGTAACACTTAGAGCTTACAAATAGTCGTAATCTATATATATGTTTATGTAGCTTGGTGGAACTGGTGGTTAGGAAAGCATGGGTGTATATATGTATGTCCACTTTATTATGTAGGATAGAAGATGCCTTTAAAGCATAGATAGGTTTGGGCAAGAAAGGCTAGGGTAAGGAAATACTCCATCCAAGATTGTGGATCTTGATTCCTTTGAAGATCTGGCTTGAATCTTATCCTTCCTTGATTTGATGGGTTGATCACCTTCAATCTTCATTCTCAAAGTTGTTATCCGAATTTGGGACATGTAGTGAAGGCAGATTCTTAGGTAAACAAAATAGGTTAATAGGTGGTTATGAGTTAAATAAGTTTAAGCAAAGTCTGTCTCGTTGTTTTGCTTTTAGATTGGTTGGATAGGTTATGTAACCTATTGCATCGGTCAAGTTTGATGTTATCATCAAGGATAATGGGTATTGGTGTTACCATAACTAGGGACATAGTTGAGATAGGTGTGGGTACATGGGGTAGGTAGATCAGAATCTCCGATAGGTTAAACAGAGGGGTTATGCAACTATCAGGTGGTTAAGGTAGTTGCATATGGCTAGGTTGTTGTATGTGGTCTAGTCTAAATTGAAATCTTAGTCCAACTTGGATTAAAACATATTTATAAGAATAGGATCTAATCTTATTTTACCAGCATTATCTAACATGTTTGTCCATTAGATTAGATCTGATCAGATTAGATGGGGTCAGAATTAAATTGGTGTTATCAGAATGGACTAGATAAGATGTACTTTATTTTCAGAATAGATCATGTTGGTTACTCTATTATGAGATAAGCATTACACTATTATGAGATAAGCAAAGTGGTGGAGATAAGTATGCTTATTAGAACAAGACGAGTCTCTAAGAATAAGACATAATCTTTTGAGATTAGTTAGATCTAGTAGCATAGGGTAGAATCTTTTTCGAGATAAGATGGATCTATTAAGGTAAGGAAGAATCTTTTAAGATAAGATGGATCTATTAAGATAAGAGAGAGTCTTTAAGATAAGAGGGACTTCTATGAAATAGATACCTTTTAGTGGAGGATAATCTAAGTTGTTTAGATATCTTATAAATTCTATTTATGCCTATACGTATATGCAGATGTAATTGTGGACATTACTCCACAACTAATCGCACTCAATCAAAGATCCAAATCAAACAAGTATCATAAGAACAAACACTCAAGTTCATAGATATCTATATAAAAGAAAAATAATTTTGTTTTTGTTTCTAGGATTAGGTCTCCTATTCCTAAAGTCACTTTAGGCACATGATTTCAAAGTGTGAAATCCAAGTTTGTCTTTTAGAAAGAAAAGATAAGATTAATCAGAGTAAGCGGAAATAGATGAGAAGAAGATTAAGATGAGTTTAGAAAAGAATCAGAGTAAGGTAAGTAAGTATCGGTTGTCCAGTTCTATCTAGGTTTCGTCCTACAGTCAACATTCCTCTGATACCACTTCTGTAACACCCGGATTTTAGGGGTCCAAAACCCGGGCGTAAACATAATCACCAGGTGTGCTGGGACCAAGTCTCACACATATGATGAATCATGGCACAGGATCGAATGTCACATCTTCATATATAACAGGAATTCTATACAAAATAAGTAATTACATTATAAGGAGACAACGGTCCAGCAACCCAAAGTTGACTGGGAGACGACGGCCTAGACCTCTCTCGAATACACCACGGCATCCTCCAAGCGCCTCATCCTGTGGTACCTGTTCTTGACCTGTGGGGTGTGTGAGACAGCAAGAGTGAGCTCACATACGTTCATCGCTCAACAAGTTGTGGGGAATAATGTGCATGAACTCGCCAAAGGTGGGAGCTCACGTGAAGTGTAAGGCTTACCAAAGAAGAGGGTTAGAGCTGAGCATTGCTTTTAAAGTTGGTCAAAATTTTATTAGCAGTTACTAAGTATAAGTAAATACCAACCCAGTTAAATAGTAGAACAAAAGTAACAACTTCACCTGCGATGCAATGCATATGACAAATTGAGTTTAAGTTCCATAATTTAATCATGTGAGTGTCCGAGCCGCTCATGACCGTGAGCACGGCTAGTATACCAGTTTTACACTCTGCAGAGGTTGCGCATCTTTACCCACAAGTCGTGTATCCCATGTCGCCAGGGTTTGCAAGGCCCTTAGACACTTCCGAGGTGAATGGCTAGGGATCCACTACGAGGCCTTTACAAAGTTCCACTAGCTTCCGAAAACCCGCTACAGTTTATAGGAAGATCCAGTGCAGGAATCCCTTGCAGGACCGCCATCGCAGCAAAATCCTCCCGAGGGCCTCCCTACACTGACCTCTCCCCTACTGCCCTTGCCCCTTTCGGGTAAGGTAGTCTTCCACTAGCTTTCCTAATTAATCAGCCAAGGGGTCCCATTCCTCCCTTGTGGTAGCACTGTTTTCCCGGGTGGTTCTCCATGTTCCAATTAACATAATGATCTCATCATGAACAATAAATAACAACTGATAACAAAAGTGTAACCATGAATAGTGTATCTCCATACCCAAAACCACATATAGCACTAGCAAGTACTACCCAGAAAGTTCAGTGGTAAACAAGGTATAGAGATAGACAAACTAGGGTAACCTATTGGGTCCCATCAAAATTAACCTATGCAGATCATTATGATTAATCAGAACATGGCTGGGTAAAAAGAAGTGATCAAGGGCACAACTTGCCTGGGCCTTGAGAATCCAGGTACCAGGATGATCTTCAGGTGACTCGTGACCTCACTGCTAGTCGTAGCAATTCAAACAAACATGGTGTAGGCAAAATTAACATTACACCAAACATATATGCAAAATACATATTAATAATCTACATAATAAAATGAAATCACAGGAAAAAGAATTATTAATTTTGGAGTTATAGATTTTAAGTTATGGATTTTCTAATGTTTTATGTGTTTAGTACAAGATTAATTAAGATAACAATTTTAATGTGACTTTTATGTAAAACCAGTGGCACTAATTGATAAACAATAATATTACAAAATTATAGGAAGTGGAATGGATTAATTTGGAGTTCATATGCATTTTCTATGAATTATATAAATTCTAGGAATTATTTTTATATTAAAAACTCATTTTCTAATTCATTTTCCTGATTTTATAACACTCTGGACTGGGCCTCAATTAAACCGAAGCACAGGGGGCTCGGCGCAAGATTCCCAAGACACAGCCATCCCCCCGCATAGGACGGCGGGTCAATTGAGCAGAAGCTCGGGGTCTCTTAAGTAAATTTCCCGAGCCAAAAGGGTATGAGCCGTTCCTATTCATCCGATCGTGTACGGACGATCCAGATTAAAACCCCTCCACGCCGAACCGGTATGGCACATGGGCCGTTGGATCGCAGATCGTCGGTTGAGGTTTTAATAAAGCGCGATCTAATACGATGCGCACGATCTAGCACCAACGGCCAGGATCTAGTTCTATGCGAAGGGGTATGAACTCCTAATCTTAACCCTCCGCAGAGAATCGGACGGCGGTGATCGTTCTTCCTCGGTCGAGTGCCCAGGAACGGCGACGCGCCAGCCCCTGCGGCGGCGCCATGGTCAGCGCACATACGGCCGGCGAGCTCAGCTGCCCCAAATCCAAATCAAACGACCCAAGCCCTAATTGAGACTAACGCGAACTCATATAACAAGCTTTTACCGGCTATAGATAGGTGATAATGCCTAGCCACGGTTGAGTCCGAAGCTCCAACGATGAATTCAGGCCGCCACCGTGGTCATCCCTTCCTTCACCGGCCACGAGCGCCCTCCAAGCAACGTATTGAAGCCCCCAGACCCCCTGTAGAACTCCGACCGCAAGCTGAGGCCGAGGACGACGTTGGTGGTACTCTCTGCTCACAGTTCTCCCCTCGATTTGGCGTGGGTTCTCGGTTCCAGCGATGGCGGCGAACTGGATTTTGGTGGAAGCGCAGGGTCTTCGGTCGCCATTTATACACCCAAGGACGGAGAGAAAATCGGCTGGCATCTCGTGAATTTGTTGCACTCCCATCGGATTCGCGTGGAGTTTGTTCGGGGATGCAGCCGCCGCGGCACCCAGCAGAGGAGGAAGGACCTGGCGAACGGGGCCCACGTGACAGAGAAGGCCAGAGCCGTCGCGCGCATGTGAGGATGACGGGAATGGCCCACAAGTCAGTCCGTGAGGCAGGCGCGGGGTGGGCTGTAGTGGGTCGACTAGCCGAGATGGGCCGAGGGATGGGGAGAAATCAGCCCAGGAGCAGAGAACCCCTTTTTTTTCTTTTTTCTTTTTGTTTTCTTTTGTTCACTCATATTTCTTGTTTTTCAAATTTGCAATTTCAACCTCGAATTTGAGTTGTGGTTTCCAATCAAGTATGCACAATCCAAATTCCATAATGGTTGCATAGAAAGGTATCATTTTATTATTATCTTATTATTTCATAGTTTTAAGTAAATGCCTACAATCACGCCATAATGAATAATTCATTCTAGGAGAATATCATTTGTGCTTGTGTGATCCATTAGAGGTTAAAATCAATAATAATAAACCTATGTTGTTTTGCTTATTTTTAGAGAACTAACACATATTCTCTTTTTAAGAATTTATGAACAGTGGAAGGTATCCTGAATATTATAGTTCATGAGAGTAATATCCCATTCAAATGTTTTAGGATTTATATTTAGTTAATAACATTTTAGTATTGTCAAATCTTATTTATTTCATGATATTTTTTTTCTACCAAATTTTAGGGCTTTACATGTGTTTTGTTGAGACTTCACCTTAGCCACTTGGCAATAATCGTGCTAACACTTAACAAGTTTTTGTGGCTTAAGTTTGAAGTTTTTACAGGATCACCTATTCACCCCCCCCTCTAGGTGCTCTCAATTGGTATCGGAGCCGTTCTCTTCACAAAGGGACTAACCGCCCGAAGAGATGGATCCTAAGGGAAGGGTATTGTGATCAATGACAAAGAGAAGGAATCCTTCGTCAACGAGCCGAAGGACGATAAGCCTACCGACTCCGGCTCGGGCCAAAGACGGAAGGAAGGGAAGAAGAAGAAGACAAGGCGCATCAAGGAGATCGTCTACTACGACAGCGACGAGTCTACTTCTTCCCAAAAGGACGAGGACCACAACGACTACGAGAGAAGGAAACCGGTTAATTCAAACTTTTCTTTTGATTACTCTCGTATTCCGCAAAGTTCAAATTCACATTTGCTCTCCATTCCACTCGGCAAGCCCCCACACTTTGATGGAGAGGACTACGGATTTTGGAGCCACAAAATGCGTAGTCATCTATTCTCTCTCCATCCTAGTATATGGGAGATTGTAGAGAGTGGAATGCACTTTGATAGTTCGGATAGTCCCATGTTCATAAATGAACAAATTCATAAGAATGCACAAGCTACTACTGTTCTTCTAGCTTCCTTGTGCAGGGATGAATACCATAAAGTGAGCGGCTTGGATAACGCCAAGCAAATCTGGGACACCCTCAAGATTTCTCATGAGGGGAACGACGTCACCTTGCTCACCAAGATGGAGTTGGTGGAGGGAGAGCTTGGACGGTTCGCGATGATAAGGGGCGAGGAGCCGACGCAAACATACAACCGGCTCAAGACCCTTATCAACAAGATAAGAAGCTACGGGAGCACGCGATGGACGGACCACGACGTCGTCCGCCTAATGCTAAGGTCATTTACCGTTCTTGATCCTCATTTGGTGAACAATATACGTGAAAATCCCAGGTACACCAAGATGTCGCCCGAAGAAGTTCTTGGGAAGTTCGTTAGCGGGCGAATGATGATCAAGGAGGCAAGATATGTGGACGACGCCTTGAATGGTCCGATCAACGAGCCGCAACCCCTTGCTCTCAAAGCAACACGAAGCAAGGAGGCGCTACCCAGCAAGGTGGCACAGATTGAGGCGGCCGGACTCAATGATGAAGAGATGGCTCTCATCATCAAGAGATTCAAGACGGTGCTAAATGGTCGCAAGGGGCAGTCAAGCAAGACCAAGACAAAGGGGAAGCACTCATGCTTCAAATGCGGTAAGCTTGGTCATTTTATCGCTAACTGTCCCGATAATGAAAGTGACCAGGAAAAGGGGAACAAAAGAGAGAAGAAGAAGCAATACAAGAAGGCAAAGGGCGAGGCACATCTAGGAAAGGAGTGGGACTCGGACTGCTCCTCCTCCGACTCCGACAATGAAGGACTCGCTGCTACTGCCTTCAACAAGTCTCCCCTCTTCCCCAACGAGCGTCTCACATGCCTTATGGCAAGGGAGAAGAAGGTGAGTACTCAAGACTTCACTTATGCTTCTTCTAGTGATAGTGAGACCAGTGATGATGATGACATAGATTATTCATGCTTGTTCAAGGGCTTAGATAGATCTAAGATAGATAAAATCAATGAGTTGATTGATGCTTTGAATGATAAGAATAGATTACTAGAAAAGCAAGAGGATCTTTTATATGAGGAGCATGATAAATTTGTTAGTGCACAAAATTCTCTTGCTCTAGAAATTAAAAGAAATGAAGTGCTTTCTAGTGAACTATCTACTTGTCATGAAACCATTTCTACTTTACAAGGTGTTAACAATGATTTAAATGCTAAGTTAGAAGTAGCAAATAAATCTAATTCTTGTGTAGAACATGTTATGATTTGTACTAGGTGTAAGGATTTCGATGTTGATGCCTGTAGTAAACACCAAGTTTTAATTTCCAAATTAAATGAGGAATTGGCTAGTCTTAATGCCCAACTTAAGACTAGCAAGAATGAAGTTGATAAAATAAAATTTGCAAGGGATGCCTACACGGTTGGTAGACACCCCTCAATTAAGGATGGGCTTGGCTTCAAGAGGGAAGCCAAGAACTTAACAAGCCATAAGGCTCCCATCTTCGTCAAGGAGAAGGGGAAGGCCCCTATGGCTAGTAGTGCGAAAAAGAACCATGCCTTTATGTATAATGATAGGAGAAATGCTTATAATGATTTTGATTCACATGTTTATGATTCTCATGCCATGTTTGCTTCTAGTTCTTCTTATAAGCATGATAGGGATATGTGTAGGAGAAATGTTGTACATATGCCTAGGAGAAATATTGCTCATGCTCCTAGAAAGAATGTTATTCATGCTCCTAGGAAAGTAGTGAATGAACCTTCTATAATTTATTGTGCTTTAAACACTTCCTTTGCTATTTGTAGAAAGGATAGGAAAATAGTTGCTAAGAAGTTAGGGGCAAAATGCAAGGGAGACAGGACTTGCATTTGGGTCCCTAAGGACATTTGTGCTAACCTTGCAGGACCCAACATGAGTTGGGTACCTAAGACCCAAGCCTAAATTTGCCTTGCAGGTTTATGCATCCGGGGGTTCAAGCTGGATTATCGACAGCGGATGCACAAACCATATGACGGGGAGAAGAAGATGTTCACCTCCTACGTCAAAAATAAGGATTCCCAAGATTCAATTATATTCGGTGATGGGAATCAAGGCAAGGTAAAAGGGTTAGGTAAAATTGCAATTTCTAATGAGCACTCAATTTCAAATGTGTTTTTAGTTGAGTCTCTTGGTTACAATTTGCTATCTGTTAGTCAACTATGCAACATGGGATACAATTGCCTTTTTACTAATGTAGATGTGTCTGTCTTTAGAAGATGTGATGGTTCACTAGCTTTTAAGGGTGTACTAGACGGCAAGCTTTACTTAGTTGATTTTGCAAAAGAAGAGGCCGGTCTAGATGCATGCTTAATGGCTAAGACTTGCATGGGCTGGCTGTGGCATCGCCGCTTAGCACATGTGGGGATGAAGAACCTCCACAAGCTTCTAAAGGGAGAACACGTGATAGGTCTAACAAATGTTTATTTCGAAAAAGATAGACCTTGTGCAGCTTGTCAAGCAGGTAAACAAGTGGGAGGAGCACATCACAGCAAGAATGTGATGACCACATCAAGACCTCTGGAGCTGCTGCATACGGACCTCTTCGGACCCGTCGCCTATCTAAGCATAGGAGGAAGTAAGTATGGTTTAGTTATTGTTGATGACTTTTCCCGCTTCACTTGGGTATTCTTTTTGCAGGATAAGTCTGAAACCCAAGGGACCCTCAAGCGCTTCCTCAGGAGAGCTCAAAATGAGTTTGAGCTCAAGGTGAAGAAGATAAGGAGCGACAACGGGTCCGAGTTCAAGAACCTTCAAGTGGAGGAGTTTCTTGAGGAGGAAGGGATCAAGCACGAGTTCTCCGCTCCCTACACACCACAGCAAAATGGTGTGGTAGAGAGGAAGAACAGGACGCTAATCGATATGGCGAGGACGATGCTTGGAGAGTTCAAGACCCCCGAGTGCTTTTGGTCGGAAGCTGTGAACACGGCTTGCCACGCCATCAACAGGGTCTATCTTCATCGACTCCTCAAGAAGACTTCGTATGAGCTATTAACCGGTAACAAACCCAATGTATCGTACTTTCGTGTATTTGGGAGCAAGTGCTACATTCTAGTGAAGAAGGGTAGAAATTCTAAGTTTGCTCCCAAAGCTGTAGAAGGGTTTTTATTAGGTTATGATTCAAATACAAAGGCGTATAGAGTCTTCAACAAATCATCGGGTTTGGTTGAAGTCTCTAGCGACGTTGTATTTGATGAGACTAATGGCTCTCCAAGAGAGCAAGTTGTTGATTGTGATGATGTAGATGAAGAAGATGTTCCAACGGCCGCTATACGAACCATGGCGATTGGAGACGTTCGGCCACAGGAACAAGATGAACGAGATCAACCTTCTTCCTCAACAACGGTGCATCCCCCAACTCAAGACGATGAACAGGTTCATCAACAGGAGGCGTGTGATCAAGGGGGAGCACAAAATGATCATGTGATGGAGGAAGAAGCGCAACCGGCACCTCCAACCCAAGTTCGAGCGATGATTCAAAGGGATCATCCCGTCGACCAAATTCTGGGTGACATTAGCAAGGGAGTAACTACTCGGTCTCGACTAGTTAATTTTTGTGAACATTACTCTTTTGTCTCCTCTATTGAGCCTTTCAGGGTAGAGGAGGCCTTGCTAGATCCGGATTGGGTGTTGGCCATGCAGGAGGAACTTAACAACTTCAAGCGCAATGAAGTTTGGACGCTGGTGCCTCGTCCCAAGCAAAATGTTGTGGGAACCAAGTGGGTGTTCCGCAACAAACAAGACGAGCACGGAGTGGTGACAAGGAACAAGGCTCGACTTGTGGCAAAAGGTTATGCCCAAGTCGCAGGTTTGGACTTTGAGGAGACTTTTGCTCCTGTGGCTAGGCTAGAGTCCATTCGTATCTTGCTAGCATATGCCGCTCACCATTCTTTCAGGTTGTACCAAATGGATGTGAAGAGCGCTTTCCTCAATGGGCCAATAAAGGAGGAGGTGTACGTGGAGCAACCCCCTGGCTTCGAGGATGAGCGGTACCCCGACCACGTGTGTAAGCTCTCTAAGGCACTCTATGGACTTAAACAAGCCCCAAGAGCATGGTATGAATGCCTTAGAGATTTCTTACTTGCCAATGCTTTCAAGGTTGGGAAAGCCGATCCAACTCTTTTTACAAAGACATGTGATGGTGATTTGTTTGTATGCCAAATTTATGTCGATGACATAATATTTGGTTCTACTAATCAAAAGTCTTGTGAAGAGTTTAGCAGGGTGATGACGCAGAAATTCGAGATGTCGATGATGGGCGAGTTGAACTACTTCCTTGGGTTCCAAGTGAAGCAACTCAAGGACGGCACCTTCATCTCCCAAACGAAGTACACGCAAGATTTGCTAAAGCGGTTTGGGATGAAGGACGCCAAGCCCGCAAAGACTCCGATGGGAACCGACGGACACACCGACCTCAACAAAGGAGGTAAGTCCGTTGATCAAAAAGCATACCGGTCAATGATAGGGTCTTTACTTTATTTATGTGCTAGTAGACCGGATATTATGCTTAGCGTATGCATGTGTGCTAGATTTCAATCCGATCCTAAGGAGTGTCACTTGGTGGCGGTGAAGCGAATTCTTAGATATTTAGTCGCTACGCCTTGCTTCGGGATCTGGTATCCAAAGGGGTCTAACTTTGACTTGATTGGGTACTCAGATTCCGACTATGCTGGATGTAAGGTCGATAGGAAGAGTACATCGGGGACGTGCCAATTCTTAGGAAGGTCCCTGGTGTCATGGAACTCTAAGAAACAAACATCCGTTGCCCTATCCACCGCTGAGGCCGAGTACGTTGCCGCAGGTCAGTGTTGCGCGCAACTACTTTGGATGAGGCAAACCCTCAGGGACTTTGGCTACAATCTGAGCAAAGTCCCACTCCTATGTGATAATGAGAGTGCTATCCGAATAGCGGAAAATCCTGTTGAGCACAGCCGCACAAAGCACATTGACATCCGGCATCACTTTTTGAGAGACCACCAGCAAAAGGGAGATATCGAAGTGTTTTATGTAAGCACCGAGAACCAGCTAGCCGATATCTTCACCAAGCCTCTAGATGAGAAGACCTTTTGCAGGCTGCGTAGTGAGCTAAATGTCTTAGATTCGCGGAACTTGGATTGAATTGTAGCATACATGTATTCATGCTTTTGATCATGTTCCTTTTTGCATTTTGTTGCTTATCATGGTGCTCAAGTTGTACAAACACTCCCTGGACCTCACAAGTCCGTTGCAAAGTGATGCACATGTTTAGGGGGAGATGTGTTACAACTTGACCCTTTGAGACTAACCATATGTTTGAGTTTGCTTGTTTTAGTCACAAAGGAGAATTGAAAAGGAAAAGGTGGACTTGGACCATGAAAGACTTCCACTGCACTCCGATGAGGGGTAACTTATTCCAAGTTCATCTCATGAACTCTTATTGCCATTTGCTCTTAATTGAAGATTTTTGTGAGGCAATGGGGTTAAAGGGCCAACATTGATCCCGTTTTGGTGCTTGATGCCAAAGGGGGAGAAAATAAAGGCCAAAGCAATAAATGGATCAGCTACCACTTGAGAGGATTTGAAAATAGTAGAATAGAGTTTTTGGTTTGTCAAAATTCTTATGTTGTCTCTCTTGTCAAAAGTTGGCTTCTTGCGGGGAGAAGTATTGATTATGGAAAAAAGGGGGAGTTTTTGAAATCTTTGATCAATCTCTTTTGGAATGACTCTCTTTATGCTTCAACATGTGTGTTTAACTTAGAGATAGAGATTTGAGTTTGATTTGCAAAAACAAACCAAGTGGTGGCAAAGGATGATCCATATATGCCAAAATTGATTCAAAATAAATTTAAGTTTTATTTGAAGTGAGTTTGCACTTGTTCTAGTTGCTTTATGTTGTGTTGGCATAAATCACCAAAAAGGGGGAGATTGAAAGGGAAATGTGCCCTTGGGCCATTTCTAAGTATTTTGGTGATTGAGTGCCAACACATGTGCTTAATTGTGAATTTATGTACATGGATGAACAAGGTGCAAATCATGAAGTAAAGGTATGTTTCTAAGCCTTAGTACATTGGTTTTGTGTACTAATATATTTGTCTAAGTGTTAGAAACAGAAAGAAGAAGAAGAGAGAAGAGGAGAAAAGACTTGGCTGTGTGCTGCCAGCTTGGAGCACCGGACTGTCCGGTGTGCACCGGACAGTGTCCGGTGCGCCAGGCTGCCTCGGCTCGAACTGGCCGCTCTCGGGAAATTGGTCGACGGCGTACGGCTAAAATTCACCGGACTGTCCGGTGTGCACCGGACTGTCCGGTGAGCCAACGGTCGGCCGGGCCAACGGTCGGCCGCGCAATCTGCGCGGGACACGTGGCGGAGCCAACGGTCGGAAGACGGCACCGGACTGTCCGGTGTGCACCGGACATGTCCGGTGCGCCAACGGCTCTCAGATCTCCAACGGACTGCAACGGTCGGAAGCGCCAGTTAAGGAAAGAAATCGGGCACCGGACAGTGTCCGGTGTGCACCGGACTGTCCGGTGCCCCCGACGACAGAAGGCAAGGATGGCCTTCCGGATTTGCTCTCAACGGCTCCCAGCTGCCTTGGGGCTATAAAAGGGGCCCCTAGGCGCATGGAGGAGACACACAAGCAACCTTTGAGCATTCTTGATCATCCACACTCAGTCTTTGCGCATTTGTTTGTCACTCTAAGTGTTTCGAGCTCCGTTCTAGTGAGAACTTTGTGATACTCTTGTGAGCTCGATTCTTGGCCGTGTGTGTGCGCGTTTCGCTGTGGATTTGTGTGTGTTGCTTCCCTCCCTTACTCTGTGTTTCATTTGTGATCATATACTTGTAAGGGCAAGAGACTCCAATTTGTGGAGATTCCTTGCAAACGGGATAGTGAAAGGCAAAACAAAACACCGTGGTATTCAAGTGGGTCTTTGGACCGCTTGAGAGGGGTTGATTGCAACCCTCGTCCGTTGGGACGCCACAACGTGGAGTAGGCAAGCGTTGGCTTGGCCGAACCACGGGATAAACCACTGTGTCACCTCTGTGCTTGATCTCTTGTGGTATTGTGTTTTGTTGAGACTTCACCTTAGCCACTTGGCAACAATCGTGCTAACACTTAACAAGTTTTTGTGGCTTAAGTTTGAAGTTTTTACAGGATCACCTATTCACCCCCCCTCTAGGTGCTCTCAGTGGGGGAAGGACAACTTTCGAGCTCGCTCCGTCCTCTCCCTCGCCATCGAAGGAGGAGGCGGGGCAACCAAGGCCGAGCGGGAGGCCGCGCTCCGACAGCTGTCGAGCAAATCGACATCCCCAGTGCCCCAACGGAGGACACGCTAGGCGTCACCCTCGCGTTCGAGGCAAAGGCGAGCGCCATCCCCCCGCAGCACGTCGACTCCGAGCAGGTGGACGACGCCAGCACGCTCACGAAGGGCCTGCAGGACGTCGCCCTCGTACCCAAGACGACGGCGCGATCAGCCCCCGACGTGACTTCATCGCTCCTCGTCGACAAAAAGGTACCGACTGCTACCCATCCTTCGTCATTTCGACTCGGCCTCAACCCGCCTGGCGACCTCGCTTTGGCGGGCGCTCACGTTGAGGCGAGTGCAACCTCTCTGGGGTTTCGTGTGCGGTCGCCTTGGGACCGATTGACGGGTGTCTCGACCTACGGACCCTCTGGGTCCGAGGAAGATGACGACCCCAGCATCTGCTGGGATTTCTCCGGATTTGGCAACCCCAGTGCCATGCGGGACTTCATGACCGCATGTGACTACTGCCTCTCCGACTGTTCCGACGGCAGCCGCAGCCTTGACGACAAGGACTGCGGCCCGAGCCGCGAATGTTTCCACATCGAGCTAGGGGATCCCTCCGGAGGCGGCTGTCTCGGCATGCTGGAGGATGGTGATCCCCCTGGGCCAGCGCCTCGCGCCGACATCCCGTGGGAGCTAGCTGTGATCCCCGTTCCGGCGGGGGGTCACGACCCACAGCTCGAGCAAGTCCGCGGGGCGCAGGCCGGGCTCGATGAGGGAGCAGGAGCGCTCGAGGCAACCCGCCAGAACATCGGGCAGGTATGGGCGAGCCAGCCCCCAGCCGGAGGAATACGTCACCTGCCCCAAGGTCTCCAGCACCGCATCGCCAACGATGCCAGGGACAGACCGCCACCCGCATCCGGCGGAACTGGTCAGGACCTGGCCGCCGCAGCGATGCTCCTCCGCGCGATGCCGGAGTCATCAACCACCGAGGGTCGGCGAATCCAGGGAGAACTCAAGCATCTCCTGGAAGGCGCTGCGGCCCGGCGGGCCGAGAGCTCTGCCTCCCGAAGGCAGGGGTACCCCTCGGAACCTCGTGCCGCGACTTCCCGACTCACACGGGAAGCCTCGGTCTACACCGGGCGCACGCGCAACACCGCGCCTGCGGCCCCGGGCCACCTCGGCGACGAGCACCCTCATCGCGACCGTTGGGCCCGCCTCGACGAAAGGGTGCGCCGAGGTTATCACCCCAGGCGTGGGGGACGCTACGACAGCGGGGAAGATCGGAGTCCCTCGCCCGAACCACCCGGTCCGCAGGTCTTCAGCCGAGCCATTCGGCGGGCGCCGTTCCCGACCCGATTCCGACCCCCGACTACTATCACAAAGTACTCGGGGGAAACGAGACCGGAATTGTGGCTTGCGGACTACCGCCTGGCCTGTCAACTGGGTGGGACGGACGATGACAACCTCATCATCCGAAACCTCCCCCTGTTCCTCTCCGACACTGCTCGTGCCTGGTTGGAGCACCTGCCTTCGGGGCAGATTTCCAACTGGGAAGATCTGGTCCAGGCTTTCGCCGGCAACTTCCAGGGCACGTACGTGCGCCCCGGGAATTCCTGGGACCTCCGAAGCTGTCGGCAACTGCCGGGAGAGTCTCTCCGGGACTACATCCGACGGTTCTCGAAGCAGCGCACCGAGCTGCCCAACATCACCAACTCCGATGTCATCGGCGCGTTCCTCGCCGGCACCACCTGCCGTGACCTGGTGAGCAAGTTGGGTCGCAAGACCCCCACCAGGGCGAGCGAGCTGATGGACATCGCCACCAAGTTCGCCTCCGGCCAGGAGGCGGTGGAAGCCATCTTCCGAAAGGACAAGCAGCCCTAGGGCCGCCCGTCGGAAGATGCTCCCGAGGCGTCTGCTCCGCTCGGCGCCAAGAAGAAAGGCAGAAGGAAGTCGCAAGCGAAACGCGACGCTCCCGACGCAGACCTTGTCGCCGCCACCGAGCATAAGAACCCTCGGAAGCCCCCCGGAGGCGCCAACCTCTTCGACAAGGCACTCAAGGAGATGTGCCCCTACCATCAGGGGCCCGTCAAGCACACCCTCGAGGAGTGCGTCATGCTTCGGCGCCACTTCCACCGGGCCGGGCCACCCGCAGAGGGTGACAAGGCCCGCGACGACGGCAAGAAGGAAGATCACCAAGCAGGAGGGTTCCCCGAGGTCCGCGACTGCTTTATCATCTATGGAGGGCATGCGGCGAACGCCTCGGCTCGGCATCGTAAGCAGGAACGTCGGGAGGTCTGCTCGGTGAAGGTGACGGCACCAGTCTACCTAGACTGGTCCGACAAGCCCATCACCTTCGACCGGGACGACCACCCCGACCACGTGCCGAGCCCGGGGAAGTACCCGCTCGTCGTCGACCCCGTCATCGGCGACGTCAGGCTCACCAAGGTCTTGATGGATGGGGGCAGCTGCCTCAACATCATCTACGCTGAGACCCTCAGGCTCCTGCGCGTCGATCTGTCATCCGTCCGAGCAGGCGCTGCGCCCTTCCACGGGATCATTCCCGGGAAGCGCGTCCAACCCCTCGGACAGCTCGACCTCCCTGTCTGCTTCGGAACACCCTCCAACTTCCGAAGGGAGACTTTGACGTTCGAGGTGGTCGGGTTCCGAGGAACCTACCACGCAGTGTTGGGAAGGCCATGCTACGCGAAGTTCATGGCCATCCCCAACTACACCTACCTGAAGCTCAAGATGCCGGGCCCCAACGGGGTCATCACCATCGGCCCCACGTACAAACACGCATTCGAATGCGATGTGGAGTGCGTGGAGTACGCCGAGGCCCTCGCCGAGTCCGAGGCCCTCATTGCCGACCTGGAAAGCCTCTCCCGAGAGGTGCCGGACGTGAAGTGACATGCCGGCAACTTCGAGCCAGCGGAGACGGTTAAGGCCGTCCCTCTCGACCCCAGTGGCGACACCTCCAAGCAGATTCGGATCGGATCCGGGCTCGACCCCAAATAGGAAGCAGTGCTCGTCGACTTTCTCCGCGCAAACGCCGACGTCTTTGCGTGGAGTCCCTCGGACATGCCCGGCATACCAAGGGATGTCGCCGAGCACTCGCCGGATATTCGGGCCGGGGCCCGACCGGTCAGACAGCCTCTGCGCCGATTCGACGAGGAAAGGCGCAGGGTGATAGGCGAGGAGATCCACAAGCTGATGGCAGCAGGGTTCATTAAAGAGGTATTCCATCCCGAATGGCTTGCCAACCCTGTACTTGTGAGGAAAAAAGGGGGGAAGTGGCGGATGTGTGTAGACTACACTGGTCTCAACAAAGCATGTCCGAAGGTCCCCTACCCTCTACCTCGCATCGATCAAATCGTGGACTCCACTGCAGGGTGCGAAACCCTGTCTTTCCTCGATGCCTACTCAGGGTATCATCAAATCAAGATGAAAGAGTCCGACCAGCTCGCGACTTCTTTCATCACGCCCTTCGGCATGTACTGTTATGTCACAATGCTGTTCGGTTTGAGGAACGCGGGTGCAACGTACCAGCGGTGCATGAACCATGTGTTCGGCGAACACATCGGTCGCACGGTCGAGGCCTACGTCGATGACATCGTAGTCAAGACGAGGAAAGCCTCCGACCTTCTCTCCGACCTCGAACTGACATTCCGGTGTCTCAAGGCGAAGGGCGTCAAGCTCAATCCCGAGAAGTGCGTCTTCGGGGTGCCCCGGGGCATGCTTTTGGGATTCATCGTCTCCGAGCGGGGCATCGAAGCCAACCCGGAGAAGATCGCGGCCATCACAAACATGGGGCCCATCAAGGACTTAAAAGGCGTACAGAGGGTCATGGGATGCCTCGCGGCCTTGAGCCGTTTCATCTCGCGCCTCGGCGAAAGAGGCCTGCCCCTGTACCGTCTCTTAAGGAAGGCCGAGTGCTTCACTTGGACTCCCGAGGCCGAGGAAGCCCTCGGGAACCTGAAGGCGCTCCTCACCCAGGCGCCCATCTTGGTACCCCCAGCTGATGGAGAAGCCCTCCTGGTCTACGTCGCCGCAACCACTCAGGTGGTCAGCGCCGCGATCGTGGTTGAAAGGCAGGAAGAGGGGCATGCTTTGCCCATTCAGAGGCCAGTTTACTTCGTCAGCGAAGTGCAGTCCGAGACCAAGATCCGCTACCCACAAGTCCAGAAGCTGCTATATGCAGTGATCCTGACGAGGCGAAAGCTGCGACATTACTTCGAGTCCCATCCGGTGACTGTGGTGTCATCCTTCCCCCTGGGGGAGATCATCCAGTGCCGAGAAGGCTCGGGGCGGATCGCAAAGTGGGCGGTGGAAATCATGGGCGAGGCAATCTCGTTCGCCCCTCGGAAGGCCATCAAGTCCCAGGTACTGGCGGATTTCGTAGCCGAATGGGTCGATACCCAGTTGCCAACGGCTCCGATCCAACCAGAGCTCTGGACCATGTTTTTCGACGGGTCGCTGATGAAGACGGGAGCTGGCGCGGGCCTGCTCTTCGTCTCGCCCCTCGGGAAACACCTGCGCTACGTGCTCCGCCTCCATTTCCCGGCGTCCAACAATGTGGCTGAGTACGAGGCTCTGATCAACGGATTGCGAATCACCATCAAGCTAGGGGTCCGACGCCTCGATGCACGCGGCGACTCGCAGCTCGTCATCGACCAAGTCATGAAGAACTCCCTCTGCCGCGACCCGAAGATGGAGGCCTACTGTGAGGAGGTTCGACGCCTGGAAGACAAGTTCTACGGGCTCGAGCTTAACCACATCGCCCGGCGCTACAACGAGACTGCGGACGAGCTGGCGAAGATAGCCTCGGGGCGAACGACGGTTCCCCCGGACGTCTTCTCCCGGGATCTGCACCAACCCTCCGTCAAGATAGGCGACGCGCCCGAGCCCGAGGCACCCTCGGCCTCGTCCGAGGTGACCTCGGCTCAGCCCGAGCCATCTTCGGCTCAACCCGAGGAACCCTCGGAGCCCGAGGGCGAAGCGCTGCGCGTCGAGGAGGAGCAGAACGGGGTCGTGCCAGATCAAGATTGGCAAACCCCGTACCTGCAATATCTCCACCAAGGAGAACTGCCCCTCGACCGAGCCGAGGCTCGGCGGGTAGCGCGACGCGCCAAATCGTTCGTCTTGCTGGGCGATGAGAAGGAGCTCTACCACCGTAGCCCCTCGGGCATCCTCCAGCGATGCATCTCCATCGCCGAAGGTCAGGAACTCCTGCGGGAAATACACTCGGGGGCTTGCGGTCATCATGCAGCACCTCGAACCCTCATCGGGAACGCTTTCCGCCAAGGCTTCTACTGGCCAACGGCGGTGGCTGACGCCACTAGAATTGTCTGCGCCTGCGAAGGGTGCCAATTCTATGCGAAGCAGACCCACCTGCCCGCTCAGGCTCTGCAGACGATACCCATCACCTGGCCCTTCGCTGTGTGGGGTCTGGACCTCGTCGGCCCTCTGCAGAAGGCGCCCGGGGGCTACACGCACCTGCTGGTCGCCGTCGACAAATTCTCCAAGTGGATCGAGGTCCGACCCCTGAACAGCATCAGGTCCGAGCAGGCGGTGGCGTTCTTCACCAACATCATCCATCACTTCGGGGTCCCGAACTCCATCATCACCGACAATGGCACCCAGTTCACCGGCAAAAAATTCTTGGATTTTTGCGAGGACCACAACATCCGGGTGGACTGGGCCGCCGTAGCTCATCCCATGTCGAATGGGCAAGTAGAGCGCGCCAATGGCATGGTCCTACAAGGGCTCAAGCCTCGAATTTACAACAACCTCAACAAGTTCGGCAAGCGATGGATGAAGGAACTCCCCTCGGTGGTCTGGAGCCTGAGGACGACGCCAAGCCGAGCCACGGGTTTCACGCCGTTCTTCCTGGTCTACGGGGCCGAGGCCGTCTTGCCCACGGACCTGGAATACGGCTCCCCGAGGACGAGGGCCTACAACGAAGAAAGCAACCAAGCTAGCCGAGAAGACTCGCTGGACCAGCTGGACGAGGCTCGGGACAGGGCCTTACTACACTCGGCGCGGTACCAACAGTCCCTGCGACGCTACCACGCCCGAGGGGTCCGACCCCGAGATCTCCAGGTGGGCGACCTGGTGCTTCGGCTGCGGCAAGACGCCCGAGGGAGGCACAAGCTCACGCCCCCCTGGGAGGGGCCGTTCATCATCGCCAAAGTTCTGAAGCCCGGAACGTACAAGCTGGCCAACAGTCAAGGCGAGGTCTACGGCAACGCTTGGAACATCCAACAGCTACGTCGCTTCTACCCTTAAGATGTTTCCAAGTTGTTCATATACCCCGCACCCACGCAAAGTTTAGTCAACAAGGAAGGGTCGGCCTCGCCTCGGCAAAGCCCGACCCTCCCTCGGGGGCTAAAAGGGGGGAAACCCCCTCTGCGTCAAAATTTTCCTCGAAAAGAAAATCTCTTTTACCAGAACATCTTTCGTGCTTTTTGACTACTTCGAAAAGCGGGTCCTGGAAACGACAGGGTACACGTAAGCAGCCAAGGCTGACCGAGCCGAGGGACTCCTACGCCTCCGGGATACGGATACCTCACTCATCACCTTCTGCGATAAGTAACTCGCGCTCGGATAAGGTGAATCCGCGGATCGAACGAGTCTTTACGTACGGAAGCTCTTCTGTCGAAGCGATTCTTCGAGCCTTCTCGACCGAGTCGGTGACAGGGCCTCATGGACGGGTAAAAGTACGCGTAAGCGGCAAGGCCGACCGAGCCGAGGGACTCCCACGCCTCCGGGATACGGATACCTCACTCATCACCTTCCGCGAGAAGCAACTCTTGCTCGCACTAACATCCCTGCTACCGACAAAAAGTCCAGATACTCGAAACAAGAGGAAAAGAGACGCAGCTTTATAACGCAGCAAGGGTGTGTGTTCTGGCCTCGACGGCCGCACAAGGCCCACGCTACAAGACGATTTGACCCTGCAGGCTTGGATCTTGACGCTGGAAGAGGGCGACGACACCCTCGGCATCGACAGCACCTTCGGCAAGGCCCGACCTAGCCTCGGACGGCGACGCGGTCCGAGGGCCTCCGCTCCGAAGGACGACGTCATCACCACGCTCGAGCAATCTCTGCCAGGGACTTCTCCGAGAACCCGGCCCGAGCGGACGGCTCGGCCGGCCACCTCCGGGGCCTCGGCCGACCGCCTTCCGAGGGCGCCAGCTCGGTCCGAAGCCTCGGCTGATCAGCTCCGACGTCGATCCTGCCAACGGACAACCCGGCTAGGCTCCGGCCAACCAGGTTTTATTTCTCGAGCCGACTCCGCCTCTGCTCGTGCTGATATCGCTACCCCTGGCCTCGGCTCGTCGAAGAGCGGCCGAGGGGTTTCTTTAACTAAGCTAGAGGAGCCTCGGACAACAGGGCCGACCGAGCCGAGGGACTCCTACGCCTCCGAGATACGGATACCTCACTCGTCACCTTGACACGGGGCGACTCATGCTTGGTGAAGCGGTTCAGACAATCAGCAGACGAGTCTTAGTGCTCGGAAATGAGGAAAAAACACGGCTCCGCGCCGTAATTACATACATGTTCAGGCCCCGAAAGCCGAAATGAACAAAAAACCCGGCACTCGAAGTGCCATTACAAACGGAACTCCGGTTCCCCCCCCCCCCGCAGGTACGAACAACCCCACTCGATAGGGGCGGGCCTGCGGGGCGGCGGAAAAACTCTCACCCCCCGAGGACGAGAGCCAGCCATTCAGGCCAGGAGACGGAGACCCAGGGCTACTGGCGGAGTTGGCAATCTCATCGGTAGAGAAGCCACTTCCGTCCGATGACGCCTCGGGACCCGCCACTTCCGGCATGGCTGGAGGAAGTCTCCGTAAAGCTGGAGGATGCCGTTCTCCCCCAGACGCATGGGGAAGAAAAGGGCAACCGACCCACACGGAGACAGCCCCCTGACTCGCCTCGTCCTCCCTCTTGGCCTGGTGATGAAAATCCTTGAGGCTGAGGGAGGGGCAGAGGCCGCAGCCCGGCTCGCTTTCCCCCACCACCAAGCCGGAAGTCACCCTCTTGGGTGACCGCCGGTGGAGGGGTGCAGCCGGGCTGCATGATGAAAATCCTTGAAGCCGAACAATGGCTGAAAGGTACCGACTCCCACGGAGTTGCGTTCCTCCAACGATGGGGCGAAAAGACGGCGGTTTCCCCCATCCGGGGGCTTGGAAGGTGGAAAGACACGATGCATAAGGCAGGGAGAGGGCACGGTCGCCTTACGAAAGGGTCGCCCTCCTTTTAAAGGCAACTCCCCCTGCTTGCGCCCCCAACCGTCACGGGCTGAGTCTTCTTCAAAACGCCTCCAAAGCCCTCCCCCGCGGCGCGGGGGCTGGGACCCACAAGTCAGGAAGACCGGCTTCGAGCAGAGGAGGCCGAACCGTCGCGCACGACGCACGCAACCCCCCAGCGGTTACAAGTAATCCTCCACTTTTGCCCAGACCAGCGGGCGAAAGGGGCAGGCGGCCGTGCAGGCGGCATGCAACCGCGCCAAGTGGACGCGCCTCTCCGACTCCTGACAGGCCAGCGCGACGGCTCAAGCCCACGCGTCGTGCAACTGGCGCGCCGGGTGCTGCATGCGAGCCGCTGTGCCACTCGCTCCACCACCGCACCTCCTCGATTGCGGAACCGATACCGCGATTCGAGGCGACCCAGCCCGCGACCCAGCAGCGCCAGCCTGGCGCAGCGGTCAAACGCGGTCAAAAATGGGCCGGTAGTAATGACGGTGGCAGGCGCGCGAGAGCGGCGGTCACGCCATCTGCCAAGCTCATGTCCCATCCGGAGGCAGCAAGAGAACCCCCTCTCACGGCGTAAAGACGACGCGCCCGTGACCCGTACCTCGAACGGCTCGCGCACGCGCAACGGCAGCCTCGCCAACTACTCGCCCCTGCGCATTAACTCCGCGGCCGGACAGGCGACGCTTCTAGCGGGAGCAGCTGGCGGCGCTTCGCCTTCGCCAACACGACCACACCAAAAAAGGTACGCCACGTCGCTTGGTTTCGTATCCTTTTTTCCCTTTTCCTTCTTTCTCTATCTCTTGCAACAGGGACTGGGAAGGAGGATACCCCCAAAGGGATCCTTCCCCGTGAAGGAACTAGGCTCCGAGCCTCCCTACTGATCAGGGGTTCGAAGGCTGGCCCCCCGAGGGGTTCAACAGCCGCCTCAGATCGCGTGGGCCCGATACCCACTACTGGTCAGGGGTTCGAAGGTCGGCCTCCCGAAAGGTTCCACGACCGCCTCAGGCTACTAGGGCTCCGCGCCCATTACTGATCAGGGGTTCGAAGGCTGGCCTGTCGAAGGGTTCACAGTCGCCTCAGACGCCGAGCGAGGGATGACCAGGGGTACGTTCGATACATAACCAAGGCTCGGGCTGCGCTCCCGAGGTACCCTAGGACATTTCCGAGACCAGCGGGAATGACTCTGTAACGGAATCCCATCGGAGGGAGGCAACGAGCCCTCGGACCCCGTCGCTAGGGGACCGGGTCCGGCAGATCACCCGCAGGTACTTTTGGGCGTGCCTCCGGGCCCCTAGCCAACCCCCAACGAACGGGGCACGGACGTCCACTCGGATTACCCGATTGCAGCTCACCGGAGACACCATGTTCGGTGCCCATCGAGGGTAACATGGCGCTCTCCCCCCCTCCTCCTTGCGGAAAGGCGACGTAGGGGCGTATGTAAAAAGTCGAGTCTGTCCCTGATCGTCCTCTCGCTCCGTGCGGAGGCTCGGGGGCTGCTCTCGCAAACCCGGCTCCGGCCGAACCGTTGACAGCGTCAACATACCAGCCCGAGAACTTGGGCCCCGACAGTGCACCTGGGCTACGCCCTGCTCGCATGAGGGAACCGCCAGACCAGCCGAGGCATTACGCAAGGCATTAAGACCTCGAAGGAGTGAAACCACTCCTCCGAGGCCTCGGGGGCTACACCCGGCGGGTGCGCTCGCGCGCACCCACCGGAACAAAGTACCACCGAGAAAGGCTGGTCCCCTTGCAAAAAAGTGCGACGCAAGCCTCCAAGCGAGTGTTAACACTCTCTTCGAGGCTCGGGGGCTACTGTCGGGGACCATAATTAGGGGTACCCTCAAGACGCCTAATTCTCAGCTGGTAACCCCCATCAGCATAAAGCTGCAGAGGCCTGATGGGTTTGATTAAGTCAGGGATCAGTCCATACGAGCGACTCGATCACGCCACGCCCGAGCCTAGCCTCGGGCGAGGGCAGCCGACCCTAAGATGACTCCGTCTCGCCTGAGGCCTCCTCTTTCACGGCAGACGCATCACCGGCTCGCCCGAGGCCCCGCCTTCGATAAGAAGTAACCCTGACTAAATCACCGTGCCAACCGACCAAGTCACCGGGGCGTTTAACGCAAAAGGTAAGACCGACGGGCGACCAGACTTCGCCAGAGGTGCCATAGGAGGCTCTGCCCGACCCAGGGCTCGGACTCGGGCTAAGGCCCCGGAAGACGGCGAACTCCGCTCCGCCCGACCCAGGGCTCGGACTCGGGCTAAGGCCCCGGAAGACGGCGAACTCCGCTCCGCCCGACCCAGGGCTCGGACTCGGGCTAAGGCCTCGGAAGACGGCGAACTCCGCTCCGCCCGACCCAGGGCTCGGACTCGGGCTAAGGCCCCGGAAGACGGCGAACTCCGCTCCGCCCGACCCAGGGCTCGGACTCGGGCTAAGGCCCCGGAAGACGGCGAACTCCGCTCCGCCCGACCCAGGGCTCGGACTCGGGCTAAGGCCCCGGAAGACGACGAACTCCGCCTCGCCCGACCCAGGGCTCGGACTCCGCCTCGGCCTCTGCCGAACGACCTCCGCCTCGCCCGACCCAGGAGTTCGGGCTCGGCCTCTGTCATGCAGGACGGACTCGGCCTCGACTTCGGAGGAGCCTCCACGACGCCCGACCTAGGACACAAGACCGCCACGTCAACAGGAAGCGTCATCATCACCCTGCCCTGAGCCGACTTGGGTCGCAGAGAACAAGACCGGCGTCCCATCTGGCCAACTACGCCAGATAGGCAATGATGGCGCCCCGCTAGACCATGACGACGGCGGCTCTCAGCTCCCTTACGAAAGCAGGAGGACGTCAGCAAGGGCCCAGCCACTCCGACAGCTGTCCCTCCGTCCGGCTCCGTTACTCCTCCAACAGCCACGACGCCACACCAACAGGGTGCCAAGATCTCTCCGGCTGCCACCTTGGCATGTACTCAGGGCACTAGCACTCCCCCGCTAGACACGTAGCACCTTGCTACACCCCCATTTTGTACACCTGGATCCTCTCCTTACGACTATAAAAGGAAGGACCAGGGCCTTCTTAGAGGAAGGTTGGCCTCGCGGGAACGAAGGGCAGGGGCAGGCGCTCTCTCGGGGCCGCTCGCTCCCCTCACCCGCGCGGACGCTTGTAACCCCCTACTGCAAGCGCACCCGACCTGGGCGCGGGACGAACACGAAGGCCGCGGGAATTCTCCGACTCCCTCACGACCCGGCTTCGGCCACCTCGCTCTCTCTCTCTCTCTCTCCCCCCTTCGCGCTCGCCCACGCGCTCGACCCATCTGGGCTGGGGCACGCGGCACACTCACTCGTCGGCTCGGGGACCCCCCGGTCTCGGAACGCCGACAGGGGGGCCAGCCTTCGAACCCCTGATCAGTAATGGGCGCGGAGCCCGAGTAGCCTGAGGCGGTCGTGGAACCTTTCGGGGGGCCGACCTTCGAACCTCTGACCAGTAGTGGGTGTCGGGCCCACGCGATCTGAGGCGGCTGTTGAACCCTTCGGGGGGCCAGCCTTCGAACCCCTGATCAGTAAGGAGGCTCGGAGCCTAGTTCCTTCACGGGGAAGGATCCCTTTGGGGGTGTCCCCTTTCCCGGTCTCTGTTGCAAGAGATAGAGAAAGAAGAAAAAGGGAAAAAGGATACGAAATTGAACGACGTGGCGTACCTTTTTTGGTGTGGTCGTTTTGGCGAAGGCGAAGCGTCGCCAGCTGCTCCTGCCAGAAGCGCTGCCCGTCGAGCCGCGGAGTTAATGCGCCGGGGCGAGTAGTTGGCGAGGCTGTCGTTGCGCGTGCGCGAGCCGTTCGAGGAACGGGTCACGGGCGTGTCGTCTTCACACCGTGAGAGAGGGGGTTCTCTTGCTGCCCCCGGATGGGACGTGAGCTTGGCTGATGGCGTGACCGCTGCTCTTGCGCGCCTGCCACCGTCATTACTGCCAGCCCACTTTTGACCGCGTTTGACCGCTGCGCCCGGCTGGCGCTGCTAGGTCGCGTGCCAGGTCGTCTCGGGTCGCGGTATCGGTTCCGCAATCAAGGAGGTGCGGCGGTGGCGCAAATGGTACAGCGGCTTACATGCAGCATCCGGCGCGCCGGTTGCGCGACGCGCGGGCTTGAGCCTCCGTGCTGGCCTGTCAGGAGTCGGAGGGGCGCGTCCACTTGGCGTGGTTGCATGCCGCCCGCATGGCTGCCCGCCCCTTTCGCCCGTTGGTCTGGGCAAAAGTGGAGGGTCATTTGTAACCGCTGGGTGGTTGCGCGCGCCGCGCGCGGCGGTTCGGCTTCTTCTGCTCGGAGCCGGTCTGTATGACAGGTGGGTCCCAGCCCCCGCGCCGCAGGGGAGGGCTTTGGAGGCGTGTTGGAGAAGACTCAGCCCGTGACGGTTGGGGGCGCAAGCAGGGAGAGTTGCCTTTAAAAGGAGGGCGACCCCTTTCGTAAGGCGACCATGTCTTTTTCCTCCCTCATGCATCGTGTCTTTCCACCTTTCAAGCCCCCGGATGGGGGAAACCGCCGTCTCCGTGCCTCATCGTCGGAGGACACTACTCCGTGGGAGTGGGTACCTTTCAGCCATCGTTCGGCTTCAAGGATTTTCATCACACAGCCCGGCGGCTCCCCTCCGCTGGTGATCACCCAAGACGGTGGCCTCCAGCTCCCGGATGGGGAGAGGCAAACCGGGCTGTGGTCCCGGCCCCGCCCTCAGTGTTGAGGGTGTTCGTCATCCTCGCCGGGGCGGGGAGCGAGGCGAGCCGGGGCTCCACCTCCTACGCGGGTCGGCGGACCACCTCATTTTCCAGCTTCTGGTGGTGGCAATCGCCTTTTAGCCCCACGGCGGAGACATCCTCCAGCCATGCCGGGGAAGGAGAACTGTTGCTGCCCAGCTAGGATGCAACATTCCGTCTTCCCCCTCGCATTCGCGGCGAGGACGGCTGCGAGGATCTGCCGGGGTGCTTAGGGGCGTCCCGCGTTTGCTGGTGATTCACCCAGAGCTTGTCGCTCCTCGGGCTTCCCTGGCGGGGAGGTTGTCCGTACCCACGGGGGCAGAACCGTAGTTCCGTTTGTAATGGCACTTCGAGTGCCGGGTTTTTTGTTCATTTCGGCTTTCGGGACCTGAACATGTATGTAACGTCGGCACAGAGCCGTATTTTTTCCTCATTTCCGAGCACTAAGACTCGTCTGCTGATTATCTGAACCGCTTTTCCAAGCATGAGTCGCCCCGTGTCAAGGTGACGAGTGAGGTATCCGTATCCCGGAGGCGTAGGAGTCCCTCGGCTCGGTCGGCCCTGTTGTCCGAGGCTCCTCTAGCTTAGTTAAAAAGACCCCTCGGCCGCTCTTCGACGAGCCGAGGCCAGGGTAGCGATATCAGTATGAGAAGAGGCGGAGTTGGTTCGGAAATGAAACCTGGTTGGCCGGAGCCTAGCCGAGTTGTCCGTTGGCAGGATCGACGCCAGAGTTGGTCAGCCGAGGCTTCGGACCGGGCTGGTGCCTTCGGGAGGTGGTTGGCCGAGGCCCCTGCCTTCGGGAGGTGGTTGGCCGAGGCCCCGGAGGTGGCCGGCCGAGCCGCCCGCTCGGGCCGGATCCCGGAGAAGTCCCTGACGGCAATCGCTCAGGCGTGGTGATGACGTCGTCCTTCGGAGCGGAGGCCCTCGGACCGCGTCGCCGTCCGCGGCTAGGTCGGGCCTCGCCGAAGGTGCCGTTGATGCCGAGGGTGTCGCTGCCCCCTTCCCGAGTCAAGACCCGAGCCTGCAGGATCAGCTTGTCTTGTAGTGTGTGCTTTGCACGGCCGTCGAGGCCAGAACACACACCCTTGCTATGTTGTAAAGCTGCGTCTCTTTTCCTCTTGTTTCGAGCATCTGGACTTTTTGTCGGTAACAGGGATGTTAGTGCGAGCGAAAGTTGCTTCTCGCGGAAGGTGAGGAGTGAGGTATCCGTATCCCGGAGGCATAGGAGTCCCTCGGCTCGGTCGGCCTTGCCGCTTACGCGCACTTTTACTCGTCCATGAGGCCCTATCACCGACTTGGTCGAGAAAACTCGAAGAATCGCTTCGACAGAAGGGCTTCCGAACGTAGAGACTTGTTCGATCCGCGGAGTCACCTTATCCGAACGCGAGTTACTTATCGCAGAAGGTGATGAGTGAGGTATCCGTATCCCGGAGGCGTAGGAGTCCCTCGGCTCGGTCAGCCTTGACTGCTTACGTGTACCCCGTCGTTTCCAGGACCCACTTTTCGAAGTAGTCAAAAAGCACGGAAGATATTCTGGTAAAAGAGATCTTTTTTTTTCGAGGAAAATTTTGACGCAGAGGGGGGTTTCCCCCCTTTTAGCCCCCGAGGGAGGGTCGGGCTTTGCCGAGGCGAGGCCGACCCTTCCTTGTTGACTAAACTTTGCGTGGGTGTGAGGTATATGAACAACTTGGAAACATCTTAAGGGTAGAAGCGACGTAGCTGTTGGATGTTCCAAGCGTTGCCGTAGACCTCGCCTTGACTGTTGGCCAGCTTGTACGTTCCGGGCTTCAGAACTTTGGCGATGACGAACGGCCCCTCCCAGGGGGGCGTGAGCTTGTGCCTCCCTCGGGCGTCTTGCCGCAGCCGAAGCACCAGGTCGCCCACCTGAAGGTCTCGGGGTCGGACCCCTCGGGCGTGGTAGCGCCGCAGGGACTGCTGATACCGCGCCGAGTGTAGTAAGGCCCTATCCCGAGCCTCGTCCAGCTGGTCCAGCGAGTCTTCTCGGCTAGCTTGGTTGCTTTCATCGTTGTAGGCCCTCGTCCTCGGGGAGCCGTATTCCAGGTCAGTGGGCAAGACGGCCTCGGCCCCGTAGACCAGGAAGAACGGCGTGAAACCCGTGGCTCGGCTCGGCGTCGTCCTCAGGCTCCAGACCACCGAGGGGAGTTCCTTCATCCATCGCTTGCCGAACTTGTTGAGATCATTGTAAATCCGAGGCTTGAGCCCTTGTAGAATCATGCCGTTGGCACGTTCTACTTGCCCATTTGACATGGGATGAGCTACGGCGGCCCAGTCTACCCGGATGTTGTGATCCTCGCAAAAATCCAAGAATTTTTTGCCGGTGAACTGGGTGCCGTTGTCGGTGATGATGGAGTTCGGGACCCCGAAGCGATGGATGATGTTGGTGAAGAACGCCACCGCCTGCTCGGATCTGATGCTGTTCAGGGGTCAGACCTCGATCCACTTGGAGAATTTGTCGACGGCGACCAGCAGGTGCGTGTAGCCCCCGGGCGTCTTCTGCAGAGGGCCGACGAGGTCCAGACCCCACACAGCGAAGGGCCAGGTGATGGGTATCGTCTGCAGAGCCTGAGCGGGCAGGTGGGTCTGCTTCGCATAGAATTGGCACCCTTCGCAGGCGCGGACAATTCTAGTGGCGTCAGCCACCGCCGTCGGCCAATAGAAGCCTTGGCGGAAAGCGTTCCCGACGAGGGTTCGAGGTGCTGCATGATGGCCGCAAGCCCCCGAGTGTATTTCCTGTAGGAGTTCCTGACCCTCGGCGATGGAGATGCATCGCTGGAGGATGCCCGAGGGGCTACGGTGGTAGAGCTCCTTCTCATCGCCCAGCAAGACGAACGACTTGGCGCGTCGCGCTACCCGCCGAGCCTCGGCTCGGTCGAGGGGCAGTTCTCCTTGGCGGAGATATTGCAGGTACGGGGTCTGCCAATCTCGATCTTGCATGACCCCGCTCTGCTCCTCCTCGATGCGTAGAGCTTCGCCCTTGGGGGCCGAGGGTTCCTCGGGCTGAACCGAGGATGGTTCGGGCTGGGCCGAGGTCACCTCGGACGGGGCCGAGGGCACCTCGGGCTCGGGCGTGTCGCCTATCTTGACGGAGGGTTGGTGCAGATCCCGGGAGAAGACGTCCGGGGGGACCGTCGTTCGCCCCGAGGCTATCTTTGCCAGCTCGTCCGCAGTCTCGTTGTAGCGCCGAGCGATGTGGTTAAGTTCGAGCCCGTAGAACTTGTCTTCTAGGCGCCGAACCTCATCACAATAGGCCTCCATCTTCGGGTCGCGGCAGTGGGAGTTCTTCATGACTTGGTCGATGACGAGCTGCGAGTCGCCGCGTGCATCGAGGCGTCGGACCCCTAGCTCGATGGCGATTCGCAATCCGTTGACCAGAGCCTCGTACTCGGCCACATTGTTGGACGCCAGGAAATGGAGGCGGAGCACGTAGCGCAGGTGTTTCCCGAGGGGCGAGACGAAGAGCAGGCCCGCGCCGGCTCCCGTCTTCATCAGCGACCCGTCGAAGAACATGGTCCAGAGCTCCGGTTGGATCGGAGCCGTCGGCAACTGGGTGTCGACCCATTCGGCTACGAAGTCCGCAAGTACCTGGGACTTGATGGCCTTCCGAGGGGCGAACGAGATTGCCTCGCCCATGATTTCCGCCGCCCACTTCGCGATCCGTCCCGAGGCTTCTCGGCACTGGATGATCTCCCCCAGGGGGAAGGATGACACCACAGTCACCGGATGAGACTCGAAGTAATGTCGCAGCTTTCGCCTCGTCAGGATCACTGCATACAGCAGCTTCTGGACTTGTGGATAGCGGATCTTGGTCTCGGACAGCACCTCGCTGACGAAGTAAACTGGCCTCTGAATGGGCAAAGCATGCCCCTCTTCCTGCCTTTCGACCACAATCGCGGCGCTGACCACCTGAGTGGTAGCGGCGACGTAGACCAAGAGGGCTTCTCCATCAGCTGGGGGTACCAAGACGGGCGCCTGGGTGAGGAGCGCCTTCAGGTTCCCGAGGGCTTCCTCGGCCTCGGGAGTCCAAGTGAAGCACTCGGCGTTCCTTAAGAGACGGTACAGGGGCAGGCCTCTTTCGCCGAGGCACGAGATGAAACGGCTCAAGGCCGCGAGACATCCCATGACCCTCTGTACGCCTTTTAAGTCCTTGATGGGCCCCATGCTTGTGATGGCTGCGATCTTCTCCGGGTTGGCTTCGATGCCCCGCTCGGAGACGATGAATCCCAAGAGCATGCCTCGGGGCACCCCGAAGACGCACTTCTCGGGATTGAGCTTGACGCCCTTCGCCTTGAGACACCGGAATGTCAGCTCAAGGTCGGAGAGAAAGTCGGAGGCTTTCCTCGTCTTGACTACGATGTCATCGACGTAGGCCTCGACCGTGCGACCGATGTGTTCGCCGAACACATGATTCATGCACCGCTGGTATGTTGCACCCGCGTTCCTTAAACCGAACGGCATGGTGACATAACAGTACATGCCGAAGGGCGTGATGAAAGAAGTCGCGAGCTGGTCGGACTCTTTCATCTTGATTTGATGATACCCTGAGTAGGCATCGAGGAAAGACAGGGTTTCGCACCCTGCAGTGGAGTCCACGATTTGATCGATGCGAGGTAGAGGGTAGGGGACCTTCGGACATGCTTTGTTGAGACCAGTGTAGTCTACACACATCCACCATTTCCCCCCTTTCTTCCTCACAAGTACAGGGTTGGCAAGCCATTCGGGATGGAATACCTCTTTGATGAACCCTGCTGCCATCAGCTTGTGGATCTCCTCGCCTATCACCCTGCGCCTTTCCTCGTCGAATCGGCGCAGAGGCTGTCTGACTGGTCGGGCCCCGGCCCGAATATCCAGCGAGTGCTCGGCGACATCCCTCGGTATGCCGGGCATGTCCGAGGGACTCCACGCAAAGACGTCGGCGTTTGCGCGGAGAAAGTCGACGAGCACTGCTTCCTATTTGGGGTCGAGCCCGGAACCGATCCAGATCTGCTTGGAGGTGTCTCCACTGGGGTCGAGAGGGACGGCCTTAACCGTCTCCGCTGGCTCGAAGTTGCCGGCATGTCGCTTTACGTCCGGCACCTCCCGGGAGAGGCTTTCCATGTCGGCGATGAGGGCCTCGGACTCGGCGAGGGCCTCGGCGTACTCCACGCACTCCACATCGCATTCGAACGCGTGTTTGTACGTGGGGCCGACGGTGATGACCCCGTTGGGGCCCGGCATCTTGAGCTTCAGGTAGGTGTAGTTGGGGATGGCCATGAACTTCGCGTAGCATGGCCTTCCCAACACTGCGTGGTAGGTTCCTTGGAACCCGACCACTTCAAACGTCAAAGTCTCCCTTCGGAAGTTGGAGGGTGTTCCGAAGCAGACAGGAAGGTCGAGCTGTCCGAGGGGCTGGACGCGCTTCCCAGGGATGATCCCGTGGAAGGGCGCAGCGCCTGCTCAGACGGATGACAGATCGACGTGCAGGAGCCTGAGGGTCTCGGCGTAGATGATATTGAGGCAGCTGCCCCCATCCATCAGGACCTTGGTGAGCCTGACGTCGCCGATGACGGGATCAACGACGAGCGGGTACTTCCCCAGGCTCGGCACGTGGTCGGGGTGGTCATCCTGGTCGAAGGTGATGGGCTTGTCGGACCAGTCTAGGTAGACTGGTGCCGCCACCTTCACCGAGCAGACCTCCCGACGCTCTTGCTTACGATGCCGAGCCGAGGCATTCGCCGCATGCCCTCCGTAGATCATGAAGCAGTCGCGGACCTCGGGGAACTCTCCTGCTTGGTGATCCTCCTTTTTGTCGTCGTCGCGGGCCCTGCCACCCTCTGCGGGTGGCCCGGCCCGGTGGAAGTGGCGCCGAAGCATGACGCACTCCTCGAGGGTGTGTTTGACGGGCCCCTGATGGTAGGGGCACGTCTCCTTGAGTGCCTTGTCGAAGAGGTGGGCGCCTCCGGGGGGCTTCCGAGGGTTCTTGTATTCGGCGGCGGCGACAAGGTCCGTGCTGGCGGCGTCGCGCTTCGCTTGCGACTTCCTCCTGCCTTTCTTCTTGGCGCCGAGCGGAGTAGACGCCTCGGGGGCATCTTCCGACGGGCGGCCCTGGGGCTGCTTGTCCTTTCGGAAGATGGCCTCGACCGCCTCCTGACCAGAGGCGAACTTGGTGGCGATGTCCATCAGCTCGCTCGCCCTGGTGGGGGTCTTGCGACCCAACTTGCTCACCAGGTCACGGCAGGTGGTGCCGGCAAGGAACGCGCCGATGACATCGGAGTCGGTGATGTTGGGCAGCTCGGTGCGCTGCTTCGAGAATCGCCGGATGTAGTCCCGAAGAGACTCTCCCGGTCGTTGCCGGCAGCTTCGGAGGTCCCAGGAATTCCCTGGGCGCACGTACGTGCCCTGGAAGTTGCCGGCGAAGGCTTGGACCAGATCCTCCCAGTTGGAAATCTGCCCCGGAGGCAGGTGCTCCAACCAAGCGCGAGCAGTGTCGGAGAGGAACAGGGGGAGGTTGCGGATGATGAGGTTGTCGTCGTCCGTCCCACCCAGTTGACAGGCCAGGCGGTAGTCCGCGAGCCACAATTCCGGTCTCGTTTCTCCCGAGTACTTTGTGATAGTAGTCGGGGGTCGGAATCGGGGCAGAAACGGCGCCCGCCGAATGGCCCGGCTGAAGACCTGCGGACCGGGTGGTTCGGGCGAGGGACCCCGATCCTCCCCGCTGTCGTAGCGTCCCCCACGCCTGGGGTGATAACCTCGGCGCACCCTTTCGTCGAGGCGGGCCCGACGGTCGCGATGAGGGTGCTCGTCGCCGAGGCGGCCCGGGGCCGCAGGCGCGGTGTTGCGCGTGCGCCCGGTGTAGACCGAGGCTTCCCGCATGAGTCGGGAAGTCGCGGCATGAGGTTCCGAGGGGTACCCCTGCCTTCGGGAGGCAGAGCTCTCGGCCCGCCGGGCCGCGGCGCCTTCCAGGAGATGCTTGAGCTCTCCCTGGATTCGCCGACCCTCGGTGGTTGATGACTCCGGCATCGCGCGGAGGAGCATCGCTGCGGCTGCCAGGTCCTGACCGGTTCCGCCGGATGCGGGTGGCGGTCTGTCCCTGGCATCGTTGGCGATGCGGTGCTGGAGACCATGGGGCAGGTGACGTATTTCTCCGGCCGGGGGTTGGCCCGCCCATACCTGCCCGACGTCCCGGCGGATTGCCTCGAGCGCTCCTGCTCCCTCATCGAGCCCGGCCCGCGCCCCGCGGACTTGCTCGAGCTGTGGGTCGTGACCCCCCGCCGGAACGGGGACCACAGCTAGCTCCCGCGGGATGTCGGCGCGAGGCGCCGGCCGAGGGGGATCACCATCCTCTGGCATGCCGAGACAGCTGCCTCCGGAGGGATCCCCTAGCTCGACGTGGAAACATTCGCGGCTCGGGCCGTAGTCCTTGTCGTCAAGGCTGCGGCTGCCGTCGGAACAGTCGGAGAGGCAGTAGTTGCATGCGGTCATGAAGTCCCGCATGGCACTGGGGTTGCCAGATCCAGAGAAATCCCAGCAGATGCTGGGGTCGTCATCTTCCTCGGACCCAGAGGGTCCGTAGGTCGAGACGTCCGTCAATCGGTCCCAAGGCGACTGCACACGAAACCCCAGAGGGGTTGCACTCGCCTCAACGTGAGCGCCCGCCAAAGCGAGGTCGCTAGGCGGGTTGAGGCCGAGTCGAAATGACGAAGGATGGGAATCAGCCAGTACCTTTTGGTCGACGAGGAGCGACGAAGTCACATCGGGGGCTGATCGCGCCGTCGTCCTGGGTACGAGGGCGACGTCCTGCAGGCCTTCCGTGAGCGCGCTGGCGTCGTCCACTTGCTCGGGGTCGGCGTGACGCGGGGGGACGGCGCTCGCCTTCGCCTCAAACGCGTGGGTGATGCCCGACGCGTCCTCCGTTGGGGCACTGGGGATGTCGATTTGCTCGACAGCTGACTGAGCGCAGCCTCCCGCTCGGCCCTGGTTGCCCCGCCTCCTCCTCCGATGGCGAGGGAGAGGATGGGGCGAGCTCGAAAGTTGTCCTTCCCCCACGCGGGAAAGACGTCGTCGATTCCGCCGTCGGCGGGTGGGCTGTCCGCCACCATTGTCGCTGTCGCGCGGCGGTGGAAGGAGTATCATGTCGTAGCTGCCGTCGAAAGACATGAACTCGAGGCTTCCGAAATGGAGCACCGTCCCGGGTTGAAGAGGTCGTTGGAGACTGCCCATCTGGAGCTTGACGGGAAACTACTCGTCAACACGCAGCAGGCCCCTACCTGGCGCGCCAACTGTCGGCGTTCCGAGACCGGGGGGGTCCCCGAGCCGACGAGTGAGTGTGCCGCGTGCCCCAGCCCAGATGGGTCGAGCGCGTGGGCGAGCGCGAAGGGGGGAGAGAGCGAGAGCGAGGTGGCTGGAGCTGGGTCGTGAGGGAGTCGGAGATCCCGCGGCCTTCGTGTTCGTCTCGCGCCCAGGTCGGGTGCGCTTGCAGTAGGGGGTTACAAGCGTCCGCGCGGGTGAGGGGAGCGAGCGGCCCCAAGAGAGCGCCTGCCCCTGCCCTTCGTTCCCGCGAGGCCAACCTTCTCTAAGAAGGCCCTGGTCCTTCCTTTTATAGGCGTAAGGAGAGGATCCAGGTGTACAAATGGGGGTGTAGCAAGGCGCTACGTGTCTAGCGGGGGAGAGCTAGTGCCCTAAGTACATGCCAAGGTGGCAGCCGGAGAGATCTTGGCACCCAGCTGGTGTGGCGTCGTGGCTGTCGGAGAAGCAATGGAGCCTGGCGGAGGGACAGCTGTCGGAGTGGTTGGGCCCTTGCTGACGTCCCCCTGCTTTCGTAAGGGAGCTGAGAGCCACCGTCGTCATGGGTCCAGCGGGGCGCCATCATTGCCTGTCTGGCAGAGCTAGCCAGATGGGACGTCGGTCCTGTTTTCTGCGGCCCGAGTCGGCTCGGGGTAGGGTGATGATGGCGCTTCCTGTCGACGTGGCGGACTTGTGCCCTAGGTCGGGCGACGTGGAGGCTCCTTCGAAGCCGAGGTTGAGTCCGTCCTGCATGGCCGAGGCCGAGCCCGAGCTCCTGGGTCGGGCGAGGCGGAGTCTGTCCTGCATGGCCGAGGCCGAGCCCGAGCTCCTGGGTCGGGCGAGGCGGAGTCTGTCCTGCATGGCCGAGGCCGAGCCCGAGCTCCTGGGTCGGGCGAGGTGGAGGTCGTTTGGCAGAGGCCAGGGCGGAGTCCGAGCCCTGGGTCGGGCGAGGCGGAGTTCGTCGTCTTCCGGGGCCTTAGCCCGAGTCCGAGCCCTGGGTCGGGCGGAGCGGAGTTCGCCGTCTTCCGGGGCCTTAGCCCGAGTCCGAGCCCTGGGTCGGGCGGAGCGGAGTTCGCCGTCTTCCGGGGCCTTAGCCCGAGTCCGAGCCCTGGGTCGGGCGGAGCGGAGTTCGCCGTCTTCCGGGGCCTTAGCCCGAGTCCGAGCCCTGGGTCGGGCGGAGCTTCCTATGGCGCTTTTGGCCAAGCCTGGCCGCCCGTCAGTCTCACTCTTTGCGTTAAATGCCCCAGTGACTTGGTCGATCGGCACGGTGATTTAGTCAGGGTTGCTTCTTAACGAAGGCAAGGCCTCGGGCGAGCCGGAGATGCGTCTGCCGTAAAAAAGGGGGCCTCGGGCGAGACGGAAACACCTCGGGGTCGGCTGCCCTTGCCCGAGGCTAGGCTCGGGCGTGGCGTGATCGAGTCGCTCGTATGGACTGATCCCTGACTTAATCAAACCCATCAGGCCTCTGCAGCTTTATGCTGATGGGGGTTACCAGCTGAGAATTAGGCGTCTTGAGGGTACCCCTAATTATGGTCCCCGACACTTAGTAACTTAGCTATGTTAATCTTCTCTTTTTTCAAAGTTCCACGGGAAGTTCTAAAACGTTTGGACCAGTTTAGGTCTTGTTTCTTCTGGGAAGGTGAGGGACTCAAAAAGAAATATAGACTAACTAAATGTAGTATATTATGCACACCCAAGGCTTTGGGGGTCTTGGCATCCTAGATCTGAGGTTACAAAATAGATGTCTTACAAGTAAATGACTTTTTAGACTCATTAATGAACAAGGTATCTGGCAAAGTCTCCTTCAAAATAAGTACCTAAAAAATAAAACAATAACCCACGTAGAACATAGGCCCGATGATTCTCACTTTTGGTCCGGACTTATGGCGGTAAAACAGGACTTTATGAGAATGGGTCATTTTGTGTTAGGGCATGGTACACAGATTCAGTTCTTGGAAGATAAATGGTTGGGGTTTGTCCCTTTGAAAGACCAATTTTCAGATCTGTACAACATTGTGAGAAAGAAAAAGGCAATGGTAGCTGTCGGAGAGGAAATTCTCCGGCCGGGTGGCGGAATGCACCCGCCCTAAATCCTAAGATGAGGAGGAGCCTAAGCGTTTTGCCTGTCTGCTAGATGATCGAAGAACACGAGTGAACACAAGGATTTAGAGTGGTTCATGCCGCCGGAGCGTAAAACCCTACTCCGCTGTTGTGTAGTATTGCTGATGCTCGAGAGCTTGGAGAATTTCCCGAGGGTCTAAGTGAGTCTGAGAGCTTGCCTTGTAACGTCGCGTGCCTTCCCTTTTGTAGCCCAAGGGAGGCACATACAAGGGTGCTGAGCCCCAACATGTGGGCCCAGGAACATAACAGAAGGAATACCTAGAACAACTAATGCAGGTGACGTCTGTGCAATCTTCAGGCCCATGTTGTCCGTAGCACGCGCAGCGTTGACATGCGGCAGCAGCTTCCTTGGTAACGTACGAGTAATGATGGGCGTAGTGCACGCGACAGTATGGGTGTGTAGTCTGCCAGCGGAATGGACAGGCATGCCGCCTGTGGGATGGACAGGTCGCTGCCTATCAGCGGAATGGACATGTCTCATTTAATGCGGAGGCGACACATCGCCTGCCAGTGGAATGGACAGGCACGCCGCCTGTGGAATGAACAGGTCTCATTAAATGCTGAGGCGTCACATCGCCTGTCAGCGTGATGGACAGGCGGCGTGCCTTATCTGCAATAAATGCAGGGGCCGCGTAACCCAGAGGCCTTACGTCAGGCTCCGCCCGTTGGCTTACGTCACGCGCGGTAGGCCACATGGTAGCATCGGGTTTCCGCCTGGGCGGGGAGCAGTAGCGCATGCGGACAGGTCCGCACCAGACTGGGTCTGGACATGTGTCGACACCGGACCCCCGCCTGGGTCCTGTTCAGGGCCCGGGTATGTTCTGTCCTAGGACCTTGGGACCCTCCTGTGGCGGCCTGGACCCCATACGGGGGGTCAGGATCCCATTCTAGGGGTTCAGCTTGCACAAGTGGAGGTCCGGGACCAACCTAGGAGGTCCGGCCTGTATATCTGGGGGTCCGAGACCAACCTTGGGGGTTCGGACTGTATATCCAGGGGTTCGACGCTCTCTTGTGGGGGCCCGGACTCATTGTTGATGCTTTGGAGTATACCACCTTCTCTGGACACGTAGCGGCTTCGGACCCACCCATGTGGCGGGATCGGGCGCTGCTGTGGACCCAGAATAGCCGCCTGAGATTGGGGCGAGCCGTGGTTTGGTCCACACATAGCACTTCTACCGCGCGACTAAGGGACACCTGCGCGGGTTCTTTGTCTTTGTACAGTAGCAGAGGGTACCCTAGTTTCAGGGTACCGACAGTAGCTAATGTTCTACAACATAATCAGCTTAATGTGGCTTTTCGTCGGTCACTTAATATAAATAGTCTAGCTGATCGAAGAGAGACACATTTTTATGGGATCTTCTCTAGCAAGGTCAGTTTACGGTCAGCTTTATGTATAGGGCTTTGTGAGAGCACCTAGAGGGGGGGGTGAATAGGTGATCCTGTGAAACTTTAAAACTTAAGCCACAAAAACACGTTAAGTGTTAGTACAATAATCACCAAGTGGCTAGAGAGGAGTCTCCAACAAAACACAATACCACAAGAGATCAAACACAGAGATGACACAGTGGTTTATCCCGTGGTTCGGCCAAGACCAACACTTGCCTACTCCACGTTGTGGCGTCCCAACGGACGAGGGTTGCAATCAACCCCTCTCAAGCGGTCCAAAGACCAACTTGAATACCACGGTGTTTTGCTTTGCCTTTCAATATCCCGTTTGCAAGGAATCTCCACAAATTGGAGTCTCTTGCCCTTACAAGTATATGATCACAAAGAAGCACAGAGTAAGGGAGGGAAGCAACACACACAAATCCACAGCGAAATGCGCACACAAACAGCCAAGAGTCGAGCTCGAATGACTATCTCAAAGTTCTCACTAGAACGGAGCTCGAATCACTTAGAATCACAAATGAATACGCAAAGAATGAGTGTGGATGATCAAGAATGCTCTAAGGTTGCTTGGATGTCTCCTCCATGCGCCTAGGGGCCCCTTTTATAGCCCCAAGGCAGCTAGGAGCCGTTGAGAGCAAATCTGGAAGGCTATCCTTGCCTTCTGTCGTCGGGTGCACCGGACAGTCCGGTGCACACCGGACACTGTCCGGTGCCCGATTTCTTTCCTTAAACAGCATTGCCGACCGTTGTAGACTGTTGCAGATCTGTGAGCCGTTGGCGCACCGGACATGTCCGGTGCACACCGGACAGTCCAGTGCCGTCTTCTAGCCGTTGGCTCGGCCACGTGTCCCGCGCAGATTGCGCGGCCGACCGTTGGCCCGGCCGACCGTTGGCTCACCGGACAGTCCCGTGCACACCGGACGGTCCGGTGAATTTTAGCCGTACGTCGCCGGCGAATTCCCGAGAGCAGCCACTTCGCTCGAGCCAGCCTGGCGCACCGGACACTGTCCGGTGCACACCGGACAGTCCGGTGTGCCAGACCGAGCTGAGTCTTGGCTGTACACAGCCAAGTCTTTTGCACCTTTCTTCTTTTCTTCTTCTTTCTGTTTCTAACACTTAGACAAGTATATGAGTATACAAAACCAATGTACTAAGGCTTAGAAACATACCTTTACTTCATGATTTGCACTTTGTTCATCCATGGACATAAATTCACATTTAAGCACTTTGTGTTGGCACTCAAACACCAAAATACTTAGAAATGGCCCAAAGGCACATTTCCCTTTCACTTTGGTCACTCCGAACATTGTTTCGAGAAACCATCCCATCTAGAATTTAAAGCTACATTTGAAGATTAAAATTTTTATGTGGTACTTAATTAAAGGCATAGTTCTAACAAAGGATAATTTAGCAAAAAAACAGTGGAAAAGAAAGTGTTAAATGTTGTGGATGCAACTTAGATGAATCTATTCAACACCTTTTCTTTGACTGTCATATGGCTAGATGTGTTTGGAGAGGTGTACAAATTTCATTTAACATTACTCCACCTTCGTGCATTCAACATATGCTTCGCACTTGGCTAAAAGGTTTAAATTCTAGATTTAAGAGCCTGATTTGGGTTGGAGCATGTGCCCTCTGTTGGGCTATATGGTTAAGTCGTAATGATGTGGTTTTTGATAATGCAGAAGTTTCCACTCCCTTGGAGGTCACCTTCAGATGAACACATTAGACAAGGTTCTGGACACTGTTGCAGAAGGAGGAGGACAGACCTCAAGTAAAATGAGGCCGGCGTGTACTTGAAACGATAATGATGGAGATCTTTTCAAATAATGGATGGTATTTTCATCATAGATTGAGAGCATAGATTGAGAGCTTAAATCTATGAAACCTTTGTAGAATGTGAGATTTTCGTTCCAAGGTGGAACCCCATGTTTGTGAGTTTGACAGGCATATATATCGACCGATACAGAAGCTGGAACATTAATAATATTTCCTTTTCTAAAAAAATCAGCTTGCAGCGCTAACATGGTTGATTCACTAACTCGTCGCAGGATATTAAGGACATGTTTGGTTCGTTGGATAACTTGTCACACTTTACTTAACTTTTTCTGTTTAAAGTTAATTCTTCAAATCGAACAACTAACTTTAAAAAAAATATGACATAGTTAGTCACGGACCAAACAAAACATAAATTTCCACCACAGTGCGCACTACTGGGTTGCTTGGAACTATATATTGTGCACGGCCGGAATCTGCCCCGTCGGGAGGCACGCGGAGCCGCTAGCTAGCTGCAGAGCCTGCGCTTTTCTGAAACACGCAACGCAACTGGTGGTGACAGCAAACCGATGGTGGATGGACGTGCCGTCGACCTTTCCGCTAATTACCAGGCTGTCCAGTACAGTACAGTAAGCAATCCAGAACGGATAGAGCTCGCAGAATACTCTGCTCCGGTCCCCGCCCACGAAGATTGTTTATTCTCCCCTTAGTATATGCAGCGTCGATCGGCTCTCATTAATAACACCGGGCCCGGGCGGGTCGCTGTCAGTCGTCGTCAGACGGGCCTACGCAAAAATCCTCCCGCGAGCACTCGTAGGAGCGCGCGGGTTTCTTTAACGGCAAGCAACGAGCGAGGAAGCTAAGGGGGGGCCGGCGGCCGGCCGGTGAAGGTCTCGTAGGAAGCCATGGCCATGGACGAGAAGAGGCCGACGTACGCCGCCAGTTAACCCACCCACCTCGGCCTCGAGCCTTGTTGGACTGCACGACACGATCGCCATCGCCACCCGACGGACGACGGACGAATCATCCGATGTAGATGGAGATCGAGTATATATGTCACTTTAATTAAAGCTTCTCGTTATATGCATGTATGTATGCTGACGCACGGATCTTGTTAGCTGGTGTCTGGCTGGTTTAATTGGATGTCGTCGTGCAGGGTCGGAGGCCACCAGACATCTAGCGGAGAGCGGACGCCTTTGGCTTTTGTTTATCGTCGCTGCTCTGCTCGCGCTGTTTATTTTAAGTTCCTGCGCACCTGGCTGGCGTCTGTTTCGTCCAGGACGGGAGAGGGACAGCCGGCAGCTAGCGGCACGAAGCTTGCCGTTGTCCGCGGTACGGTACGATACGACACGCGCAAACGTATACGCCCATCCCATTTATTTCGCGGCGAGCCGACAAAGGCAAATCGCTCTGCCCGGACGCCGGAGGGAGGACGCCAACTGCTGCTCCGGTGTCTGGCAGGCGCGATCGTTGCCGCTTGTACTGTACTCAATTGGTCCTGTCCTGTCCTGTACTGTACTCCCGTCCTTAGCCGATGACTTGTGTTCTTCTGGATCTTGGCCCCCGGTCTCTTCAGCAAATCGACCAGCAGCAGATCGTGCCGACCTGTCTGTCGATCTTACTTGCAAATGCTAGGCTGGCGACTGCTGTGTGACTGCCCTAGTGCCCTGTGTCTGCTGCTTGCGATGCAAACCTGCACTCCTGCAGGCTGCACCTGCAATGGTGCGCGCGGTCCAATTGTGGAGGCCTATATGGGCTAATGGGCTCATTCAGCGTGTAGGTCGATTCTGTAGTACCTATGCTTTGTTCCATGGTGCTGTTCCTATAGATGTTTTAAATGGGCTGCCGGGCAGGTCAAGTAGGGATTCAATCCGCAGTGCCTGCCTTCAGGTCTTCACGTTTATCTAGCCAACATAACACACAATATTTTATATTTTATATTCTATAATTAAGTATCATATTTTTTGAAAAAAAATAAAAATGTGTTGTGCTGAACCTAGGCCGTTGTAATGTATCTAAGATCTAGGTACAACATAGTGATCGGATCGGACAGGTCCAGCCAATATAGACATCTACTATAGTTGTACAATTACTTATCTCAAAAAAACCATTTAAATATCTCCTTGGGCCAGTTAGGCTAACTCCGATAATATTACTTATCCCATCTTCTATTTCAAACTTCACTCTATAAATAGGGTTGTCACAGCCTTACAAGTGGTTCCATCAGTTTTTAGGTAAAAATTTAAGTGGATATCTATAAAGTTTATAAACAACAAAAATATCTCTAAGTTTCTAAAATTTCTTAGGAAAAGTCATAGAGACAGATTAGGACATAATAAATCAAAGTAGAATATTTGAATACTTTGAAAGTATATCTAAAAGTTACATGAATCAAATTTAGTTCTAGCTAGGCATGACAACTGATCGGATATTGTAAATATCCGCTCGCAACCATATCTGCGGTTACAACCAATATCCGCACGTGAACATACCCACGAGCAGGGGCGGACGCAAGGGATGGGCAAGGTGGGGTATGGCCCCACCTCAATTTTTAAAATTTCTTATACATAGCTTTAGGTATACAATAAAATAAACAAACTTTTATATAGTAGGTGAAGCTAAATCTAGTGAAAATAGGTTTGATCTAACCTTTTCTCGATACCCCATCCACTACTCATCTCACCACCCACCTGAGACGTGTGCCCGTGCGATTCTCTCCCCTAACGCTCGCCCATTACTGGCCCGTTCACTCTTTCGGTCATCGACTTAGCGTTTAGTGGGTGGCCTAACCCGCCCGCTGCTAGTGTAATTTTGCCTCCTTAATGTTAATTTGAAACTACTTTTATCTAGTAATCTAGTCTAGTGATTTGTTGAAAGGGAAATATGCCCTGGGCCATTTCTATAAATGTTTTGGTGATTAGATGCCCAACATAAAATATGTTGGTTTATAAGTGCTCAGATGCAAATCAAAGAACAAGGTATGTATCCGGCCTTAGTAAATTGTTTTTGGGTACTAACATGTTTATCTAAGTGATAGGAATCTTGTCAAATCAAAAGAAATTGAATTGGAGAAGATTTGGTTGAGTTCAGCCAAACTAGCACCAGCCTGTGGTGCACCGGACAGTGGCCGGTGCCCGGGCTGGCCCGGCGACGAACTCGTCGCTCTCGAGAAAAGACAGTGGCGCTGCAGCTAAAATTCACTGGACTGTCCGGTGAGCCAAAGGCACCCGCGCCAACGGTCGACAGCGCAATCAGCGGGCGACGCGTGGCCCGTGCCAATGGTCAGTTGGTCACACCGGACTGTCCGGTGTGTACTGGACATTGTCCGGTGCGCCAACGGGACCGAAGGTCCAACGGTCGAGTGCACCCGATAAGGAAGGAGACCAAGCACTGGACAACTACTGTTCATGTCCGGTGGTGCACCGGACTGTCCAGTGCGACACCCGACAGAAGGCAAGAATTGCCTTCCAATTAGATCTCCAATGGCTCCTAGCTGCCTTGGAGCTATAAAAGGTACCCCTAGGCGCATGGAGCAGTACACCAAGCATTCTCTAATCATTCTAAGACACCTAGACTTCGCCACCACGCACTCGGATCATTGTGTTAGAGATTTAAGCACCGTTTGAGTTGTAAACTCCCTGCGCCGTGTTTTGTGCTCATGTCTTGGCTTGTGTGTGTGTATTTGCTACGATTTGAGTCTTGTGTGTGTTGCTTTCCCTCCCTTACTCTTGTGCTTTTCTTGTGATCAACCATTGTAAGGGCAAGAGGCTCCAACTTGTGGAGATTCCTCACGAACGAGAAAAGACTGCTAAGGAAGAAAACCGTGGTACTCAAAGTTGATTATTGGATCACTTGAGAGGGATTGAGTGCAATCCTTGACCGAGGAAGGTCACCACAACGTGGAGTAGGCATTGGCCGAACCACAGGATAAAACTCCGTGTCTCATGTGTTGCTTTTCTCTGTGATTGATTTCTTCTCAAGAGCTTGTTCTATAGCAACTTGGTTTAATCTAACTAACATCTTGAGAGCACCTAGAGGGGGGTGAATAGGTGATCCTGTAAAAACTTGAAACTTATAGCCACAAAACTTGGTTAAGTGTTAGTAGGCTAAATGGCGAGCTCTTGTGAACACAAGTATCACAGAAAAACAATCACAAAAGGCACGCGAGTTATCCCGTGGTTCGGCCAAGTACAACACTTGCCTACTCCATGTTGTGGCGTCCCAATGGACGAGGGTTGCACTCAACCCCTTTCAAGTGATCCAAAGATCTACTTGAATACCATGGTGTTTCTCTTTCTTTCACTATATCCCGTTCGCGAGGAATCTCCACAACTTGAAGCCTCTCGCCCTTACAATTTGATGATCACAAAGAAGCACAGAAGTAAGAGTGGGATAAGCAACACACACAAGACTCAAAGCAAGAGCACAAACACGCACACTAGCCAACAACTTGAGCTCTAAGTTCACACACGGAGTTCTCGACTCAAGAGGAGCTCAAATTGCTATCACAACGAATCAAATGCGCTAGAATGAAGTCTTGGTGCTTAGAGATGATCAAAGAATGCTTGGTTTTCTCCTTCATGCGCCTAGGGGTCCCTTTTATAGCCCCAAGGCAGCTAGGAGCCGTTGGAAGCAATCTGGGAAGGCAATTCTTGCCTTCTGTTGGGTGGCGCACCGGACATCCACTGTTCACAGTCCGGTGCAGATTGCTTTCCTAAATTGGCACAGCCGACCGTTGAAGATTTGGAGCCATTGGCGCACCAGACACTGTTCGGTGCACATCGGACAGTCCGGTGCCCCCATCTGACCGTTGGCTCGGCCACGCGTCACGCGCGGATTGCGCGGACGACCGTTGGCGCAGTCGACCGTTGGCTCACAGGACAGTCTGGTGCACCACCGGACAGTCCGGTGATTTTTAGCCGTACGCTGTTGACTGTTTCCCGAGAGCGGCGACTTCGCCGCAGACGACTCACCGGACAGTCCGGTGCACCACCGGACAGTCCGGTGATTTTTAGCCGTATGCCGCCATCGAGACCCGAGAGTAGGCTGTTCATCGGGACTGGTCCTGGCACACCGGACACTGTCCGGTGCATCACCGGACAGTCCGGTGCACCCAGACCGAGCAGCCTTTTGGCTGAACATAGCCAACTTTTCTCCAAAGTGATTTCTCCTGTTTCTAGCACTTAGACATAATACATTAGTCTTTAAAACAATGTACTAAGTCTAGAAACATACCTTTAATCTTGATTTGTACTCCTTGAGTCTTTGGCACAAATATCACTCAAAGCATTTTTGTGTGTAGCACTTAATCACCAAAATCTTATAGAAATGGCCCAAGGGAACATTTCCCTTTCAATATCTCCCTTTTTGGTGATTTATGCCAACACAACAAAAAGCAACTAAAAGAAGTGCAACATCAATGCAAATGAGAACAAAAATTGTTTTTGATTCAAATTTGGCATATTTGGATCATTCTTTGCCACCACTTGGTTTGTTTTTGCAAATCAAACTCAATTTCCTATCTCTAAGTCAAATTCACTTGTTGAGGCATAGAGAGAGGTATTCCAAAAGAAATTGATCAAAGATTCAAAAACTCCCCCTTTTTCCCATAATCAAACATTCTCCCCACAAGAGACCAACTTTGACAATAAGAGACAATAAGAGTATTTTGACAAAACAAAAGCTCTAACTCTCTATTATTTTCAAAATTCTCAAGTGGTAGCTGATCCATTTGCTTTGGCCTTAATTTCTCCCCCTTTGGCATTAAGCACCAAAACGGAATCATTATTGGCCCTTAAACCCCATTGCCTCACCAAAATCTTCAATTAAGAGAAAAAAAGGCAATAAGAGCACGGAGATGAACTTGGAGTAAATTACCCTCTCATCGGAGTGCAGTGGAAGTCTTGCATGGTCCAAGTTCACCTTTTCCCTTTCAATCCACTTTTGAGACTAAATTAAGAAAACTCAAGCACACGGTTAGTTTCAAAGGGTCAAGTTGTAGCATTTCTCCCCCTAAGTATGTGCACATTCACACATGGACTTGTGAGGTCCGGGGATCCCTTGCACAACTTGAGCACCATAAATAAGCAATAAAATGCATAATGGAACATGATCAAATGCATAAAACACATGTATGCTCTATATCAATCCAAGTTACGCGAATCTAAGACATTTAGCTCACTACGCAGCCTGCAAAAGGTCTTCTCATCTAAAGGCTTGGTAAATATATCGGCTAGCTGGTTCTCAGTGCTAACATAAAACACTTCGATATCTCCCTTTTGCTGGTGGTCTCTCAAAAAGTGATGCCGGATGTCTATGTGCTTTGTGCGGCTGTGTTCAACAGGATTGTCCGCCATGCGGATAGCACTCTCATTGTCACATAGGAGTGGGACTTTGCTCAGATTGTAGCCAAAGTCCCGGAGGGTTTGCCTCATCCAAAGTAGTTGCACGCAACACTGTCCTCCAACAACGTACTCGGCCTCAGCGGTGGATAGGGCAACAGAAGTTTGTTTCTTAGAACTCCACGACACCAGGGACCTTCCTAGGAATTGGCACATCCCTGATGTACTCTTCCTATCGACCTTACATCTAGCATAGTCGGAGTCTGAGTATCCAATCAAGTCAAAGGTAGACCCCTTTGGATACTAGATCCCGAAGCAAGGCGTAGCAACTAAATATCTAAGAATTCGCTTAACGGCCACAAGGTGACACTCCCTTGGGTCGGATTGAAATCTAGCACACATGCATAAGCTAAGCATAATATCCGGTCTACTAGCACACAAATAAAGTAAAGATACTATCATAGACCGGTATGCCTTTTGATCAACGGACTTACCTCCTTTGTTGAGGTCAACATGCCCGTCGGTTCCCATTGGAGTCTTTACGGACTTGGCGTCCTTCATCCCAAACCGCTTGAGCAAGTCTTGCGTGTACTTTGTTTGAGAGATGAAGGTGTCGTCCTTGAGTTGCTTCACTTGGAACCCAAGGAAGTAGTTCAACTCGCCCATCATCGACATCTCGAATTTCTGAGTCATCACCCTGCTAAACTCTTCACAAGACTTTTGGTTAGTAGAACCAAATATTATGTCATCGACATAAATTTGGCACACAAATAGATCACCGTCACAAGTCTTAGTGAAAAGAGTTGGATCGGCTTTCCCAACCTTGAAATCATTAGCAATTAGAAAGTCTCTAAGGCATTCATACCATGCTCTTGGGGCTTGCTTAAGTCCATAGAGTGCCTTAGAGAGCTTACACACGTGGTCGGGTACCGTTCATCCTCAAAGCCAGGGGGTTGCTCCACGTACACCTCCTCCTTGATTGGCCCGTTGAGGAAAGCGCTCTTCACGTCCATTTGGAACAACCTGAAAGAATGGTGAGCAGCATAGGCTAACAAAATACGAATCGACTCTAGCCTAGCCACAGGAGCAAAAGTCTCCTCAAAGTCCAAACCTGCGACTTGGGCATAACCTTTTGCCACAAGTCGAGCCTTGTTCCTTGTCACCACCCCGTGCTCGTCCTGTTTGTTGCGGAACACCCACTTGGTTCCCACAACGTTTTGCTTAGGACGTGACATCAGTGTCCAAACTTCATTTCGCTTGAAGTTATTGAGCTCTTCCTGCATGGTCAACACCCAGTCTGGATCTAGCAAGGCCTCTTCTACCCTGAAAGGCTCAATAGAAGAGACAAAAGAGTAATGCTCACAAAAATTAGCTAATCTAGAGTGAGTGGTTACTCCCTTGCTAATGTCACCCAAAATCTGGTCGACGGGATGATCCCTTTGAATTGTCGCTCAAACTTGAGTCGGAGGGGCCCGTGGTACTTCTTCCTCCTCAACTTGATCTTCTTGTGCTCCCCCTTGATCACACGCCTCCTCTTGAGGAACCTGTTCATCATCTTGAGTTGGGGGGTGCACCATCGTTGAGGAAGAAGGTTGATCTTGCTCCTTGTGTTCCTGTGGTCGCACATCTCCAACCGCCATGGTGCGAATTGCGTCCGTTGGAACATCATCCTCATCTACATCATCAAGATCAACTTGCTCTCTTGGAGAGCCATTAGTTTCATCAAATACAACGTCGCTAGAGACTTCAACCAAACCTGATGATTTGTTGAAGACTCTATACGCCTTTGTATTTGAGTCATAACCTAACAAAAACCCTTCTACAGCTTGGGAGCAAATTTTGAATTCCTACCTTTCTTCATCAGAATGTAGCATTTACTCCCAAAAACTCGAAAATATGAAACGTTGGGTTTGTTACTGGTTAGAAGTTCGTACGACGTCTTCTTGAGGAGGCGATGAAGATAGACCCGGTTTATGGCGTGGCAAGCTGTGTTCACAGCTTCCGACCAAAACCGCTCGGGCGTCTTGAATTCTCCAAGCATCGTCCTCGCCATGTCTATAAGTGTCCTGTTCTTCATCTCTACCACACTGTTTTGCTGTGGTGTGTAGGGAGCGGAGAACTCATGCTTGATTCCTTCCTCCTTAAGAAACTCCTCCACTTGAAGGTTCTTGAACTCGGACCCATTGCCGTTTCTAATCTTTTTCACCTTGAGCTCAAATTCGTTTTGAGATCACCTTAGAAAGCGCTTAAGGGTCCCTTGGGTTTCTGATTTATCCTGCAAGAAGAATACCCAAGTGAAGCGGGAAAAATCATCAATAATAACAAGACCATACTTACTTCCCCCAATGCTAAGGTAGGCGACGGGTCCGAAGAGGTCCATATGCAATAGCTCTAGAGGTCTTGATGTAGTCATCACATTCTTGTTGTGATGAGCACTCCCCACTTGTTTACCTGCTTGACAAGCTGCACAAGGTCTATCTTTTTCGAAAGTTACATTTGTTAGACCTAACACATGTTCTCCCTTTAGAAGTTTGTGAAGGTTCTTCATCCCCACATGTGCTAGACGGCGATGCCACAGCCAGCCCATGCTAGTCTTAGCGATTAAGCATGCATCTAGATCGGCCTCCTCCTTCGAAAAATCAACTAAATAGAGTTTGCCGTCTAGTACACCCTTAAAAGCTAATGAACCATCACTCCTTCTAAAGACAGACACATCTACGTTTGTAAATAAGCAATTGTAACCCATATTACATAATTGACTAACGGACAACAAGTTATACCCGAGCGATTCAACTAAAAACACATAAGATATGGAATACTCGGATGAAATAGCTATCTTGCCTAGTCCTTTAACCTTGCCTTGATTCCCGTCACCGAATATGATTGAGCCTTGGGAATCTTTGTTCTTGACGTAGGAGGTGAACATCTTCTTCTCCCCCATCATGTGGTTTGTGCATCCGCTGTCGATAATCCAGCTTGAGCCCCCGGATGCATAAACCTGCAAGGCGAATTAGGCTTGGGTTTTAGGTACCCAACTCTTGTTGGGTCCTACAAGGTTAGTTATAATAGCCTTAGGGACCCAAATGCAAGTCTTGTCTCTCTTGCATTTGGCCCCCACCTTTTTAGCAATAACCTTTTTATTTTTGCATGAAAGAACAAATTTAGTATTGCCTGCAAGAAATACAGTGGTAGATCCATTACACACATTCTTAGGAGCATGAGACACAAAATTTCTCCTAGGCCTACCGTTAAAATTTGAAGTCGAAGCAATCATGGCATGTGAGTCAAAAGCATTATAACTCCTATTATAATGAACATTTCTAGAACATTTCCTATCATGATACATGAAAGCATGGTTCTTTTGACTACTATTGGCCATGGGGGCCTTCCCTTTCTCCTTGTTGGGAATGGGAGCCCTTTGACTTGTTAAGTTCTTGGCTTCCCTTCGAAAGCCAAGCCCATCCTTAATTGAGGGATGTCTACCTATAGTGTAGGCATCCCTTGCAAATTTTAGTTTATCAAAATCATTTTTGCTAGTCTTAAGTTGGGCATTAAGACTAGCCACTTCATCATTTAATCTAGCAATGGAAATTAAATGTTCACTACAAGCATCAACATTAAAATCCTTACACCTATTGCAAATCACAACATGCTCAACACAAGAACTAGATTTATTTGCTACTACTAGCTTAGCATTTAAATCATCATTAATACTTCTTAAGCTAGCCATAGTATCATGACAAGTAGATAATTCACAAGAAAGCATTTCATTCCTTTTAACTTCTAAAGCAAGAGACTTTTGCACACTTACAAATTTATCATGTTCTTCTTATAAAAGATCTTCTTGCTTTTCTAAAAGTCTATTCTTTCATTTAGAGCATCAATCAATTCATTGATCTTTTCTACTTTTGCTCTATCTAATCCTTTGAACAAGCTAGTGTAATCAATTTCATCATCACTAGAGTCCTCATCACTAGAAGTAGAGTACTTGGGAGTTTCTCTAGTGTTTACCTTCTTTTCCTTAGCCATTAGACAAGTATGGCGCTCGTTGGGGAAGAGCGACGACTTGTTGAAGGCCGAGGCAGCGAGTCCTTCGTCGTCGAAGTCGGACGATGAACAATCCGAGTCCCACTCTTTGCCGAGGTGTGCCTCGCCCTTCGCCTTCTTGTAGGCCTTCTTCTTTTCCCTCTTCCCGCCTTTCTCTTGTTCCTAGTCATTAGTTTTGTCGGGACAATTTGCTATAAAATGACCATACTTATCACATTTAAAGCAGGAGCATTTCCCTTTCGCTTTGCTCTTGTTGGGATGCTCCTTTCTTCCTTTTAGCGTCGTCTTGAAGCGCTTGATGATGAGGGCCATTTCTTCTTCGTTAAGCCCGGCCGCCTCAACTTGCGCCACCTTGCTAGGTAGCGCCTCCCTGCTACTTGTTGCTTTGAGAGCAACGGTTTGAGGCTCGTGGATCGACATTGGGCCATTTAGCGCCTCATCAACATATCTCGCCTCCTTGATCATCATTCGTCCGCTTACAAACTTTTTGAGTATTTCCTCGGGTGTCATCTTGGTGTACCTAGGATTTTCATGAATAGAGTTTACAAGATGAGGATCAAGGACAGTGAAGGACCTTAGCATAAGCCGGACGATGTCGTGGTCCGTCCATCTCGTGCTTCCATAGCTCCTTATTTTGTTGACCAGGGTCTTGAGCCTGTTGTACGTTTGAGTTGGCTCCTCCCCCTGATCATTGCGAACCTTCCCAGTTCACCCTCCACCAACTCCATCTTGGTGATCATTGTGACATCATTCCCCTCATGCGAGATCTTGAGGGTGTCCCAAATCTGCTTGGCGTTATCCAAGCCGCTCACCTTATGGTACTCTTCCCTGTACAAGGATGCTAATAGAACAGTAGTAGCTTGTGCATTTTTGTGAATTTGTTCATTGATAAACATGGGATTATCCGTACTATCAAATTGCATTCCATTCTCTACTATCTCCATATACTTGGATGAAGAGAGAACAAATGGCTACGCATTTTGTGACTCCAAAATCCGTAGTCCTCTCCATCAAAGTGTGGAGGTTTACCAAGAGGAATGGAAAGCAAATGAGCATTCGAATTATGCGGAATACGAGAATAATCAAAAGAAAAGTTTGAGTTGACCGTTTTCTTTTTCTCGTCGTAGTCGTCGTCTCTTTGGGAAGAAGAGGATTCGTCGCTGTCATAGTAGACTATCTTCTTGATACACCTCTTCTTCTTCCCGTCCTTCTTCTTATGACTCGAGCCAGAGTCAGTAGGTTTGTCGTCCCTTGGCTCGTTGAAGATGGACTCCTTCTCTTTATCGTTGACCACCATCCCATTTCCCTTAGGATCCATCTCTTCGGGCGATTAGTCCCTTTTGTGAAGAGAAAGGTTCTGATACCAATTGAGAGCACCTAGAGGGGGGTGAATAGGTGATCCTGTAAAAACATGACACCAGGCGCCTATAAAAAGGACCGCCCGAGCCCCCTCCTTCTTCACACCAGCCTCGACCACTCCCTCTCCCCTCCCCTGAGCCGAATCGAGCTCCACGCCGTCGCGCCCTCCCTCCACTCCGGTGAGCTCCGCTCTCCTCTCTCTGTAGAGTTCTAATCCAATTAATGTAGCTCTTGAGCTTCACCACTCCCTCACTAACACAACACACCCCTTCCCTTCACCTATTGCGCCCAGCACCTTGCCGGCGATCCCACCACCGCGGATGCTCGCCACCTCGCCGTGGACCGGCCACCCCGAGCGTCCGTGGGCCAAATTGGCCCCACCTCCGTAATCCCCTACCTCCATCTGTGCCTTGCCACCACTCCATCGTCGCAGAACCGGGCCACCGGCGAAGAACCGCCACCGGCGGCCGGTTCTCACCGCCGCGAACCGCCCTTCTCTCTCCGCCCCCAACGCCGTTACCCCCTCCTCCCCCTGACGCATGGGCCCACGCCCATGGCGTTCGCCCGTGTCGTTCCTCCCTTCCGTGGGCCGACTGGGCCACCTGCCCGCGCACGCGCTTGCGCTTGGCTGGGTCGAAATCCCCCCTGCCCAGTTAGCAAAGAAAACCCTTTTCTTTTTCCTTTTTCATTTCTTTTTCCTATTTTTTCTTATATCTATGCATATATTGATATTTTATGCACCAAAAATAGTCTAAATAAATTATGGGGCACAAAACGATAATATCTAAAAGTTGGCACACTCCATCAAGTCACCATGGTTGATGTATTGTTCATTACCTATTTTTGCTAGGAGGAGAGGGATCCGATCCTCCGGAATTTGTGGCTCCAGAAGAAGGGCGAGAACCCAACTTTACCGAAATAGATCTTTCGTGCCAGGAAAGCTTCAACGAAGGCAAGTCCATTCTTCCCTTGATGCATAAATTACCTGCTCTCTCTACCACTACCTAAGCCGGGAATAAGGGTTGGGTCCTTTGCATTGTGAGAGGAGAGAAAGCCCGCATTAAAGAATATCTTTTGAGTACAAAATGTGAGATGGGAAAAGGGCAGTATTTTTACTAAACGATGTTTTCAAAAAGTGTATGATGAAGGGTATTCACCCTTATCACCTCTTGAGTGGGACAATCAGGGACTCCCTGGTTTAGGGGAGGGCCTCAGGTGTTGGCTTAGCCGGGTTAGGCGTGAGCAGAAGGATTGTCCCCTCTTATAAGGACCGGTTTGTCATCCTTCACTACCTGTACTCATGACAAGTACAACCACTCGAGACTGTATGGGCAGTCACTCAATCTGAACTCGTACGGTCCAAACCCCAGGGTTGTGATGGTTGGGGAGCACCGGGAGGATAAGGAGGGGGAATGTTTTGTCCGGTTTGGACATGGCGGTGGCCTGACTCCTTCTGGTATGACTGCTAAGGTATGGACGTGCGAGGAAAGAAAGAGATTCGGATTCAGATCTCATTGGCCATGAGATCGCAGAGCCAGACTAGTGGGTAAAGTGTACCCCTCTGCGTAGAGTTCAAACCCATTCGAATAGTCCGCGTCCACTGGAATGGACGAGTCTGGTGTGGTATGACAATTAGTGTTTATAACATTTGCAAACAGGGAAATGTGTGAGTGGGTGTGTTTTTGAAATAAAAACAATGCCACGGGAGCAAGAAGCTCAGTGGTGGTTGAGTGTGAAAATGTGCTACTTCCTGCTTTGGGGAAAACCATCAAAGAATTGCCTTTTCTAAAAAAGAAGAGTGACTTCAACTCCACCATATAAAGCATGTAATTATAGGTCCCTCTCTCTTTACGGGCGGGATGGGCTTGCGGAATACCTAGTGTATTCACCCAGATTTATTTATGTTTTTCAGCAGCTGAAGACTTCTTTTCTGCTATGATCGACTAGAAGGGGGCTGTGTCTGCACCCAGTTCTGTCTGTGGCTTGGGCTAGTTTATCTTCCACTGCGCTTGTATTTTAGGCTCATTAGAGCTTGTACTCTGGTATTGTAATAACTTGTATTCGAACTCTGTACTATTTGAAGTAAGGAATGTGGTTACTAGCCTCCTAGGACTAGTAATTGTATCACATTTGAGTCCCAGAGGATTGGGGCGCTTCAAGTGGTATCAGAGCCATAGGACTGGTTGTAGATCGCAGCCCCAACCTTAAAAGTTTGTCTTAGAAAGAAAAGACCTCTTACCCTCTAAGAAGAATCCTCTCTCCTTTCCCCGATATTGATAGACCCTTCTTTTCTTCTACCAGATGGAAGACTCCTTTATCATTAGGACATCCTACTGCTCAGAGGTTGTAACATCCCAAAATCCTGACCTAGGTTTGAAATCCTAAACTACCCCTCTCCCCTTTTTCATCCTCTAATTCCAAGAACTCCCTTAGATTTTCTTTCATCATATGCATACACTTTGTTTGATCACAAGCACCTCACTTAGATTTTATTTTTCAGCACCTAAGATTATCTATTAAAATTAATTGTTCAAAAGAAAAAGATACAAAAATGGATAAAGGAATTAGAAAATAAAAAGAAAAAGAGAAACCCTCTCCCCTAGCTGGGCTGAATCCAGCCCATGCCGCGGCCGCTTCCCCCCCTCGCGCCCGCGACTCCCTCCCCTCGGCCCATTTGCGGCCTGCTCCCGCGCGCGCGCCAGCCCGCCCTGCGCTCTCTCTCTCTCTCTCGCTGACGAACCGACCCCACCCGTCAGCCTCGCCCTCGCTCGCGATCACTCCCACTGGCAGTGTGGCCCCGCCTGTCAGCCACTTCGTCGTCCTTCTTCCCCCTCCCCGCGTACGGCTCATCGCGGTCACCTCCGGCCATCACCTCCGTCCCCTCCTCCGTCTTCTCGCCGCACAGGGAAGTTGGGCACCGCCCCGTCCTCGCCGCAACGACCGCGTCCTTGCGCGGCACCGCCACCGTGCAGTCTCGTCATCGCCGCTGTGCGGCATTAACTCCGGTACGGTGCGCCTCGCCGGCACCACGGAGCTCTGCCGCTCCCCTTCCCTCGGGCTCCTATAAAAGGGCCGCCCCGAGCTCCTCCTTCCCTGCACCGGCCTCAACCACCCCTCTCCTCCCTCGTCCGAGCTCAATTCGTGGAAGAACCGCCGTCGTCTTCCTCCCCGGTGAGCCCTTCCCTCTCTTCTCCCTGCCCCTCTGTTGGTCCATCAAGCGATTGCTTAAGCCTCCTAGCTTCGCCACGCTGCCATGAACGCAGTACACCACTTCCCCACCCTGATTCCTCGCCCAAAGCTCACCGGCGGCAACCCCGCCGCGAAGCTCCGCGACCTCCCCGCGGACCACCCCCTCCCAACCCCCTCTAGCCAAATTGAGCCCACCCCTAGGTCCGCCAGACCCTCACCAAGCTAGGGCAACCGCCCGTTGCCCGAGAACCGGGCCACCGGCGGCAAACCGCCGTCGAGCCCTCCGCCGGCCAGTTTTCCTCCCCACAAACGGCCGGTTCGCCCCACGCCGTCGACCGTTGGCGCCGTCTTCCCCTCCCGCTCTCTCTGTCACGTGGGCCCCGCGGCGACGGCGTTTTCCCCCGCGCCCGTGCCGTCTCCCCGCCTTGGGCCGCTGATGGGCCAGCGCCCTCGCGCCCCTGCACCGGTTGGGCCAGATTCCCCCTCCCCGGACCACCAGCGCCTAAATCCTTTTCCTTTTTCTTTTTTAGCCCTTTTTCCTCTAATTAGTTTTTATCAATATTTTATGTACCAAAAATCATCAAAACACTTTCTAGAGTCACATGTAATAATAATGACACACTTTGATGGTGAAACCACTGATTGATGTATTTTTTTATTGACTGTTTTCACTAGGAGATGCGGGGACCGAGGGCCCGGAACCCATAGCCCCGGAAGAAGGGCCGGAGCTCGATCACCCGGAGGTAGATCTTTTGTGCCAGGAAAGCTTCGACGAAGGCAAGTCCATCCTTCCCTTGATGCATAAATTTCCTATTCTCTCTACCACTGCCTAGGCCGGGAATTCAGGGGGAATATTGCATTGTGAGTAAGAGATGGCCCGTATTAACATATACATTCTGGATACGAAATATGGATTGGGAAGAAGGGCAAGGTGTTTCTTCAAATAAAATCTCTTTTTGAAAAGTTATGCGATGAAGGGTACTCACCCTCATCACCTTGGGAGTGGGATGATCAGGGACTCCCTGGTTTAGGGGAGGGCCTAAGGTGTTGGCTCAGCTGGTTTAGGCGTGAGCAGAAGGATTGTCCCCTCATATAAGGACCGGCTTGTCATTTTCACTACTTGTACTCCTTTATCGTACAACCACTTGAGACTGTGTGGGCAGTCACTCAATCCGAACTCATGCGGTCCAACCCCAGGGTTAAGAAGGCTGGGGAGCACCGGGAGGATAAGGAGGGGGAAAGTTTTGTCCGGTTTGGACATGGTGGTGGCCTGACTCCTTCCGGATAACCGTTAAGGTTAGGACGTACGAGGAAGGAAAGAGATCCGGCATTCGGGTCTCGCGACGGTGAGATCGCAGAAACCGGGCTAGTGGGTAAAGTGTACCCCTCTGCGCAGAGTCGAAAACCTATTCGAATAGTCCGTGCCCACTGGTATGGACGGGTCTGGTATGGCATGGCAATTAGAGATTTTTTTCTATGAGTTTCTTGAAAAGGGAAAATGTGTGATTAAAGGGGTGTGGAGAAAGAAACTAAGGCCACGGGAGCGGGAAGCTCAGTGGCGGTTGAGTTTTTGGTCACTTTTAAGACTATGGGAGAAACCTTACAGCAAGTGCCTTTCTCTACGAAAATGATGAGTGACTTCAACTCCACCAAATAAAGCATGTGTATTATAGGTCTCTTTCTCTCTACGGGAGCGGGGTGGGCTTGCGGAATACCTAGTGTATTCACCCAGATTTATCTATGTTTTTCAGCAGCCAAAGACTTCTTTTCTGCTATGCTTGATTGAGAGGGCTGTGTCTGCACCCAGTTCTGCCTGTGGCTCGGGCTAGTATATTTTTCCTGCTGCGCTTCCTATTTTGGCTCTCTAGAGCTTGTACCCCGGTATTGTAATAACAATTATCTAAACTCTGTACTATTTGAAGTAAGAAATGTGTTTACTAGCCTCCTGGGACTAGTAAGTGTATCACATTTGAGTCCCAAAGGATCGGGACGCTTCAGGTGGTATCAGAGCCCATAGGACTGGCCGTAGGTCGCAGCCCTGACCCTAAAACTTGCCCTAAAAAGGAAATACCTCTTTCCCCAAGAAGAGTCTTCTCTCCTCCTCCCTGATTTAACAGACCCTTCTTTTCCTATTCCAGATGGAAGACTCTCTGGCCGTTAGGACATCCTACTGCTCAGAGGTGGAAGGGTTCCCACACCTGTTGCGAAGCTGTGCGCTTCGCATGGGAATCCGCAAGAAGCCAGAATACGTCTGGACGGAGTATATCGAGGGCGGAATGGAGAAATGCTCTATGGCAGTCTACCTGGGAGAAAGCCAAAACTATCTGAACCATCCTTCCTTCCAAGTCACCTTTACCGGATGCCGTTTCCCAGATACTTGCCAGAATGTTGCCCGAACAGCCCTCCGACAACTGTGCCAAAACTACAACAAAGTGATCTTTGAAACCCCCCTTCGCTACTTTCCACCCAGCAACAAGAATACCCCCACCTGGAGGAAAAGACTTCAGGCCCTGTCAGGAGGAGATCCTATTGAGGATGATCCCACCATCGTCTATATGGCTGGATACCTTCACACCCTTGATAACCAATATGATGACCTCACCCTCCACTGCACCTCCCTAACCTCCCGGGTGGAAAGCCTGGAGCAAAAAGTCAGGGAACATTCAGGGGAAAAGGCGTCCCTTCAAGGGAGCCTCTCAATAGCTGAAGGCGAAGAAACCAATACCCGTGAAGCTTACCGCACCCTAAAAATGGACTATGACAAGAAACTGAAGAAGCTCGCCCCCGCAAGAAAAATCCGCAAGAAGACCAAAAGCCAAGGATGTCAGACTGAGCAGAAGGAAGAAAACCCTCCAACCCTACCCCCTGCCGGGTTAAGGAACTCGTCCGACACCGAGGAGATGTCCCTGGCCAGCCTTGATGACCTTCTCAAGGAATTTGGGGACACTTTAGAGAAAGAGTTCGGGAGTACCCTAGATAGCACTCGTGTGTGATGAACTTATGGTAGCAGTGTGCTGTATTGTAATGGCTTGATGTAATGAATAAAATAACTAGTTAAAAAAATGGCATGTGCATGTTAGTGACTCTCTTCCCATGGTAGATGGCTTCGGATAAAACCACGCCTACCGCCTCCGGGATTGGAGCAAGATTTCCTCTGAGAGCTGAAGGAGAGGCTGGCGGAGAAGGGGGTGAGACCCACCTCCCCGCACCTCCGGAACTACCACTAGACCTAGCCCAAGTTCTAGCCAATCAAACCCGACTCATTGAAGTCCTCACTAGAAGTCTGGAAAACCAGCGCCCAGGTGGTGGAAGGCCTCAGGACAGGATGGGAGAATTTTTGAGACTCAAGCCTCCCACATTCGCGGGGTCTAGCAATCCCCTCGATGCAGATGACTGGCTTCGCACGATCAAGAGGAAGCTGGAAGCCATCGGATGCCCCGAAAATCAGCGTGTCCAACTGGCAGCTCATCAGCTTTTAGGTATGGCTTTAGCATGGTGGGACACCTTCAGTGAGGCCGTTAGAGATGCTACCTGGGCAGAATTCGAAACAGCCTTCCGTGAGCACCATGTACCCTAGGGGATAGTTCAACTCAAGGAGGATGAATTCCGGGAGCTAACTCAAGGCGGGAGGACAGTCAGTGAGTATGTGCACAAGTTCACAGAGCTGGCCCGTTACGCGCCTGAGGATGTCAGCACCAAGTCCAGGAAGATGGCCCGTTTTCTAAAAGGACTAAGACCCGAGCTTAAGACCATCCTCGCCAGCCAAGACTTCCTCAGCTTCTCTCACCTCTCCAACAAGGCTATCCAAGTGGAAAGGGCAAAAGAGGAAGAAAAAGGGCACCTCAAGAGGAAATTCCAAGTCCTTCGAGCTCAACAGCAAGAACGTCACCAGAGAGCTCGACCCTTTGGACTCCCACCTAGGGGTCCAAGGTTCAATAAACCATCTAGACCCACTCTATCGCGCTACATTCAGCAGAGTCAGAGCTCCCTTCAGGCACCCTCCGTTGCAAGCAACCAACCGCCAGCAAATGCCTGTTGGCACTGCGGGGACCCCAGTCACTTTAAGAATAACTGCCCTCAGTTAAAGGCACCTGGACCGACCTACTCCAACTCGGTGAATGGCCCCAAGATTCCCTCGGCACCTACCTCCAAGGCACCTCCTTCCAACAGCCAGCAGAGAAGGACTCAGTACCAGGGCAGAGCCCGAGTCAACCACGTTGACGCTCAAGAAGCCCAGCAAGCCCCAGGAGTAGTGCTCGGTGAGTTCCTTGTTGACTTTACTCCAGCTACTGTACTTTTTGATTCAGGAGCATCCCATTCTTTTATAGCCGCTAAGTTTGTGGAGAAACATGGCATCCCCTCTACACCCCTAGCTGTCCCTTTGGTCACCCGAACCCCGGGATCAGACCTCCTGTGCAAACTCAGGTGCTCCCAAGTCAGAATTCTTTTAAGTGGGGTAGTGTTCCTGGCAGACTTAACCATCTTGCCATCCCAAGGGATTGATGTGATACTAGGAATGGATTGGCTAGCTAAGCACAAAGGTATCATCAGCTGTGCAAGCAAAACTGTTCTTCTCACAGATCACCAAGGAAAGGCAGTTTCCTGTCAAGCCAGCCACCCGCAAACGATCCAATGATGTTTGATCTGGCGGCAGAAAACATGTCTATAATCGAAGAGTTTGAGGATGTATTTCCGGAAGAGTTGCCCAGGATGCCACCAGAAAGAGGAGTGGAGTTCTATATAGATCTCATTCCTGGCACTGCGCCCATCGCAAAGAGACCATACCGCATGGCTCCCACAGAGTTGGCAGAATTGAAACTCCAAATTTCAGAACTGCAGCAAAAAGGGTACATCCGTCCCAGTTCGTCCCCTTGGGGAGCACCCGTCCTCTTTGTTACTAAAAAGGATGGGAGTATGAGAATGTGTATTGATTATCGGTCCTTGAATGAAGTTACAATCAAGAATAAGTACCCACTCCCTCGGATCGACGACCTCTTCGACCAGCTGCAAGGAGCCAAATATTTCTCCAAGATAGACCTCAGGTCAGGATATCACCAACTGAGAATCAAGGAAGCAGACATTCGGAAGACTGCATTCGTCACCCGGTACGGACAATATGAATTCACAGTGATGCCGTTTGGGCTAACCAACGCACCCGCCTTTTTCATGAACCTCATGAATAAGGTATTTATGGAAGAATTGGACAAGTTTGTCCTAGTCTTCATAGACGACATCCTTATTTATTCCAAGAATCGTAAGGACCATGAGCGTCACCTCCGAATCATTCTCGGAAGACACATGACACATCAACTTTATGCTAAGCTCAGCAAGTGTGAGTTCTGGTTAGAAAAGATAGCTTTCCTGGGGCATATCTTGACTGCAGAAGGGATAGAAGTAGACCCATCCAAGGTATAAGCCATTTCAAAATGGAAGCAGCCAGCCAACGTCAGTGAAGTACGAAGCTTTCTGGGAATGGCAGGGTATTACCGCCGCTTTATCAAGGGATTCTCCAGCATAGCAAAACCTATGACCGAACTTCTCAAAAAGGACAATAAGTTTGTATGGACTCCCAAATGTGAGGAAAGTTTCCAGATCATCAAGGAAAAGCTTACAACTGCGCCAGTTTTGACACTGCCAGATATACACCAGGATTTCGTCATCTTCTGTGATGCTTCAAGGCAAGGCTTAGGGTGTGTCTTGATGCAAAATGAGAAAGTTATTGCCTATGCATCCCGCCTACTCAAGCCACACGAGCAGAACTACCCTACCCACGACATGGAATTGGCAGCCATCGTGCACGCCCTAAAGATATGGAGGCATTATCTGATCGGGAACAAATGCCACATCTTCACTGATCACAAGAGTCTGAAGTACATCTTCACGCAACCGGACCTCAACCTTCGTCAAAGAAGATGGCTTGAATTGATCAAGGATTATGACCTCGAAATCCACTACCACCCCGGGAAGGCCAACGTGGTAGCAGACGCCCTCAGCCAAAAACCTTTCGGGATTAAAGGGACCAACTTTTTAGAAGATTGGAAGAAAGAATCAGCTCAGCTAAATGCATGTCTGGGAGACAACAGTAGCCTGGAAGTCAAGCCAAATCTAGAAGATCTCATATGCAAGGCTCAACGCCTGGACGCAGAGACAGCCAGACTTATAGAAAGAGCTCGCAAGGAGCAACTTCCGGACCTTAGGACAGATGAGCAAGGAGTCCTCTGGTTCAAGAACCGCCTGTGTGTACCAGTGGGAGAGGCACGGGAAGTCCTGCTCAATGAAGCCCACAACTCAGCTTACTCCATCCACCCAGGAACCACCAAGATGTACCTGGACCTCAGGGCCAGATACTGGTGGAAAGGGATGAAGAAGGAAATAGCACAGTATGTGGCCCGGTGTGACACCTGTCAGCGAAAAAGGCCGAGCATCAGAAGCCTGCGGGCCTACTTCAACCCCTCCCAGTACCCGAATGGAAGTGGGAAGAAATAGACATGGATTTCGTGACCGGACTGCCCCGAACATAGAAAGGAAATGATTCCATATGGGTAATAATCGATCGTCTCACCAAGGTGGCCCACTTCGTTCCAGTAAAGACCACTTTTGGAGGAGCCGCCCTTGCCCGAATATACCTTAAAGAGATAGTCAGGCTCCATGGCATTCCGCGGAAGATAGTATCAGATAGAGGAACGCGGTTCACTTCAAAATTTTGGAAGGGCCTCCAGCAAGCAATGGGCACCAAGCTAGATTTCAGCACCGCTTACCACCCTTAGTCAGATGGTCAAACGGAAAGAGTCAACAAGATCCTCGAAGATTTGCTAAGAGCCTGTGTGCTAACATTTGACAGGGATTGGGAGTCCAGTTTGCCGTACGCCGAATTCTCGTACAACAACAGCCATCAGGCCAGCATCAAAATGTCACTGTTCGAAGCACTGTATGGAAGAAAATGCCAAACTCCCCTAATGTGGTCCAATGTAGGGGAAAGGACACTAGAAGGACCCGACTTTGTTAAAGAAGCCGAAGAGAAAGTCGCTTTGATCCGCAGGAGGTTACTTGAAGCTCAGAGTCGACAGAAGAGTTACGCAGACAATAGACGAAGGGAACTCAGATTTGAGGAAGGAGATTTCGTTTATCTCAAGGTCTCCCCGATGCGTGGTGTTAAAAGGTTCCAAATGAAAGGAAAGCTAGCACCACGTTTCGTCGGTCCCTACCCCGTCATTACCCGAATAGGACCCGCAACATACCGTCTTGAGCTACTAGAATCCATGTCAGATATTCACAATGTGTTCCATGTGTCTCAACTCCGCAAATGCCTAAAGGTACCAGAAAACCACATCGAGGCAGATGCAATTCAGATTCAAAAGGATCTCTAGTACCGGGAAAAGCTAGTGAAGATTCTCGACTCAGCAGTCAGAAGGACCCGCAACTCAGAAGTGAAACTCTGTAAGGTTCAGTGGAGCAGAGATGGAGAAGAGGAAGCCACCTGGGAAAGTGAGGACTCTCTGAGGAAGGAATACCCTTACCTTTTCTCGAGCCCCGTCTGAATCTCGAGGGCGAGATTCCTTTAAGTGGGGTAGGTTTGTAACATCCCAAAATCCTGACCTAGGTTTGAAATCCTAAACTACCCCTCTCCCCTTTTTCATCCTCTAATTCCAAGAACTCCCTTAGATTTTCTTTCATCATATGCATACACTTTGTTTGATCACAAGCACCTCACTTAGATTTTATTTTTCAGCACCTAAGATTATCTATTAAAATTAATTGTTCAAAAGAAAAAGATACAAAAATGGATAAAGGAATTAGAAAATAAAAAGAAAAAGAGAAACCCTCTCCCCTAGCTGGGCTGAATCCAGCCCATGCCGCGGCCGCTTCCCCCCCCCCCCCTCGCGCCCGCGACTCCCTCCCCTTGGCCCATTTGCGGCCTGCTCCCGCGCGCGCCAGCCCGCCCTGCGCTCTCTCTCTCACTGACGAACCGACCCCACCCGTTAGCCTCACCCTCGCTCGCGATCACTCCCACTGGCAGTGTGGCCCCGCCTGTCAGCCACTTCATCGTCCTTCTTCCCCCTCCCCGCGTACGGCTCATCGCGGTCACCTCCGGCCATCACTTCCGTCCCCTCCTCCGTCTTCTCGCCGCACAGGGAAGTTGGGCACCGCCCCGTCCTCGCCGCAGCGACCGCGTCCTTGCGCGGCACCGCCACCGTGCGGTCTCGTCATCGCTGTTGTGCGGCATTAACTCCGGTACGGTGCGCCTCGCCGGCACCGCGGAGCTCCGCCGCTCCCCTTCCCTCGAGCGCCTATAAAAGGGCCGCCCCAGCTCCTCCTTCCCCGCACCGGCCTCAGCCACCCCTCTCCTCCCTCGTCCGAGCTCAATTCGTGGAAGAACCGCCGTCGTCTTCCTCCCTGGTGAGCCCTTCCCTCCCTTATCCCTGCCCCTCTGTTGGTCCATCAAGCGATTGCTTAAGCCTCCTAGCTTCGCCACGCCGCCACGAACGCAGTACACCACTTCCCCACCCCGATTCCTTGCCCAAAGCTCACCGGCGGCAACCCCGCCGCGAAGCTCCGCGACCTCCCCGCGGACCGCCCCCTCCCAACCCCCTCTAGCCAAATTGAGCCCACCCCCAGGTCCGCCAGACCCTCACCAAGCTAGGGCAACCGCCCGTTGCCCGAGAACCGGGCCACCGGCGGCAAACCGCCGTCGAGCCCACCGCCGGCCGGTTTTCCTCCCCACAAACGGCCGGTTCGCCCCATGCCGTCGACCGTTGGCGCCGTCTTCCCCGCTCGCTCTCTCTGTCACGTGGGCCCCGCGGCGACGGCATTTTCCCCCGCGCCCGCGCCGTCTCCCTGCCTTGGGCCGCTGATGGGCCAGCGCCCTCGCGCCCGCGCGCGCCCCTGCGCCGGTTGGGCCAGATTCCCCCTCCCCGGCCCACCAGCGCCTAAATCCTTTTCCTTTTTCTTTTTTTAGCCCTTTTCCCTCTAATTAGTTTTTCTCAATATTTTATGTACCAAAAATCATCAAAACACTTTCTAGAGTCACATGTAATAATAATGACACACTTTGATGGTGAAACCACTGATTGATGTATTTTTTTGTTTGACTGTTTTCACTAGAAGAAGCGGGGACCGAGGGCCCGGAACCCATAGCCCCGGAAGAAGGGCCGGAGCTCGATCACCCGGAGGTAGATCTTTTGTGCCAGGAAAGCTTCGACGAAGGCAAGTCCATCCTTCCCTTGATGCATAAATTTCCTATTCTCTCTACCACTGCCTAGGCCGGGAATTCAAGGGGAATATTGCATTGTGAGTAAGAGATGGCCCGCATTAACATATACATTCTGGATACGAAATATGGATTGGGAAGAAGGGCAAGGTGTTTCTTCAAATAAAATCTCTTTTTGAAAAGTTATGCGATGAAGGGTACTCACCCTCATCACCTTGGGAGTGGGATGATCAGGGACTCCCTGGTTTAGGGGAGGGCCTAAGGTGTTGGCTCAGCCGGTTTAGGCGTGAGCAGAAGGATTGTCCCCTCATATAAGGACCGGCTTGTCATTTTCACTACCTGTACTCCTTTATCGTACAACCACTTGAGACTGTGTGGGCAGTCACTCAATCCGAACTCGTGCGGTCCAACCCCAGGGTTAAGAAGGCTGGGGAGCACCGGGAGGATAAGGAGGGGGAAAGTTTTGTCCGGTTTGGACATGGTGGTGGCCTGACTCCTTCCGGATAACCGTTAAGGTTAGGACGTACGAGGAAGGAAAGAGATCCGGCATTCGGGTCTCGCGACGGTGAGATTGCAGAAACCGGGCTAGTGGGTAAAGTGTACCCCTCTGCGCAGAGTCGAAAACCTATTCGAATAGTCCGTGTCCACTGGTATGGATGGGTCTGGTATGGCATGGCAATTAGAGATTTTTTCTATGAGTTTCTTGAAAAGAGAAAATGTGTGATTAAAGGGGTGTGGAGAAAGAAACTAAGGCCACGGGAGCGGGAAGCTCAGTGGCGGTTGAGTTTTTGGTCACTTTTAAGACTATGGGAGAAACCTTACAGCAACTGCCTTTCTCTAAGAAAATGATGAGTGACTTCAACTCCACCAAATAAAGCATGTATATTATAGGTCTCTTTGTCTCTACGGGAGCGGGGTGGGCTTGCGAAATACCTAGTGTATTCAACCAGATTTATCTATGTTTTTCAGCAGCCGAAGACTTCTTTTCTGCTATGCTAGATTGAAAGGGTTGTGTCTGCACCCAGTTCTGCCTGTGGCTCGGGCTAGTATATTTTTCCTGCTGCGCTTCCTATTTTGGCTCTCTAGAGCTTGTACCCCGGTATTGTAATAACAATTATCTAAACTCTGTACTATTTGAAGTAAGAAATGTGTTTACTAGCCTCCTGGGACTAGTAAGTGTATCACATTTGAGTCCCAAAGGATCGGGACGCTTCAGAGGTGGAAGGATTCCCTCATCTTTTATGGAGTTGCGCGCTTCGCATGGGGATTCGCAAGAAGCCGGAGTACGTCTGGAAAGAATACCGCGAGAATGGAATTGAGAAATGCTCTATGGCAGTCTACCTGGGAGAAAGCCGAAACTACCCAAATCACCCTCCTTTCCAAGTCACCTTCACTGGACACAGCTTCCCAGACACTTGCCAAAATGTTGCCCAAAAAGCCCTCTGCCAGCTATGCCAAAACTACAGCAGGGAAGTCTTCGAGACACCCCTTTGTTACTTTCCACCCAGCAACAAAAATACCCTTACCTGGAGGAAAAGACTTCAGGCCCTGTCAGGAAGAGATCCTACTGAGGATGACCCCACCATAGTATACATGGCCGGATACCTCCACACTCTTGACAACCACTATGACGACCTTTTCTCCCACTGCAACCGCCTAAACTCCCGGGTGGAGAGCCTAGAGCAACAAATCAAGAAATTAAAAGAGGAGAAGGCGTCCCTCCAAGAAAGTCTCAATATAGCAGAAGGTGAAGAGGCCAACACTCGTGAAGCCTACCAAACCCTGAAGATGGATTGCGATAAGAAGTTAAAGAAGCTCGCCCCCACTAAAAAGATCCGGAAGAGGACCAAGAGCCAAGGATGCCAGACTGAACGAAAAGAGGAAGCCCCACCAACACTGCCTTCCTCCAGGATAGAAAACATGTCAGACGTTGAGGATATGTCCCTAGCTAGCCTTGACGACCTTCTCAAGGAATTTGGGGACACCTTAGAAAGGGAGTTTGGAAGCACCTTAGGAAGCGCTCACGTGTAGTGTGATTGGTGGTAACTTATGCTTGTAATGAACTTGTGTGATGAATAAAATAATGTGTTTGAAAAAAGAATTGGCATGAGCATAGTAGTAATCCTCTCCCCCTGGCAGATGGCTTCAGATAAAACCACGCCTACCGCCTCTGGGATTGGAGCAAGGTCTCCTCAAATTGTTGAAGGAGAAGTCGGTGGAGAAGGGAGTGAAACCCACCTCCCCGCACCTCTGGAGCTGCCATTAGATTTAGCCCAAGTTCTGGCCAACCAAACCCGACTCATTGAGGTCCTCACCAGAAGTTTTGAGAACCAGCGCCCGAATGGTGGAAGGCCTCAAGACAGGATGGGAGATTTTCTATGGCTTAAGCCTCCCACATTTGCTGGATCCAGCAACCCGCTCGACGCTGATGACTGGCTGCGCACAATAAAAAGGAAGTTAGAGGCCATCGAATGCCCTGAGAATCAGCGTGTTCATCTAGCTGCTCATCAACTTTCTCGGATGGCCCTATCCTGGTGGGATACCTTCAGCGCTGCCATCAGAGATGCTACCTGGGCAAAATTTGAAGTCGCCTTTCGAGAACATCATGTGCCCCAAGGGATCGTTCAGCTCAAAGAAGATGAATTTCGGGAATTAACTCAAGGTGGAAGATCTGTCAGTGAGTATGTGCACAAATTCATAGAATTGGCTTGCTATGCGCCTAACGATGTCAGCACAGAAGCCAAGAAGATGGCCTGTTTCTTGAAGGGGTTAAGACCAGAACTCAAGACTATCCTTGCCAGCCAAGATTTCCTCAGCTTTTCTCATCTCTCTAACAAGGCCATACAAATAGAAAGGGCTATGGAAGAAGAAAAGGGTCACCTCAAGAGGAAATTCCAAGTCCTCCGAGCTCAGCAACAGGACAGGCACCAGAGAATTCGATCCTTTGGGTTTCCACCCAAGGGACCAAGCTTCAACAAGCCAGCTAGACCCACTCCATCACGTTTCAGTCAGCAAGGTCAAAGCTCTTTTCAGGCCCCCTCCATTGCAAGCAACCAACCTCCAGCCAATGCCTGTTGGCACTATGGAGACCCCAGTCATTACAAGAATAATTGTCCTCAGTTGAAGGCATCTGTGCCTACTTACTCCAACTCGGTGAATGGCCCCAAGAGTGCCCTAGCACCCACCTCCAAGACACCTTCCTCCAATAGCCAGCAGAGCAAGACCCAATATCATGGCAGGGCACGAGTGAACCACGTCGACGCGCAAGAAGCTCAGCAAGCCCCGAGAGTAGTGCTCGGTGAGTTCCTAGTTGAATTTACTCCCGCTGCTGTACTTTTTGATTCAGGAGCATCTCATTCATTCATAGCCACCAGTTTTGTGGAAAAACATGGCATTCCCACTGCACACCTAGAAATTCCTTTGGTCACCCGAACCTTTGGGTCAGACCTTCTATGTCATCTCAAATGCCCCCAAGTCAGGATTCTTTTAAGTGGGGTAGTGTTCTTGGTTGACTTAGCCATCTTGCCATCCCAAGGGATTGATGTGATCTTAGGAATGGATTGGTTAACCAAGCACAAAGGCATCATAAGTTGCACAAATAAGACCGTTCTTCTCACTGACCACCAAGGAAAGTCAGTCTCATGTCAGGCTCAGCCACCCGTCCAAGATCCAATGGTGTCTAACCTAGCAACAGAAAGAATATCTGTAGTAGAAGAATTCATGGATGTATTCCCAGAAGAATTGCCAGGAATGCCACCAGAAAGAGAAGTAGAGTTCCACATTGATCTAATTCCCGGCACTGCACCCATCGCAAAGAGACCATACCGCATGGCTCCCACCGAATTGGCAGAGCTAAAACTCTAGATCGCAGAACTTCAATAGAAAGGGTACATTCATCCCAGCTCATCTCCTTGGGGAGCACCAGTCCTATTCATCACCAAAAAGAATGGAAGTATGAGGATGTGTATTGATTACCGATCCTTGAATGAGGTTACAATCAAAAACAAGTACCCACTACCTCGGATCGATGACCTCTTCGACCAGCTTCAAGGGGACAAGTATTTCTCCAAGATAGATCTAAGGTTAGGATATCACCAGTTGAGAATCAAGGAAGCAGACGTTCAGAAGACTGCATTTGTCACCCGATACGGATAGTATGAGTTCACAGTAATGCCCCTCGAACTAACCAACACGCCCGCCTTTTTCATGAATCTCATGAATAAGGTATTTATGGAAGAGCTGGATAAGTTTGTCGTAGTCTTCATTGACGACATCCTTATCTACTCCAGGAGTCGCGAAGATCATGAGCATCACCTCCGGATTGTCCTCGGAAGACTCAGAGCACATCAACTCTACGCTAAGCTCAGCAAATGTGAATTCTGGTTAGAGAAGATAGCCTTCCTTGGGCATATCTTAACTGCAGAAGGAATAGAAGTGGACCCCTCCAAAGTAGAAGAAGTATCCAAATGGAAATAGCCATCCAACGTTAGTGAAGTTCGAAGCTTTTTGGGAATGGCAGGATATTACCGCTGTTTCATTAAAGGGTTCTCCAGCATAGCAAGACCTATGACCGAGCTCCTCAAGAAAGACAATAAATTTATGTGGACCCCGAAGTGTGAGGAAAGCTTCCAAATCATAAAGAAGAAGCTCACAACCGCGCCAGTATTGACACTACCAGACATCCACCAGAATTTTGTCATCTTCTGTGATGCTTCAAGACAGGGTTTAGGATGTGTGCTTATGCAAAATGAGAAAGTCATCGCCTATGTATCACGCCTACTCAAGCCACATGAGCAGAATTATCCAACACATGATTTGGAATTGGCATCCATAATGCATGCCCTAAAAATATGGAGGCACTACCTGATTGGGAACAAATGTCACATCTTCACAAATCACAAGAGCCTGAGGTACATTTTCACTCAACCAGACCTCAATCTCCATCAACGAAGATGGCTAGAATTGATTAAAGATTACGACATTGAGATCCACTACCACCCCGGGAAAGCCAACGTGGTAGCAGACGCTCTCAGCCGAAAACCTTTCGGGGAGAAAGAAACCAACTTCTTGGAAGACTGGAAGAAAGAATCAGCTCAACTGAATGCTTGTCTTGTAGACAATGGCAGCCTGGAGGTCAAACCAACGCTAGAAGACCTCATACGCAAAGGTCAGCGCCTGGACACTGAGACGACAAGTCTTGTGGAGAGAACTCGCAAGGAACAACTCCCAGACCTCAAGATAGATGAAGAAGGAATCCTTTGGTTCAAAAATCGTCTCTGTGTACCGAAAGGAGAAGCACGAGAAGTCCTGCTTGACGAAGCTCACAACTCAGCCTACTCCATCCACCCAGGAACCACCAAAATGTACCTAGACCTCAAGACCAGATACTGGTGGAGAGGAATGAAAAAGGAGATAGCACAGTATGTGGCCCGGTGTGACACTTGCCAGCGAACTAAGGCAGAGCATCAGAAGCCTGCAGGTCTACTGCAACCCCTTCTAGTACCCAAATGGAAGTGGGAAGAAATAGGCATGGATTTTGTAATTGGACTGCCTCGAACCCAAAAAGGGAACGATTCTATCTGGGTTATAATCGACCGTCTTACCAAGGTAGCTCATTTCATCCTAGTAAAAACTGCCTTCGAAGGAGCCACCCTTGCCCAGATATATCTTAAAGAAATAGTCAGACTCCACGGTATTCCACGGAAGATAGTGTCAGACAAGGGAACCCAGTTCACCTCAAAATTCTGGATGAGCCTTCAGCAAGCTTTGGGCACCAAGCTAGACTTCAGCACCGCCTATCACCCTCAGTCAGATGGTCAGACAGAAAGGGTCAACAAAGTCCTCGAGGATTTGTTGAGAGCCTGTGTGTTAACTTTTGACAGGAATTGGGAGTCCAGTTTACCGTATGCATAGTTCTCGTATAATAACAGCTACCAGGCCAGTATCAAGATGTCACCGTTTGAATCCTTGTATGGACAGAAGTGCCAAACCCCTCTGATGTGGTCCAACGTAGGGGAAAAGACTCTGGAAAGGCCTGCCTTCATTAAGGAGGCAGAAGAGAAAGTTGCCCTAATCCGCAAAAGACTACTCGAGGCTCAGAGTCGGCACAAGTGTTACGCAGACAACAGGCGGAGAGAACTCAGGTTCGAGGAAGGAGACTTTGTCTACCTCAAGGTCTCCCTGATGCGCGGAGTCAAAAAATTTCAAGTGAAAGGGAAGCTAGCTCCGCGATTCGTCGGCCCCTATCCTATCATTGGCAGAATAGGACCCGCAGCCTACCGCCTTGAAATACCATAATCCATGTCAGATATCCACAATATGTTCCATGTATCCCAGCTCCGCAAATGCCTAAAAGTGACAGAGTGTCACATTGAAGAAGAGACAATTCAGATTCAGAAGGGTCTACAGTACCGAGAGAAGCTAGTAAAGATTCTTGACTCAGCCATCCGAAAGACCCGAAACTCAGAAGTGAGACTCTGTAAAGTTCAGTGGAGTAGAGAAGGAGAAGAAGAAGCTACCTGGGAGAGTGAGGACTCCTTGAGGAGGGAATACCCTTACCTTTTCTCAAGCCCAGTCTGAATCTCGAGGACGAGATTCTTTTAAGTGGGGTAGGTTTGTAACATCCCAATTTTGATCCCAAGGTTAGAAACCCTAAAACTCCTAAACCCCCCTTAATTATCTCCTGAGACCCCACCTCATAAGACATCTTATTCATCATATGCATACACCATGGTTGTTTGTAGCACATCACATAGAATATTTTTGACACCTAAAGAAATATAGCTAAATATTTGTTCAAAAGAAAAAGGAGATAAAAGAAATAGAAATAGAAAAAAGGAAAACCTCCCCTCCCCTCGACTGGGCCGAATCCGGCCCAACCTTCTCGCCTCTCCCCCACGCGCCGCGCACGGCCCACGCGGCCCACCCCCTCGCCTGCACCACTCCCTCCCCCCCTCGCTGACGACCCGACCCCACCCATTAGCCATGCCCGCCCTCGCTCCCCCGCAACCGCCCTCTCTCTGGCAAGCGAGCCTCGCTTGTCAGCCCCTCTCTCGCGCCCGTGACCAAACTATCGACGCGATCACCGCCGGCCACCGCCCGCCCCATTGCCTTGCCATTATCGCGCTCACCAGCTCGGTTTGGCGCCTTGCATCTGCCCGAGCCATCCCGTCGCCCCGTCTGCCCGAGCCATCCCGTCACCACCACTGTGCGCCATCATCGCCGCCGTGGCAAGCTCGCCGGTGTTCGCCACCTCTCATCCCCTTCACTGCCCCGGGCGCCTATAAAAAGGACCGCCCGAGCCCCCTCCTTCTTCACACCGGCCTCGACCACTCCCTCTCCCCTCCCCTGAGCCAAATTGAGCTCCACGCCGCCGCGCCCTCCCTCCACTCCGGTGAGCTCCGCTCTCCTCTTTCTGTTGAGTCCTAATCCAATTAATGTAGCTCTTGAGCTTCACCACTCCCTCACGAACACAACACACACCCTTCCCTTCACCTATTGCGCCCGGCAACCTCGCCGGCGATCCCACCGCCGCGGACGCCCGCCACCTCGCCGTGGATCGGCCACCCCGAGCGTCCGCCGGCCAAATTGGCCCCACCTCCGTAATCCCCTACCTCTACTCGTGCCTTGCCACCACTCCATCGTCCTAGAACCGGGCCATCGACGAAGAACTGCCACCGGCGGCCGGTTCTCACTGCCGTGAACCGCCCTTCTCTCTCCCCCGGCGCTATTACCCCTCTCCTCCCCCTGACGCGTGGGCCCGTGCCCACGGTGTTCGCCCACGCCGTTCCTCCCTTCCGTGGGCCGGCTAGGCCGCCTGCCCGCGCACGCACGCCCGCGCTCGGCTGGGCCGAAATCCCCCCGCCCCAGTTAGCAGAGAAAACCCTTTTCTTTTTCCTTTTTCATTTCTATTTCCTATTTTTTTCTTATATTTATGCATATATTGATATTTTATGCACCAAAAATAGTCTAAATAAATTATATGGCACAAAACAATAATATCTAAAAGTTGGCACACTCCATCAAGTCACCATGGTTGATGTATTGTTCATTACCTATTTTTGCTAGGAGGAGAGGGATCCGATCCTCCAGAATTTGTGGCTCCAGAAGAAAGGCCGAAACCGGACCTCTCCGAAATAGATCTTTCATGTCAGGAAAGCTTCGACGAAGGCAAGTCCATTCTTCCCTTGATGCATAAATTACCTGCTCTCTCTACCACTACCTAAGCCGGGAATAAGGGTTGGGTCCTTTGCATTGTGAGAGGAGAGATAGCCTGCATTAAAGAATATCTTTTGAGTACAAAATGTGGGATGGGAAAAGGGCAGTGTTTTTACTAAACGATGTTTTCAAAAAGTGTATGATGAAGGGTATTCACCCTTATCACCTCTTGAGTGGGACAATCAGGGACTCCCTGGTTTAGGGGAGGGCCTTAGGTGTTGGCTTAGCCGGGTTAGGCGTGAGCAGAAGGATTGTCCCCTCTTATAAGGACCGGTTTGTCATCCTTCACTACCTGTACTCATGACAAGTACAACCACTCGAAACTGTATGGGCAGTCACTCAATCTGAACTCGTACGGTCGAAACCCCAAGGTTGTGATGGCTGGGGAGCACCGGGAGGATAAGGAGGGGGAATGTTTTGTCCGGTTTGGACATGGCGGTGGCCTGACTCCTTCCGGTATAACCACTAAGGTATGGACGTGCGAGGAAAGAAAGAGATTCGGATTCGGATCTCATTGGCTATGAGATCACAGAGCCGGACTAGTGGGTAAAGTGTACCCCTCTGCGCAGAGTTCAAACCTATTCGAATAGTCCGCGTCCACTGGAATGGACGAGTCTGGTGTGGTATGACAATTAGTGTTTATAACATTTGCAAACAGGGAAATGTGTGAGTGGGTGTGTTTTTGAAATAAAAACAATGCCACGGGAGCAGGAAGCTCAGTGGTGGTTGAGTGTGAAAATGTGCTACTTCCTTCTTTGGGGAAAACCATCAAAGAATTGCCTTTTCTGAAAAAAGAAGAGTGACTTCAACTCCACCATATAAAGCATGTAATTTATAGGTCCCTCTGTCTTTACGGGCGGGATAGGCTTGTGGAATACCTAGTGTATTCACCCAGATTTATTAATGTTTTTCAGCAGCTGAAGACTTCTTTTCTGCTATGCTCGACTAGAAGGGGGTTGTGTCTGCACCCAGTTCTGCCTGTGGCTTGGGCTAGTTTATCTTCCACTGCGCTTTGTATTTCAGGCTCATTAGAGCTTGTACTCTGGTATTGTAATAACTTGTATTCGAACTCTGAACTATTTGAAGTAAGGAATGTGGTTACTAGCCTCCTGGGACTAGTAATTGTATCACATTTGAGTCCCAGAGGATTGGGGCGCTTCATTTATTTTCCCTCCATCCTAACATTTGGGAAATTGTAGAAAATGGAATGTATTTTGATAGCACTGATAATCCCATATTTATTATTGAACAAATACATAAAAATGCCAAAGCTACTACTGTTTTGCTAGCATCTCTTTGTAGGGATGAATAAAACAAAGTAAGTGGCTTGGACAATGCCAAGCAAATCTAGGACACCCTTAAGATTTCTCACGAGGGAAATGATGCCACCATGATCACTAAAATGGAACTGGTGGAAGGCGAGCTGGGGCGATTCGTGATGATAAGGTGAGAAGAGCCAACACAAACATACAATAGGCTCAAGACCCTTGTCAACAAAATCTGATGCTACGAGAGTACAAGATGGACGGATCATGACGTCGTCCGACTCATGCTCAGGTCATTTACGGTTATTGACCCCCATCTTGTAAATCTTATCCGTGAGAACCCCTGGTACACCAAGATGACGCCTGAGGAAATCCTCAGAAAATTCGTAAGCGGGCGCATGATGGTGAAAGAAGCATGATATGTGGACGATGCCTTGAACAGTCCACTTCCCATCTACGAGTCACAGCTCGTTGCTCTCAAAGCAACTAGCAGCAAGGAGGCGCTACCTAGCAAGGTAGCACAAGTGGAGGCTGCCGGGCTCAATGAGGATGAGATGGCGCTCATCATCAAACACTTCGAGACCACACTAAAAGGACGCAAGGAGTACCCAAACAAGAACAAGTCAAGGGGAAAACACTCCTACTTCAAATGTGGTAAGACTGGTCACTTTATTGCACAATGCCCCAATAACGATAATGACCAGGCACAAGAGAAGCATGGGAAGAGGGAAAAGAAGAAAAACTACATGAAGGCCAAAGGCGAGGCGCATATCGGGAAGGAATGGGACTTCGACTGTTCCTCATCTAACTCCAAAGATGAAGGACTAGCTGCCTCGACCTTCAACAAATCTTTACTCTTTTCAAACGAATGACACACGTGCCTTATGGCTAAGGAGAAAAAGGTACTGTTGGGGGCCTTCGTCTTCCGAAGGTCCTCAAAAACACGACTAACATGTTTTCCAAGTATAATACATGTACAGGAACCTTCAGACATAGAATGGAATCGTACATGATATGAAGAACGTGGTTCGGGAGAAGGATGAACTAGTGCCGAAGCTACCTGTGAAAAAGCTTCGGCTCAACGATGGAAAGTGAAACCGACTTAAAGGGGAAAAGGCTGTCTAGCCCTCAATAGATTATTCGTAAGTCAATAACAAATGTCAAGGGCATGAATGTAATTCTATACAGGCTGTGTCCTGTGCCTATAAGTAGATGAACAGTGACACCGTACTGTTCACGATGACTGGCATTCATTCCCACGTCACGCTTGTACTTTTGCCTTCTATCGAGCCGAAGGCATAAATGTAATTTGATATTGTTCATGTTTACTTATGATAAAATAATAATAAAATGTTCTGGTAATGTGATATGATTATTCATGTTATTTCCTATATTTCGTATGTTTTACCTGCTTTACTATATACTAAAATTATAAAGGTATATTTCGTCTGAAGATCATTATATCCTAAGGGAGATAATGCTTCGAAGAACGAAGGTCATTAACCATTGACATTTTGTGTTGCCTTGTTCTTAATACATAGCATTTGAGAATAAGTCCCCAACATTGGCGCCCACCTCCGGTGAACTCATTCGACCACCTTCGACAAGCTGTGACCTTCGTCATGCCGCCGAAGAAAGCTTCAGGGCTAGGGGCTGCACTGCAGCCACAGGACATCAACCAAGACACATTGTGTGAAGCCCGAAGCCAAAAACGGAAGGCTACAAGTCCAATGCCTCAAGAGGAAGAGTTGGACCAGGAGATCAGGGATCTTGAAGCTATTCATCAGCAGGTCCAAAGGAAGAAGGAGAAGATGCTTCATCTTTGAAAGGGAAATAGGGTCAAACCTTTTCCTATATGAATTTTGGTGGTTGAATTGCCCAACACAAATAATTGGACTAACTAGTTTGCTCTAGAATATATGTTCTACAGGTGCCAAAGGTTCACAACAAACCAATACAAAGATAAAAGAAAGGGCTCAAAACAAAGGAGCAAAGTTAAACCAAAGGCAGCCCTGTCTGGCGCACCGGACTATCCGGTGTGCCACCGGACAGTGTCCGGTGCACCAGGGAGGATCAACTCAAACTTGCCAGCTTCAGGAATTTGGGGAAGCCGCTCCGCTATAATTCACCGGACTGTCCGGTGTGCCAGCGGAGCAATGGCTACTTCGCGCCAACGATTGTCTGTAGATGAACAGTGAAAGTAAACAGTGCGTGCCTGCGCCCGCAGAAGTCAGAGCAGGCGCCAGAAGACGCACCGGACAGTGAATAGGACCTGTTCGGTGCACCACCGGACTGTCCGGTGGCCCCACTTGTCAGAGCTCCAACAGTCGAACTCTAACGGTTGGGTGACGTGGCTAGCGCATCGGACAGTGTCCGGTGGCGCACCGGACTGTCCGGTGCGCCATACGACAGCAGCCTTCCCCAACGGCCACTTTGGTGGTTGGGGCTATAAATACCCCCAACCACCAACACTTCAAAGCATCCAAGTTTTCAGCTATTGCATTCAATACAAGAGCTCTAGACTTCACTCCAAGACACAAACAAAGAGATCAAATCCTCTCCCAAGTCCAAAGATCATTCCAATCAAATAGTGACTAGTGAGAGAGTGATATTTGTGTTCTTTTGAGTTCTTGCGCTTGGATTGCTTTCTTCCTTCCTCATTTCTTGTTCTCAAGTGTTTTTGTAACCAAGGCAAGAGACACCAAGTGTGTGGTGGTCCTTGCGGGGTCTAAGTGACCCGTGAGATAAGGAGAAAGCTCACTCGGTCTAAGTGACCGTTTGAGAGAGGGAAAGGGTTGAAAGAGACCCGGTCTTTGTGACCACCTCAACGGGGAGTAGGTTTGCAAGAACCGAACCTCGGTAAAACAAATCACCATGTCTCCCCTCTCATTTGCTTGTGATTTGTTTTTGCCCTCTCTTTCGGACTCGATTATATTTCTAACGCTAACCCCAGCTTGTAGTTGTGCTTAAAGTTTGTAAATTTCAGATTCCGCCTATTCACCCCCCTCTAGGCGACTTTCAATTGGTATTAGAGCCCGGTGCTTCATTAAAGCTTAACCGCTCGAAGTGATGTCTGGAGATCACGCCAAGAAGGAGGTCATGACCGGCGAGAAGCCCGCTACAAGTCTCGGGAAGGCTCCATCGAGGGAGTCCGGCTCCAAAGGAAAGGGAGAAACACACTCCCACAACAAGTCGCATCGGAGTGGCGACAAGAAGAAGAAAATGAAGAAGGTGATCTATTTTGCGACCGATTCTTCGTCGCCATCCACCTCTGGCTCCGACGCGCCGTCCGTAACTTCTAAGCGCCATGAGCGCAAGAAGTTTAGTAAGATCCCCCTACGCTACCCTCGCATTTCTAAACGTACTCCATTACTTTTTGTTCCATTAGGCAAACCACCGGTTTTTGACGGTGAAGATTATAACATGTGGAGTGATAAAATGAGGCATCACCTAACCACACTCCACACTAGTATTAGGGACGTTGTTGAGTTTGGAGTGCAGGTACCATCCGTAGGGGATGAAGATTATGATTCGGACGAGGTTGCCCAAATCTGGCACTTCAATTCCTAAGCCACCACTATACTCCTCGCCTCTCTAAGTCGAGAGGAGTATAACAAGGTGCAAGGGTTGAAGAGTGCTAAGGAAATTTGGGACGTGCTCAAAACCGTACACGAGGGAGATGAGGTGACCAAGATCACCAAGAGGGAGACGATCGAGGGGGAGCTCGGTCGTTTCATGCTCAACCAAGGAGAAGACCCACAAGCCATGTACAACCGGCTAAAGACCTTGGTAAATCAAGTGCGCAACCTCGGGAGCACCAAGTGGGATGACCATGAAATGGTCAAGGTTATTCTTAGATCACTCGTATTTCTTAACCCCATTCAAGTTCAATTAATTCGTGGTGATCTTAGATACAAACTAATGTCTCCCGAGGAAGTGATAGGAAAATTTGTGAGCTTTGAATTAATGATCAAAGGCTCCAAGAAGATCATCGAGCAAGGCACCTCCTCCGTACCCGAGGCACAACCCGTTGCATTCAAGGAAACGGAGGAGAAGAAAGAAGACTCTACACCAAGTAGGGTCCCCATTGACGCCTCCAAGCTCGACAATGAGGAGATGGCGCTCATCATCAAGAGCTTCCGCCAAATCCTCAAGTAAAGGAGGGGAAAGGACTACAAGCCTCGCTCCAAGAAAGTATGCTACAAATATGGTAAGCCCGGTCATTTTATCGCTAAATGCCCTTTGTCTAGTGATAGTGACAGGGATAACGACAAGAGGGGGAAGAAGAAGGAGAAGAAGAGATATTACAAGAAGGGCGGCGATGCCCATGTTTGCCGGGAGTGGGACTCCACGAGAGCTCCACCGACTCGTCCTCCGACGAGGACGCCGCAAACATCGTCGTCAACAAGGGTCTTCTCTTCCCCAACGTCGGCCACAAGTGCCTCATGGCAAAGGACAGCAAGAAGAAGAAGGTAAAATCTAGGTCCTCCACTAAGTATGCAACTTCTAGTGATGATGAAGACAACTTGCTTACTCTTTTTGCCAATCTTAACATGCAACAAAAAGAGAAATTAAATGAATTGATTAGTGCTATTCATGAGAAGGATGAACTCTTGGATAGCCAAGAGGACTTCCTTATTAAGGAGAACAAAAAGCATGTTAAGACTAAAAATGCTTATGCTCAAGAGGTAGAGAAAAATGAAAAATTAACTAGTGAGCTTAGCACTTGCCATGACACTATTTCTAGCCTTAGAAATGAAAATGTCAAATTAATTGCTAAGGTTGAGAAATCAAATGTTTGTGATGATTCAATTGTTAATCTTAGAAATGATAATGCTAGTTTAATTGCTAAGATTGACATGTTGAATGAATCTCTTGCTAGCCTTAAGTTTGAGAATGATAAATTAATTGCTAAGGCTAAGGAATTAGATGTTTGCAATGCTTCTATTTCCAATCTTAGAGATGAGAATGCTATTTTACATGCTAAGATTGTTGAATTAAATGATTGCAAACCCTCTACATATACTGTTGAGCATGTTTTTATTTGTACTAGATGTAGAGATATGAACATTGATGCTATTCATGGTCACCTTGCTATAATTAAACAACAAAATGATCATATAGCTAAACTAGATGCTAAAATTGCCGAGCATGAACTAGAAAATGAGAAATTTAAATTTGCTCGTAGCATGCTTTATAATGGGAGACGCCCAGGCATTAAGGATGGCATTGGCTTCCAATAGGGAGACAATGTCAAGCTTAATGCCCCTCTTAAAAGATTGTCTAATTTTGTTAAGGGCAAGGCTCCCATGCCTCAGGATAACGAGGGCTATATTTTATATCCTGCAGGTTATCCTGAGGATAAGATTAGGAGAATTCATGCGAAGAAGACTCATTCTCATCATGCTTTTATTTATCAGAATGAGGCTTCTAGCTCTAGGCGTTCTACACATGTTAAAATGCCTAAGAAGAAATCTCCTATTGCATCAAATGATCATAACATTTCATTCAAGACTTTTGATGCTTCATATGTGCTTACTAATAAATCAGGCAAAGTAGTTGCCAAATATGTTGGGGGCAAACACAAGGGGTCAAAGACTTGTGTTTGGGTACCCAAGGTGCTTGTTTCTAATGTAAAAGGACCCAAGACCGTTTGGGTACCTAAGAATAAGGCCTAAATTTGTTTTGTAGGTTTATGCATCCGGGGGCTCAAGTTGGATCATCGACAGCGGGTGCACAAACCATATGACTGGGGAGAAAAGGATGTTCTCCTCCTATGAGAAAAACCAAGATCCCCAACGAGCTATCACATTCGGGGATGGAAATCAAGGTTTGGTCAAAGGATTGGGTAAAATTGCTATATCACCTGACCATTCTATCTCCAATGTTTTTCTTGTAGATTCTTTAGATTACAACTTGCTTTCTGTTTCTCAATTATGCAAAATGGGTTACAACTGTCTTTTTATGGATACAGGTGTTACTGTCTTTAGAAGAAGTGATGATTCAGTAGCTTTTAAGGGAGTATTAGAGGGTTAGCTATACTTAGTTGATTTCAATAGAGCTGAACTCGATACTTGCTTAATTGCTAAGACTAACATGGGTTGGCTCTGGCACCGCCGACTAGCCCATGTTGGGATGAAGAATCTTCACAAGCTTCTAAAGGGAGAGCACATTTTGGGACTAACCAATGTTCACTTTGAGAAAGACAGGATTTGTAGCGCATGTCAAGCAGGAAAGCAAGTTGGTGTTCATCATCCACACAAAAACATCATGACAACTAACAGGCCACTAGAGCTACTCCACATGGACCTATTCGGCCCGATAGCTTACATAAGCATCGGCGGGAGTAAGTACTGTCTAGTTATTGTGGATGATTATTCTCGCTTCACTTGGGTATTCTTTTTGCAAGAAAAATCTCAAACCCAAGAGACTTTGAAAGGATTCTTGAGACGGGCTCAAAATGAGTTCGGCTTGAGGATCAAGAAAATAAGAAGCGACAACGGGACGGAGTTCAAGAACTCTCAAATTGAAGGCTTCCTTGAGGAGGAGGGCATCAAGCATGAGTTCTCTTCTCCCTACATGCCACAACAAAATGGTGTAGTGGAGAGGAAGAATAGAACTCTACTTGACATGGCGAGGACCATGCTTGATGAATACAAGACTTCGGATCGATTTTGGGCCGAGGCAGTCAACACCGCTTGCTACACCATCAACCGGTTATATCTACACCGAATCCTCAAGAAGACATCATATGAACTCCTCACCGGTAAAAAGCCAAATGTTTCATATTTTAGAGTCTTTGGTAGCAAATGCTTTATTCTTGTTAAAAGAGGTAGAAAATCTAAATTTTCTCCTAAGGCTGTAGAAGGCTTTTTACTTGGTTATGACTCAAACACAAGGGCATATAGAGTCTTTAACAAGTCCATTGGACTAGTTGAAGTCTCATGTGACATTGTGTTTGATGAGACTAACGGCTCTCAAGTAGAGCAAGTTGATCTTGATGAGCTAGATGATGAAGAGGCTCCATGCGTCGCGCTAAGGAACATGTCCATTAGGGATATGTGTCCTAAGGAATCCGAAGAGCCTCCACAAGCACAAGATCAACCATCTTCCTCCATGCAAGCATCTCCACCAACTCAAGATGAGGATGAGGCTCAAGATGATGAAGGAGAAGATCAAGAAGATGAGCCACCTCAAGAGGAGGACATTGATCAAGGGGGAGATGTCAATAATCAAGACAAGGAGGATGAGCAAGATCCAAGGCCGCCACACCCAAGAGTCCACCAAGCAATCCAACGAGATCACCCCGTGAACACCATCCTCGGCGACATTCATAAGGGGGTAACTACTCGATCTCGTGTTGCTCATTTTTGTGAACATTACTCTTTTGTTTCCTCTATTGAGCCACACAGGGTAGAGGAAGCACTTCAAGATTCGGATTGGGTGTTGGCAATGCAAGAGGAGCTCAACAACTTCATGAGGAATGAGGTATGGCATTTAGTTCCATGTCCTAACCAAAATGTTGTAGGAACCAAGTGGGTTTTCCACAACAAACAAGATGAGCATGGTGTGGTGACAAGGAACAAAGCAAGACTTGTGGCCAAAGGGTATTCACAAGTCGAAGGTTTGGATTTTGGTGAAACCTATGCACCCGTAGCTAGGCTTGAGTCAATTCGTATGTTACTTGCCTATGCTACTTACCATGGCTTCAAGCTTTATCAAATGGACGTGAAGAGTGCCTTCCTCAATGGACCAATCAAGGAAGAGGTCTATGTTGAGCAACCTCCAGGCTTTGAAGATAGTGAGTATCCTAACCATCTCTACAAACTCTCTAAGGCGCTTTACGGGCTCAAGCAAGCCCCAAGAGCATGGTATGAATGCCTAAGAGATTTTCTTATCACTAATGGCTTCAAAGTCGGCAAGGCCGATCCTACTCTCTTTACTAAAACAATTGAAAATGATTTGTTTGTATGCCAAATTTATGTTGATGATATCATATTTGGGTCTACTAACAAATCTATTTGTGAAGAGTTTAGTAGGATCATGATACAAAAATTCGAGATGTCTATGATGGGGGAGTTGAAGTATTTTCTAGGATTTCAAGTCAAGCAACTTCAAGAGGGCACCTTCATTAGCCAAACGAAGTACATTCAAGATATACTCACCAAATTTGGAATGAAGGATGTCAAGCCCATCAAGACACCCATGGGAACCAATGGGCATCTCGACCTCGACACGGGAGGTAAATTCATAGATCAAAAGGTATACCGATCGATGATAGGATCTTTACTTTACTTATGTGCATCTCGACCGGACATTATGCTTTCCGTATGCATGTGTGCAAGGTTCCAAGCCGATCCTAAGGAAGTTCACCTTAGGGCCGTGAAGAGAATCTTGAGATATTTAGTTCATACACCTAAGTTTGGTCTTTGGTACCCCAAGGGATCCTCTTTTGATTTATTAGGATATTTCGATGTTGATTGGGTAGGGTGTAAAATTGATAGGAAGAGCACATCAGGGACTTGTCAGTTTTTAGGGAGATCCCTGGTGTCTTGGGCTTCAAAGAAACAAAACTCAGTCGCTCTTTCTACCGCCGAAGCCGAGTACATTGCCGCAGGCCATTGTTGCGCGTAATTACTTTGGATGAGGCAAACCCTTAGGGACTATGGCTACAAATTTAGCAAAGTCCCTCTCCTATGTGATAATGAGAGTGCAATCCGCATGGCGGATAATCCCGTTGAGCACAGCCGCACTAAGCACATAGTCATTCGGTATCACTTTTTGAGAGATCACCAACAACGGGGGGATATCGAGATAGCCTATATAAACACCAAAGATCAATTGGCTGATATCTTTACCAAGCCTTTAGATGAGAAAACCTTTACCAAACTTAGGAATGAGCTAAATATTCTTGATTCTAGGAATTTTGATTGATTCTTTGCATACATAACTCATTTATATACCTTTGATCACATCTATTTTATGTCTATGACTAATGTGTTTTCAAGTGTAATCTTATGCTTAGTCATAGAATTGAAAGGGAAATGGCATATTCGGCAAAGAAGGCGCTTCCACTCAACTCCATTGGTATTTGCCGGTATTCCGCATCATTCTCCACTTTGGTACAATCTTCACGCATCTCTATTTATTTGCCATTGGGGAGAAAGTAAAAGGGCTTGTATTTCACTCACAAGTATCCGTTTTTGGCGATTCATGCCAAAGGAGGAGAAAGTATGAGCCCAAAGCAAAAAGACCGCACCACCACCGAATTTTAAAAATGAAGTTTTTTTAAAATTGGTATCTTATTGTGTTCAAAAAGGGGAGAAAGTAGTATCTTCAAAACTTGTAAAACCCTCTTAAACACTAAGAGGAGAATTTCATTAAGGGGGAGTTTTTGTTTAAGTCAAAGGAAAAGTATTTGAAATAGGGGGAGAGAATTTCAAAACTTGAAAATGCTTCTTTCAATCTTATTCATATACCTTTGACTATTTGCAAAATGTTTTGAAAATAATTTTACAAAGAATTTGCAAAAACAAAACTAGTGTTGCAAGCGTGGTCCAAAATTTTAAACTAGAAGAAAACAATCCATGCATATCTATTGAAATAGTTATATTGGTTTCAATTCCAAGCAACCTTTGCACTTACCTTATGCAAACTAGTTCAATTCTGCACTTTTATATTTGCTTTGGTTTGTGTTGGCATCAATCACCAAAAAGGGGGAGATTGAAAGGGAAATAGGGTCAAACCTTTTCCTATATGAATTTTGGTGGTTGAATTGCCCAACACAAATAATTGGACTAACTAGTTTGCTCTAGAATATATGTTCTATAGGTGCCAAAGGTTCACAACAAACCAATACAAAGATAAAAGAAAGGGTTCAAAACAAAGGAGCAAAGTTAAACCGAAGGCAGCCCTGGTCTGGCGCACCAGACAGTGTCCGGTGCACCAGGGAGGATCAACTCAAACTTGCGAGCTTCAGGAATTTGGGGAAGCCGCTCCGCTATAATTCACTGGACTGTTCGGTGTAACACCGGACTGTCCGGTGTGCCAGTGGAGCAACGACTACTTCGCACCAACGGTCGTCTGCAGATGAACAGTGAAAGTAAACAATGCGCGCCTGCGCGCACAGAAGTCATAGCAGACGCCAGAAGGCGCACCGGACAGTGAACAAGACCTATCCGGTGCACCACCAGACTGGCCGGTGGCCCCACTTGTCAGAGCTCCAACGGTCGAACCCTAACGGTTGGGTGACGTGGCTGGCGCACCAGACAGTGTCCGGTGGCGCACCATACTGTCCGGTGCGCCATACGACAGCAGCCTTCCCCAACGGCCACTTTGGTGGTTGGGGCTATAAATACCCCCAACCACCAACACTTCAAGACATCCAAGTTTTTAGGTATTGCATTCAATACAAGAGCTCTAGACTTCACTCCAAGACACAAACAAAGAGATCAAATCTTCTCCCAAGTCCAAAGATCATTCCAATCAAATAGTGACTAGTGAGAGAGTGATATTTGTGTTCTTTTGAGTTCTTGCGCTTGGATTGCTTTCTTCCTTCCTCATTTCTTGTTCTCAAGTGTTTTTGTAACCAAGGCAAGAGACACCAAGTGTGTGGTGGTCCTTGCGGGGTCTAAGTGACCCGTGAGATAAGGAGAAAGCTCACTCGGTCTAAGTGACCGTTTGAGAGAGGGAAAGGGTTGAAAGAGACCCGGTCTTTGTGACCACCTCAACGGGGAGTAGGTTTGCAAGAACCGAACCTCGGTAAAACAAATCACCGTGTCTCACCTCTCATTTGCTTGTGATTTGTTTTTGCCCTCTCTTTCGGACTCGATTATATTTCTAACGCTAACCCCGGCTTGTAGTTGTGCTTAAAGTTTGTAAATTTCAGATTCCGCCTATTCACCCCCCTCTAGGCGACTTTTAGTCTTGCTGATCTTTAGAGGAAGATTGACGAAGCCGCTGAGGAAATGCGTCATCTCACCCAAGATGACCAGGATCGGCGCCCTCAACGCACAGAGCTTCGTCAGGACAATTCCTATGATGATGACGTTTGGTATGATGATTTCCACCATGGAAATTTTGCTTTTGATGATGCACTCGGACCCCAAGCAATTCTTGATGAGCTATGAGGCTACAATATCCTCATATGGAGGCAACGCCGCTGTCATGGCAAAGTCCTTCGTAATGGCAGTCCGAAGTGTGGCCCAGACATGGTACTCTTCTCTCCAGCCAGGGACAATCACGTCATGGCAGAAGCTTAAGGACATGCTGATCACCAGTTTTCAAGGGTTTCAGATGAAGCCAGTTACTGCTTAGGCCTTGTTCCAGTACACACAAGACCATGAGGAGTACCTTCAGGCGTATGTTCGAAAGTTCTTGCGCCTGAGGGCACAAGCGCCTATAGTGCCCAATGAAATCATCATTGAGGCCATGATTAAGGGTCTTCGGCCAGGACCCACGACTCAATACTTCGCCAGGAAACCCCCTAGACTCTGGAGAAGCTGCTTCAGAAAATGGATGAGTACATCTAGGCTGATAATGATTTCCGCCAAAGAAGGGAAGAAGCTTATAGGTTTTCTGAGATGACTAGGGGCTTCGGAGGAAGAATCCACCCTAGGCATGTCAGATCAATCCATAGCTCCAGTCAGAGTGATGACAAAGGAAGCCAGTTTCAGAGGCCACAACATAGCTCACAGTCTTCAGGACACCAGCAAGGCTCCTTCAGGCCACCAGCTCCAAGAGGTAGAGGCAACAGGGGCTTCGGAGGAAGGTATGGGGATCAGCCCAAGAAAATCTATTACTTATTCTGTGGTGAAGACAAGGGCCACACTACAAGAACATGCTAGATTACCATTCAGAAACAAAAAGAGATTGCTAAAGCAGAAGCTCGGCAGAACCAGCCGAAGCAGGTTTTACATACTGCTTCGTGCTACTCTCCTTACATACCAGAATATGTGGGCAATCAACCAGTAGCTTCTGTTGCTTCGGCAAGCCATTCACAAGCTTTCTGGCCCTAGCTTCCACTGCCACCACCATTGCCACCTGCTCATACCCAAAACCAGCAGCCAGAAGGGCGCCAGCACCCCCAACAACAACACGAATTCAAGGAGGAGTCCGAAGCTCGTACAGTCAACAGCACTGTACCAGAATCGAAGCACATTTACTGAGGAATATCCTACTTCTGAAGTACTTTCATCTTTTATGCCATTTTTTGTACGAGAAACAAGTAATGAGAAACTCAGTTTCAATTTCTTATAATAACTTTGCCTACACCAGAATGAAATATATCTTCTTCATAGATTTACGAAGCTTGAAAGACGACTCTTAAAGAAACGAAATAATTCTCGAAGCTCAAAAGTTGTTCCTAAGGAAATGCAGAGCCAAAATTGACGAAGCTACAAAAAGTCGTTCCTAAGGGAGCGCAGCGTAAGTTTTCTGCTCAAAAGTCGTTCCAAAGGGAATGCAGGGCCAAATACCGCCGAAATATAAGGCGAAGAAGTTTAAAAGTCATTCCTAAGGGGATGCAGAACTTATACCGCCGAAATATAAGGCGAAGAAGTTCAAAAGTCGTTCCTAAGGGGATGCAGAACTTATATCACCGAAATAGAAGGTGAAGAAGCTCAAATGACATTCCTAAGGGAATGTAGAGCCTAGATTCAAAAGACGTTCCTAAGGGGATACAATCTTCTATGTATCAGTGTGGACACATGTGTGGGTGTTAAAGCATCATCATATTGCATCATACCATCGCATCATTTAGCATAGCATCACATCATACATCATATCGCATCAACAGAAAGATTGGATACGAAGCAAACCTTCAGAAATACTTCGATTAAATGAAAATGTGTTAAGACACGAAGCAAGCTTCGGGTGACAACTCTATCAGATCTGCCCTAGAAGGGGTGTCCTTCTTTATGAAGCATGAAAAGAAGGGAAGGTGTTTTTCGCCGAAGGCTCAAAAAGCGGTATGTGTGTATGTTTCATGCATCGCAAAGAAATAAATTACAAAAATTTACATATTCGATTCAATGTTACATACATCAAATGTTACATAGTTTTGTTACAATAGAAGCTTAATCTTCTTTCAATTGTTCCATACATCAAGCATTTCAAAATATTATTACAGTAGAATCTATTCTTCTCTAAGGACTTTTTCTGCAACTTCGTTCAAAAGTTTATCGATGACTTCGTCGATAATGGAGTTCGCCACGCTTATAATATCCGGTGCTTTCTTCATTTCTGGATCAGCTAGAGGATTGTATGGTTCTGGTGGCGGGGATAGTTCAGCTGAAGTAGGTAAACTGATTAGTCCGAAGCCACAAAGCAAGTACCGAAGCCAAAATATCAAAAAACATTACCTATGCGTCTCTCGCGTTTAGCAGCCTCTTCAGCTCGCTTTGCTTTTGCCTGGGCGTCATGGGTGTCTTTTTCATTCTTCTTTATAATTTCGCTGGCCAGCTCTCGGCCACCGTTCATCCAGACATCAGAATAGAACTTCCCGCCTATTAAGGTCGCTTCGGCTGAAGGATCCTTCATATCGTCTGTGGAGAAGGCAGCTTTGGTCTAGGCTATAGCCTTAACATGATCACATCCGGCCTTCTCCAGAATACCTGCGATTCCTCGGGCGCCAAAGAAGGCATAAATATCCCCATGATCACTTAATATTTCCTCAAAGGCTTCAGCTTCTCCACTTATCCATTCAACAACGCCCTCGGGGTCGCCTCGTATGAAGTTTTCTTCAGAAGAGTAGGCGCCCACTTTGGTGAAGCTAGTTTTTAATTTTTTCACACAATCCAAGGATTTCTCAAAGCACCTTTCCTTGGATTCACGAAGTTCTTCAACATTTTTCTCTAGCTTATTTTTCCAATATTCACTGATCTCTTGGTCAGCCTGTGCAAGCGCACATCTCTCATTAGCTTCGGCCAGTTGTCTCCGAAGGTCTTCAATCTCAGCTTTTTGGGCTTCAGTTTGAGCTTTATATTGAGCTTCATCTTCTTTTATTTTATTTACCAATGAAACCAAAATCTTGTCTTTCTCTAAACCTTCATTTCTTAGCTCAATCACCTCTGAGCGAAGGTTGTTAAGGGCTATTGTACAGCCTTTGTCTTCGGCGCTTTTCTGTGCCCTTAAGGCATTACTAAGAATCAAACCCTGCAAAGAAGAAGAAAGAATTGAGCATGACAAATAAAATACTTCATTCCCAACTTTAAGATTAACTTCCATACCTTTATACTGTTGTACGCCAGGCAATCAGCAAGATCATCCTTCGACATAACCGAAAGGCCTTCTTCAAGTTTCGGAAATCCCATACTTTTAGCTATCTCCCGGCAAACGGATATTTCTTTGTTATCCGGGAGATAGTACAAGAAATCATCTTCATTACTGTTGTTAAACAATAAGGCTCCTTTCGAATATTTCAGTTTCTGAGCATAATGTCTTGCTTCCACGATTTCTTCTTCGGATAACTTTTCTCCGAAGCATGACGAAAAATGTAATCAATATCTTCAACTAGGGTTTCGGGGACAGAAGGCTTTGCTTTTTCTACCGTGTCTTGCCTTGCTGCCATGCTAGTATCTGCAGTTTGTTGATCAACTTTATATTCAGGCACGACAGCCTTTATCCCAAAGGGCGCTGAAGGCCCAGCTTCGGCCTCATCTTGGACTTTGATAGCTTCAGCATTTTTCTTAATAAGTCTAGGGCTCAAGGCCTTCATAGTCTCCAAGACAGCATCCAGCATGCTGGCCATTCTCCTCCTCTTGGGAGTTGCGGCACGAGCCTTTTGCACCTTCGGCAATTTTGCCTCAACTGGTGGGCTCAAAATTTCTGGCATTTTCTCTATTTTTTCCACCTGCGGCTCTTCGGCCTTATCATTCTTAGCTTCGGCTAGCCTAACTGTAGGTATCTTTGGCACTACAGTTGGCTCTTCAACGCTCTGCACAATTGGAGCAGCTTGTCTTGCTTCGACAGTTGAAGAGGCCCCTTCGCCAAATTCAGGCACTACGACCAGTTCAATATATCGCGGCCGGTGGGTCAGAACCTTCACTTTTTTACCCTTCGGCACATCAGTGGTGGCCGAAGCGACAGCTTTTCTCTTTTTCCCTTGCCTTCGCAGCGGGTAATGATAATCAGGGTATACGAAGTCGATTGCATCAAACACCCTATTCAATCTTTTTTCCCTGACCCCCGAAGGCTGCGGACAAGGCATCATCTTTGGCCTTGGAATATGTTCCGAGCAGCTCGTCATTAGTAGCTTCAATACACTTCAACCAGTCATCATCTGGCTTATCAAACTTCTCCCTAAATCTGAAGGTATACTTCAATCGGACTAGGCCACCTTCACTGGATTCGGCAGTAGTCTCTTTTGGCATATCCCAACTCTCCACAATTGGCCACACCCTGAAGGCTATGTGTTCTTGAATTAAATCCCTTGTGCCAATGAAAGCAAAAATAGTACTAAAGGCCTTCTGACATGCTTCAACATCGCTATCAATATTCACCTTCGGCCCTCGGAGGCCGAAGCGAGACCAGATGGGGCGCTGGATAATCTCCTTAATGTCTTCTCTTTTAATTAGATCATTTTTAACATAAAACCACTCCTCCATCCAGGCTCCGGGCCATCCTTTCCGATTTGTCGGCACCGGGTAGCTTGCATTAGAGCGGGCAATGAACCCGTAGCAGCCAAAGTTGTTGTGGTATTGTTCTTTGCCAACAACCTTCGTCTCGTATAAAAGCTCGTGCATACTACAGAAGCACTTCACGCTTGGCTCCAGCCCCTGGCTTCTTACAGCCCAGACAAACATCCCCATCCTAATTATAGCTTTGGGGGTAATCTGATGGAGAAAAATCTTTAGTACCTCAACCACAAACTTGCTTAGTGGGAACCGGAGACCTGCCTTCAGGAAGCTTCGGTATACGACAACTTCGTTTTCCTCAGGAGTAGGGGCAGTGTTGTCTCCTCCAACCCTCACAATGGACATATCGCGGAAATATCTCCCCCCTCATGGCATCAATATGACTTTGTTTGATGCTCGATTTCCCGAAGATTGTATGGCTTGGCCGCCAGGGCCGATCCTTAGAATCTTCATCCCCACTCTCCACGTCATAACTATCACTGTCATCAGAATCTTCGGACAAACCCTCCATGATCTCCTTAGTAATTTTCTCTGTATTCGTTTTTGCCATGGACTCATAAAATCCAGCGATGAAAGGATCCGCAACTTTCTTCTCTTCATATAGCTTCTTCTCTTTGGTTATTTTCTTTTCTTCACTCATCTTCTCCTCAAATTTGGAGCAAGCACGCCTTTAAACTGAAGCCCTAAAAACTCGAAAATCAAGCAAGAGCTATTGAGCAAGAGCTGGAAATTTGAGAAAATATCGCGAATGGCAGAAATAGCGTACAAAATGCTACCGCTGTGGGTTCATATTTATATGCCCAGTGCTTTGCAACTTGGCGGGCCCCGTCTGTCATTGACTGTTGCTATTCTAGCAAAGGGAAAGTGTTTTTTCAGACCTTTGGCTTAGGGCCTTCGTCCATGTCGCAGTTTAAATCCGTTATTATAACGAATTAATACCGCGATGGGTTACTGTTGGGGACCTTCGTCTTCCGAAGGTCCTCAAAAACACGACTAACATGTTTTCCAAGTATAATACATGTACAGGAACCTTTGGACATAGAATGGAATCGTACATGATATGAAGAAAGTGATTCGGGAGAAGGATGAACTAGTGCCAAAGCTACCTATGAAAAAGCTTCGGCTCAACGATGGAAAGTGAAACTGACTTAAAGGGGAAAAGGTTGTCTAGTCCTCGATAGATTATTCGTAAGTCAATAACAAATGTCAAGGGCATGAATGTAATTCTGCACAGGCTGCGTCTTGTGCCTATAAATAGATGAACAGTGACACCATACTGTTCACGCTGACTGGCATTCATTCCCACGTCACGCTTGTACTTTTGCCTTCTATCGAGCCGAAGGTATAAATGTAATTTGATACTGTTCATGTTTACTTATGATAAAATAATAAAAAATGTCTTGGTAATGTGATATGATTATTCATGTTATTTCCTATATTTTGTATGTTTTTACCTGCTTTACTATATACTAAAATTATGAAGGTACATTCTTCATGACCGTCGTCTGAAGATCATTATATCCTAAGGGAGATAATGCTTCGAAGAACGAAGGTCATTAACCATTGACATTTTGTGTTGCCTTGTTCTTAATATATAGCATTTGAGAACAAGTCCCCAACAGGTACGTATTCGAGATACTCCTAAATATTCTTCTTCTAGCGATGAGGAATCATCTGATGATGAAGTGGATTATACTGATTTGTTTAAAGGCTTAGATAGAGCTAAAGTAGACAAAATAAATGAATTAACTGATGCTCTTAATGAAAAGGATAGACTTCTAGAAAAGCAAGAAGACATTCTTTATGAAGAACATGATAAATTCATTAATGTTCAAAAAGCCCTTGCTCTAGAAACTAAAAAGAATGAACTATTGACTTCTGAATTATTTGCTTGTAATGACTCTATCTCTAAGCTTAAGAACTTAAATGTTGATTTAAATGCTAAGCTAGAAAAGGTTAATATAGCTAGTTCATGCATAGATCATGTTGTTATTTGCAATAGATGTAAAGATATTGATGTTGATGCTTGTAATGAACATGCTTCTATTATTGTTAAGTTAAACAATGATGTTGCAAGTCTTAATGCTCAACTTAAGACTTGCAAGGATAATTATGAGAAACTAAAATTTGCTAGGGATGCCTACACAGTTGGTAGACACCCCTCAATTAAGGATGAACTTGGTTTCCGAAAGGAAACCAAGAACTTAACAAGCCAATGGACTTCCGGTCTCAACAAAGAGAAAGGGAAGGCTCCTATGGCTAGTAGTTCTCAAAAGAACCATGCCAATCTTTATGATAAGAAATTTATTAGTCGTGCTCATAATGATATGTTATGATGATGCTGCATTTAATCCTCATGCTATGTTTGCATCTAGGCGTAATCATGTTATGTCTCATGCGCCTAGGAAAGCATGCACTGGTCCTAATAACGTTTATCATGCATGTAATGCTTCTTTTGTACTTTCATGTAAAAATGTCAAAGTAGTTGCTAGAAAATTGGGACATAAATACAAGGGAGACAATACTTGCATTTGGGTTCCAAAAGTTGTTGTAACTAACCTTGTAGGACCCAACAAGAGTTGGGTACCTAAAACCCAAGCCTAATTACCTTGCAGGTTTATGCATCCGGGGGCTCAAGCTGGATTATCGATAGCGGATGCACAAACCACATGACGGGGGAGAAGAAAATGTTCACCTCCTACGTCAAGAACAGGGATTCCCAGGATACTATTATCTTTGGAGATGGGAACCAAGGCAAGGTCAAAGGCTTAGGCAAGATAGCCATCACATCCGAGCATTCAATCTCTAATGTGTTTTTAGTTGAATCGCTCGGGTATAATTTATTATCTGTGAGTCAATTGTGTAACATGGGCTATAATTGTTTATTTACAAATATTAGTGTATCTGTCTTTAGAAGGAGTGATGGTTCATTAGCCTTTAAGGGTGTATTAGACGACAAGCTCTATTTAGTTGATTTCTCGAAAGAGAATGCCGATCTAGATGCATGCTTAATTGCTAAGACTAATATGGGCTGGCTTTGGCATCGCCATCTAGCACATGTTGGAATGAAGAACCTTCATAAACTTCTAAAGGGAGAACATGTGTTAGGACTAACTGATATCTGTTTTGAGAAAGACAGACCTTGTGCAGCGTGTCAGGCAGGAAAGCAAGTGGGAAGCACTCATCATAGCAAGAATGTGATGACAACGTCAAGACCACTGGAACTTCTACACATGGATCTCTTCGGACCCATTGCCTATCTCAGCTTCGGGGGAAGTAAGTATGGTCTTGTTATTGTAGATGACCTTTCCCGCTTCACTTGGGTGTTCTTTTTACAGAATAAATCTGAAACCCAAGGGACCCTAAAGCGCTTCCTAAGGAGAGCTCAAAATGAATTTGAGCTAAAGGTGAAGAAGATAAGAAGCGATAATGGGTCTGAGTTCAAGAATCTTTAGGTCGAAGAATATCTTGAGGAGGAAGGCATCAAGCACGAATTCTCCGCTCCCTACACACCACATCAAAATGGTGTGGTAGAGAGGAAGAACAGGTCGCTAATTGATATGGCAAGGATGATGCTCGGGGAATACAAGACGCCTAAGCGGTTTTGGTCGAAAGCGGTGAACACAGCTTGCCATGCCATAAACCGGCTCTATCTGCACCGCCTCCTCAAGAAGACCTCCTATGAACTCTTAACTGGTAACAAACCCAATGTTTCTTATTTTCGTGTATTTGGGAGCAAATGCTACATTCTGGTGAAGAAAAGGTAGACATTCGAAATTTGCTCCCAAGGCCGTAGAAGAGTTTTTACTAGGATATGACTCAAATACAAAGGTGTATAGAGTCTTCAACAAATCATTAGGATTGGTTGAAGTCTCTAGCGACGTTGTATTTGATGAGAATAATGGCTCTCCAAGAGAGCAAGTTGATCTTGATGATGTAGATGAAGATGAGATTCTGACGGCCGCCATGCGCATGATGGCGATAGGCGGTGTGCGACCGTAGGAACCACATGAACAAGATCAACCCTCTTCCTCTATGATGGTGCATCCCCCAACTTAAGACGATAAACAGGTACCTCAAGAAGAGGGGTAGGATCAAGGGGGAGCGCAGGAAGAACAAGTTATGGAGGAAGAAGCATCACGAGCCCCTCCAACTCAAGTCTGAACGACGATCCAAAGAAATCATCCAGTGGACCAGATTCTAGGTGACATCAGCAAGGGAGTAACAACTCGCTCACGATTAGCAAATTTTTGTGAGCATTACTCGTTTGTTTCTTCTATTGAGGCTTTTAGGATAGAAGAAGCCTTGTAGGATCTGGACTAGGTGTTGGCCATGCAGGAAGAACTCAACAACTTCAAAAGAAATGAAGTTTGGAGCCTGGTGCCACGTCCAAAGCAAAACGTTGTGGGAACCAAGTGGGTGTTCCGCAACAAGCAAGACAAACACGGGGTGGTGACAAGAAACAAGGCACAACTTGTGGCAAAAGGTTATGCCCAAGTTGCAGGTTTGGATTTTGAGGAGACTTTTGCTCCTGTGGTTAGGTTAGAATCAATTCGGATTTTATTAGCCTATGCTGCTCATCATTCCTTTAAGCTGTTCCAAATGGACGTGAAGAGCGCTATCCTAAATGGACCAATCAAGGAGGAGGTATACGTGGAACAACCCCCTGGCTTTGAGGATGACAGGTATCCCAACCACGTCTGCAAGCTCTCTAAGGAGCTCTATGGACTTAAGCAAGCCCCAAGAGCATGGTATGAATGCCTTAGAGATTTTCTTATTGCTAATGCTTTCAAGGTTGGGAAAGCTGATCCTACTCTCTTCACTAAGACATGCAATGGTGATCTTTTTGTATGCCAAATATATGTCGATGACATTATATTTGCTTCTACTAATCAAAAATCTTGTGAGGAGTTTAGCATGGTGATGATGCAGAAATTTGAGATGTCGATGATGGATGAGTTGAACTACTTCCTTGGATTTCAAGTGAAGCAACTCAAGGAAGGCACTTTCATCTCCCAAACGAAGTACACTAAAGATCTTCTAAAGAGGTTTGGGATGAAGGATGCCAAGCCCGCGAAGACACCTATGGGAACAGACGGACATCTCGACCTCAACAAAGGAGGTAAGTCCGTTGATCAATAGGCATACTGATCAATGATAGGATCATTACTTTATCTTTGTGCTAGTAGACCGGATATAATGCTAAGTGTATGCATGTGTGCTAGATTTCAATCCGACCCTAAGGAATGTCACCTTGTGGCCGTTAAGCGAATTCTTAGATATTTAGTCTCTACGCCTTGCTTCGGGATCTGGTATCCAAAGGGGTCTACCTTTGACTTAATTAGATACTCAGATTCCGACTATGCTGGATGCAAGGTTGATAGGAAGCGCACATCGGGGACGTGCTAGTTTCTGGGAAGGTCCCTAGTGTCCTGGAGCTCCAAGAAACAAACATCTGTTGCCCTATCCACCGCTGAGGCCGAGTATGTTGCCGCAGGACAGTGTTGCGCACAACTACTTTGGATGAGGCAAACCCTCTGGGACTTTGGCTACAATCTGAGCAAAGTCCCACTCCTATGTGACAATGAGAGTGCAATCCGCTTGGCAGATAATCCTGTTGGACACAGCCGCACTAAGCACATAGACATCCGGCATCACTTCCTGAGAGACCACCAGCAAAGGGGAGATATCGACATTTACCATATCAGCACCGAGAACTAGCTAGCCGATATCTTCACCAAGCCTTTAGATGAGAAAAGGTTTTGCAGGTTGCGTAGTGAGCTAAATGTCTTAGATTCGCGTAACTTGGATTGATCTACAGCATACATGTGTTCTATGCCTTTGATCATGTTATTTTAAGCTTTATTGTCTTTATTGCTTATATTTGGTGCTCAAGATGTACAAATTATCCTCGGACCTCACAAGTCCCTATGCAAATGATGCACATGTTTAGGGGGAGGATGTGTTACAACTTGACTCCCTTGAGACTGACCTATTTGTGAGTACTCTTGTAATAGTCTCAAAGGGATATTGAAAGGAAAATGTGAACTTGGACAAAGAAAATAGCTTCCACTGCATTCCGGTAAAATGTATCTTGACCTAAGTTCTTTATTGTGTTCTCATTGCCTTTTCGCTTCTATTTGACATTTTGGTGAGGCGATGGGGTTAAGGGCCCAAAGTTATTCCGTTTTGGTGCTTAATGCCAAAGGGGGAGAAATTAAGGGCTAAAGCAAATGGATCAGCCAACCACTTCTGAATTTAAAAAATGTAGAGGTAGAAACTTTGTATTTGATCAAAACCCTTTTATTTCAAAATTGTTCTCTTATGAGGGAGAAGTTTGATTATGGGAAAAGGGGGAGTTTTATGCATTTGATCAACTTTGCTCTTGATAGATCTATTGATTTGCCCAAGCAAGTGTGTTTGACTTAGAAATAGGAAAAAGAATTTATTTTGTAAAAATAAACCAAGTGGTGGCAAAAGTGATCCAAATATGCCAAATCCTAAGTGAAGAAAATTTGGTCTTCAATTTGCACTCTTTAGTTGCTTTTTGGTGTGTTGGCATAAATTACCAAAAAGGAGGAGATTGAAAGGGAAATGTGCCCTTGGGCCATTTTTATAAATATTTTGGTGATTAGATGCCCAACACAAAATACATTGGTTTATAAGTGCTAAGATACAAATCAAAGAACAAGGTATGTCTCTGGCCTTAGTAAATTATTTTTGGGTACTAACATGTTTATCTAAGTGCCAGGAATCTTGTCAAATCAAAAGAAATTGAATTGGAGAAGATTTGGCTGAGTTCAGCCAAACTAGCACCAGCCTGTGGTGCACCGGACTGTCCGGTGTGCACCGGACTGTGTCCGGTGCCCAGGCTGGCCCAGCGACGAACTCGTCGCTCTCGGGAAAAAGACAGTGGCGCTGCGGCTAAAATTCACCGGACTGTCCGGTGTGCACCGGACTGTCCGGTGAGCCAAAGGCGCCCGCACCAACGGTCGGTAGCGCAATCAGCGGGCGACGCGTGGCCCGCGCCAACGGTCAGTTGGTCACACCGGACTGTCCGGTGTGCACCGGACATTGTCCGGTGCGCCAACGGGACTGAAGGTACAATGGTCGGGTGCGCCCGATAAGGAAGGAGATCAGGCACCGAACAGCTACTGTTTATGTCCGGTGGTGCACCGGACTGTCCGGTGCGCCACCCGATAGAAGGCAAGAATTGCCTTCCAATTGGATCTCCAACGGCTCCTAGCTGCCTTGGGGCTATAAAATGGACCCCTAGGCATATGGAGCAGTACACCAAGCATTCTCTGATCATTCTAAGATGCCTAGACTTCGCCACCATGCACTCGGATCATTGTGTTAGAGATTTGAGCACCGTTTGAGTTGTAAACTCACTGCGTCGTGTTTTGTGCTCGCGTCTTGGCTTGTGTGCGTGTGTTTGCTGCGATTTGAGTCTTGTATGTGTTGCTTTCCCTCCCTTATTCTTGTGCTTTTCTTGTGACCAACCATTGTAAGGGCGAGAGGCTCCAACTTGTGGAGATTCCTTGTGAACGGGAAAAGACTGCTAAGGAAGAAAATCGTGGTACTCAAAGTTGATCATTGGATCACTTTAGAGGGATTGAGTGCAATACTTAACCGAGGGAGGTCACCACAACGTGGAGTAGGCATTGTGTCACACCCGGCTTTAAGGAACAAAGCCAGGTGCATCTCATACATGCGCCAAGAAGACAACATATATAATAACAGAGTGTATAGAGATAAATATCACAATAATCAGAGTACTTATTACATAGCGGAAGTCTTACAAAATAAAAGATAAATATAACACAAACTAAGGATCGTCGGCGCCAATGTCGACTGAGAAACGCCACCTAGATCAAGTCGGATGCCTCGGTACTTGACTCCACTTGAAACCACCTGTTCTTCTCCTGTGGGGGGGTGTGAGACAGCAAGGGTGAGCTCACACATGTTCATCGCTCAACAAGTTGTGGGGAATAATGTGACATGAACTCACCAAAGGTGGGAGATCATGAAGTGTAAGGCTGATCAACAATAGAGGTTAAAGCTGAGCATTGCTTTTAAGTAGTTGGTCAAATTTTATTAGCAGTTACTAAGTGTAAGTGAATACCAAACCATAATAATAATAACTGAACAAAATTAATAATAAACCCATGCAAATGCAAATGACAAATTGAGTTTAGGTTCCATAATTTAATCATCGGAGAGTCCTGAGCCGCTCATGACCGTGAGCTCGGCTAGTATACCAGTTTTACACTCTGCAGAGGTTGTACCCTTTACCCACAAGTCGTGTTTCCCATGTCGCCAGGGTTAGCTAGGCCCTTAGACACTACCAAGGTGAATGGCTAGGGATCCACTACGAGGCCTTTACAAAGTTCCACTAGCTTCCGAAAACCCGCTACAGTTTATAGGAAGTTCCAATGCAGGGTTCCTGGCTGACCGCCATCGCAGCAAAATCAACCAGGGACCTCCCTACACTGACCACTCCCCTACTGCCCTTGCCCCTTTCGGGTAAGGTAGTCTTCCACTAGCTTTCCTAATTAGTCAGCCAAGGGGTCCCATTCCTCCCTTGTGGTGGCACGTGGTTCTCAAGTTAAGCTCCATGTTCCAATTAACAATAACATAATGATCTTGACATGAACATAAATAGAATAACAAAATAACTGGAACATGGATATAATGAAATATTAACCCAAAAACCACGTAAAGCAATAGCATAAACTACCCAAGTGATTCAGGGGTAAACAAGGTAATGAGATAAACAATCTAGGGTGACCTATTAGGTCCCATCAAAATTAAACCTATGCATTGAATGATGATAATAAAGAATATTATTGGGTAACAAAAGTGAATCAAGGGCACAACTTGCCTGGCACTTGAGATTCCAGGTACCAACATGCTTTTCAGATGACGCGTGTCCTCGCGCTAGTCGTAGCAATACAAACAAACATGATATAGACAAAATTAACATCACACCAAACATAAGTACAAACTAAGTAATAATGATCTACGCTTCGCTACGGGACTAACGCAACTTGAACGGATCAAATCAGAGTTAAAACGGAGGAGTTATGATTTTCTGAAGACTCTATGTGTTTGGTGCAAGACTAAATGAGATATAAATTTTTAATGTGACTTTCATTTCAAAACAGTGGTACTAGATGATATACAATAATATTATAGAATTATAGAAATTAGAATGGACTCATTTGGACTTACCATGAATTTTCTATGAGTTATATAAGTTCTGGAATTATTTTGGCACTAGAAATCCATTTTTCTAAACCCTTTTTCCTATTTTCTCACAATACTGGACTGCGCGCGATAAAAATAGATAACTCAGGGTTTAATATGCAAATTCTCCCAAGACTCAGGACCTACTCGTGGAGGACTGCGGGTTTATTCCGCAAAAACCCAAGGGCTCTTTTACAAGATGGTGCGGACGAAGGGGTATGCTAGGATCAGAGTCGTCCGATCATCAATCTACGGCTGTGATTAGATTTTCTATAATCCGAACGGGTATGCGATATGGGCGGTCCGATCCCGATCAGACGGTCGCGGCCAGCTGCTCGAAAGGGTATTTCCTAGACGTAATCAAAGCCGCACGATACCGATCCAATGGCTATGACTTAATGGGACGCGATCTGCAGCGAGCCGTAGGATGCCAATCCAACGGTACCAACCCAAACGCCCCAAGTGATACGCTAGAACTAATCTGGGCCACCCATTTCAAATCGACGGCCCCGAATCCTTCTCCTACCCAGGGGCCAAACCGCGGCGGCGCTGCCCCCCCCCCCCTACGACAAAGAGTTGGCCGGAGTTCGCCATCTCCGCGCACAAGCACCCAGGCGCCAATTCCCTATTGCTACACGTAAAGAGAAATAAGGCGATCTCGATTAAGGGCTCCTTACCGGATTTCACAGTGTGGAGAGCTCCGCCCACGGTGAGCGGCGGATGCCGAGCTCCGGTGAGCAATTCCGGCACCATGGCAGCAATACAGCGTCCAATCCGGGCATGTACACACGCGGTGTACACTGGGCATTACCCACGGCCGAATAAGGAGGGTTTGACAATGAGAATTGCATAGTTCACTGGCGACGGCGGCGGCGGGTCCTTTTTTTTGTACAGACGCACGACGGCTGATGTGGATGAGAGTTGAAGGGAGAGCAGAACAGGGCAAGGGTGCAAGGCCGCAGTAGTTATACCCGAGGAGCTCGAGGGGAAACAAGAGGGCAGTACCGGGTCCACGGGTCGTTGCGCGGCGGTTGGAGTTTGTTAGTCGAGCGCGGGATGCGGAGAGGAGATAACTTATCCGGTGGGGAAAGCTTCCGCGCGAGACTGGACGCCAGCATGCGAAGGAGGTCTCGTCAACGATATCCCCCACGAACGCCCCAAAGAAGAGGGAGAGGCCACGCTACACCCGCGAGATCCGCGCGGCAGCCGCGTTCTGTTAGCGCACACTTCGGTGAAGGGGATGAACCCGACATGTGGGCCCCAGCCACCAGTGAAGAGGCACGCGCCGCACGGCTGACAGACCGGGTCCACTTGTAAGCGCCAGGAATAAAGAAAAGGGAAGGGAAGGAGATGGGCTGCGCGGGAGTGAAGAGATGGTGGGCCGAAATCGTTAGTCTGCGGCCCAGGTAGGTTTTTCCTTTTTTTATGTTCTATTTTCCTTTCTTTTTGCTTATTTTGAAAACCAAATTTTGAATTTCTAATTTTGTGGCTAATTTGTACTCAACTTTTGTAGTATAATTCAAACATGTCATGGTGAGATGGATTCTATTTATTTATATATTTGTTTTGTATTATCTAATATTCTTTCTCTCTTTTCTATATTCTTGAATTTCTTTTAGATCTTAAATTCCACTTTGGACTTTAACTTATTTTTTTTTAAAAAAATATTTTTATATTATCACAAAATGCACACAAAATAAAATCTCGGCATGATGCAATGATTTGGTGGCATATATTTTATAATTATCTATTTTAAAATATGGTGTTCACATGCGACGGCACAAAAAGTTCAAACTCCCACATAGATAAAGTGAACTTGTTTTCTCCCTTTGATACTAGCCCTTGCAAATTACAAATTGGGTATTACAAATCCTACCCCCCTTAAAAATAATCTCGTCCTCGAGATTTAGGAAGGACTAGGGAAACGATGGGAAAATCTATGCGAAGCTCTTCTTCTCTTTTCCAAGTAGCCTCATCTTCTCCATGATGGCTCCATTGTACTTTGCACATCTTTATAACCTTATTTCTTGTAACTCGAGTCAAAGTATCCAGAATCTTGATGGGGTACTCAGCATAAGTTAGATCATCTTGAACATTAAGGTCTTCCATTGGTAGTTGCTCTTCAGGTACCCTGAGACACTTCTTAAGTTGAGACACATGGAATACATCATGCACATCAGATGGATTATCAGGTAACTCGAGTTGATAGGTCATCTCTCCAACTTGCCTAAAAACTCAGAATAATCCAATAAAGCGAGGGAACCATTTGTCCTTGACTTTAAATCTCCTCATTCCACGAAGTGGTGACACCTTGAGGTACACATAATCTCCTTCTTCAAATTCCAGTGGTCTTCTTCTATTATCAGCATAACTCTTTTGTCTGGTTTGAGCCACTCTCAAATTCTCTCGAATTATACGAACTTGTCCTTCTGCTTCTTGAATCAATTCAGGCCCAAAGAACTGTCTTTCTCCAGTCTGATCCCAATGTAGAGGAGTCCTGCATTTCCTGCCATATAGAGCCTCGAACAGTGACATCTTCAGACTGGCCTGGTAACTATTATTATATGAGAACTCAGCACAAGGTAGATTCTTGTCCCAACTACTACCATGTTTAAGAGCACAAGCTCTTAACATATCCTCTAGCACTTGATTAGTCCTCTCTGTCTGTCCATCAGTCTGGGGATGGTAGGCTGAGCTAAAATTCAACTTTGTATCCAAGCTCTCATGCAACTTCTTCCAAAATCGAGAAGTAAACTGTGATCCTCGATCAGACACTATCTTCTTAGGCACTCCATGTAGACAAACTATCCGAGTCATATATAATTCTGCTAGCTTGGCTCCCGTATAATTAGTCCTCACAGGTATGAAATGAGCCACTTTTGTCAATCTATCTACAATTACCCAAATAGAGTCATACCCAGCAGGGGTGCGGGGTAGTCCAACAATAAAATCCATACCAATTTCTTCCCATTTCCACTCAGGTATCTTCAATGGGTGCAATAGTCCAGCGGGTCTTTGATGTTCGGCCTTGACTCTTTGACACACATCACACTTAGCCACATGAGCAGCAACATCTCTTTTCAATCCATACCACCAATACTTCCGCTTCAGATCCTGATACATCTTGGTACTACCAGGATGAATAGAATAATCCGAATCATGGGCCTCCTTTAAAATAGTCTCACGAAGGCTTTCAATATCAGGAACACATATCCTGTCCTTGAACCACACAGTGCCTTGCTCATCTTCCGTGAATTCTGGACCTCGACCTTCAGTAATTAGATCCTTAATCTCTTGTATCTTAGCATCACCAATTTGTCCTTTGCGGATTTCTTGCTCCAAAGTAGGTTCCATATCAACCGTAACTCCTTCCGTGTGAGCAACTATCCCCAGGTTAAGTCTCCTGAAATCCTCAACAATCTCATCGGGTAGCTGGGCAACAACCGCTGAATGAACATGCTCCTTTCGACTCAAGGCATCTGCAACCAAATTTGCCTTGCCTGGGTGATAGTGAATTTCCAAATCATAGTCCTTAATAAGCTCCATCAAATAGTGTTGCCTAAGGTTGAGATCCTTCTGAGTGAATATATACTTCAACATCTTATGATTCGTATGGTTCCCATAATATAATGTCTCCAAATCTTAAGCGCGTGCACAACGGCTGCCAGTTCTAAGTCATGGGTGGGGTAGTTCAATCCGCAACTGATGAGACGCGTAGGCGATCACATGTCCTTGCATGAGCACACATCCCAAGCCTTGGCCACATGCATCAAAATAAATATCAAATCCCTTCTGTAGATCTGGCATAACCCATACTGGTGGTGACATCAACCTCTTCTTCAATTGATCAAAGCTGTCTTGGCACTTCTCGTCCCACTTAAACTCTCTTCCCTTCTCCAGAAGCGAGATCATAGGCTTAGCAATCTTAGAAAATCCTTCAATAAATCTCCGATAATATCCTGCGAGTCCCAAGAAACTCCGAATCTCAGTAACTGTAGTGGGTACTCTCCACTCCATTATCTCTTTCACTTTAGCAGAGTCCACTGCTATTCCTCCATTAGAAATAATATGTCCAAGGAATGGCACCTTGTCAATCCAAAACTCGCACTTGCTGAACTTAGCATAGAGTTGATTATTTCGCAGCTTTTGTAGCACCAATCTTAGATGTTGTTCATGATCACTTTCATTCTTAGAATAGATAAGAATATCGTCGATGAACACCACGACGAATCTGTCCAAATACTCCATAAACACTTTGTTCATCAAATTCATGAAATAAGCCGGTGCATTGGTTAATCCAAATGACATAATAGTAAACTCATATAATCCATATCGGGTTGAGAAAGCCGTCTTAGGAATATCCGAGGGTCTAATCTTCATCTGATGGTATCCCGATCGGAGATCAATCTTCGAGAATTCCCTTGCACCTCTCATCTGAATAAATCCTCAATGTGGGGTAATGGATACTTATGCTTCACGATGACATCATTAAGGGTCCTATAATCCACGCACATCCCTTGTGATCCTTCTTTCTTCTGTACAAATAGAACCGACACTCCACAAGGTGAAGAATTCGAACGAATGTACCCAGCCTCTTGTAATTCCATTAATTGCTTCTTAAATTCCTTTAGTTCTTCTACGGACATCTTGTATGGCCGTTTAGAAATAGGAGCAGTCCTAGGTAAGAGATCAATGACCAACTCAACTTCAATATCTGGCGGCCTCCCTAATAACTCCTCTGGAAAGACATCCGAAAAATCTCTAACCAACCGGATGTTGTCACCAACAAACTTCTCATCTACTAAGAATGCCGCTAGTCTGATGGTGGTAGTTACTGCAACTTCAACTTCAAATCTTTGTCCTTTGAAACTGGTGAGTTCTACGGTTCCCTTAGCACAGTGCATATACTGCCTTTGTCTTTCTTAACCATGACATACCAAGGATCAAATCTATACTGCTTTCTTCTAACAGTATAGGGGTAGCCCATCTGGGTTAGAAACACAGGGTAAGAAAGCAAGGATTGTAGACAAGGCGAGTAATTACGAGGAATGTTACTGCGGGGGGATTTAATAGCTAAGTAGATTAGTGTGTTATCCACTAAAGCTAATACATTACCTTATGGTGGTACATGCTAAGATGCCCAACTATAATGTTTCAATCAATCAAAGAAGCAAATCAGGCATTGATCATCAGAACGATCAACCAACATTTTTAATAGAGAAAATAGTTTTTTAGGCCTCCTATCTCTTGAAAATGTCATAGGGTAGGATTCCAAGGTGCGAAATCCATCTTGTCTTAGAGTAGAAAAGATAAGAGTAACCAGAGTAGAATAGCAAAAGATGAGACAAGATCAAGATGAGATGAGCACAGAATGAGTCAGAGTAAGGTAAGTAGGAAAGGGTCTGTCCATTTATATCTAGGTTTCGTCCTACAGTCAACATTTCCTCTGATACCACTTCTGTCACACCCGGCTTTAAGGAACAAAGCCAGGTGCATCTCATACATGCGCCAAGAAGACAACATATATAATAACAGAGTGTATAGAGATAAATGTCACAATAATCAGAGTACTTATTACATAGCGGAAGCCTTACAAAATAAAAGATAAATATAACACAAACTAAGGATCGTCGGCGCCAATGTCGACTGAGAAACGCCACCTAGATCAAGTCGGATGCCTCGGTACTTGACTCCACTTGAAACCACATGTTCTTCTCCTGTGGGGGGGTGTGAGACAGCAAGGGTGAGCTCACACATGTTCATCGCTCAACAAGTTGTGGGGAATAATGTGACATGAACTCACCAAAGGTGGGAGATCATGAAGTGTAAGGCTGATCAACAATAGAGGTTAAAGCTGAGCATTGCTTTTAAGTAGTTGGTCAAATTTTATTAGCAGTTACTAAGTGTAAGTGAATACCAAACCATAATAATAATAACTGAACAAAATTAATAATAAACCCATGCAAATGCAAATGACAAATTGAGTTTAGGTTCCATAATTTAATCATCGGAGAGTCCTGAGCCGCTCGTGACCGTGAGCTCGGCTAGTATACCAGTTTTACACTCTGCAGAGGTTGTACCCTTTACCCACAAGTCGTGTTTCCCATGTCGCCAGGGTTAGCTAGGCCCTTAGACACTACCAAGGTGAATGGCTAGGGATCCACTACGAGGCCTTTACAAAGTTCCACTAGCTTCCGAAAACCCGCTACAGTTTATAGGAAGTTCCAATGCAGGGTTCCTGGCTGACCGCCATCGCAGCAAAATCAACCAGGGACCTCCCTACACTGACCACTCCCCTACTGCCCTTGCCCCTTTCGGGTAAGGTAGTCTTCCACTAGCTTTCCTAATTAGTCAGCCAAGGGGTCCCATTCCTCCCTTGTGGTGGCACGTGGTTCTCAAGTTAAGCTCCATGTTCCAATTAACAATAACATAATGATCTTGACATGAACATAAATAGAATAACAAAATAACTGGAACATGGATATAATGAAATATTAACCCAAAAACCACGTAAAGCAATAGCATAAACTACCCAAGTGATTCAGGGGTAAACAAGGTAATGAGATAAACAATCTAGGGTGACCTATTAGGTCCCATCAAAATTAAACCTATGCATTGAATGATGATAATAAAGAATATTATTGGGTAACAAAAGTGAATCAAGGGCACAACTTGCCTGGCACTTGAGATTCCAGGTACCAACATGCTTTTCAGATGACGCGTGTCCTCGCGCTAGTCGTAGCAATACAAATAAACATGATATAGACAAAATTAACATCACACCAAACATAAGTACAAACTAAGTAATAATGATCTACGCTTCGCTACGGGACTAACGCAACTTGAACGGATCAAATCAGAGTTAAAACGGAGGAGTTATGATTTTCTGAAGACTCTATGTGTTTGGTGCAAGACTAAATGAGATATAAATTTTTAATGTGACTTTCATTTCAAAACAGTGGTACTAGATGATATACAATAATATTATAGAATTATAAAAATTAGAATGGACTCATTTGGACTTACCATGAATTTTCTATGAGTTATATAAGTTCTGGAATTATTTTGGCACTAGAAATCCATTTTTCTAAACCCTTTTTCCTATTTTCTCACAATACTGGACTGCGCGCGCTAAAAATAGATAACTCAGGGTTTAATATGCAAATTCTCCCAAGACTCAGGACCTACTCGTGGAGGACTGCGGGTTTATTCCGCAAAAACCCAAGGGCTCTTTTACAAGATGGTGCGGACGAAGGGGTATGCTAGGATCAGAGTCGTCCGATCATCAATCTACGGCTGTGATTAGATTTTCTATAATCCGAACGGGTATGCGATATGGGCGGTCCGATCCCGATCAGACGGTCGCGGCCAGCTGCTCGAAAGGGTATTTCCTAGACGTAATCAAAGCCGCACGATACCGATCCAATGGCTATGACTTAATGGGACGCGATCTGCAGCGAGCCGTAGGATGCCAATCCAACGGTACCAACCCAAACGCCCCAAGTGATACGCTAGAACTAATCTGGGCCACCCATTTCAAATCGACGGCCCCGAATCCTTCTCCTACCCAGGGGCCAAACCGCGGCGGCGCTGCCCCCCCCCCCCTACGACAAAGAGTTGGCCGGAGTTCGCCATCTCCGCGCACAAGCACCCAGGCGCCAATTCCCTATTGCTACACGTAAAGAGAAATAAGGCGATCTCGATTAAGGGCTCCTTACCGGATTTCACAGTGTGGAGAGCTCCGCCCACGGTGAGCGGCGGATGCCGAGCTCCGGTGAGCAATTCCGGCACCATGGCAGCAATACAGCGTCCAATCCGGGCACGTACACACGCGGTGTACACTGGGCATTACCCACGGCCGAATAAGGAGGGTTTGACAATGAGAATTGCATAGTTCACTGGCGACGGCGGCGGCGGGTCCTTTTTTTGTACAGACGCACGACGGCTGATGTGGATGAGAGTTGAAGGGAGAGCAGAACAGGGTAAGGGTGCAAGGCCGCAGTAGTTATACCCGAGGAGCTCGAGGGGAAACAAGAGGGCAATACCGGGTCCACGGGTCGTTGCGCGGCGGTCGGAGTTTGTTAGTCGAGCGCGGGATGCGGAGAGGAGATAACTTATCCGGTGGGGAAAGCTTCCGCGCGAGACTGGACGCCAGCATGCGAAGGAGGTCTCGTCAACGATATCCCCCACGAACGCCCCAAAGAAGAGGGAGAGGCCACGCTACACCCGCGAGATCCGCGCGGCAGCCGCGTTCTGTTAGCGCACGCTTCGGTGAAGGGGATGAACCCGACATATGGGCCCCAGCCACCAGTGAAGAGGCACGCGCCGCACGGCTGACAGACCGGGTCCACTTGTAAGCGCCAGGAATAAAGAAAAGGGAAGGGAAGGAGATGGGCTGCGCGGGAGTGAAGAGATGGTGGGCCGAAATCGTTAGTCTGCGGCCCAGGTAGGTTTTTCCTTTTTTTTATGTTCTATTTTCCTTTCTTTTTGCTTATTTTGAAAACCAAATTTTGAATTTCTAATTTTGTGGCTAATTTGTACTCAACTTTTGTAGTATAATTCAAACATGTCATGGTGAGATGGATTCTATTTATTTATATATTTGTTTTGTATTATCTAATATTCTTTCTCTCTTTTCTATATTCTTGAATTTCTTTTAGATCTTAAATTCCACTTTGGACTTTAACTTATTTTTTTTAAAAAAAATATTTTTATATTATCACAAAATGCACACAAAATAAAATCTCGGCATGATGCAATGATTTGGTGGCATATATTTTATAATTATCTATTTTAAAATATGGTGTTCACATGCGACGGCACAAAAAGTTCAAACTCCCACATAGATAAAGTGAACTTGTTTTATCCCTTTGATACTAGCCCTTGCAAATTACAAATTGGGTATTACACATTGACCGAACCACGGGATAAAACTTAGTGTCTCTTGTGTTGCTTTTCTCTGTGATTGATTTTTTTCTCAAAAGCTCGTTCTATAGCAACTTGGTTTAATCTAACTAACACCTTATAAACCAAGTTTGTGCTATTAGTGTTGAATTTTGTAGGATCACCTATTCACCCCCTATAGGTGCTATCATTTGTATCTTACGATGTCGTCCCACCTACAATTTTGTCCTATGTTCGTCACCGTCCGTAGGTAGAAATTTATATCCATGCCCGTGTCTATTGGATTTCGGTCGAGTTTTGGACATCCTTCAAATATGTCAGACATAATTACTTTTCAATAATTCAATAGCATAATTAATCAAATGTCTTCTCAATTCACCATCATACACAATTAAAAACTCATTAAAAGAATTATTATGGGCTCGTGGGCTACGGTTAGGGGCCCTGGAGTTTGGAAGGGGCAACCGTCGACCAGCCGCCAGCTATGTTGCGGCCTATGGAACTTGGAAGGGAACACAGGCACAACGTAGGAAGCCAGCAAGGCTAGAAGGGGTGATCAACAATGGGTAATTGAGAGTGTTAGGCGTGGGGTTCATGAAGTTAGTGTTTGTTTTTGCTGTGCAATATGGACTGGGCCCAAAATAAACTATAAGTTGGTTCCGAATATTTAACGGGTAATCCATAGGTGGGAGGTAATATCCTAATCCGAGTTCGCTAGACTTTGGGTCACATATGGGTTTGACCCACGGGTAAAAAATGTATCTATATCCGGCTCCATTGGATCAGATACACGATGGATATTCGAATCCACCGGTCAAATTGCCATCCCTAGTTCTAGCAGTCGGGAAAATATCAGAAACCATAAAATTTCCTTAAATCACCTGCATTTCTCAGAAAAGTTCCATGAATCATATGCATTATCGTATGCCTCCTGTTTCCTATGCTGCGTCATCCACGTTCGATCTCCTGCCTCGCTACACATCACCGACCACATGCACCCATGTCCATCCACCTAAAGTCGTCACTCACTGCATCTCCGGTAGTGTTTGGAAGCAAGGTATTTTTAGAGTCTTAATATTAAATTATAGTATTGAAAAATATTATAGTATTTTTTTAAGAGGTGTTTGACTTCCTCGTCAAAAAAACTCTGTTTTGATATTATGGTTTTGTATTTACCATGATATTTTTTGGAGTATTTAAAACTTTACTCCGATCCAAAGTTTTTTTCTCTATGACTAGCTTCTTGCATAAGTATACTAATCACCATGGTTTTAAATACCTTGTTCCAAACATGTATAGCTTAGAGTGATATAAAAAATGCTACGGTTATGTCACGATATTTTAAAGGCAACGACTATTGTGCAAACAGTACTTAGGTGCAAGCGATCCCTTTGATCCGTTAAATCATATGATACAATTAGAGATGGCAATGGGTACCCGCGACCCGATACCCGATGGGTATTTACTCCATTAGGGTATGTATGTGGGCTAAATATTCTACCCGTGGGTCTGTTATTGGGCAAAAATCTTCACTCAATGGGTAAACGGGTATTAGAACATTCTGCCTTTACCCATACCCGTTAACCCATGGGTATAAAATACCCAATATAAACTTAGCTCAAGCATGAACTTTGATTTTAGTCATCCATACTTTTTACTATTTAACAACCTTTTAGGCCACAATGTCATAGAAGGCTTAACGACAATTTAATGATCATGTAATGGAACATATAATGTGCTATATAGTACTATCCTAGTGTTACTACTTTATCCAATTATCTTTGGTGTGTTGAATGGATGGTTAAATGATGCTAGGAATTTTGTAATGGTATTTAGATGGATATACTTGACATTTGTATCATATAATATTTTGATAGATGTTTAGCTTTTGTGGGTACGGGTAACCCGATGGGTGACCCATACCCACATGGGTATGGGTATGAGGGTAAATCCATACCCGCCAGTGTATATGGGTGACCCGATGGGGTTATTTTTATGTCGTGGGTATGGGTATGGGGTAGTAATACCCGGTGGGTATTTACCCATTGTCATCTCTAGATACAATTATAGATACAATCGTGGTTTGTTAATTTTCTATAACACTACACGAGCATATGGTGTAAGAGTTTAAATGTTAAATATAATATGTGGTTTGATTCTAATCTAACGGATTAGAAAGCTCATTTGCATACTTGCATCTAAGGACGTCCTGTACAACAGCCATTATCCATTTTAAAACTGTAATATTTCAAAACCATCAAGCCGTTTGACTAGATGGATAGCGGCTGCAGCTACAGCTCCTGCAGCCCAACAAACATAACATTTGTTCCGGATGGCGTCTGCTGCTACAAACGGCTGTTGCACAATTTCAATGAATACCAGCCCAACAGTTTCCATGGTTTTTTCTTCCAAACACCCCTTATGCAACATGGTGCCGTAATCAAGAACTTTATATCATTCCTCTTTTGCGAGCTACGATGCTAGGTCAGGGTTCATAATCTAGTTTTTATTGTTTGAAATACCCTTATAACCAAAAAAGTTAACTTTTAGATTTGAAAAATTATCGCCGAAAAATAGCAAAACCCGGAGCGAGAAATCTGTGCAACGGAACGAGAAATTTGTCTGGTTTTTGTTGTTTTCGAGCGAGAAATGAATCCATGTGCTAGGTTGAGTTCGTGCGGAGAGGATAGCCTCGGATGAAGATGCCTTGGAAATTGGTGAAAATGTTAGTAAAGTTAACGAAAGTTGTAGAAATCAATAATGTCGTGATCTTTTGGTGCTACGGTACATTGCTAAACTTGGCATATTTTAATGGTACATAGCTAATTTTCTTTTGGTGCTATGGTATATTCCTAAACTTGGCATCTTTTAATGGTACATAGCTAATTTTCACTTACTCTAAATAACACATCTATACAAATCCAAGGGCCGGCATTTAACTATAAGAAACATTATGTGCTGCTAATCTGATTCTAGGTGTGAACTGTAAGAAAGTTGTTGTAATATCAAGGCGATTATAGAAAAGCTAAAATATGTTTGGTTGAAACAACTGTCTACTATAGATTATATAAAGGCCATAGATCCTATAAAACTATGATAAGACAGAAATCTAGAAAATCTTTGTTAGTAGGTGATTATGAATTCAACTAGAGGAATCTATAGTTTTTTAGGATTTTATTCTGTTGTAGTTGTTTTTGTTTGATATTCTAGATTTTTGGTAATTTATTAGGGCTTGTTCGGTTACTTTCAATCCATATGGATCGGAGAGGATTGATACGGATTGAGAAAAAATTTTGACTTACTAGAGATTAAAAACTCCCTCAATCCCCCTCAATCCATATGGATTGAGGTAGAACCGAACAAGCCCTAAAGGTGAACCAAACACATCATTTAGTATACTAGTTTACGTGTTAACCCATAGAACACGTATAGTTGCCAATGCGCTTACCACTTAGGGCCTGTTTGGTTCAGTTTTTTTTCTGACCAGCTTTTCTGAGAATCTGGCTATGAGGAGAATCTGATTATCATTACGATTACGTGTGGAGGAAGATAAAGTTATTCATGGGGCTCAGGATCTATAAAGTGACTGATTACTACTATTGCGGTGACTCAACCGATTATATATTTATGTTGATTTTTGTCGGGGACCGTAATTAGGGGTACCCCCAATGCTCCTTAATCCGGCTGGAAAACATCTTTAGAACAAACCATAAACGACCGATAAAGCGCAGGCTTCGTCTACCAAGGGACGCGACCTCATCCGAGCATAGCCTCGGGCAAGGACAGTAGTCCCGGACGAATTCACGCCTCGCCCGAGGGTCCCCTCAGTCAGCAGACGCACCCTCGGCTCGCCCGAAGTCAAACGCACGCAAGCTTTGTCGTACAACGACCTCGTCCGAATCGCCTTACCAACCGACCGTATCGCATACGCATTTAATGCGGGGATCGCATGACACCTTATCTTGACACGCTTGCCTCAGTCGGCAAGGTCGAAGTGACCGTAGTCACTTCACCCCCTTTACTGACTGTTCTAACAGGAAAACAGCGATGTTCACCCCGTTCCGGCAACTGTGCCAGCCACCAGGGAAAGGCTGACAACAGCAAGTCATGACCTCCCTCGAGTTCGGCCTCGGGCGCAACAGGGAGCTCCGCCTCGCCTGACCCCAGGCCTCGGCCTCGGGAGAAGGACTCCGCCTCGCCCGACCTCAACCTCGGCCTCGAAGGAGTCGCCGACTCGCCCGACCCTGGGCCTCGACCTCAACCTCGGCCTCGGGAGAAGGTTTCCGCCTCGCCCGACCCTGGGCCCCGTATCAACTACGCCACTGGGGATCCATCATTACCCTACCCTTAGCTAGCCGCCTCAGGCTACGAAGGAACAAGACCGGTGTCCCATCTAAGTTACTCCGGTAACAGGTAATGATGGTTCCCCGCGTGCGCCCATGACGTCGGCTGCTCTCAACCCCCTACGGAAGCAAGGAAACGTCAGCAGGATCAATGCCGCACCATCAGCCATGCTTCTACAGGGCTCAAGGCACTTCTCCGATGGCCACGTTATTGCCTCTACAGGGCTCAAGTCACTCCTCCGACGGCCACGTTGGTACATCTACAGGGCTCAAGGCGCTTCCCTGATGGCCACGTTATTGTCTGTACAGGGCTCAGGGCACTTCCCTGCCAGCCACGTTAGCTCCAAGCTACACCCCCATTGTACAGCTGTGCATCTCCTTGTGTCTATAAAAGGGGGTGTCCAGGGCCCCACAGGGGAAAAGAGGATGGAGAAACGGGGAGAGAGAAAGGGACGAACGTGCAACACACGGACGAGCGGAGGCAGGCAGAGTAGGAGAGACGCGGTGGAGGCAGCCCCAGACGGCTCGCCTCAAGGCCGAATCCTCTCCTTCTCTCTCGTTCTCGCTCTCCCGTGACGCTTGTAACCCCTACTGCAAGCGCCCTCTGATGTAGGATAATATAAGTCTCATCCCATCGCTTGTGTTCCATCTTGCATCAACTCATCTGGACAGGGGCACGCGACACTTAAATTCAGTAGTCGGTCCGGCTGAGGGCCCCTCGGTCATCAATAATTTTAAATGGTTTTTACCAAGCGAATTTTATAGAAGCTGGCAGAAAAGTTGAATGTTTAACCGTCCTTAGCAGCTTGCGAAAAGCCAAAAAAAAAAAAACAGGCTTAGTTTTGCAAAGCCTCGCCTCTTCGGCTCTTCGCATCTTCCCTCGACTCCCGCGACTCCCGTCCGCATAGTGCCGGCCCTAGGCTAACCCTTCCACCCAAAATTCGCCGCTCTCACTCGCCGAACTCGACGTAACCCCAATGGAGGAGGGCAGCAAGGCGCAACTGCCGCCCCCACTTCACACTGAAGCCATGGACCAGCTGCCCCCAGTCCTAATGGACCAAGACGAGGGTCGGGAAGCTGCGGAAACCATGGAGGAGGAAGAAGCCGCCGCCGCAGACATCTCCGACGCCGCGGATCCCATGGACGATGGGGAGGCGGCAGGAGACTCCGCGGCAGCCGCGGAGCCCATGGAGGACGACGCGCCCACGTCCTCCCCGACTCCCTCCGCGCCGTCGGCCACCGCGGCCGTTGACGACTCCACCATCGCTCGGAAGCGCCGCCGACGTAAGAAGCAGTTCCCGGGTATGATCCCCACGGCCGGCGTCCGCGTCCTGCGCGGCTCCTCCTCCTCGTCCTCCCACACCGCGGCTCATCTGTCCGGCGTCCCCCGCCGCCGGGGGCGGCCCCCCACCTCCTCCTCCCTCCGCCTCGCCCGGGAGCTTGATTCTGAGGCCCTCATCGCTCTCGCTGCGGGGTTCCCCGCGGACTCCCTCTCCGAGGACGAGATCGTGGCCGCCGTGCTCCCACGCATTGGCGGCGCCGAGCAGTCTAACTACCTTGTCGTTCGCAATCACATTGTAGCGCTCTGGCGTTCCAATCCCCTCTCCCCCGTTGCCGCTAACGCCGCGCTCGCATCTATTCGCGCCGAGCATGCTCCCCTTGTTGCCGCGGCGCATTCCTTCTTGTCTGAGCACGCATACATTAATTTCGGTCTTGCCCCCGCCGTCCTCTCGCTCCCCCCACGGGCTCCTCCCTCTTCTCCTCCCCCATCCGTCCTTATTGTTGGCGCTGGCCTTGCCGGTCTAGCTGCTGCACGGCACCTGATTGCGCTTGGATTCAAGGTGGCCGTCATTGAAGGCCGGCTCCGCCCCGGGGGCCGTGTGTTTACCAAGACAATGCGTTCTTCTGCTGTAGAGTATCCCGACACTGTTGCTGCTGCTGACCTTGGAGGCAGCGTTCTCACCGGTATCAATGGTAATCCCCTTGGTGTCATTGCTCGGCAGCTTGGATTCCCACTCCACAAGGTGCGGGATAAATGCCCACTGTATCTTCCAGATGGCCGCCCAGTTGATCCTGACATGGATGCTCGTGTTGAGGCTGCCTTTAACCAGCTTCTGGACAAGGTTTGCCAGTTGAGACAGGTGATTGCAGATGGTGTACCACATGGTGTTGATTTGTCATTGGGCATGGCACTTGAAGCATTCCGGGCAGCCCATGGTGTTGCAGCTGAGCATGAAGAAAGGATGCTTCTGGACTGGCATTTGGCAAACCTGGAGTATGCTAATGCTGCCCCACTTGCTGATCTCTCCATGGCCTTCTGGGATCAGGATGATCCATATGAAATGGGCGGAGACCACTGCTTTATTCCTGGTGGAAATTCTCAGTTTGTCCGTGCATTTAGCGATGGAATCCCGGTATTTTATGGGCAGAATGTGAAAAGGATACAATATGGGCGTGATGGTGTGATGGTGCACACTGATAAACAGGCATTTTGTGGTGATATGGTCCTGTGTACGGTTCCTCTTGGGGTGCTAAAGAAGGGTGACATAAAGTTTGTGCCTGAGCTGCCAGCTCAGAAAAAAGAGGCCATCCAGAGATTGGGTTTTGGTCTGCTTAACAAGGTTGTGATGTTGTTCCCTTATGATTTCTGGGATGGCAGGATTGACACATTTGGTCACTTGACAGAAGACTCTAGGCAGCGTGGTGAGTTCTTCCTGTTCTACAGTTATTCTTCTGTCTCAGGAGGGCCATTGCTCATTGCTCTTGTTGCTGGGGAATCTGCAGTCAAGTTTGAGCAGGCTTCACCTATGGAAAATGTTGAGAAGGTACTGGAAACACTTAGGAAAATCTTTTCACCCAAGGGTATTGAAGTTCCAAATCCGTTGCAAGCAATATGTACTCGATGGGGCACAGACAGGTTTACTTATGGATCATACTCATATGTGGCTATTGGGGCTTCTGGTGATGACTACGACATTTTGGCCGAAAGTGTGCATGATAGAGTTTTCTTTGCTGGGGAGGCAACAAATAGGCGGTACCCAGCTACAATGCATGGAGCCCTGCTTAGTGGGTATAGGGAGGCTGCTAACATCTTAAGGGCAGCTAGAAGGAGAGCAAAAAATGTGTACTCACCTGAGAAAATGGATATTAATGTTGATGTAAAAGTGGGTGTTAATGGTGAAGTAAAAGACACTGTTAGAGATAGCTGCATTGATTTGGATGACCTATTCCGTTCTCCTGATGCTGCTTTTGGCGGGTTCTCAGTTCTCCATGACCCATCTACCTCTGAACCAGACTCAGTTTCTTTGCTGCGTGTTGGAATTGGTGCTAGAAAGTTAGGTGCTGGTTCACTTTTCCTCTATGGATTAATAATGAGAAAGCATGTAGCTGTGTTGGCTGCAATTGAGGGTGATGAACAACGGTTGAGTATAATGTATCGAGATTTTGGGACAAAACTGGTGGGATTGGATAGTTTGGGTGATGCTGGGGAAAGCCTTATCTCCCGGATAAAGACTGCTAGGAAGTAATACCAAGTCTGGAATGTTTTACTCAGTCTCTCAGCTGTAATAGTTTTCAGCCTGAGTGCTGAGTTTTATGCTCAGCATAGTTACTGACCTCTGTAATCCATTCATTTGATTAATTGCTTCATCTCTCTCGACTCTCATCAATGCGCAAGTCCTCCCATGTTAATCTAAACTGCTGATAAAACAGCGGAGTAATGAAAAATCATATCACCACATCAAACAATTTGGGATTCTGATTAGCGCTTCTTGTTTGTAACAGGTACATAGTAACTTTATTGTCGACACATCAGTTAGTGGTTCATGTTAGTTTTCTTTATTCTTTAGAGGATGATTTTAAATAAATCATCATTTTTAGTTCTTCTTTTGTGGTCGAGCTGTATGAAATGTATATTCTTCTTAGTGTCTATTTAGAAAGGTATGTTGCTGTAGGTATTTCCCAATTCAGTTGAAGTTTTAATCTGACCTCCTATCCATACAAGTCATTTGTTTGGTCAGTAAGATCTTTAATCCTTCTATCTAGCAGTCAATATCTGTGGCCTAACACAACATCTTGTGAAATTACATAGTATTAGCATTTAGCAACACATGTACACAGCTTGTGAGGAAGCACTTCCACTTCTCCAAGTCTTAGGACTTAGGAGATAAATCAACAAGCAACATGATTATTTTCAGCACCATCTTTATACCAAAGTTAGCACCATTTTATGATTTTTTAGTCCAACAATTATTGGAACCTTCTATTTATTTAGCAAAGCATGACTTACGTGACTCTTATACTATCAATCCCAGTTACAAGATCGAGCACCTTTCTGCTCAACGTAGATGGTCACGACCATCTACTTCGATTTCAGGGTCTTGACATTATTTGTTTTGTTAACTTTTAAGTTTCAGGGATTCACACTGTTACAGTTGGCTAGCTAAGTGTGCCCTTTGAAGCTTTTTGGAACACATTGAACTTTGAAATATTTCAGATAACATTTGCGTTTTCTCTGATTAATTGTTTATTTGTTTCCTAGCACCTAGATGTAGTTACATGTTTGTCTTCAGTTTGGACATCTAGTTTATGTGTGGTTCATGAGTTGTTGAAAACTCTGCATTTGTTGATTGTTTGCATGCTGTAAACATCTGGACTCATTCGCTGCAGCTAAAAAGCCGACGCTGCTGCCATTTGCCGCTGCTAGTGCATTGTTTGGCTGAGAGAACAACAGCCGCAACTCCATCTGTAAATCTCTGTAGCATATTCTGAACTCCAAGTACATATTGCTTTAGCTGAACATTTGCCATCTGACCCAATGTGGAAACCTCAGCAATGTTGGTTGGGCGGGCCACAAGTCTGCAACTGAATCTTAACGTTTTCCTACCTTGCTTGGATCTCATTGTTATCAGAACACTCTCTATTCAAACAGAACATGTCTGTAGTAGTTGTATTAAGATGGTTGAGCTCTTGGTGGCATCTTGCAAATGTCTGAGCGATTACTTGCGACTTTTGGGCAGCCGACCACAAGCCATTGCACCTGGCGCTAATTGCCGGCGTTTAATGATCTTTTGTTAATGGTGTCATTGGATTCGTATACTACTATTATCCCCGCCCGTACGGCTTGTCGTTTGTTTTTGGCAGTGAGCAAGCACTGATTACTTTGTGATATCTTCAGCTGTATCTATGGGATTCATCCTCGGGTAATTGGGTAATTGGCCTGAAATCTGGTGACCCTTCTTTGACCACTGACGTTGAAGACCGTTTTGATTTTTGAACCATAATTTGCTTGTGTCACCTGTGATTCAGCAGAATGTTACCTTGATGGATGGAGATGGCCGGCGCCAGAGTTTCAGGGTTACGATTCTGATCTGAACTTCACCCAAGATATATATAAAAAAATAGTCGCTGAATTTTTCCGTTCGTTGTTCTGCTCATTCTTACGTCTCCTGGATCTGCTAATCTTCGATGTGTGAACCTGTGTATCTTTGGAAAAATGGAACTGGCCACTGGCGAGTGCTTTTGTAGCAGCTAAGAGATTTAGGGCATGTTTGATAACATGGATGAGGTTTGGTTCACTGTCAAGAGAAAATATCTCCTCTTATCTCTACTCTATATGTTGGATGAACGGACTTTTTTTTTTGAGAAAAAAAGACCGGATAGGCTCGTCCAGCTTTTCTGAACCCCGTGCGTTTGGCTGGCCCAAAATTAGCAATCGATTGCACGCTGTACTAAGGCCCCGTTTGGTTACCCCAAACTAAAGTTTAGCCCCTGTCCAATCGAATGTTTGAACCTCCGTTTCGGGTATTAAATGTAGTCGGATTATAAAACAAATTTGTCAGCCGAAGATTAAAAGACGAGACGAATCTAGTCCAGTTGGTTGGGTCTATATTTCATACTCCTATTTGAAAGTCAAACGCTTGATGTGACCCGGGCTAAACTTTAGCAGGGGCAACCAAACACCCCCTAAGGGGATATTTGGTTTCTAGTGACTAATATTTAGTCCTTATATTTTATTCAATTTAAGTTCCAAAATTGCTAAATATAGAAACTAAAACTCTATTTTAGTTTCTATATTTAACAATTTATACACTAAAATAAAATAGAATGATGGGACTAAACATTAGTCTCTAGAAACCAAACACTCGCTGACCACTACGGAATTATCGGGCGGGTGGTGCGATCTTGGCCGCATCCCACACGGATAATACGGAGTGGCCATGTACCAACCTGCAGTATTGAGTATGACATCGACGAGGACCGTGTCAAAATTCCTAGCTGTTTTATTTTATCTCGCCGGCGGGTCCCCTCCGGCGCTCGTCGTCGCTCCGCTTTCCGATCCGTGACCACTCGACGCGGCGGCTCTCGATCTCAAACCGCGTCTCGAGTCTCGACCCAAAAATGAAGTGGAGATCTGTAAGTACACGCAGTACAATGGGGGTACTACCGTTGTGCATGCATTCGCTACTTCATGCGCAAATGCATTTTGTACCTGTCATGTGGTATGCCTGCTCCTCGACGGCGAATTGGCCGGGAAACGGACGTTTCCGAACCATTGGTTACTTTTTTTTGTGTGTGTTTTGTTTTAGAAAGGGAGGAGTCGATCGCCATTGATCGCGTCGAGCTTTACTGGCATGGAGCCATAGAGAAGTATAAAACAAGCACCGAAATGCACAGGACGATAGATGGACATCATCGGTGGTATAGGCACTGTGTAGGCAGCCAGAGAAGATTTATGGCTGGCTGTACCGGCGAAAAGGGTCGAACTGTGCATGTAGAGCTGGCAATTGTCGCGAACCGACACTTGATGGTCCAGCAGCATTGGCATGGCCTAGGCCTACAGGCTACACAGCACATCCCCTCGCCGTTGCATGTCCAGATCGCCCCGGTTGACGGTCCCACCATCGGAGGCATTTTGTAACCAGATTTTCCCCCCGAAATATCTCATTCTGTAAAAACCAGCAGTAGTAATAATAGAAGAAAAAGTCTCCTCTTGGACAGCAAGCATGCACGCGTGGTAGTGGACTAGTGGTGGCTCCTTGGCGCATCCAATCAAATCACCAACGTGCTAGCCCACCTCGCATTCATGCAGTGACGGACGACCTAACAGCCTCCGATGATCTGGCAGTCTGGCTACCCATGGCCTCACAGTGCTCACTCACACACTCAGACGTGGGTTCATCACTGGCGAGGTTAGTTTAGGCAGCAGATGGCGACGGCAGCACAAGTTGGGGGGCAACTAACACCGTGGGCGTGGCCCGTGGCCTAGCTTTATTATGGAAGCGTCACTGACCCACTTTCACAGAAGCGCACGACGTCTAATCACGCGGCCAACCAAATCTGCCAGTGGCAGTGAATGCTAGTGAGTAGTGACCAGCGAGTGCAGCAGTTCATGAGTAGCAGTGGTTGGTAATGTCCGCTGTATAGGGTGTCTCCATGAGGCCATGACACCTTTTTTTTACTGCCACCACCGGGAGGAGAGCATCACAACGTGAATTTTATTGAATCTGACAAATGACGAAGTCATGCCACAATACAATGACCCTTTTTTTTTAAAGAAGGCAAAACTCTACGTAACGTCGTGGCAGACCACATATTACAAACAGCTGCTAGTATAATGCAATGGACTTCATCAATATAGGAAAAACAAGGAAACGAATCACAACACGACGCAGGTTAAAAACAACCGAAACAACGACTAGCACCTCCGCTAAGAGCAACATACTCGTCGGTACACCTAAGTCATTATGCATCTAGACCTCCCCTCGTAGCTACGTGTGTCCTGCTGCCTTGTGGCCATCTACAATGTAAACGTGGACGGACACTAAAGGAGGCAGCAGGCATGCCGACCACAACATATCAAAAAAGACGATCTCCCTTCGAGTAGACAGAAACACCCGATAGCACATCCGGGCTTCACTTGCCACCATCCAACGTCGCGCGAGGGAAAATCCTCATGGGGGAATGGCGGGAGAGGCATATATTCATTGATCAGTCATAAGATTTTCGTGCTCCTGTTAACAAGGAGAGCGATAACGAAGCAGATGCGCCAAAGGGAGGCATGCGTCGCACCACGACATAGGCCAAAACGCTAGTGACAAACACAACAGCACGAGGGACATGCAAGAACATGAATACATGATGACAATAAGTTAACCGGCGCAACATGAGTCCTCTATGACGACATGGGTAGGGGAAGGGCTCCCTGACGAAGCTGAAAGGGAAATAGGCCAGAAAACCATTTCCACACTTGCTTTGGTAAATAACAACCATCACATCCAATTGAGCTAACTAGTCTGCTAGGTCATGAAATTAGGTACTCAAAAAATATTTTAAGGATGATCAACTCTTAACTCAGTGTGCCATGGACCGTCCGGACCCCTGCCCCGAGCCGTCCGGAGCACCAATGATCGGATCGAATAGGAACTATGGGCCTGTTTGGTTCAGCTTTTTTCTGACCAGCTTTTCTGAAAATCTGGCTGTGGGAAGAATCTGATTGTGGGGAGAATCTAAGTATCATTACAATTACATGTGGAGGAAGATAAAGTTGTTCATAGGGCTCAGGATCTAGAAAATGACGGATTCCTACTATTACAACGACTCAACCGATTATGTGTTTATGTTGATTTTGGATTATTTTTGCCCCAACGAATTTTATAGAAGCTGGCTGAAAAGCTGAGCGTTTGGCAGTCCGCAGCAGCTTTTGGTGGCCAGAAGCTGCCAGAAGCCGAAACAAACAGGGCCTATGTCAAATCCAACACTTGAACTACAGACCATCCGAAGAAAAAGAGAGTACTGTCTAGCACCATGTGCGGACCATCTGGAGGCATGATCGAACTGTCCGCAATATGCTTTATCTGACATCTGGCGACACATTTAATGCGATTATAACCGATGATATAGAAGTTGTAACCGATCGTTGCAGTCTAGTCATTGATCTTGCGGGTGGGGACAGTCCGGACAAGAAGCACAAACCATCCGCGTGTGGCAGAAAAGTGGCAACGACTAGAAGGTGGTTGGAGGTTATAAATACAACCCCAACCACCCCCTTGAATTTCATCCAAGCTTCTTGAAAGTCGCCTAGAGGGGGTGAATAGGCGGAAACTAAAATTTACAACTTTAAACACAGCTACAAGTCGGGGTTAGCGTTAGAAATAAATCCGAGTCCAAAAGAGAGGGTGAAAATAAATCACAAGCAAATGAAGCGGATGACACGGTGATTTGTTTTACCGAGGTTCGGTTCCAAAGAACCTAGTTCTCGTTGAGGTGGTCACAAAGACCGGGTCTCTTTCAACCCTTTCCCTCTCTCAAATGGTCACCTAGATCGAGTGAGCTTTCTCCTTAATCAAACCGGGTCACTTAGACCCCTACAAGGACCACCACAACTTAGTGTCTCTTGCTTTGATTACAAGTGTCTTGAGAACAAGAAAGAGGAAGAAGAAAGCGATCCAAGCGACAAGAACTCAAATGAACACGAAAATCTCTCTCTCACAAGTCACTAAGTGTTTGGAGTGGTTTTGGACTTTGGAGAGGATTTGATCTCTTGTTTGTGTCTTGGAGTAAAGTCTAGAGCTCTTGTATTGAGTGCAATATGCTGGAAACTTGGATGCCTTTGAATAGTGGTGGTTGGGGGTATTTATAGCCCCAACCACCAAAACAGCCATTGGAGAGGGCTGCTGTCAATGGGCGCACTGGACAGTCCGGTGCGCCACCGGACACTGTCCGGTATGCCAGCCATGTCACCCAACCGTTAGGGTTCTGACGGTTTCGACCGTTGGAGCTCTGACATCTTGGGGCACCAGACAGTCCGGTGCCGCACCAGACAGGCACTGTTCACTGTCTGGTGCGCCTTCTGGCGCTGCTCTGACTCTGCGCGAACTGTCTGCGCACTGTAGCGCTTTTGCAGGTGTCCGTTGGAGTGGACCGTTGCACTGGAGCCGTTGCCTCGTTGGCACACTGGATAGTCCGGTGAATTATAGCGGAGCGGCTCTCCAGAAACCCGAAGGTGAAGAGTTTGAGTCGATCGCCCCTAGTGCACCGGACACTGTCTGGTGGCACACCGGGCAGTCCGGTGCGCCAGTCTAGGGTTCTCTTCGGTTTCTTTTGCTACTTTCTTTTGAACCCTAACTTTAATCTTTTTATTGGTTTGTGTTGAACCTTTAGCACCTGTAGAACATATAATCTAGAGAAAACTAGTTAGTCCAAATATTTGTGTTGGGCATTTCAACCACCAAAATCATTTAGGAAAAGATTTGACCCTATTTCCCTTTCACTTCTCAAGCACTCATTCGATACACATTCATTAAAAAGAGCAAGCACTTCACTCTAAGGCACACTCAAGCATCAAAGAGCCTCCAAGAGCTATAATTGTGATTGTGATCATAAGTGATTAGCACCTTGAGAGAGATTCTAGAGAATGTGTTCTTGTGCCTTTCTTGTTGCTCTTTTACTTGGTGTTTTGATCATGCTCTTTCTTCTTCTAATATCATCCTCAAATTGTAACGAGCTAGCAAGAGACACCTAAGTGTGTGGTGATACTTGTGGGACTTAGTGTCCTCCAGAAAAGAGAAGAAGGCTTGATCGGTCTCCGTGATCAGGGAAAAGGAAAGGGTTGAAAAAGACCTGTCCTAAGTGGACTTCTCAGCGGGGAGTAGGTTCCTCGGAACCAAACCTCGGAAAACAAATTGCATGTGTTCATCGCATTGATCTTTACTTTATGGTTTGGTTCTTTCCTCTCTCTTGTTCTCTTGCTTGTGATTGATCTCATATCAATTTGCGTTGCATCCAAGTAATTCCGCATTCATTAGTGCAAATCTAAGCAAGAAGAACAACTCCCCCTCACTCTAATTGTCTTTATTTCTATTCTAACACAAACCCAGGGTTTGAAGTTGTGCTTAAAGTTGTTAATGTCAGATTTCACCTATTAACCCCCTCTAGGCGACTTTCATCCACCTTTAAGGAGGTCAGTAGCGTCGAGGGCGTCACCGTCGTCTGCATAGACTACATCTGACATGACTTTCTGAAAGGGAAATGTGCCCTTGGGCCATTTCTAAGTATTTTGGTGATTTAGTGTCCAACACAAGTGCCTAAGTGTAAAATGGTGGACAAAGTACAAATCAAGGATAAAGGTATGTTTCTCAGACTTAGTACATTGTTTTAGAGACTAATGTATTGTGTCTAAGTGTTGGAAACAGGAAAAATTCAATTGAAAATGCCTTGGCTCGAGCAGCCAGGACTTTGCTCAGTCTGGAGCACCGGACTGTCCGGTGGTGCACCGGACAGTGTCCGGTGCGCCAGGATGGCTCTGGCGAACAGGCTGTTCTCGAGACTTCGACGGCGGTGTACGGCTATAATTCACCGGACTGTCCGGTGTGCACCGGACTGTCCGGTGGGCCGTCCACAGGCGAACTCGTCGCTCTCGGGAATTCACCGGCGACGTAGGGCTATAATTCACCGGACTGTCCGGTGTGCACCGGACTGTCCGGTGAGCCAACGGTCAGCCGGGCCAACGGTCGGCCGCGCAATCTGCGCGGGACACGTGGCCGAGCCAACGGCTAGAAGAAGGCACCGGACTGTCCGGTGTGCACCGGACATGTCAAGTGCACCAACGGCTCTCAGGCTGCCAACGGTCGACTGCGCCGTTTATGGAAAGAAATCGGGCACCGGACATGTCCGGTGTGCACCGGACTGTCCGGTGAGCCAGTCGACAGAAGGCAAGATCAGCCTTCCTAGATTGCTCTCAACGGCTCCTAGCTGCCTTGGGGCTATAAAAGGGACCCCTAGGCGCATGGAGGAGCACACCAAGCATTCCTACAACATTCATAAGCACCAAGACATCGATTTCGCGCCTTTGATTCTTTGCGATAGCAGTTAGAGCTCTAGTTGAGTGGTGAACTCATTGAATTGTGTTGTGAGCTCTAGTTGCGACTTGTGTGCGTGGTGTTGCTGTGATTTCTTGTCTTGAGTGCGTTGCTAATCCCTCCCTTGCTCTGTGCTTCTTTGTGATCTTAAAGTGTAAGGGCAAGAGGCTCCAAGTTGTGGAGATTCCTCGCAAACGGGATTGAGTAAAGCAAGCAAAACATCGTGGTATTCAAGTGGGTCTTTGGACCGCTTGAGAGGGGTTGATTGCAACCCTCGTCCGTTGGGACGCCACAACGTGGAGTAGGCAAGCGTTGGTCTTGGCCGAACCACGGGATAACCATCGTGCCATCTCTGTGATTGATTTCTTGTGGTTATTGTGTTTTGACTCCTCTCTAGCCACTTGGCATTTACTGTGCTAACACTTAACCAAGTTTTTGTGGCTTAAGTTTTCAAGTTTTACAGGATCACCTATTCACCCCCCCTCTAGGTACTCTCAATTGGTATCAGAGCCGTTCTCTTCACAAAGGGACTAACCGCTCGAAGAGATGGATCCTAAGGGGAAGGGTATCGTGATCAACGATAAAGAGAAGGAATCCTTCGTCAACGAGCCGGAGGACGACAAGCCTACCGACTCCGGCTCGGGCCATAGACGGAAGGAAGGGAAGAAGAAGAAGACGAGGCGCATCAAGGAGATCGTCTACTACGACGACAGCGATGAGTCTACTTCCTCCCAAAAGGACTATGACCACAACGACTACGAGAGAAGGAAACCGGTCAATTCGAACTTTTCTTTTGACTACTCTCGTATTCCTCAAAGTGCAAATGCTCATTTATTATCTATTCCACTTGGTAAACCTCCTCATTTTGATGGAGAGGACTACGGATTTTGGAGTCACAAAATGCGTAGTCACTTGTTCTCTCTCCATCCTAGTATATAGGAGATTGTAGAGAGTGGAATGCACTTTGATAGTTCAGATAGTCCCATGTTCATTAATGAGCAAATTCATAAGAATGCACAAGCTACTACTGTTCTTCTAGCTTCATTGTGCAGGGATGAATACCACTGAAAGCATCTAGGCCCCTGGTTGGTTTTAGTGATTAATGACAACGTAATATTATATGTGACTAACGTGTGTTTTGCAGAGACAAATGGTAAGTTAGGTCGCATGACAGGTAGAAGTACTACAACAGTGAAAACAATCCCGGAGATAAGAACTCGAAGCGACGGCTAAAACGACGAAACAAAAAGGTGAAGGTCTACGAAGTCCGAGTGTCAAGGAGATGTGGACACTCGCATTTTAGTTAGGTCTTTTATTCTCTTTTAGCCGTACTATAAAGAGGGGTTGTCGATGAGTAGTTTGACCAAGAGAGTTCTAGTGTAGTGTTGGTGCACAATCACACTCATACACAGTGCTAGGTGTCACTCTAGAACTCACACTCAAGTTAGAACGAAAACCAATTTGAAAATCAGCTGAAAAAAACAAGAGTTAGTGTTTCTGGCGTTGGGGCACCGGACTGTCCGGTGTGCACCGGACTGTCCGGTGCACCCTCTGCCAGGTGGGCCCAGGCTGGTCCGCGGCAGACGCTTTGCCTCCGCAGAAACCCGAGAGCGCAGTTTTCAGAGTTGAATTTTAGTGGCACACCGGACACCGCACCGGACTGTCCGGTGTGCACCGGACTGTGAACTGTTCACTGTCCGGTGCGCCATGAGTCCAACGGCTACCTGTCAGAACTAGCAGTTGGAAACGACCGTTGGTGCACCGGTGGCGCACCGTTGGCGCACCGGTGGCGCACCGGACTGTCCGGTGCGCCATCGCGCAGTGAAATGCCTGTAACGGCTAGTTGGTGGGTGAGGGCTATTTATACCCCCTCCACCCACCATATTCAATGTCTTGCACTCCACATTTATTCCAGCACATTGCTAGAGCTTTGCAAGCACCAAAAGCCTAGTGAGGAGATTAGAGAATCATAATCCGTGTTTGTTCCTCATTAGCGCTAGTGAGAGCCACCTAGAGCACACACCACTTGCATTAGGCTTCTCTTGGTCAAGCGAAAGTCTACGGCTTGTTACTCTTGGTGATCGGCATCACCTAGACGGCTTGGTGGTGTTGGGAGCTCGGTGATCACCGTGAAGATCTTGTTGGTGACCCGACTCAAGTTTGTAAGCGGTCTCGAGGGATCCACCGCGCCGGAGTGGCAAAGGATCATCTCGTAGTGAGCACTTGGTTCTTGCGAGGACCAAGGGGGAGCGATACCCTTGCGCGGGTGCTCCAACGAGGACTAGTGGAGAGTGCCGACTCTTCGATACCTCGGGAAAAAATGGAGGAGTCTTCTAAACTTTGTTTTACATTCCGCACTTAATTCAAGCACTTTACATTGTGTATTTGTTTAGCAAGTATTTGAAGCATTACCTTAGCTTTGTTGCATTTCTAGTATTATATTCTTAGTGCTAGTTGTTGGGGTGAAGTTGGGCTCTTGCTTATCTCTTGCTTAGGTTTTAATTAGTGTTGATTTTTTGAAAAGCCCAATTCACCCCCCCTCTTGGGCATCGTGATCCTTTCAATTGGTATCAGAGCCTTGTTGCTCATAGATTAGCTTAACCGCTAGAGTTACGATGTCCGGTGGGGATGGACCTCCTCCCGTTTTTGATGGTGACGATTTTCCTTATTGGAAAATTCGTATGGAAGCATACTTAGAGGCTATAGACATTGGTGTCTATAAATCCGCCACACAAGGGTTCCCCGAACCTAGAGATCCCACAAATCTTGTAGGTGATGAGTTCAATTATGAGAAATGGAATGCTAAGGCCAAAAACACCCTTTTTAGAGGCCTTTGCAAAGATGTGTTCAATAGAGTAAGAAATCATAAAAATGCTCATGATTTGTGGATGGACATTTGTGCTCTACACGAAGGAACTAGAAGTGAACGTGAGGAAAGATATCACATAGCCATGCGAAAGTTAAATTCTTTTGAAATGCTTACTAATGAAAATGCAAATGCTATGTACTCACGACTTAATATTCTTGTAGAGGAAGTTAATGGATTGGGGCTTACTCAAATCTCACAACCGGATGTTGTGAGGAAGATTCTCAGTGTCCTCCCAATAGACAAATATGGACACATTGTCACTGTGCTACATCAAATGGATCTTTCAGTTACCACACCTACACAAATTTTGGGAAAGATCAATGCCCATGAAATGTACATGCACATCAACGACAAAGAAGAATCATCTTCCAAAAAAAAGGATTTGGCTCTCAAAGCAAATCATGAAAGAAAAGGAAAAGCAAAAATACAAGTTGAGGAAGAATCCTCAAGTGATGATGACCTTGATACAAACATTGCCTTGATGGTAAGGAAGACCACCAAGATGTTGAAAAAGCTAAATAGAGAAGGCATCAAATTTGATTCAAGGAAGAAGAAGTTCTTTTCCAACAAAAGAAAGCCCATTTCTGAGATGGACTGCTACAACTGTGGTGAGCTTGGTCATCTTGCTCATCAATGCAACAATCCCAAGAAGAACAAGTTCAAGGGCAAGAAAGAAGATGACAGCGATGATGAAAAGAAGGAAAAGAAATTTTTCAAGAGAAAGGATGGGAAGCAAAAGAGGTTCCACAAGAAGAAGAATGGAAAGGCATATATTGTTGGCGACTGGCTCACCGACATCGAATCATCAAGTGGGTCTTCTTCAAGTGAAGAAGAGAATGATGAAAAAATTGCCGCCATCGCCGGGGACTTCTCTTCACCACCACCATCGCCATCATCCACTTCTCACCTATGCCTCATGGCTAGGGGTGAACGGAAGGTACAAAATGATATTGTTGATGATAGTGATAGTGATAGTGATGAGGAATTTGCTTCACCTTCATATGATGAGTTAGCTGACTTACTTAAAGAATATACTCAAATCATTAGAAAGTCAAAAGCTAAATGTGATAGGCTGAAAAATGAAAATGAATCTTTAAATGCCAAGTATGACATAGTTATAAAGGCTAGTGATGAAATAAAAGAAGAAAATAAAACTATGTCATCAACTGTAAATGAGCTCACAAACTCCCTAAAAGATGCTAAGGAAAAATATGACAAATTAATTAAAGCTAATAGGGAGTTGCAAAATAGACTAGTAAAGATCGAGGAAGACTATGCTCAAATTAAATTTGATCATGACAATCTTCTTGTTGAAAATGAACTTTTATCTTGCAAAACACATGAGGCTATTAACCCTGTTGTTAAGCTTGATGTAGCAACCTCATGTGATGATTTGATTCAAGAAGAGCAAACTAGTCTACATGCTGAATTGACTGAAAAAGTTGAAGTCCTGACTTTAGACAACCAAAAATTGAAGAATTACTTGACTGATGCAACTACTAGAGGAAAAGTTGCTATTGAGAACAATGATTTCAACAATGAGTTGGTAGTGGATAATCAAAGGCTTAAGAATGAGGTCAAGAAACTAAAAAGTGAAAATGAACATCTTGCAACAAGTGTGCAAAAGTTCAACAAGGGTCAATACCTCCAAAATGAGCTGCTTATGAACACTGTTATGAAAAGTAACAAGAGTGGTATTGGATACAATGCTTTTGTGCAAAAGAAAGCTACCACTCAATACAAGCCAAAGCAGACTCACAAGCCTATCAAATGCTTTGAGTGTGAAAATGAAGGTCACTTTGCCCACAACTGCAAAGCCAAACCACCAACTCCCTTGCCTAAGCACTCAAGACCATTTGCTTTCAATGCTCACTATGTTCTAAGAAAGGTTGCAAATGGAAAGGTTAAGGTTACATTCCTAGGTCCACCAAACAAGAATAGACCTAGACAAATCTGGGTGGCAAAGTCTTTAATTGAGAGAGTCACTGGTCCTATGCAATATAGGGCCCTCAAAACTCAAGCTTGAATTGTCTATGAATGTAGGTGAACTACAAGACCGGTGGGAGTCATTGGGTTATTGACAGTGGATGCACACAACATATGACAGGCAACCCACGGATGTTCACCTCACTAGATGAAAATGTTGATGGACAAGATAAAATCATATTTGGAGACAATTCAAAAGGAAAAGTGCAAGGACTTGGCAAGGTGGCAATCTCAAATGATTTATCAATATCAAATGTTCTCTTAGTTGCACCTTTGAGCTTCAATTTATTATCAGTGGGTCAACTCTGTGATCTTGGACTTCAATGCTTATTCACTCCAACAGAGGTTATTGTAACAAAGATGGATGATGAATCAATGGTATTCAAGGGATTTAGATACAACAACCTCTACTTAGTGGATTTCACTTCAGAAGATGCAGACTTAAGAACTTGCCTCTTCACCAAAGCTTCTCTTGGATGGCTTTGGCATAGGAGGCTTGCACATGTTGGGATGAGCACACTCAAGAAGGTATTAAAGAAAGATATGGTTAGAGGATTAAAGGATGTGGTGTTTGAAAAAGACAAGCCATGCAGTGCATGTCAAGCTGGAAAGCAAGTTGCTAATACACATCCCACTAAAGCTTTCATGTCAACATCAAGGCCACTGGAACTACTTCATATGGATTTGTTTGGACCTACAAATTATGTCAGTGCCGGTGGCAACCTCTACTGTCTAGTGATTGTTGATGACTTCTCAAGATACACTTGGGTGTTCTTTCTCCATGACAAATCTGAAGTTGCATCTATATTCAAGAAGTTTGCCAAGAAAGCACAAAATGAATTTGATTGCAAGATTAAGAAAATTAGAAGTGACAATGGCAAAGAATTTGACAACACCAACATTCATGAGTACTGTGATGAAATTGGGATCAAACATGAAGTATCTGCCACATACACACCTCAACAAAATGGAGTTGTTGAAAGGAAAAACAGGACCTTGATCACTCTTGCAAGAACAATGATTGATGAGTATAATACACCGGAGAGGTTTTGGGCCGAAGCTGTCAACACTGCTTGTTATGCATCAAACAGGCTATTTCCTCACCGGCTACTTGAGAAGACTCCTTATGAACTGCTAAATGGGAAAAAGCCAGACGTCTCCTTCTTCCGGGTGTTTGGGTGCAAATGCTACATCTACAAGAAACGCCATCACCTAGGGAAGTTTCAAAGACGTTGTGATATTGGTTTTCTTTTGGGTTATTCATTAAAGTCCAAAGCATATCGAGTATTCAACCATGCCACTGGTATGGTAGAAGAAACATATGATGTGGAATTTGATGAGACTAATGGCTCCCAAGGAGCACTTGAAAATCTTGATGATGTAGGTGATGAGCCACTAAGGGAAGCAATGAAGAACATGCCTATTGGAGCTATCAAACCAAAAGAAGATGAAGAAGAAGTGCAAATCATTGACAGGCCTTCTTCATCAAATATACCACAAGATGATGAAAAAGATGAGAGGCATGCAAATGAAGATACATTTGTCTCTCATGAACAAGCAAGGGTACAAGCCGAAGATGTTGATGCTCCAGGATCTTCTTCCCAAGTGGTTAACAGGAGAAACTCATCACTACTTCAAGCTCATCCTCAAAACCAAATCATCGGGAGTCCTTCACAAGGGGTTATTACTCGATCACATAGACATGCTTCTTTTATTGAACATCACTCTTTTGTTTCTTGTGTTGAGCCTACTTGTATAGATGAGGCGCTACAGGATCCGGACTGGGTGAATGCCATGCATGAAGAACTTAACAACTTCACCCGTAACGAAGTTTGGACCCTGGAGAAGCCTCCACAAGATGCAAGAATCATTGGAACAAAGTGGGTGTTCAGAAACAAACAAGATGATCAAGGTGTAATTGTAAGAAACAAGGCAAGACTTGTCGCGAAGGGATTCTCTCAAGTTGAAGGCTTAGATTTTGGAGAGACCTTTGCACCGGTTGCTCGACTGGAAGCCATCTGTATCCTTCTTGCATATGCATCATGCTATGATATAAAACTTTATCAAATGGATGTAAAAAGTGCATTTTTAAATGGCTTCATAAATGAACTTGTATATGTTGAGCAACCGCCTGGATTTGAAGACCCTAGATATCCTAACCATGCCTACAGGTTGTCCAAGGCGCTATATGGGCTAAAGCAGGCTCCAAGGGCTTGGTATGAGCGCCTTCGCGACTTCCTCATCGAAAAGGGCTTCAAGATCGGGACTGTCGACACAACTCTCTTCACAAAGAAACATAACGGTGATATTTTCATTTGTCAAGTATATGTTGATGATATAATCTTTGGCTCGACAAATGACTATCATTGTAAGGAATTTGGTGAGTTGATGTCGAAGGAGTTTGAGATGTCAATGATTGGTGAGCTAACGTACTTCCTCGGCTTTCAAGTCAAGCAAATGAAAGATGGTAACTTTCTCTCACAAGAAAAGTATACCAAAGACTTGTTGAAAAGGTTCAACATGGAGAAGTGCAAACCAATCAAGACCCCCATGCCTACAAATGGACATCTCGACTTAGATGAGGGAGGTAACCCGGTTAATCAAACTCTCTACCGTTCTATGATTGGTAGTTTATTATACCTTACCGCATCTAGGCCCGATATTATGTTTAGTGTCTGCATGTGTGCTAGATTTCAATCTAATCCTAAGAAAGCTCATCTTCGCGCTGTTAAGAGAATTCTTAGGTATCTCAGGCACACCACAAGCGTTGGTCTGTGGTATCCCAAAGGAGCTACTTTTGATTTAATTGGCTATTCTGATTCGGATTATGCCGGTTGCAAAATTGATAGGAAAAGTACTTCTGGGGGATGCCATCTGCTTGGTAGATCACTAGTTTCATGGACATCCAAAAAGCAAAACAGTGTTGCCTTGTCAACTGCCGAAGCGGGATACATTGCCGCGGGTGCTTGTTGCACACAGATTTTATATATGAAACAAACCCTTCTAGACTATGGCATAGTTCTAGATAAGGTACCTTTGTTGTGTGACAATGAGAGTGCTGTTAAAATTGCTAATAATCTTGTTCAACACTCTCGCACCAAGCATATTGATATTCGTCATCACTTCCTTAGAGATCATGTTGCTAAAGGAGATATCATTTTAGAAGGAGTGAGGTCGGAAGATCAATTAGCGGATATTTTCACTAAGCCACTTGATAAGACCCGCTTTTGCATGTTGAGGAATGAACTAAATATTCTTGATCTCAGAAATTTTATGTAAAATGTCAAATGGTGTTGTCAAGCCTGCATTGCATGTTTAAATTCCTTGTATTGCATCTAGGGCTTGTCTAACCTAGTTAAGATAACCGCCAACAAAGCGAGTGAAAAAGCTTAACTCGGGTCAAACTTGACAAGTCTTAGTTTTAAGCTTTTAGCACTTAAATTCTTACTTTTTATGCAATTATTGGTTCTTGAAATATGCATGAGGTACTGCACTTAGGGGGAGTATTCAAAACTCAAATCACTCATGAAAAACCCCTAGTGCAAGCCAAAATGCAAATTTCACCATTTGCCTATTTTCTCTAAAAATTATCTAGCCTATGGCAAAATATTTTGAAAAGTATATGAGGGTGCCAATACCTGTCCCAACAAGTGTTATTTTGTGTGATTATAAGTTGGGATTTGGTTTGGTTGGGAGTTAGATAGAATTTCAAAATTTTCCAAACTCTCCTCTGTCTGGGCTCACCGGACAGTCCGGTGTGCACCGGACACTGCACTGTGCAATGTCCGGTGCACCGGCAGCCGCGCGCTTTAAATCAGATTTCCTGTGCGCTGTCCGGTGGTTCACCGGACAGCTACTGTGCGCTGTCCGGTGTGCACCGGACAGGCGCTGTAGACTGTCCGGTGCGCCCATCTCGCGTTTTAAAAAAAGGCCTCCAGCCCGCAGCCGAGCCAGAGGCGCTCATCTTCTGCCCGCTCTCTGTCTCTGTCTCTGTCTGGCGATTTCCCCTCCCCCGCCGGCGATCTCCAGCCACCAGCGGCCACCGTTCCCGACTGGGCTCCGGCGACCCCCGTCTCCCTCTTCTTCTCCCTCGGTGAGCAGTCCTTTCCCCTCTCCTTCCCACTTCGGTTTTGAAAGGAGTGTGGCACTCATTTCATCCATCTCTCAATTTCTTTTCAAATCTTGTGAATCCAATTGGTGAAATGAGTTCAAGTGTCTCTATTGTGTATCCCTGCAAGCTTTTAGCTCCTTCGGGAGGGTATTCCCACCTCAATTGGCCGTTTCACCAAAACCCTAGCTCCCCGCACGCCACATGCTCGGTGAAATGCCCTAACCAGCCAAAAATGCTCCAATTGAACCCAAATTTTTCAGGCACCTTCACAACACTTCCAGTAACCTACTTGCCAAATTTCACGCCAATCCGAGATCCCAAGCTTAAATTTCACTCAATTCCCCATTTCGAGCGATCGTTTCCGAGCCGAGTGCCCTAATCCCTTTTTCTTCGCCTAAATTCAAACCAAGCACACACTTCACTCATATTCACCTATATAAACCTACTCGTGAAGTATCGGCTCAATTCCATATCGTTTTGTGCCTCATTTCGAATTCCAAACATCCTATGACACTATTTATCCTTCGAACGTCGTTTTCACGTCGTTTGACTTCTCGATCGTCTCGTCTCGTGTTTTCTGTGCCATATCTCTCTGTGTATGTATTTATTCACATTTCATATGCTTATGACTATGTGACTAATACGTGCTCACCTCTTCTGTCATTTCAGTGACCTTGTTTGACTGTGTGCCGTCTCCCGTCCTGCCTGGATCGTCACCTCTCGTGTGAGCTTTCCAGGTAGTCATCTCCTTCTTTGCTCAATCTATCGGTGATTTTTGCTCTGTGCTTAGTCTCTCTATCTCATTTGCAGACATTAGTTCAGGATGCCGCGCACGAAGAATGTGTCGGCGCCAGGGGGAGGCGATGATGAGGATCCTCGTCGCCCCTTCAGGCAGGTCAAGGGCAAGACTGTTTATTTGGAGCAGCAGGAAGGCCGCAAGAAGCAGCGTACGGACAGAGCAGCCCGTGCAGCGGCAGCAGCTGCAGCAGCCGCTGCGCAGGCCGAGCTTGGAGATCAGCCGCAGACTCCGTCAGATCAGATCGCATATCGTGTTCGTCGTCTCGCCTCCCGGCGCTCCTCCACTCACACCACCTCTGCTTCCACTCCGCCACCCACTCTGCCTGCTCCCGTCACTCCTATTGCGCCATCCACCACCACAGACATACCCACTACCTCCACCACGCCAGCTTCCACTGCTCCTCCTCCTCCCGCTCCCGCTTCAGCTCCTCCTGTCCCTCCACCTCGATTCCGGGAGCGCGATGAGACTGAGGTTCAACCACTTGCTGCGGATCCTCGTCTGTTTGACCTTCAGCGTGCTACAGCGGCACGGGTACGTAGGTTCAGATACGTACCCGTGGAGTCTTGGCTACCAGCTCAGAGAGACCCTGCAGCAGGTGACCTTTTTAGCACACGTACTCAGGAGTCGTTTTTCAGAGCTCAGATGTCTGCTCAGATAGCTCTGCGAGTACACCGGCTTTTGGATCTTCCAGCCTTTCTGCTTGCAGCCGGTGCTGACTCTGAGGCACACCTCACCTATCTGCCTGGCCTTCAGACCCTTTTGACTACCAGCGGCAGGTATGTTGAGGAGTGGGTACGAGTCTTCTACGCCTCTGTTTGGATTGACCCGGATCATCACTGGATGAGGTTTCGCTTTGAGCGCGAGGATGTCACTATTTCTGCCAGTCAGATCCGCCAGCTTTTTGGATTTCCCGAGTCGACGACTCGTCTTCACAGCCTTTGCTACGGCACTTCTGACCCTCCTCGTCGCCCTCACGGCGGTGTGGCTCCGGGTACAGCTCACATCGCGGCTCTGTTCCGCCCGCCCTTCACAGATGGGTCGCGACGTTCACCGGCAGACTTTACTACCGCAGCAAAGTACTTATATGAGCTTATCAGACGGACTCTTCTGCCGAGGATGGGGTACAGGGAGGCTACCACTCATATTCAGCTTTGGCTCCTTGGTGCCCTGGTCTCCCACTCTGAGTTTGACGTTGTGGACTTCCTGATTTGTGAGATCGAGGACACCGTTTTGGATGGGATTCGTGCTCGTCGGCAGTTGCCCTATGCTCACTACTTATGCCACATCTTTGCGCAGCTGATTCAGCCCCCTCGATTTCAGAGCACCCTTGAGGCCTCTCGCCTCGTTTTTGGATCCTACCGTCCTGCGCCTGAGATTCCTGTGCCAGCTTCTGCTACTGTTTTTGACTCTCAGGACGAGGATGCAGCTCTTCGACAGTTTAACACTCAGGGTACAGCAGCTGATGATGATGATGATGATTTTGGGGTTCCTCCTCCGCCTCCGCCTCCTATGCCTCCACGCTCACATGATCATGAGGCTGGGAGTTCTAGTGCTGCCTCTGCTACTCCTCAGGCTATGGACCCTGCTCTTGCTTCGATTCTCCAGACTCTCACTCAGCAGCAGGCTCACATGGCAGCCCAGCAGGCTCACCTGGCAGCCGAGCAGGCTCACCTGGCAGCCGAGCAGGCCCGGTTATCCGAGAGGATGCTCTCGATGTTTCAGAACATGCAGGACAGGCAGGATGCGTTTCAGCAGCAGCTTCTTCAGGATCGGGCTGAGAGTAGGGCATTCATGGCTGTCATGCTACAGCAGTCTGGTGTCTCAGTTCCTTCGGTTCTGTCTGCTCCACCTCCTCCGCTTCTCGCTCCTGTGGTGCCATCGATTTTGTCAGGACCCCCTGTTGGTACCTCTCCGCTCCGGTCGGTCACTTTGGCGTTCACCTCTCCGGCTCTCAGCTCTGTCTGCTCGCAGCCGCCAGTGCCACCAGTATCTGCTGTTACCACTACCGCTGTGGCAGTATCTGTCTCCGCCTCTGTTCCGGTAGCTCCTGCAGCGCGGCCTCAGTCCGAGTCAGTACCAGCTCCAGCTTCTACCACAGATCCTGGATCCGAGACTGACTCTGACCCTCCGCCAGCGTTCGCTCTGCTGCCTCGACCGCGATCGGATGCGCCCCCGCCGCCTCCTCCTGCTTCAGATGTTTAGGTTCAGGACCCTTTTGGTGTTTGACGCCAAAGGGGGAGAGATATGAGTTGTGAGAGTTAGGGGGAGTTAGAGAGTTAGTAGAGAGTCATGTTGATGTAATATATGTGCTTGATGCTCTCTGTACTAGCTGATAGTCGCCTAGAGGGGGGGTGAATAGGGCGAAACAAAAATAATCACAACTACAAACTGGGTTAGCGTTAGAAATATAAACGAGTCCGCGAGAGAGGGCGCAAAACAAATCGCAAGCAAATGAAGAGTGTGACACGCGGATTTGTTTTACCGAGGTTCGGTTCTCACAAACCTACTCCCCGTTGAGGAGGCCACAAAGGCCGGGTCTCTTTCAACCCTTCCCTCTCTCAAACGGTCCCTCGGACCGAGTGAGCTTTTCTTCTTCTCAATCAAACGGGAACAAAACTTCCCCGCAAGGGCCACCACACAATTGGTGCCTCTTGCCTTGGTTACAATTGAGTTTTGATCACAAGGACAAGTGAGAAAGAAAGAAAGCGATCCAAGCGCAAGAGCTCAAAAGAACACGGCAAATCTCTCTCGCTAGTCACTAAAGGCTTTGAGTGGAATTGGAGAGGATTTGATCTCTTTTGGTGTGTCTAGAATTGAATGCCTAGCTCTTGTAAGTGGTTGGGAGTTGGAAAACTTGGATGCAATGAATGGTGGGGTGGTTGGGGTATTTATAGCCCCAACCACCAAACTTGACCGTTGGCTGGAGGCGTCTGTTCGATGGCGCACCGGACAGTCCGGTGCACACCGGACAGTCCGGTGCCCCTGCCACGTCATCAATGCCGTTGGATTCTGACCGTTGGAGCTTCTGACTTCTGGGCCCTCCTGGGTGTCCGGTGCACACCGGACATGTACTGTTTGATGTCCGGTGCACCGGTATGGGCACGCCTGACGACTGCGCGCGCAGAACGCGCATTAAATGCGCCGCAGGGAGCCGTTGGCGCCGAAATAGCCGTTGCTCCGCTGGCACACCGGACAGTCCGGTGCACACCGGACAGTCCGGTGAATTTTAGCGGAGCGGCTGCCGCGCGAACCCGAGGCTGGCGAGTTCCGGAGACCGCGCTTCCTTGGAGCACCGGACAAGTCCGGTGCACACCGGACAGTCCGGTGAATTATAGCGCGCCGGCTTCCGAGAATTCCCGAGGGCGAAGAGTTTGAAGTCGGAGTCCTCTGGTGCACTGGTGGCGCACCGGACACTGTCCGGTGTACACCGGACAGTCCGGTGCCCCCAAACCAGAGGTGCCTTCGGTTGCCTCATAGCTCCTTAGTTGAATCCAAAACTTGATCTTTTTATTGGCTAAGTGTGAACCTTTTGCACCTGTATAACTTATGCACTAGAGCAAACTAGTTAGTCCAATATTTGTGTTGGGCAATTCAACCACCAAAATTATTTAGGGACTAGGTGTAAGCCTAATTCCCTTTCAATCTCCCCCTTTTTGGTGATTGATGCCAACACAAACCAAAGCAAATATAGAAGTGCATAATTGAACTAGTTTGCATAATGTAAGTGCAAAGGTTGCTTGGAATTGAGCCAATATAAATACTTATATGAATGCGCATGGATTGTTTTCTTTGTTTTTGACATATTGGACCTTATTTGTACCAAAAGTTTTGTTTTTGCAAACTCTTTTGTAAATTCTTTTCAAAGTCATTTTGCAAGATAGTCAAAGGTAAATGAATAAGATTTTGCAAAGCATTTTCAAGATTTGAAATTTTCTTCCTTTGTTCAAATGCTTTTCCTAAAACAAAACTCCCCCTCAAATAAGGTCTCCTCTTAGTGTTCAAGAGGGTTTTAAGATATCAATTTGAAAATACTAGTTGCTCCCCCTTTAGAACACAAAGAGATACCAATTTTGAAATTTACCAATTTAAAATCATCAAATTTATAAAATTAGGTGGTGGTGCGGTCCTTTTGCTTTGGGCTCATATTTTCTCCCCCTTTGGCATGAATCGCCAAAAACGGAATCATTAGAGCCCAATAAAGTACTTTCTTCCCCTTTGGTCATAAAATGAAAGAGTGAAGATTATACCAAAGTTGGAGAGATGATGTGGAGCGACGACGAAGAATGAGTAGTGGAGTGGAGTGGAAGCCTTGTCTTTGCCGAAGACTCCTATTCCCTTTCAATATACCTATGACTTGGTTTGAAATATACTTGAAAACACATTAGTCATAGCATATATAAAAAAGACATGATCAAAGGTATATTTATGAGCTATGTGTGCAAGACTAGCAAAAGAAATTCCTAGAATCAAGAATATTGAGCTCATGCCTAAGTCTGGTAAAAGATTGTTCATCAAGTGGCTTGGTAAAGATATCGGCTAATTGATCTTTAGTGTTAATGTATGAAATCTCGATATCCCCCTTTTGTTGGTGATCCCGAAGAAAATGATACCGAATAGCTATGTGTTTAGTGCGGCTATGCTCGACGGGATTGTCGGCCATTTTGATTGCACTCTCATTATCACATAGCAAGGGGACTTTGGTTAATTTGTAACCGTAGTCCCGCAGGGTTTGCCTCATCCAAAGCAATTGCGCGCAACAATGGCCTGCGGCAATGTACTCGGCTTCGGCGGTAGAAAGAGCGACCGAATTTTGCTTCTTTGAAGCCCATGACACCAAGGATCTTCCCAAGAACTGGCAAGTCCCCGATGTGCTCTTCCTATTAATCTTGCACCCCGCCCAATCGGCATCCGAATATCCAATCAAATCAAAAGTGGATCCCCGAGGGTACCAAAGCCCAAACTTAGGAGTATAAGCTAAATATCTCAAGATTCGTTTTACGGCCGTAAGGTGTGATTCCTTAGGGTCGGCTTGGAATCTTGCACACATGCAAATGGAAAGCATAATGTCCGGTCGAGATGCACATAAGTAGAGCAATGAACCAATCATCGACCGGTATACCTTTTGATCCACGGACTTACCTCCCGTGTCGAGGTCGAGATGCCCATTAGTTCCCATGGGTGTCTTGATGGGTTTGGCATCCTTCATTCCAAACTTGCTTAGGATATCTTGAGTATACTTCGTTTGGCTAATGAAGGTCCCCTCGTGGAGTTGCTTGACCTGGAATCCTAGGAAATACTTCAACTCCCCCATCATTGACATCTCGAATTTTTGTGTCATGATCCTACTAAATTCTTCACATGTAGATTTGTTAGTAGACCCAAATATAATATCATCAACATAAATTTGGCATACAAACAAATCATTATCAAGTGTCTTAGTGAATAAAGTAGGATCGGCTTTGCCGACTTTGAAGCCATTAGCAATAAGGAAATCTCTAAGGCATTCATACCATGCTCTTGGGGCTTGCTTGAGCCCATAAAGCGCCTTAGAGAGCCTATAAACATGGTTAGGATACTCACTGTCTTCAAAGCCGGGAGGTTGCTCAACATAGACTTCCTCCTTGATTGGTCCATTGAGGAAGGCACTCTTCACATCCATTTGATAAAGCTTGAAGCCATGGTAAGTAGCATAGGCCAATAATATGCGAATTGACTCAAGCCTAGCTACGGGTGCATAGGTTTCACCAAAATCCAAACCTTCGACTTGTGAATACCCCTTGGCCACGAGTCGAGCTTTGTTCCTTGTCACCACACCATGCTCGTCTTGCTTGTTGCGGAAGACCCACTTGGTTCCTACAACATTTTGATTAGGACGTGGAACTAAGTGCCATACCTCATTCCTTGTGAAATTGTTGAGCTCCTCTTGCATCGCCATCACCCAATCCGAATCTTGAAGTGCTTCCTCTACCCTATGTGGCTCAATAGAGGAAACAAACGAGTAATGTTCACAAAAATGAGCAACACGAGATCGAGTAGTTACCCCCTTATGAATATCACCGAGGATGGTGTCGACGGGGTGATCTCGTTGTATTGCTTGGTGGACTCTTGGGTGTGGCGGCCTTGATTGTTCATCCTCCTTGTCTTTATCATTTGCATCTCCCCCTTGATCGTTGCCGTCATCTTGAGGAGGCTCATTTTCTTGATCTTCTTGTCCAATATCTTGAGGCTCATCCTCACTTTGAGTTGGTGGAGATGCTTGTGTTGAGGAGGATGGTTGATCTTGTGCATGTGGAGGCTCTTCGGATTCCTTAGGACACACATCCCCAATGGACATGTTCCTTAGCGCTATGCATGGAGCCTGTTCTTCACCTATATCATCAAGATCAACTTGCTCTACTTGAGAGCCGTTAGTCTCATCAAACACAACGTCATAAGAAACTTCAACAAGTCCTGAGGACTTGTTAAAGACTCTATATGCCCTTGTGTTTGAGTCATATCCTAGTAAAAAGCCTTCTACAGTTTTAGGAGCAAATTTAGATTTTCTACCTCTCTTAACAAGAATAAAGCATTTGCTACCAAAAACTCTAAAATATGAAATATTTGGCTTTTTACCGGTTAGGAGTTCATAGGATGTCTTCTTGAGGATTCGGTGAAGATATAACCGGTTGATGGCGTAGCAAGCGGTGTTGACCGCTTCGGCCCAAAACCGATCCGGTGTCTTGTATTCATCAAGCATGGTTCTTGCCATGTCCAATAGAGTTCGATTCTTCCTCTCCACTACACCATTTTGTTGTGGAGTGTAGGGAGAAGAGAACTCATGCTTGATGCCCTCCTCCTCAAGAAAGCCTTCGATTTGAGAGTTCTTGAACTCCGTCCCGTTGTCGCTTCTAATTTTCTTGATCCTTAAGCCGAACTCATTTTGAGCCTGTCTCAAGAATCCCTTTAAAGTTTCTTGGGTATGAGATTTGTCCTGCAAAAAGAACACCCAAGTGAAGCGAGAATAATCATCCACAATTACAAGACAATACTTACTACCGCCGATGCTTATGTAAGCGATCGGGCCGAATAGATCCATGTGTAGGAGCTCCAGTGGCCTGTCGGTAGTCATGATGTTTTTGTGTGGATGATGGATGCCAACTTGCTTCCCGGCTTGGCATGCGCTACAAATCCTGTCTTTCTCAAAATGAACATTGGTTAGTCCTAAAATGTGTTCTCCCTTTAGAAGCTTGTGAAGATTCTTCATTCCAACATGGGCTAGTCGGCGGTGCCAGAGCCAACCCAAGTTAGTCTTAGCAATTAAGCATGTGTCGAGTTCAGCTCTTTCAAAATCTACCAAGTATAGCTGACCCTCTAACACACCCTTAAATGCTATTGAATCATCACTTCTTCTAAAGACAGTAACACCTATATCAGTAAAAAGACAGTTGTAGCCCATTTGACATAATTGGGATACGGAAAGCAAATTGTAATCTAAAGAATCTACAAGAAAAACATTGGAAATAGTATGGTCAGGAGATATAGCAATTTTACCCAAACCTTTGACCAAACCTTGATTTCCATCCCCGAATGTGATAGCTCATTGGGGATCTTGGTTTTTCTCATAAGAGGAGAACATCCTTTTCTCCCCGGTCATGTGGTTTGTGCATCCGCTGTCGAGTATCCAACTTGAGCCCCCGGATGCATAAACCTGCAAAACAATTTTAGTTCTTGATTTTAGGTACCCAAACGGTTTTGGGTCCTTTAGCATTAGATACAAGAACTTTGGGTACCCAAACACAAGTCTTGGAGCCCTTGTGTTTGCCCCCAACAACTTTGGCAACTACCTTGCCGGATTTGTTAGTTAAAACATAAGATGCATCAAAAGTTTTAAATGAAATGGCATGATCATTTGATGCATTAGTAGTTTTCTTTCTAGGCAACTTGGCACGGGTTGTTTGCCTAGAACTAGATGTCTCACCCTTATACATAAAAGCATGGTTAGGGCCAGAGTGAGACTTCCTAGAATGAATTTTCCTAATCTTGCTCTCAGGATAGCCGGCAGGGTACAAAATGTAACCCTCGTTATCCTGAGGCATGGGAGCCTTGCTCTTAACAAAGTTAGATAAGTTCTTTGGAGGGGCATTAATTTTGACATTGTCTCCCCTTTGGAAGCCAATGCCGTCCTTAATGCCAGGGCGTCTCCCATTAAAGAGCATGCTTCTAGCAAATTTAAATTTTTCATTTTCTAAGTCATGCTCACTAATCTTAGCATTAAGTTGTGCTATGTGATCATTTTGTTTTTTAATTAAGGCTAGGTGATCATGGATAGCATCAACATTAATATCTCTACATCTAGTACAAATAGAAACATGTTCAACATTAGATGTAGAGGGTTTGCAAGATTTTAGTTCAATAACCTTAGCATGTAATATTTCATTCTCATCTCTAAGGTTAGAAATGCAAATATCAAAATCTCTAGCCTTAGCAAGCAATTTTTCTTTCTCATCTCTAAGGCTAGCAAGAGAATCATTCAACTCATCAATTCTAGCAAGTAAATCAATATTATCATCTTTAGAATTGGAAGTTGAATCAATACAAACATGAGAGTCAACCTTAGCATTTAATTTCTCATTCTCTTTTCTAAGGTTGGCAATAGTGTCATGGCAGGTGCTTAGCTCACTAGATAATTTGTTACATTTTTCTACCTCTAGAGCGTAAGCATTTTTAACCTTAACATGTTTCTTGTTTTCCTTGATTAGGAAGTCCTCTTGGGAGTCCAAGAGATCATCCTTTTCATGGATGGCACTAATTAGCTCATTCAATTTTTTCTTTTGTTCCATGTTAAGGTTAGCAAAAAGAATGCGCAAGTGATCCTCCTCATTTTTATCATCATCCTCATCACTAGATGTTTCATATTTAGTGGAGGACCTTGATTTTACCTTCTTTTTGCCGTCCTTGGCCATGAGACACTTGTGGCCGACGTTGGGGAAGAGAAGGCCTTTGGTGACGGCGATGTTGGCGGCGTCCTCGTCGTCGGAGGAGTCGCTTGAGCTTTCGTCGGAGTCCCACTCCCGACAAACATGGGCATCGCCGCCCTTCTTCTTGTAATACTTCTTCTTCTCCTTTCTTCTTCCCTTCTTGTCGTTGCCCCTGTCACTGTCACTAGACATAGGACACTTTGCAATAAAGTGACCGGGCTTACCACACTTGTAGCAAACCTTCTTGGAACGGGATTTGTAATCCTTCCCCTTCCGTTGCTTGAGGATTTGCCGAAAGCTTTTGATGATTAGGGCCATCTCCTCATTGTCGAGCTTGGAGGCGTCAATCGGTTGTCTACTTGGTGTAGACTCCTCCTTCTTCTCCTCCGTTGCCTTGAAGGCCACCGGTTGCGCCTCGGATGTGGAAGGCTCGTCAAGCTCGTTGATCTTCTTCGAGCCCTTAATCATGCATTCAAAGCTTACAAAATTCCCGATAACTTCCTCGGGGGTCATTAGTGGATATCTAGGATTACCACGAATTAATTGTACTTGAGTGGGATTAAGGAAAATAAGTGCTCTTAAAATAACCTTAACCACCTCGTGGTCATCCCATTTTGCGCTCCCGAGGTTGCGTACTTGGTTCACCAAGGTCTTGAGCCGGTTGTACATATCTTGAGGCTCCTCCCCTTGGCGAAGACGGAAGCGACCGAGCTCCCCCTCGATCGTTTCCCGCTTGGTGATCTTGGTGAGTTCATCACCCTCGTGCGCCGTCTTGAGTAGGTCCCAAATCTCCTTTGCGTTCTTCAACCCTTGTACTTTGTTGTATTCCTCCTTGCTTAGTGAGGCAAGGAGAATGGTTGCGGCTTGGGAGTTGAAGTGCTCGATTTGGGCCACTTCGTCCGTGTCGTAGTCCTCATCCCCTACAGATGGTACCTGTACACCATACTCAACAACATCCCATATACTTTTGTGGAGAGAGGTTAGATGAAATCGCATTAAATTACTCCACATAGCATAATCTTCACCGTTAAAAGTTGGTGGTTTGCCTAATGGGACGGAAAGTAAAGGTGTATGTTTCGGAATGCGAGGGTAGCGTAGGGGAATCTTACTATACTTCTTACGCTCTTGGCGTTTAGAAGTGACGGATGCCGCGTCGGAGCCGGAGGTGGATGTCGATGAAGTGTCGGTCTCGTAGTAGACCACCTTCCTCATCCTCTTGTGCTTGTCCCCACTCCGATGCGGCTTGAGAGAAGAAGATTTTTCCTTCTTCTCCTTGCGGTGAGAAGAGGAAGATCTTTTCTCCTTCCGCTTGGAGGAGTTCTTCTTCTTCTCCCTTCTCTTGGTGCGGGACTCTTCCGATGAAGTGCTCCCTTGGCTTGTAGTGGGTTTGTTATCGCCGGTCTCCATCTCCCTCTTGGTGTGATCTCCCGACATCACTTCGAGCGGTTAGGCTCTAATGAAGCACCGGGTTCTGATACCAATTGATAGTCGCCTAGAGGGGGGGTGAATAGGGCGAAACAAAAATAATCACAACTACAAACCGGGTTAGCGTTAGAAATATAAACGAGTCCGCGAGAGAGGGCGCAAAACAAATCGCAAGCAAATGAAGAGTGTGACACGCGGATTTGTTTTACCGAGGTTCGGTTCTCACAAACCTACTCCCCGTTGAGGAGGCCACAAAGGCTGGGTCTCTTTCAACCCTTCCCTCTCTCAAACGGTCCCTCGGACCGAGTGAGCTTTTCTTCTTCTCAATCAAACGGGAACAAAACTTCCCCGCAAGGGCCACCACACAATTGGTGCCTCTTGCCTTGGTTACAATTGAGTTTTGATCACAAGGACAAGTGAGAAAGAAAGAAAGCGATCCAAGCGCAAGAGCTCAAAAGAACACGGCAAATCTCTCTCGCTAGTCACTAAAGGCTTTGAGTGGAATTGGAGAGGATTTGATCTCTTTTGGTGTGTCTAGAATTGAATGCCTAGCTCTTGTAAGTGGTTGGGAGTTGGAAAACTTGGATGCAATGAATGGTGGGGTGGTTGGGGTATTTATAGCCCCAACCACCAAACTTGACCGTTGGCTGGAGGCGTCTGTTCGATGGCGCACCGGACAGTCCGGTGCACACCGGACAGTCCGGTGCCCCTGCCACGTCATCAATGCCGTTGGATTCTGACCGTTGGAGCTTCTGACTTCTGGGCCCTCCTGGGTGTCCGGTGCACACCGGACATGTACTGTTTGATGTCCGGTGCACCGGTATGGGCACGCCTGACGACTGCGCGCGCAGAACGCGCATTAAATGCGCCGCAGGGAGCCGTTGGCGCCGAAATAGCCGTTGCTCCGCTGGCACACCGGACAGTCCGGTGCACACCGGACAGTCCGGTGAATTTTAGCGGAGCGGCTGCCGCGCGAACCCGAGGCTGGCGAGTTCCGGAGACCGCGCTTCCTTGGAGCACCGGACAAGTCCGGTGCACACCGGACAGTCCGGTGAATTATAGCGCGCCGGCTTCCGAGAATTCCCGAGGGCGAAGAGTTTGAAGTCGGAGTCCTCTGGTGCACTGGTGGCGCACCGGACACTGTCCGGTGTACACCGGACACTGTCCGGTGTACACCGGACAGTCCGGTGCCCCCAAACCAGAGGTGCCTTCGGTTGCCTCATAGCTCCTTAGTTGAATCCAAAACTTGATCTTTTTATTGGCTAAGTGTGAACCTTTTGCACCTGTATAACTTATGCACTAGAGCAAACTAGTTAGTCCAATATTTGTGTTGGGCAATTCAACCACCAAAATTATTTAGGGACTAGGTGTAAGCCTAATTCCCTTTCACTAGCTTGATGTTTTTGGCTCACAAACTCGTCATATACTCTCGTTGCTTGATTGACTGTGTGTGTTATGTTTTCACCCTATATTTTATCACCAGTCTTCTAGTTCTTGTTTCATTGATTTAACTTCACTTTTATATGAACAAGAATCTTATGATGTGTATGCGCTCACTCTTATTATTATGGTACACGTTCTTTCTGTCAAAGATTACTGAGTATTACTAACCATTCTTTCTATTGACAGAAACCTCAAAACAAACTACTCTCACAAAACTTGTAGGGTTGTCATCAATCACCAAAAAGGGGGAGATTGAAAGCATCTAGGCCCCTAGTTGGTTTTAGTGATTAATGACAACGTAATATTATATGTGACTAACGTGTGTTTTGCAGAGACAAATGGTAAGTTAGGTCGCATGACAGGTAGAAGTACTACAACAGTGAAAACAATCCCGGAGATAAGAACTCGAAGCGACGGCTAAAACGACGAAACAAAAAGGTGAAGGTCTACGAAGTCCGAGTGTCAAGGAGATGTGGACACTCGCATTTTAGTTAGGTCTTTTATTCTCTTTTAGCCGTACTATAAAGAGGGGTTGTCGATGAGTAGTTTGACCAAGAGAGTTCTAGTGTAGTGTTGGTGCACAATCACACTCATACACAGTGCTAGGTGTCACTCTAGAACTCACACTCAAGTTAGAACGAAAACCGATTTGAAAATCAGTTGAAAAAAACAAGAGTTAGTGTTTCTGGCGTTGGGGCACCGGACTGTCCGGTGTGCACCGGACTGTCCGGTGCACCCTCTGCCAGGTGGGCCCAGGCTGGTCCGTGGCAGACGCTTTGCCTCCGCAGAAACCCGAGAGCGCAGTTTTCAGAGTTGAATTTTAGTGGCACACCGGACACCGCACCGGACTGTTCGGTGTGCACCGGACAGTGAACTGTTCACTGTCCGGTGCGCCATGAGTCCAACGGCTACCTGTCAGAACTAGCCGTTGGAAACGACCGTTGGCGCACCGGTGGCGCACCGGACTGTCCGGTGCGCCATCGCGCAGTGAAATGCCTGTAACGGCTAGTTGGTGGGTGAGGGCTATTTATACCCCCTCCACCCACCATATTCAATGTCTTGCACTCCACATTTATTCCAGCACATTGCTAGAGCTTTGCAAGCACCAAAAGCCTAGTGAGGAGATTAGAGAATCATAATCCGCGTTTGTTCCTCATTAGCGCTAGTGAGAGCCACCTAGAGCACACACCACTTGCATTAGGCTTCTCTTGGTCAAGCGAAAGTCTACGGCTTGTTACTCTTGGTGATCGGCATCACCTAGACGGCTTGGTGGTGTTGGGAGCTCGGTGATCACCGTGAAGATCTTGTTGGTGACCCGACTCAAGTTTGTAAGCGGTCTCGAGGGATCCACCGCGCCGGAGTGGCAAAGGATCATCTCGTAGTGAGCACTTGGTTCTTGCGAGGACCAAGGGGGAGCGATACCCTTGCGCGGGTGCTCCAACGAGGACTAGTGGAGAGTGCCGACTCTTCGATACCTCGGGAAAAATTGGAGGAGTCTTCTAAACTTTGCTTTACATTCCGCACTTAATTCAAGCACTTTACATTGTGTATTTGTTTAGCAAGTATTTGAAGCATTATCTTAGCTTTGTTGCATTTCTAGTATTATATTCTTAGTGCTAGTTGTTGGGGTGAAGTTGGGCTCTTGCTTATCTCTTGCTTAGGTTTTAATTAGTGTTGATTTTTTGAAAAGCCCAATTCACCCCCCTCTTGGGCATCGTGATCCTTTCAACCACAAAGTGAGCGGTTTGGATAACGCCAAGCAGATCTGGGACACCCTCAAGATTTCACATGAGGGGAACGACGTCACCTTGCTCACCAAGATGGAGTTGGTGGAGGGCGATCTTGGACGATTCACGACGATAAGGGGCGAGGAGCCGACACAAACATACAACCGGCTCAAGACCCTTATCAACAAAATAAGGAGCTACGGAAGCACGCGATGGATGGACCACGACGTCGTCCGATTGATGCTAAGGTCCTTTACCGTTCTTGATCCTCATTTGGTGAATAACATTCGTGAGAATCCCAGGTACACCAAAATGTCGCCCGAAGAAGTCCTTGGAAAATTTGTAAGCGGGCGAATGATGATCAAGGAGGCGAGGTATGTGGACGACGCTCTAAACGGTCCAATCAATGAGCCTCAACCCGTTGCTCTCAAGGCAACAAGGAGCAAGGAGGCGTTACCCAGCAAGGTAGCACAAATTGAGGCGGTCGGACTTAATGATGAAGAGATGGCCCTCATCATCAAGAGATTCAAGACGGCGCTTAAGGGTCGCAAGGGACAGCCAAGCAAGACCAAAGCCAAGGGGAAGCGCTCATGCTTCAAATGCGGTAAGATTGGTCATTTTATTGCTAACTGTCCCGATAATGAAAGTGACCAGGAACACGGGAGCAAGAGAGAAAAGAAGAAAAATTACAAGAAGGCCAAGGGCGAGGCACATCTAGGAAAGGAGTGGGACTCGGATTGCTCCTCCTCCGACTCCAACAATGAAGGACTCGCCGCCACCGCCTTCAACAAGTCATCCCTCTTCCCCAACGAGCGTCACACATGCCTTATGGCAAGGGAGAAGAAGGTATGTAGTCGAAACTCTACTTATGCTTCTTCAAGTGAGGACGAATCTAGTGATGAGGATGAAATAGATTATTCATGTTTATTTAAGGGCCTAGATAGAACCAAGGTAGATAAAATTAATGAATTAATTGATGCCTTGAATGATAAGAATAGGCTTTTAGAAAAACAAGAAGATTTGTTGTATGAAGAACATGACAAATTTGTAGAAGCACAAAAATCTCATGCTTTAGAAGTTAAAAGAAATGAAATGCTTTCTTGTGAATTATCTTCTTGCCATGAGACAATTTCTAGCTTAAGAAGCATTAATGATGATTTGAATGCTAAGTTAGAAATAGCTAGTAAATCAACAACTTGTGTAGAAAATGTTGTTATTTGCAATAGATGTAAAGATTTTGATATTGATGCTTGTAGTGAACACATAGCTTCTATTGCAAAGTTAAACGATGAAATGACTAGTCTTAATGCCCAACTTAAGGCTAGCAAAAGTGATTTTGATAAACTAAAATTTGCTAGGGATGCCTACACGATTGGTAGACACCCCTCAATTAAGGATGGGCTTGGCTTCAAGAGGGAAGCCAAGAACTTAACAAGCCATAAGGCTCTCATCTCCGCCAAGGAGAAAGGGAAGGCCCCTATGGCAAGTAGTACTAAAAAGAATCATGCTTTTATGTACAATGATAGAAGACAGTCTCATAGGAGTTGTAATGCTTTTGATTCACATGCCTATGACTCTTATGCTATGTATGCTTCCAGTTCTTCCTATATGCATGGTAGAGATATGCCTAGGAAAAATATTCATCATGTGCCTAGGAAAAATATTGTTCATGTTCCTAGAAAAGTTATGAATGGTCCCTCTACAATTTATCATGCTTTAAATGCTTCCTTTGCTATTTGTAGAAAGGATATGAAGATAGTTGCTAGGAAATTAGGGGCAAAATGCAAGGGTGATAAAACTTGCATTTGGGTCCCTAAGGAAATTGTGACTAACCTTGTAGGACCCAACAAGAGTTGGGTACCTAAGACCCAAGCCTAAATTTGCCTTGCAGGTTTATGCATCCGGGGGCTCAAGCTGGATTATCGACAGCGGATGCACAAACCATATGACGGGGGAGAAGAAGATGTTCACCTCCTACGTCAAGAATAAGGATTCCCAAGATTCAATCATATTCGGTGATGGGAACCAAGGCAAGGTGAAAGGTTTAGGCAAGATTGCAATATCCAATGAGCACTCTATCTCTAATGTGTTTTTAGTTGAGTCTCTTGGATATAATTTACTATCTATCAGTCAATTATGTAATATGGGATATAATTGTCTATTTACAAATGTAGATGTGTCTGTCTTTAGAAGATGTGATGGTTCACTAGCTTTTAAGGGTGTACTAGACGACAAACTTTATTTAGTTGATTTTGCAAAAGAGGAGACCGGTCTAGATGCATGCTTAATCGCTAAGACTAGCATGGGCTGGCTGTGGCATCGCCGCTTAGCACATGTGGGGATGAAGAACCTTCACAAGCTTCTAAAGGGAGAACACGTGATAGGTTTGACTAACGTGCAATTCGAAAAAGATAGACCTTGTGCAGCTTGTCAAGCAGGTAAACAAGTGGGAGGAGCACATCACAACAAGAGTGTGATGACCACTTCAAGACCTCTGGAGTTGCTGCATATGGACCTCTTCGGACCTATCGCCTATCTGAGCATAGGGGGAAGTAAGTATGGTCTAGTTATTGTTGATGACTTTTCCCGCTTCACTTGGGTGTTCTTTTTGCAGGATAAGTCTGAAACCCAAGGGACCCTCAAGCGCTTCCTAAGGAGAGCTCAAAATGAGTTTGAGCTCAAGGTGAAAAAGATAAGAAGCGACAACGGGTCCGAATTCAAGAATCTTCAAGTGGAGGAGTTCATTGAGGAGGAGGGGATCAAGCACGAGTTCTCCGCTCCCTACACACCTCAGCAAAATGGTGTGGTAGAGAGGAAGAACAGGACACTCATTGATATGGCGAGGACTATGCTTGGAGAGTTCAAGACCCCCGAGTGTTTTTGGTCGGAAGCCGTGAACACGGCTTGCCACGCCATCAACAGGGTCTATCTTCACCGCCTCCTCAAGAAGACCTCATACGAGCTGCTAACTGATAACAAACCCAATGTATCGTACTTTCGTGTATTTGGGAGTAAATGCTACATTCTAGTGAAGAAGGGTAGGAATTCCAAATTTGCTCCCAAAGCTGTAGAAGGGTTTTTATTAGGTTATGATTCAAATACAAAGGCGTATAGGGTCTTCAACAAATCATCGGGTTTGGTTGAAGTCTCTAGCGACGTTGTATTTGATGAGACTAATGGCTTTCCAAGAGAGCAAGTTGTTGATCTTGATGATGTAGATGAAGAAGACGTTCCAACGGCCGCGATACGCACCATGGCGATTGGAGATGTACGGCCTCAGGAACAATTGGAGCAAGATCAACCGTCTTCCTCAACTATGGTGCATCCCCCAACCCAAGATGACGAACAGGTACCTCAAGTGGAGGCGCATGATCAAGGGGAGCCCAGGATGTTCAAGTTGAGGAGGAAGAAGCACCTCAGGCACCTCCAACCCAAGTTCGAGCAACGATCCAAAGGGATCATCCCGTCGACCAAATATTGGGTGATATTAGCAAGGGAGTAACTACTCGCTCGAGATTAGTTAATTTTTGTGAGCATTACTCCTTTGTCTCTTCTATTGAGCCTTTCAGGGTAGAAGAGGCCTTGCTAGATCCGGACTGGGTATTGGCCATGCAGGAGGAACTCAACAACTTCAAGCGCAATGAAGTTTGGACACTGGTGCCTCGTCCCAAGCAAAATGTTGTGGGAACCAAGTGGGTGTTCCGCAACAAACAGGACGAGCACGGGGTGGTGACGAGGAACAAGGCTCGACTTGTGGCAAAAAGTTATGCCCAAGTCGCAGGTTTGGACTTTGAGGAGACTTTTGCTCCTGTGGCTAGGCTAGAATCAATTCGTATCTTGCTAGCATATGCCGCTCACCATTCTTTCAGGTTGTACCAAATGGATGTGAAGAGCGCTTTTCTCAACAGGCTGATCAAGGAGGAAGTGTACGTGGAGCAACCCCCTGGCTTCGAGGATGAACGGTACCCCGACCACGTGTGTAAGCTCTCTAAGGCGCTCTATGGACTTAAGCAAGCCCCAAGAGCATGGTATGAATGCCTTAGAGACTTTTTAATTGCTAATGCTTTCAAGGTTGGGAAAGCCGATCCAACTCTTTTTACTAAGATTTGCGATGGTGATCTTTTTGTATGCCAAATTTATGTCGATGACATAATATTTGGTTCTACTAACCAAAAGTCTTGTGAAGAGTTTAGCAGGGTGATGACGCAGAAATTCGAGATGTCGATGATGGGCGAGTTGAACTACTTCCGTGGGTTCCAAGTGAAGCAACTCAAGGACGGCACCTTCATCTCCCAAACGAAGTACACGCAAGATTTGCTAAAGCGGTTTGGGATGAAGGACGCCAAGCCCGCAAAGACGCCGATGGGAACCGACGGACACACCGACCTCAACAAAGGAGGTAAGTCCGTTGATCAAAAAGCATACCGGTCCATGATAGGTTCTTTGCTTTATTTATGTGCTAGTAGACCGGATATTATGCTTAGCGTATGCATGTGTGCTAGATTTCAATCCGATCCTAAGGAGTGTCACTTAGTGGCTGTGAAGCGAATTCTTCGATATTTAGTCGCTATGCCTTGCTTCGGGATCTGGTATCCAAAGGGGTCTAACTTTGACTTGATTGGGTACTCAGATTCCGACTATGCTGGATGTAAGGTCGATAGGAAGAGTACATCGGGGACGTGCCAATTCTTAGGAAGGTCCCTGGTGTCGTGGAACTCTAAGAAACAAACTTCCGTTGCCCTATCCACCGCTGAGGCCGAGTACGTTGCCGCAGGACAGTGTTGTGCGCAACTACTTTGGATGAGGCAAACCCTCCAGGACTTTGGCTACAATCTGAGCAAAGTCCCACTCCTATGTGATAATGAGAGTGCTATCCGAATAGCGGAAAATCCTGTTGAGCACAGCCGCACAAAGCACATTGACATCCGGCATCACTTTTTGAGAGACCACCAGCAAAAGGGAGATATCGAAGTGTTTCATGTTAGCACCGAGAACCAGCTAGCCGATATCTTCACTAAGCCTTTAGATGAAAAGACCTTTTGCAGGCTGCGTAATGAGCTAAATGTCCTAGATTCGCGGAACTTGAATTGAATTGTAGCATACATGTGTTTATGCCTTTGATCATGTTCATTCTGCATTTTGTTGCTTATTGTGGTGCTCAAGCTGTACAAGCACTCCCTGGACCTCACAAGTCCTTTTTGCAAGTGATGCACATATTTAGGGGGAGCTGTGCTAAACCTTGACCCTTTGAGACTAACCATATTCTTGAGTCTAGTTGTTTTAGTCTCAAAGGAGGATTGAAAGGGAAAAGGTGGACTTGGACCATGCAAGACTTCCACTGCACTCCGATGAAAAGAGTAACTTTTCCAAGTTCATCTTTATACTCTTATTGCCTTTGTACTCTTATTTGAAGATTTTGGTGAGGCAATGGGGTTAAAGGGCCAAGATTGATCCCGTTTTGGTGCTTGATGCCAAAGGGGGAGAAAATAAAGGCCAAAGCAATAGATGGATCAGCTACCACTTGAGAAATTTTGAAAAATAGTAGATTAGAGCTTTTGGTTTGTCAAAACTCTTTTATTGTCTCTTATGTCAAAAGTTGGCCTCTTGTGGGGAGAAGTGTTGATTATGGGAAAAAGGGGGAGTTTTTGAAATCCTTGATCAAATTTCTTTGGAAAACCTCTCTTTATGTCTCTACAAGTGGATTTGACTTAGAGATAGGAATTTGAGTTTGATTTGCAAAAACAAACCAAGTGGTGGCATAGAGTGATCCATATATGTCAAATTGAATCAAAACAATTTTGAGTTCTTAGTTGAATTGATTTTGTACTTGTTCTACTTGCTTTATGTTGTGTTAGCATAAATCACCAAAAAGGGGGAGATTGAAAGGGAAATGTGCCCTTGGGCCATTTCTAAGTATTTTGGTGATTTAGTGTCCAACACAAGTGCCTAAGTGTAAAATGGTGGACAAAGTACAAATCAAGGATAAAGGTATGTTTCTCAGACTTAGTACATTGTTTTAGAGACTAATGTATTGTGTCTAAGTGCTGGAAACAGGAAAAAATCCAATTGAAAATGCCTTGGCTCGAGCAGCCAGGACTTTGCTCAGTCTGGAGCACCGGACTGTCCGGTGGTGCACCGGACAGTGTCCGGTGCGCCAGGATGGCTCTGGCGAACAGACTGTTCTCGGGACTTCGACGACGGTGTACGGCTATAATTCACCGGACTGTCCGGTGTGCACCGGACTGTCCGGTGGGCCGTCCACAGGCGAACTCGTCGCTCTCGGGAATTCACCGGCGACGTACGGCTATAATTCACCGGACTGTCCGGTGAGCCAACGGTCGGCCGCGCAATCTGCGCGGGACACGTGGTCGAGCCAACGGCTAGAAGAAGGCATCGGACTGTCCGGTGTGCACCGGACATGTCAAGTGCACCAACGGCTCTCAGGCTGCCAACGGTCGACTGCGCCGTTTATGGAAAGAAATCGGGCACCGGACATGTCCGGTGTGCACCGGACTGTCCGGTGCGCCAGTCGACAGAAGGCAAGATCAGCCTTCCTAGATTGCTATCAACGGCTCCTAGCTGCCTTGGGGCTATAAAAGGGACCCCTAGGCGCATGGAGGAGCACACCAAGCATTCCTACAACATTCATAAGCACCAAGACATCGATTCCGCGCCTTTGATTCTTTGCGATAGCAATTAGAGCTCTAGTTGAGTGGTGAACTCATTGAGTTGTGTTGTGAGCTCTAGTTGCGACTTGTGTGCGTGGTGTTGCTGTGATTTCTTGTCTTGAGTGCGTTGCTAATCCCTCCCTTGCTCTGTGCTTCTTTGTGATCTTAAAGTGTAAGGGCGAGAGGCTCCAAGTTGTGGAGATTCCTCGCAAACGGGATTGAGTAAAGCAAGCAAAACACCGTGGTATTCAAGTGGGTCTTTGGACCGCTTGAGAGGGGTTGATTGCAACCCTCGTCCGTTGGGACGCTACACGTGGAGTAGGCAAGCGTTGGTCTTGGCCGAACCACGGGATAACCACCGTGCCATCTCTGTGATTGATTTCTTGTGGTTATTGTGTTTTGACTCCTCTCTAGCCACTTGGCATTTACTGTGCTAACACTTAACCAAGTTTTTGTGGCTTAAGTTTTCAAGTTTTACAGGATCACCTGTTCACCCCCCTCTAGGTACTCTCACTTTCCCTAGGACCCCAAAACCTCGATCTCTCAACAACGAGTGAGGAGGACCGAGTCGTGCTCCTCGTAGGGGCAAGAGACGACGATGATGCTTCGACTATGGTGGCGCGACCCTGAAGGCGAGGAGACGACGAGGGCTTAGAGGAGCCAGATCCATTGAAGGCAACACCCACTACATCGATTGGGGTCGAGCTGCTGCCACCAGCCGACCATGCCGTTGCATGCGCGAGTCGCGGCGCCGTGAGCCCACCGCACACGCAACAAGTTGCTGGTGCTGCACCATGAGCCATTGACATATCTAGAGGGTGGACAAGGTGGACCCGATCCACCCTCAGATTCTGATCCTGCTAAAGTATATTGATGATTTTGATTTATTTGCTTCTTTTGATTCTCATACGTTGTAGGACTTGAAATTCAAATTCATTTATTTATTGATTTTATAAAACTGGACCACCCTAACTTATTCCGCCCACCGCCATGAGCGTCGAAGTGCGAACCGTCGCCGCCGCGCCATGAGTGCCACCACATTGTAGAGCTCCAGGACGAAGTGTCGACACCAGGAGGACCGGATCCGGCACCGAGGTGGGCGGATTTGACGGTCAAGATGACGACCGAGGCCCCACACCGACGATGAGGCCTGGCACAAGGAGGAAAGGGAGGAGGGGAGAAGGGAGGAGAGAGATGCTTCCCTAGTTGTAACCACCGAATTTGACCGAGTAGGCGTTGGATGGTTCCCACCGCCGTCCTTCTGGCTACCGCATGGGCTTTTTGCCCGTAACTACGACGACGACGAGACGTGAGGAAGGAGGGAAGGGGGCTTTCGCCTTGCTGTAGCTCGCAACGTTCTAAGCAAAGATGCATGTGACTGGTGAAGAAACCAGGCCACTACACATTAGTCTAGCATGTAAGAATATGCCACTTATGCTAATAACTTCACCGATTTCAACAACTAATAAGTTTCCCTCCTGCTTCATTTGAGTTTTGATGTGTATATAAACTTGCCGCTGACAACCTCGTCGCTCTGGTACACATGCTTAACCTGAGGGCAAATTTGAAAATACTATTTTTCCAAGGAATTCTTATTTTTCCAAGAGAAAATGAACTAATTTCACTTAAAAAATTAAAATACATTAGAAAAATAGGATTCTCAAACTATTCCTAAATGGCTTATTTTACCTGCGATCCCCGAGGTTGCACATGACATGCGGAGGCGACAGTGGTTTGGGATCTAATGTCCAGCGGAATTATTAACTAATGATCAGTGTGTCATTCATCAAAGTTGGTCTAATCTCTACTACGTGCCAGAGTTTAAAATTCGTTCAGAAAAACAACGCGAGTATACGACATTCCGTAGCATCACGAGACCGGCCGAACGCAACACACGTCAAACGAAATCCGTACACCTCCAAAATCCCGCGGGGCCCGCAAGCATTAATTTTCAGTTCCATTCCCAACAGCATGGTCAGCACTCAACACCCCACTCGCCCATCCCGTCTCGCCCACCGACCGCGGGTCCAGTGGACCATGGCCTACCTGTCACTCAGACATCCGAGCACCGTAATCTCCAGCCCTATTTATACTGGTGTCAGTGTCCTGTCCTGTCCCGTCCCGTGTTCATCTCTCCGCTCTTCCGTTCCGTCCTGTGCCGCGTGGGTAAAACGCCGAAGGGATTCTGGAGGGAAACGGCGAAGGGCCTCACTCGATTGCTACCTGGTCTGGTACTGTACTGCACTACTGCTGCTGCTACCTTCTCTCTCCCCATTACTCGTGTAATGGCGAGGACGCAATAGCGCTAGCGCTCAGTAGTTAGTGGAGCGGCGGCGGCGGCAGCAGCGCAGGCCATCGCGGAATTGCTCGCTGCTGCGGCCCAGTGGCGTGGCGGCCCGCGTGTCGCGCTCCATGCGGCACTGGTGCGCCTCGTGAGATCCATCCGCAGCAGCAGGCATGTCGCGGCCGCTGTACAGGGGCGGGTCGGGGATCGGCGGCAAGCTGGCGGCGGCGGACGAGGCGTACTACGACCCCAAGGAGCCCAGCGAGAACGGCATTGGCGGGGGCTTCGGCCGGGGCGGCGCGCGGAAGCGGCACCTCGCGGCCGCGGCGGTGAAGATCGGGGTCCTGCTGCTGCTGGCGGCGGCGCTCGTGGGCTCGGTCGCGTGGGCGGGGACGCTCTACGCGGGGCGCGGCGCGGCGGCGCGCGCGGCCGCCGCCGCCGCGCACCGCGGGTACCGGCGGCTGCAGGAGCAGCTGGTCACGGACCTGCTCGACATCGGCGAGCTCGCGGGCGGCGGCGTCCGCGCCAAGGAGGCGGAGGTGTGCCCGCCCGAGTACGACAACTACGTGCCCTGCTACTACAACATCACGGACGCCGTCGACGTCTCGGATCTGGGGGCCGGCGTCGTCATAAGCTACGACCGCCAGTGTACGCGCGACGGCAGGGTCACTTGCCTCGTCGCGCCGCCGCGTAGCTACCGGGTTCCCGTGCGATGGCCCAGCGGCAAGGGCTTCATCTGGAAGGACAACGTGCGGATCAGCGGGCAGGAGTTCTCGTCCGGAAGCCTGTTCAAGAGGTGCGCGAACAAAATTTGCTCCGTCGCTAAAATTCCAGGTGGTGGGTTTGGTGTACTGGTTGTGAATTTGGTGGTTGCTCATTGATAACAGGATGATGGTGGAGGAGGACCAGATCTCGTTCCCGTCGGACGCGCACATGGCCGACGGTGTGGAGGATTATGCCCATCAAATCGCTGAGATGATTGGGTTGCGGAATGAATTCAATTTCAATGAGGCTGGGGTGAGTTATTGCTATATGTTCAGTTTAACCTATGCTATTACTAGTAATTACCTATTTGACTTCCAAATCTAGTGAAGGCATACCCAGAAGCCAGAACTAGCTGAAGTATGCAACCGAACCAATGATATTTCTGTCAACGAGGTGTCATTCACCCATTCTTTTGGCACAAAACCTAATTATTAAAAGAGTCACTCGCTCTTGGTAGTGCTCTTTGTCAACACAACACCCTACGAATTTGCTGGCTTCTGCCAAAATTTTCTGTCCACTTTGTTTTTTTTTCTTTTCAGGATTCAGGACACCTGTACTTTATAGTGGTTCCATAAGTAACCCTTGTGATTTCCGTTGAGCATTTTCTTTGGGTTCGATGTTTTTTAAAGTATTTAAAGTTTCTACTTCATTATTTTCGATAAAATCATGGCACAGTTTTAAGCACATAATTGTTTTTTTAAAAAAAATAAGTAGCAGGAGCTCTGCTATTCATATAAGATCGGAGAAGGGTTTCAAAAACATAGATAGGTTAAGCACATAATTGTTGTTCAGTTATTTTGGGGCAAATATTCTATTTATTTGGGAAACAGTATTTCATTTCATTCATAAGTTGTTTCCCTGTCTGATTTATCAGTTTAAAATGACCCTTCACATCATGATTTGTTATTCAGCAACACTTGTCTGCCGTGGTCTTTCCACTTGGCGGTACTTTAGAAATCTTGCATGTTGAGTGGGCTGGCTGGAAAGTGCCGTCTATTTCTACTTAATTTGACTTGGGAAACTCTGCATGCCCAATGTGCTGGAAAGTGTATATCAGAGCTTACTATTGTGCCTGCAAAAGTATGTTGGCAGGACCTTAGGATCTCCACTACGATATATTATTAAAGCACAGTTGTTTTTAAAGATCATCATACAAAATACATCTGGACATACTATGTAGATCACTTTATGCTCTGATTGGCTGAAGTAAGTCTTTGGGTAATTGTTATGTTTACAGTAACTCTTATTTCTGATGGTGTTTCTTGCTATGCCATTTTCAGGTTAGGACGGTCCTTGACATAGAATGTGGATTTGGTACCTTTGGGGCGCATCTTTTTGAGAGAGATCTCTTGACCATGTGCATTGCTAACTATGAAGCATCAGGTAGCCAAGTGCAAATTACACTGGAGAGAGGCATTCCTGCAATGATTGGTTCATTTGCAACGAAGCAGCTTCCGTATCCCTATCTTTCCTTTGATATGGTGCATTGTGCTAAATGCAATATCGAATGGTACAAAAACGGTATGTGTGAAAGTCTTCTTTCACATGCCCTGGCCCTCATTGACGATTATAATGTTATTCAGCAATGTCTTAAGTTGGCACTTCACATATAAAGATCGGTACATGCCTAGCTGAATATTAAATATTTAAGGATATACAGTTGTGGGTGACTTTTGGTTGACTTGTAACCCTTGTCACTTCAAACTTTGCATACATCTGATTTCTGCAAAGACACATTTATGGTAATTTGGCTATAAAGTAGTATCTCTTACAGTCTTACTAAATATGTAAACGTTGGTTTTCTCTGTAATTCTGCAGATGGCATTTTCTTGGTTGAAGTGAACAGGCTTTTGAGGCCTGGTGGATATTTTGTATGGACATCGAATTTGAATACACATAGGGCCTTGCGAGACAAAGAAAACCAAAAGAAATGGACAGCCATTCGTGACTACGCTGAGGGCCTTTGTTGGGAGATGCTGTCACAACAAGATGAGACAATTGTATGGAAAAAGACGAATAAAAGGGAATGTTACAAATCAAGGTAATGTAGTGCTTATCAACCACTACAAACTTTATAATAACAGATGTTTAGTCTAGTGGTGAACTTACAGTGTTGTTTTACAGAAAATTTGGGCCTGAGCTATGTGGCCATGATCCAGAATCACCATACTACCAACCACTAAGCCCCTGCATATCTGGCACAAGAAGTCAGCGTTGGATCCCCATTGAACACCGTACCACCTGGCCATCTCAGGCTAGGCAAAACTCAACAGAACTGGACATACATGGTAAGTATTTGACTAAATAATACAATTGAAAAAACAAGCAAACAAATCAACAAAATTTAAAATATGTTAGTGTCTTAATGTTCAAATGCTTGTGTGTGTTACATTAAGAACCCTCTAATTCAACAGGTGTGCATTCAGAAGTCTTCGCTGATGATAATTCAAGCTGGGACTCCATGGTGCGAAACTACTGGTCTTTGCTATCCCCACTTATATTTTCAGACCATCCAAAGAGACCTGGTGATGAAGACCCACAACCACCATTTAACATGCTAAGGAATGTTTTAGATATGAATGCTCACTTTGGTGGATTTAATGCTGCTTTACTGAAGTCTGGAAAGTCTGTATGGGTGATGAATGTTGTTCCTACAAATGCCCCAAATTATCTACCACTAATATTTGACCGTGGTTTTATTGGGGTTCAACATGATTGGTAAGTAGTAATACATGATCTTTTGTCCTTTGTTGATTTGAATTTGTTTTACCCTTTTTTGTTTCAGGTGAGTGCTCTGGTAATGCTAAATCTTGAACTACCTTACTTGACAAAGTTTTCCAAACTAAACTTCATATGCATAGTCAGTCATAACTTGGAAATGTTAATACATGCAAATTTTAGGCATATGGAAAGTTGTTGATATAGAGGAATTAGAGCATCCTCAATTTCACATAATTTTATTAGAGTACATGGAGATTGATGCATAAGTGAAATATCAATTTGATAGACAACTTTCGGCATATCAATCTCAACCTTCAGTTAAATGATCGATGGATGGACATGTGTTAGGTGTGACGCATTTGCGACTTACCCAAGAACATATGATATGGTGCATGCTGATGGCTTTCTATCACTTGAGAAGACCCACAAGCATAGATGTTCTACTCTTGACATATTCTTGGAAGTTGATCGCATCCTACGACCAGAGGTAATGAAAATTTGGTTAATGACACTGATTTGGAATCCATTATTCAGCCGTGAATCATGTCTATAATTCATTTCAAGGTTCTTGGAAGCATGTAGAACATAAGGCCTAACACTGCACTGTTTCTGGGTATTCATGATTCTAATTTCTAAACGGTACAATCCGTAAAATGGTTCATATGGTGCCATTCTAATTAGTGTTGCTTTTTAAAACAATAAGTATTTTTTTTTCTTGATTGCACCATATGGAAAGAGCCAGGGACATTCATAAAAATAGTACATTTAGCTTGGTTTAGTTTTTTTAAAAAACTGTCGCTCGTGTATGGCCATATACTTTGGTACAACTATCTTTGTGATCATGGGCTATGGGGACTCTACTAGTGCAGAGGTTTGTCATTAGGTTTTGCAATGGGAAAGAAAGATACCCTATCCCTATGCTATACTACATTTATTTACTGTACAAGTATGATGCACAATTGCCATTTACCCATGATGAAGGAATGCGGCAGAATTATCAGACTAGTCTTGCACTGCATACTTCCACACGTGTGGAGCTGTACGCATCTGTCTCCAGTCGTAAGATTATTTTATACAAGTGTTGTCTAATTTTTTTCCTGCTTGTTTGATGTTGATGTAGGGCTGGGTCATAATCCGTGACACCGCCCCTCTTATTGAAGCGGCAAGATCTGTTGTTACTCAACTCAGATGGGATGCCCGTATTTTAGATCTTGACATAGCTAGTGATGAAAAGCTACTCGTCTGTCAGAAGCCCTTTCTCAGAAAATAAGGAGCACAAGCACAGTAGACACTGACACAAGATATGAACTTATTCTTTCACCCTATACTGTTACAGTTATTGTCTGAGCAGAACTGAGTACAAAAGCTTGGGACGAAAACACGGGAAGGTGCCATTAGATTGGTTAGTAAGTGCATGCTGCAGAGAACAGGCTTGGTGGCAAAGCTTTCCAGGCCAAGGTTTTATTGCCAAGATACAGAGATGAAGCCATGAAATTAGTTTAGTGGTGAAAACCATATCCAATAAAGGGATGACGCTGCGGTGTACATAATCGCGGTCAATGTGCCATATAGGTATAATTCGTTTTCTCCTTATTACTGTTTCTCTTTTTTTTTTTGTAGTTGTACCGATTTGTTTTTGTATCTTGTATGTAAATTGATTGGTCTATATACTGGTCATCCCAGACTACAGTCTAGTGAAACCAATATAATTATTATTTGGAGATGAATGATAAGCAAGAACAATTTATAACTGTTGCACTATATCTTTCTACCATTTGTACAGTTCATAATTTTTGTACATTATCGGGAACAAGAGTGACACTACATTATTCAAGAAGAATACATGGTTACTGTAAGAGGAATGTGTCAATGTTTCTTTATTGTGGTTATTACAATCTTGCAGGGTTTTTTTTGGCCATTTAACGTTAGTCGGAGCTACTGAGGTGAGCTGGTATTGCTCTGTGGCTTCAACCTCCCGTGCTTTTGTGGAGGATTGCGCGTCCAGTTAATGTTAGCTGTAGTTTGGTATCTGCCACAACCAATTGGGCTGCCCCATTGCGACGGTGATGTGCCACCTTAATCCGAAGGGATTAGCTTGTCATTCTTCCGTGGTTTGGACCATCCCCTTTTGCCTGCTTGTATGTTTGACTCTGCTAATACTCTGGGCTAGCATAAAAGAAATTAACTAGAAAATGGTAACAACAGGTTAGATCGTGTTTAATAGTTTACCCATATGTGTTCGCTTGGCTTTAACCCTAAACGACTTTTACTGTTTTTACAGTGTTTTATCTCTATAAATTGCAGCAGCAGCAATTCGAACAGTTAGCTTTAATCTGAAACGAACAACCTAGGTTTGAATATGATTTATGAGTATATGGATGGGTAAGCTGCTGGAGATAGCTTTAGAGGTTTTATTATAGCACACTTCATGATGTCATTAAAGCTATATCATCACATTGTATTTTTCCTTTTCCAGTTTGTTGTAGTTAAACCTCACGTAATTGATTAAGGCCCTGTTTCAAACCTCTAAAACTAGTAGTTAGCGACTAAAATACTTGAGAGATTTAGAATGAATCAGCTAATTATTAATTATACCTCTTAAATAGCTATTAGTTGTTAGCTACTTTGGCCCAGTTAAAACCAGCTAACAACTTATTAGCTGACTAATGAAGTAATTAGCTTTACATGTTTGTAACCGTGCCTAAATAAATAGACACTAAAGAACTATCTGTCATCTTAATAGTTCATTCAAACATTCGAAAGGGTGGGTGGAACGAAAATTCGTTGGTCGGGTGGAAGGAAAGATGGATTCGTGGGCATGCATCATCTCTTCATTATGATTGTTGACGCTATAGTAGATCATATCTGGAGATTTATTATGCTTCTTCCTCTTCCTACATGCAAGCAGTGAAGTTGTTTCAATTTTGCAAGACATTTTGGAAGCAATTAATCTGATTATTTTTTTATAAGACACATCATGTGTCCTCACGCCCTCGCCACCGCCACCGCCCCCGCCCCTCCTCTGAGGACACTGTCCTATGACCCTTTTCTACTACGTATAATACATGTGTTAACGCTACGGTCCCGGGTAGAGGAGTGGAGGGGCCGCCGGTGGTGGCGCGAGTGAGGGGGAGGGCTGGAGGAGTGGGGGCCATGGGTGGAGGCAAGGGAAGGACGGGGGCGCGAGTGAGGGAGGAAGGATGATCCAAATAGGGTTAAAAACGAGTCGAACCTCTCACTAGCTGACCGAGTTTGGCTCGGCTTGGCTCACCTACTCAACGAGTTGCAAAAGGATACTAGACTTGGCTCGACATAGGCTCGTGAGCTGGCTCGTTTCAGCTCGTGAGCTAAACCTTCATAAATAATATTGCATTATATAAGGAATTAATAGTGTGTAAATGTGAAATATAGATCATAATACAACATTACAAGGAATCTAAATTATAAATTATCATGTATCCATCATTGAAGGCTAAAAAATGAGCCAAATATCTATATAATTATTCAACATTCATCATTAATGTGTAGGTTGATTAATCTGGTGCAGCTCGCAAGGCAGAACGAGCTAGCTCAGCTTATTTTGTTGCACCAACGAGCTCGAAAACCTAGCTCGGCTTGGCTCGCTCGAGCCTCGTGAGTCGCTCCGAGCTCGAGCCGACACGTGAGCCTCAAACTTTTTTAGCCCTAGATCCAAATAACATTGACCAATAAATTTGAGTAAGAGAGATAGAAGTTATCTAGCGATTTGAACTGTTAGTTTTGAGGGTATACTATATATGGTTGTAATTTGTTTGGTGGATTTAGGGGAGGTTATGAGTATGGGACCATTTGGTTGTGTGGGTTTTGCAAAGTTGAAATTGGTGAATTATGGGTATAGATAAGTTTGAGCATCAACAAATATTGTGATTGGTGATGACTCTAAAACATCCTTCTGGGATAGTGCCTAGGCTGGTGGGATGAGGGCCAAGGATCTAGCACCTCGCTTATTTACCATATCAAGAAATAAGAGAAAATCATTGGCATTTGTGGTAAGAAACACTGTCTAGAGCACCGATCTTGATTTGCTTGACAGATCAATTTCATCTCATCATATTCATGAGTTCTACACTCTCTGGTCCCATGTCCAAAAGATCCAACCTCGACTAGGGAATGAAGATGTCGTTAACTGGAAATTCATCGCAAACCATTGCTTCACAGTAAAATCGACATATCAGGCCTAGTTCTTCGAATCGACATGCACAATTTTTGACCTGTTCATCTGGAAGGTCTGGATGCCCCCTAAGTGCAAGTTTTTCAGTTGGTTAGCTATCCAAAATCGAATTTGGACAACCGATCGTTTAGTAGCCAAAAATTGGCACCATGCACCAACTTGTGTTCTATGCGCCCTGGATCTGGGATACATCTTTTCGTTGAATGTCGGTTCACTTCCAGGGAGAGATCGGCCATGTTTTCGGGATGCAATAGGAAAGGCCTTAGATCGTTGTTGATTCTAGTGATCTGGTTAATCTGGCGGGAAAGAAATGCAAGAATCTTTGATCACATATTCTCGAGTTGCTAGCAAAACGTTGCAAACATTAAATATGAGGCGGTGACCTAAAAGCTGGCAGGGGCCAGACACTTGACAACTCACTTATCTTGTTGTCTTAGATGTTTTCTTAATTGCCCTATTACCATGTTATATTCCTTCTTATCAATATATTACGCAGATCTCCTGCACGTTTCTAAAAAGTCTAAATATTAAAGTCCATCTTTTAAATAACGCCTTGTGAAGCAATATAGTTTGTTGTTATATGAACTCCAATTTGTATAGTACTCTTATTGTTGGTTGTTAGGTAATATGTTATTATGTTTGTGGCGCTTGAGCTATATAGATGGCTCATGTGTGCGCTCTTTGTCATTGAGTTATATTAATGGTGCTTGAGCTACATAGGTGGCACATGCACACTCTTTGCTAGGGATTTTGGCTGTGTTCGCTGCGGCTTAAAGCCGTACTGTTACGGCTGTTTGTACTGCTGCAGCTGCAATCAGTAGAGACAAAATACTGTAGAAGCCGCAGCCGCAGCCGGATTAAAGCCGCTTTAAGCCGCAGCGAACACAGCCTTTTTTCACTTGTTCTTTTGCTTGCATAGTTTCTATTTATACGCTAGGTCATATCATAGATGATCTATTTTGTGAAACTTAACAATACAAAAGCTACAAGTAACTTAAGGGATCGTTTGGATGCGTGGGTATTGAAGAGATTTGAGGGAAATATACCCCTGCTAGTCAATCTAGATGCCAAGAGAGAAAGTGAATTAGTCCAATCTAAAATTTCTCTCAACAATTAAATATGATAAGCTCACTTTAACCCTTATACATATTAGTGATTCCTATTCTACGCACAAAGTTTTGCATCCTAAGTTTCGGTTCTACTCTACAATGGAAAATCTAGAAATAAAGACACATCAAAATAATTGCACAAATATAAATGAATAAAGTAAAGAGAGGGATAGAAAACACGATTATGTTTTTCTAAGGTATCCATGAGTTACACTGCTCACAATTTTTTATTGAAGCACACACGTAAGGGGTATATGATAAATTGGATTATAACGATCATATCCCTCTTGGATTTTTTTCAGACTAGCAATTCTGGACTGTGCTAGTTCAGAGTTCAGAAGCGGCAGTACAGATATCAGAAATACTCTATCTTTTTATAGAAAATTCTCCAATTCTTTACCAAGAATCAGATTAATCCCCAGCAAGTGCGGTTGTTTTAGGTGCGTTTGGTTGCAATGACAGGACAGGATGGGATGAGACGATCCCTCAAATTAGGTTGTTTGGTTCTAGGTCAAGGGTTGGGACAGTACTATCCAGTGTTGTCCCCTGTTATCCCTCAAAATTGGAGGGACGAGAGAGGACGTCAGGGGACGATCCCGTTCTAGCTGTCCCACAACCAAACACACCTCTTGTGATGGGATGGGGCACAGACCCAACCCAGGTACTAGATGCAAAGTTTCTCGACGAGAATTGCCACAACGAGCAGCGAGGCGCACAGATTCTCCGGCTCCCAACTAAATTTATCATGGCCTCCAAATGCAAAATCAGATTCTCCACGGCAGCCGTGTACGTATACGGGTCCGCCGGCGGAGACCAAAAATTCCAAGGCCTCGCGTGCCTCGCCCGCATGCCGCAACTGGCGACACACTGGCAGGTACGCCCACATGTCATGCACAAGCACAAATTTACATATATACGGGCCCGTACGTCATACACGCGCCGCGTCGCCATCATGTACAGTCCCCCCTGCTGCAGATGAAGCCCATGCCGCGTCATCGCCTTCCGGTCCCGCACGTCGAGGTCAAGACGGGCTGTCGAGCGTCCCTGTGCCATCCGATCACGATCGAACGGCTGTGTAGCACCCGAACCAGATAAAGCGAGCCCCCAACAACGCAACACACCGATCCCAATTCCCATCCCACCCCCGCACCCACCGTGGCCCGAGTAGCCGTGGCCGCCGCGGCAGGCCGGCAGCGCCCTCCCGGCGGTGAGCGCAGCCCGGCGCGCGCGTCGCGGCCACCGCCGCGCTCGAAGCGCCCAGATCTAGGGCCTAGCGGCCCCCCTCCTCCATGGCGCGGCGACTGCCGTTGTGGACAGCGCTGCTCCTCCCCTTCCTCCTCACCGGCGTTGGTACCGCCGCCGCCGCATCCCCGCCCCACGATGAGTGCCCGGTGCCTACTATCGTGGAATCCGTTCTTGGTACTCGAGACACGTGCTCGACGCTGGATCTTGGCAACCCGGTCGGCGTCGTGGAGGTAAGATATTTGCAAGGTTGTGATAAAATAGCCAAAGAACTGTATGTATGCGAATTTGTTCGTTCCATTACCATACCGTGTGTTCCCATGTTGGAGCAATTGTGGTGCGTGATGAAGTGGAAACTAGCAAATGGTTTGTGATGCGAATTGTTTGTCATGAAAAGTTGGGTTTGCTAAGTTAGAACGGGGGGAATCTCGTCTACGATTCACAGCTATTATTTTGGTGGTGGTTCTCAGGTTATGTGTAAATACTTGCTTCTGTTCATTGGTTTAGGCTTCGAGCAGCTATTCCTATATAGTTTCGACTTTCTCCCACCTGAGCATAAGGGTTTTCCACCAATTGTACTTGTAAAATTTGAATCTGACTGATTTGTATCCTTTCAGGGGGATGAGTTCACCTTAGCAACGGCAGTTAATCTTCTTCATGCAAACAAGGATGACTATATTGCTGTACTTTTCTATGCCTCGTGGTGCCCATTCTCACAAGAATGCAAACCAAATTTCGAGACACTGGCCTCCTTATTCCCAACCATTCGACATTTTGCATTTGAGGAATCTGCAATTAGGCCAAGGTTTGTCCTTGTACAGTGTAAAGAAAAAAAAATCATTTCTTATTACAATACATATATTTTGGTGGAATACTAATCTGATGCTGGAACTGCAGCATAATTTCAAGATACGGCATCCATGGTTTCCCAACACTCTTTCTCTTGAATTCAACCATGAGAGTACGGTATCATGGACCAAGGACTGTTAAACCACTTGCAGCTTTCTATACTGATGTCTCAGGTGTGTTACTTTTTCCTTATTGGACGACTCTTGTTCTCTTTTATTGGGAATGATTTTAGTAGCACGATTGCTATAAGTCACACATTCAGCAACTAATCCATGTATGATTGTGAGACTGGCTTTTTCCAGCTTGCTTGTGGTTTTCATTTTCCAGAAATCTTAACCTTGTTCTTGGTGGTTACTATACTTCAAGTCATTTACGGAAGATAAATTAATGTGGTGAAGGTATCAATGCCTCGGTCAATGTCAAGTCAACTGCAGGGGAGACCATAGTACATCCCTTGCACGATATTGAGCGTAAAAAGGATGCTGAACAGGAAAATTGCCCGTTTTGGTGGGCTCGGTCGCCAGAGAAAATACTTCAGCAGGATACTTATCTAGCATTGGCGACCGCATTTGTTATTTTGAGGATGCTGTATCATCTTTTTCCAAAGATAGATTCCTTTGCTAGATGGGCGTGGAGGAGGCATAATCTGTTTGCAAACTTGATGGGGGCACATGAATATTTCCTCACCTACCTTGAGCAAGGAAGACAGAAGTTTCATCGGCTATACCCTTCAAGTTCGAAGCGAGGAAATCTGCAGGAGGGGGCAATGAACGCTACCGCTTGGGCCTCCAAATCATTAGCATCTGTTTCGATTGGAGAACCAAGTGCGATTGGAAGGACAAACTCTACCAGTGAGCTTAGATGAAGTGTAACCCTTTTTTTTTTCTCCACAGAGATATATGTACAGTACAGTAGAGCGATCAGGATATGGACACCCAGAATCTGTTGTAACGGCTGTATTACTCTTTGTATCCTCTCCTCCTTAGAATAAGTATTGTTGGGGACTTGTTCTCAAGTGCTATGAATTAAGAACAAGGCAACACAAAAAAGTTAATGATTAATGCCCTTCGTCCTTCGGAGCATTATCTCCCTTAGGATATAATGATCTTCAGACGAAGGTTATGAAGGACGTACCTTCGACATTACAGTATATTTCAATGAAAGGAGAAGCATATGAGACATGAGACATAACGTAAATAATCATATGTCATCAATAATTTCATTTAATCATATAGTCATGAATGCACTAGAACAATATTGAATTACATTTTTACCTTCGGCTTGACAGAAGGCAAAAATCCAAGCGTGACGCGCGAGTGAATACAAGTCAGCGTGACCAGTACGGGGGTATTGTTCATCTATTTATAGACACAGGGCACAGCCTGTGACGAATTACAATTATGCCCCTCATAAAAGTTTACAACATTGACTCAGACCTTCATGGATTAAAAGGTCATTCTATTTCTATGTCGGTTTGTAATGCCGAAGCTTCATGAAAAGGAACCTTCGGTCGACAACTTCAGCCGAAGCTGCTTCTTCCCGTAAGACCTTCGGCGCAACGAAGCATGGCCCCAACAGTAGCCCCTTTCGTGGTGCTAGATCGTTTTTCGTAACGAGCTTGACCCGTGAAAAAAGCCTCTCAAGCTTCGGGAAGCCGAAGGTCCAAAAAACACCTTCCCTGAGCTCGTTGTCGAGAAACGATCCAGTTTCCGAGCGCGTGCCAGACCCACTTTGCAGAGTTACTGTTTGGTCTCTGCGGTCCACCGCGCAGCGAGTGCTAGTGACTGTCCGCCTGGTGTAAAAATCCTGGCGCTTCGCCTTCTTACCTGCAGCACTATATAAACAGACAGGTAGGTGTGAAGTTACCACGACATTCATTGCTATTTGCACTGTTTTGCTGCCAAAATTTTTAACCATAGCCGAAGCTTGACACTCAGAATTGAACGAAGGTCCAACTCGAAGTCTGCTTCGTCAGAAGGAAAGGCTTCGGGAGAAAAAAGTATTCAATTTCTACAAACTCATAATCAAATGGCCAGGGTGCGATCTACCGCCAGAGTTGAGCGTGAAGGAGACGAAGCTGAAGGTTCGGAGACTGTTCCCATCTCCGAAGCAATGCAACGATCCGGACTGGTAACCGCAGAAGAAATCCCCGCTGCTGAAGCAGACCCGACAACCGCCGGAGAAGAAGAGAACATTGAAGAAACTGATCCCGAAGATGATTATCGCATTGCCATGCCCAGCAAGCCCAACCACTTAGACTTCGGAAAGTCGACCATTTCGAAGGCTGATCTCTCCAAGATGGTAAAATCTGGTTATTTCAGTGAAAATCAGAAGAAGCTACTTCGCTTCGGGGGAGAAGAAACTACCCCGAAGCCAGAGAAGGATGAGATAGTTATTTTCAAGAGCTTTTTAAAGGCTGGGCTGAGATTCCCCCTTCATGGAATTATTGCAGATGTATTGAAGACGTTTGGTATTTACTTTCATCAGTTGACTCCTAACGCTATCGTTAGGCTTAATGTCTATATCTGGGCCCTCCGAAGCCAGGCAGTGGAGCCGTTTGCCGACAGCTTTTGTCGAGTCCATGAACTGCATTACCAGACAAAAGCCAGAAAAGATGGATTACATGATAACTTTGGTTGCTACAATTTTGCCTACCGGAAAACCACAAAGTTTCCTGTTATTAGCTACCGAAGCAAATGGCCGGCAGGCTGGAAGTCTGAGTGGTTTTATGTGAAAGTTGACGAAGACAAAGAGAAGTTGGTACAAAGCCCACTTGAATTAATCTTCGGAGAAACAAGACCGCGATGCCACATGACATTAGAAGGTCCCACCTGGGCTGCACTGGGTGAGTTTAAAATTATTTCAGAGCATATTAGTACCAGGGATCTGGTTCAAGAGTTCTTGGCCTTCAGGGTTTTCCCTACTCTAAAAGAATGGGAAATGCCGAAGCTAGAGGGGGAGAAGAAGGAAGGAGAACTTGTCCGGCTTCCTTACCATTTCAAGTTCAAGAAATACTTTAAAAAACCTTGCCAAGAGTGGCTGGACACAGTTGAGGTAATGTGTAATGAAATTCTTGGGAATTATTCAAAAAAAGAAGATCAACTGATGACTGCGGCCTTCGGCACCCGTCCGAAGCGAAGGCTGAACCGAGTGTTTGATGCCCTGGGTTTCGAGTACCCTGACTATGAACGGTTGAACAAGGGTGCTGAGGGCCAAAAAAGAAAAAGAGTGGCCGAAAGTTTGAACAAAGATGAGGAAGGACCACCAAAAGAGAAGAAAATTTCAAAGAAGAGAAAAATATCATCTCCAAAGCGAAAATTATCCGATGAAGAGGGGACTCCTGCACCACCCTCTACCAGCGACGTGGAGGAAATCTTAAAGGTAATGACTGAACCCCTGCCCGTGAAGCTAAGTCCATTAGGGCCTCAACTGACGAAGCTTTTCCGAAAGGTGGAGAAGCCGGAAAAAACGAAGATATCCAAAACAAAGAGGCAAAGAATTATTGCAGTGACCGAAGTTATCGACAAGACGCCACCGAGGGCTTCAACTCGGAAAACGCCAGCGGTTGAGGGCACAACAAATGTCGAAGTCGCACCTTCGGAGGTCGCGGCTACCGAAGCCGCTTCAGCCGAAGATTTGAACTTGGAAACTACAATTGAAGACATCGACAAAATTTTGCTAGACATGGCCGCAGAAGAAGCTGCCACTGCTGCTGAAGAAACCATGGCCACAGTGCCTGGAAAGGGAAAGGAAATAGCCGAAGATACTTCGTAAGACGAAGCCTACATATTTCAAAATTTAGTTGGGCATGAACTGTCGAAGGCCGAAATAGAAGAGCTTAAAGACTATGCCAAATCTTGCGGATATAAGCCAGGAGCTCTTCTTTTCGGAGGTGTCGACGATGAAAAATTAGGCTGCATCCGAGATCAAACTGGAGCTAAGGTCATCGGTACTCTATCAAAGAGTATCGGTTTTCCGAAGCTAGAAACAGATATCAGCCGCTACCGACGACAACATATCGTTGGTAGCTTATTTTATTCCAATTTCAAGGTAAACAACTTTTCTCTGACTTTTATTGTTTTTAATAATGAAAATGTTCCTAACGAAGGCTGTTTATGTGCAGAGCATGCTACTGAGCAAAGCTTTGAAGATGCAGCAAGATCTAGAGGATAAAAAACACGAAGCTATAATTGAAAATTTAGAGAGCAAAATAAAAGAACAATCAGCTATTATTGAAAAGAAAGACTTCGAACTCCAATCAACTGAAGGCTTGTTGGCAGAAACTGAAGCTAAAGTAGCAGAATTGAATTCGAAGCTTCTCTGCCAATCAAAACAATTTGAACAAGAGAAGATAGAGCTTAATTCGAAACTTGAAGCCGAAGTCCAAGCCAACTCAGACTTGAAGAAATCATTAACAAGCCTTCAAGACAAATGCTTGAAATTTAGCAACAACTGTATTCAACAATTAAAAAGATCTTTTATTTAGTTGGAGCCAGCAGTGGAAAGTTCGCCCCTTCAGCTGAAAATTTGCCAAGAACCTTCGAACATATTGAAGCTGAAATTGATGAGCTTGACGAAGTTATAGCCGGGCACGGTGACTTCTGTGCCTGGGTAGCTTCTCGGGGCACTGCTGCAGCGTTCCTGAAGGCCGGCTGTGATCATGGAAAAATCGTCAACAGACCCAATTTCACTCTATCTTCGTCAATGCTAGACGATATCCCTGATCTCGCCCGAAGCATTTCAAACAGATTTATAAAAATGATATGGACAAAAGGCGGACGAGAGAAGGCTGGAGACGAAGCTCGAAGTCATCTTGAACCAGTAAGAAATGATACCTTGTGCTTACCTTCTCCTTCACACTTGATTTTTACTCGTAATACCTTGATTCATGTAGGATGACGAAGCTGAAGGTGATGCTTAAAAAATATGCCACCGAAGCTGAAGCTCGGTGAAGATCAGTAGGAGTACTCTGTAGAAAAAACTCGATAGACTTTTGTAACAACTTTTGTAAATACAGCTAAACTGTTCTTAATGAACTTTGTCCATTCCTTGTAATATATCCTTACCCTTCCATTGAGGTGCTTTGATGTGGACGAAATTAGTATTTTGAGCCGAAGGCGAAAAAACACCTTCCCTTCTTTTCGTACACAACGAAGCATAAAAGACCGCTTCTTCTTTATTGCCAAAACCTCTCTTTTTTATACACAACGAAGCATAAAAGACCGCTTCTTCTTTTTTGCCGAAACAACCACTTATGCCATGAATGAATGTTTATGAATGCAAATGCTATGATGCAATGTGATGTGCGAATGAATGTCCAAACACATATCCGAAGCCATACCCTCAGGCATTATTTCCTTAGAAACAATCACACATTAGCTCTGCATTCCCTTAGGAACGACTTTGGAGCTTCTTCGCCTTTTACTTTCGGCGGAATCAGCGTTGACTTTTCGCTGTAAGCTCTGCATTCCCTTAGGAACGTCTTTGGAGCTTCTTCGCCTTTTACTTTCGGCGGAATCAGCGTTGACTTTTCGCTGTAAGCTCTGCATTCCCTTAGGAACGTCTTTGGAGCTTCTTCGCCTTTTACTTTCGGCGGAATCAGCGTTGACTTTTCGCTGTAAGCTCTGCATTCCCTTAGGAACGTCTTTGGAGCTTCTTCGCCTTTTACTTTCGGCGGAATCAGCGTTGACTTTTCGCTGTAAGCTCTGCATTCCCTTAGGAACGTCTTTGGAGCTTCTTTGCCTTTTACTTTTTCGGCACTCGATGGTGCGTTCTCAGCTTTTACATTTACATTCTTTGGGGGATTTTGCTCTTATAAAACTAAAAAGGAAATTACATATGGTGGCCCCATTAAAAACCTTTCTCCCCCTTTAGAAAGGAAAAGGGTGCCATGAAAAAGAAAAGAAAAAACATAAAAAGTTACATCAAATTATACATAATATCGCCGAAGCTCATCTGCGTTCCAAGATCTTGGAATGTCGTTGCCGTCCATGTCCTTCAATCTGTACGAACCAGGCCTTGACGAAGATACTACTAAGAAAGGTCCTTCCCATTTCAACTGTAACTTGCCCACTGTGTCTGGGTTGGCCACTCTCCGAAGCACCAAGTGTCCCGGTTCAATATTCTTGAGTCGAACTTTTCTATCTCGCCATTTGACTGTTTCGGCCTGGTATTTATTGATATTTTCCACAGCTTGAAGCCTGATCCCTTCTAAAGCATCTTTTTCCACAAAACAAGCATCTTCAGGGCCTAATTCTGCCGAAGCTACTACTCTTATTGATCCAGTTTTAGCTTCTTCCGGAGTTATTGCTTCGTCACCGAATAATAACTTGAATGGAGTGAAGCCTGTAGATCTTGATGTTGTTGTATTGTGGCTCCACACCACTTTGGTTAACTGATCTGGCCACTTTCCCCTAGGTTGATTGAAGATTAACTTCATTATTCCTGTCATTATAATGCCGTTGGCCCTTTCAACGAGCCCATTTGACTCCGGATGTCTGACTGTTGCAAAATGGATCTTCGTTCCAATTTGATCACAGAAATTTCTGAAAGCTTCGGAGTCAAAATGCGTTCCATTATCCACAGTGATGGCCTTCGGTACCCCGAAACGACAAACAATATTCTGCCAGAAAAACTTTTGGACAGTGGCCGAAGTTATTGTGGCTAATGGCTTCGCCTCAATCCATTTAGAAAAATACTCCACAACCACTATAACATATTTTAGATTCCCTTGAGCCGGTGGTAATGGACCTAACAAGTCAAGGCCCCACCTTTGCAATGGCCAGATGGGTTGTATCAGCTGTGTCAAAGACGAAGGTTGCTTTTGATCTCTTGCACATTTCTGACAACCTTCGCACTTTTGAACTAACTCCGCTGCATCCGAAGCTGCCTTCGGCCAATAAAACCCTTGGCGGAAAACTTTTCCAAGTAACGGCCTAGATCCAATGTGGGATCCACACAGGCCTGCATGTATTTCTTTCATCAACTCTATACCTTCGGTTCTAGATAAACACTTGAGCAGCGGAGCGCAAACTCCATGTTTGTATAACTCCCCTTCTATCATGACATATGGACGAGCTCTTGCCTCTATCCTTTTATTATAGGCTTCGTCATCTGAAAGGAATTTACCCTGAAGGTAAGAGATGATCTCAGTTCTCCAATCTTCGCTATAAACAGGAGATATGTTGAGGACTGCTCTTTCAAGAAGCTCCACTGAAGGTGCCTTTATTGTTTCGAAGAATACATCCGAAGGTAACGGCAGCCCCTGTGCTGCTGACTTAGCTAACAAATCAACATGCTCATTTTGTCCTCGAGGGATATTTTTGACAGAAAATCCTTCGAAGGAAGCTTCGATTCTTCGGACCGTGTCTAGATATTTTTCAAGCTTCGGATCTTTAGCCTTGCAACTTTTGTCGATATGGCCCGAAACAACCTGGGAATCAGTTTTAAGAATCGCCCTTCTGATCCCCATTGCCTTTAATTTCCGAAGGCCCAGGAGCAGGGCTTCGTACTCAGTAATATTGTTTGTACAGCTGAAATCAAGTCTTGCCGCATAACAAGTTTTAACCTTGGAAGGTGAGATCAACACAGCAGCCGCTCCTGCTCCGAAGGTTCCCCAAGAACCATCACAGAATACTGTCCACACTTCGGCATCTTTATTTGCTTCTTCATCCTGAGCCCCTGGCGTCCAATCGGCAATGAAATCTGCCAACGCTTGAGACTGGATCGAGGATCTATGCACATAATCAATGTAAAATTCATTGAGCTCTGCAGCCCATTTTCCAATCCGTCTAGTAGCTTCTCTATTTCTCATGATATCCTTCAACGGCTGCGAAGAAGGAACAACAATATTGTATGCTTGAAAATAATGCCGAAGCTTCCTGGATGCCATTAAGACGGCATATAATACCTTCTCCAGTTCCGTATAATTTTTCTTTGATACACTAAGGACTTCAGATACAAAATATACTGGAACCTGCTTCTTGACTTGGCCATCAAGCTTCTCCTGGACAAGTGCTGCACTTACTGCCGAGTACGAAGCTGCCACATATAACAACAAAGGAGCCCCTGGCGTTGGTGGAGTTAATGTTGTTAGATCTATCAAATATTGCTTCATCTCTTCGAAGGCTTTTTGTTGGCTTGGTCCCCATTGAAAGACTTCAGCTGACTTCAGCACCTCGAAGAATGGTAAATTTCTTTCTGCTGATCTGGATATGAATCTATTGAGGGATGCCAGCCTTCCTGTCAATCTTTGGGCCCCCTTTCTTGTAGTTGGTGGCTCCATTCGAAGTATAGCTTCAATTTTATTTGGATTAGCTTCGATTCCCTTTGTTGAAACCAAGCATCCAAGAAATTTCCCCTTCTTTACTCCGAAGACACATTTTTCTGGATTCAGCTTCAAACCAGCTTGTCTGAAACTGGCGAAGGTCTCCTGCAAATCAGCAATATGATTTTCCTGCTTCGTGCTTTTTACAATGATGTCATCAACATAAGTTAGCACATTTCTGCCTATCTGAGACTGGAGGACCTTCGCAGTCATTCTGCTGAAACTTCCTCCAGCGTTTTTGAGCCCCTCAGGCATCCGAAGATAGCAATATGTGCCACTTGGGGTTATGAAGCTAGTCTTCGGCTCATCTTCCTTCTTCATCCAGATTTGGTGATAGCCTGAGTAACAATCTAGCAGACTCATGAGCTCTGAAGAAGCTGCTGCATCAACTAGAGAGTCTATTCTTGGCAATGGGAATTCGTCCTTCGGACAAGCCTTGTTGAGATCTGTGAAATCGATACACATTCTCCACTTGCCATTGGCTTTCTTTACCATAACAGTGTTAGCTAGCCATTCTGGATACTTTACTTCTCTGATAACTCCTGCACTGAGGAGTCTTTTTACTTCATTGCGAGCCCCTTCGGCCTTGTCATCAGACATTTTCCGAAGCCTCTGCTTTCGGGGTCTGAAGGATGGGTCAACATTGAGCGAGTGTTCAATAACATCCCGATTTACTCCACAGAGATTATTAGCTGACCATGCAAAAACATCTTTGTTGTTGAACAAAAACCTTATCAAGGTTTTCTCCTGGTCTTCGGATAATTGCGAGCCCAACAGCACCTTCTGCTCTGCTATGTCCTCACACAAGAGCATGGGCTTCGGCTGATCTGCTGAAGCTGCTTTCTCCCTTCTGAATTTGTACTGTTCACAAGCTTCAGCTCCATCTATGTTATGGATTGCTTTGGAGTCAGTACAGCTTCCTTCAGCCCTTCTAGCAACTTCCTGGCTTCCATGAATAGCAATAGGCCCTTGGTCCGAAGGTATCTTCATGCAGAGGTAAGCTGGGTGAAGAATTGCTTCGAAGGCATTGAGAGTACCGCGACCAATGATAGCATTGTAAGGATACTCCATGTCAACAATATCAAACACAATTTGCTCAGTCCTTGTGTTGTTAACAAATCCGAAGGTTACTGGCATGGTAATCTTCCCAAGTGCTGCGATCTGCCGTCCTCCGAAGCCACAAAGAGGGTGCGTAGCATCATGGACCTTGTCTTCGGGCTCTTGCATTTGTCTGAAGGCCTTAGCAAATATGATATCAGCTGCACTGCCTGTATCAACTAAGACATTGTGGACCAGAAATCCTTTGATCACACAAGAGATAACCATGGCATCATTGTGAGGATAATCCTTACGCTGAAGGTCTTCCTGAGAGAAAGTGATTGGAATGTGGGACCATTTTGACTTGATGAAGGGTCCCTGTACTCCAACATGCTGCACCCTTCTCTGAGCCTCCTTCTTTTGCTTCTTGTTAGCCGGCTCTGAGCAAGAACCGCCTGTTATCGGGAGCACCAGCTTCGAAGCCGAAGCAGCTTCAGCTTGATTGTTGAACGAAGCCATCAGCTCAGAAAAGTGGAAGTGAGTTCACCGGAGGTGGGCGCCAATGTTGGGGACTTGTTCTCAAGTGCTATGAATTAAGAACAAGGCAACACAAAAAGGTTAATGATTAATGCCCTTCGTCCTTCGGAGCATTATCTCCCTTAGGATATAATGATCTTCAGACGAAGGTTATGAAGGACGTACCTTCGACATTACAGTATATTTCAATGAAAGGAGAAGCATATGAGACATGAGACATAACGTAAATAATCATATGTCATCAATAATTTCATTTAATCATATAGTCATGAATGCACTAGAACAATATTGAATTACATTTTTACCTTCGGCTTGACAGAAGGCAAAAATCCAAGCGTGACGCGCGAGTGAATACAAGTCAGCGTGACCAGTACGGGGGTACTGTTCATCTATTTATAGACACAGGGCACAGCCTGTGACGAATTACAATTATGCCCCTCATAAAAGTTTACAACATTGACTCAGACCTTCATGGATTAAAAGGTCATTCTATTTTTATGTCGGTTTGTAATGCCGAAGCTTCATGAAAAGGAACCTTCGGTCGACAACTTCAGCCGAAGCTGCTTCTTCCCGTAAGACCTTCGGCGCAACGAAGCATGGCCCCAACAAGTATATCCATGGTTTTGCACCTTTTTTTGTTGTTACATCCCAATTCTTTGGAGGAGTAAAGTTTCTGGTGTATTGAGTAGTGTCTTGTGTTCTGAAATTTGAAATATGTACCAGTATGTTGGAGCCTTGGAGGGCATCACAATAGGATATTGTCACTTTCTGCTGTCATGCCGTCCTTGGTCTGTCATAGAAATTAGCAATTTAGGTGTTTAGGGTTTAGGAATGGTAATGGGATCTCTTGCCGGCGGTAATGATTACTGGCTGTAATTAGATTGGATAGTACTCTCTCCGTTCTTTTTTATTTGTAACGGTTTATTGTAAAAATAAACTAGCGAACAATAAATATTTAAGAACGGAGGTTGTACTATCGGAAAGAGTTTTACTAAACAAAAGTATTTATTACCTTCTATAATCCGTTTGTGTTACATTTCTGTGAACCAAACACCACCTTAATGTTGATATCAAATAAGAATTCCCGTTATGCTATATACTGCATAGATACAGATACTCTTTTGAGCCTTATCTACCACTCAATATCTTTTTTCTTTTTGTTCTATCTCGATAGTAGTCGACAGTATTGAACTCAAGCATCACACATGCATCGTCATCAACCAGCCCCCCTTCCAGATCATTCATTGGAGGCCATTCAGTTTTTAGGTAGCTATAGGAGAAGAATACATAGAGCTAGGATGTGGGAGATGCTAGAGGACAAGAGTGCAAGCAGTGTGTATGAGCTCAATGCCATCGAGGAGTGACGTGAGGTGGACCAGAGATAGGGTGGTGTGTGGAAAAGAGTAGGGGGAGAGAGGCGGTCGACAAGCTTGCGTATAAGCTTGATGCTAGTCTACTGTGGTGGGATGTGATATAAATGGTCCTATAAGACCATCTAGGGATGTCATTTGAATATTCTTGTATTATCTAAGGGTCACAATATTAGATGTTTTCAGATTTCATAGTTAAGTGAATTATATAGTCAATGTTCGCTATGTTATGGGGTTATGTAGGTTTTTTAATATGCCATGTTGGCAAAAACCACTTTTAAAACTGCCTTAGAGAACTATTTAAATATTTTTTAATAATTTAAGGTGCGGAATACTGATTTTATAGGTGAATGAAAGCATCTAGGTTTTCACTAATGTGTGTTTTGAAGAGCCAACTTAAGTTAGGTCACAATGACGATAATTAGTTGGACAATCAATGATTTTCGTGTCGGTTTTTAAAGGATGCATGACAAGGTTAAAGATAGACTAGTTTTAAGTGTCCAATAAAGATCAAAGACACGTATTGTAGGACTTTGTTTTTCTTTTAACCATGCTATAAACGAGGGTATGAACTAGTGTCTTTAGCTCTAAGTAGCACATATGAGGCACAAAAGTAGTTTAGAACAAACATCATTCATAAAGTTTTTAAATTTGAAAGTGTTTGGAAGGTTTTATAGGCATCGCACCCTGAGAATTAGGATATCGGACTAATGGAGATGGTATGACACCACCACGTGGAATGCCAGTGAAAGCGTGTTCGGTGGACCCTGTGAAGAAGATCGTCATACCATTGTAGATGAATTCGAAGGTTTGCAAAATCATGCCAGAGAGCTTCAATGTGTTGAACTGGTCCAATGGGATCGTCAGACCATATGGTGCAACTACAACAATTAGGTTCTTACTACAATAGCATTAGACCCTACGAATAAGGTGACTGTCAGATCATTGAGTCTCGATCTGACGCTCTCTAGAGAGTGACCAGAGAGGTCTGGCGAGTGTCGGACTGGTCCGACGAAAGGGTATTTGTACGCTCTATGCAGTATACTCTAACTATGTCTGACACAGAAAGGACACATTGACCGTTGTATCAAGGCATACCAAGGAGAACGGTGTTAGGGCGAAGGCGAACACGCTACCCTTCGCTCGATGCCTTCGTCGCCTCGTCACTTCGACGAAGACTACATCCACAGAACACGCCCAAACAAGCTGAAGGCGTCGATTGGATGAAGACCGGTGCGGTCCCCCTTTGTCCTCTCTGTTGCAAGACGAGGGCTCTGTCGAAGTCTACAAGTCTCACGTCGTCACCGCCCTGGGAGGCCCATGCGGGATTCGGCCCACAGTAACGGGCCCCGTGAGGATAAGTGTATTACGGGCCACGTTTGTAATAGCCTTTACTGTAATGACTGTCTATAACCTCCCCTAGTGGGAATATTTTGGGGATAAACCGGGTACTCGAGAGTATAAATGTCTTTGACAAGGGATGAGTGGCTACTCGAGTGCCTATAAATACCCCGTACAGTGCCCTCACAAGGGTAGATTAACAAAGCTTTTGCCATCCCACGACAAACTTTGCAAATACTCTTTCCACTTTCCTGTTGGATCTACTTGCCCAGGGGAGCAAGTACCAACATTTGGCATCCATCGTTCGTGCTACGAAAAACAACCCACGATGGCCCCCAAGCGAGCTAGTTCGAAGGCAGCCCCATCCATCGACGAAGCAGCGAAGGCAGCGCTACTGGCGGAGAAAAAAGGCAAGGCCCTCGCGGACAACACCCCCAAGAGGCCTTCGAAGATAAACTGTCAGCAAAAGACAGCGCCAAGACTATCCCACCCCCGAAGGCACCCTACGCACCTACAGCTCCGGAGGCGTACCGCAAGCACCACCACCAGGCTTCGCTCCACCAGAGGGCGAAGACGCAATAGAAGACGACAAAGTTATCAGTATCTCAGCCGAAGACCAGCTACAGCTGCGGGTCCTGCGCATAAAAAACCACAACCTTCAAAAGCAGAAAGAAGTCCTCGAGGCCAAGCGCCAACATGTCACCGTGCAGGCCAAGGTGCGCCAGATGATACAAGACGAGGAGTAGAGAGCTCGGGAGCTAGAGCAAGAAATCGCGCTCATGCAGGGCGAGGGCCAGTACAATCTGTAGCATGGACTACCCCTCCAGCAGCGCGTCTAAGGCGGAGATCTATTCATACCACAGCGTGGCCCCTTCATTCCGCACGCCACAACTTTCCAAGGGATCAACTACCTCGATGAGCGAAGCCCCTTGACTCCACAACTCCAAGCATCGCCTTGGCCCGCCAACTTCAGGGCTGGCACCTACCCCAAATACAACGACAGTACTGACCCGGCACAATACATCATGAGCTACCAGGTTGCCATCGCATCATCCGGAGGGGATGACGCCACAATGGCCAAACCTTTCATCATCGCGCTCGAAGGCCCGACCTTGACTTGGTACACCAGGTTATCGCCACTGTCCATTGACTCCTAGAAAGGACTCCGCGACAAGTTCCTGCTCAACTTTCAAGGGTATCGACCTGATACCGACGCCCTGGCCGAGTTATCCCTCTGCAAGCAGCAAGAGAAGGAAACCCTTCGCGAGTACTACAGAAAATTCCTGACCTTTGAAAGGGAAATGTGCCCTTGGGCCATTTCTATAATTGTTTTGGTGATTAAGTGTCCAACACAAATGTTTTGAACTCTTATGTGCTAAACAAGCAAAAGGTGCAAATCAAAGACAAGGTATGTTTCTAGACTTAGTGAATTGTTTTTGAGTACTAACATGGTTATCTAAGTGCTAGAAACAGTGCCAAAGAGAGAAGAAATGAATTGGAAAAGAGTTGGGCCTAGCACACCGGACTGTCCGGTGGTGCACCGGACAGTGTCCGGTGGTACACCAGACAGTGTCCGGTGCCCCAGGCAAGCCTCCGGTGAAGTAGCCGGTCTCGGGAAGCGACACAGGCGTACGACTATAATTCATCGGACACTGGTGGTGCACAGGACTATCCGGTGAGTCATCCGCGGCGAACTCGTCGCTCTCGGGAAAAGCAACGGGACGACGCAGCTATAATTCAATGGACTATCCGGTGATTCACCGAACTGTCCGGTGAGCCAACGGTCGCCATCGCCAACGGTCGGCCGTGCAATCTGCGGGCGACACGTGGACTGCTCCAACGGTCAGTTGGTGCACCGGACAATGTCCGGTGCGCTAATCAGCCCAGAGGAGCAATGGTCGGATATGCCTAATTTGGAAGGAGATCACACACCGGACACTCTACATGACCTGTCCGGTGCGCCACTCGACAGAAGGCAAGGATAGCCTTCCATATTGATCTCCAATGGCTCCTAGCTGCCTCGGGGCTATAAAAGGGACCCCTAGGCGCATGGAGCAGAACACCAAGCACTCTCTAAGCATACTAAGACATCCAGACTCCGCTCCCATGCTTTTGATTCATCGTGTTAGTGATTTGAGCTCCATTCGAGTTGTGAACTCCCTGTGTTGTCCTTTGAGCTCAAGTCTTCACTTGTGTGCATGGTTGTGCTACGTATTTGAGTCTTGTGTGTGTTGCTCTCCTAACCTTACTCTCGTGCTTTCTTTGTGATCTCTATTGTAAGGGCGAGAGGCTCCAACTTGTGGAGATTCCTCGCAAACAGGAAGAATACTCTAAGATAAAACACCATGGTATTCAAGTTGATCATTGAATCGCTTGAAAGGGGTTGAGTGCAACCCTCGTCCATTAGGACGCCACAACGTGGAAGTAGGCAAGTGTTACTTAGCCGAACCACGAGATAAAATCGCGTGTCTCGTGTGTTGCTTCTTGTGATTGCTTTGCTTGCTCGAGCGTGCTCCATAGCCACTTAGTTTCACTAACTCCTTAATAATCAAATTTGTGGCTATTTAGTGTATAATTTTACAGGATCACCTATTCACCCCCTCTAGGTGCTCTTAATTGGTATCAGAGCCGTACTCTTCACTTAAGGGACTAACCGCCCGAAGAGATGGATCCTAAGGGTAAGGGGATGTTGATTAACGACAAGGAGAAGGAGTCCCTCCTCAACGAGCCAAGAGACGACAAGCCTACCGACTCAGTCTCAAGTCACAAGAAGAGGGACGGGAAGAAGAAGAGACGCATCAAGAAGATCATCTACTATGACAGCGATGCATCTTCTTCTTCTTCACCAAGGGACGACGACGATGACTCTTCAAAGAAGAAAACAGTTAATCAAAACTATTCATTTGATTATTCCCGTATTCCATTCAATTCAAATGCTCATTTGCTATCAATTCCACTTGGGAAACCTCCACACTTTGATGGAGAAGACTACTCTTTCTGGAGTCATAAAATGTGTAGTCATTTATTTTCTCTCCATCCTAGTATCTGGGAGATTGTTGAAAATGGAATGCATTTTGATAGTACTGACAATCCCGTTTTCATAAATGAGCAAATTCATAAAAATGCACAAGCTACTACTGTGTTGTTAGCATATCTTTGCAGGGACGAGTATAATAAAGTGAGTGGCTTGGACAATGCTAAACAAATCTGGGATACCCTCAAGATATCACATGAGGGAAACGATGCCACTATGATCACAAAGATGGAACTAGTGGAAGGCGAGCTGGGGAGGTTCGCGATGATCAGGGGAGAGGAGCCAACACAAACTTACAATAGGCTCAAGACCCTGGTCAACAAGATACGAAGCTACGGAAGCACAAGATGGATGGATCATGATGTCGTCCGACTCATGCTAAGGTCTTTTACTGTAATTGACCCCCATCTTTTCAATCTTATTCGTGAAAATCCTAGGTACACCAAAATGATGCCCGAGGAGATCCTCGGAAAATTCGTAAGCGGGCGCATGATGGTGAAGGAGGCTCGATACGTGGACGATGCTCTAAACGGTCCACTACCCGTCTACGAGCCACAACCCGTTGCTCTCAAGGCAACTAGCAGCAAGGAGACGCTACCGAGCAAGGTAGCACAAGTGGAGGCTGCTAGGCTAAATGAAGATGAGATGGCGCTTATCATCAAGCGCTTCAAGACCGCACTCAAAGGACGCAAGGAGTACCCCAACAGGAATAAAACAAGGGGGAAAAGCTCCTGCTTCAAATGCGGTAAGACTGGTCACTTTATTGCTTAATGTTCCGATAATGATAATGACCAGGGACAAGAAAAGAGCGGGAAGAAGGAGAAAAGAAGAACTACACGAAGGCTAAGGGCGAGGCGCACCTTGGAAAGGAATGGGACTCGGACTGCTCCTCTCCCGACTCCGACGACGAAGGACTTGCTGCCTCGGCTTTCGACAAATCCTCACTCTTCCCCAACGAACGCCATACATGTCTTATGGCCAAGGAGAAAAAGGTACGTATTTGGGACACACCCAAGTACACTTCATCTAGTGATGAAGAATATTCCGATGATGAAATAGACTACACTGATCTGTTTAAAGGACTAGATAGGGCTAAGGTAGATAAAATTAATGAATTGATTGATGCTCTAAATGAATAGGATAAATTGTTAGAAAAGCAAGAGGACATTTTGTATGAGGAACATGACAAATTTGTTAGTATGCAAAAAACTCTTGCTTTATAAACTAAGAGAAATAAAATGCTATCTTCTGAGTTATCTGCTTGCCATGAATCTATATCTAGTTTAAAAAGTTTAAATGATGAATTAAATGCCAAGCTTGAGGAAGCAAATGAAACTAGATCTTATGTTGAGCATGTCATTATTTGTAATAGATGTAAGGACTTTGATGTTGATGCCTGTAATGAACATCTTCTATTGCTCAACTAAACGATGAGGTGGCAAGTCTTAATGCTCAACTTAAGACTTGCAAGGTTGATTTTGATAAACTAAAATTTGCTAGCGATGCCTACACTGTTGGCAGACACCCCTCAATTAAGGATGGACTTGGTTTTTGAAAGGAAACCAAGAACTTAACAAGCCAAAGGACTCCCATTCTCAACAAGGAGAAAGGGAAGGCCCCTATGGCTAGTAGTCCTCAAAGGAACCATGCATTTATTTATGATAGGAAAGTTGCTAGTCGTTCTCATCACAATAGGAGTTACGATCATGCTGCTCATAATTCACATGCTATGTTTGCCTCTAGTTCTACTTTTGTTCATGGTAGAAGCAGGCCTAGGAAAAATCATGTTGTGCCTCATGTTCCTAGGAAAATGTGCAAAGAACCTTCAACTATTTATCATGCTTGCAATACTTCGTTTGTACTTTCATGTAAAAATGCAAAAGTAGTAGCTAGGAAGTTGGGATCCAAATGCAAGGGAGACAAAACTTGCATATGGGTTCCAAAAACTATTTTGACTAATCTTGTAGGACCCAACAAGAGTTGGGTACCTAAAACCCAAGCTTAAATTCCTTGCAGGTTTATGCATCCGGGGGCTCTAGCTGGATAATCGACAGCGGATGCACAAACTACATGACGGGGGAGAAGAAGATGTTCACCTCCTACGTCAAGAACAAGGATTCCCAGGATACGATCATCTTTGGAGATGGAAACCAAGGCAAGGTCAAAGGCTTGGGCAAGATAGCCATCACTAACGAGCACTCCATATCGAATGTATTTCTAGTAGAGTCGCTTGGGTACAACCTTCTGTCTATAAGTCAATTGTGTCACATGTGTTACAATTGTCTTTTTACAAATGTTGATGTATCTGTCTTTAGAAGGAGTGATGGTTCATTAGCTTTTAAGGGTGTATTAGACGACAAACTCTACTTAGTTGATTTTTCGAAAGAGGAGGCCGATCTAGATGCATGCTTAATAGCTAAGACTAGTATGGGCTGGCTTTGGCATCACCGTCTAGCACATGTTGGGATGAAGAACCTTCATAAACTTCTAAAGGGAGAACATGTGTTAGGACTAACCAATGTTTGTTTCGAGAAAGACAGACCTTGTGCAGCATGTCAGGCAGGGAAATAGGTGGGAAGCACTCATCACAGCAAGAACGTGATGACAACATCAAGACCATTGGAGCTTCTTTAGATGGACCTCTTTGGACCCATTGCCTACCTCAGCATCGGGGGAAGTAAGTATGGTCTTGTAATTGTTGATGACTTTTCCCGCTTCACTTGGGTGTTCTTTTTGCAGGACAAATCAGAAACCTAAGGGACCCTAAACGCTTTCTAAGGAGGGCTCAAAATGAATTTGAGCTAAAGGTGAAAAAGATAAGGAGTGACAACGTGTCCAAATTCAAGAATCTGCAAGTTGAGGAGTATCTTAAGGAGGAAGGCGTCAAGCACGAGTTCTCCGCTCCCTATACACCACAGCAAAATGGTGTAGTAGAGAGGAAGAACATGACGCTAATCGACATGGCGAGAACGATGCTTGGAGAGTTCAAGACGCCCGAGCGGTTTTGGTCGGAAGCTGTGAACACAGCCTATCACGCCATAAATCGGCTCTACCTACTTCGCCTTCTCAAGAAAACCTCCTACGAACTCCTTACCGGTAACAAACCCAACCTCTCTTACTTTCATGTATTTGGGAGCAAATGTTACATTCTGGTAAAGAAAGTGAAAGGGAAATGTGTCCTTGGGCCATTTCTAAAGTGTTTTGGTGATTAAGTGCCCAACACCTATTTTCTAAATGTTAATTTGTTCCTAAGATCGAAGAAGTGCAAATCATATAACAAGGTACGTTTCTAGACTTAGTACATTGATTTGGGTACTAATGTATTGTGTCTAAGTGCTAGAAATAGGAGAAAAGCAATTGGAAAAGAGTTGGCTGTGTGCTCGGTCTGGGTGCACCGGACAGTGTCTGGTGTGCCAGACCAGTCTTGGTGAACAGGCCACTCTCGGGACTCGACGGCGGTGTACGGCTATAATTCACCGGACTTTCCTGTGGTGCACCGGACTGTCCGGTGAGTCGTCCGCGGCGAAGTCGTCGCTCTCAGGAAATGTTCAACGGCGTACGACTATAATTCACCGGACTGTCTGGTGGGGGCACCGGACTGTCCGGTGAGCCAATGATCGACTGCGCCAACGGTCGGCCGCGCAATCGTCGCGCGACGCATGGGCACGACAACGGTCGGCAGGGGGCACCGGACTGTCTGGTGTGCACCGAACAGTGTCCGGTGCGCCAACTGCCACGAATATGCAACGGTCGGATGTACCAGAAAAGGAAGGAGATCGCGCACCGGACAGCTACAGGGACTGTCCGGTGGCGCACCGGACTGTCCGGTGCGCCACCTGACAGAAGGCAAGATTAGCCTTCCAAGAATGCCTCCAACGGCTCCTAGCTGCCTTGGGGCTACAAAAGGGGCCCCTAGGCGCATGGAGGAGTCACCCCAGCATACTTTGAGCATTCTAAGTCTTCCACACTCCGTCTCCGCGCACTTGATCGATCGTGTTAGTGATTTGAGCTCCGTTCTTGTAGTGAACTCGTTGTGCTTCATTTTGAGCTCAAGTCTTGGTTTGTGTGTGTGTGTATTGCTGCGGATTTGTGTGTGTTGCTTCCCACCCTTACTCTTGTGTTTCACTGTGATCTTTGTTGTAAGGGCGAGAGACTCCAACTTGTGGAGATTCCTCGCAAACAAGAAAAGAAATAAGCAAAGAAGAACACCGTGGTATTTAAGTTGATCATTGGATCACTTGAAAGGGGTTGAGTGCAACCCTCGTCCATTGGGACACCACAACGTGGAGGTAGGCAAGTGTTATACTTGCCAAACCACAGGATAAAATTGCGTGTCTTTTGTGATTGTTTTTCTGTGATACTTGTGTGTTCGCAAGAGCTCGCTACTTAGCCATACTAACACTTAACCAAGTTTTGTGGCTATTAGTTGTTGAATTTTACAGGATCACCTATTCACCCCCCTCTAGGTGCTCTCAATTGGTATCAGAGCCGTTCTCTTCACATAAGGGACTAATCGCCCGAAGAGATGGATCCTAAGGGAAAGGGGATGGTGATCAACGATAAGGAGGAGTCCATCTTCAACGAGCCAAGGGACAACAAGCCCACTGACTCTAGCTCGAGTCATAAGAAGAAGGACAGGAAGAAGAAGAGGCGCATCAAGAAGATCGTCTACTACGACAGCGACGAGTCTTCTTCCCCAAGAGACGACAACTACGACGAGAAAAAAGAAACCGGTTAATTCAAAATTTTCATTTGATTATTCTCGTATTCCTTATAATTCTAATGCTCTTTTGCTTTCTATTCCTCTTGGTAAACCTCCACACTTTGATGGAGAGGATTACGCTTTTTGGAGTCACAAAATGCGTAGTCACCTTTTCTCTCTCCATCCTAGTATATGGGAGATAGTAGAAAATGGAATGCAATTCGATAGTACGGATAACCCTGTATTCATTAACGAACAAATTCATAAGAATGCACAAGCTACCACTGTTTTGTTAGCATCATTGTGCAGGGATGAATACAACAAGGTGAGCGGCTTGGACAACGCCAAGCAAATATGGGACACCCTCAAGATATCGCATGAGGGGAACGACGCCACCATGATCACCAAAATGGAGTTGGTGGAAGGCAAGCTAGGAAGGTTTGCCATGATCAGGGGAGAGGAGCCAACGCAAATGTACAACAGGCTCAAGACCCTGGTCAACAAGATCAGGAGCTATGGAAGCACGAGATGGACGGACCACGACGTCATTCGACTTATGCTCAGGTCTTTCACTGTTATTGACCCTCATCTTGTGAACCTCATCCGTGAAAATCCTAGGTACACAAAGATGACGCCCGAGGAGATACTTGGGAAGTTTGTGAGCGGGCGAATGATGGTCAAGGAAGCAAGATATGTTGATGATGCATTGAATGGCCCAATGCCCATCTATGAGCCTCAGCCTGTTACACTCAAGGCAACAAGCAGTAGCAGGGAGGCGCTACCTAGCAAGGTGGCACAAGTTGAGGCTGTCGGGCTAAACGAAGATGAGATGGCCCTCATCATCAAGCGCTTCAAGACCGCGCTAAAAGGACGCAAGGAGCATCCCAACAAGAGCAAGGCAAAGGGAAAGCGCTCCTGTTTTAAATGCGGTAAGACTGGTCATTTCATAGCAAATTGTCTCGATAATGCTAATGACCAGGAACAAGAAAAGAGCGGGAAGAGGGAGAAGAAGAAGGCCTACAATAAGGCGAAGAGCGAGGCGCACCTCGGCAAAGAATGGGATTCAGATTGCTCTTCTTCCGACTCCGACGACGAAGGACTCGCTGCCTCAGCCTTCGACAAGTCGTCTCTCTTCCCCAACGAGCGCCATACTTGCCTCATGGCAAAGGAGAAAAAGGTAAGCGCTCGAGATACCCCTAAGTATACTACTTCAAGTGATGATGACTCTAGTGTGATGAAGTAGATTACTCAAGCTTGTTCAAAGGTTTAGATAGAACTAAAGTAGATAAAATCAATGAATTGATTGATGCTTTAAATGAAAAGAATAGACTTTTAGAAAAGCAAGAGGATATTTTCTATGAAGAGTATGATAAATTTGTAAGTGTGCAAAAGTCTCTTGCTTTAGAGGTTAAAAGGAATGAAATGCTATCTTCTGAATTATCTGCTTGTCATGAAACTGTGTCAAGCTTAAAGAGTATTAATGATGATTTAAATGCTAAGCTAGAAGTAGTTAATAAATCTAGTTCTTGTGTAGAGCATGTTGTTTTTTGTAATAGGTGTAAGGATTTTGATGTTGATCCATGTGTTGAGCACCTTACTTCTATTACAAAATTAAATAGTGAAGTGGCAAGTCTTAATGCCCAACTTAAGACTTGCAAAAATGAATTTGATAAGTTAAAATTTGCTAGGGATGCCTACACCGTTGGTAGACATCCCTCAATTAAGGATGGACTTGGCTTTCGAAAGGAAGCCAAGAACTTAACAAGCCAAAGGGCTCCCATTCCCAACAAGGAGAAAGGGAAGGCCCCTATGGCTAGTAGTAATCAAAATAATCATGCTTTCATGTACAATGATAGAAAATTTTCTAGAAATTCTCATTGTAATAGGAGTTATAATGCTTTTGACTCACATGCTATGATTGCTTCAAGTTCTAATTTTAATGGTAGGCCTAGGAGAAATTTTGTGTCTCATGCTCCTAGGAAAGTGTGTAATAAACCTACTACTGTCTTTCATGCTTGCAACACTACGTTTGTTCTTTCATGTAAAAATAAAAAAGTGGTTGCTAGAAAGATGGGGTCCAAATGCAAGGGAGACAAGACTTGCATTTGAGTCCCAAAGACTATTGTAACTAACCTTGTAGGACCCAACAAGAGTTGGGTACCTAAAACCCAAGCCTAATTTGCCTTGCAGGTTTATGCATCCAGGGGCTCAAGCTGGATTATCGACAGCGGATGCACAAACCACATGACGGGGGAGAAGAAGATGTTCACCTCCTACGTCAAGAACAAAGATTCCCAAGATTCGATCATCTTTGGAGATGGGAACCAAGGAAAGGTTAAAGGACTAGGAAAAATAGCCATTTCATCCAAGCATTCTATCTCAAATGTGTTCTTAGTTGAATCGCTCGGATACAACCTATTGTCTGTTAGTCAACTATGTAATATGGGTTATAATTGTCTATTTACCAATGTAGATGTGTCTGTCTTTAGAAGAAGTGATGGTTCATTAGATTTTAAGGGTGTACTAGACGACAAACTCTACTTAGTTGATTTTTCGAAAGAGGAGGCCGATCTAGATGCATGCTTAATTGCTAAGACTAGCATGGGCTGGCTGTGGCATCGTCGTCTAGCACATGTTGGGATGAAGAACCTTCATAAACTTCTAAAGGGAGAACATGTGTTAGGTCTAACCAATGTATTTTTCGAAAAAGATACACCTTGTGCAGCTTGTCAAGCAGGCAAACAAGTGGGAAGTACTCATCACAGCAAGAATATGATGACCACATCAAGACCACTGGAGCTACTTCATATGGACCTCTTCGGACCTTTTGCCTACATCAGCATCGGGGGAAGTAAGTATGGTCTTGTTATTGTTGATGATTTTTCCTGCTTCACTTGGGTATTCTTTTTGCAGGATAAATCAGAAACCCAAGGGACCCTAAAGTGCTTTCTAAGGAGAGCTCAAAACGAATTTGAGCTCAAGGTGAAAAAGATAAGAAGCGACAACGGGTCCGAGTTCAAGAACTTACAAGTGGAGGAGTACCTTGAGGAGGAAGGAATCAAGCACGAGTTCCGCTCCCTACACACCACAGCAAAACGGTGTGGTAGAGAGGAAGAACAAGACGCTTATCGACATGGCGAGGACGATGCTTGGAGAATTCAAGACGTCCGAGCGGTTTTGGTCGGAAGCTGTGAACACAGCTTGCCACGCCATAAACCGGGTCTACCTTCATCGCCTCCTCAAGAAGACCTCGTATGAACTTCTAACCGGTAACAAACCCAACGTTTTATACTTTCGTGTATTTGGGAGTAAATGTTACATTCTAGTAAAGAAAGGTAGAAATTCCAAATTTGCTCCCAAAGCTGTAGAAGGGTTTTTGCTAGGTTATGACTCAAATACAAAGGCGTATAGAGTCTTCAACAAATCATCGGGTTTGGTTGAAGTCTCTAGCGACGTTGTATTTGATGAAACTAATAGCTCTCCAAGAGAGCAAGTTGATCTTGATGATGTAGATGAAGATGATGTTCCAACAGACGCAATTCGCACCATGGCGATTGGAGATGTGCGACCACAGGAACATCAAGAATAAGATCAACCTTCTTCCTCAACAATGGTTCACCCCAACTCAAGATGATGAACAGGTTCCTCAAGAGGAGGCGTGTGATCAAGGGGGAGCACAAGAAGAACCAGCTTTGGAGGAAGAAGCACCACATGCCCCTTCAACTCAAGTCCGAGCGACGATTCAAAGGAATCATCCCATCGACCAGATTTTGGGTGATATAAGTAAGGGAGTAACTACTCGCTCAAGACTAGCTAACTTTTGTGAGCATTACTCGTTTGTCTCTTCTATTGAGCCTTTCAGGGTAGAAGAGGCCTTGCAAGATCCGGACTGGGTGTTTGCCATGCAGGAAGAGCTCAACAACTTCAAGCGAAATGAAGTTTGGACCCTGGTGCCACGTCCCAAGCAAAACGTTGTGGGAACCAAGTGGGTGTTCCACAACAAGCAAGACGAGCACGGGGTGGTGACACGTAACAAGGCTCGACTTGTGGCAAAAGGTTGTGCCCAAGTCGCAGGTTTGGATTTCGAGGAGACTTTCGCTCTTGTGGCTAGGCTAGAGTCTATTTGCATTCTATTAGCCTATGCTGCTCACCACTCTTTCAGGTTGTTCCAAATGGATGTGAAGAGCGCTTTCCTCAACGGGCCAATCAAGGAGGAGGTGTACGTGGAGCAACCCCCTGGCTTTGAGGATGAACGATACCCCGACCATGTGTGTAAGCTCTCTAAGGCGCTCTATGGACTTAAGCAAGCCCCAAGAGCATGGTATGAATGCCTTAGAGATTTTTTAATTGCTAATGCTTTCAAGGTTGGGAAAGCCGATCCAACTCTTTTCACTAAGACTTGTGATGGTGACCTATTTGTGTGCCAAATCTATGTCGATGACATAATATTTGGTTCTACTAACCAAAAGTCTTGTGAGGAGTTTAGCAGGGCGATGACACAGAAATTTGAGATGTCGATGATGGGCGAGTTGAACTACTTCCTTGGGTTTCAAGTGAAGCAACTCAAGGACGACACCTTCAGCTCACAAATGAAGTACACGCAAGACCTTCTCAAGCGGTTTGGGATGAAGGATACCAAGCCCGCAAAGACACCAATGGGAACTGACGGACATGTCGACTTCAACAAAGGAGGTAAGTCCATTGATCAAAAGGCATACCGATCTATGATAGGTTCCTTGCTTTATTTATGTGCTAGTAGACTGGATATTATGCTTAGCGTATGCATGTGTGCTAGATATCAATCCGACCCAAGAGAATGTCACCTTTTGGCCGTTAAGTGGATTCTTTGATATTTAGTTGCTACGCCTTGCTTCGGGATCTAGTATCCAAAGGGGTCTACCTTTGACTTGATTGGATATTCAGACTCCGATTATGTCGGGTGCAAGGTTCATAGGAAGAGTACATCAGGGACGTGCCAATTCCTAGGAAGGTCCCTGGTGTCTTAGAGTTCAAAGAAACAAACTTCCGTTGCCCTATCCACCACTGAGGTCGAGTATGTTGCCACAGGACAGTGTTGCGCGCAACTACTTTGGATGAGGCAAACCCTCCGGGACTTTGGCTACAATCTGAGCAAAGTCCCACTCCTATGTGACAATGAGAGTGCAATCCGCATGGCGGACAATCCTGTTGAACACAGCCGCACTAAGCACATAGACATCCGACATCACTTTCTGAGAGACCACCAGCAAAAGGGGGATATCGAGGTGTACCATATTAACACTGAAAACCAGCTAGCCAATATCTTCACCAAGCCTTTAGATGAAAAAAGGTTTTGCAGTGAGCTAAATGTCTTAGATTCGCGTAACTTGGATTGATGTCTAGCATACATGTGTTTTATGCCTTTGATCATGTAAATTTATGCATTTACATCTATTTTGTTCATTTGTGGTGCTCAAGTTGTACACATGATCCCTGGACCTCACAAGTCCATTTGCAAGTGATGCACTTATTTAGGGGGAGGCATGCTACAACTTGACCCTTTGAGACTAACCTTGTGGTTGAGCTTACTTGTTTTAGTCTCAAAAGTGAATTGAAAGGGAAAGGTGAACTTGGACCATGCAAAGACTTCCACTGCACTCCGGTAATCACTCCAAGTTCATATCTATGCTCTTATTGCCTTTTTGATCTTAATTGACAATTTTGGTGAGGCAATGGGGTTAAAGGGCCAAGAATGATCCCGTTTTGGTGCTTAATGCCAAAGGGGGAGAAATTAAGGCCAAAGCAAATGGATCAGCTACCAATTGTGAAATTTTGAAAATAGTAGAGTTAGAACTTTTTGATTTGTCAAAATACTCTTATTATCAAAATTTGGCCTCTTGTGGGGAGATTTTATGATTATGGGAAAAAGGGGGAGTTTTTGGATCTTTGATCAATTTCTCTTGGAATACCTCTCTTTATGCCTAAACAAGTGTGTTTGACTTAGAGATAGGAAATTGAATTTGATTTGCGAAAACAAACCAAGTGGTGGCAAATAATGATCCAAATATGCCAAATTTGAATCAAAAACAATTCTTGTTCTCAATTGCATTGATGTTGCACTTCTTTTGGTTGCTTTTTGATGTGTTGGCATAAATCACCAAAAAGGGGGAGATTGAAAGGGAAATGTGCCCTTGGGCCATTTCTAAAGTGTTTTGGTGATTAAGTGCCCAACACCTATTCTCTAAATGTTAATTTGTGCCTAAGATCGAAGAAGTGCAAATCATATATTAACAAGGTATGTTTCTAGACTTTGTACATTGATTTGGGTACTAATGTATTGTGTCTAAGTGCTAGAAACAGGAGAAAAGCAATTGGAAAAGAGTTGGCTCCTGCTCGGTCTGGGTGCACCGGACTGTCTGGTGGTGCACCGGACAGTGTCCGGTGCGCTAGACCAGTCTTAGTGAACAGGCCACTCTCGGGACTCGACGACGGCGTACGGCTATAATTCACCGGACTGTCCGGTGGTGCACCGGACTGTCCGGTGAGTCGTCCGCGGCGAAGTCGTCGCACTCGGGAAATGTTCAACGGCGTACGGCTATAATTCACCGGACTGTCCGGTGGGGCACCGGACTGTCCGGTGAGCCAACGGTCGACTGCGCCAACGGTCGGCCGCGCAATCTTCGCGCGATGCGTGGGCGCGCCAACGGTCGGCAGGGGCACCGGACTGTCCGGTGTGCACCGGACAGTGTCCGGTGTGCCAATTGCCACGAATATGCAACGATCGGATGCGCCAGAAAAGGAAGGAGATCGCGCACCGGACAGCTACAGGGTCTGTCCGGTGGCGCACCGGACTGTCCGGTGCGCCACCCGACAGAAGGCAAGATTAGCCTTCCAAGAATGCCTCCAACGGCTCCTAGCTGCCTTGGGGCTATAAAAGGGGCCCCTAGGCGCATGGAGGAGTCACCCCAGCATACTTTGAGCATTCTAAGTCTTCCACACTCCGCCTCCGTGCACTTGATCGATCGTGTTAGTGATTTGAGCTCCGTTCTTGTAGTGAACTCGTTGTGCTTCATTTTGAGCTCAAGTCTTGGCTTGTGTGCATGTGTATTGCCACGGATTTGTGTGTGTTTCTTCCCACCCTTACTCTTGTGTTTCACTGTGATCTTTGTTGTAAGGGCGAGAGGCTCCAACTTGTGGAGATTCCTCGCAAACCGGAAAAAGAGATAAGCAAAGAAGAACACTGTGGTATTCAAGTTGATCATTGAATCACTTGAAAGGGGTTGAGTGCTACCCTCGTCCATTGGGACACCACAACGTGGAGGTAGGCAAGTGTTATACTTGCCGAACCACGGGATAAACTTGCGTGTCTTTTGTGATTGTTTTTCTGTGATACTTGTGTGTTCGCAAGAGATCGCTACTTAGCCATACTAACACTTAACCAAGTTTTGTGGCTATTAGTTGTTGAATTTTACAGGATCACATATTCACCCCCCTCTAGGTGCTCTCAGAAAGGTATACATTCTAAATTTTCTCCCAAGGCAGTAGAAGGGTTTCTACTAGGGTATGACTCAAATACAAAGGCGTATAGAGTCTTCAACAAATCATCAGGTTTGATTGAAGTCTCTAGCGACGTTGTATTTGATGAGACTAATGGCTCTTCAAGAGAGCAAGTTGATCTTGATGACATAGATGAAGATGATGTTCCGACGGCCACAATGCGCACGATGGCAATCGGTGATGTGCGACCACAAGAACAACAGGAGAAAGATCAACCATCTTCCTCCACAATGGTGCATCCCCCAACTCAAGACGATGAACAGGTACCTCAAGAAGAGGGACATGATCAAGGGGGAGCACATGAAGAACAAGTGATGGAGGAAGAAGCACCATGGGCCCCTCCAACCCAAGTCCGAGCTACGATCCAAAGAAATCACCCTGTCGATCAGATTCTGGGTGACATCTGCAAGGGAGTAACTACTCGCTCACGCTTAGGTAATTTTTGTGAGCATTACTCGTTTGTCTCTTCTATTGAGCCTTTTAGGGTAGAAGAGGCCTTGCAAGATCTGGACTGGGTGTTGGCCATGCAGGAAGAGCTCAACAACTTCAAGAGAAATGAAGTCTGGAGCCTGGTGCCACGCCCAAAGCAAAACGTTGTGGGAACCAAGTGGGTGTTCTGCAACAAGCAAGACGAGCACGGAGTGGTGACAAAAAACAAGGCTCGACTTGTGGCAAAAGGTTATGCCCAAGTCGCAGGTTTGGATTTCGAGGAGACTTTTGCTCCTGTGGCTAGGCTAGAGTCTATTCGAATATTATTAGCCTATGCCGCTCACCACTCTTTTAGGCTGTTCCAAATGGATGTGAAGAGCGCTTTCCTCAACGGGCCAATCAAGGAGGAGGTATACGTGGAACAACCCCTGGCTTTGAGGATGACAGGTATCCTGACCACGTATATAAGCTCTCTAAGGTGCTCTATGGACTTAAGCAAGCCCCAAGAGCATGGTATGAATGCCTTAGAGATTTCTTAATTGCTAATGCTTTCAAGGTTGGGAAAGCTGATCCCACTCTTTTTACAAAGACTTGTGATGGAGATGTCTTCGTGTGCCAAATTTATGTCGACGACATAATATTTGGTTCTACTAATCAAAAGTCTTGTAGGAGTTTAGCAGGGTGATGACACAAAAGTTTGAGATGTCAATGATGGGCGAGTTAACCTACTTCCTTGGGTTCCAAGTGAAGCAACTCAAGGACGACACCTTCATCTCCCAAACGAAGTACACACAATATCTTCTCAAGCGGTTTAGGATGAAGGACGCCAAGTCCGCGAAGACACCGATGGGAACCGACGGGCATGTTGACCTCAACAAAGGAGATAAGTCCGTTGATCAAAAGGCATACCGGTCCATGATAGGTTCATTGCTTTATTTATGTGCTAGTAGACCGAACATTATGCTTAGTGTATGCATGTGTGCTAGATATCAATCCAACCCCAAGGAATGCCACCTTGTGGCCGTTAAGCGAATTCTTAGGTATTTACTTTCTATGCCTTGCTTCGGGATCTGGTATCCAAAGGGGTCTACCTTTGACTTGATTGGATACTCAAACTCCGATCATGACTCCGATTTTGCCGGGTGCAAGGTTGATAGGAAGAGCACATCGGGGATGTGCCAATTTCTAGGAAGATCCATGGTGTCTTGGAGTTCAAAGAAACGGACATCCATTGCCCTATCCACCGCTGAGGCCGAGTATGTTGCCACAGGACAGTGTTGCACACAACTAATTTGGATGAGGCAAACCCTCCGGGACTTTGGCTACAATCTGAGCAAAGTCCCACTCCTATGTGACAATGAGAGTGCAATCCGCTTGGCGGATAATCCTGTTGAACACAGTCGCACTAAGCACATAGACATCCAACATCACTTCCTGAGAGACCACCAGCAAAAGAGAGATATCGAGGTGTACCATATTAACACCGAGAACCAGCTAGTCGATATCTTCACTAAGCCTTTAGATAAGAAAAGGTTCTGCAGGTTGCGTAGTGAGCTAAATGTCTTAGATTCGCGTAACTTGGATTGATAGATAGCATACATGTGTTCTATGCCTTTGATCATGTTACTTTGTGCATTTCAAATCAATTATTGTTATTTATGGTGCTCAAGTTGTACAAGTGATCCCCGGATCTCACAAGTCCATATGCGAATGATGCACATATTAAGGGGGAGATGTATTACAACTTGACCCTTTGAGACTAACCTGTTTGTTTGAGTCCACTTGATATAGTCTCAAAGGTGCATTGAAAGGGAAAAGTGAACTTGGACGATGAAAAAACTTCCACTGCACTCCGGTATTAGTGTACTCACTTCCAAGTTCATACTTGCAATCTCATTGCCTTTTTGCTCTTAATTGACATTTTTGGTGAGGCAATGGGGTTAAAGGGCCAAAAATGATCCCGTTTTGGTGCTTAATGCCAAAGGGGGAGAAATTAAGGCGAAAGCAAATGGATCAGCCAACCACTTGTGAACTTTGAAAATAATAGAGTTAGAATTTTTGATTTATCCAAAATACTCTTATTGCAAAATTTGGTCTCTTATGGGGGAGAATTTTGATTATGGGGGAGTTTTTGGTTCTTGATCAATTTTTCTCTTGGAATATCTCTCGATTTGACCAAACAAGTGTGTTTGACTTAGAGATAGAAAAAAGAATTTGATTTGCAAAAATAAACCAAGTGGTGGCAAAGAGTGATCCAAATATGCCAAATCATAAGCAAAAATTTAATTTGGTCTTCAAATGCATTGATGTTGCACTCTTTTTGTTGCTTTTTGATGTGTTGGCATAAATCACCAAAAGGGGGAGATTGAAAGGGAAATGTGCCCTTGGGCCATTTCTATAATTGTTTTGGTGATTAAGTGTCCAACACAAATGTTTTGAACTCTTATGTGCTAAACAAGCAAAAGGTGCAAATCAAAGACAAGGTATGTTTCTAGACTTAGTGAATTGTTTTTGAGTACTAACATGGTTATCTAAGTGCTAGAAACAGTGCCAAAGAGAGAAGAAATGAATTGGAAAAGAGTTGGTGCACCGGACAGTGTCCGGTGCCCCAGGCAAGCCTCCGGTGAAGTAGCCGGTCTCGGGAAGCGACGCAGGCGTACGACTATAATTCGCCGGACAGTCCGGTGGTGCACTGGACTGTCCGATGAGTCATCCACGACGAACTCGTCGCTCTCGGGAAAAGCAACAGGACGATGTGGCCATAATTCACCGGACTGTCCGGTGAGCCAACAGTCGCCATCACCAACAGCCAGCCGCGCAATCTGCGGGTGACACGTGGACCGCTCCAACGGTCAGCTGGTGCACCGGACTGTCCGGTGTGCACCGGACACGCTAATCAGCCCAGAGGAGCAATAGTCGGATATGCCTAATGTTGGGGACTTGTTCTCAAATGCTATGAATTAAGAACAAGGCAACATAAAGTGTTAAATATTAATGTCCTTCGTCCGCTGAAGCATTATCTCCCCAAGGATTTAATGAACTTCGGACGAAGGCCATGAGCAAAATATTACGAAGGTCACACCTTCGTAATCAGACTTATGAAACAATGAAATACAAAATATAAAATAATAGAGAAAAATATACCAAAGACAGATAATATCATTCACATATTTTATTATACAAACCTAAATATTATACATAATATTTGGGTATATTTATACCTTCGCCTTGGCAGAAAACAATAATTCCAGCGTAATGTGTCAGCGATCACAAGATTGCGTGAACAGTATAGGGGTACTGTTCACCTATTTATAGGCACAGGACGCATCCTGTGTAAAATTACATTTATGCCCTATACAATCGACTACAATAATGACACAAAACATCATGGGTCTTTAAGTCATTTCATCTTTAAGTCGGTTCACCCCTTCGTCTTGAGATCTGTCACTGTGCCGAAGCTTTATAGGTGATAGCTTTGGCGCTGGTTCTGAGAGGATCTGCCGAAGATGTTCTCTTTCTTTAGGATCTTCGGCTACGAAGCATACCCCCAACAGTAGCCCCTTCGCGGTGCTAGATCGTTTTTTCGTAACGAGCTTGATCTGTGAAAAAGTCTTCTTGGCTTCGGGATGCCAAAGATTCGAAAAACACCTTCCCTGAGCTCGTTGGCGAGAAACGATTAAAATAATCCACGCGCGAAGTGGCCTCATCTTGCAGCAGTTACGCGCGCCCTGGCGATTCACCTTCTCGGACCCTGTGACCCACCGTTCAGTGAGTGCGGGTGGCTGTTTGTCCGGTGCGGAAGACCTTGACGATTCACCTTCCCACCTGCGGCACTATATAAACAGACAGGTAGGTGTGAAGTTACCACAACATTCATTGCTATTGCACTGTTTTGCTGCCAAAATATTGACCAAAACTGAAGCTTGTTTGCTGCATCCTCAACCGAAGCTATTTACTTTGCTCAAGCTTCATAAGAAAGAGCTTCGACAAAATAAAGAAAAATTTTCAACTTCATTCAAAAAACAAGAAATTCAATCATCAGATGGCCAGAGTGCGTTCCACAGCTAGGGTTACGCGAGACAGAGAGGAAGCCGAAGGTGCTGAAACTGCCCCAATCTCCGAAGTGATGAAGCGCTTAGGGTTGGTAGCATCGGAGGATGCACCTGCCGCTGAAACAGAAGAGGCTGATGTTGAGGAGACTGAGTCTGAAGATGATTACAGCGCGGTGCCAAGTAAACCCAGCCACCTGGATTTCGGGAAATCCACCATCTTCGAAGATGATTTGCCTAAGCTGTTGAAATTGGGCTATTTCAGTGAAGCGAAGAAAGAGCTGGTTCGTTTTGGCGGGGAACAGACTACTCCGAAGCTTGGAAAAGATGAAGTAGTAGTCTTCAAAAGTTTCTTTAAGGCTGGCTTAAGATTTCCTTTGAACAAGATGATTGCTGATGTATTGAAGAAGTTTGGGATCTACCTTCATCAGCTAACTCCTAACGCTATTGTTCGGCTTAGCGTTTCTATCTGGGCTCTCCGCAGCCAAGGGGTGGAGCCATTTGGCGAAGGCTTCTGCCGAGTGCACGAGCTTCATTATCAGACGAAAGCTATAAGAGATGGGCTACATGAAAATTTTGGCTGCTACAATTTTGCCTATCGCAAAAACACAAAATTTCTAGTGATTAGCTACCGAAGCAAGTGGCCAGCTGGCTGGAAGTCTGAGTGGTTTTACGTCAAAGTTGACGAAGACAAGGAGAAGCTGGTCCAGAGTCCGCTAGAACTGATCTTCGGAGAGACCAGACCCCGGTGCAACATGACACCAGGGAGTCCAAGCCAAATTGGCCTAGCTGAATTTCGAGTTATTGCAGATCATATCGGCACTAGGGACTTAGTGCAAGAATTTTTGGCCTTCAGAGTGTTCCCAACTTTGAAGGAGTGGGACATGCCGAAGCTGAAGTGGGAAAAGAAGAAGGGGGAATTTATTCGGTTGCCTTACCATTATAAATTCAAGAAACATTTCAAAGTGCCTTGCCAAGAGTGGCTGGACACGATCGAAGTAATGTGCAATGAAATACTAGGTAATTACTCTAAAAAAGAAGATCAATTGATGACTGCGGCCTTCGGCACCCGTCCGAAGCGAAGGCTAAACCGAGTAATGGATGCTCTGGACTTCGAGTATCCCGACTACGAGCGGTTAGACAAGGATGCCGAAGGGCAAAAGAGAAAGAGAGTGGCTGGTGCTCTGAATAAAGACGATGAAGAACAATTAAAAAAGAAAAAGCTGAAGCCTGAGCCACAAACAGATGCTTCGAAGCAGAAGGCAATTGATGATGAAGAAGAAACTGCTGCAACACCCTCTGTCACTGACGTGGAGGAAATTCTAAAGGTAATGACTGAATCTTTTCCTATCAAGCTAAGTCCACTAGGGCCACATCTAACAAAGCTTTTTTAGAAGGAAAAGGAGCCCGCAAAAACGAAGAAGGCAGCTAGGCCAAAAAAGCAAAGAATCATTACAGTGACAGAAGTCATCGAGGGGACACCACCAGGAGCTTTAGCTCTGAAGGCGCCAGCTATTAAGAGCACGACAGCCACTGAAGCTGCACATTCGGAAGCCACAACTACCGAAGCTACCATAGCCAAAGATATTCATTTAGAGAGCACGATTGCCGATATTGATAAGATACTGCTAAACATGGCCGCAGAAGAAGCTGCTGCAGCCATCGAAGAGACTATGACCCCAGAACCCGAGAAGGAGAAAGAAATAGCCGAAGACACTTCGGAAGATGAAAATTTTAACTTTCAAAACTTAGTTGGTCAAGAGCTGACAAAGGCTGAAAAAGAAGAGCTAAAAGAATATGCTATATCTTGCGGATATCAGCCGGGAGCACTTCTCTTCGGTGGCATCGATGACGAAAAATTGGGCTGCATCCGGGATCAGACCGGAGCGAAGGTCATCAGTACTCTATCAAAGAGTATTGGTTTCCCGAAGCTCGAAACAGATATTAGCCGCTACCGACGACAACACATCGTCGGTAGCTTATTCTATTCCAATTTCAAGGTAAACTTTTCTTTAACTTTTATTATTTCAATAACGAAGATGTTTTCTAACAAAGGTTGTTTGTATGCAGAGTATGCTACTGAGTAAAGCTTTAAAAATGCAGCAAGATTTAGAAGATAAAAAACACAAAGTTATAATTGAAAACTTAGAAAGCAAGATAAAAGACCAATCAACTGCTCTTGAAAAGAAAGACTTCGAGCTTCAGACAACCGAAGGCTTATTGGCAGAAGCTGAAGCTAAAATAGCAGAATTAAATACGAAGCTTCTCTCCCAGTCAGAAAGCTTCGAACAAGAAAAGCAGAATCTTAATGCAAAATTTGAGGCCGAGGTCCAGAAAAGTTCAGATTTGAAAAAATCATTGACAAGCCTTCAAAACAAATGTCTGGAGTTCAGTAATCGATGTGTTCCATGGCTGAAGCAAGTCTTCTATTCGGTTGGAGCCAGCAGTGAAAAATTTAATCCTTCGTCTGAAGACCTGCCAGGGGCCTTCGAACATATCGAAGGTGAAATTGATGACCTTGAAGAAGTTATAGCTGGACATGGTGACTTTTGTGCCCTGGTAGCTTCTCGGGGCACAGCTGTCACCTTTCTGAAATCTGACTGCAAACATGGAAAGGTTATCAATAGACCCAATTTCAGCTTATCAGCAGCAGACCTGGATAATATTCCCAACCTTGCCCGAAGCATAGTGTCGGGGACCGTAATTAGGGGTACCCCCGATGCTCCTTAATCCGGCTAGAAAACATCTTCAGAACAAACCATACACGGCTGATAAGGCACGGTTCAAGTCAAGGCCACGTCTACCGAGGGACGCGACCTCATCCGAGCCCAGCCTCGGGCGGGAACAGTAGTCCCGAACGAATTCACGCCTCGCCCGAGGGCCTCCCCAGGCAGTGGGTGCACCCCCGGCTCGCCCGAAGCCCAGCTCGGGCAGACTTTGTCGTGCAGCGACCTTGACCAAATCGCCTTACCAACCGACCGTATCGCATGTGCATTTAATGCGGGATCGCCTGACACCTTATCGTGACACGCGTGCCTCAGTCGGCAAGGTCGAAGTGACCGCAGTCACTTCGCCCCTTTACTGACCGTTCTGACAGGAAAACAACGCTATTCACCTCGCTCCGGCTACTGTGCCAACCACCAGGGCAAGACTAACAACAGCAAGTTGTGACCTCTCCCGAGTTCAGCCTCGAGTGCGACAGGAAGCTCCGCCTCGCCCGACCTCAGGCCTCGGCCATAGCCTTGGCCTCGGGAGGAGTCACATCCTCGCCCAACCTCAACCTCGGCCTCAGGAGAAGTCTTCGCCTCGCCCGACCCTAGCCTCAGACCGACTACGCTACAAGGGATACATCATTACCCTACTCCTAGCTAGCTGCCTCAGGCTATGAAGGAACAAGACCGGTGTCCCATCTAAGGTTACTCCGGTAACAGGTAATGATGGTTCCCCGCGTGTGCCCATGACGTCGGATTGCTCTCAACATCCTACGGAAGCAAGGAAACGTCAGCAGCATCCATGCCGCACCGCCAGCTATGCTTCTACAGGGCTTAAGGCACTTCTCCGACGGCCACGTTAGTACATGTACAGGGCTCAAGGCAATTCTCCGCCAGCCACGTTAGCCCATAGTTACACCCCCATTGTAAAGCTGGGCATCTCCTTGTATCTATAAAAGGGGATGTCCAGGGCCTTCCAGGGGGGGACGAGAAAAAGAGCGCACGTACGAACACACGGACGCACGACGTAGATGAGCAGAGGCAGACTCAGACGGCTCGCCTCAAGGCCGAACCCTCTCTTTCTCGCTCTCTCTCGTTCTCGCTCTCCCGCAACGTTTGTAACCCCTACTACAAGCACCCCGATGCGAGATAACATAAGCCTCATTCCCCTCTTGTGTTCCATCTTGCATCAACCCATCTGGGCAGGGACATGCAACAACAAATTCACTAGTTGGTTGAGGGCCCACGCGGGTCCAAAACACCGACAGTTGGCGCGCCAGGTAGGGGACCGCTGCGTGTTAATGAATACTTTCCCGTTGAGTTCCAGATGGGTAGCCTTCAGCAGCCTCTTCAGCCCGGGACGGTGCTCCACTTCGGAAGTCTCGAGTTCATGTCCCTCGACGGCGGCTACAACATGGTACTGCTCCCCTCGCAGCACGACGACGGTCATCGGCCCACCTGGCGGAGGCGAACTCGACGACGGCATCTCCTCACGGCAGAAGAGGAACACCCGGGTTTGCCCCGCCACCCTCCTCACCGGAGGAGGAGGAGACGGGGCAACCGTGGCCAGGCAGGAAGTGGCACCTTGTCGACTGTCGAACCAGAGCGGGTCGACAACGCCGGCACCCCTGCAGGGGACATGTCGAGTGTTATCCTCACACCTGAGACAATGACGGGCGTCGCTTCCCCGCAACATGCCAACCCCAAGCGGACTGATGACGCCAGCACCCTCGCGAAGGACTTGCTGGACGTTAGCCTCGTACCCAAGATAACGGTGCAGTCCGTCCCTGATGCGACTTCACCACCGTCTATCGACCAAGAGGTACCATTCATTTTCCATCCTGTTCCCTTTAGATTCAGCTTCGATCCACCAAGCGACCCCGCTTCGGTGAGTGCTTTCGCTAGGGCATATCCTGACCTTCTGGGGTACCATATGTGGTCAACTTGGGATCGACTGATAGCCGTCTCAACCTCCGGACCCGCGGGTTCTGAGGAAGAGGATGACCCCAACGACAGTTGGGATTTCTCCGGACTCCATGATCCCAGTGCCATGCGTGACTTCATGTCCGCATGTGACCACTGCCTCTCTGGCTGCTCTGATGATGGCCACAGCCTTGACGACGAGGGTTGCGACCCAACTCACGAGTGCTACCACATCGGTCAGGAGGATCACGACGGAGAAAACCACCTTGGCATGCCAGGAAGTGACGGTGCCCTTGCACCTGCGTCTCGCGTTGAGATCCCGCGGGAGCTAGTTGTGGTCCAAGTCCCTACGGGGGGGGGGGGGGGTCAGGACACACAGCTTGAGCAACTCCGGCTTGTGCAGCTCCGACAGAACATCGAGCAGGAGTGGGCAGGTAGGGCACTCGCTGGAGGAGCGTGTCATCGGGCCCGGGACGTCCAGCGCCATATCGTTGACGATGCCAGGGCAGGGCTGCCCCCGACCTTTAGCTGGGCCAGCCAGAACCTAGCCGCAGTGGCGATGCTACTTCGAACATTGCCGGAGCCATCCACCACCGAGGGGCGACGTATCCAGGGCAAGCTCAAGTGCCTCCTAGAAGACGCCGCTGTCCGACAAGCCGAGAGCTCTGCCTCCCGGAGGCGAGGAGACCCCTCGGAGCATCACGCGACGCCCTCCCGACACGTGAGGGAGGCCTCGGTCCACACCGAGCGCACACGGGACGGGACGCCTGCAGCCCTGGATCGCCTCGGCGATGAGCAACATCGCCGCGACCGTCGAGCCCGACTCGAGGAAAGGGTGCGCTGAGGCTGTCACCCCAGGCGCGGGGGACGCTACGACAGTGAGGAGGATCGGAGTCCCTCGCCCGAGCCACCAGGTCCGCGAGTCTTCAGTCAGGCCATACGACGTGCGCCGTTCCCGGTCCAGTTCTGAGCCCCAACTACCATCACCAAGTACTCAGGAGAGATAAGGCCGGAGTTGTGGCTTACGGACTACCGGCTGGCATGCCAGTTGGGAGGGACGGATGACGACAACCTCATCATCCGCAACCTCCCCCTTTTCCTCTCCGACGCTGCCCGGGCCTGGCTAGAGCATCTGCCTCCTGCGCAGATCTCCGACTGGGATGACCCGGTCAAGGCTTTCGCTGAAAATTTCTAGGGTACGTACGTACGCCCTGGGAACTCATGGGATCTCCGAAGCTGCCGCCAGCAGCCAGGGGAATTCCTGCGAGAGTACATCCGACGGTTTTCAAAGCAGCGCACCGAGTTGCCCAACATCACTGACTCGGATGTCATCGGGGCTTTCCTCGCCGGCACCACTTGCCGGGACCTGGTGAGTAAACTAGGACGCAAGACTCCCACCAAGGCGAGCAACTTGATGGACATCGCCACCAAGTTCGTCTCTGGTCAGGAGGCGGTCGAAGCCATCTTCCGGAAGGACAAGCACCCTCAGGGAGGGCAGAAGGCAGATGCCCCTGAGGCGTCCGTCCAGCGTGGCACGAAGAAGAAGGCCAAGAAGAAGGCGCATGCAAAGTGCAACGTCGTTGACGCAGATCTTGTCGCTGCTGCCGAGCACAGGAACCCTCAGAAGCCTCCCGGAGGAGCCAACGCGTTCGACAAGATGCTCAAGGAGTCGTGCCCCTAACACAGGGGTCCCATCAAGCACACCCTTGAAGAGTGCGACATGCTCCGGTGCTACTTCAACAAGGCTGGACCCTCGGCAGAAGGTGGCAAAGACCAAGGCAACAACAAGAAGGGGGCGACAAGGAAGAGGAGTTCCCGGAGGTCCACAACTGCTTCATGATCTACAGCGGACAGGTGGCGAACGCCTCGGCTCAGCACCGCAAGCAGGAGCGCCGGGAGGTCTGCTCGGTGAAGGTAACGGCGTCGGTCTACCTAGACTGGTCCGACAAGCCCATTACCTTCGACCAAGGCGACCACCCCGACTACGTGCCGAGCCCAGGAAGGTACCCGCTCGTCGTCGACCCGATCATCGGCAACGTTAGGCTCTCCAAGGTCCTCATGGACGGAGGCAGCAGCCTCAACATCATCTACGCCGGGACCCTGGAGCTCTTGGGGGTTGATCAGTCCAAGATCCGGGCTGGTGCAGCACCCTTCCACAGGATCGCACTCGAAAAGCGTATCCTGCCCCTCGGACAGATTGACTTACCCGTATGCTTCAGAACTCCCTCCAACTTTCGAAAGGAAACCCTCACCTTCGAGGTAGTTGGGTTCCGAGGGGCCTATCACGCGGTGCTAGGAAGACCGTGCTACATCAAGTTCATGGCCATCCCCAACTACACTTACCTCAAGCTCAAGATGCCTGGTGTAACACCCCTGGTGTTACTATAACTAAAACTTGAGCATAGCATCATGAGCATGGGCATGGCATATGTTTGACACACACCTAGAATGCATTCACTAGGCAAAAATTTCAAACAAGTTGTATTGTTTTAAAGTTTTACAAATAGGACCCTGGTTTAAGGACTTAACCCTAAGTAGTGGTTAAAGGGATAAAACTTAACAACAGTTGAGAAAACCTAAAGGCTTTGGGGTAAAAGTCATAAAGTAACCCCAACAATAAGGTTGAATCATATTTATACCCCTGGGGTATTAGAAACCCTAATCAAAACCCTGGAAAACCCAAAGTCCAAACCCTAGGGACCTATGTGCAAAATTAATGCACAATTGGACTAAAGTGTAAAAACTAGTATGTTTTAAACCATAAAGTCATTTGGTCCACATTTGAGGAGATTTACAAGCAAAACCCTTGGTTTTGGACTTATTTGCAAAATGAACCTTCCTTGAGTTTGCACTAAGTCTGAAAAATCAGTGCATGGGCTCAACTTTGGAGCTTTATAACTTGCAACCTATTGGGTTTTTGCCCTAGGTCACCACATCAAAGTTGAAGCCTAATCATAGGAGAACAACTTTGCTAAAGGGTGCAAGCATAGTTGTTATGAAAAATTTGGAGAAAAACCCCATCAAAGTTTGGTTGTCAGGCTGGTTGAACTGAGATTCAGTTTAGCAGTGAACTGACACCAACTTTTAGCTCAGATTCAAGCATGATCCAGTGCTCAAATGTGTTTATGTCCTATAATGGAGTTGTAGCTGGTTCATGACTCTACAACTTTGGTACAGATCGATAACAAAGTTGCTATGCAAAATAAAAACTTATGGGCTCTGCAAACTCGACTGTCAGGCTGTCTGATGAGCTTTGGCGATGGTACAGTAGCTGTTGAAACTGAAGAAGAATCTCTTCTTCCTCACCGCCGGTAGCTTCTGCCGTCGATCGCCGCTCGCTAAGATTCGTGCTCGACGGTCACCGGATAAGCTTGCCGCGGTAAAGACCTCGTCACCAGTGAGCTGGCCACCACCCCGACGACTCCACCCCCTGGCTCACCGCCCGCGGTAAAGCGCTCGCCGTCGACCGCCGCCTCCTAGTCTTGCGCCGCGTGGCTTAACACTTCTACCGTGTCGCCGTAGCCTTCTTTGACCCCTCCGTGGCTCGCCGGAGCTATCGCCACGCCGTAGGCCACGTAACCGCGCGCCAGTGCATCTTCCCCGTCTCCGGCCGCCAGCGCATCGCGAGCTAATTGAGCGCCACCGCTCGCAGAGCCTATAAATTGAGCCCCCACTCGGCTGCGCCATGTATTTGGCTAACTCTTGCACCCGCTCCCGCACCCAATCGCCCACTGTCTCGCCGGAATTTCGCGTTGCCCCCAAAACTGTTTTCCGCCGCCGTGTTGAGAGCTCGCCGTGGTCAGCCCTCTACAGGTCCATTCCTGCCCTCTGCGCCCTCGTTTAAGCTTTCCCATGTCTCCGTGATGCTTACCGAAGCATTGGATTGAACTAGACCGGCGCCTATCGCCGGGAACACGCTCATGCCGCCGTGGTGCTTACGGCCATCGTGGTCGGAGCTCTATGAGCCACCAACGGTGCAATTACCTTAGGGGAAATGCTCCTTAGGGGTTGAATTTCGTGTATGCCGCTCGGAGAACTCAGCCACTGCCTCAATCGCCCGGCGTAGCTGCTCGTCGGAGCGCGGCCGCGCGGAGCGCCGTCGTGGACTTGGAATTGTGAATTGACCAGACCCGGAGGGCTTTTTCGTGAACGGTCAGCGACTCAGAAAAATAGTGAATGGCCCTGATTCGGTTTAGCTGTTAGGCCGGGGTTCTCTGTGTAAAACGTCCTTCGCGGGCGCGGGCGCGCGCGCGAAACTGCTTGGGCCTGGGCCGGCTGGATCTGAAACGGCCCAGTACTGTTTAAAAGCTTTCCCTTTTCTTTTTCAGTGGAACTTTAAAAATGTGTAGAAAAATGTAGAAAAATCCTAAAATTTTGAGACCAATTTTCCTAGGTTTGTTATTTTCCATAGAATTTATTAAAAATAGTTTCATGATTTTTAGATCAAGTAGGGAATTTTAGGATATTTAAAACAGCCTAAATCAATGGTTCTGGATTTTTAGAAATTAAATAATTAGTCCAAAATTCCCCAAACTTTTTATGTGAGCTTTTCACATTATTTAGAAGCCATGGGTAGAGTTTGGTTTGATTTGGACCTTGTTTGATCACAAAACCCAAAACCACCCCCCCCTGCTCCATGAACTCCTTTACTGACTCCGGAAACCCTATGTTCCCGGACCTCTGTGAAGGAAAGTTGTATTCAAGACATAACTAATAAGTTTATGCTACCTTTGCATCCTCATGAGCATTCCATGACATCCATCTTTATACATGTATATGGTTATCTTAGAGCACGAGGAGGAAGAAGAAGTTTCCGAAGAAGGGATACCACCCACCTCCGATCCCCAGGCAGACAACTGCTTCTATTTTGATATCTGTGGATCCGAGCCAGACCCATCTGATAACAAAGGCAAGCCCCGGTGCATTTGCCATCTTCTTTGATGTTTTTAAAATCTTTCTCACTTGCTTGCTGCATTAGGTGATAGGAGTTGATTGATTAAACAATTCCTGCATTACCTTCCTTGATCTTGATTACCCTCCTTGAAACCCTGTTTTTACAAAAAGGTTTTACTTTGCTTAGTATTGCTTTAGAAAAACAAAAGGATTTGTTTTACAAAAGATGTTTGGCAAAGTGGGAGGGATGTTTTTGAAAATAAAACTTGATGGTGCATCCATCACGGCCGTGATGGATTCAACATCGAAAAAGATGTACCTCTGTCAGGTACCAAACTTTGGGTTTGAAATGAGTAAGCTGAGACCGGGCGGGTGACTTGCACGAGAAGAGAGTCTCGGTGTAGTGTCTCCGTCTGAGTCGATTAAGGACCGCCTCGATGTAGGCTTGATGATCGAGGACCCTTTAACTGGTCACATGCCTCGTCATGGGTAAGCCTTGCTTCGGGTAGACTAAGGCCGGAATAAGATAACACGAAATGGGAGTGGAGCGGTGGCGAGAGTAGCGTGTACCCTCCGTGGCAAGAGGCTGGACGGTGGTGTATCTGTGCTCTCGGTTTGCGTGAACCTGATCCGGTCTTAAGAACCCCGGTGGCGGGTTGACATATGCAAGGGTTAAGTGCTACATATGTCGTGTGATTGGAGATCCTCAGCTGAGTATAATCGATTCGGATCGCCGTACCTTCGCGGTTATGAAGACTTGGTCACTGCCCTACACGTAGCATTCCACTAAAGATGATGGGTTTTTGGTTAAGAAAATGGCTAGTGCAGGACCAGTGATTGAACTAGGATAGAAAGAACTCTAGTGCAGGTAACTTTACCTAACTTGACAATTAAAACTGGATTTTTAAGGATCCACTTTAGTAAGCATTTCTGCAAAACAAGAGTCTTTGACTATTGAGAAGCCTTACCTTGACTCCTATATATCCAGCATACCCTTGAGAGTCTTTTCCTTAGTCGGGTAAGACTTGCTGAGTAATTCCATACTCAGGGTTTATCCCTTTGTTGTTTTTAGGTGGGGAAGTAGCAGACTTCTGCTGCTTCTGTGCTAAGGTGGTTCCCAACGAAGAGAAACAGGAATGAAGTGCGGGAGGACTCAGTCCTCCACTTAAGATCTTTTGTTGCTAGTCCTTCGGGAGAAGTTTGTGTCTCCCTGGTTTGTATAATTAATACTTTTAAGCACTCATTTTTAGACCTGGTCTGTAATAACTTAACTTGAGCTTACTTTGGAAATAAATGTAAGTTTATGTAAATCGCTTCCGCATTTCTTTATCTCCGATGATCTGTAATGTCTGCAAGACGGGTGAAACGTTCCTGGTAAGGTAAGGAAGATACCGAGCTTGTCAAGTAACTTAGGAACATCTACAGGGTGTCTGATGTCTGTTAGACAAGGACAACTGTAGGTGGGCCTGATTACTTGGGAGGTTCCGTCACAGCTGGTATCGGAGCGTAGCCCTTCTTTGCAGATATTCCAGGGCATCTTCAAAAGATTTTCAAAAGTCTTACCTAAAGATTCTTTTCTCTTCTTACCTAAGTAGTCTGAAGAGTTTATAATAAAGACCAGTTAGGAAGAGTGCAACGTATAGAAGGTTGAATCAACCAAGGTTGATTCTGTATTTATTCATGCATCATGCTAAGAATTATACTAATAACATTTTTCCCCCTTTAGAAGATGCCGCCACGCACGAGGCTAACGGCACGAAAATCAACGGGACCGAGGGGAGTACCCCGGCACCAACTGGCCCCTCGCCAAGAAAGTAGTAGCAGTGGGAGTAACGATCCCATCGGAGACTTGGAAGCCGAAGTAAATCGACTTCAAGCAGTACTACGGCACAGGACCAATGCGTGGATTGCCGACGGAGACAGAATTAATGATTTAAGAAGAGACCTCCGTCACCTGCGGGATCAGCTAGCTGACCGGGACCTAGCACTTGACTGGGCAGTCCAGTCACACATGTTGGTGTGTGCTAAGGAAGCAAGGGCTCAGGCCCGAAATAGAGAGTTAAGCAAAGCTGTCGACGACCTGCAGGTGTACTGCAATACACTCCATGAAGAAGTGCATGTGCTCTACTCGCAACTGCACCCTAGTGAGCCTATACCCCCTTCTGAGGCAGAAGCCGGACCTTCCCACGCCGCGGGACGCGCGTCGGGTGGGGAGCTAGATCTGTTTGAGCCCCCTCCTTCTTTAAGGTTGGTGGACGTCTGGACTCCTACCCCCGACAATGAAGCCGCCAAAAGCGATGCGAAGCAGGACTAGGGGTGTAATAAGAGTAGAGTGGGGTATTGTAGGGAGTAGTGTTATATTAGAGTAGTGTAGTGTATTGTAGGGTGTACGGCTGTATAATAGGTTAAACTTTTGTAAAACGGGTAATGTATCCTGTTGTGTAATGTCGAGTTTGTACCATTACTTTTTACAGTAATGTAAAACGGAAGGTTTCTTTGGCACACTATGTTTATTCAAATGTTTTTGCCTCAGATGCCGACCCGTACTCGAGGACAGGATGCAGCTGGAACATCCGGGGGTAGGGATGCTACCCCGAATCCACCTCCCGTTCCACCCACGCTTGCTGAGGCAATCGCTGCCTTGGTAAACGCTACAGCCGATAATACCCGCTTCCTGAGGGAGATGGCGGGTCAGCAACAGCTTCAACAACAAGCAGGGAGAGGATTTCAACAGGGTCCCCGTGAGACCACTTACCTGGATTTCTCGGAGACTCGTCCGCCTCTCTTCGTCAAAGCAGAAGATCCGCTTGAGGCCGACGAATGGATCCGGGTCATAGAACAGAAATTTGGCCTTCTTCGCTGCTCAGAAACCCAGAAGCCGTTGTTTGCGGCTCAGCAACTTCGAGGCCCTGCCAGCACTTGGTGGGGGAATTTTGTGGCCATCCAACCAGATAATCATCAAATTACATGGAATGAGTTCAAAGCAGCATTCCGCGAGCATTATATTCCTGAGGGAGTGCTGCACATGAAGCAGGAAGAATTCATGAAATTGAAACAAGGGGGAGATACTGTGAACCAGTACCTTAACAAGTTCAATCACCTGTCCCAGTACGCAATTGATCAGGTGAACACAGATTTGAAAAAGAAGAATTGTTTTATGAGAGGCCTGAACGACCGGATGCAGCGGAAAATGGCTGCATGTATTGATCTTACTTATGGAAAGGCTGTCAGCACAGCCCTATCTGTGGAGGCCAAATATGCAACTTCTGGGAAAAGTAAGGGGTTCAGTGGTGATCGGCCTAATCAGGGCCCTGTAAAGAGGCAACGGTTCATTCTCCGGCCCTCTAACCAGAACCGTCCAAGTGCACCACCTTTCCCTTTCAAGCAACCTATAATTATTCGTCCCAACAAAGCTCCCACTGTCCAAAGTCAGCCGGGTGCCCCAGGCACTCGATTCCCTGCACTGCCAAGTTCTTCCACTGGATGCTTTAACTGTGGCAAATCTGGGCACTTCATTAAAGATTGTCCCTATCCTCGGCAAAATCAGGCCAATAATCAGCAAGGATCGGGAACTTCAGCTCCAGGCAAGGGAACTACTTCGGGCAGAAATACCAAAAGGACGGGGCGAGTCTATTATACACAAGTGGCTACCACACCGGAAGGCGAGCCGGTGATGATGGGTACGTTCCCTGTGGCCAGCCACCCTGCAGTAATTCTTTTTGATTCTGGTGCTTCGCATACCTTCATTAGCAAGACATTTGTGGAGCAGCATCACATTACATGTCATGAATCAAAAGAGGGTTTTAAAATTCATTCACCTGGGGGATACATTTTTACTAAAGAAGTGGCCTATGGTGTGCCAGTAACTATGGCCGAACGGAACTTTCCTGCTAACATGATTGTTCTAAAGGGCCAGGATATAGATGTTATTTTGGGGATGAATTGGTTAACTCAACACAAGGCAGTACTCAACACTGAACTCAGAACCGTCAGGTTGAGTTATAATCAAGAAGAAATTCTCTTATCTCTCCCCAAGACCAATCCAGCCAAAGCTTCTGGTAGAATCTTTGAAGCCATTGTACCGGAAATCAAAAACATTCTGGTAGTATGTGAGTTTCCAGATGTGTTTCCGGAGGATTTGCCTGGACTGCCCCCAGAAAGAGATGTAGAATTTGTAATTGAGCTAAAACCCGGTACGGCTCCCATTTCCCGAAGGTCGTACCGTATGCCCCCTAATGAATTAGCAGAATTGAAGATCCAATTGCAAGATCTGCTGAATAAAGGATTTATCCGGCCAAGCTCGTCTCCTTGGGGTTGTCCCGCCATCTTTGTGAAAAAGAAGGATCAAACCTTGCGAATGTGTGTGGACTATCGGCCCCTAAATGAGGTCACCATTAAGAATAAGTACCCTCTTCCAAGGATTGATATCTTGTTTGATCAACTGACTGGGGCGAGGGTGTTTTCCAAAATTGATCTCAGGTCGGGCTATCATCAAATCCGTATTCGGCCCGAGGATATACCGAAGACCGCATTCACTACGCGGTATGGATTATTCGAGTATCTAGTAATGTCCTTCGGGCTCACCAATGCTCCTGCCCACTTCACCTATTTGATGAACTCGGTGTTCATGCCCGAGTTAGACAAGTTTGTGGTGGTCTTCATCGATGATATTTTGATATATTCTAAAAATGAAGAGGAGCATGCTCAGCACTTACGGATTGTATTGACGCGCCTAAGGGAACATCAGCTTTATGCCAAGTTCAGCAAGTGCGCGTTTTGGCTGGAGGAGATTCAATTTCTGGGGCACGTATTATCAGCCAAGGGAATTGCGGTAGACCCTAGCAAAGTCAAGGATATTCTGGAGTGGAAACCTCCAACGGCTGTTCACCAAGTCCGGAGTTTTCTTGGACTAGCAGGATACTATCGCAGATTTATACCTGATTTTTCTACGCTTGTGAAGCCAATCACAAGTTTATTGAAGAATGATACCAAATTCAATTGGTCTTCTAAATGTAATGAAGCTTTTGAGGAATTGAAGACACTATTGACCACTGCTCCGGTATTGGCTCAACCGGACATCACCAAGCCTTTTGATGTATACTGTGATGCGTCAGGCAGTGGACTCGGCTGTGTACTAATGCAAGAGGGCCGAGTGATTGCATATGCTTCAAGGCAGTTACGCCGGCATGAGGAGCACTATCCAACTCATGATCTGGAGTTAGCTGCGGTGGTTCATGCCCTGAAAATATGGCGTCACTATCTGCTGGGAAATATCTGCCACATATACACTGATCATAAGAGTTTGAAGTATATATTTACCCAGTCAGAATTGAATATGAGGCAAAGGCGATGGCTTGAGCTTATTAAAGATTATGAACTAGAGATCCATTATCACCCAGGCAAGGCCAATGTGGTGGCAGATGCATTGAGTCGTAAGACTTTCTGCCACTGTCTTATGGTTGAGACCTCCGAAAGCACTTTGTGTCAAGAAATGGAGAAGTTAAACCTGGGAATGATCCAACAAGGGACTCTAAATCAGCTAAAGCTTGAATCAACCATCTTGCAAAGGATAATTGATGCTCAAAGGAATAATCAGGGTATGAAACACATCCGAGAGAAGATTAGGGCTGGAACAGCCCAATGTTTCAAGGAAGATAATCAAGGTGTGTTATGGTTTAACAACCGCATAGTAGTGCCAAAGAATGAAGAGCTCCGCCAGCAAATCTTAGATGAGGCGCATCTTAGTCGCTATTCCATTCATCCGGGAAGCACTAAGATGTATCATGATCTGAAACAACATTACTGGTGGACGAAGATGAAGATTGAGATTGCACGCTATGTAGCTAAGTGCGACACTTGCAGACGTGTCAAAGCCATACACCTGAAAACTGCTGGTCCATTGCAATCCTTGCCAATCCCAACATGGAAATGGGAAGACATCAGTATGGACTTCATTGTGGGATTACCCAGGACCGCACAAGGATATGATTCTATTTGGGTTATCATTGATCGACTCACAAAGATCGCCCACTTCCTTCCGGTCAAAATGAAATATCCTGTCATTACCTATGCGGAGTTATACATTGCCCGTATTCTCAGTTTGCATGGTGTTCCAAGGACCATAGTGTCGGATCGTGGACCTCAATTTGTAGCCAAGTTTTGGGAAGCACTTCACCAATCTTTGGGTACTAAGTTACTCCACAGTTCGGCCTACCATCCCCAAACCAGTGGACAGACTGAGAGAGTGAACCAAATACTTGAAGATATGTTGCGGGCATGTGCCCTGGATTTCCCGCAAAAATGGGATGAGTGTTTGCCCTTAGCGGAGTTTTCCTACAATAACAGTTACCAGGAAAGCATCAAGATGGCGCCTTTTGAAGCTTTGTATGGGCGACGGTGTCGAACTCCGTTAAATTGGTCTGAACCTGGAGAAAGGAATTTCTTTAGGCCTGATATGGTGAAAGAGGTCGAAGAAAAGGTTCAGAAAATCATTCATAATATGAAGGAAGCTCAGACTCGACAAAAGAGTTATGCAGACAAACGGCGAATGCCCTTATTTTTTCTAGAAGGAGACTATGTCTACTTAAAGGTTTCACCAATGAAGGGAGTATCGCGTTTCGGGGTAAAGGGAAAACTTGCACCCAGGTATATTGGTCCATTCCCTATTCTTCAAAGATATGGACCAGTAGCGTATCAACTCCAACTTCCCGAAACATTGTCTGCCGTGCATAATGTGTTCCACGTGTCACAATTGAAGAAGTGTCTTCGGGTTCCCGATCGAACCATTGAAGTGACTGATGTTGTCCTGGAACCAGATTTGACATACTCGGAACATCCCATTCGAGTTCTGGATCAAAAGGACAGGGTTACCCGGAGAAAGACTCTCAAGTTTTATAAGATACAGTGGAACCAACATTCGGAAGATGAGGCTACATGGGAAACCCAAGAATTCTTAGATAAGAATTTCCCAGGCTTTCTAGCCTCTTGTAAGTTGTAAAGCTTGTATAGTTGTGTAGTAAAGGAGTGAACCCCCACACCACCCCTGCCTTGTACCAAAAATAAGGAAATAAAAACATGACACATTTCCTTTTCCATTCCTCACCCTAGGATTTTAAATCTCGGGACGAGATTCTTTTATGGGGGGAAGGATGTAACACCCCTGGTGTTACTATAACTAAAACTTGAGCATAGCATCATGAGCATGGGCATGGCATATGTTTGACACACACCTAGAATGCATTCACTAGGCAAAAATTTCAAACAAGTTGTATTGTTTTAAAGTTTTACAAATAGGACCCTGGTTTAAGGACTTAACCCTAAGTAGTGGTTAAAGGGATAAAACTTAACAACAGTTGAGAAAACCTAAAGGCTTTGGGGTAAAAGTCATAAAGTAACCCCAACAATAAGGTTGAATCATATTTATATCCCTGGGGTATTAGAAACCCTAATCAAAACCCTGGAAAACCCAAAGTCCAAACCCTAGGGACCTATGTGCAAAATTAATGCACAATTGGACTAAAGTGTAAAAACTAGTATGTTTTAAACCATAAAGTCATTTGGTCCACATTTGAGGAGATTTACAAGCAAAACCCTTGGTTTTGGACTTATTTGCAAAATGAACCTTCCTTGAGTTTGCACTAAGTCTGAAAAATCAGTGCATGGGCTCAACTTTGGAGCTTTATAACTTGCAACCTATTGGGTTTTTGCCCTAGGTCACCACATCAAAGTTGAAGCCTAATCATAGGAGAACAACTTTGCTAAAGGGTGCAAGCATAGTTGTTATGAAAAATTTGGAGAAAAACCCCATCAAAGTTTGGTTGTCAGGCTGGTTGAACTGAGATTCAGTTTAGCAGTGAACTGACACCAACTTTTAGCTCAGATTCAAGCATGATCCAGTGCTCAAATGTGTTTATGTCCTATAATGGAGTTGTAGCTGGTTCATGACTCTACAACTTTGGTACAGATCGATAACAAAGTTGCTATGCAAAATAAAAACTTATGGGCTCTGCAAACTCGACTGTCAGGCTGTCTGATGAGCTTTGGCGATGGTACAGTAGCTGTTGAAACTGAAGAAGAATCTCTTCTTCCTCACCGCCGGTAGCTTCTGCCGTCGATCGCCGCTCGCTAAGATTCGTGCTCGACGGTCACCGGATAAGCTTGCCGCGGTAAAGACCTCGTCACCAGTGAGCTGGCCACCACCCCGACGACTCCACCCCCTGGCTCACCGCCCGCGGTAAAGCGCTCGCCGTCGACCGCCGCCTCCTAGTCTTGCGCCGCGTGGCTTAACACTTCTACCGTGTCGCCGTAGCCTTCTTTGACCCCTCCGTGGCTCGCCAGAGCTATCGCCACGCCGTAGGCCACGTAACCGCGCGCCAGTGCATCTTCCCCGTCTCCGGCCGCCAGCGCATCGCGAGCTAATTGAGCGCCACCGCTCGCAGAGCCTATAAATTGAGCCCCCACTCGGCTGCGCCATGTATTTGGCTAACTCTTGCACCCGCTCCCGCACCCAATCGCCCACTGTCTCGCCGGAATTTCGCGTTGCCCCCAAAACTGTTTTCCGCCGCCGTGTTGAGAGCTCGCCGTGGTCAGCCCTCTACAGGTCCATTCCTGCCCTCTGCGCCCTCGTTTAAGCTTTCCCATGTCTCCGTGATGCTTACCGAAGCATTGGATTGAACTAGACCGGCGCCTATCGCCGGGAACACGCTCATGCCGCCGTGGTGCTTACGGCCATCGTGGTCGGAGCTCTATGAGCCACCAACGGTGCAATTACCTTAGGGGAAATGCTCCTTAGGGGTTGAATTTCGTGTATGCCGCTCGGAGAACTCAGCCACTGCCTCAATCGCCCGGCGTAGCTGCTCGTCGGAGCGCGGCCGCGCGGAGCGCCGTCGTGGACTTGGAATTGTGAATTGACCAGACCCGGAGGGCTTTTTCGTGAACGGTCAGCGACTCAGAAAAATAGTGAATGGCCCTGATTCGGTTTAGCTGTTAGGCCGGGGTTCTCTGTGTAAAACGTCCTTCGCGGGCGCGGGCGCGCGCGCGAAACTGCTTGGGCCTGGGCCGGCTGGATCTGAAACGGCCCAGTACTGTTTAAAAGCTTTCCCTTTTCTTTTTCAGTGGAACTTTAAAAATGTGTAGAAAAATGTAGAAAAATCCTAAAATTTTGAGACCAATTTTCCTAGGTTTGTTATTTTCCATAGAATTTATTAAAAATAGTTTCATGATTTTTAGATCAAGTAGGGAATTTTAGGATATTTAAAACAGCCTAAATCAATGGTTCTGGATTTTTAGAAATTAAATAATTAGTCCAAAATTCCCCAAACTTTTTATGTGAGCTTTTCACATTATTTAGAAGCCATGGGTAGAGTTTGGTTTGATTTGGACCTTGTTTGATCACAAAACCCAAAACCACCCCCCCTGCTCCATGAACTCCTTTACTGACTCCGGAAACCCTATGTTCCCGGACCTCTGTGAAGGAAAGTTGTATTCAAGACATAACTAATAAGTTTATGCTACCTTTGCATCCTCATGAGCATTCCATGACATCCATCTTTATACATGTATATGGTTATCTTAGAGCACGAGGAGGAAGAAGAAGTTTCCGAAGAAGGGATACCACCCACCTCCGATCCCCAGGCAGACAACTGCTTCTATTTTGATATCTGTGGATCCGAGCCAGACCCATCTGATAACAAAGGCAAGCCCCGGTGCATTTGCCATCTTCTTTGATGTTTTTAAAATCTTTCTCACTTGCTTGCTGCATTAGGTGATAGGAGTTGATTGATTAAACAATTCCTGCATTACCTTCCTTGATCTTGATTACCCTCCTTGAAACCCTGTTTTTACAAAAAGGTTTTACTTTGCTTAGTATTGCTTTAGAAAAACAAAAGGATTTGTTTTACAAAAGATGTTTGGCAAAGTGGGAGGGATGTTTTTGAAAATAAAACTTGATGGTGCATCCATCACGGCCGTGATGGATTCAACATCGAAAAAGATGTACCTCTGTCAGGTACCAAACTTTGGGTTTGAAATGAGTAAGCTGAGACCGGGCGGGTGACTTGCACGAGAAGAGAGTCTCGGTGTAGTGTCTCCGTCTGAGTCGATTAAGGACCGCCTCGATGTAGGCTTGATGATCGAGGACCCTTTAACTGGTCACATGCCTCGTCATGGGTAAGCCTTGCTTCGGGTAGACTAAGGCCGGAATAAGATAACACGAAATGGGAGTGGAGCGGTGGCGAGAGTAGCGTGTACCCTCCGTGGCAAGAGGCTGGACGGTGGTGTATCTGTGCTCTCGGTTTGCGTGAACCTGATCCGGTCTTAAGAACCCCGGTGGCGGGTTGACATATGCAAGGGTTAAGTGCTACATATGTCGTGTGATTGGAGATCCTCAGCTGAGTATAATCGATTCGGATCGCCGTACCTTCGCGGTTATGAAGACTTGGTCACTGCCCTACACGTAGCATTCCACTAAAGATGATGGGTTTTTGGTTAAGAAAATGGCTAGTGCAGGACCAGTGATTGAACTAGGATAGAAAGAACTCTAGTGCAGGTAACTTTACCTAACTTGACAATTAAAACTGGATTTTTAAGGATCCACTTTAGTAAGCATTTCTGCAAAACAAGAGTCTTTGACTATTGAGAAGCCTTACCTTGACTCCTATATATCCAGCATACCCTTGAGAGTCTTTTCCTTAGTCGGGTAAGACTTGCTGAGTAATTCCATACTCAGGGTTTATCCCTTTGTTGTTTTTAGGTGGGGAAGTAGCAGACTTCTGCTGCTTCTGTGCTAAGGTGGTTCCCAACGAAGAGAAACAGGAATGAAGTGCGGGAGGACTCAGTCCTCCACTTAAGATCTTTTGTTGCTAGTCCTTCGGGAGAAGTTTGTGTCTCCCTGGTTTGTATAATTAATACTTTTAAGCACTCATTTTTAGACCTGGTCTGTAATAACTTAACTTGAGCTTACTTTGGAAATAAATGTAAGTTTATGTAAATCGCTTCCGCATTTCTTTATCTCCGATGATCTGTAATGTCTGCAAGACGGGTGAAACGTTCCTGGTAAGGTAAGGAAGATACCGAGCTTGTCAAGTAACTTAGGAACATCTACAGGGTGTCTGATGTCTGTTAGACAAGGACAACTGTAGGTGGGCCTGATTACTTGGGAGGTTCCGTCACAGCTGGCCCCAAGGGAGTCATCACCATCGGACCCACGTACCGCCACGCTTACGAGTGCGACGTGGAATGAATGGAGTACGCCGAGGCCCTCGTCGAGTCCAAATCCCTCATCGCCGACCTGGATTGCCTCTCCAAAGAAGCACCCGACGCGAAGCGGCGCGCCGGCAACTTCGAACCAGCCAAGGCAGTTAAGTCTGTCCCTCTCGACCCCAGCAACGACGCCGGCAAGAAAGTCAGGATCAGCTCCGAGCTCGACCCTAAATAGGAAGCAGTGCTCGTCGACTTTCTCCGTGCAGATGCTGAAGTCTTTGCATGGAGTCCCTCGGACATGCCCAGCATACCGAGGGATGTCGCCGAGCACTCAATGGACATTCGAGCCGGTGCCCGACCCGTGAAGCAGTCCCTGTGTCGCTTTGATGAAGAAAAGAGCAGGGCCATAGGCGAGGAGGTCCACAAGCTGATGGCTGCATGGTTCATCAAAGAGGTATTCCATCCCGAATGGTTAGCTAACCCTGTGCTTGTAAAGAAAAAAGGTGGGTGTTGGGGCGAAGGCAAAGACGCCACCCTTCGCTCGGGGCCTTCGCCGTAAACGCCGGCCCAACGGAGACAAGACAATGGGCAGGGACACCCTTCGTCCCATACGACATCGGACGAAGACCCATGGCGAGGTCATCCCACCGGGCGGCCTCGTCCAGCGCGGAGGCCCATGTGAGATCCGGCCCATTGTGACAGGCCCTGCGTGGCCGCTGCGTGTTACGGGCCTAATTTATAAAGGCATCCCTGTAATTACGGTCTGTAACCCCGCTTTATGGGAATATTCTGGGGATAACCTAGGCGTCTGAGGGCACATGCGTCCTTAACACGGGACGCTGGGCACCCGGACACCTATAAATACCCCCACACAGTGCCCTTGAGAGGCTGGTTGAACAGTGCTTTTGCCATCACGCGTTAAACTCTGTTTGTGCTATCATTCCCCCCTGTTGGATCAACTTGCGCCCGTGTGCAAGTTCCAACATTTGGCGCCCACCGTTCGTGCTACGAAAAAACCACCCGCGATGGCACCCAAGAAAGCTAGCTCGAAGGCTGACGAGGCTGCGAAGGCAGCACTGCTGGCTGCAAGGAAGGGCAAGGCCCTCGCACTCACCCACTCCACTCACCAAGAGGCTGCTAAAGACGACACCCTCCGCACCTGCGGCCCTGAAGGACAACCACAGCCTCCCCCAGGCTTCGCCCCACCGGAAGGCGCGGACCTCACCGAGGACGGTGAGGTCCTCAGCTTCGCTCCACCGGAAGGCGCGGACCTCACTGAGGATGGCGAAGTCCTTGGCGTTTCAGCGGAAGAACAGCTACAGCTGCGCGCACTGTGCCTCAAGAACCGCAATCTCCAGAGGCAAAAAGAGATACTGGAGGCCAAGCGCCAGCGCGTGTCTGCTTTAGCCAAGGTGCGTCAAATGATACGCGACGAAGAGCAGAAGGCCCAGGACCTCGAGCGGGAGATCACACTGATGCAGCGCGAAGGCCACCTCGGCCTGCAACATGGGCCACCCCTGCAACACCGCGCACAAGTGGAAGACACACGCGAAGGCCACCGCGACCTGCAGCATGAGGCACCCCTGCAGCAGCGCGCGCAGGCGGAAGACCCGTACTTCCCCCGGCGCGACTACGCCTTCCCAGCTGTCGCGCCTTTTCAAGGGGTCAACTACCTCGACGAGCGAAGTCCCCTGGCACCACATCTGCAAGTGACACCCTGGCCTGCCAACTTCCGGGCAGGGACCTATCCCAAGTACAACGGCAGCACGGACCCTGCACAGTACATCATGAGTTATCAGGTCGCTGTTGCATCTTCCGGAGGGGACGACGCCACAATGGCCAAGTCTTTCATCATCGCCCTCGAAGGCCCAGCTCTCACCTGGTTCACCAAGTTGCCCCCGCTGTCCATTGACTCCTGGAGAAGCCTAAGGGACAAATTCCTGCTCAACTTCCAAGGGTACCGCCCAGACACAGACGCCTTGGCCGAGCTCTCACTCTGCAAGCAGCTGGAAAAAGAGACTCTGCGAGAATATTACCGCAAGTTTCTAACACTCAAGTCACAGCTGCCCTCAGTTGATGACCAGATCGCCATTCACTACGCCATCAGTGGCCTTCGCGCCGGCGTCCTTTACAGTCATTGCATCAGGGACCCGCCCAAGAACCTTCAGGAGTTATATCAACTATTTGAAAAATACGCCAAATCCGAAGAGCTCCACCAGCGCAAGGTTGAGTCCTAGAGGAAGCCCAAAGATGCTCCACAGTCCAGCCGCACGTGGACGAGGACTCCGCAGCCAGACTCCGGCCGAGACGGCCGTAACCAGCAGCAGGTGCACAACATCGCCAGCCAGCACCCCGCTGGTGATGCCCCTCGCCGCCAGGAGTATCCCCCCAGGGCCGCGGAGGTGGAACTCGCGGTAGGGGCCGGGGACGCGCGCAGCCGCCGCGCCGATTCTACTGTCTCTTCCACGGCGAAGACTGCGCCTACCAAACAAAAGACTGCCCAGAAACGAAGGCCACCAGAGACAGGATGGCACGGGCGCAACCAGCCGACAACCCAAGGGTCGTCGCACACACTTATCAACAACACCCTCCACCATACATCCACGCCCCCGCTCCGCATCCACCGCACCACGCTTACCAACACCATCAGGAAGTACAAATCGTACCTCCCCCACCCCCGCCTCCACACCAGCAACAACAAAACATCCCCCACCCCCACGCCCCCAAGCAAGAAGACTTCGCCGATCAGCCGTATCGCGGAGTCATCCATATGATCACTGGTGGGTCCAGTGTCGACTTCGACACCAAGCGACAAAAGCGGGACCACTACCGCAGCATCAACCACGTCGCCATCACCGGTCCAGTCGTGCAGACGAAGTGGTCCCATGTACCGCTAACTTTCGACGCCCGAGACGTAGACCTCCGCAGCGCCCCCCCACGTCGACGCCATGGTCATCAACTGCAGCGTGGCAGGCTGGGACCTCCACAAAGTCCTTGTTGATAATGGCAGCCAGGCAGACATCATATTCCTCCATGCCTTCGACCGCATGGGCATAAGCCACAGCTTGCTCAAGCCTTCGGACAATCCACTATACGGCTTCGGCGGCAAGGGCACTTTTCCTATCGGCAAAATAGAGTTGCCTCTCTCCTTCGGTGTAGCGCCCAATGCCCGAAGTGAGCAAATAACCTTCGACATCGTCGACATGGTGTATCCGTACAACGCTATCATGGGCCGGGGCTCCATCAACAAGTTTGAGGCAGCCATTCACGGATTGTACCTATGCATGAAGATACCAGGTCCGTTGGGCGCCATCTCGGTCTACGGCAATCAGCAGACCGCGCGCAACATAGAGCGGGACTTCGTCCCCGGGCAAAGAAATGTCCACTGCCTCACGGCCCAGCGCGAAGTCCCAGCGCCCGCCGGCTCAACTGAAAAACAGCACAAGGCGCAGCTGCAAAGCAACGACGGGACCAAGACTGTCCCCTCGACCTGGCCACACCCAAGCAAACAGTCACGATCAGCGAAGACCTCACCTCGCATGACGAGGAAAAGCTCCTGTGCTGCTTGTCCAAAAACAAGGACGTCTTCGCTTGGTCAGCCCTCGACCTGGTCGGGGTCAGCCGGTCCATAATTGAGCACAGCCTAGGCATCGACCCCTCGGTAAGACCGAAAAAATAACGTCTTCACAAAATGTCCGACGAGAAGACAGAAGCAGCAAAAGCAGAGGTACACCACCTCCTGGAAGCCAAATTTATCGAGCCAGTGGCTTACCAGCCTCAATAAGGCCTGCCCAAAGGACAACTTCCCTTTGCCCCAGATCGACAAAATAGTCGATAGCGAGGCCGGGTGCGAGGTCATGTCACTCCTCGACTGTTTCTCTGGTTATCATCAAATATACATGAAGGAGGAGGACAAGGACAGCACCAGCTTCATCACACCCTTCGGCACATATTGCTTTATCAGAATGCCGGAGGGACTCAAAAACACCGAGTCCACCTTCTCCCGGCTCACCAAAACAGTGCTCGAAGGGCAAGTCGGCAGAAACGTATTCACATACGTGGACGACATCGTCGTCGCCAGTAGGAATAAAGAGGACCATCTCGCAGACCTCGCCGAGACATTCGCGAACATGCGGGACGCACGGCTTCGCCTCAACCCCGATAAATGCGTCTTGGGGGTCCGCCAGGGGAAATTATTTGGTTATCTGGTATCGCACCGCGGCATCGAGGCCAACCCAACTAAAATCCAGGCCATCATCAACATGGCGCCCCCGCAGTCAGCCAGAGAGGTCCAGTGTCTGACGGGCAGATTGGCCGCCCTCAACAGATTCATTTCCAAGTCTGCTGAGCGGAGTCTTCCCTTCCTCAAAACACTCCGCGGCGCAAAAGACTTCGCTTGGGGACCAGAGCAGGCGGCGGCCTTCGCCTCACTAAAGCAGTACATGATGGAATCGGCCGTCCTTACGAGCCCTGACTCTTCGCTACCACTGTTGCTCTACGTCGCGGCTTCACCGCACGTGGTCAGTGCGGCACTGGTTCAGGAGCAGACAGTAGAGGGTGTAATCAGGCAGTGCCCAGTATATTATGTCTCCGAGGTGCTCACACCATCAAAGTGTAACATGACGGAGCTCGAAAAGGTTGCATATGTAGTCGTTATGTCTTCGCGCAAATTGCGCCACTACTTTGAAGCATTCAAGGTCCGCGTCACCTCAGATAGGGGACTCGGCGAATTATTCAGAAACCCGGAGGCATCGGTACGGATTGCCAAGTGGGCGGCCGAACTCTCCGGCTACCACATCACTTTTGAGCCCATGACTGCGATCAAGTCAAAAGTTTTAGTAGACTTCGTTGTCGACTGGACCGGGCCAATAACATAGCCAGGGCCGTCCGAAGAGAAGGTTTGGACAATACACTGCGACGGTGCTTGGTGCCATGCGGGGGCAGGCGCTGCTGCAGTTATCACCTCACCCGCCGGGATCAAGCACAGATACGCGACACGCTTAAGCTTCGCCCTGGAGTCTGACAGATGCACAAACAACATCGCAGAATACGAAGCCGTCATCCTCGGCCTCCACAAGTTAAGAGCCCTCGGCGTCACCACCTGCATAGTCCGAACAGACTCCAGGGTAGTCGCCGGCCAAGTCGAAAAGGACTATGCAGCAAAGGACCTCGCACTTATGCAGTACCTCGCGGCAATCCGAAGCCTCGAGAAACAATTTAAGGGATTCACTGTGCAGCATGTGGACCGGGCCAAGAATGAAGAAGCTGACGCACTGGCCAAGGCGGCCACCAGGGGTGAAGCCCTCCCCTCCGACGTGTTCTATCACGTCATCGGCACACCAGCCGTCCGCAGCCCCGAAGGGCTCCAAATAACCAACGACAGCGAGGGGCAGCGCATGATCAACCTTATCATGACCGAAGACTGGCGGGCGCCAATAACCCTGTACCTGCAAGGGTTCTATCACCCAGTCAACAGCAACGAGGCCAAGCGCCTCCACCACAGAAGCCGGGACTTCGCATTGATCGAGGGCCAACTGTACAAAAAGGGGGTCAGCTAGCCGATGCTTAAGTGCGTCACCGAGACCGAGGGCGTTCAAATCCTGCGCGAAGTCCACAGGGGGACCTGCGGCTCCCACGCAGGCCCCAGGGCCCTGGCGGCAAAGGTGATACGACAAGGCTTCTACTGGCCCGCCATTATCTGCGCCGCGAATTGGGTTGTCAGATCCTGCGAAGCCTGTCAGAAATTTTCCCCACGCTCGGGGCGCCCCTCGCAGTTCACGAAGCTGATCGCCCACACGTGGCCCCTTCAGCGCTGGGGCCTAGACATCGTCGGGCCCCTGCCCACGGCTCAGGGGAACCTTAAGTTCACCTTCGTAGCCGTTGAATACTTCACTAAATGGATTGAAGCGAGGGCAGTATCCACCATCACATCGAAGACGGCCCAGAAATTCTTCTGGCAAAATTTTGTCTGCCGTTTCGGAGTACCATCCGAACTCACCGTCGACAACGGCAAGCAGTTCGACAATCAAGATTTCAAAGACTTCTGTTTCTCCATCGGCACCAAGCTTGCCTTCGCCTCTGTGTACCACCCCCAGTCCAATGGAGTCGTGGAGCGCGCCAACGGAAAAATTTTCACAGCCGTCAAGAAAATGCTCCTTGACGACAAAAAGGGCAAGTGGCCCGACCTGTTACCCGAAGTGGTCTGGGCACTGAATACAACCGAATGCAGGGCGACTGGGTTTACCCCCTTTCGCCTATTATACGGGTCGGAGGCCATGACCCCGCAAGAGATAAAGCATGGGTCGCCTCGGACAGCCGCGTCGGCCGTCCCAGACGTAGATGAGCCAACTTCGAAGGATCTCATCGACGGAGACCGCGTCTTCGCCCTGCAGGCCCTGGACAAACACCAAGCCTAGACCAAAGCATGGTGCGACCAGGCAGTCATCCCAAGGGAATTCAGCGAAGGGGACCTCGTCCTCATCCGGACAGCTCGAACGGAGTCTAGAGGCAAGCTGGAGCCCATGTGGGAGGGCCCTTACATTGTCAAGTCGAAGGCCTCCCCCAGCGCATACAGGCTTGCAACACCAAACGGCGAAGACTTAGAGCATTCCTGGAACATTGATAATCTGCGCAAATTTTTTGTTTGACTCATCAGGGCCAGCCCGCCCTTGTAATTTGTAAAAACAATTTTGTTTTGGCCCGCACTCTTTTCCTCCCGGGGGGTGAGGTTTTTAACGAGGCGGAGTCATGTAATATACAAGAGAAAAATCCCCCGCAAAATCCACGTCGAAAAAAGACCGCATCAACGGCCTTCGACATTCGACTAATACAAAGTCACCACGAGGCCCGGCAGCAGCCGCCCTCGCGTGCGACAAATCCGCGCAGAAGTCGCCTAAGGGTGCAGCCGGACTAGCACAACAAGTGCGAAAAATCGAAGTCTTCCGCAAAGACTATCCCCGCAAAAGTCGCCTAAGGGTGCAGCTGGACTAGCACAACAAGTGCGAAAAATCGAAGTCTTCCGCGAAGACTATCCGCGCAGAAGTCGCCTAAGGGTGTAGCCGGACTAGCACAACAAGTGAGAAAAATCGAAGTCTTCCGCGAAGACTATCCGCGCAGAAGTCGCCTAAGGGTGCAGCCGGATTAGCACAACAAGTGCGAAAAATCGAAGCCTTCCGCGAAGACTATCCGCGCAGAAGTCGCCTAAGGGTGCAGCCGGATTAGCACAACAAGTGCGAAAAATCGAAGTCTTCCGCGAAGACTATCCGCGCAGAAGTCGCCTAAGGGTGCAGCCGGACTAGCGCAATAAGTGTGAAAAATTCTAATTTGCCACGAACACTATCCCCGCAGAAGTCGCCTCAGGGTGCAGCAGGGACAGCGCGTCAAGACCAACGAACCAATTACAATGGTACAGCCGCACGAAGCCTAACAAGTGCAAAAACGGCTACACCAAACTATCCGCTCAAAGGCCGACTACATGCGCACCAGACCAACATAACAAACACGCCAGACCAAGCACTTAACGCCTTCGCAAACATAGCCAGGTGTGCGAAGGCACACAACCTCATCATACAAGCCATTACTCATGTACAAGCGAGGGCATCGCACTCTACATCGGTTCGACCTTCGGAATAATTCCCATCTCCCTATAGTTAAATAACATTATCCTAAGCTCCTCACCCGCAAAAAGGCTTCGCAACTCCCCCTCACCGACACTCACAGCAGCCGACAAGGACAACAGTTCCTGCCTGCCAGCCCCACTCACGCGAAGCCGACCGGCGTCCACTCCGCTCACTCTACACTTCGCAACCGCCCTTCGCCGCCTACGCCTAGTGCTCGGACAAGACACATCAGCATCCGCAGCTTGCGACGAAGCCTCCGCCACTGCTATATCCAAGGCCGCAAAGTAGTCCAAGTCCTCATCCGACGACTCTTCGGTCCATTCAACAGAGCTCCCAGAGTCACCGAATTCGGAAAATTTAGACGCAGACTCATCCGATTTATTCCCATCATCCACGGTCGAAGCCGCCCAAAAATTAGCAGTAGTGGTTGCGTGCGCAGGCCCAAAATCTTGAACCTGCGCAGCAACCAAGGTTCAGCAACAATATCCAAAATTTCCTAACTACCCACACCCACTAGGCCACCTGCGAAGAACCAGCCGTCGCGGGAGCCTCCGCCGTCGCCTCCGCAGCCTCCGCCACAGGATCCTCAGCCTTCGGCGCAGCAGTTGTCGACGGGTCTCCGCCGGCCGCAGTGGCTGCAGGGGCTTCGGGAACGCCTTCGGCGGTCTCCGGGGGCGGCTCTGGAGCGACCTCGGGCACAGCCGCCACCGGGTTCGGCTCTGGGTCAGGCAGCGCGCTGTTCAAAGCCCCAAAGTCATCCACCCTCTCGCCACGCGCCGCCTGAGACACAACACGCAGACTCAGCAAACCCACATTTAACCCAAATTAAACAAACACCAAACAAAAGCCAAGCATTACCTGACTCCTCGCCGTCTCACCCCGCTCCCTGACCACCTCTCGACCGTGGGGGCCCCACATCCGGTCGTAGAGGGCTCCGGCGGATTCCTTCACTACGGGGTCCTCAACCTTGTAGATATCACGCTCCAAATCCTCATCAGCTTGGTCGAAGACCTCGTAGTGCCGGCACCCTTCGCGAGAGAGCGCGTTCATTGCCCCCTCGCAGGTGACCAGAGAAGCATAAGACATAAACCCCTCCACGATGGTGGGGAGCGCCTGCAGCTCCTCCTGCACCCACTCAAGGCAGCGAAGTCCGGGCTCTCGGTCCGGCACTTCAAACTCACCGGTCCACGCGCCCAGTTCACGGTATGAATCCATGAGCTGTTTGCGCGTCCGCTCAGCCTCTGTGCGCGCCGAGGCCTCGGCCCTTTCCACACGGCTCTGCAGCGTGTTGAGCCGATCCTCCAGCTGCTCGGCGCGCTGCCTGGCGAGGCTGCCCTCCGCCCGCGCCAAGTTGGCCTCCGCCTGCGCAGCCTGCGCCTTGGTGAGGGCCTTAGTAGCCTCCTCCCTCTCCGCCGCCAGTTGGCGCTGGAGGTCAGCCTTCTCCTCCTCCAGCACAGCCACCTTGTCCGCCAGCTTGCGGCACTTACTGTCGGCGGCCGACTTTTCCCGGACGGCGTCAGCATGTTGCGTCCGAAGTCTCTCGACTTTGGCAGACACAACTGCCGTCAGGGCCCCCGATGCCGCGCGGTTTGCGAAGTCAGCCGCCTACAAGACACAAGACCACAGTCCCGGCGAAGCCGTTAAAAAAAAACCGAACCGAGGTCTAGCTCAACGGACCTGACTTAGCGCCTCCTTCATCTCCTCCAGCCGGCGGGACACGACACCCGCCTCGTCCCTGACGGCAGTGAGCGCCGGTATCTCGCCACCGGCACAAAGTGCACCGTCCTTCGCCCTTGGCACCACGGCAGCCGCCGCGGCCGCCGTGCCAGGCGGAACAACAAGAAGCTGGTCTTCGTCCGACCCTGCGACGCATCAACAAATTAAAAAAAACCCTCGAGCCAACGACTTACCAACAAGATAATCCTCCACACAAATGTCGGTGGCGAAGTCAGCAACGCGCTTGCCAGGGGGCGACAACCCTCGAGCCGCCTTCGCAGCCTCCGGCAACCCTGACTTGGGCCCACCGGTCGCAGCCGCCTTCGCAGCGTCCGGCGCCCTACTGGACGCAGGGACGGCCGACTTAGCCGCCAGCGGCGGCTGGCCTCCGCCGGGGGCAGTAGCCTTCGCGGCCCCCCGTTGCCTCTTCGGCCTGGCTTCATGCAGCCTGACGACCGCCTGGCGCTTCTATGCAGCTCCCTGGCGATCCTTGTCCATCACTGCCGACACAACAGCAGCAATATTCCGCCCGTAAGGAAACACTTTCCAAGCACGAACCATGCGAGATGTAAAAAAGTCTTCGCCGGCCGCGCAGGGGACAGGAACATTCTTAGGCCACCAACCCCCGGTAACCCTCAGCATCCGCGCCGAAGACTCCCGGAGCTCGGGCGAAGACATCCTTCCCCCCGGGGTCGCGCATGTCCTTATCAATTCTCTAGCAAAACCATCAAAAACCCCAAGTCCTCCCACAGCAGTACCTAATTTCCTCTTCTTAGAGGACGGGGCGGCCACCGGCGCGGGGTCGTCTCCAGACTCCACCACCGGTTTCTTCCCGCGACGTTCCACATCGTCTTGGCCGGGATAACCGCCATACGACAGACGATTCAACTCAAAGACCCTGTTCAAGCGGTCATTTGACCCTCGAATGTCCCAGCTGCGCTGGCCCTCTGTCCTAGGCACATATCGACCCACGATCCGCACCGCCCCATCCTCAGCCTCGCGCACAAAGGCGGCTGGATCGCGACCCTGCAGATCCAGCGCGAAGGCAGGACTTCGCACCAGCTTCCCACTGTAATACCCACTTTGTAAAAAAAAAACCTAAAAGGAGAAAATTATGTTCCTTTATATACATGTGTGCCATATCTATTTGTCATTTCATGTGAACACCTTATTTGAAAACAGAAGATTAATAAAAGTCATTAAATGGTGCATCATGCTGAGACTTTATTGTGTGTATGTTGTGACTATATGAAATGAGGTTAAAATATATATATAGTAGAAGCCAATTTGGAAATAAACATTAAATCGGAAACCCTAGAATTGGAGGAGGAAAAGCATTAGCCATCACCAAATAAATTTATTAAAAATAAATCAATTTATATCATGTCATATTCAAGTGGGATATTTAATTTGGAGACAAGTTTGTCACAGAAATCGAGTTTAAATTCAAATTGGAGTTTGAATTGGGAAAGGGAGAAAAGAAAATAAAATAGAAAAGAATAAACATGCCTAACTGGGCCTGGAGCGGGCATTCGGCCCATTTCCCCTTTTCCCTCCCGCTCGCACGTGGCCCAACCGTGACTCCCCCACGCTGATGCACAACTGACTGGTGGGGCCCTCGGGCTGACATTGCGGAGTGGCGCGGGGTCTCCTGTGTGCCTTTGACAAGCCGGACCCACCTGTCATCCTTCCGTTTTCTTTTTCTCGTAGACACCGTGCTAGCTTACATGTGGTCCCGCTTGGCAGTGTCATCGTTGGCTAGGGCCCGTTCGCCAGAGTCACGCCGGCTCATCCGCGCGGATCGCGCCCACCTCGCGATGGAGCTCGCCGGAGACCTCAGATTCCGTTGCTGACCCACCCTACGCATAAGAGAATCGGGCCGCATCCTTCTCTCCATCCGTTGCCCCTCGCGCAGACTCTTTTTTTCCCTCCTGTTAGCTGCCACCAAACCCTGCTCCAGTTATCCGCCGCCGGCAGCAGTCCTCATCCACGCCATCGTCGGGGGCGCACAGGTGGGTCGGTGGTGTTGGCCGAACCACTAGGGAGCTCTGGGTGCCCTCGGACCAGGAGAACGGCCGCTGTATAACCGGAATTCCTTGCCGGGGATCATCTGAGCCGCTGGGCATTGAAATTGGATCTCGCCTCTTCATAATCGCTGGTAAAACCTCATCTACCCTACTCGTCGCATCCATTACTACGTGTAGCACCCCCGTACGTTTGGCCTTGTGCGCTTGGGCGCGATTTCGCCCTCTCCGGTGAGGTCCGACGTTGTGCCACCCTGGTTCGCTGCGTCGCGCGGTCGGAGGAAGAAGAGAAGGGTTGGCCGTTAGATGGAAATCGGACGGCACAGAATAGATCAAGCGGGTGCCAAATCTCGATTGATATGAGCCATAGGATCGGTATCTGGCGGCTTAGATCGAATCCGTGGCTCGGTTTAGATAGGGCTGTGCTCGTCCGTTGGATTCAAATCATGCGCACCCGAGTGGTTTAGGGCTCATAAAAATCCTGATGGTCAGATTTTGATCCGATGGCCACGATTTCGTACCGATTCAGGGTCTGATCCGGGCCGTTGGATCTAATCCGAGCGGCTCAGGTTTCAGGATACCCCTTCGGCTCTGGCTTTTTGCGTAAGAAACCCTGGGGTTAAAAGAATTCAACCCGCCGTCCACCCTGTCGGTGCTCTGAGTCTGTGGAAATCTTGCGCCAGACCCCCTGCGTTTTCCAGAAAATGAGGCTCCGTCCAGAGAATTATAAAATCAGGGAAATGAATTAGAAAATGAGTTTTTAATATAAAAACAATTCATATAATTTGTATAATTCATGGAAAATGCATAGGAACTCCAAATTGGTCCATTCCAGTTCCTAAATTTTTGTAATAATATTGTCTACCCATTAGTGCCTCTGTTCTGACATGACAAACACATTAAAATTATTCTTTCACTTAATCTTGTATTAAATGCATAAAACCTTAGAAAATCCATAACTTAAAATATATAACTCCAAATTTAATGATTCCAATTCCTGTGATCTTATTTTAATGTCTAGTTTATTACTGTATATTCTATTTGCATGTTTGATGTGATGTTAATTTATGCTATGCTATGTATGTATTGTATTGATGCGAGTAGACGAGCAAGCCACTGTGGAATCTGAGGTTCAACAAGTAGAAGTAGCTGAGCAGGAGCTCGTTGAAGGCAAGTTGTGCCCTTGATCACTTCCTTTACCCATTCATGTTCTTATTATTCATAATGATCTGCATAGGTTAATTTTGATGGGACCCAATAGGATACCCTAGATTTTGACTATCTTTATACCTTGTTCCACCACTGGTTTTACTACTAAAGTTTTGGGTAGTTCATGCTATTGCTTTATGTGGATTTAGGTATAGAGATATTCATCACTCATCTTTACACTTGTTATTATCTGTTCATTATTTTATGTTCATGATAAGATCATTATGTTAATGGGAACATGGAGAACCACCCGGGAAAACAGTGCTACCACAAGGGTTTAATGGGACGCCCTTGGCTGATTAACTAGGAAAGCTAGTGGATGGCTACCTTACCCGAAAGGGGCAAGGGCAGTAGGGGAGTGGTCAGTGTAGGGAGGTCCTTGGGTTGATTTTGCTGCGATGGCGGTCAGGCGAGGGATTCCTGCACTGGAGCTTCCTATAAACTGTAGCGGGTAGTCTGAAGCAAGTGGAACTTTGTAAAGGCCTCGTAGTGGTACCCTGCCTCGCTTCCTTGGTAGAGGTGTATGGGGTCTAATCAACTCTGTGGCAAATGGGTAACACGACTTGTGGGTAAAGATGCGCAACCTCTGCAGAGTGTAAAACTGGTATACTAGCCGTGCTCACGGTCATGAGCGGCTCGGACACTCACATGATTAATTTATGGAACTTAAACTTAATCTGTCATTTCATTGCATTTGGGATTATTTTGTTATTACTTTTATTTATTATTACTATGGTTTGGTATTCACTTACACTTAGTAACTGCTAATAAAATTTTGACCAACTTATAAAAGCAATGCTCAGCTTCAGCCTTTATTTCATTGATCAGCCTTACACTTCATGAACTCCCACCTTTGGTGAGTTCATGCCACATTATTCCCCATGACTTGTTGAGCTATGAACGTATGTGAGCTCACTCTTGCTGTCTCACACCCCCCCACAGGAGAAGAGCAGGTGGTTCAGGAGGAGCCACAAGGCGAGGAGTATGATCTGATCTAGGTGGCGTTTCTCAGTTGACATTGGCGCCGACGATCCTTAGTTCGTTTTACATTTATCTTTATTTTGTAATAAGTCTTCCGCTATGTAATAAATACTCTGATGTTTTATGACATTTATCTCTATACACTCTGTTATTATATATGTTGTCTTCTTTGGCGCATGTATGAGATGCACCCGGCTTTGTTCCTTAAAGCCCGGGTGTTACAGAAGTGGTATCAGAGGAAATGTTGACTGTAGGACGAAACCTAGTTAGAAATGGATAAACCCTTACCTACTTACCTTATTCTGAATCCTTCTAAACTTACCTTACTCTTATTCTTTCTATACTTATCTTGATCATGTCTCACCTTCTACTGTTCTACTCTGATCATTCTTATCTTTTCTACTCTAAGACAAGATGGATTTCACACCTTGGAATCCCTACCCTACGACATTTTTAAGAGATAGGAGGCCTAAGACCAAACCAAAACTATTTTCTATATTTAAAAATGTTGTTTTATTGTTCTGATGATAAATATTTGATTTGCTTCTTTGATTGATTGAAATATTATATATGGGCATCTTAGCATGTACCACCATAAGGTAATGAATTAACTTTAGTAGGTGACACACTAATCTACTTAGTTAGTAAATCCCCCGCAGTGACATTCCTCGTAATTACTTGCCTTATCTACAATTCTTCCTTTCTTACCCTGTGTTTCTAATCCAGATGGGCTACCCCTATAGTGTTATAAGAGAGCACTATAGACGTGATCCTTGGTATGTCATGGTTAAGGAAGGCAAAGGCCATTATAGCTTGTGGTAGAGGTACTATAGAACTCACTAGTCCTAAAGGAGAAACATTTCATGTTAATATTGCAGTAACCACCTCATCCAAGCGTGCAATGTTCTTTATACCTGAGGAGTTCGTTGGTGACAACATCCGGGTGGTTAGAGATTTTCCGGATGTCTTTCCAGAGGAGTTACCAGGGATGCCACCTGATAGAGAAGTTGAGTTGGTGATTGATCTTTTACATGGAACTGCCCCTATTTCTAAGCGACCATACAGGATGTCTGTAGAAGAATTAAAGGAGCTTAAGAAGCAGTTAACTGAGTTATAGGAGGCTGGATACATTCGTCTGAGTTCCTCACCTTGGGGAGCACCAGTGTTGTTTGTGCAGAAGAAGGATGGATCGCAACGAATGTGTGTGGACTATAGATCACTTAATGATATTACTGTGAAGAACAAGTATCCGTTACCCCGTATTGAGGATTTATTTGATCAGATGAGAGGAGCCAGGGTATTCTCGAAGATTGATCTCCGATCGGGATACCATCAGATGAGGATTAGACCATCGGATATTCCCAAGACGGCTTTCTCAACCCGATATGGATTATATGAGTTTACTGTTATGTCATTTGGATTAACCAATGCACCGGCTTATTTCATGAATTTGATGAATAGGATGTTTATGGAGTATTTGGATAGATTCGTCGTGGTGTTCATCGATGATATTCTTATCTATTCTAGGAGTGAAAGTGATCATGAACAACATCTAAGGATGGTGCTACAAAAGTTACGAGATAATCAACTCTATGCTAAGTTCAGCAAGTGCGAGTTTTGGATTGATAAGGTGCCATTCCTGGGACATATTATTTCTAATGGAGGAATAGCAGTGGATCCTGCTAAAGTGAAGGAGATAATGGAGTGGAGAGTGCCCAATACAGTTACTGAGATTCGAAGTTTCTTGGGACTCACATGATATTATCGGAGATTTATTGAAGGGTTCTCTAAGATTGCCAAGCCTATGACCTCGCTTTTGGAGAAAGGAAGAGAATTTTAAGTGGGATGAGAAATGCCAAGACAGCTTTGATCAATTAAAGAAGAGGTTGATGTCGCCGCCAGTATTGATTATGCCAGATCTACAGAAGGGATTTGACATTTATTGTGATGCATGTGGCCAAGGATTAGGATGTGTGCTCATGCAAGAAGGACATGTGATTGCCTATGCGTCTCGTCAGTTGTGGAAACATGAATTGAACTACCCCACTCATGATTTAGAGCTGGCAGCCGTTGTGCATGCACTTAAGATTTGGAGACACTACATTATGGGAACTAAGTGTCAAGTGTACACGGATCATAAGAGTTTGAAGTATATATTCACTCAGAAGGATCTCAACCTTAGGCAACGCCGTTGGTTGGAGCTCATTAAGGATTATGATTTGGAGATTCACTATCACCCGGGCAAGGCAAATTTGGTTGCAGATGCCTTGAGTCGGAAGGAGCATGTTCACTCCGCTTTTGTAGTCCAGCTACCCGATGAACTAGCAAAAGATTTTGAGAGACTCAATTTGGGAATTGTTACACACACTGAAGGAGTTACCATCGAGTTGGAACCTACCTTGGAGCAAGAGATTCGTAAAGGTCAGGTTGGTGATGCTAAAATTCAAGAGATTAAGGATCTTATTACGGAAGGTCGAGTTCCGGAATTCACGGAGGATGAGCAAGGTACTATATGGTTCAAAGATCGGATATGTGTTCCAGAGATTGATAGCCTCCGTGAGGCTATATTGAAACAAGCTCATGATTCTGATTATTCTATCCACCCTGGTAGCACTTAGATGTATCAAGATTTGAAGCAAAAGTATTGGTGGTATGGACTGAAAAGAGATGTTGCTGCACATGTGGCTAAGTGTGGTGTGTGTCAAAGAGTCAAGGCCGAACATCAAAGACCCGCTGGACTATTGCACCCATTGAAGATACCCGAGTGGAAATGGGAAGAAATTGGTATGGATTTCATTGTTGGACTACCCCGCACTCCAGCAGGATATGACTCTATTTGGGTAATTGTGGACAGATTGACAAAAGTGGCTCATTTTATACCTGTGAGGACTAATTACACGGGAGCCAAGCTAGCAGAATTGTATATGACTCGGATAGTTTGTCTACATGGAGTGCCTAAGAAGATCGTGTCTGATCGAGGATCGCAGTTTACTTCTCGATTCTGGAAGAAGTTGCATGAGAGCTTGGATACAAAGTTGAATTTTAGTTCAGCCTACCATCCTCAGACTGATGGATAGACAGAGAGGACTAATCAAGTGCTGGAAGATATGTTAAGAGCTTGTGCTCTCAAGCATGGTGGAAGTTGGGAGAAGAGCTTACCCTATGCTGAGTTTTCTTATAATAATAGCTACCAGGCCAGTTTGAAGATGTCACCATTTGAGGCTTTGTATGGCAGGAAATGCAGGACCCCACTGTATTGGGATCAAACTGGTGAAAGACAGTTCTTTGGACTTGAACTTATACAAGAGGCAGAAGAACAAGTTCGAATGATAAGAGAAAATTTGAGAATTGCACAATCAAGGCAAAAGAGTTATGCTGATAATAGAAGGAGACTACTGGAGTTTCAGGAGGGTGATCATGTCTATTTGAAGGTGTCACCACTTCGGGGTATGAGGAGATTTAAAGTTAAAGGAAAGTTGTCCCCTCGCTTCATTGGACCTTTCTTGATTTTAAAGCGAGTGGGTGAGGTTGCATATCAACTGGAGTTACCCGAACACCTATCAGATGTACATGATGTCTTCCATGTGTCTCAGCTAAAGAAGTGCCTCAGGGTACCTGAGGAGCAGTTACCAATGGATGACCTTAGTGTTCAAGATGATCTGACTTATGCTGAGTACCCTATCAAGATTCTGGACACTTTGACTCGAGTTACAAGAAATAAGGTGATAAAAATGTGCAAGGTACAATGGAGTCGCCATGGTGAAGATGAAGCCACTTGGGAAAGAGAAGAAGAGCTTCGCATAGACTTCCCCCATCTTTTCCCTAGTTCTTCTTAAATCTCGAGGACGAGATTATTTTTAAGGGGGGTAGGATTTGTAATACCCACTTTGTAAAAAAAACCTAAAAGGAGAAAATTATGTTCCTTTATATACATGTGTGCCATATCTATTTGTCATTTCATGTGAACACCTTATTTGAAAACAGAAGATTAATAAAAGTCATTAAATGGTGCATCATGCTAAGACTTTATTGTGTGTATGTTGTGACTATATGAAATGAGGTTTATATATATATATATATATATATATATATATATATATATATATATAGTAGAAGCCAATTTGGAAATAAACATTAAATCGGAAACCCTAGAATTGGAGGAGGAAAAGCATTAGCCATCACCAAATAAATTTCTTAAAAATAAATCAATTTATATCATGTCATATTCAAGTGGGATATTTAATTTGGAGACAAGTTTGTCACAGAAATCGAGTTTAAATTCAAATTGGAGTTTGAATTGGGAAAGGGAGAAAAGAAAATAAAATAGAAAAGAATAAACATGCCTAACTGGGCCTGGAGCGGGCATTCGGCCCATTTCCCCTTTTCCCTCCCGCTCGCACGTGGCCCAACTGTGACTCCCCCACGCTGATGCACAACTGACTGGTGGGGCCCTCGGGCTGACATTGCGGAGTGGCGCGGGGTCTCCTGTGTGCCTTTGACAAGCCGGACCCACCTGTCATCCTTCCGTTTTCTTTTTCCCGTAGACACCGTGCTAGCTTACATGTGGTCCCGCTTGGCAGTGTCATCGTTGGCCGGGGCCCGTTCGCCAGAGTCACGCCGGCTCATCCGCGCGGATCGCGCCCACCTCGCGATGGAGCTCGCCGGAGACCTCGGATTCCGTTGCTGACCCCACCCTGCGCATAAGAGAATCGGGCCGCATCCTTCTCTCCATCCGTTGCCCCTCGCGCAGACTCTTTTTTTTCCTCCTGTTAGCTGCCACCAAACCGAGCTCCAGTTATCCGCCGCCGGCAGCAGTCCTCATCCACGCCATCGTCGGGGGCGCACAGGTGGGTCGGTGGTGTTGGTCGAACCACTAGGGAGCTCTGGGTGCCCTCGGACCAGGAGAACGGCCGCTGTATAACCAGAATTCCTTGCCGGGGATCATCTGAGCCGCTGGGCATCGAAATTGGATCTCGCCTCTTCATAATCGCTGGTAAAACCTCATCTACCCTACTCGTCGCATCCATTACTACGTGTAGCACCCCCGTACGTTTGGCCTTGTGCGCTTGGGCGCGATTTCGCCCTCTCCGGTGAGGTCCGACGTCGTGCCACCCTGGTTCGCTGCGTCGCGCGGTCGGAGGAAGAAGAGAAGGGTTGGCCGTTAGATGGAAATCGGACGGCACAGAATAGATCAAGCGGGTGCCAAATCTCGATTGATATGAGCCATAGGAACGGTATCTGGCGGCTTAGATCGAATCCGTGGCTCGGTTTAGATAGGGCTGTGCTCGTCCGTTGGATTCAAATCATGCGCACCCGAGTGGTTTAGGGCTCATAAAAATCCTGATGGTCAGATTTTGATCCGATGGCCACGATTTCGTACCGATTCAGGGTCTGATCCGGGCCGTTGGATCCAATCCGAGCGGCTCAGGTTTCAGGATACCCCTTCGGCTCTGGCTTTTTGCGTAAGAAACCCTGGGGTTAAAGGAATTCAACCCGCCGTCCACCCTGTCGGTGCTCTGAGTCTGTGGAAATCTTGCGCCAGACCCCCTGCGTTTTCCAGAAAATGAGGCTCTGTCCAGAGAATTATAAAATCAGGGAAATGAATTAGAAAATGAGTTTTTAATATAAAAACAATTCATATAATTTGTATAATTCATAGAAAATGCATAGGAACTCCAAATTAGTCCATTCCAGTTCCTAAATTTTTGTAATAATATTGTCTACCCATTAGTGCCTCTGTTCTGACATGACAAACACATTAAAATTATTCTTTCACTTAATCTTGTATTAAATGCATAAAACCTTAGAAAATCCATAACTTAAAATATATAACTCCAAATTTAATGATTCCAATTCCTGTGATCTTATTTTAATGTCTAGTTTATTACTGTATATTCTATTTGCATGTTTGATGTGATGTTAATTTATGCTATGCTATGTATGTATTGTATTGATGCGAGTAGACGAGCAAGCCACTGTGGAATCTGAGGTTCAACAAGTAGAAGTAGCTGAGCAGGAGCTCGTTGAAGGCAAGTTGTGCCCTTGATCACTTCCTTTACCCATTCATGTTCTTATTATTCATAATGATCTGCATAGGTTAATTTTGATGGGACCCAATAGGATACCCTAGATTTTGACTATCTTTATACCTTGTTCCACCACTGGTTTTACTACTAAAGTTTTGGGTAGTTCATGCTATTGCTTTATGTGGATTTAGGTATAGAGATATTCATCACTCATCTTTACACTTGTTATTATCTGTTCATTATTTTATGTTCATGATAATATCATTATGTTAATGGGAACATGGAGAACCACCCGGGAAAACAGTGCTACCACAAGGGTTTAATGGGACGCCCTTGGCTGATTAACTAGGAAAGCTAGTGGATGGCTACCTTACCCGAAAGGGGCAAGGGCAGTAGGGGAGTGGTCAGTGTAGGGAGGTCCTTGGGTTGATTTTGCTGCGATGGCGGTCAGGCGAGGGATTCCTGCACTGGAGCTTCCTATAAACTGTAGCGGGTAGTCTGAAGCAAGTGGAACTTTGTAAAGGCCTCATAGTGGTACCCTGCCTCGCTTCCTTGGTAGAGGTGTATGGGGTCTGATCAACTCTGTGGCAAATGGGTAACACGACTTGTGGGTAAAGATGCGCAACCTCTGCAGAGTGTAAAACTGGTATACTAGCCGTGCTCACGGTCATGAGCGGCTCGGACACTCACATGATTAATTTATGGAACTTAAACTTAATCTGTCATTTCATTGCATTTGGGATTATTTTGTTATTACTTTTATTTATTATTACTATGGTTTGGTATTCACTTACACTTAGTAACTGCTAATAAAATTTTGACCAACTTATAAAAGCAATGCTCAGCTTCAGCCTTTATTTCATTGATCAGCCTTACACTTCATGAACTCCCACCTTTGGTGAGTTCATGCCACATTATTCCCCACGACTTGTTGAGCTATGAACGTATGTGAGCTCACTCTTGCTGTCTCACACCCCCCCACAGGAGAAGAGCAGGTGGTTCAGGAGGAGCCACAAGGCGAGGAGTATGATCTGATCTAGGTGGCGTTTCTCAGTTGACATTGGCGCCGACAATCCTTAGTTCGTTTTACATTTATCTTTATTTTGTAATAAGTCTTCCGCTATGTAATAAATACTCTGATGTTTTATGACATTTATCTCTATACACTCTGTTATTATATATGTTGTCTTCTTTGGCGCATGTATGAGATGCACCCGGCTTTGTTCCTTAAAGCCCGGGTGTTACACCCACCGTGGGAAGGCATCTAGCGAGGGCACACTTCGCCCAGCGCCCAGCCATGCGCCAAAGGCCACACCCCGAACGCCACAAACTCCTCAACCAAATCGCGCCCGCTGCTCAAGCCGGCGGCGCACCGAAGGGCCCCTTCGTCCGCATCCTCATCTGCCACTTCAAAAGGCGGGTATGCTGAGTAAAAATGTGAGCACATCTCGGACACGGGGAGCCCCGGATGGTCTTCGGTTGTACCCTCCATGACGTAGAACCAAAAATCCTGCCAATTGCCCCACTTGTTGCGGGCGTAGGGAACCAACTCAGCTACCTGCATCGTGGTCTTGCCGGTCTTCGGCGTAAATGTACAGGACCCAAACTGGGCAACCTCACTTCCAATCATCCTCTTCTGCCAGTGCAGGCAATAATACTTTGCAAAGACTTTGACTGATGGCTGTCCGCCGTACGAAGTCGTCGCCCAGACATACTTCGACAGAGCCACCACGGCGTTCGGAGTCAGCTGATGGATCTGAACATTGAATCTGCGTAGGACTTCTCCAACAAATCGGTGCGCAGGCAGGCGGAGACCAGCGGCAAAGAACGCCTCGAACACAACCAACTCGCCTTCCGGCTCGGGGACTTCCTCCGTCCCCGGGACACGGGCGACCCCGCCGCCAAAATAACCAAGCCGCTGCATATCCTGCACGCGGGCCAACGACATCCGCGACACACCAAAATCCACAGTATCGCCGGTGCGCAACTCCTCCGCCGCCACAGAACTCAGCGTTTCCTCAGACGACGCGTCGGCCGGCGGCGAGGCGGCAGCAGAAGAAGAGGTCGGCATCGCTACGTACCGTCGGCGGCGGCGGGCGGTCTGCTTCACTCGAGCCAGATCTCCGGCGAACAAAGAGCAAGGAGAGCAGACGAGCAGCAGAGACGGTGGAGAAAGCGGCTAGGGTTTTCACGGAGCGCGGAAGAGTAAATTTCAAAACGCGCCGCCCCCCGCCCCCTTTTATACACAAGGCGCGGCACTTCGGGAAACCCGCAGTCCCACAGTACGGCGTCAATCAACGGTCATGTCAAAAACCCCCGCGGAACCACTTCGAGCGAGGGCAGCGTCTCCGCCATCTAGTGACGTCTTCGGCACCAGATGACTTAGTCGAACTGGTCCCTCGGAGGGCAAATGTTGGGGCGAAGGCAAAGACGCCACCCTTCGCTCGGGGCCTTCGCCGCAAACGCCGGCCCAACGGAGACAAGACAATGGGCAGGGACACCCTTCGTCCCATACGACATCGGACGAAGACCCGTGGCGAGGTCATCCCACCGGGCGGCCTCGTCCAGCGCGGAGGCCCATGTGAGATCCGGCCCATTGTGACAGGCCCTGCGTGGCCGCTGCGTGTTACGGGCCTAATTTATAAAGGCGTCCCTGTAATTACGGTCTGTAACCCCGCTTTATGGGAATATTCCGGGGATAACCTAGGCGTCTGAGGGCACATGCGTCTTTAACACGGGACGCTGGGCACCCGGACACCTATAAATACCCCCGCACAGTGCCCTTGAGAGGCTGGTTGAACAGTGCTTTTGCCATCACGCGTTGAACTCTGTTTGTGCTATCATTCCCCCCCTGTTGGATCAACTTGCGCCCGTGTGCAAGTTCCAACAGTGGGAAATGGAGGATGTGCGTAGACTACACTGGTTTAAACAAAGCATGTCCAAAGGTTCCCTACCCTCTGCCTCGCATCGATCAAATTGTGGACTCCACTGCTGGGTGCGAAACCCTGTCTTTCCTCGACGCCTATTCGGGCTATCAACAAATCAACGAGTGCAGAGTACTTATTATTACAATACCAAGGGAGGTAAAAACTCCTCCCGATAAGTTTTTACATAAAAGTTTTTATGGGGGGACTAGGTCCTCCCGCAGCTTCATTCTTGCTTTTCTTCATTTGACACCACCTTGGTACAAAAACAACAAAAGTTTGCTGCTTCCTCACCTAAAAACAATAGGGAATAAAACCCTGAGTATGGAATTACTCAGCAAGTCTTACCCGACTAAAGAAAAGACTCTCAAGGGTATGCTGGTTATAAGGGAGTCAAGGTAAGATTTCTCAATGATCAAAGACTCTGTTTTGCATAAATGCTTACTAAAAATGGATCCTTAAAAATCCAATTTTATTTTGTCAGGTTAAGTAAGATTACCTGCAACTAGAGTTCTTTCTATCCTAGTTCAAACACTTGACCTGCACTAGCCAATTTCTTTATCAACTCATCATCTTCACTGGAGTTCTACGTGTAAGTCAGTGACCAAGTCTTCATAATCGCGAAGGTACGGCGATCCAAATCGATTATACTCAGCTGAGGATCTCCAATCACATGACATATGTAGCACTTAACCCTTGCATATGTCAACCCGCCACCGGGGTTCTTAAGACCAGGTCAGGTTCACGCGAACCGAGAGCACAGATACACCACCGTCCAGCCTCTTGTCACGGAGGGTACACGCTACTCTCGCCACCGCTCCACGCCCATTCCGTGTTATCTTATTCTGGCCTTAGTCTGCCCGAGGCAAGGCTTACCCATGACGAGGCATGTGACCAGTTAAAGGGTCCTCGGTCAGCAGGCCTACATCGAGACGGTCCTTAATTGACTCAGACGGAGACACTACACCGAGACTCTCTTTCTCGTGCAAGTCACCCGCCCGGTCTCCGCTTAATCATTTAAACCCAAAGCTTGGTACCTGGCAGAGGTACATCTTTTCCGATGTTGAACCCATCATGGCCATGATGGATTCACCATCAAGTTTTATTTTCAAAAACATCCCTCCCACTTTTCCAATCATCTTTTGTAAAACAAAACCTTTTGTTTTGCTAGTGCAATACTAAGCATAGTAAAAACCTTTTGTAAAGACAGGGTTTCAAGGAAGGTAATCGAGTTCAAGGAAGGTAATGCAGGAATTGTTTAAGCATTCAACTTCTATCACCTAATGCATCAATCAAGTGAGAAAGATTTTAAAAACATCAAGGAGGGTGGCAAATGCACCGGGGCTTGCCTTCGTTGATAGGTGAGTCAGGCACGGATCCGCAGATGTCAAAGTAGAAACAATTTCCTGCCTGAGATTCCGAAGGTGGTGGTGTCTTCTCTTCTGTTACTTCAACTTCTTCTTCATTTTCTAAAGATAACCATATATATGTATATAAGAATGTATGCCATGAAATGCTCATGAGAGTGCAAAGATAATGAGAATTTATTACCTAAGGTTCTTGAATACAATTTTCCTTCACGGTTCTACGGGAAACTAGGGTTTCCGGAGTCAGTAAAGGAATTCAAAGGGCAGGGGGTAGGGTTTTGGGTTCTAGTTATCAAACAAGGTCCAAATCCAACCAAACTCTACCCAAGGCTTCTAAATAATGTTTTGAGTTCATATAAAAAGTTTGGACATTTTTGGAATGATTATCTATTTTCTAAAAATCCAGAATCAATGTTTTAAGCTATTTTAAATTCTCCAAAATTCCTTATTTGACCTAAAAATCAGCCAACTATTTTTATTAAATACTATGAAAAATAAGGAATCTAGGAAAATTGATTTGACATTTTTAGGATTTTTCTGCCATTTTCTAGAATTTATTTGGCTTTGGTAGAAAAAGAAAAGGGAAAATCTATGAATAGTACTGGGCCGATTCTAATCCAGACTGCCCAACAACACAGGGAAAAGGGGCGCGTCCTGGCGCGCTCTAGCAAATTTGTAGAGAGGCCCCTGATGACCTAAGTAATACGTCAAGAATCCTCAGCCACTATTTATTGTTTCACTTACAAACGCACCGAGGTCCTCAGAACTTTGCTTCTTCTCCAAATACACCCCTGGCCACGGCGCGCTCGCCGTCGGCTATCTCACTGCTCGGCCTAGCCAAAAACTTTGGCGGCTACCCAAACTAGTTGCTAGGTAAGCAGCACCGACCCGAGGCAACCATAGAACAGGTTCCAATTTGACTAACCCGGACCAGGATAAGCTTGACCATGGCGATGGCGGACACCGAGCATCGATCAGTACGTTTCGGTTGCATACGTAAGGTAAAGCTCCCTGGGTTGCATGGATAACAATCCCGAGCACATGAGGGTGCTAAAACACGAACAATGAGGGCGAGGACGGACCTGGAATCGGCTAGCCGCGAGCAGGTGAGTCACGGCGGCGCAATCGACCGAATTGGGGGAAGAGGGGAATTCTCCGGCTATGGTGGTTAATTGAGGGGGAGAACGGGTGCGTCGGCTTCGCGATGACCTAGCGCAGCAGGCCCGGCCATCAATTTATAGGGATAGCGAGCGGTGGCTGTGAATTTGAAGAAGGACGCGCGGCGGTCGGAGGAGGGGAAGAGCACTAGCGCAGTGGCTTGGTGTCCAACGCCGTGGCAGTTACTCCGGCGAGCCACAGAGAGTCGCAAAGGTTCATGGTGACATGGTGGAAACACTCAGGTATGTGGCACAAGGCCGGAAGATGGCGGTTCACCAGTGAGCTTATCTGCTCAAGCCGCAAAGCAGGGGGTACGACGATGAGTCACCGGAGTGGCGTCCAGTGCATGGGGTGATGATCTTTTACCCCGCGATGCTATCCATCAACTCTAGGCACGAATCCAGTCACCGGTGACACGAATCGCGGCGAAGGATCGGTCGTCGGCGGTGAGGATCACTGAAACTGATCCAGGCGGTTACTGTACCATGGGATACTCCTTCAGTGCACCTGACAGTCAATCTTTGGGCTGGATTTTCTCCCAAATATTTATGGCAACTCATACCATGTTCTGCAGCAAAGTTGTTCCTCTATAGTAGCTCTACAACTTTGTTATAGCAACCCTAGGTAGATTCTCACTGGATCTTAGTCAAAATGGCTCTCAAACTTGGATCAAAGTCACTGTTAGTCTGAGATTCAGACTGTATCAGCCTGACAACCAGACTTTAGACTTAATTATCTCCAGTTTCTTCTTAACAACTATGCTTACACTCTTAAGCAAAGTTGTTCTCCTTTATTAGGTCTACAAGTTTGATGTGGTGACCTAGGGCAAATTCTTACTAATTTAAAAGTTATAAATCCCCAAAGTTGAGCTTACAACACTGATTTTTAGACTTAGAGTGAAATCACAATTTGGGGTCTTTTTGCAAATTAGTCCAAAACCTAGGGTTTAGCTTGTAAATCTTCATAAATGTGAACCATGTGACTTAATATGCTTTAACATAGTAGTTTTCACACTTTAGTCCAAATGTGCACTATTTTTTCACATAGGCCCCTAGGGTTTGGATTTAGGGTTTTCCAGGGTTCCAATTAGGGTTTCTGGTATCTCAGGGATATGAATGTAATGTAGACCCATCTTTGGTAACACTTTATGATTGTTTTACTTAATCCTTAGGATTTTCTCAATTTGGGTCATGTTTTACCCTCTTGGTCCCTATTTAGGGTTAAGTCCCCTATTCCAGGGTTCTATTTGCAAAACACCAAAACAATACAACTTGTTTAAAATTTTTACCTAGTAAATGCACTCTAGGTGTGTCAAACATGTGCAATGCCAATGTTTATGATGTTATGCTCAAGTTTTAGTTACAGTAACACCAGGGGTGTTACACGCGAAAGGTAACTCGCGCTCGGATAAGCGATTCTGCTACCGATGAACAGGTCCTAACGCACGAAACGAGAGGGAAGAAAACGACTTTCGTACTTTTCGACTACATCGGTAACGGAATCCTGAAAACGACGAGAGGACACGTAAGCGGCAAGGCCGACCGAGCCGAGGGACTCCTACGCCTCCGGGATACGGATACCTCACTCATCACCTTCCACGAAAAGTAACTCACGCTCGGATAAGTGATTCCACTATCGAACAAGTCCTAACGCACGAAAGAAGAGGAAAGAAAACACAGCTTTATAATCCGACAATAAAAATGTTTTAGGCCTCAGCGGCCGCAAAAAAAACATACGCATACTTAGAACAAACTGTTCCTGCAGGCTCAGACATCGACAGGGGGAGGAACAGCACCCTCGGCGTCGTTTCCACCCTCGGCAGGATCTGGCTCGGCCTCGGACGGCGACACGGGCGGAAGGACCTCCACCTCGAAGGAGGAAGCTAGCACCGCGCTTGGGCCCTCGACAGCCGTGTCAAGCCTCTGGACCTCGGCTAAGGCAGCCTCCTCTTCGTCGGGTAAGCAGTACCCCTCGCTGACCCGCTCTAGATCCACGTCGTAGTGGGAAGCGAGCACGGCGAAGGCCCGCCTAACGCCGTGGTGCAGCGCCCCGCGGAGTCTGCTGCGCACATGGCCGCCTAAGGCCCGCAGGTGACTCTAGGGGGAGCTATTCGAGGGGACGTCGTCGAGGCCAAAGGCCTGGCAGAAAGCCAAGATAGCCTCGGACATGGCCACGCGGTCGGCCTCCTTCTGCTCAGCCGCCTCGGCAAGCGCCTTGCAGTTCTTGACGGACTCGTTAAGAGCCGTCTCGAACCCTGCAGACAGCAGGACAACATTCTTCAGACGCAAGGAGAAGAATGGAGAGAAAAACAAAGTCACAAAGCGGGCAAAACATACCTTTGGCCCAAGCGGATGCCTTGGCTAGCCGCTCCGTAGCCTCAGCCAGCTGACCCCTAAGAGCCTCAGCCCGGCTCACGGCCTCGGCAGCTTGGCTCCGAGACTGGTCCCCGCTCGCCGATAGCCTAGCCAAGCTCCAGCTGCCGCTGCCGCATCTCCTCGGCCTGGGAAGCCACCTGCTCCTGGGCCGACAAAACCTCCACTTGTGCCGGCGCCGCCTCTATCCGCGCCGCTGCTGCCTACGATTTCAGCCCGTCGCAGAGCAACCGAAGGTCTGCCACCTCGGCGCTCCGTTGGGCGAGGCGCTCATTGGCCTCGGCAAGCGCGGCCCACTGGGATCGCAGCGACCCCCAAACGTCGCTTTCACGGTGGATGAACAGTGACTTGGCGGTGCTCGCGTCCACGAGCTCCTGAGGAAGGAAAACGAGATGTCACAAAGAATGCCCTGGTCACGCAAGGTGTACGTCTAAGTCCTTACCTGGAAAACCCTGTGAACGTCCCTGGAAAGGGTTTCCATGGTCGACCGAAGCGACCTCATCGCCGCCTCGGTATACTCACGGAAACTATCCCGAGCCTTCTCCTCCAACTCATCATTGAGGAGGAGGAGGGGCTCCGAGGTGCCGCGGCCCCAGAACCAGAGCGGCTGCACGCACCATTCATTGGGATTGAGCTGCACAGGGATAAGGCCGCTGCTCCTCAGGACAGGCCACAGTTCTGCACGCCCGTCCACCGAGGCGTCGGGTCCCCTTGCAGCCGACGCGTCAGGTACCACTAACGTCAACGTACTGGGCCCCTCCTCGGCTGAGGTGGCAGGCCTCCGATCACCAGCCTCAGCAACGACGGCCGCACTCTCCTCGTGGCCAAGAACGGGGAGGTCGGGGATGACCACGGGCGGTGGCACCTCAACCATCCCGACATCAGCAGCGACGGGCGGTTCCGCGGGCGAATCAGCGACGGCCCCGGCGGGAGTCGGTGTCGGCACCGACAACAAGTCAGGCGGGCTCGGGGCCGCGGCCGCGTCAGCAGCCTCCCCCGGCATGATGGCCGCTCCAACGGGGGGGTCAGCCGGGGAGGCTTGCCCCATGGCAACTCATGCCGCCTGGGCCCCCATCGGAGGGCGCCTTGCGCGGAGGCCAACCAACCGGCATGGCGCACCGCAGCACCGGCCGCTGAAGGCGGCTTCATCTTAAGAGCCTTCGTGGGGGCCAGACCAGCCAAGCCCTGCCTTCGCTTGCTGAAAGAAAGAGACGGCAAGTTCAAGATACACAATGAAAGAACCAAAATAGAGGTATCCTCAGATACTTACTCGCTCCGAGGCAAGGCCAATCGTGCCTGTGGGGAGGCCCCTCGGGCCCCTATCCCCGCAGGCGCTGCCGAGGGTTGCCCCGCTGCCGGCTTCGGCACCACTTCCGCCTTGGACGCCTGAGGCGTCAAGGGACCGGCCTGCCCAGGCATCATCACGACGGCCAAGGGACCTGCCTCCTATGCAGCTAGCACGGACACCTGCTCTTGGGGGACAGGCGGGTTGGCCTGACCCCCCGGAGTCACAACAATTGTCTCGGCCAAGGGGTCAAGTACCCCCTCGGCCTGCCTCCGCTCCTCGGATTAGGACCTTGGTGTCCCAGCCCCAGGCACTGATGGTGCCAGCCCACTTGGAGGCTGGCTCAGCGACCCCTAGCCTAGCCTCGGGTCCGGGCTGAGGCCAAGTCGGGCCGCCATGTCGTTGTCTTCGTCGTCATCATCATCATCTTCATCGTCGTCAGGCGTCTCCGGTGATGACTCCCTCGGGAGCCCATCCCTCGCCTGCCTCCGATGACGCTTCTCCAAGGCTTCCCGAGCTAGCATCCTCTCGCGATCTCGGGCCTTTCCGCGTCCTTCTTCTCTTTCTCCTTCTCCGCGGCAAGCCTTCGCGTGGCTCGGTCCACCGCGTCCTCCGAGACCGGTGGCCGGACAGGTTTATAAATCCTGAACCCCTGAGGACGAACAAAAATCCCAACAGTAAGAATCAAAGGCGTAGAGAACTCGGCGCAAAACAGAAGGAGGATCGGACACTTATCAGGGACACATACCCACGGTCGGGACGCATCGCGGGCTGGCTGAGGGTGCCGGCATCCGACCTCCCTACCGTACTCGCTACCCGCTTGAGGAGGTCATCGGCGGAGAGGGAGATCGAGGACATCCGCGAGCCCTCCGAATCGACCCCCGGCTTCATCTCCACGAGCCGCAACCGCCGCTCGGCCAAAGGGAGCACCCTCCAACGATGGATAGCGGCGACGACCCCCGCAACGGTAAGGCCCGCATCTCGTAACTTCTACAAGGCCTGCAGAATAGGCTGGAGCCTCTCCTGGTTCTCGCGCGTGGCCCCCCAGCGCCAGTTAATGCCGGCGGCGGTCACCACTCGTTGAGAAAACGGCGGAAGCATCCCGCCGTCATTTCGGAGATAAAACCACCGGTTCTGCCACCCCTTGTTTGAAGACACGAAGGAGGCAGGGATGTACTGCTACGCGTGCCTCGGCCTCAGCTGGAGGGTGCAGCCACCGGCCCGCACCACCATACAGACCTTCTTCGCCTCTGTCGTCGCAGCGAAGAACTTCGCGGAGAAGAGATGGGTCCATAGGTACCAGTGAGGGTCAATCCCCAAAAAACCCTCGCAAACCGCCGCGAAGATGGCCGCTTGCGCGATAGAGTTAGGGTTGAAGTTATGCAGCTCCACCCCATAGTGGTGCAGGAGCGCCCACATGAAACGGCTCGCTGGCACTCCAAACCCCCGCTAATGGAAGGGGATGAAACTGACCACATACCCCGGCGGCGGAGTCGGGTCAGCCTCGCTCGCAGGGGCCATCCACTCCGGCTGCGGCCCACCGGAGAGGGGACGGAGCAAACCATCGGCATCAAGGGCCTCCAGATCCTCCACAGCGACGGTGGAGAAAGGCCACAGGTCGCGCGGCGGAACGACAGTCACCTTGTCAGCCATCGCCAAACGGAGGTGGTGGAGGCGGAAAGGATGAGGTGCGCGGTTTCCTTTTCTCTGGCTATTCTCTTAGGTTGCAGAAACCAAAGCAGAAGGCAAGCGCAAATGGCAGGGTAAAGAACCACCGCCGGCCCCTCTTCCGGGTATATAAAGGCCTGGGCGAAGTCCACCCAACGCTTCGCCCGAACCCGCCGCGAAATTCAAACTCGAAGGTGAAACGGTTTTTCTGTTCCTCGAACGACTCGCGCACGCGCAACAGACGCCCCGCGAATCGCCCGTCCCGTCGCATTAACTCCTTAGCAGGGCAAGCGACACCTCTGGCAGGCGAAGCGGGCGCCGTTTCACCTCCGTCATGATGACCGCATCAAAAAAGGTGCGCCACATTATTTAAATTTATACCCTTTTCTTTTTTCCTCTCTCTCTCTTGCCACAGGGACCGGAAAAGGGGATATTGCGAAAAGGATCCTTCTCGGCGAAGGAAACAGGCCCCGAGCCCTCCTACTGATCAGGGGTTCGAAGGTTGCGCACTCCGGGGTTCGGCAACCGCCCCAGAGCACTCGCGCTCCGAGCCCTTTATTGATCAGGGGTTCGAAGGTTGGCCCCTCGGAAGGGTTCGACAGCCGCCCCAGAGCACGCAGAGTCAGGGATGACCCTGGGTACGTCCGTTACATGGCCGAGGCTCGGGCTACGCTCCCGAGGTACCCTAGGACATTTCCGAGACTAGCGGGAATGATTTGTAATGGAATCCCACCAGAGGGAGGCACCGAGCCCTCGGACCCTATCGAATGGGTCCAGGTCCAGCAAATCACCTGCACGTACTTTTGGAGCGCGCCTCTAGGCCACTAGCCGACCCTTATCGAACGGGGCTCGGGCGTCCACTCGGATCACCCGCTAGCAACTCACTGGAAACACCATGTTCGGTGCCCTCCGAGGGTAACATGGCGCTTCTCCCCCCTTCCTCCTCGCGGAGAGGCGACGAAGGGGCGTACAATAAAAGTCGAGATGGTCCTTGGTCGTCCTCTCACTCCGTGCAGAGGCTCAGGGGCTGCTCTCGCGCCAGGCTACGGCCAAACTGTTGACCACATCAACAAACCAGCTCAAAAACTCGGAGCCTGACCATGCACCTAGGCTGCGGCCAGGTTGCATGAGGGAACAACAAGGCTAACTGAGGCATCACAAAAAGGATTAAGACCTCAGAGGAGTCAAACCACTCCTCCGAGGCCTCGGGGGCTACACCCGGCGGGTGCGCTCGCGCGCACCCACCGGAACAAAATATAACCAAGAAGGGCCGGTCCCCTTGCAAAAAATCCGGCATAACCTCCAAGCGAGTACCTACACTCCCTTCGAGGCTCGGGGGCTACTGTCGGGGACCGTAATTAGGGGTACCCCCGATGCTCCTTAATCCGGCTGGAAAACATCTTCAGAACAAACCATACACGGCTGATAAGGCACGGTTCAAGTCAAGGCCACGTCTATCGAGGGACGCGACCTCATCCGAGCCTAGCCTCGGGCGAGAACAGTAGTCCCGGACGAATTCACGCCTCACCCGAGGGCCTCCCCAGGCAGTGGGCGCACCCTCGGCTCACCCGAAGCCCAGCTCGGGCAGACTTTGTCGTGCAGCAACCTCGACCAAATCGCCTTACCAACCGACCATATCGCATGCGCATTTAATGCGGGATCGCCTGACACCTTATCCTGACACGCGTGCCTCAGTCGGCAAGGTCGAAGTGACCGCAGTCACTTCGCCCCTTTACTGACCGTTCTGACAGGAAAACAACGCTATTCACCCTGCTCCGGCTACTGTGCCAACCACCAGGGCAAGACTAACAACAGCAAGTTGTGACCTCTCCCGAGTTCAGCCTCGGGCGTGACAGGGAGCTCCGCCTCGCCCGACCCCAGGCCTCAGCCTCGGGGGAAGGTCCCCGTCTCGCCCGACCTCAGGCCTCGGCCACAGCCTCGGACTCGGGAGGAGTCACATCCTCGCCCGACCTCAACCTCGGCCTCAGGAGAAGTCTCCGCCTCGCCCGACCCCAGCCTCGGACCGACTACGCTACAGGGGATACATCATTACCCTACTCCTAGCTAGCTGCCTCAGGCTATGAAGGAACAAGACCGGTGTCCCATCTAAGGTTACTCCGGTAACAGGTAATGATGGTTCCCCGCGTGCGCCCATGACGTCGGATTGCTCTCAACCTCCTACGGAAGCAAGGAAACGTCAACAACATCCATGCCGCACCGCCAGCTATGCTTCTATAGGGCTCAAGGCACTTCTCCGACGGCCACGTTAGTACATGTACAGGGCTCAAGGCAATTCTTCGCCAGCCACGTTAGCCCATAGCTACACCCCCATTGTACAGCTGGGCATCTACTTGTATCTATAAAAGGGGATGTCCAAGGCCTTCCAGGGGGTACGGGAAAAAGAGCGCACGTACGAACACACGGACGCACGACGCAGACGAGCAGAGGCAGACTCAGACGGCTCGCCTCAAGGCCAAACCCTCTCTTTCTCGCTCTCTCTCATTCTCGCTCTTTTGCAACGCTTGTAACCCCTACTACGAGCACCCCAGTGCGAGATAACATAAGCCTCATTCCCCTCTTGTGTTCCATCTTGCATCAACCCATCTAGGCAGGGACACGCAGCAACAAATTCACTAGTTGGTTGAGGGCCCTCGCGGGTCCAAAACACCGACACATAGCAAATAGATTTATAAAACTGGTATGGACAAAGGGTGGACGAAGCAAAGCTGGTGATGAAGCTCGGAGTCATCTTAAGCCGGTAACAAAATCATACCTTGTGCTTACCTCTTCCTTCGAACTTGAATTTTGCTTACAATACTTGAATACGTACAGGATGACGAAGCCAAGGCCGAAGCTAAAGAGTAAGAAGACGAAGCCGAAGTTTAATGGATGACGAAGTCAAAGCCGAAACCGAAGCTCAATGGATACTAATGAAGCTTGAATAGATAACTGTAAAAAAACTCTAAAAACCCTTGTAATAACCTTTGTAAAGAACAATATAATTAATTTATACTTTGTAAACTTTGTCCATACCTTGTAATATATTCTTACTTTTCCATCAATGTATAAGTGCTTTGGTGTGAACGAAATTAGCATTTTTGAGCCGAAGGCGAAAAACACCTTCCCTTTTCGTACACAGCGAAGCATAAAGACTGCTTCTTTTTCTTTTTGTCGAAGCCTTATCTTTAGAGCCGAAGCAACTGCCTGTGTTATGATGATGATGATCCTATGTGTGTCTAAATGAATGTTTATGAATGCAAATGTATGATATAATGTATGGTGCAAATGAATGTCCAAACACACACATACGAAGCCACAACCATATCCTTCATTCCTTAGGAATAACCAAAGTCTCTTTGTCGTTTATTTTTCGGCTTCACCGCTTATTTTTCGGTGTATCAACACTGACTTTTCGCTGTAAGTTCTGCATTCCCTTAGGAACGTCTTTTGAACTTCTTCGTCTTCTATTTCGGCGGTATCGCGTTGACTTTTCGCGCTTCGCCTTATATTTCGGCGGAATCAGCGTTGACTTTTCGCTGTAAGCTCTGCATTCCCTTGGGAACGACTTTTGAGTAGAAAACTTACACTGCGCTCCCTTAGGAATGGCTTTTTATAGCTTCGTCGTGCTCTTTCGAGCCTCTCCCTGCTTTTTCTTTTCTCTTTGCACTCGATGGTGCATGCTCAGCTTTTACATTTACATCTTTGGGGGATATTGCTCTTGTAGAGCTGAAATAAGAAAAAGAGAAATTACATGCTATGGCCCCGTTAAAAACCTTTCTCCCCCTTTGGAAAGGAAAAGGGTGCCATAGGAAAAAATAAAAAGATTACATCAAGCTACACATAATATCGCCGAAGCTCATCCGCATTCCAAGATCTAGGAATGTCGTTGCCGTCCATATCCTTCAATCTGTAAGAATCGGGTCTTGACGAAGATACTACCAGAAAAGGTTCTTCCCACTTCAACTGTATCTTGCCTACTGTATCTAGGGATGGATCCGGATATTTATTCGGATGTCAAGTTTTTAGTCTTCTTTCTTCGATTGTGAACAAATAACATATAAAATTTGCTATGTAAATTTATATTCTTGTTTTTAGCATTGAGGCTATTAATCTTCACAAAAAATAAACATTAAATTTGTTCTAGATATTTTTAAATAATTGATATAAAATTCGGATGTCTGTCCGAATACGGATTCGGATGTTTTTTCACCTTTTTTGTTGTAGGGAGAAAATAATGTACATAAAAAAGTATACAAAAATATATTTAAATACTTTATAATATTCTTCATAACATTGCCAAAAATTAGCTTTAAATTATATGTATATCTATGCTAAAATATTAGATTTGTGATATAATTCGGATGTTTTAGGAACATCCCTAACTGTATCTGGGTTGGCAACTCTCCGAAGTACCAAGTGCCCTGGCCTGATATTTTTTAACCGAACTTTTCTGTCATGCTATTTTATTGTTTTGGCTTGATATTTATTGATGTTCTCCACAGCCTGAAGCCTGATCCCTTCTATAGCATCTTTTGCCACAGAATAATCAGCTTCGTCCTCTACCGCAGCCACTGTTCTTATTGATCCTGCTTTAGCTTCTTCCGGGGTTATTGCTTTGTCTCCAAATAGTAATTTGAATGGTGTAAAGTCTGTTGACCTTGACATTGTTATGTTGTGGCTCCAAACCACTTTTATCAATTCATCTGGCCACTTTCCTCTAGGCTGATTGAAGATTAACTTCATTATTCCTGTCATTATAATGCCATTAGCTCTTTCGACAAGTCCATTTGACTCCGGATGTCTAACTGATGCAAAATGGATCTTCGTGCCAATTTGTTCACAGAACTCTTTGAAAGCTTCGACATCAAACTGTGTTCCGTTGTCCACAGTAATAGCCTTCGACACTCCGAAGCGACAAACAATATTTTGCCAGAAAAATTTCTGAACAGTGACCGAAGTTATTGTGGCTAAAGTCTTCGCCTCAATCCACTTGGAAAAATATTCTACTGCCACCACAACATATTTTAGATTTCCTTGTGCTGGTGGAAGTGGGCCTAGCAAATCAAGGCCCCACCTTTGCAACGGCCAAACGGGTTGTATTAACCGAGTCAGAGATGAAGGCTGTTTTTGATCTTTTGCACATTTTTGACAGCCTTCACACTTTTGGACTAATTCTGCTGCATCTGAAGCTGCCTTCGGCTAATAAAATCCTTGACGAAAAACTTTTCCCAGCAAGGGCCTAGATCCGATGTGAGATCCACACAGACCTGCGTGTATTTCCTTTATCAATTCTATACCTTCAGCTCTAGATAGACATTTGAGCAATGGAGAGCAGACTCCATGTTTGTATAACTCCCCTTCTATTATTACATATGGTCGGGCTCTTGCCTCTATTCTCTTATTATAAGCTTCATCATCTAAAAGGCAATTGCCCTGAAGAAAAGATATAATCTCAGTTCTCCAATCTTCACTATGAACAGGAGATATATTAAGCACTGCTCTTTCAAGAAGTTCCACCGAAGGTGCTCTTATTGTCTCAAAGAATACTTCCGAAGGTAAAGGCAGCCCCTGTGCCGCTGATTTGGCTAACAGATCAGCGTGCTCATTTTCTCCTCGTGGAATATTCTTGACAGAAAACCCTTCGAAAGAAGCTTCAAGCCTTCGAACTGTATCCAAGTATTTCTCAAGCTTTCGGTCTCTTGCTCTACAACTCTTGTCAATATGCCCAGAAATAACTTGAGAATCGGTTTTAAGAACCGCCCTTCTTATCCCCATTGCCTTTAACTTCCGAAGCCCCAAAAGCAAAGCTTCGTATTCAGCAATATTATTTGTGCAGCAAAAATCAAGTTTCACTGCACAGCATGTTCTGACTTTGGAAGGTGCAACTAAAACAGCTGTTGCACCTGCCCCAAAGGTTCCCCAGGAACCGTCGCAGAATATTGTCCAAGCTTTAGCATCTTTACTTGCTTCTTCTTCTTGAGCCCCTGGCGTCCAGTCAGTGATGAAGTCTGCTAACACCTGGGACTAGATCGAGGATCTATGCACATAATCAATGCTGAATTCGTTGAGTTCCGCATCCCACTTTGCAATCCTTCCAGTAGCTTCTCTGTTCCTCATAATATCCTTCAAGGGCTATGATGAAGGAACAATTATATGGAATGCTTGAAAGTAATGTCGAAGCTTCCTGGAGGCCATTAAGACAGCATATAGCACCTTCTCCAATTCTGTATAATTTTTCTTCGATAAACTGAGAACTTTGGAGACAAAGTATACTAGAGCTTGCTTTTTAGTTTGTCCTTCAAGCTTCTCCTGGACAAGTGCCGCACTCACTGTAGAGTGCAAAGCTGCCACATATAACAGCAGAGGAGCTCCTGGTGCAGGTGGAGTTAGCGTCGTTAGATCTATCAGGTACTGCTTGAGCTCTTCGAAGGCTTTCTGCTGCGCTGATCCCCATTGAAAGACATCGGCTGACTTCAGCACTTCAAAGAATGGTAAATTTCTCTCTGCTGATCTAGATATGAATCGGTTCAAAGATACCATTCTTCCTGTCAGTCGCTGAGCTCCCTTCTTTGTGTTTGGCGGCTCCATCCGAAGAATAGCTTCGATTTTATTCGGATTAGCTTCGATTCCTTTTGTTGAAACTAGACAACCAAGAAATTTTCCCTTCTTTACTCTGAAGACACATTTTTCTGGATTCAACTTCAGGCCAGCTTGCCTAAAGTTGGCAAATGTTTCCTGCAGATCAACAATGTGATTTTCTTGCTTCGTGCTTTTTACTATGATATCATCAACATATGTTAGCACATTTCTGCCTATCTGAGAATGAAGGACTTTCGCTGTCATTCTGCTGAAGCTTCCTCCAGCATTCTTGAGCCCCTCAGGCATCCGAAGATAACAATATGTACCACTGGGGGTTATGAAGCTGGTTTTTGGCTCATCTTCCTTCTTCATCCAGATTTGATGGTAGCCTGAATAACAATCTAGTAGACTCATGAGCTCTGACGAAGCTGCTGCATCTACTAGAGAATCTATCCTTGGTAATGGAAACTCATCCTTCAGACATGCCTTATTAAGATCAGTAAAATCGATGCACATTCTCCATTTACCATTGACCTTCTTCACAATAACAGTGTTAGCTAGCCATTCTGGGTATTTTACTTCTCTGATGACTCCAGCACTAAGAAGTCTTTTCACTTCATTCCGAGCACCTTCGGCTTTGTCATCAGACATTTTCCGAAGCCTCTGCTTTCTGGGTCTGAAGGATGGATCGACATTGAGCGAGTGTTCAATGACATCCCTGTTGACACCACAGAGATCGTTAGCGGACCATGCGAAGACATCTTTGTTGTTGAACAGAAACCTTGTTAGGTTTTTCTCCTGTTCCTCAGACAATTGAGATCCCAGCAACACCTTCTACTCTGCTATATCTTCACATAAGAGCATGGGCTTCGGCTGATCGGCCGAAGCAGCCTTCTCCCTTCTGTACTTGTATTGCTCATAAGCTTCGGCTCCATCTATATTATGTATTGCTTTTGAATCTGTCCAGTTTCCTTCAGCCTTTCTGGCAGCTTCCTGGCTTCCATGAATAGCAATAGGCCCTTGATCCGAAGGTATCTTCATGCAAAGATATGCTGGTTGAAGAATTGCTTCAAAAGCATTGAGTGTCCCACGACCAATGATTGCATTGTAGGGGTACTCCATGTCGACAATATCAAACACAATTTGCTCAGTTCTTGTATTGTTGACAAATCCGAAGGTCACTGGCATCGTGATCTTGCCGAGCGCTATAATATGTCTTCCTCCGAAGCCACAAAGAGGGTGTGTAGCATCATGAATCTTATCCTCTGTCTCTTGCATCTGTCTGAAGGCCTTAGCAAATATAATATCCGTTGCACTGCTTGTGTCAACCAGAACATTGTGAACTAGAAATCCTTTGATAACACAAGAAATAACCATAGCATCATTGTGAGGGTAATCCTTGAGCTGAAGGTCCTCTTGGGAGAAGGTAATTGGGATGTGGGACCATCTTGACTTGATGAAGGGTCCCTGCACCCCGACATGCTATACCCTTCTCTGTGCCTCCTTCTTCTGCTTCTTGTTGGCCAGCTCTGAGCATGAACCGCCTGTTATCAGGAGTACCAGCTTCGAAGCCGAAGCAGCTCCAGCTTGGTTGTTCAACGAAGCCATCAGCTCAAAAAGTGGAAGTGAGTTCACCGGAGGTGGGCGCCAATGTTGGGGACTTGTTCTCAAATGCTATGAATTAAGAACAAGGCAACATAAAGTGTTAAATATTAATGTCCTTCGTCCGCTGAAGCATTATCTCCCCAAGGATTTAATGAACTTCGTACGAAGGCCATGAGCAAAATATTACGAAGGTCACACCTTCGTAATCAGACTTATGAAACAATGAAATACAAAATATAAAATATTAGAGAAAAATATACCAAAGATAGATAATATCATTTACATATTTTATTATACAAACCTAAATATTATACATAATATTTGGGTATATTTATACCTTCGCCTTGGCAGAAAACAATAATTCCAGCGTAATGTGTCAGCGATCACAAGATTGCGTGAACAGTATAGGGGTACTGTTCACCTATTTATAGGCACAGGGTGCATCCTGTGTAAAATTACATTTATGCCCTTTACAATCGACTACAATAATGACATAAAACATCATGGGTCTTTAAGTCATTTCATCTTTAAGTCGGTTCACCCCTTCGTCTTGAGATCTATCACTGTGCCGAAGCTTTATAGGTGATAGCTTTGGCGTTGTTCCTGAGAGGATCTGCCGAAGGTGTTCTCTTTCTTTAGGATCTTTGGCTACAAAGCATACCCCCAACACCTAATTTGGAAGGAGATCACGCACCGGATACTCTACAGGATCTGTCCGGTGGTGCACCGGACTGTCCGGTGCGCCACTCGATAGAAGGCAAGGATAGCCTTTCATGTTGATCTCCAACAGCTCCTAGCTGCCTTGGGGCTATAAAAGGGACCCCTAGGCGCATGGAGCAGAACACTAAGCACTCTCTAAGCATACTAAGACATCCAGACTCCACTCTCACGCTTTTGATTCATCGTGTTAGTGATTTGAGCTCCATTCGAGTTGTGAACTCCCTATGTTGTCCTTTGAGCTCAAGTCTTCACTTGTGTGCATGGTTGTGCTGCGTATTTGAGTCTTGTGTGTGTTGCTCTCCTAACCTTACTCTCGTTCTTTCTTTGTGATATCTATTGTAAGGGCGAGAGGCTCCAACTTGTGGAGATTCCTCACAAATGGGAAGAGTACTCTAAGATAAAACACCGTGGTATTCAAGTTGATCATTGGATCGCTTGAAAGGGGTTGAGTGCAACCCTTGTCCATTGGGACGCCACAACGTGGAAGTAGGCAAGTGTTACTTGGCCGAACCACGGGATAAAATCGCGTGTCTCATGTGTTGCTTCTTGTGATTGCTTCACTTGCTCGAGCGTGCTCCATAGCCACTTAGTTTCATTAACTCCTTAATAATCAAATTTGTGGCTATTTAGTGTATAATTTTACAGGATCACCTATTCACCCCCCTCTAGGTGCTCTCAACTCTCAAGTCGCAACTGCCATCGGTCGACGACCACATCACGATCCATTACGCCATCACTAGCCTTCGGGCTGGTGTCCTGTACAGTCACTGAATCAGGGACCCACCCAAAAATCTCCAAGAGCTATATCAACTATTCGAGAAGTATGTCAGGTCTGAAGAGCTGCATCAACGAAAGGTTGAATCTCAGAGGAAGCCTAAAGACCCTCCGCAGTCCAGCAAAACCTGGACTAGGCCTTCGCAGCCAGACTCTAGACGAGACAACCGCAGTCACCAACAGGTGCACAACATAGCCAATCAGCACCTAGCCAGAGAAACTACTCGTCGTCATGAATACCCTCCCCTAGGCCACGGCAATGGCACCAGAGGGAGAGGACAAGGACGGACGCAGCAGCCGTGCAAATTCTATTGTCTGTTTCATGGCGAGGACTGTGTGCACCCAACAAGGGATTGTCCAGAAACAAAGGCCACCAGGGACAGAATGTCCAGAGCACAGCCAACTGACAACTAGAGGGTCGTCGCGCACACATACCACCACCACCACCACTAACAACCCTACAACAACGAGCAAGTCTAGCATCCACCCAACCATGCATACCAGCACCGTCAAGAAGTGTAGGTTCTACCACCATCACCTTCGCATCACCCAAATCCACAACACCATAACCACCCCAAGCACCCAAGCAGGAAGACTTCGCCGAACAACCATATCGCGGAGTCATCCACATGATCACCGGAGGGTCCAGCGTGGACTTCGAAACGAAAAGGCAGAAAAGGGACCACTACCGAAGTGTGAACCACGTTGCCCTCACCGGCCCAGTGGTACAAACAAGGTGGTCTCATGTACCACTCACCATCGATGCCATAGACATTGATTTGCGCAGCGCCCCTCACGTCGACGCCATGGTGATCAACTGTAGTGTAGCAGGCTAGGACCTACATAAAGTCCTAGTCGACAATGGCAGTCAAGCTGATATCATCTTCCTGCATGCCTTCGATCGCATGGGCATAAGCCATAGCTTACTCAAACCTTCGGACAACCCCCTATATGGTTTCGGCGGCAAGGGCACCTTCCCCATCGACAAGATAGAGCTACCCCTATCATTTGGTGTAGCGCCTAATGCACGAAGTGAGCATGTCACTTTTGACATCGTCGACATGGTATACCCATACAACACCATAATGGGTCGGGGCTCCATCAACAAGTTTGAAGCAGCCATTCACAGACTCTACCTCTGCATGAAAATCCTAGGTCCGCAAGGCGTGATCACAGTTTATGGCAACCAGCAGACTGCGCGCAACATTGAAAGGGACTTCGTTCCAGGGCAACGGAACGTACACTGCCTCACGGCACAACATGAAGGTTTTGAAGAGACCCGCCCAGTCGCCGACGAAAAAGTAAAGACACAGCTCCAAAGCAACGACGGAACGAAGGCGGTACCCCTCGACCCGGCTACGCCTAAGCAAACGGTTGTAATAAGGGAAGACCTGACCTCGCGAGACAAGGAAAAACTCATCTCTTGCCTCTACCAAAACAAGGACGTCTTCACTTGGTCCACCCTCGATCTGGTCGGGGTCAGCCGCACCATCATAGAGCACCACTTGGGCATCGACCCTTCGGTGCGCCCAGAAAAGCAACGACTATACAAAATGTCCGACGAGAAGACTGAAGCCGCCAAGGCTGAGGTGCACCGCCTGTTGGAATCCAACTTCATCGAGCCAATTGCTTATCCTACATGGCTCGCCAACGTGGTCATGTGCAAAAGAAAAGCGGCAAGTGGCGCATGTGCATAGACTTCACCAGCCACAATAAGGCTTGTCCCAAGGACAACTTCCCCCTGCCACGGATCGACAAAATAGTCGATAGGCAACAGGATGCGAAGTCATGTCCCTCCTCGATTGCTTCTCCGGTTACCACCAGATTTACATGAAAGAGGAAGACAAGGATAGCACAAGCTTTATCACACCCTTCGGCACGTACTACTTTATTAGGATGCCAGAAGGACTAAAAATGCCGGGGTCAACCTTTTCTCGCCTCACCAAGAGGATCCTCGAAAGTCAAGTAGGCCGCAACATTTTCACCTACGTAGACGACATCGTCGTCACGAGCAAAAACAAAGAGGATCACCTGGCCGACCTCGCAGAAACATTCGCTAATATGCGTGATGCACGACTTTGGCTCAACCCCGAGAAGTGTGTCATCGGAGTTCGCCTGGGGAAGATACTTGGTTACCTAGTGTCGCACCGAGGGATTGAGGCCAACCCAACCAAGATCCAAGCGATCATCAACATGACACCCTCGCAGTCAGCCAGGGATGTCCAACAACTGACAGGCAGATTGGCCGCCTTGAACAGATTCATCTCCAAATCCGCAGAGTGCAGTCTACCCTTCCTCAAGACATTGCATGGTGCAAAAGACTTCGCTTGGGGACCAGAGCAGGCAGTGGCCTTCGAGTCGCTCAAGCAACACCTGTCCGACTTAGCAACCCTTGCTAGCCCTTACCCTTCGCTGCCTCTTCTTCTATACATTGCGGCCTCACCATGTGCAGTCAGCGCAGCGTTAATCCAAGAGCAGGACAGAGAGGGCACGACTCAGCAATGCCCAGTGTATTATGTCTCCGAAGTCCTCACGGCTTCCAAGTGCAACATGACTGAGCTAGAAAAAATTTCATATGCAGTCGTCATGGCATCTCGCAAGCTGTGCCATTACTTCGAGGCATTCAAAGTATGGGTCACTTCGGACAGGGGTCTGGGAGAATTGTTCAGGAACCCGGAGGCATCCGTCCGAATTGCCAAATGGGCAGCCGAACTCTCCGGGTACCACATCACCTTTGAACCCAGAACAACAATTAAATCACAAGTCCTGGCAGACTTCATCGTTGACTGGATAGGACCAACATGGCAACAAGAAGAGTCCCTAGAGAAAGTTTGGACCATCCACTGCGACGACGCGTGGTGCCATGCGGGGGCAGGCGTCGCGGTGATCATCACATCACCCATAGACATCAAGTACAGATACGCAGCACGCCTCAGCTTCGCCTTGGAGTCCGACAGATGCATTAACAATATAGCAGAGTATGAAGCCGTCATCCTAGGACTCCGCAAATTACGAGCACTCGGCGTCACCACATGCATAATCAGGATAGACTCCAAAGTAGTCGTCGGCCAGGTTGAGAAGGAATACTCAGCAAAAGACCATGCGCTCATGCAGTATCTCACAGCTGTCCGCAGCCTCGAGAGACAATTCAAGGGTTTCACCCTGCAGCATGTCGACCACGCCAAAAACGAAGAGGCCAACGCGTTGGCCAAAGCAGCGGCCAAGGGTGAGGCCTTGCCCTTCGACGTGTTCTACCACGTCATTGGCACGCCAGCTGTCCGCAACCCCGAAGGTCTACAAATAACTCAGGACACCAAAGGCCACCGCATCGTCAACCTCATCATGGCCAAAGACTGGCGGACCCTAATAACTCTATACCTGCAAGGCCACTACCATCCAAGCGATCGCAATGAGGCCAAACGACTAAAGCATAGAAGCCGAGACTTCGCGTTAGTCGAGGGTCAGCTGTACAAAAAGGGGATCAGTCAGTCCATGCTGAAGTGAATAACTGAAACCGAAGGCATAAAAATCCTCCGCGAAGTCCGCAGCGGAACTTGCGGCTCCCACTCAGGACCCAGGGCCCTCGCTGCTAAGGTGATTCGTCAGGGATTTTACTGGCCCGCAATAATTTGTACTGCCAATCGAGTCACAAGGCCATGCGAAGCATGCCAAAAGTTCTCCCCTCGCTCAGGCAGCCCTTCGCAGTTCACCAAGCTCAACGCCCATACATGGCCACTTCAACGCTTGGAGCTGGACATCGTTGGACCACTGCCTACAGCTCAAGGGAATCTTAAGTTCACCTTTGTCGCCGTCGAATATTTCACAAAGTGGATTGAGGCTAGGGCAGTATCCACAATAACATCGAAGACCGCTCAAAAATTCTTCTGGCAAAACATTGTGTGCCACTTCGGAGTCCCGTCCGAACTCACAGTCGACAACGGCAAACAGTTCGATAGCCAAGATTTCAGGGATTTCTGCTTTTCCATTGGCACCAAGCCTATCTTCGCCTTGGTGTACCACCCACAGTCCAACAGTGTTGTTGAGCACGCCAATGGCAAGATTTTTAGTGCCATCAAGAAAAGGCTTCTTGACGACAAAAAGGGCAAATGGGCCGACCAATTACCTGAAGTGGTATGGGCCCTAAACACGACAAAGTGCCGGGCAACCGGGTTCACACCCTTCCACCTATTGTATGGATCTGAGGCCATGACGCCACAAGAATTAAAGCACGGGTCCCCCCGAACAAACAAATAAGCCATCCTCGATGTCGATGAACCAACTTCCAAAGACCTCATCGACGGAGACCGCGTCTTCGCCCTGCAGGCCCTCGACAAATATCAGGTTCAAACAAAGGCCTGGCGCGATAACGCAGTCATCCCAAGAGAATTCAACGAAGGGGACCTTGTACTCGTAAGAACCACCCGGACAGAGTCACGAGGCAAGCTAGAGCCGAAGTGGGAAGGTCCATTCATAGTCAAGACGAAGGCAGCCTCTAGTGCTTACAGGCTGGCAACATCAGCTGGCGAAGACTTAGAGCATTCCTGGAACATCGATAATCTCCGCAAATTTTTTGTTTAAGTCTCAGGGCCTACACGCCTTTGTAACTTTGCAAACAATGTTGTTCAGGCCCGCACTCTTTTCCTCCCGGGGTGTGAGGTTTTTAACGAGGCGGAGCCATATAATATAAAAGTGAAAAGTGAAAGTCGCCTAGAGGGGGGTGAATAGGCGGAATCTGAAAATTATAAACTTAAAGCACAACTACAAGCCGGGGTTAGCTTTAGAATTAAATCCGAGTCCGAAAGAGAGGGCGTAAACAAATCAACTAAGAAATGAAGTGAGTGACACAGTGATTTGCTTTATCGAGGTTTAGTTCTTGCAAACCTAGTCCCCGTTGAGATGGTCACAAAGACCAGGTCTCTTTCAACCCTTTCCCTTTCTCAAACGGTCACTTAGACCGAGTGAGCTTCCTTCCTTGATTTCCCGGGTCACTTAGACCCCGCAAGGACCACCACACAATTGGTGTCTCTTGCTTCGCTTACAAGGCTTTGAGAATAAGAATGAGGGAAAGAAGAAAGCCAACCAAGCAACAAGAGCAACAAAATAACACAAGTCGATCTTCTCACAAGTCCTAAAAACTAGAGTTGTATTGTGGACTTTGATTTGATCAGAGGCTTTGATTTGTGTCTTGGAGTGTTGTGTATTGCTCTTGTATTGAATGAGTAGTGAATGCTTGGATGGTTGTAGAGGAGGTGGTTGGGGGTATTTATAGCCCCAACCACCAATTCAACTGTTAGGGAGGCTGTCTGTCGATGGGCGCCCCAACGAGTCCTAAGTTTGGTAAAGGTTTTCTCATCTAATGGCCTTGTAAAAATATCGGCTAATTGATGTTTGGTGTTAAATAGGCTATCTCGATATCCCCTTTGTTGGTGATCCCTGAAAAAGTGAAATCGAATGTCTATGTGCTTAGTGCGGCTGTGATCAATAGGATTCTCCGCCATGCGGATAGCACTCTCATTGTCACATAGGAGAGGGACTTTGCTCAATTTGTAGCCATAGTCCCTGAGGGTTTGCCTCATCCAAAGTAATTGCGCACAACAATGGCCTGCGGCAATATACTCGGCTTTGGCGGTTGGTAGGGCTACTGAATTTTGTTTCTTTGAAGCCCAAGACACTAGGGATCTCCCCAGAAACTGACAAGTCCCTGATGTGCTCTTCCTATCAATTTTACACCCTACCCAGTCGGCATCGGAATATCCTATTAAATCAAAGGTGGATCTCCTGGGGTACCAAAGACCAAACTTAGGTGTATAAACTAAATATCTCATGATTCGCTTCACGACCCTGTTGGGATTATGCTTCGTCGCCGAAGGTCTTGCAGGAAGAAACGACTTCGGCTGAAGCTGTCCGCATGTGATGACCGAAGGTTCCTCTTCATGAAGCTTCGGCATTGCAAACCGACTTAAGAGTAGAATGACATATTAGTCTATAAATGTTTGAGTCGCTGTTGTAATCCCTTATGAGGGGCATAATTGTAATTTTTCACAGGCTGTGTCCCGTGCCTATAAATAGTGAACAGTATTCCTTTACTGTTCACGCATTCCTGTAATTGCAATCGCATCATTCGGGAAACGATCTTTGTCAAGACAGAGGTATAATTGTATCCAATGTTATAATACATTAAATAGATATAGTATGAAAATAATGTTGCTTGTTTATAATTTATCTACCTTTGACATTTCATATTACTTTGTACAATCTATTAGAATTCAATTACGAAGATTTAACCTTCGTAATTGTATTGACTTTTACCTTCGTCCAAAGTTCATTAGTCCTTAAAGGAATAATGTTTCGTTGGACGAAGGGCATTAACATTTAACACTTTATGTTGCCTTGTTCTTAATTCGTAGTATTTGAGAACAAGTCCCCAACATTGGCGCCCACCTCCGGTCAACTCACTTCCACTTTTTGAGCTGATGGCTTCGTTCAATGATCAAGTTGGAGCTGCTTCGGCCCCGAAGCTGGTGCTCCCGATAACAGGTGGTTCATGCTCAGAGCTAGCCAACAAAAAGCAGAAGAAAGAAGCACAGAGAAGGGTACAGCATGTTGGGGTGCAAGGACCCTTCATCAAGTCAAGATGGTCCCACATTCCAATTACCTTCTCCCAAGAGGATCTTCAACTCAAGGATTATCCACACAATGATGCTATGGTTATCTCTTGTGTGATCAAAGGATTTCTGGTCCATAATGTCTTGGTTGACACAGGCAGCGCAGCTGATATTATATTTGCCAAAGCTTTCAGACAAATGCAAGAGCCCGAAGACAAGATTCATGATGCTACACACCCTCTCTGTGGCTTCGGAGGAAGACAAATTGTAGCACTGGGCAAGATCACCATGCCAGTGACCTTCAGTTTCATCAACAACACCAGAACTGAGCAAGTTGTGTTTGATATTGTTGATATGGAATACCCTTACAATGCAATTATTGGTCGTGGCACCCTCAATGCTTTTGAAGCAATTCTTCATCCTGCTTATCTTTGTATGAAGATACCTTCAGATCAAGGACCCATTGCTATTCATGGAAGTCAGGAAGCTGCCAGAAGGGCCGAAGGAAACTGGACTGACTCAAAAGCAATCCATAATATAGATGGAGCTGAAGCTTGTGAACAGTACAAATTCAGAAGGGAGAAAGCAGCTTCGGCAGATCAGCCGAAGCCCATGCTCTTATGTGAGGACATAGCAGAGCAGAAGGTGCTGTTGGGCTCCCAATTATCCGAAGAACAGGAGAAAACCTTGATAAGGTTTTTGTTCAACAACAAAGATGTTTTTGCATGGTCAGCTAATGATCTTTGCGGAGTTAACAGGGATGTTATTGAACATTCGCTCAATGTTGATCCATCCTTCAGACCCAGAAAGCAGAGGCTTCGGAAAATGTCTGATGACAAGGCCGAAGGAGCTCGGAATGAAGTCAAAAGACTCCTCAGTGCAGGAGTTATCAGAGAAGTAAAGTACCCAGAATGGCTAGCTAACACTGTTATGGTAAAAAAGGCCAATGGCAAATGGCGAATGTGTATCGATTTTATAGATCTCAACAAGGCCTGTCCGAAGGACGAATTCCCATTGCCAAGGATAGACTCCTTAGTTGATGCAGCAGCTTCGTCAGAGCTGATGAGTCTTTTGGACTATTATTCAGGCTATCATCAAATTTGGATGAAGAAGGAGGATGAGCCGAAGACCAGTTTCATAACCCCTAGTGGAACATATTGTTACCTTCGGATGCCTGAGGGGCTCAAGAACGCTGGAGGAAGTTTCAGCAGAATGACTTCGAAGGTTCTTCAGTCTCAGATAGGCAGAAATGTGCTAACTTATGTTGATGATATCATTATTAAAAGCACGAAACAAGAAAATCACATTGCTGATCTGCAGGAGACCTTCGCCAATTTTAGACAAGCTGGTCTAAAGCTGAATCCAGACAAATGTGTCTTCGGAGTAAAGAAGGGGAAATTTCTTGGATGCTTGGTTTCAACAAAGGGAATTGAAGCTAATCCAAGTAAAATTGAAGCTATACTTCGAATGGAGCCACCAAATACAAAAAAGGGGGCCCAAAGATTGACGGGGAGGCTGGCATCTCTCAATAGATTCATATCCAGATCAGCAGAGAGAAATTTACCATTCTTTGAAGTACTGAAATCAGCCGAAGTCTTCCAATGGGGACCAAGCCAACAAAAAGCCTTCGAGGAACTGAAGCAATATTTGATGGATCTAACAACATTAACCCCACCAACGCCAGGGGCTCCTTTGTTATTATATTTGGCAGCTTCGCACTCAGCGGTAAGTGCAGCACTTGTCCAGGAAAAGCTTGATGGCCAAGTTAAGAAGCAGGTTCCAGTATATTTTGTATCTGAAGTTCTTAGTGTATCAAAGAAAAACTATACAGAATTGGAGAAGGTGTTATATGCTGTTTTGATGGCATCCAGGAAACTTTGGCATTACTTTCAAGCATATAATATTGTTGTTCCTTCTTCGCAACCGTTGAAGGATATTATGCGAAATAGAGAAGCTACTAGACGGATTGGAAAATTGGCTGCGGAGCTCAATGAATTTTGCATTGATTATGTGCATAGATCTTCGATCCAGTCTCAAGCATTGGCAGATTTCATTGCCGACTGGACGCCAGGGGCTCAGGATGAAGAAACAAATAAAGATGCTGAAGTATGGACAGTGTTTTGCGATGGGTCATGGGGAACCTTCGGAGCAGGAGCAGCTGCTGTGTTGGTCTCACCATCCAAAGTTAAAACTTGTTATGCGGCAAGACTTGATTTTAGTTGCACAAACAATATTACTGAATACGAAGCCCTGCTTTTGGGTCTTCGGAAGTTAAAAGCAATGGGAATCAGAAGGGCCATTCTTAAAACTGATTCCCAGGTTGTTTCCGGTCATATTGACAAGAGTTGTAAGGCCAAAGATCCGAAGCTCGAAAAATATCTAGACACGGTCCGAAGGATTGAAGCCTCCTTCGAAGGATTTTCTGTCAAAAATATTCCTCGAGGAGAAAATGAGCATGCTGATTTGCTAGCTAAGTCAGCGGCACAGGGGTTGCCCTTACCTTCAGATGTGTTCTTCGAAACAATCAAAGCACCTTCAGTGGAGCTTCTTGAAAGAGCAGTTCTCAATATATCTCCTGTTTATAGTGAAGACTGGAGAACTGAGATCATCTCTTACCTTCAGAGTAACTTCCTTTCAGATGACGAAGCTTATAACAAAAGGATAGAGGCAAGAGCTCGTCCATATGTCATGATAAAAGGGGAGTTGTACAAGCATGGAGTTTGTGCTCCATTACTCAAGTGTTTGTCCAGAGCTGAAGGCATAGAATTGATGAAAGAAATACATGCAGGCCTATGTAGATCTCACATTGGATCTAGGCCGTTACTTGGAAAAGTTTTTCGTCAAGGGTTTTATTGGCCGAAGGCAGCTTCGGATGCAGCGGAATTAGTTCAAAAGTGCGAAGGTTGTCAGAAATGTGCAAGAGATCAAAAACAACCTTCGTCTCTAACTCAGCTGATACAACCCATCTGGCCATTGCAAAGGTGGGGCCTTGACTTGTTGGGTCCGTTACCACCGGCCCAAGGAAACTTAAGATATGTTGTAGTGGCCGTGGAATATTTTTCTAAATGGATTGAGGCAAAGCCTTTAGCCACAATAACTTCGGCCACCATTCAAAAGTTTTTCTGGCAGAATATTGTTTGTCGTTTCGGAGTACCAAAGGCCATCACTGTAGATAATGGAACACAGTTCGACTCCGAAGATTTGAGACAATTTTGTGATCAAATTGGCACGAAGATCCATTTTGCATCAGTTAGACATCCGGAGTCAAATGGACTTGTTGAAAGAGCCAATGGCATCATAATGACAGGAATAATGAAGTTAATCTTCAATCAACCCAGGGGAAAGTGGCCAGATCAATTAATCAAAGTGGTGTGGAGCCACAATACAACAACATCAAGGTCAACAGGCTTTACTCCATTCAAATTATTGTTTGGTGACGAAGCAATAACTCCGGAGGAAGCTAAAACCGGATCAATAAGAGTAGTAGCTTCGGTAGAATCAGATTTCGAAGCTGATCACTCTGTAGAAAAAGATGCTATAGAAGGGATCAGGCTTCAAGCTGTGGAGAACATCAATAAATATCAAGCCGAAACAATCAAATGGCGTGATAGAAAGGTTCGGCTAAAGAATATTGAGCCAGGACATTTGGTGCTTCGGAGAGTGGCAAACCCAGATACAGTAGGCAAGTTGCAGTTGAAATGGGAGGGACCTTTTTTGGTAGCATCTTCGTCAAGACCCGGTTCATACAGATTGAAGGATATGGACGGCAACGACATTCCTAGATCTTGGAATGCGGATGAGCTTCGGCGATTTTATGTATAACTCGATGTAATTTTTTATATTTTTTATTTTTCTTTTATGGCACCCTTTTCCTTTCTAAAGGGGGAGAAAGGTTTTTAATGGGGCCATCACATGTAATTTCTTTTTTATTTTTACCTCTATAAGAGCAAAATCCCCCAAGAGATGTAAATGTAAAAACTGAGAACGCACCATCGAGTGCCGAAAAAGAGAAAAAAAAAGAGAAGAAACAGGAAAGAAGCTCGAAAGTCGTCCCTAAGGGGATGCGGAGCACGACGAAGCTACTAAAGAAGTCGCTCCAAAGGGGGCGCAGTGTAAGTTTTCTGCTCAGAAGTCGTTCCAAAGGGAATGCAGAGCTTACAGCGAAAAAACAACGCTGATACCGCCGAAAGTAAAAGGCGAAGAAGCTCCTAAGGGAGGCTTACAGCGAAAAATCAACGCTGATACCGCCGAAAGTAAAAGGCGAAGAAGCTCCTAAGGGAGGCTTACAGCGAAAAATCAACGCTGATACCGCCGAAAGTAAAAGGCGAAGAAGCTCCTAAGGGAGGCTTTCAGCGAAAAGTCAACGCTGATATGTGATTGTTTCTAAGGAAATAATGGTTGTGATTACGGCTTCGGATATGTGTTTGAACATTCATTTGCACACCACATTACATCATAACATTTGCATTCATAAACATTCATCCAGGCATATGTAGGTTAACCATCATCATAGCATAAGTAGGCTGCTTCGGCAAAAAGGAAAAAACTGTCTTTTGTACTTCGTCGTATACGAAAAGAAGAGCTTCGGCAGAAAGGAAAACCTGTTTTTTTTTTTGCTTCGCTGTGTACGAAAAGAAGGGAAGGTGTTTTTTTCGCCTTAGGCTCAAAAAGATAATTTCGTCCACATCAAAGCACCCCACACATTAATGGAAGGGTAAGAGCATATTACAAGGTATGAACAAAATTCATTAAGAACAGTTTAGCCATATTTACAAAAGTCATTTCAAAAGTTTCTTGAGTTTTTCTACAGTCTATTTCTACTGATCTTCATGGGGCCTCAGCTTCGGCGTCATACTCTTCAAGCATCGGTCTCGGTGGCTTCATCACCCTACATGAATTAAGTTGTGAGTCAAAACCGAGTTTGAAGGAAAAGGTAAACACAAGGTATGATTTCTTACTGGTTCAAGATGACTCCGAGCTTCGTCTCCAGCCTTTTCTCGCCCGCCTTTTGTCCAAATCATCTTTACAAATCTATTAGAAATGCTTCGGGCGAGGTCAGGAATGTCATCTAAAATTGATGGTGACAGGGTGAAATTGGGCCTGTTAACAATTTTTCCATGGTCGCAGCCAGCTTTCAGAAAAGCTGCAGCAGTGCCCCGAGAAGCTACCCAGGCACAGAAGTCACCATGCCCGGCTATAACTTCGTCAAGCTCATCAATTTCACCCTCAATATGTTCGAAGGTCTTTTGTAAATCTTCAGTTGACGGAGTGAATTTCTCGCTGCTAGCCCCAACTGAGTGGAAGATCTTTCTCAGTCGCTCAATACATTTATTGCTAAACTCCAAATATTTGTCTTGAAGGCTTGCCAATGATTTTTTCAACTTTGAATTTTGTTGGACTTCGGCTTCAAGTTTCGCATTAAGTTCTTGCTTTTCTTGTTCAAATTGTTCAGATTGGCAGAGAAGCTTCGTATTCAATTCTGCTATTTTAGTTTTGGCTTCTGCCAATAAGCCTTCAGTTGACTGAAGCTCGAAGTCTTTCTTTTCAATAGCAGCTGATTGCTCTTTTATTTTGTTCTCTAAATTTCCAATCATAACCTCCTGTTTTTTGTCTTCCAGATCCTGCTGCATTTTCAAAGCCTTACTCAACAGCATACTCTGCACATAAACAACCTTTGTTAGAAATGTTTTCATTATTAAAAAACAATAAATGTCAAGGGAAAAGTAATTCACCTTGAAATTGGAATAAAATAAACTACCAACAATATGTTGTCGTCGGTAGCGGCTAATATCTGTTTCTAGCTTCGGAAAACCGATACTCTTTGATAGAGTACCGATAATCTTAGCTCCAGTCTGATCCCGGATACAACCTAATTTTTCATCATCAATACCTCCGAAGAGGAGTGCTCCTGGTTTATATCCGCAAGATTTGGCATATTCTTTAAGCTCTTCTATCTCGGTTTTTGACAATTCTTGTCCAGCTAAATTTTGAAACATGAAGGTTTCGTCCTCCGAAGTATCGTCAGCTATTTCTTTTCCTTTCCTAGACACTGCGGCCATAGTCTCTTCGGCGGCAGTAGTAGCTTCTTCTGTGGCCATCTCTAGTAGTATTTTGTCGATATGTTCAATCGTAGTTTCCAAGTTCAAATCTTCGGCTGAGGTAGCTTCGGTAGCCGCGATTTCCGAAGGTGCGACTTCAACATTTGATATTTCCTCAGCCACTGCTATCTTCCGAGCTGAAGCTCTCGGTGGTGTCTTGTCAATGACTTCGGTCACTGCGATGATTCTTTGTCTCTTTGTTGTTTTCTTCGTTTTTTCGGGCTCCTTTTCCTTCTGAAAAAACTTCGTCAGTTGAGGCCCTAATGGACTTAGCTTCACAGGCAGGGATTCAGTCATTACCTTCAAAATCTCTTCCACGTCAGTGGCAGAGCGTGATGCGGCAGTCTCTTCTTCGTCAGATGCTTTTCGCTTCGGAGATGTTACTTTTCTTTTCTTCAGAATATTTTTCTTTTTTGGTGGTTCTTTCTCATCTTCATTTAAAGCTTCGGCTACCCTTCTCCTCTTCCGGCCTTCGACAATTTTATTCAGTTGTTCATAATCAGGGTATTCAAAACCCAAGGCGTCCAGCACTCGATTCAGTCTTCGCTTCGGACGGGTACCGAAGGCCGCAGTCATCAACTGATCTTCTTTTTTGGAGTAATTACCAAGTATTTCATTGCACATTACTTCAATTGTGTCCAGCCACTCTTGGCAAGGTGTTTTAAAGTATTTCTTAAACTTGTAATAGTAAGGTAGCCGCACAAGCTCCCCTTTCTTCTTCTCCCCCTCTAGCTTCGGCATTTCCCATTCTTTTAAAGTAGGGAAAACCCTGAAGGCCAAGAACTCTTGAACCAGGTCCCTAGTGCTGATATGCTCTGAAATAATTTTAAACTCACCCAGTGCAGCCCAAGTGGGACCTTCTAATGTCATGTGGCATCGCGGTCTTGTTTCTCCGAAGATCAATTCAAGTGGGCTTTGTACCAGCTTCTCTTTGTCTTCGTCAACTTTCACATAAAACCACTCTGACTTCCAGCCTGCCGGCCATTTGCTTCGGTAGCTAATTACAGGAAACTTTGTGGTTTTCCGATAGGCAAAATTATAGCAACCAAAGTTATCATGTAATCCATCTTTTCTAGCCTTCGTCTGGTAGTGTAGTTCATGAACTCGACAAAAGCTGTCGGCAAACGGCTCAACCGCCTGGCTTCGGAGGGCCCAGATATAAACACTAAGTCTAACGATAGCGTTAGGAGTCAGCTGATGAAAGTAGATCCCAAACTCCTTCAATACATCTGCAATAATCCCATGGAGGGGGAATCTCAACCCAGCCTTTAGAAAACTCTTGAAAATGACTATTTCATCCTTCTCTGGCTTCGGGGTGGTTTCTTCCCCCCCGAAGCGAAGTAGCTTCTTCTGACTCTCGCTGAAATAGCCCGACTTCACCATCTTGGAGAGATCAGCCTTAGAGACAGTCGACTTGCCGAAGTCCAAGTGACTGGGCTTACTTGGCACGACAATATGATAATCATCTTCGGGATCAATTTCTTCAATATTTCCTTCTTCCGCTTCGGCAGCAGCTTTAGAGATGGGAGCAGTCTGCTCTGTCTCGGCGGTACGGATTCCTTCCGAGGTCACCAGTCTGGATCGTTGCATCGCTTCGGAGATGGGAACAGTATCCGATCCTTCAGCTTCGCCTTCCTCACGCTCAACTCTAGCGGTAGAGCGCACTCTGGCCATTTAATTCTGAATTTTGTGGGAACTAAATACTTTTTCTTCCGAAGCTTTTTCTTCTGACGAAGTAGGCTTCAAACTGGAGCTTCGTTTGATTCCGAGAGTTAACCTTCGGCTATGGTTAAAGATTTTGGCAGCAAAACAGTGCAAATAGCAATGAATGCTGTGGTAACTTCACATCTACCCATCTGTTTATATAGTGATGCAGGTAAGGAGGTGAATCACCAGGATTTTTTACACCAGGCGAACAGCTGCTTGCACTCGCTGCAAGGTGGGACCGCTACGCGCTCGGAAACTAAATCGTTTCTCGACAACGAGCTCAGGGAAGGTGTTTTTCGGACCTTCGGCCTCCCGAAGCCTAAGAGACTTTTTTCACGGATCAAGCTCGTTACGAAAAACGATCTAGCACCGTGAAGGGGCTACTGTTGGGATTATGCTTCGTCGCCGAAGGTCTTGCAGGAAGAAACGGCTTCGGCTGAAGCTGTCCGCATGTGATGACCGAAGGTTCCTCTTCATGAAGCTTCGGCATTGCAAACCGACTTAAGAGTAGAATGACCTTTTAGTCTATAAATGTTTGAGTCGCTGTTGTAATCCCTTATGAGGGGCATAATTGTAATTTTTCACAGGCTGTGTCCCGTGCCTATAAATTGTGAACAGTATTCCTTTACTGTTCACGCATTCCTGTAATTGCAATCGCATCATTCAGGAAACGATCTTTGTCAAGACAGAGGTATAATTGTATCCAATGTTATAATACATTAAATAGATATAGTATGAAAATAATGTTGCTCGTTTATAATTTATCTACCTTTGACATTTCATATTACTTTGTACAATCTATTAGAATTCAATTACGAAGATTTAACCTTCGTAATTGTATTGACTTTTACCTTCGTCCAAAGTTCATTAGTCCTTAAAGGAATAATGTTTCATTGGACGAAGGGCATTAACATTTAACACTTTATGTTGTCTTGTTCTTAATTCGTAGTATTTGAGAACAAGTCCCCAACAGACCCTAAGATGAACTTCTTTAGGGTCGGCTTGGAACCTTGCACACATGCATACGGAAAGCATAATAACCGGTCGAGATGCACATAAATAGAGTAAAGATCCTATCATCGATCGGTATACCTTTTGATCTACGGATTTACCTCCTGTGTCGAGGTCGAGATGCCCATTGGTTCCCATGGGTGTCTTGATGGTTTTGGCATCCTTCATTCCAAACTTTGTGAGTATGTCTTGAATGTACTTCATTTGGCTGATGAAGGTGCCCTCTTGGAGTTGCTTGATTTGAAATCCTAAGAAGTATCTCAACTCCCCCATCATGGACATCTCGAATTTCTGTACCATGATCCTACTAAACTCTTCACAAGTAGATTTGTTAGTAGACCCAAATATAATATCATCAACATAAATTTGTCATACAAACAAATCATTTGCAACAGTTTTAGTAAAGAGTGTAGGATCGGCTTTGCCGACTTTGAAGCCATTATCTAGTGATTAGAAAATCTCGTAGGCATTCATACCATGCTCTTGGGGCTTGATTGAGCCCATAAAGTGCCTTTGAGAGTTTATAGACATGGTTAGGATACTCACTATCTTCAAAGCCTGGAGGTTGCTCAACATAGACCTCTTCTTTGATGGGTCCATTGAGGAAGGCACTCTTCACGTCCATTTGATAGAGCTTGAAGCCATGGTAAGTAGCATAGGCAAGTAATATCTTAATTGACTCAAGCCTAGCTACGGGTGCATAAGTTTCTCCGAAATCCAAACCATCGACTTGTGAATAGCCCTTGGCCATAAGTTGGGCTTTGTTCCTTATGACCACACCATGCTCATCTTGCTTGTTGTGGAATACCCACTTGGTACCTACAACATTTTGGTCAGGACGTGGAACCAAATGTCATACCTCATTCCTCGTGAAGTTGTTGAGCTCCTCTTGCATTGCCAGCACCTAATCTGAATCTCTTAGTGCATCCTCTACCCTGTATGGTTCAATAGAGGAAACAAAAGAGTAATGTTCACAAAAATGAGTGACTCGAGATCGAGTAGTTACCCCCTTATGAATATTGTCGAGGATGGAGTTCACGGGGTGATCTCTTTGAATCACTTAGTGGACTCTTGGGTGTGGCGGTCTTTGACCCTGAATCTATTGTTCATCTTCCTTGTCTTGATTATCTTCATCTCCCCCTTGATCATTGGCCTCTTCTTGAGGTGGCTCATCTTCTTGATTTTCTTCTTCATCACCTTGAGCATGTTCCTCATCTTGGGTTGGTGGAGATGCTTGCTTGGAAGATGAAGGTTGATCTTGTGCTTGTGGAGGCTCTTCGGGTTCCTTAGGACACACATCCCCAATGAACATGTTTCTTAGCACGACGCACGGAGCCTCTTCATCATCTAATTCATCAAGATCAACTTGTTCCACTTGGGAGCCATTAGTCTCATCAAACACAATGTCACAAGAAACCTCAACTAATCTAGTGGATTTGTTGAAGACTCTATATGCCCTTGTGTTTGAGTCATATCCTAGTAAAAAGCCTTCTACAGCCTTAGGAGCAAATTTAGATTTTCTTCCTCTTTTAACAAGAATGAAACATTTGCTACCAAAGACTCTAAAATATGAAACATTGGGTTTTTTACTGATTAGGAGTTCATAAGATGTCTTCTTGAGGATTCGGTGAAGATATAACCAGTTGATGGAGTAGCAGGCGGTGTTAATCGCCTTGGCCCAAAACCGGTCCGGTGTCTTGTACTCATCAAGCATGGTCCTCGCCATGTCAAGTAGAGTTCTATTCTTCCTCTCCACTACACCATTTTGTTGTGGTGTGTAGGGAGAAGAAAACTCATGCTTGATGCCCTCCTCCTCAAGGAAGCCTTCGATTTGTGAGTTCTTGAACTTCGTCCCATTGTCGCTTCTTATTTTCTTGATCCTCAATCCGAACTCATTTTGAGCCCATCTCAAGAATCCCTTTAAGGTCTCTTGGGTCTGTGATTTATCCTGTAAAAAGAATACCCAAGTGAAGCGAGAATAATCATACATAATAACTAGACAGTACTTACTCCCGCCGATGCTTATGTAAGCTATCGGGCCGAATAGATCCATGTGGAGTAGCTCCAGTGGCATGTCCGTTGTCATGATGTTTTTGTGTGGATGATGGGAGCCAACTTGCTTTCCTATTTGACATGCGCTATAGACCCTGTCTTTCTCAAAATAAACATTTGTTAGTCCCAAAATGTGCTCTCCCTTTAGAAGTTTGTGGAGATTCTTCATCCCAACATGGGCTAGTCGGCGATGCCAGAGCCAACCCATATTAGTCTTAGCAATTAAGCAAGTGTCGAGTTCAGCTCTATTAAAATCAACTAAGTATAGCTGACCCTCTAACACTCCCTTAAATGCTACTTAATCATCACTTCTTCTAAAGACAGTAACACCTACATCTGTAAAAAGACAATTGTAGCCCATATTGCATAATTGAGAAACAGAAAGCAAATTGTAATCTAAAGAATCTATAAGAAAAACATTGGAAATTGAATGGTCAGGAGATATTGTAATTTTACCAGGTCCTTTGACCAACCTTGATTTCCATCCCCGAATGTGGTAGTTCTTTGGGGATCTTCGTTTTTCTCGTAGGAGGAGAACATCCTTTTTCCCCAGTCATATTGTTTGTGCATCCGCTATCAATTATCCAACTTGAGCCCCCGGATGCATAAACCTTCAAAACAATTTAGGCCTTGTTCTTAGGTACCCAAACGGTCTTGGGTCCTTTCACATTAGAAACAAGCACCTTGGGCACTCAAACACAAGTCTTTGAGCCCTTGTGTTTAGCCCCAACATATTTGGCAACTACTTTGCCTGATTTGTTAGTTAAAACATATGATGCATCAAAAGTCTTAAATGAAATAATAGGCTCATTTGATGCAGTAGGAGATTTCCTTTTAGGCAATTTAACATGGGTTGATTGCCTAGAGCTTGATGCCTCATTCTTTTATATATAAGCATGATGGGAAACAGAATGAGACTTCCTAGCATGAATTCTCCTAATCTTATGTTCGGGATAACCAGCAGGATATAAAATATAGCCTTCGTTATCCTGAACCATGGGAGCCTTGCCCTTAACAAAATTAGACAATTTCTTAGAGACATTAAGCTTGACATTGCCTCCCTGTTGGAAGCCAATACCATCCTTAATGCCAGGGCGTCTCCCACTATAGAGCATGCTCCTAGCAAATTTAAATTTTTCATTTTCTATCTCATGCTCATTGATTTTAGCAATTAATGTAGCTATGTGATCATTTTGTTGTTTAATTAAAGCAAGGTGATCGTGAATAGCATCTACATTAACATCTCTACACCTAGTACAAATAGTAACATGATCAACACTAGATGTAGAGGGTTTGCAAGCATTTAATTCTTCTATCTTAGCATGTAATATGGCATTCTCATCTCTAAGACAGGAAATAGAATCATTGCAAACATTTAAGTCTCTAGCCTTTGAAATTAAACTAGCATTTTCATCTCTAAGGCTAGAAATTGTAACATTCAATTTGTCAATTTTAGCAATTAAATCATCATTTTCATTTCTAAGACTAATAATTGAATCATTATATGCATCTAATTTTTCAACCTTAGCAATTAAGTTGGCATTCTCAGTTCTATGGTTGGAAATTGATTCATGGCAAATGCTAAGCTCTTTGGTTAAGTTTTCACATTTTTCTATTTCTTGAGCATAAGCATTTTTCACCTTAACATGCTTTTTATTTTCCTTAATAAGGAATTCCTCTTGGCTATCCAAGACTTCATCCTTCTCATGAATAGAACCTATTAATTCATTTAATTTTTCTTTTTGTTGCATGTTAAGGTTGGCAAAAAGACTAAGCAAGTTTTCTTCATCATCACTAGAACTACCCTCATCACTAGATGTAGTATACTTGGGGGTGGTTCTAGCTTTTACCTTCTTCTTTTTGTCGTCCTTTGCCATGAAGCATTTGTGGCCGACGTTGGGGAAGAGGAGACCCTTGTTGATGGCGATGTTGGCGGCGTCCTCGTCGGAGGAAGAGTCGGTGGAGCTCTCATCGGAGTCCCATTCTCGACACACATGGGCATCGCCGCCCTTCTTCTTGTAGTATCTCTTCTTTTCTTTCCTCTTTCCCTCATCGTCGCCCCTGTCACTATCACTAGATAATGGACATTTAGCAATTAAATGACCGGGCTTACCACATTTGTAGCACACCCTTTTGGAACGGGGCTTGTAGTCCTTCCCCTTCCTTTGCTTGAGGATTTGGCGAAAGCTTTTGATGATTAGCGCCATTTCCTCGTTGTCAAGCTTGGAGGTGTCAATTGGAATCCTACTTGGTGTAGATTCCTTCTTTTCTTCCCACGTCGCCTTGAATGCGACAGGTTGCACCTCAGGTGTGGAGGTGCCGCCTTGCTCCAAGTTGATGATTTGTTTGGAGCCTTTGATCATCAATTCAAAGCTCACAAACTTTCCTATCACTTCCTCGAGAGACATTAGCTTATATCTAGGATCACCATGAATTAATTGAACTTGTGTAGGATTGCGAAAAACGAGTGATCTTAGAATAACCTTGACCATCTCATGGTCATCCCATTTTGTGCTCCTGAGGTTTAGCACTTGGTTTACCAAGGTCTTGAGACGATTGTACATGGCTTGTGGCTCCTCTCCTTGGTTGAGGACGAATCAACCGAGCTCCCCTTCGATCGTCTCCCGCTTTGTGATCTTGGTCATCTCGTCTCCTTCGTGCGCGGTCTTGAGCACGTCCCAAATCTCCTTGGCACTTTTCAACCCTTGCACCTTATTATACTCCTCTCGACATAGAGAGGCGAGGAGTATAGTAGTTGCTTGGGAATCAAAGTGCTTGATTTGGGTGACCTCGTCCGAATCATAGCCTCCGTCCCCTACCGATGGTACCTACGCTCCAAACTCAGCAATGTCCCATATGCTAGCGTGGAGTGAGGTTAGGTGATGCCTCATTTTATCACTCCACATACAATAATCTTCACCATCAAAAACCGGTGGTTTGCCTAGTGGGACGGAAAGTAAAGGAGTGCGTTTGGAAATGCGAGGATAGCGTAGGGGGATCTTACTAAACTTCTTGTGCTCATGGCGCTTAGAAGTGATGGACGGCGCGTCAGAGCTGGAGGTGGATGGCGACGAAGAGTCGGTCTCGTAGTAGACCACCTTCTTCATCTTCTTTTTCTTGTCGCCACTTTGATGCGACTTGTGAGGAGGTGATCCCTCCTTTAGCTTGTTGCCAGACTACCTTGATGGAGCCTTCCCGTGGCTTGCGGGCTTGTCACTGCCGGTCACGATCTCTTTCTTGGCGTGATCTCCTGACATCACTTTGAGTTGTTAAACTCTAATGAAGCACTGGGCTCTGATACCAATTGAAAGTCGCCTAGAGGGGGGTGAATAGGCGAAATCTGAAAATTATAAACTTAAAGCACAACTACAAGCCGGGGTTAGCTTTAGAATTAAATCCAAGTCCGAAAGAGAGGGCGTAAACAAATCAACTAAGAAATGAAGCGAGTGACACGGTGATTTATTTTACCGAGGTTCGGTTCTTGCAAACCTAGTCCCCGTTGAGATGGTCACAAAGACAAGGTCTCTTTCAACCCTTTCCCTCTCTCAAACGGTCACTTAGACCGAGTGAGCTTCCTTCCTTGATTTCCCGGGTCACTTAGACCCCGCAAGGACCACCAGAGGCTAATGAGCGCCTCGCCCAACGGAGCACCGAGGTGGCAGACCTTCGGTTGCTCTATGATGAGCTGAAGTCGGAGGCAACGGCGGCGCGGACAGAGGCGGCGTCGGCACGAACGGAGGCTTCGTCGCCACGGGAGCAGGTGGGCTCCCAGGCCGAGGAGATGCAGCAGCGGCAGCTGGAGCTCGATCAGGTCACCAGCGAGCGGGACCAATTCCGGAGCCAAGCTGTCGAGGCCGTGAGCCGGGCTGAGGCCCTTAGGGGACAGCTGGCTGAGGTTATGGAGCGGCTAGCCGAGGCGACCGCTCGGGCTGGGACCCTTGCGGAGGGCCTGGCCGTGGCCGTCGGGTCTGCCTGGTTCGCCCAAGCCATGGCCTCACAGCAGCGTGCTCGGGCCGAAGGTATGTTTTGCCTGATTTGTGACTTTGTTTTAGCTTTATTCTTTTCCTCGTGTCTGAAGAATATTGTCCAGGTGTCTTCAGGGTTCGAGACGGCTCTTAACGAGTCCGTCAAGAACTGCAAGGCGCTTGCCCAGGCGGCTGAGCAGAAAGAGGCCGACCGCAAGGCCATGTCCGAGGCCATCTCGGCCTTCTGCCAGACCTTTGGCCTCGACGACGTCCCTCGGGCAGCTCCCCCCAGAGTCGCCTGTGGGCCTTGGGCAGCTACGTGCGCAGCAGACTCCGCGGGGCGCTGCACCACGACGTTAGGCGGGCCTTCGTCGTCCTCGCTTCCCACTACGACGTGGATTTGGAGCGGGTCAGCGAGGGCTACTGCTTACCTGACGAAGAGGAGGCCGCCCTAGCGGAGGTCGAAAGGCTTGATGCGGCTGCTGAGGGCCCAGGCGCGGCGTTGGCTTCCTTTTTTGAGGTGTAGATCCTTCCGCCTGTGTCACCGTCTGAGGTCGGGCCAGATTCCGCCGCGGGTAGAAACGACGCCGAGGGTGCTGCTCCTCCCCCTGCCGACACCTGAGCCTGTGGGGAACAGTTTATTCTAAGTATGTGTATGTTTCTTGTGGTCGCTGAGGCCTAAACATTTTTAGTGTCAGAGTATAAAGCTGTGTTTTCTTTGCTCTTGTTTCGAGCGTTAGGACTTGTTCGGTAGCAGAATCACTTATCCGGGCGTGAGTTACTTTTCGCGGAAGGTGATGAGTGAGGTATCCGTATCCTGGAGGCGTAGGAGTCCCTCGGCTCGGTCGGCCTTGCCGTTCAAGGTCTCTCTCGCTCATTTTTAGGATTCTGTTATCGATATAGTCGAAAGGCACAAAAGTCGTTTTGGTAGAAACCTTTTCCGAGGGAAATTTTGACGCAGAGGGGGTTCCCCCTTCTAGCCCCCGAGGGAGGGTCGGTTTTTGCTGAGGCAAGGCCGATCCTCCCTTGACAGTTAGACTTTTTATTTATACATATAAAGGGACCGAGATACATGAACGACTTGAAACACTTTAAGGGTAAAAGCGACGTAGTTGTTCGATGTTCCAAGCGTTGCTATAGACCTCGCCTTGATCGTTGGCCAGCTTGTATGTCCCGGGCTTAAAAATTTTGGCGATGATGAACGGCCCTTCCCAGGGAGGAATAAGCTTGTGGCGCCCTCGGGCATCTTGTCGTAGCCGAAGCACCAAATCTCCCACCTGGAAACCTCGGGGCCAAATCCTTTGGGTGTGGTAGTGTAGTAGAGATTGCTGATACCGCGCTGAGTGTAGTAAGGCTACGTCCCGAGCCTCTTCCAGCTGGTCCAATGAATCCTCTCGGCTAGTCTGGTTGTTTTGGTCGTCGTATGCCTTCGTCCTCGGGGAGCCATATTCTAAGTCCGTGGGTAGGATGGCCTCGGCCCCATAGACTAGGAAAAACGACGAGAAACCCGTGGCCCAGCTCGGCGTCATCCTCAGACTCCAAACCACCGAGGGTAGCTCTTTTATCCACTGCTTGCCAAACTTGTTGAGGTTGTTGTAGATCCTTGGTTTTAGCCCCTGCAAAATCATGCCATTGGCGCGCTCCACCTGCCCATTTGTCATTGGGTGAGCCACGACGACCCAGTCCACACGGATGTGGTGGCCTTCGCAGAAGTCTAGGAACTTTTTCCCAGTGAATTGCGTGCCATTGTCAGTGATGATGGAGTTTGGGATCCCAAAGCGGTGGATGATATTCGTAAAGAACGCTACCGCCTATTTGGACCCGATGCTGGTTAAGGGTCGGACTTCGATCCACTTGGAGAATTTGTCGATGGCGACCAGCAGGTGCGTGAAGCCCCCGGGTGCCTTCTGCAAGGGACCGATGAGGTCCAGACCCCACACGGCAAACAGCCAAGTGATAGGTATTGTCTGTAGGGCCTGAGCGGGCAGGTGCATCCATCTCGCGTAGAATTGACACCCTCGGCAGGAGCGTACAATCCTAGTGGGGTCGGCCACTACGGTCGGCTAGTAGAAACCTTGTCGGAAAGCGTTTCCTACAAGGGCTCGAGGTGCTGCATGGTGACCGCAAGCCCCCGAGTGTATTTCTTGTAACAGCTCTTGTCCTTGGGCGACGGATATGCATCGTTGGAGAATGCCTGAGGGGCTGTGGTGGTACAACTCTTTTTCATCACCCAGTAAAATGAACGACTTGGCGCGCCGAGCCAGTCGCCGAGCTTCGGCCTTGTCGAGGGGCAGCTCTCCTCGGAGGAGATATTCTAGGTACGGGGTCTGCCAGTTTAGGTTTGGTGTGACCCCATTCTGCTCTATCTCGACGCGTAGGGCCTCACCCTCGGTGGCCGTGGGTACCTCGGGCTGGGCCGAGGTCTCCTTGGGTTCGGGTGCGTCGTTGAGTTTGACGGATGGTTGATATATGTCCCTGGAGAAGACATTCGGGAGAACCGTCGTCCGTCCCGAGGCTATTTTAGCCAGCTCATCCGCAATCTCATTGTACCGTCGAGCAACATGGTTGAGTTCTAGCCCATAGAACTTATCTTCCAAGCGCCGAACTTCGTCGCAGTAGGCCTCCATTTTTCGATCGCGACAGTGAGAGTTCTTCATGACTTGGTCAATAACAAGCTACGAGTCACCACGAGCGTCGAGGCGCCGAACCCCTAGCTCGACGGCGATGCGCAACCCATTAACCAAGGCCTCATATTTGGCCATGTTGTTTGACGCCGGAAAATGGAGGCGTATCACGTAGTGCACATGTTTCCTGAGGGGTGAGATGAAGAGCAAGCCGGCACCTGCTCCGGTTTTCATAAGCGACCCATCGAAGTACATGGTCCAAAGTTAGGCCTGGATTGCGGCTGTCGGCAATTGGGTGTCGACCCATTCAGCCAGGAAGTCTACCAAGACTTGGGACTTTATGGACTTACGAGGAGCGAATGAAAGTGTTTCCCCCATGAGTTCCACTGCCCATTTTGCTATCCTACCCGAGGCCTCTCGGCACTGGATGATCTCTCCCAGGGGGAAGGATGACACCACAGTCACCGGATGAGACTCGAAGTAGTATCGCAGCTTTCGTCGTGTTAGAATCACTGTGTACAGTAGCTTCTGGATTTGCGAGTAGCGTATTTTGGTCTCGGATAGCACCTCGCTGATGAAGTAGACTGGCCTCTGGATGAGCAGTGCATGCCCCTCTTCTCGTCTCTCGACTACGACCGTAGAGCTGACCACCTAAGTGGTTGCGGCTACGTAAGTCAAGAGGGCTTCTCCCGCAGCGGGGGCACCAAGATGGGCGCATTAGTAAGGAATGCTTTTAAGTTTCCGAGGGCTTCTTCAGCCTCGGGAGTCCAAGTGAAGCGCTTGGCCTTCCTTAAGAGGCGGTACAAGGGCAATCCTTTCTCGCCAAGGCGTGAGATGAAGCGGCTCAGAGCCACAAGGCATCCCATGACCCTTTGTACTCCTTTTAAATCTTTGATGGGTCCCATGTTGGTGATGGCCGCGATTTTCTCCGGGTTGGCCTTGATGCCTCGTTCGGAGACGATGAACCCTAGGAGCATGCCTCGGGGGACTCCGAAGACACACTTCTCGGGATTGAGTTTTACGCTCTTCGCTTTTAGGCACCTGAATGTCACCTCATGGTCAGATAGGAGGTCGGAGGCTTTCCTTGTTTTTACAACGATGTCATTGACGTAAGCCTCGACCGTTCTGCCGATGTGCTCTCCGAACACATGGTTCATGCACCTTTGTTATGTTGCACCTGCATTCCTTAAGCCAAATGGCATAGTAGTATAATAATACATGCCAAAAGGTGTGATAAAAGAAGTCGCGAGTTGGTCGGATTCTTTCATCTTGATTTGGTGATAGCTTGAATAGGCATCGAGGAAAGACAGGGTTTCACACCCAGCGGTGGAGTCCACAATTTGATCGATGTGAGGCAGAGGGTAGGGAACCTTTGGACATGCTTTATTTAACCCAGTGTAGTCCACACACACATCCTCCATCTCCCACCTTTTTTCTTTACAAGTACAGGGTTAGCGAACCATTCTGGATGGAATACTTCTTGGATGAACCCTGCAGCCATTAGGTTGTGGACCTCCTCGCCTATGGCTCTGCTCTTTTCTTCATCAAATCGACGCAGGTGCTGTTTCACGGGTCGGGCACCGGCTCGGATGTCCAGTGAGTGCTCGGCGACATCCCTCGGTATGCCTGGCATGTCTGAGGGACTCCACGCAAAAATTTCGGCGTTTGCGCGGAGAAAGTCGACGAGCACTGCTTCCTATTTGGGGTCAAGCTCGGAGCCGATCCTGACTTTCTTGCTGGCGTTGTTGCTGGGGTCGAGAGAGACAGATTTAACCGCCTCGGCTGGTTCAAAGTTGCCGGCATGCCGCTTCATGTCGGGCGCCTCTTTGGAGAGGCAATCCAGGTCGGCGATGGCTACGGCGTACTCCACGCATTCCACGTCGCACTCGTAAGCGTGGCGGTATGTGGACCCGACGGTGATGGTTCCCTTGGGGCCTGGTATCTTGAGCTTGAGGTATGTGTAGTTGGGGATGGCCATGAACTTGGCATAGCACGGTCTTCCCAACACCGCGTGATAGGTCCCTTGGAACTTGACTACCTCAAAAGTGAGGGTTTCCTTTCGGAAGTTGGAGGGAGTTCTGAAGCAGATGGGCAAATCAAGTTGCCCAAGGGGCAGGACACGCTTGCCGGGGACAATCCCATGAAAGGGTGCTACACTGGCCCGGATCATGGACCGATCAACCCCCAAGAGCCCTAGGGTCTCGGCGTAGATGATGTTGAGGTTGCTGCCTCCGTCCATGAGGACCTTGGAGAGCCTAGCGTTGCTGATGACAGGGTCAACGACAAGCGGGTACCTTCCAGGGCTCGGTGCGCAGTCGGGGTGGTCGCCTTGGTCGAAGGTAATGGGTTTGTCTGACCAGTCTAGGTAGACTGGCGTCGCTACCTTCACCGAGCAGACCTCCCAGCGTTCTTGCTTACGGTGTCCAGCCGAGGCATTCGCCACTTGCCCACCGTAGATCATGAAGCAGTTGTGGACCTCTAGGAACTCTTCTTCCCCATTGCCTCCTTTTTTGTTGTTGCCTTGGTCCTTGCCACCCTCCACCGAGGGTCCAGCCTTGTTGAAGTAACGCCGGAGCATGTCGCACTCTTCAAGGGTGTGCTTGACGGGACCTCTGTGATAGGGGCACGATTCCTTGAGCATCTTGTCGAACACGTTGGCCCCTCCGGGAGGCTTCCAAGGATTCCTGTGCTCGGCAGCAGCGACGAGATCCGCGTCAACGGTGTTGCGTTTTGCTTGCGCCTTCTTCCTGGTCTTCTTCTTCGTGCCACGCTGGATGGACGCCTCGAGGACGTCTTCCTTCTACCTTCCCTGAGGCTGCTTGTCCTTCCGGAAGATGGCTTCGACCGCCTCCTGACCAGAGGCGAACTTGGTGGCTATGTCCATCAATTTGCTCGCCTTGTTGGGTGTCTTGCGTCCCAGTCTGCTTACCAGGTCCCAGCAAGTGGTGCCGGCGAGGAATGCTCCGATGACGTCCGAGCCGGTGATGTTAGGCAACTCGGTGCACTGCTTTGAAAACCGCCGGTTGTACTCTCGCAGGGATTCCCCTGGCTGCTGGCGGCAGCTCCGGAGATCCCATGAGTTCCTAGGGCGCACGTACGTACCTTAGAAATTTCCAGTGAAGGCCTTGACTAGGTTGTCCCAGTCGAAGATCTGCGCAGGAGGCAGATGCTCCAGCCAGGCCCGGGCAGCGTCGGAGAGGAAAAGGGGGAGGTTGCGGATGATGAGGTTGTCGTCGTCTGTCCCTCCCAACTGGCACGCCAGCCGGTAATCCGCGAGCCACAACTCTGGCCTCGTCTCCCTTGAGTACTTGGTAATGGTAGTCGGGGCTCGGAACCGGGCCGGGAACGGCGCCCGTTGTAACACCCCTGGTGTTACTGTAACTAAAACTTGAGCATGGCATCATAAGAATTAACATTGCATATGTTTGATACACCTAGAGTGCATTCACTAGGTAAAAATTTCAAACAAGTGTATTGTTTTTGGTGTTTTGCAAATAGGACCCTGGATAGGGAACCTAACCCTAAATAAGGCTTAAAGGGGTAAAACTTAACCCAAGATGAGAAAACTTAAAGGCTTTAGGGAAAGAGTCATAAAATGTCCCCAGAAACAAAGTTGAGTCACATTTATACCCCTGGGATACTAAAAATCTCAATTAGAACCCTGGAAAACCCTAAATCCAAACCCTAGGGGCATATGTGCAAAATTAGCCACTTTTGGACTAAAGTGCAAAAACCAAGTCAAATAGGTATCTTAAGTCATTTGGCTCACAAATGTGTGGACTTGTAAGCCAAATATTGAATTTTGGACTTAAATGCAAAATGGGCCTCACTTAAGCTCTATTCTAAGTCTGAAATTCAGTGTTGATGGCACAACTTTGGAGCCCTGTATCTTTCAAAATATAGGGTTTTTGCCCTAGGTCACCACATCAAAATTGTAGCCCAATTATAGGAGAACAACTTTGCTTAAGAGTGCAAGCCATGTTCTTATGAGAAATTTGGAGATAATTCAGCCCAAAGTTGGACTGTCAGGCTGGTATAGACTGAACTTCAGAGGGACAGTAACCTTGATCCAGGATTGAGAGCCATTTAGACTAAGATCCAGTGGGCATCTACCTTGGATTGCTATAACAAAGTTGTAGCTGGTATGTAGCATTACAACTTTGATGCAGAGCTTGAGTTAAGTTGTCATTCAAAATTGAGAGAAAACTAAGCTCCAAAATGATATGTCAGAGCGTCTGAAACTCATCACCATGGTACAGTAGACCCGAGTGGATCAGGTTGCCAGCGCGGCGGGCTCGTCGTCGGTGGTCGATCCCTTGCTGCGATTCGTGCGGACCGTGTGGATAACGCTTGGAGGTCACCGCCGGGGATAAACTTCAGCCGTTAAATAACTTCGGCCACCGTACCATCGTTACCGCGGCAGAAGAGGATAAGAACGCCGGTGATCACCGTCGCACAGCCCTGTGCCGCGTGTCCAAGCCTTTCCACCGCGTCGCCGTGACTCCCTATAGCCGTCCCATCGTCGACGGGGAGGTTGCCACGACGGTGGACACGGCTTCACCGCACCCGCGTTCCTCCTTATCTCCGGTCACTCGCGCGGCCCGGCCAAATTGAGCGCCACCGACGAAGCCTCTTATAAATTGATGGCTCGGGCTACTGCGCTAAGTCATCCCGATGCTATAGCACCCGCTCCCACCCTCGATCAGACACCAGCACGCGCGAATTTCCAGTTCTTCCCAAAACTGGTTTCCGCCACCGTGAACCCACCTCACCGCGGCCAGCCCCCTCCCGGTCAGCTCATCTTCTTCTCTCCCTTGTTTAAGTTTTCTCATAGCTCGGTGATGCTCGACAACCCATTTAATTTAGTTAGAGATCCTCTGGTCGCCGGGAACACGACGGTATTGTCGTAATGTTCACGGCCACCGTGGCCAGAGCACATCTCTTGACCAATTGTGCAATTAGGTTGGGGAAAATACTCGGGGTAGGTCCGATTTGATGTCCGCCGCTCGGGAGCGCCGGTCATAGCCCCAATCGGCCGGTCCAGGACCTCGCCGGAGCCTCTCCGCGCGTGAACGCCATCGTGGACTTTGGTCTGCGAAGAGATAGAAGGTGGAGGGCTTATCTGCAATCTATCAGTGACACAAGAAACAGTAATAGGAACTCGTTTTCAGTTAGCCAAAACCCCGGGGACCCCTGTGCAAAGTCGCCAGCGCGCGCGCGGGCGCGGGCGCGCTTCTGCCCATTGTTGGGCCGCCTGGACCAGATTTGGCCCAGCACTGTTACATCTTTTCTCTTTTCTTTTTCTCTCCAGCTTTAGAAATATGTAGAAAAATGGTAAAATTGTGAAACCAATTTTCCTAGGTTTCTTATTTTCCCTAGAATTTAAGAAAAATAGTTTCATGATTTTGAGGTTAAATCAGGAATTTTAAGGTATTTAAAATAGTTTAAGATAGTAGTTCTGGATTTTTAAAAGATAAATGGTAATCCCAAAAATGCTCAAAATTTTTATATGAGCTCCTTATATTATTTAGAAGCCTTGGGTAGAAATTGGGTTGATTTGGACCTTGTTTGATCACCAAACCCCAAAACACCCCCCCTGCCCAGTGAACTCCTTTACTGACTCCGGAAACCCTAAGTTCTCGGAGTTCCGTGAAGGAAAGTTGTATTCAAGACTTAGATAATAAGTTTATACTATCTTTGCACCCTCATGAGCATCTCATGGCATTCATTCTTATACATATATATGGTTATGATTAGAACACGAGGAAGAAGTGGAAGCCACTGAAGAGCAAGTACCACCACCTTTGGAAACACAGGCTGAGAACTGTTTCTACTTCGATATTTGTGGATCTGAGCCTGACTCACCCATAAACAAAGGCAAGCCCCGGTGCATTTGCCACCCCCTTGTATTTTAAAATCTTTCTCACTTGCTTGATGCACTAGGTGATAGGTGTTGATTGCTTAAACCAATTCCTGCATTACTTTCCTTGGAATTAAGTACTTTCCTTGATACCCTGTTTTACAAAAGGTTTTATTATGCTTAGTATTGCTCTAGCAAAACAAAAGGATTTGTTTTACAAAAGATGTTTGGCAAAGTGGGAGGGTTGTTTTCAAAATAAAACTTGATGGTGAATCCATCACGGCCATGATGGATTCAATATCGTTAAAGATGTACCTCTACCAGGTACCAACCTTTGGGGTTAAATGATTAAGCTGAGACTGGGCGGGTGACTTGCACGAGAAAGAGAGTCACGGTGTAGTGTCTCCGTCTGAGTCGATTAAGGGCCGTCTCGATGTAAGCCTGCTGACCGAGGACCCTTTAACTGGTCACATGCCTCGTCATGGGTAAGCTTTGCCTCGGGTGGACTAAGGCCAGAATAAGATAACACGAAATGGGCGTGGAGCGGTGGCGAGAGTAGCGTGTACCCTCCGTGGCAAGAGGCTGGACGATGGTGTATCTGTGCTCTCGGTTTGCGTGAACCTGATCTGGTCTTAAGAAACTCGGTGGCGGGTTGACATATGCAAGGGTTAAGTGCTACATATGTCGTGTGATCGGAGATCCTCAGCTGAGTATAATCGATTCGGATCGTCGTACCTCCGCGGTTATGGAGACTTGGCCACTGACTTACACGTAGCACTCGAGTGAAGATAAAGGGATTAACGAGAAAATTGGCTAGTTCAGGACAAGTGATTGAACTAGGGTAGAAAGAACTCTAGCTGCAGGTAATTTTACTTAACCTGGCAATAAAATTGGATTTTAAGGATCCACTTTAGTAAGCAATTCTGCAAACAGAGTCTTTGATTATTGAGAGGCCTGACCTTGACTCCCTTTAACCAGCATATCCTTGAGAGTCTTTTCCTTAGTCGGGTAAGACTTGCTGAGTAATTCCATACTCAGGGTTTATTCCCCCGTTGTTTTTAGGTGAGGAGACAACAAACTTTTGTTGTTTTTGTACCAAGGTGGTGAAAAGTGAAGATAATCAAGAATGAAGCTGCTGGAGGACCGGGTCCTCCTTAAAAACTTTTCTGTAAAGAACTTAATGGGAGGAGCTCTTACCTCCCAGGTATTGTAATAATACTTTTCAGCACTCTCTGGTCTGTAAACGACTTACTCTTACTTTTTAATAAATGTAAGTTTATGTAATCACTTCCGCATTTCCGCATCTTCGATGAACATATTGTCTGTCAGACGGGTGAAACGTTCCTGGAAAGGTAAGGATAAAGATACCAAACTTTTCAAGTGATTCAGGAACATCTACAGGGTTGTCTGATGTCTGTTGGACAAGGACAACTGTAGGTGGGCCCAATGACTTGGGAGGTTCCATCACAGCTGGTATCGGAGCATAGCCCTTCTTGGCAGATCTTATGTACCATCTTCAAAAAGATTTTCTTAGACTTATCTAGAAAATTTCTTCTCTTCTTACCTAAGCATTTCTGAAGAGTTTATTTCAAAGACCAGATAGGAAGAGTGCAATGTATAGAAGGTTGAATCAACTAAGGTTGATTCTGTAATTATTCATGCATCATGCTAAGAATTGTACTAATAAATTTTCCCCCTTAGCAAATGCCACCGCGTACAAGGAAAACGGCGCGAAAGCATACTGGACCTATCGGTGTACCTCGACACCAACTTGCCCCACGGGAGCAAGATAGCAGTAGCGGGAGCAACGATCCAATTGGTGATCTCGAAGCTCGCGTGAATCAACTTCAAGCAGAGTTACAACGCAGGACCAATTTATGGATTGCGGACGGTGACCGAATAAATGAATTAAGAAGTTACATCCGCACCCTGCAAGATCAACTAGCTGATCGAGATTTGGCGCTTGATTGGGCAGTACAGTCTCGTTCAGTAGCTTGGGCTAAGGAAGCGAAGGCTCGAGCACGAGTCAACGAACTTAGCGCTGCTATTGACAACTTGCAGGTATATTGCAATACTTTACATGAGGAAGTTCATGTATTGTATTCGCAATTACACCCACATGTCCCTGCGGATCCTGTCAGGTCAGAAGCCGGACCCTCGCATAATGCGGGAGAAGCGCTTGGTGGCGAGTTAGACCTTTTTAAGCCCCCTCCTTCTTCGAGGCTGGTCGACGTATGGTCTCCCACACCTGACGATGAAGCTGCTAAGAGCAACCAGAAGCAGGAGTAGTAGTATAGCTTGTAGAAATAGAAGTAGTGTGTTGTATAATAGGTTGAACTATTGTATAGTGGGTAATGTATCCTGTTGTATAACATCGAGTCTGTATCATTACTTTTTATAGTAATGTAAAATGGAAGGTTTCTCTGGCATATTATGTTTACTTCAAATGTTCTTTGCCTCAGATGCCTACCAGGACTCGAGGACAGGATGCAGCAGGAACTTCTGGGGGAAGGGATGTTACCCCAAATCCACCCCCGGTTCCTCCCACATTGGCCGAGGCGATTGCCGCCTTGGTGAACGCAACTGCAGACAATACCCGCTTTCTTAGAGAAATGGCGGGCCAACAATTCCAGCAGCAGGGTGGAAAGGGTTATCAGCAAGGCCCCCGTGAAACCACATATCTGGATTTCTCTGAAACCCGTCCACCACTATTTGTTAAGGCTAAGGACCCGTTGGAAGCTGATGAGTGGATACGGGTTATTGAGCAAAAATTTGGTCTTCTCCGCTGTTCAGAGACACAGAAGCCGTTGTTTGCAGCGCAACAACTGCGCGGCCCTGCCAATACCTGGTGGGGAAATTTTGTGGCTATTCAACCTGCCAACCATCAAGTCACATGGGAAGAATTTAAAGTGACCTTCCGCGAGCACTACATACCCGAAGGTGTTCTGCATATGAAGCAAGAAGAGTTCATGAAGCTGAAACAAGGAGGAGATACCGTCAATCAGTATCTCAACAAGTTTAATCACCTATCGCAGTATGCCATTGATCAGGTGAATACTGATTTAAAGAAAAAGAACTGCTTTATGAGAGGGCTAAATGATCGATTGCAGAGAAAAATGGCTGTCTGCATAGATCTCACGTATGGAAAGGCTGTCAGCACAGCCCTATCTGTTGAAGCAAAATATGCAGGTTCTGGGAAGAACAAGGGATTTGGTGGTGAGAAATCTAATCAAGGCCAGGCAAAGAGGCAACGGTTTGTGATCCGGCCTTCTAGCCAAAATCGCTCTTTTTCTCGACCGCCTTCATTTCCCTTCAAGCAGCCAATCATTATTCGCCCCAACAATGCCCCCACTACCCCAAATCAGCCGGGTGCCTCGGGCACTCGATTCTCTGCTTTGCCCAGCTCCTCAACCGGGTGTTTTAATTGTGGCAAGTCTGGACATTTCATCAAAGATTGCCCATATCCCAAGCAGAATCAATCAAATGCTCAGCAAGGATCTGGGAAATCAGCTCAGCCCAAGGGAAATAATGTGGGGAAGAATACAAAGAAGACGGGGCGGGTATACTATACTCAAGTGGCCACTACACCGGAAGGTGAACCGGTGATGATGGGTACGTTTCTCGTGGCCAGTCACCCTGCAATTATTCTTTTTGATTCTGGTGCTTCGCATACATTTATTAGCAAGGCATTTGTGGAGCAACATCACATTTCATGCCATGAATCAAAAGAAGGATTTAAAATTCATTCTCCTGGGGGATACATTTTTACTAGAGAAGTGGCCTATGAAGTGCCAGTAACAATGGCCGGACGGAACTTTCCTGCTAACATGATTGTTCTGAAAGGCCAGGATATAGATGTAATTTTGGGTATGAATTGGTTAACCCAACACAAGGCAATTCTCAACACTGAACTCAGAACCGTCAGGTTGAGCTATAATCAAGAAGAGATTCTTTTGTCTCTCCCCGTAACCAATCCAGCCAAAGCTTCTGGTAGAATATATGAAGCCATTGTACCGGAGATCAAGGATATTCCGGTAGTATGTGAGTTTCTAGATGTATTTCCGGAAGATTTGCCTGGACTGCCCCCTGAAAGAGATGTAGAATTTGTAATTGAGCTAAAGCCCGGTACGGCTCCCATCTCCCGAAGATCGTACCGTATGCCCCCTAATGAGTTGGCGGAATTGAAGATTCAATTACAAGATCTACTGAATAAAGGATTTATCCGGTCAAGCTTGTCTCCATGGGGTTGCCCCGCCATTTTTGTTAAGAAGAAGGATCAAACCTTGCGAATGTGCGTGGATTATCGACCCCTGAATGAGGTCACCATCAAGAACAAGTACCCTCTTCCGAGGATTGACATCTTATTTGATCAACTGACTGGAGCGAGGGTATTTTCTAAAATTGATCTCAGGTCGGGCTATCACCAAATCTGTATTCGGCCCGAGGATATACCGAAGACCGCGTTTACTACGCGGTATGGTCTATTTGAATATTTGGTAATGTCCTTTGGGCTAACAAATGCTCCTGCCCATTTCACCTATTTGATGAACTCGGGGTTCATGCCCGAGTTGGACAAGTTCGTGGTGGTCTTCATCGACGATATCTTGATATATTCTAAAAATGAAGAGGAGCATGCTCAACATTTGCGGATTGTATTAACGCGTCTAAGGGAACATCAGTTGTATGCCAAGTTCAGCAAGTGCGCGTTCTGGCTGGAGGAAATTCAATTTTTGGGGCACGTATTATCTGCCAAGGGAATTGCGGTAGATCCTAGCAAAGTCAAGGATATTCTGGAGTGGAAACCCCCAACCACTGTTCACCAAGTCCGGAGTTTTCTTGGACTAGCTGGATATTATCGCAGATTCATACCAGATTTTTCTAAGCTTGTGAAGCCAATCACAAGTTTATTGAAGAATGACATTAAATTCAATTGGTCTTCTAAGTGTAATGAAGCTTTTGAGCAATTGAAGACATTATTAACCACTGCTCCGGTATTGGCTCAACCGGACATCATCAAGCCTTTTGATGTATATTGTGATGCGTCTGGCAGTGGACTCGGCTGTGTATTAATGCAAGAGGGCCGAGTAATTGCATATGCTTCAAGGCAGTTGCGCCGACATGAGGAGCATTACCCAACTCATGATCTGGAGCTAGCTGCTGTGGTTCATGCCCTGAAAATTTGGCGTCACTATCTGCTGGGAAATATCTGTCATATTTATACAGATCATAAAAGCTTGAAGTATATCTTCACCCAGTCAGAGTTGAATATGAGGCAAAGGCGATGGCTTGAGCTTATTAAGGACTATGAACTGGAAATTCACTATCACCCAGGCAAAGCCAATGTTGTGGCAGATGCACTGAGCCGTAAGGTTTCCTGCCACTGTCTTATGGCGAAGACCTCTGACAATACTTTATGTCAAGAGATGGAAAAGCTAAACCTGGGGATGGTCCAACAAGGGACTCTGAATCAGCTAAAGCTTGAGTCAATCATTTTGCAAAGGATAATTGATGCTCAAAAGGACAATTTGGGTATGAAGCACATACGGGAGAAAATAAGGGCTGGAACAGCCAAATGTTTCAAGGAAGACGATCAAGGTGTGCTATGGTTCAATAACCGCATAGTAGTGCCAAAGAATGAAGAACTCCGCCAGCAAATCTTAGATGAAGCGCATCTTAGTCGCTATTCTATTCATCCGGGAAGCACTAAGATGTATCACGATCTAAAGCAGTACTACTGGTGGACGAAGATGAAAATTGAAATTGCACGCTATGTGGCTAAGTGTGACACTTGCAGACGTGTCAAAGCCATACACATGAAAACTGCTGGTCCATTACAATCTTTGCCGATCCCAACATGGAAATGGGAAGACATAAGTATGGACTTTATCGTGGGATTGCCCAAGACTGCAAGAGGGTATGATTCTATCTGGGTTATAATTGATCAGCTTACGAAGATTGCTCACTTTCTGTCGGTCAAGACAGATTCCCCAGTTACTGTCTACGCCCAATTGTACATTGCTCGTATCCTTAGTCTGCATGGTGTTCCGAAGACCATTGTGTCGGATCGTGGACCCCAATTTGTAGCCAAGTTTTGGGAAGCACTTCACAAATCCTTGGGTACTAAGTTGCTCCATAGTTCGGCATATCATCCACAAACCAGTGGACAGACTGAGAGAATTAATCAAGTACTCGAAGATATGTTGCGAGCATGTGTCCTGGATTTCTCACCAAAATGGGATGAATGTTTACCTTTGGCGGAGTTTTCATACAATAATAGTTATCAAGAAAGTATCAAGATGGCACCTTTTGAAGCTTTATATGGGCGACGGTGTCAAACTCCGCTAAATTGGTCTGAACCCGGAGAAAGGTATTTCTTTAGGCCTGACATAGTGAAGGAGGCCGAGGAAAAGGTTCAGAAAATTATCCATAATCTTAAGAAAGCCCAAGCTCGGTAGAAGGGTTATGCAGACAAACGGCGAATGCCCTTGTATTTTCTTGAAGGGGACTATGTCTACCTGAAGGTTTCACCAATGAAGGGAGTATCGCGTTTCGGGATAAAAGGAAAGCTTGCACCCAGGTACATTGGTCCATTTCCTATCCTTCAAAGATATGGGCCAGTAGCGTATCGACTTCAACTTCCCGAAACATTGTCTGCTGTACATAATGTGTTCCATGTGTCGCAATTGAAGAAGTGTCTTCGGGTTCCCGATCGAACCATTGAAGTGACAGATGTTGTCCTGGAACAAGATTTAACATACTCGGAACATCCTATTCGAGTTCTGGATCAAAAGGACAGGGTTACCCGGAGAAAGACTCTCAAGTTCTATAAGATACAATGGAACCAACATTCTGAGGAAGAGGCTACATGGGAAACTCAAGACTTCTTAAATAAGAATTTCCCAGGCTTTCTAGCCTCATGTAATTTGTAAAGTGTATTTAGTTACTGTAATAAAGGAGTGAACCCCCACACCACCCCTGCCTTGTACCAGAAATAAGGGAATAAAGATGTGACACATTTCCTTTTCCATTACTTACCCTAGGACTTTAAATCTCGGGACGAGATTCTTTTATGGGGGAAAGGATGTAACACCCCTGGTGTTACTGTAACTAAAACTTGAGCATGGCATCATAAGCATTGACATTGCATATGTTTGATACACCTAGAGTGCATTCACTAGGTAAACATTTCAAACAAGTGTATTGTTTTTGGTGTTTTGCAAATAGGACCCTGGATAGGGAACCTAACCCTAAATAAGGCTTAAAGGGGTAAAACTTAACCCAAGATGAGAAAACTTAAAGGCTTTAGGGAAAGAGTCATAAAATGTCCCCAAAAACAAAGTTGAGTCACATTTATACCCCTGGGATACTAAAAATCTCAATTAGAACCCTGGAAAACCCTAAATCCAAACCCTAGGGGCATATGTGCAAAATTAGCCACTTTTGGACTAAAGTGCAAAAACCAAGTCAAATAGGTATCTTAAGTCATTTGGTTCACAAATGTGTGGACTTGTAAGCCAAATATTGAATTTTGGACTTAAATGCAAAATGGGCCTCACTTAAGCTCTATTCTAAGTCTGAAATTCAGTGTTGATGGCACAACTTTGGAGCCCTGTATCTTTCAAAATATAGGGTTTTTGCCCTAGGTCACCACATCAAAATTGTAGCCCAATTATAGGAGAACAACTTTGCTTAAGAGTGCAAGCCATGTTCTTATGAGAAATTTGGAGATAATTCAGCCCAAAGTTGGACTGTCAGGCTGGTATATACTGAACTTCAGAGGGACAGTAACCTTGATCTAGGATTGAGAGCCATTTAGACTAAGATCTAGTGGGCATCTACCTTGGATTGCTATAACAAAGTTGTAGCTGGTATGTAGCATTACAACTTTGATGCAGAGCTTGAGTTAAGTTGTCATTCAAAATTGAGAGAAAACTAAGCTCCAAAATGATCTGTCAGAGCGTCTGAAACTCATCACCATGGTACAGTAGACCTGAGTGGATCAGGTTGCCAGCGCGGCGGGCTCGTCGCCGGTGAGTCGTCGCCGGTGGTCGATCCCTTGCTACGATTCGTGCGGACCGTGTGGATAACGCTTGGAGGTCACCGCCGGGGATAAACTTCAGCCGTTAAATAAATCCGGCCACCGTACCATCGTTACCGCGGCAGAAGAGGATAAGAACATCGGTGATCACCGTCGCACAGCCCTGTGCCGCGTGTCCAAGCCTTTCCACCGCGTCGCCGTGACTCCCTATAGTCGTCCCATCGTCGACGGGGAGGTTGCCACGACGGTGGACACGGATTCACCGCACCCGCGTTCCTCCTTATCTCCGGTCACTCGCACGGCCCGGCCAAATTGAGCGCCACCGACGAAGCCTCTTATAAATTGATGGCTCGGGCTACTGCGCTAAGTCATCCCGAAGCTATAGCACCCACTCCCACCCTCGATCAGACACCAGCACGCGCGAATTTCCAGTTCTTCCCAAAACTGGTTTCCGCCACCGTGAACCCACCTCACCGCGGCCAGCCCCCTCCCGGTCAGCTCATCTTTTTCTCTCCCTTGTTTAAGTTTTCTCATAGCTCGGTGATGCTCGACAACCCATTTAATTTAGTTAGAGATCCTCTGGTCACCGGGAACACGACGGTATTGTCGTAATGTTCACGGCCACCGTGGCCAGAGCACATCTCTTGACCAATTGTGTAATTAGGTTGGGGAAAATACTCGGGGTAGGTCCGATTTGATGTCCGCCGCTCGGAAGCGCCGATCATAGCCCCAATCGGCCGGTCCAGGACCTCGCCGGAGCCTCTCCGCGCGTGAACGCCGTCGTGGACTTTGGTCTGCGAAGAGATAGAAGGTGGAGGGCTTATCTGCAATCTGTCAGTGACACAAGAAACAGTAATAGGAACTCGTTTTCAGTTAGCCAAAACCCCGGGGACCCCTGTGCAAAGTCGCCAGCGCGCGCGCGGGCGCGGGCGCGCTTCTGCCCATTGTTGGGCCGCCTGGACCAGATTTGGCCCAGCACTGTTACATCTTTTCTCTTTTCTTTTTCTCTCCAGCTTTAGAAATATGTAGAAAAATGTAGAAAAATGGTAAAATTGTGAAACCAATTTTCCTAGGTTTCTTATTTTCCCTAGAATTTAAGAAAAATAGTTTCATGATTTTGAGGTTAAATCAGGAATTTTAAGGTATTTAAAATAGTTTAAGATAGTAGTTCTGGATTTTTAAAAGATAAATGGTAATCCCAAAAATGCTCAAAATTTTTATATGAGCTCCTTATATTATTTAGAAGCCTTGGGTAGAAATTGGGTTGATTTGGACCTTGTTTGATCACCAAACCCCAAAACACCCCCCCTGCCCAGTGAACTCCTTTACTGACTCCGGAAACCCTAAGTTCTCGGAGTTCCGTGAAGAAAGTTGTATTCAAGACTTAGATAATAAGTTTATACTATCTTTGCACCCTCATGAGCATCCCATGGCATTCATTCTTATACATATATATGGTTATGATTAGAACACGAGGAAGAAGTGGAAGCCACTGAAGAGCAAGTACCACCACCTTTGGAAACACAGGCTGAGAACTGTTTCTACTTCGATATTTGTGGATCTGAGCCTGACTCACCCATAAACAAAGGCAAGCCCCGGTGCATTTGCCACCCCCCTTGTATTTTAAAATCTTTCTCACTTGCTTGATGCACTAGGTGATAGGTGTTGATTGCTTAAACCAATTCCTGCATTACTTTCCTTGGAATTAAGTACTTTCCTTGATACCCTGTTTTACAAAAGGTTTTATTATGCTTAGTATTGCTCTAGCAAAACAAAAGGATTTGTTTTACAAAAGATGTTTGGCAAAGTGGGAGGGTTGTTTTCAAAATAAAACTTGATGGTGAATCCATCACGGCCGTGATGGATTGAACATTGGAAAAGATGTACCTCTGCCAGGTACCAACCTTTGGGGTTAAATGATTAAGCTGAGACCGGGCGGGTGACTTGCACGAGAAAGAGAGTCTCAGTGTAGTGTCTCCGTCTGAGTCGATTAAGGGCCGTCTCGATGTAAGCCTGCTGACCGAGGACCCTTTAACTGGTCACATGCCTCGTCATGGGTAAGCTTTGCCTCGGGTGGACTAAGGCCAGAATAAGATAACACGAAATGGGCGTGGAGCGGTGGCGAGAGTAACGTGTACCCTCCGTGGCAAGAGGCTGGACGGTGGTGTATCTGTGCTCTCGGTTTGCGTGAACCTGATCTGGTCTTAAGAAACTCGGTGGCGGGTTGACATATGCAAGGGTTAAGTGCTACATATGTCGTGTGATCGGAGATCCTCAGCTGAGTATAATCGATTTGGATCGCCGTACCTCCGCGGTTATGGAGACTTGGCCACTGACTTACACGTAGCACTCCAGTGAAGATAAAGGGATTAACGAGAAAATTGGCTAGTTCAGGACAAGTGATTGAACTAGGGTAGAAAGAACTCTAGCTGCAGGTAATTTTACTTAACCTGGCAATAAAATTGGATTTTAAGGATCCACTTTAGTAAGCAATTCTGTAAACAGAGTCTTTGATTATTGAGAGGCCTGACCTTGACTCCCTTTAACCAGCATATCCTTGAGAGTCTTTTCCTTAGTCGGGTAAGACTTGCTGAGTAATTCCATACTCAGGGTTTATTCCCCCGTTGTTTTTAGGTGAGGAGACAACAAACTTTTGTTGTTTTTGTACCAAGGTGGTGAAAAGTGAAGATAATCAAGAATGAAGCTGCTGGAGGACCGGGTCCTCCTTAAAAACTTTTCTGTAAAGAACTTAATGGGAGGAGCTCTTACCTCCCAGGTATTGTAATAATACTTTTCAGCACTCTCTGGTCTGTAAACGACTTACTCTTACTTTTTAATAAATGTAAGTTTATGTAATCACTTCCGCATTTCCGCATCTCTGATGAACATATTGTCTGTCAAACGGGTGAAACGTTCCTGGAAAGGTAAGGATAAAGATACCGAACTTGTCAAGTGATTCAGGAACATCTACAGGGTTGTCTGATGTCTGTTGGACAAGGACAACTGTAGGTGGGCCCAATGACTTGGGAGGTTCCGTCACACCCGTCGTATGGCCCAGCTGAAGACCCGCGGACCTGGTGGTTCGGGCGAGGGGCTTCGATCCTCCTCACTGTCGTAGCATCCCCCGCATCTGGGGTGGTAGCCTCGGTGTACCTTTTCCTTGAGGCGGGCTCGACGGTCGCGGCGGTGTTCCTCGTTGTCGAGGCGATCTCATGCTGCAGGTGTCTCGTCTCCTGTGTGCTCGGTGTGGACCGAGGCCTCGCGCATGTGTCGCGAGGACGCTGCGTGATGCTCCGAGGGGCATCCTCGCCTTTGGGAGGCAGAGCTCTCGGCTCGTCGGGCTGCGGCATTTTCTAGGAGGTCCTTGAGTTCGCCCTGGATATGTCGCCCCTCGGTGGTGGATGGCTCCAGCATTGTTCGAAGTAACATCACCGCTACAGCTAGGTTCTGGTCGGCCCCGTTGAAGGCCTGGGGCAGCCTTGCCCTGGCATCGTCAATAATACGGCGCTGGATGTCCCGAGCCCGATGACGCGCTCCTCCAGCGAGTGCTCGGCCTACCCACTCTTGCTCGAGGTTTTGTCGGAGCTGCACAAGTCGCCCCGTTTCTTTGTCGAGCTTGGCCTGCTTCTCGTGGAGTTGCTCGAGTTTTGTGCCCTGACCCCCGTAGGGACCTGGGCCACAGCTAGCTCCTGCGGGATCTCAACGCGAGACATAGGCACAGGGGCGTCGTCGTTTCCTGGCATGCCGAGGTGGTTGTCTTCGTTGTGATCCCCCTGGTCGATGTGGAAACACTCGCGAGTTGGGTCGTAACCCTCGTCGTCAAGGCTGTGGCCATCGTCAGAGCAGCTGGAGAGGCAGTGGTCACATGCGGATATGAAGTCTCGCATGGCACTGGGATCACGGAGTCCGGAGAAATCCCAACTGAAGTCGGGGTCGTCCTCTTCCTCGGAACCCGTCGGTCCCGAGGTTGAGACGGCCGTCAGTAGGTCCCAAGTTGACCACATATGGTACCCCAGAAGGTCAGGATATGCCCTTGCGAAAGCGCTTGCCGAAGTGGGGTCACTTGGTGGGTTGAAGCTGAATCTAAAGAGAACAGGATGGAAAACTGATGGTACCTCCTGGTTGGTGGACGGCGGTGAAGTTGCATCGGAGATGGAATGTGTCATTATCTCAGGTGTGAGACTAATGCCCGACAAGCCCCTCGCAAGGGTGTCGGCGTCATCAGTATGCCTGGGGTTGGCATTATGTGGGGAAACATCGCTCGTCGTTGTCTCAGGTGCGAGGCTAACGCCCGACATGTCCCCCGCTGGGGTGCCGGCGCCGTCAACCTGCTCCGGCCCGACAGCCAACGAGGTGCTGCCCCTTGCCTGGCCATGGTTGCCCCGTCTCCGTCTCCTTCGGCGAGGAGGGTGGCAGGGTTGACCCGAGTGTTCTTCTTCTGCCCCGGGGAGATGTCATCGTCGGGTTCGCCTCTGCCGGGCAAGCCGACGACCGTTGCTGCCGTCATGCTGTGGTGGGAGGAGTATCATGTCATAGCTGCTGTCGAGGGACATGAACTCGAGACTCCCAAAGCGGAGCATAGTCCCGGGCTGAAGAGGCTGCTGAAGATTGTCCATCTGGATCTCAACAGGAAAGTATTGCCAACACGTAGCTAGCCCCTACCTGGCGCGCCAACTATCGGTGTTTCGGACCTGGGGGACCCTCAACTGAACCGACTAGTGAATTTTGTGCCGCGTGTCCCTGCCCAGATGGGTTGATGCAAGATGAAACACAAGAGGAGGGATGAGGCTTATTTTATCTTGCACCAGGGTGCTCGTAGTAGGGGTTACAAGCTTCGCGAGAGAGGGTTTGGCCTTGAGGTGAGCCGTCTGAGTAGCCCCCCTTTTCTCCCCCTTCTCCCTTGGGAAGGCCCTGGGCATCCCCTTTTATAGATACAAGGGGATGGTCCAGCTGTACATATGGGGGTGTAGCTATGTGCTAACGTGGCCGGCGGAGAAGTGCTTGAGCCCTGTAGAAGCATAGCTAGCGGTGCGGCCCTAGGTCCTGCTGACATTTCTTTGCCTTCGTAGAGAGCTAAGAACAATCGACGTCATGGACGCATGCAGGGAACCATCATTACCTGTTGCCAGAGTAATCTAGATGTGACACCGGTCTTGTTCCTTCGTAGCCTGAGGCGGCTAGCTAGAGGTAGGGTAATGATGTATCCCCTGTAGCGTAGTCGGTCCGAGGCCGAGGTCGGGCGAGGCGGTGACTTCTCCTAAGGCCGAGGCCGAGGTCGGGCGAGGTTGTGACTCCTCCCGAGGCCGAGGCTGAGGTCGAGCGAGGTTGTGACTCCTCCCGAGGTCGAGGCTGAGGTCGGGCGAGGTTGTGACTCCTCCTGAGGCTGAGGCTGAGGTCGGGCGAGGCGGGGACCTTCTCCCGAGGCCGAGGCTGAGGCCGAGGCCTGGGGTCGGGCGAGGCGGAGACCTTCTCCCGAGCCTGAGGCTGAGGCCGAGGCCTGGGGTCGGGCGAGGCAGGGACCTTCTCCCGAGGCCGAGGCTGAGGCCGAGGCCTGGGGTCGGGCGAGGCGGAGACCTTCTCCCGAGGTCGAGGCTGAGGCTGAGGCCTGGGGTCGGGCGAGGCGGAGACCTTCTCCCGAGGCCGAGGTTGAGGCCGAGGCCTGGGGTCGGGCGAGGCGGAGCTCCCTGTTGCGCCCGAGGCTGAACTCGGGAGAGGCCGTGACTTACTGTTGTTAGTCTTACCCTGGTGGTTGGCACAGTAGTCAGAATGGGGTAAATAGTGTTGTTTTCCTGCCAGAACGATCGGTAAAGGGGCAAAGTGACCACGGTCATTTCGACCTTGCCAACTGAGGCACGCGTGTCAGGATAAGGTGTCAGGTGATCCCTACATTAAATGTGCATGCGATACAGTCGGTGGTAATGTGATTTAGTCGAGGTTGCTATACGACAAAGTTTGCCCGAGCTTAGCCTCAGGCGAGCCGGGGGTGCGCCCGCTGCCTGAGGAGGCCCTCGGGCGAGGTGTGAATCCGTCCGGGACTACTGTTCTTGCCCGAGGCCGGGCTCGAGCGAGACGAGGTCGCGTCCCTTGGTAGATGAGGCTTTAACTTTGAGCTGTGCTTACCAGTCTTTACGGTCTGTTTTGAAGATGTTTTTCAGCCATGCTTAGGAGTATTGGGGGTACCCCTAATTACGGTACCCGACAATAATAATAATAATAATAATAATAATAATAATAATAATAATAATAATAATAACAATAATAATAATAATAAACTCACCAATAGGTCCCCGCCGTGTATGGGCGTCTGAGAGCACCTAGAGGGGGGTGAATAGGTGATCCTGTAACACTTAAAAAACTTAAGCCACAAAACTTGGTTACTTGTTAGCACAGTAATATGCCAAGTGGCTAGAGAAGGATCTCAACACAACACAATAACCAAGAGATATCAATCACAGAGATGGCACAGTGGTTATCCCGTGGTTCGGCCAAGACCAACGCTTGCCTACTCCACGTTGTGGCGTTCCAACGGACGAGGGTTGCAATCAACCCCTCTCAAGCGGTCCAAAGACCAACTTGAATACCACGGTGTTGCTTTGCTTCTCTTAATCCCGTTTGCGAGGAATCTCCACAGCTTGGAGCCTCTCTCCCTTACACAAGATGTTCACGAAGAATCACAAGGCAAGGGAGGGATTAGCAACTCACACACGACACAAAGATCACAGCGAATACGCACACGCAAAACCAAGATTTGAGCTCAAGAGACTAGCACACTAGAACGGAGCTCAAATCACTAGAATGTCAAACAAGTGCGCAAGAATGAAGTGTGAGTGATCAATGATGCTCAAAGGATGCTTGGTGGTCTCCTCCATGCGCCTAGGGGTCCCTTTTATAGCCCCAAGGCAGCTAGGAGCCGTTGAGCACAAGTTTGGAAAGCCATTCTTGCCTTCTGTCATCGGGGGCACCGGACAGTCCGGTGCACACCGGACACTGTCCGGTGCCCGATTTCCTTCCTTAAATAGCGAAGCCGACCGTTGGCAGCCAGAGAGCCGTTGGCGCACCGGACATGTCCGGTGCACACCGGACAGTCCGGTGTCGTCTTCTAGCTGTTGGCTCGGCCACGTGTCCCGCGCAGATTGCGCGGCCGACCGTTGGCCCGGTCGACCGTTGGCTCACCGGACAGTCCGGTGCACACCGGACAGTCCGGTGAATTTTAGCCGTACGTCGCCGGTGAATTCCCGAGAGCAGCCACTTCGCTCGAGCCAGCCTGGAGCACCGGACACTGTCCGGTGCACCACTGGACAGTCCGGTGCTTGCAGACTCAGCAGATTCTTGGCTGCTCGAGCCAAGACATTTCCAATTGGATTTTTCCTGTTTCCAGCACTTAGACACAATACATTAGTCCAAAAAACAATGTACTAAGTCTGAGAAACATACCTTAATTCTTGATTTGTACTTTGTCCACCTTTTTACACTTAGACACTTGTGTTGGACACTAAATCACCAAAATACTTAGAAATGGCCCAAGGGCACATTTCCCTTTCAATCTCCCCCTTTTTGGTGATTTATGCCAACACAACATAAAGCAAGTAGAACAAGTACAAAATCAAATAAGAACTCAAAATTGTTTTGATTCAATTTTGACATATATGGATCACTCTATGCCACCACTTGGTTTGTTTTTGCAAATCAAACTCAAATTTCTATCTCTAAGTCAAACACACATGTTAAGACATAAAGAGAGTCATTCTAAGAGAAATTGATTTAAGATTTCAAAAACTCCCCCTTTTTCCCATAATCAATACTTCTCCCCATAAGAAGCCAACTTTTGACAAGAGAGACAACAAAAGAGTTTTGACAAACCAAAAGCTCTATTCTACTATTTTCAAAATCTCTCAAGTGGTAGCTGATCCATTTATCGCTTTGGCCTTTATTTTCTCCCCCTTTGGCATCAAGCACCAAAACGGGATCAATCTTGACCCTTTAACCCCATTGCCTCACCAAAATCTTCAAATAAGAACACAAAGGCAATAAGAGTATGAAGATTAACTTGGAAAAGTTACTCTTTTCATCGGAGTGCAGTGGAAGTCTTGCATGGTCCAAGTCCACCTTTTCCCTTTCAATTTTCCTTGGAGACTAAAACAACGAAACTCAAGTACATGGTTAGTCTCAAAGGGTCAAGTTGTAGCACAGCTCCCCCTAAATATGTGCATTACTTGCAAACAGGACTTGTGAGGTCCAGGGAGTGTTTGTACAACTTGAGCACCACAATAAGCAACAAAATGCAGAATGAACATGATCAAAGGCATAAACACATGTATGCTACATTTCAATCCAAGTTCCGCGAATCTAAGATATTGAGCTCACTACGCAGCCTGCAAAAGGTCTTCTCATCTAGAGGCTTGGTAAAGATATCGGCTAGCTGGTTCTCGGTGCTAACATGAAATACTTCGATATCCCCCTTTTGCTGGTGGTCTCTCAAAAAGTGATGCCGGATGTCAATGTGCTTTGTGCGGTTGTGCTCAACAGGATTTTCCGCTATTCGAATAGCACTCTCATTATCACATAGGAGTGGGACTTTGCTCAGATTGTAGCCAAAGTCCCTGAGGGTTTGCCTCATCCAAAGTAGTTGCGCGCAACACTGTCCTGCGGCAACGTACTCGGCCTCAGCGGTGGATAGGGCAACGGAGGCTTGTTTCTTAGAGTTCCATGACACCAGGGACCTTCCTAAGAATTGGCACGTCCCCGATGTACTCTTCCTATCGACCTTACATCCAGCATAGTCGGAATCTGAGTACCCAATCAAGTCAAAGTTAGACCCCTTTGGATACCAGATCCCGAAGCAAGGCGTAGCGACTAAATATCGAAGAATTCGCTTCACAGCCACTAAGTGACACTCCTTCGGATCGGATTGAAATCTAGCACACATGCATACGCTAAGCATAATATCTGGTCTACTAGCACATAAATAAAGCAAAGAACCTATCATGGACCGGTATGCTTTTTGATCAACGGACTTACCTCCTTTGTTGAGGTCGGTGTGTCCGTCGGTTCCCATCGGCGTCTTTGCGGGCTTGGCGTCCTTCATCCCAAACCTCTTTAGCAAGTCTTGTGTGTACTTCGTTTGGGAGATGAAGGTGCCGTCCTTGAGTTGCTTCACTTGGAACCCAAGGAAGTAGGTCAACTCGCCCATCATCGACATCTCGAATTTCTGCGTCATCACCCTGCTAAACTCTTCACAAGACTTTTGGTTAGTAGAACCAAATATTATGTCGTCGACATAAATTTGGCACACAAAAAGATCACCATCGCAAGTCTTAGTAAAAAGAGTTGGATCGGCTTTCCCAACCTTGAAAGCATTAGCAATTAAAAAGTCTCTAAGGCATTCATACCATGCTCTTGGGGCTTGCTTAAGTCCATAGAGCGCCTTAGAGAGCTTACACACGTGGTCGGGGTACCGTTCATCCTCGAAGCCAGGGGGCTGCTCCACGTACACCTCCTCCTTGATCGGCCCGTTGAGGAAAGCGCTCTTCACATCCATTTGGTACAACCTGAAAGAATGGTGAGCGGCATATGCTAGCAAGATACGAATTGATTCTAGCCTAGCCACAGGAGCAAAAGTCTCCTCAAAGTCCAAACCTGCGACTTGGGCATAACCTTTTGCCACAAGTCGAGCCTTGTTCCTCGTCACCACCCCGTGCTCGTCCTGTTTGTTGCGGAACACCCACTTGGTTCCCACAACATTTTGCTTGGGATGAGGCACCAGTGTCCAAACTTCATTGCGCTTGAAGTTGTTGAGTTCCTCCTGCATGGCCAACACCCAGTCCGGATCTAGCAAGGCCTCTTCTACCCTGAAAGGCTCAATAGAAGAGACAAAAGAGTAATGCTCACAAAAATTAACTAATCTTGAGCGAGTAGTTACTCCCTTGCTAATATCACCCAATATCTGGTCGACGGGATGATCCCTTTGAATCGTCGCTCGAATTTGGGTTGGAGGTGCCTGAGATGCTTCTTCCTCTTGAACATCATGTGCTCCCCCTTGATCATGTGCCTCCACTTGAGGTACCTGTTCGTCATCTTGGGTTGGGGGATGCACCATAGTTGAGGAAGACGGTTGATCTTGCTCCAAATGTTCCTGAGGCCGTACATCCCCAATCGCCATGGTGCGCATTGCGGCCGTTGGAACGTCTTCTTCATCTACATCATCAAGATCAACAACTTGCTCTCTTGGAGAGCCATTAGTCTCATCAAATACAACGTCGCTAGAGACTTCAACCAAACCTGATGATTTGTTGAAGACCCTATACGCCTTTGTATTTGAATCATAACCTAATAGAAACCCTTCTACGGCTTTGGGAGCAAATTTGGAATTCCTACCCTTCTTCACTAGAATGTAGCATTTACTCCCAAAAACACGAAAATACGATACATTAGGTTTGTTACCGGTTAGCAGCTCATACGACGTCTTCTTGAGGAGGCGGTGAAGGTAGACCCTGTTGATGGCGTGGCAAGCCGTGTTCACGGCTTCCGACCAAAAGCACTCGGGGGTCTTGAATTCTCCAAGCATAATCCTTGCCATATCTATGAGCGTCCTGTTCTTCCTCTCTACCACACCATTTTGATGAGGTGTGTAGGGAGCGGAGAACTCGTGCTTGATCCCCTCCTCCTCAAGAAACTCCTCCACTTGAAGGTTCTTGAATTCGGACCCGTTGTCGCTCCTTATCTTCTTCACCTTGAGCTCAAACTCATTTTGAGCTCTCCTTAGGAAGCGCTTGAGGGTCCCTTGGGTTTTAGACTTATCCTGCAAAAAGAACACCCAAGTGAAGCGGGAAAAGTCATCAACGATAACTAGACCATACTTACTTCCTCCTATGCTCAGATAGGCGACGGGTCCGAAGAGGTCCATATGTAGCAGCTCCAGGGGTCTTGATGTCGTCATCACATTTTTGGTGTGATGAGAGCCTCCCACCTGTTTCCCTGCTTGACAAGCTGCACAAGGTCTATCTTTTTCGAAATGAACATTGGTTAGACCTATCACGTGTTCTCCCTTTAGAAGCTTGTGGAGGTTCTTCATCCCCACATGTGCTAAGCGGCGATGCCACAGCTAGCCCATGCAAGTCTTAGCCATTAAGCATGCATCTAGACCAGCCTCTTCTTTTGCAAAATCAACTAAGTAAAGCTTGCCGTCTAGTACAGCCTTAAAAGCTAGTGAACCATCACATCTTCTAAAGACAGACACATCTACATTTGTAAACAAACAGTTATATCCCATATTGCATAATTGACTAACAGATAGCAAATTATATCCAAGAGACTCTACTAAAAACACATTAGAGATAGAGTGCTCATTTGAGATTGCAATTTTACCTAACCCTTTTACCTTGCCTTGATTCCCATCACTGAATATTATTGAATCTTGGGAATCTTTATTCTTGACGTAGGAGGTGAACATCTTCTTCTCCCCCGTCATATGGTTTGTGCATCCGCTGTCAATAATCCAGCTTGAACCCCCGGATGCATAAACCTGCAAGGCAAATTTAGGCTTGGGTCTTAGGTACCCAACTCATGTTGGGTCCTGCAAGGTTAGCACAAATATCCTTAGGGACCCAAATGCAAGTTTTGTCTCCCTTACATCTTGCCCCTAATTTTCTAGCAACTATCTTCCTATCCTTTCTACAAATAGCAAAAGAAGCATTTAAAGCATGATATATTGTAGAAGGTTCATTAACTTTCCTAGGAACATTAACAACATTTCTCCTAGGCATATTATAAATAACATTTCTCCTACCAACATTTCTATTATGCACATAAGAAGAACAAGAAGCAACCATGGCATGAGAATCAAAGGCATTATATACATTACAACTCCTATAAGCATTTCTAGGTTGTCTTCTATCATAGTACATAAAGGCATGGTTCTTTTGCACACTACTAGCCATAGGGGCCTTCCCTTTCTCCTTGGCGGAGATGGGAGCCTTATGGCTTGTCAAGTTCTTGGCTTCCCTCTTGTAGCCAAGTCCATCCTTAATTGAGGGGTGTCTACCAATCGTGTAGGCATCCCTTGCAAATTTTAGCTTGTCAAATTCATTCTTGCTAGTCTTAAGTTGGGCATTAAGACTAGCTAATTCATCATTTAATTTGGAAATTGAAACTAAATGATCACTACAAGCATCAATGTCAAAATCTTTACACCTATAACAAGTTTCAACAATTTCTACACAAGAATTAGATTTACTAGCTACTTCTAGTTTAGCATTTAAATCATCATTAAAACTTTTTAACTTAGCAATAGTTTCATGACAAGAAGATAATTCACTAGAGAGCATTTCATTCCTCTTAATTTCTAGAGCAAGAGATTTCTGTGCTTCTACAAATTTATCATGTTCTTCATACAACAAATCTTCTTGTTTTTCTAAAAGCATATTCTTGTCATTCAAAGCATCAATTAATTCATTAATTTTGTCTACCTTGGTTCTATCTAATCCCTTGAATAAGCATGAGTAATCTATCTCATCATCATCACTAGACTCATCTTCACTCGAAGAAGCATAAGTACTAGTATGAGTGCTTACTTTCTTCTCTCTTTCCATGAGGCAAGTGTGACGCTCGTTGGGGAAGAGGGATGACTTGTTGAAGGCGGTGGCGGCGAGTCCTTCATTGTCAGAGTCGGAGGAGGAACAATCCGAATCCCACTCCTTTCCGATATGTGCCTCGCCCTTGGCCTTCTTGTAATGCTTCTTTTTCTCCCTCTTGTTCCCTTGGTCCTGATCACTATCATTGTCGGGACAGTTAGCAATAAAATGACCAAGCTTACTGCATTTGAAGCATGAGCGCTTCCCCTTGGCTTTGGTCTTGCTTGGCTGCCCCTTGCGACCTTTAAGCGCCGTCTTGAAGCGCTTAATGATGAGGGCCATCTCCTCATCATTGAGTCCGGCCGCCTCAACTTGCGCCACCTTGCTTGGTAGCGCCTCCTTGCTCCTTGTTGCCTTGAGAGCAATGGGTTGAGGCTCATGACTAGGACCGTTCAACGCGTCGTCCACGTATCTTGCCTCCTTGATCATCATTCTCCCGCTTACAAACTTCCCAAGAACATCTTCGGGCGACATCTTGGTGTACCTGGGATTTTCACGTATATTGTTCACCAAATGAGGATCAAGAACGGTAAATGACCTTAGCATTAGGTCATGGTCCGTCCATCGCGTGCTCCCGTAGCTCCTTATTTTGTTGATAAGGGTCTTGAGCCGGTTGTATGTTTGTGTCGGCTCCTCGCCCCTTATCATCGCGAACCGTCCAAGCTCGCCCTCCACCAACTCCATCTTGGTGAGCAAGGTGACGTCGTTTCCCTCATGAGAGATCTTGAGGGTGTCCCAGATCTGCTTGGCATTGTCCAAGCCGCTCACCTTGTGATACTCGTCCCTGCACAAAGAGGCTAGCAACACAGTAGTAGCTTGTGCATTTTTATGAATCTGTTCATTAATAAACACAGGGCTATCCGAGCTAACAAATTTCATTCCACTTTCTACAATCTCCCAAATGCTTGGATGGAGAGAAAACAGGTGAGTACGCATTTTGTGGCTCCAAAATCCGTAATCCTCTCCATCAAAGTGAGGGGGCTTGCCAAGTGGAATGGGGAGCAATTGAGCATTTGAACTATGCGGGATGCACGAATAATCGAAAGAAAAGTTTGAGTTAACCGTCTTTCGTCTATCGTAGTCGTCGTCGTCCTTTTGGGAGGAGGAAGATTCGTCGCTGTCGTAGTAGACAATTTCCTTGATGCGCCTTGTCTTCTTCTTCCTCCCGTCTTTTCTTTTGTGGCCCGAGCCTGAGTCGGTGGGCCTGTCATCATTGGGCTCGTTGAGGAAGGACTCCTTCTCCTTGTCGTTGATCACCATCCCCTTGCCTTTAGGATCCATCTCTTCAGGCGGTTAGTCCCTTTCTTGAAGAGAACGGCTCTGATACCAATTGAGAGCACCTAGAGGGGGGGTGAATAGGTGATCCTGTAACACTTAAAAAACTTAAGCCACAAAACTTGGTTACTTGTTAGCACAGTAATATGCCAAGTGGCTAGAGAAGGATCTCAACACAACACAATAACCAAGAGATATCAATCACAGAGATGGCATAGTGGTTATCCCGTGGTTCGGCCAAGACCAACGCTTGCCTACTCCACGTTGTGGCGTCCCAACGGACGAGGGTTGCAATCAACCCCTCTCAAGCGGTCCAAAGACCAACTTGAATACCATGGTGTTGCTTTGCTTCTCTTAATCCCGTTTGCGAGGAATCTCCACAGCTTGGAGCCTCTCTCCCTTACACAAGATGTTCACGAAGAATCACAGAGCAAGGGAGGGATTAGCAACTCACACACGACACAAAGATCACAGCGAATACGCACACGCAAAACCAAGATTTGAGCTCAAGAGACTAGCACACTAGAACGGAGCTCAAATCACTAGAATGTCGAACAAGTGCGCAAGAATGAAGTGTGAGTGATCAATGATGCTCAAAGGATGCTTGGTGGTCTCCTCCATGCGCCTAGGGGTCCCTTTTATAGCCCCAAGGCAGCTAGGAGCCGTTGAGCACAAGTTTGGAAAGCCATTCTTGCCTTCTGTCATCGGGGGCACCGGACAGTCCGGTGCACACCGGACACTGTCCGGTGCCCGATTTCCTTCCTTAAATAGCAAAGCCGATCGTTGGCAGCCTGAGAGCCGTTGGCGCACCAGACATGTCCGGTGCACACCGGACAGTCCGGTGCCGTCTTCTAGCCGTTGGCTCGGCCACGTGTCCCGCGCAGATTGCGCGGCCGACCGTTGGCCCGGTCGACCGTTGGCTCACCGGACAGTCCGGTGCACACCGGACAGTCCGGTGAATTTTAGCCGTACGTCGCCGGTGAATTCCCGAGAGCAGCCACTTCGCTCGAGCCAGCCTGGAGCACCGGACACTGTCCGGTGCACCACCGGACAGTCCGGTGCTTGCAGACTCAGCAGATTCTTGGCTGCTCGAGCCAAGACATTTCCAATTGGATTTTTCCTGTTTCCAGCACTTAGACACAATACATTAGTCCATAAAACAATGTACTAAGTCTGAGAAACATACCTTAATTCTTGATTTGTACTTTGTCCACCTTTTTACACTTAGACACTTGTGTTGGACACTAAATCACCAAAATACTTAGAAATGGCCCAAGGGCACATTTCCCTTTCAGCGTCGAACATCACGACGCCGCCCACAAGATAGTCATCCACGGAAATATCCATGGAGACCTCGGCCCCGCCCACCTCCGTCTTAGCAGTACGCGGCGGGGATGGAGGCCTTTGCTCCTGTGCAAGCATGGCAGGGAGCGGCTTGCTGGGGCCGGGGGTGGCGGACTTCGTGCCCGGCGGCGGCTTGCTGGGGCCGGGGGCAGCAGACTTCGCGCTTGTCGGAGGCTTGCTGGTGCCGGGGGCGACAGACTTCACGATCCCCCGTGCCATCTTGACCTCGCGGCGCGGGTCCTCGACCCTCACGAACGCCCGGCGTTTCCGCGATGCGTCTTGGCGATCCTTTTGCATCACTGCCGATACAACAGCAGCAACATTCCACCCGTAAGGAAAAATCTTCATCTCACGAGCTAATCAAGACATATGAATGTCCTCGCCGGCTGCCCGGTGGATCGGAACATTCCTAGGCCAGCGACCCCCGGTAACCTTCAGCATTCGCGCGTAAGATTCCCGAAGCTCGGGCAAAGACATCCTCTCCCCGAGAGCCGTGCAAGTTCCCAATAAATCCACAGCAGAGCGATCAGAAGCCCCCAACCCCTCAGCTGATGTACCTAGTTTCCTCTTCTTAGTGGCCGCGGCCGGCACTGCTCCCCATGAAGGGCCTTCGTCGACCGTTGCCACCGCCCTTTTTCCCTAGCGGTCGCCAACAACGGCATCACCGTCTCCCGGGTAGCCGCCATATGGCAGACGGTTCAACTCAGAAACATGATTCAACTAAACATTCGAATCGCGTATATACCAACTGCGCAAGGTCTCAGTCTTCGGCACATATTGCCCTACAATCCTTGTGGCCTCGGCTTCCACTTTGCGCACAAACGCGATCGGGTTCCGGCCCCGTAAATCCACAGCGAAGGACAGACTTCGCACCAACTGATTGCCAAGGGTCGGCATCCGACGGGGGCACACCTCGCCAAGTACCCAGCCGTGTGCTAAGGGCCACACTCCATAGCCAATAAATTCCTCAACCAAATCACGCCCGCTACTCATGTGGGCAGCGTACCGAAGGGCCCGTTCGTCCTCATCATCCTCTGCCACCTCGAATCATGGGAACGCCACATAGTAGTGAGAGCACATAATGGCCGAAGGGAGCCTAGGCAGATCTTCGACTTCCCCACAAGAAACATAAAACCAAAAGTCCCACCAGTTGCCCCACTTGTTCCTGGCACAAGGGACTATCTCCACGAATTCCGCCGAAGTCTTTCCGGTCCTCGGCGTAAAGGTGCACGATCCAAATTGTGCAATCTTATCTCCTATTTTCCTTTTTTGCCAGTCCAGGCAATAGTTCTTGGCGAAGACCTCCACAGACGATTGCCCGTTGTAAGAAGCAACCGCCCAAACAGCGCAACTAGAAGTTGCCTAGAGGGGGGTGAATAGGCGGAATCTGAAATTTATAACTTTAAAGCACAACTACAAGCTGGGATTAGCGTTAGAATAAAAACTAAGTCCGAAAGAGAGGGCAAAAACAAATCAACTTAGAAATGAAAGCGGATGACACGGAGATTTGTTTTACCGAGGTTTGGTTCTTGCAAACCTAGTCCCCGTTGAGGTGGTCACAAAGATCGGGTCTCTTTCAACCCTTTCCCTCTCTCAAACGGTCACCTAGACTGAGTGAGCTTTCTCCTTAATCAAACAGGTCACTTAGACCCTACAAGGACCACCACACGATTGGTGTCTCTTGCTTTGATTACAAGTCACTTAGAGAACAAGAATGAGGAAGAAGAAAGCGATCCAAGAATAAGAGCTCAAAGAACACGAGCAAAACACTCTCTCTAGTCGCTAGTTGTTTGGAGTGGATTTGAGACTTGGAGAGACTTTGATTCTATTGAATTGTGTTTTGTATTGATTGCACTAGCTCTTGTATTGAATGAGATGTCTGAAAAACTTAGATGCTTGGAGTGGTGGTGGTTGGGGGTATTTATAGCCCTCAACCACCACATAGCCGTTGGGGAGGCTGTCTGTCGATGGGCGCACCAGACAGTTCGGTGCGCCACCGGACACTGTCCGATGCGCCAGCCACGTCACCCAATCGTTAGGGTTCTGGCTGTTTTGACCGTTGGAGCTTTGTCTTCATGTCGCACCGGATAGGTCCTGTTCACTGTCCGATGCGCCTCTGACGCCTGCTCTGACTTCTGCGCGCACTGTTCACGCACTGTTCACACTTCTGCAGACGACCATTGCGCTAATAGCCGTTGCTCCGCTTGGTGCACCAGACAGTCTGGTGAATTATAGTGGAGCGGCGCCTGAGAAACCCAAAGGTGAAGAGTTCAGTCTGTATGGCCCCTGGTGCATCGGACAGACTGGTGCGCCAGGCCAGGGTCCTCTTTGGTTTTTTTCGCTCCTTTCTTTTGAACCCTAACTTGATCTTTTTATTGGTTTGTGTTGAACCTTTATGCACCTATAGAACATATAATCTAGAGCAAACTAGTTAGTCCAATTATTTGTGTTGGGCATTCAACCACCAAAACCATTTATAGGAAAAGGTTTGACCCTATTTCCCTTTCAGTAACCACGGCGTTAGGCGTCAACTTGTGGACCTGGACTTCGAGCCTCCGCAAAACCTCCGCCACGAAGCGATGCACCAGGAGACGAAGGCCGGCAATGAAAAATGCCTCAAACACAACCAATTCGCCCTCAGGCTCAGGGATCTCCTCAGCGCCCGGAACTCGCCCGACACCGTCACCAAAGTATCCAAGCTACTGCATCTCCTGCACATGGACCGAGGAAATCCTCGAAGTGCCGAACTCCACGGTGTGGTTCGGTTGCAACTCCATCGCCACCAAATCACTCAAGGTATCCTCGAACAACGGATCAGCCGACGACGCACTCGCAGCAGATGAGGAAGAAGACATTGCTACGTACCGTCGGTGGTGGCGTGCGGTCTGCTTGACGCGGGCCAGATTTCCGAAGCGGGAGAGCAAGGAGGGCAGGCGAGCGGTTTGCAAAAGTTAGGGTTTCTACGGCGCACGCAAGGATAAGAAACAGTCCTAGCCACGGTCGCCTATTTATAGACAGGACGCAGCGCTTCGGGAAACACGCAGTCTAACAGTAACACGTCCATCAACGGTCACATTTCAAAAACCCCCGCATGACCACTTCGAGCAAGGGCAGCGTCTCCCCCATCTAGCGGCGTCTTCGGCACCAGATGACTTAGTCGAACTGGTCCCTCGGAGGGCAAATGTTGGGGCAAAGGTGAACACGCTACCCTTCGCTCGATGCCTTCGTCGCCTCGTCACTCCGACGAAGACTACATCCATAGAACACGCCCGAACAAGCCGAAGGCGTCGATTGGATGAAGACCGGCGTGGTCCCCCTTCGTCCTCTCTGTTGCAAGACGAGGGCTCTATCGAAGTCTACAAGTCTCAGGTCGTCACCGCCCCAAGAGGCCCATGCGGGATTCAGCCCATAGTAACGGGACCCGCGAGGATAAGCATATTACGGGCCGCGTTTGTAATAGCCTTTACTATAATGAATGTCTGTAACCTCCCCTGGTGGGAATATTCTGGGGATAAACCAGGTACTTGAGGGTATAAACGTCTTTGACAAGGGACGGGTAGCCACTCGAGTGCCTATAAATACCCCCGTACAGTGCCCTCACAGGGGTAGATTAACAAAGCTTTTGACATCCTGTAAGGAAAATAGACCCCGGGTCATTTAGCTAATTGAGTTTTGGTGTTTGATGATTAACACAATCTGTGAACTAATAAGTTTCCTAGTGTTTGTGTTTATAGTTCACAGGATGCTAGAGTTACTTGGACTAAGGAATTGAGGAAGCAACACCTCCAAAGAAGACATTAAGAAGATCCAAGAAAAGTCCAAGAATGAATATGTGTGTTGCCTGCGGACTGTCTGTGCGTGGTGCACCAGACTGTCCGGTGCACCAGGAACCGAAGCCCAACGGCTAGTTCTAGGTGGTACTGTGGAGGGAAGACCACCGAACTATCCGGTGTGAAGTCCGGACTGTCCAGTGTGAAAAGGTCTGCGCGCCACCGGTCACCTACTCTGATAGACCAATAGCTAGGTGCACCGGACAAGGAACAGTACGCTGTCCGGTGCACCACCGGACTGTCCGGTGTGACCGCAGAAAGCAGTAGCTTTCCTCCAACTGCTACTTTTATGTTGGGGGCTATAAATACACCCCCTACCGGCCATTTCCAAGTGTAGGAGCCCAAGAGACATACCAAGGCATATAGTAGACATTCCCAAGTGCTCTTACACCCAAGTGCTTAATAGAACCACTCAGTGATTAGCGTAGGTGCTTTACGAAGTGCTTAAGTTAGTTAGACCGCTTTAGCGCTTGATCTAGGTGAACCCTAGTTAGTTGAGTGAGTTTTGTAAAACCACACAACCCCGGGCTCTTGCGCAAGCCGTTGTAATTGTACCGAGTGGGGCGAGAGTCTTGCGAGACTGTGACAACCATGTTTGTGTCACGGTCGCCACCGTGTACCAGAGGGAACAAGGCCCGCGACGTTTTCGGCCAGAAGCTCGATAGTGGAGACAGCGGGGAGCGTCCGAGAGGAGCCGGAAGCGGAGCACCACTTGCGCGTGGAGAAGGCCCGCGGCTCTCTATGGAGTTACTCGACCAAGGTGCTTGGCCCTCGCGTGGGCTTCCCTTTGCGTAGGGGCACCAACGAGGATTAGTCGGGACCTTGCGCAGTTCCGGATACCTCGGTAAAAATACCGGTGTCATCCACGAGAGTTTGCATCTCTACCTTGCTCTTTAAGTTTCCGCATTTATATTAAGCATTTAAGTTTCAATCTTGTATTCATACTTATATAGTGTAGATTGAAACTTAGCCATTGCGGTAGAGATAGCAACACTTAGACAAAACCTAGTTTACACTCTCTAGTTTGATTAATTGCATAGGTTTTGCTCTAGGGATTTATTTGTGGCCTGGTTTAGTGAAAGTTTTAGAAGTCCTAATTCACCCCCCCCCCCCCCCGCCCTCTTAGGCGTCACCCGTTTCCTACAAGTGGTATCAGAGCCTGGTTTGGCTCTTTTGAAACGCTTTAGCTTCACCGCTAAGAGAGCCGACGCTTTTTAGAGGAAGGGATGGATACCCATAGGCCACCACACTTTGACGGCACTAACTTTCCATATTATAGTGCTAGAATGGCTTGCTACCTAGAGGCCGTTGATCTAGGTGTTTGGAGAGTCACTCGTGACGGGATGAAACCCCCCAAGAATCCCAAAAAACCCACCACGAGTGAGGAAAAAGAAATTCATTTAAATGCTAGAGCCAAAAATTGCTTGTATGAATCTATTACCATGGATATTTTTAATCAAGTATTTACATTAAAAACTGCTAATGAGATTTGGCTAAAATTGCATGAGCTCCATGACGGCACATCCAATGTCCGTGAGCAAAAACATTGCCTAGTCTTAAATGAGTATAATTCTTTTGCTATGAGAGATGATGAGCTTGTTAGAGCCATGTATTCTCGTTTAAATCTAATCATCAATGAGCTCAACTCTATTGGCATAAATAAGCTAGGTGATACGGACATTGTGAGGAAGATTATCTCCCTGCTACCACAACGAAGATATGGGAGCATCATCACCATTCTTCACAACATGGAGGACTTGAGTGCAATGACCCCGACCATTGTGATTGGAAAAATCGCAGCCTTCGAGATATCGCGAAAAATGTGTCGGGGAGAGGAGCTAACTTCCTCAAGACCATATGCTTTTGCATGTGATGAAAGGAAGGGTAAAAAGAAGGCTTCCACTCCAAGTTCCTCAAGTGAAGAAGAGGAAGAAGAAGAAAGTGATGATGAAGAAGATAATCAACCATCAACATCATCCTCCAAGGACGAAGAAACAATCTGACACGTCGGAAAGGTAATGGAGATGATCCACAAGATTAATCTAATGGGTGTGCCCCTGCAGGTAGAGGATCTTCTCTTTAACATTGACAGGAAAAAGCAAATAAAAGAGACAACTGTCCAACTATGGCCGAACCCAAAAAGGAGAGGAGCAAAGGCAAGGAGCTAACAAGTGTCAGAACTTGGGATGATTCTTCAAGTGAAGATGAACCTTCAAGGACGCGCAGCCACCGGTCCTCATCACGCTCATCATGATCGTCACACAAGTGCCTTATGGCAAGAGGTAAAATGAGCATTCCATCCTCTAGTGATGATAGTAGTAGTGATGATGAAGGTGAAGGAAAGTCCTCCGTAGATGAGCTTGCGGAAGCCGTTAAATTTTTCCAGGATGTTTGCACTAAACAAAAGGCTCAACTTAAAACTTTGAAAAATAAGTTGATTATCTCTCAAAATGATTATAAAGGTTTGCTAGAAAAATTTGAAACATTTGTGAATTTGAATTGTGAGCTATCAACTAAAATTGAGCAATTAGAGTCTAGTGCTCCATCCACTGCTACCGATGATGGCCTTATTAAAAAGAATGAAAAACTTAAGGCTAAGTTAGCTAGCTCCCAAGAAGCTATTGAAAATTTGCTAGGGAAAATGGAAATTCTTAGCATACACAATAATGAGCTAACTACTAAGCTAGAAAATATTGGTAGCACCCCAGCAGCATCTTTAGTTGAAATACCTAAAATTATTAAGAAAGATGCTTCTACTTCTTGCTTTGATTTAATTGATGATTCTAACCCCTGCAACCAAGTTCTTGTTGAGAATATTGTTATAGAAACATGTTCGGATAAGGTTGTAAAGGAAAATGAACAATTAAAGCAAGAAGTGGCTCGCCTTGGCAAGGCTTTGTATGAAAAGAAAGGCAAAGCCAAACAAATCCAACCTTCACAGGATAACACCACTGCGGGAGTGAACAAGTTTGTGAAGGGAGAAACCGTCATTTGTAGGCTATGCCACAAGGAAGGCTATAAGTATTTTCAATGCAAGGCGATGACCGGAGATAAGCAAAAGCCAACAAGCAAAATCTCCAACACCTGCATCAAAAAGGTGAACAAAAAGGATGCTACACCATATTTGATCAAGAAGAAAAAGAATGGAAAGGTGATAGCAATCAAGGCCAACAAGCAAGCCAACAAAGGAAAGGGAGCCAAACGCATCTGGGTGCCAAAGGAAATAATTTCAACTATGAAAAGCACCAAGAAGGTTTGGATCCCGAAAGAGAAGTGAGTAGTCCGAAGGAAGGCGGGAAATTTGGAGACTTGGCAAAGTTGGGTTGTATATCATGGGATACATCAAATTGGATCAAGTTTATTGGCTTGTGGGTTAATTAAAATTTTGGACCCAAATTTCCCCACCCATGACTAAGGTAACTAGATTTATTGTATTTCTTATTTTTAGATATGCGTATCTATTTATCTTATATCTAGTTTACCTTTCATGCCTAGTATTGCAATTAATATTTACTTTTATTTAAAATGCATGCATAGTAGGAAAATCTCATGGTAGGATTGCTTGTCTTTAATTCATACACTTAAGCAAACCTACATGGTTTAAAACGTTTATTCAAGCACGGCTCATAGCTTCTTTATCACTCCATAGTAAATGATACACCAATTGATATTTTTTATGCTACAAGTGATAAACACTCTTTTATTATGTGTATCATTTAACTTATATGTGCCAAAGTTCGGATTATAGATAATTTGCCCCTCTTGATATAAAATCAAAGTGCATGTCTCCTGCAAGTATTCAAAACTTGTATGCACACCTTCAGGGGGAGGTTACTCTATAATCTAAGACTTTGAGACTAATATCTTTTTCAAGTCTATTTCATGTGATAGTCTCATTGTAAGAAAAATGAAGTCCCTGGAGAAAGACAACAATCTTCCACTGCAAAATCTCCAAGAACTCTCGTGTCTCACCACGCCTGCCATTGACTTTCAATCGGTATTTTTGAGACTACATTTAATATCACATGTCTTCTCCAATATTTGATTAGGCTATATTTTCATATCTTATACTTACAGCTGTGATGGTCCAATCTCCTCCTGACCTGCGGCGCCAGCGTCGTCGTCGTCGTCATGGTGGTGGTGCACGTCTTGAAACGTATCCCGCGTCGATCGTGAGGAGCTCAGTCTAGCTATAGATGGTCCAACTGCAAAAATGGGACGCTGAACGTCTGGCTGCATAGGAGGCACAGGCAAAATCTTCCACTGCAAAATCTCCAAGAACTCTCATGTCTCACAACGCCTGCCATTGACTTTCAATCGGTATCTTTGAGACTACATTTAATATCATTTACATGTCTTCTCCAATATTTGATTAGGCTAATTTTCATATCTTATACTTCCATGTTGCTATACATGCATATATGGTTAACTCATATTCTGTTAACTATGCATAAGGAAGTTAGTCTAATCAAATCATGTCTTGCACCTCTAATTTTCACATGCTTTTTCCTAAGTAGAAGATCTCTGTTAGGGGGAGTATTTCTTCGTCTCTAAAAAGGGGAGAAATTTTCTTTCTAAAAGAGAACACTCATTTAGGGGGAGTAATCATTTGATGGTAACCTAAAAGTGGTTTCAATTGGTATCCTACAATTGGTATCATTTGATAATTTCTTTGTGAGGGCAAGTCTTATTTACTTCCTACATGCTTTTATTGTCTTCCTTTTTGGTGGTTGATGCCAAAAGGGGAGAAATTTAGGGACCAAAGCAATGAAAAATGTATCAAACACCAAACACCACCAATTTAAAATTTTAAAATCTGCAAGTGGCCTTTCAAGTGGTTTTGGTTATTTGGTCCAATATAGGAAGTAAGTGAATTATGGAGTTAGGGAGAGGCTTAAGTCCATAATATCACATTGTGGGGACAAATATGCATCCTAGCAAGTAGTTTGCATTCTTTCATTCAAATACTTGTATTATTTGCTTGCTTTGGTTGTGTTGTCATCAATCACCAAAAAGGGGGAGATTGTAAGGAAAATGGACCCCGGGCCATTTGGCTAATTGAGTTTTGGTGTTTGATGATTAACACAATCTGTAAACTAATAAGTTTCCTAGTGTTTGTGTTTATAGTTCACAGGATGCTAGAGTTACTTGGACTAAGGAATGAAGGAAAGAAACACCTCAAAAGAAGACATTAAGAAGATCCAAGAATGAAGATGTGTGTTGCCTGCGAACTGTCTGTGTGTGGTGCACCGAATTGTCCGGTGGCAAACCGGACTATCTGGTGCCCACACGCCAGACTGTTCGGTGCACCAGGAACCGAAGCCCAACGATTAGTTCCAGGTAGCACTGTGGAGGGAAGACCACCGGACTGTCCGGTGTGAAAAGGTCTGCGCGCCAACGGTCACCTGCTCTGACAGACCAACGGCTAGGCGCACCGGACAAGGAACAGTACGTTGTCCGGTGCACCACCGGATTGTCTGGTGTGACCACAGAAAGCAGCAGCTTTCCTCCAACGGCTACTTTTGTGTTGGGGGCTATAAATACACCCTCAACCGGCCATTTCCAAGTGTGGGATCCCAAGAGACATACCAAGGCATATAGTAGACATTCCCAAGTGCTCTTACACCCAAGTCTTAATAGAATCACTCGGTGATTAGCGTAGGTGCTTTGCGAAGTGCTTAAGTTAGTTAGACCGCTTTAGCGCTTGATCTAGGTGAACCCTAGTTATTTGAGTGAGTTTTGTAAAACCACACAACCCCCGGCTCTTGCGCGAGCCGTTGTAATTGTACCGAGTGGGGCGAGAGTCTTGCGAGACTGTGACAACTGCGTTTGTGTCACGGCCGCCACCGTGTACCGGAGGGAATGAGGCCCGCGGCGTTTTCGGTCGGAAGCTCGATAGTGGAGACGGCGGGGAGCGTCCGAGAGGATAGTGGAGACGGCGGGGAGCGTCCGAGAGGAGCCAGAAGCGGAGCACCACTTGCGCGTGGAGAAGGCTCGCGGCTCTCTACGGAGTTACTCGACCGAGGTGCTTGGCCCTCGCGTGGGCTTCCCTTTGCGTAGGGGCACCAACGAGGATTAGTCAGGACCTTGCGCGGTTCCGGATACCTCGGTAAAAATACCGGCGTCATCCACGAGAGTTTGCATCTCTACCTTGCTCTTTAAGTTTCCGCATTTATATTAAGTATTTAAGTTTCAATCTTGTATTCATACTTATATAGTGTAGATTGAAACTTAGCCATTGCGTAGAGATAGCAACACTTAGACAAAACCTAGTTTACACTCTCTAGTTTGATTAATTGCATAGGTTTTGCTCTAGGGATTTATTTGTGGCCTAGTTTAGTGAAAGTTTTACGAGTCCTAATTCAACCCCCCCCCCTTCGGCGTCACTCGTTTCCTACACATCCCACGACAAACTTTGCAAATACTCTTTCCACTTTTCCGTTGGATCTACTTGCCCAGGGGAGCAAGTACCAACAAACGGTTCGATGCCTGGTCGTTGGACAGTCTGATGCCTAGTCATCGAACGGTTCGCCGACCATGTTTTTGCCTAGAGTTACTTTAACGGCTAGTTCGTCGATTGGGGGTCATAAATACACGTCCAAGTCGTCCATTCTTGCTCTCTTGCCCGTTCTAAGAGCTAAAGAAACCTATTTGAGTATAAAGAATTTTTTGTCTAGTAAGGGACTCGAGAGTTTGTAATCACTTGATTGTCTGCTTTATTAGTGCATTGAGAGTAGGTAGTGCGCGCCCATTATTCTTATTAGCCTTGATTAGATATGGTGAGAGTTTTTGCTTGTTATTCTTGGTGATCGATATCATTTGGTGGTGATCAGGAGTTTTGTGATCATCTGAGAAGTTTATGAGTGATCCAACTCAAACTTGTACATGACTATTAGTGGTTCACTGTGCCGAAGAGATGGAAAACAAATCTATAAAGATCGCTTGGTTCTTACACGAACCAAAAAGAAGCGACACCATTGGGGGCTCTCTGACGAGTATTGATGGGGTGTGTCAACTTTTTGATACATTGGCAAAATATCGAGATGTTTTTGATCTTTTCTTTATATTAAGTATTTATATCTGAGAATTTTTTTTAAATATTTAAATTGCTAGAATTGTGATGTTATCATAGAATAGAAATTAGGATGCAAAACTTTTATTATGTAAATAGACATATTATTAGGTGAAATTGGTCTTGATTATAAGTTTTAATTGGTGTAAGAAAATTTAGAGGAACTGGATTTAACCCCTCTTGGTTATCTTCCTCTTAGTGATTTTTAAAATAGATAAATGTTAATAATTTAGGGCTTAAGCAAACTTTTTTCCATCTTCGTTCCTTCGAATTTCTCTAGTCGTCATGACCACGGAATCATCGTCTCCTCCTTGCCCTTCGTCCGCCACACCATGGGTAAACTTGAGCATGTGCTACGTGATCCGACCAATTCGACCCAACTAATGTAATAAACATGTACAGACTATAGTTTTTTTATCTATAATAATTCATTGACTGAATATATACCATGATTTGTAACCAAAAACCAATCTAACCCAAAAAATCCCTACCCAACTAAAAAACCAACCTGATACGTGTATCAACAGCGATGCATGGGTCAACTTGCTCTGACACTAGGCATAGGTCGATTACATGCCATACCAAATAACTCGTGTTCTGACCTTATCCAACCTGACGTTTAAACAAGTCCAACCATAGGAATCACATTTTCTCCAAAAATCTTATCAGGTGCGTGTGCACCATTAAGAGGGTGTTTGATTTAAAGAATAAATCTATCCAAAATAAAGTGATACATCATAAATCATTCCTCAAATTTGATAAGATAATCTCATTCCTAATGTTAGTACTAACTATGAAAAATAAGATAGTAATAAATCAACTCATTCTATTCCATAAACCAAACAAAAAATAGTAAGAATTGAGATAATGATAAACTAATTCTTTAAACCAAACACGCTATAACCGAAGCGATGCAAACGTCGCCCAAACTGAGGAAGAAGGGGACGGGGCCAGAGCAGGAGGCGGGCAGTGGACGTAACGACCAACGGCAATGTCGCGACTGGTGGAATCATAGGAGAATAAGGGGTGTCTCAACGCCTCCCAAATTAGATCCTGCACTACACAATCATACACTCCAGCAGAGCCAAGCGCTCGCATGGGTTCTCGCGTTCTCGGCCTTCAGATCGAAGTAGTATACAATGCATATACAAGATTTTCGCTTAATAGACGGTCATAGCAAGAAGCTATATCAAATCTTGCTGACAATCGTCGTGAGGTACAAATTTTCGAATGATGGCAAACAAAAAAATAGTTTAATGACTCTTATCCGGCAGATCGCATCTTCCTTTCACATGCTGCCGATCAAAATTGCCTTCAACCAGGCAAGTCTTCAAAATAATTTACGAGTCGGATGTGCTGCTGCTCCCCACATCACTTCAGGAGTTTCTGCAGCCTCCTTTCCGCTGCAAGAGCTGTTTTATTCTGTGGCTCCAATGCCAAAGCATGCCTGAAATCTGTAAGTGCAACAGATTATTCATAAAGTTTTGTGGATAGTGTATTTTAGACAGTATAACAAACAATTGTTTCTGATAGTTCGTTCACAATAGAATGACAAAACTCTTAATAACAATAAAACAACATAAATCAATTAAGAGTAACGAGGAAAGTTATGCATGTTCAACCAACATCTGCTCGGTGCAACTTGCTGACGATCAACACAATAAAATGTCAACTTTAGTTTTTTTTATATGCTGCTAAGAACTACAATTTAATGCAATGACAAAAAAAAAACCGCCACACCTTGAAGTGCTTCTTTGTAATTCAAAGTTACTTCCCTTGCAAAACCACGCCGTAGATATGCTTTAACATTCTGAAGCAACAAACGGTATTCACAGTAAGGATTTGATGTTGCCATAACAGCACAAGATGGTAACGATGTCAGAACCATCCAGGACTATCCAATAAACCTTTGGAACTCCTCTCTTAGGGTTGACAATGCTTCAGACATGTCACCCGTAGCAGCACAGGAATATTGCATCTACAAAAATCTATTACCTTTCTATCCAACAGTAAGGCCCGGTCACAATCTGCTTCGGCCTGCTTAAAACTACATAAGAAAAACATATGCCAGATGTAGTGTACTAACTTCAGAAAAACTTTGAGCAGATAAATATGGGTGGTATAAAGTATACCGGCCCAGTTCCAGATAAGCTGCTGCTCTGTTGCAGTAATATGTTGCATTTGTGTCACTCAAACTGATAGCCTCTGAGTAAAACTCAATTGCCTTGATCCACTGTCTTCTTTTGAAAGCGCTATTTCCCTGTCAAGGGAACGCATACTGGTTTAGTTTGAAATGAACAACATGAGCTGAAGAAATGTACTCGGTTGCTTTAAATTAGTGGCAGCAAATAATTTACTTGTACCACAACCACTTCAAAAGATAGTAACCGTCTGCATGTTCATAATTTTATTTCAGTAAGTGTTCGTATTTTTTATCTAGTATTTTAATTCTGAGAATAAAGATCAAGTTGCCCTATGATACAGATTCAGACAAGACTAATTATATACAATTACACATGCAAAGACCTGAAAAATAGACTAGGAAATAATGATATACCATGTTTCCTAAAATACTAATTAAGGACCCATAACTTTTTCAGAGTAGAGAGAATGTGATGACATCTTCTAGTAAAGGTAGAAAGACTTGTATCAAGAAATGATACTGATCAATTTTAAGATAGAGACTGGACAAAGGGTGTTATAGGTCTTTTCAGGACTAATCTGACTCATGCAACCCATCTTTCATTATATCTCTCCAAGCAAAAATAATGTCAAATAGATTGTTCGCTATGTCACCAAAAAAAAAAGAAGAGTGACTGTTTGCTGAACAGACCTTTTCTTTCAGAAGCTCTGATGCATTGACATCAACATCAACATTGGTTACTGGTGCAGTTTCCAACTTGGATGCCAAAACTACTTGGTCCTGGATGAGAGAATATGTATCCAAGATATTACGGAGTAGAAACTTGTCTGATCCATGTGCTGCTACAAATGAAAGAGATACATGATGATCCAGATTCTCCATGGGAATAGTGACCTGCAAAAGTGAGTCTTACATAGTAAGTGGAATGAAATAAGATAATGATTATATTATTCTCAAGAGGTGAAATAAGGTAATCAAATTATGCAGAGGTACTGCTTTACCTCACAACAGCCAGAAAGTGCAGCAACGCCTACAAATTTGTACATTCTATCCTCAAATCCAGATGATAGTCTTTCTTTAGAGTTTCTCTTCAGAGGATATCCAGCTGTGGTTGGTAGAACTAAAATTCCAGTATCCTAGATAGCACCACACCGAATGAAGAGTTAAAAGCAAAAATATCATGGACAAACCCTTCATTCAATCTAATAATGAACTTTCTGACAAGATTTATCATAAATTAGCACATGGTGATACAGCAATACAAAGGAATTCTCAAGTCATCAATATGGTGACTTGGGAATTGATAAAACAAATGACACATGCACACATTTTTTTACATTTCTTCTGGGTCTACTATAACAACTGATAAATGTAACATCCATTATCAGTCCCTTTTTCACAGAATCAAAATTCTAAGTGTTAAAACATTCTGTTGTCCTTATGACGTGAGATGGGCAGCATGGGCCTAGAACCACTGGGTTGTCGCCCAAGACATCGCTAAAAAAAATCTGCAGTAGCAGGCCAAGCAGCAGTTGGTGGTAGCAGACGTTCCCTTGAGGCCTTGACGCTCCGCCCATGCCTCGCCTCACCCCACCCCATGCATTTCCACTAGACATTTCCTGCTCACCCTACCCCATATGCTTCCCTCTCGACATCTCTTGCTCTCCTCCTCCCTTCACAACCCTAGCTAGGCTACTGCACAATCCTGTTAGTGGCGACCCTGATCCTGCAGTACCCAATCACGAGGGGCACGCCCAGACAAGCTGTGCCTGTGCAAGTCACGCTGCAGCAGCTGCTGATCTGAAGGCATGCTGCTGTCCCTGCCAGGAGCATCAGCACAAGGAGTGTCAGACTTCTGAAGAGCATGAAGCTGAAGGAATGCATCCTTGTAGCATGACACACACATGGCATGGAGGCAGAGCCACGAGAGGAGCAGCCAGGTTATTAAAACGGTAAAACGTTGGAATGCTCATGGGTGAATTTTTGACTTTTAAACGTTTAAACTTTGTTTAAACGTAGTTTTAAACAACACAGGAAAAATACCAATACATCATAATTTCAGACAATAATATGAAGTTAAATACCAAAATAGAGAGGTTAGTGGCTTACCAAAACTTCACCCATGAGCTGGATTGAACCTCAAAAGTAACTAATAGACTGAGCCTAAAAGTAGCTAATGGTCTAAAATGCATAAAGCACTGCGTTTTACAGTTTAGAACGCCAAAACGCTAAAACGTGGTTTCAATCTCTAATTAGAGTTTTGACGTTTAAACGTAGTTTTAATAACACTGGGAGCAGGAGCCAGGAGCAGTAGTAAACGGAGAGCAGAACTGCAACAGCCTATGGAGGCTGACACTGCAGGTCTGCACTCCGCAACATGCTTAGGCGCTGACACAGGCAGATCGCAGGGCGACCCCACCAGGCGCACTGGGGCAGTCAGGACTGTAGGAGCAGCTGGCAATAGCAAGGTGCAAACAGGTGAGCAACCCATAGGGAATAACTGCATCGCACTATCCCAATCAGGTTGCTCCGTCCCCCCCCCCCCCCCGCCTGCCATTGTCTAATTCAATTTCTTTGAATCATTTGCACATGCTGAAATCTGATTTTACTTGCATTACATTTTGTACTGTAATTACACAATGAAGAGGAGTCAAAGACATTCTCATCTTATTAAGATTTTCCTATTTCACCTAATAAATTGTATCTGGATGTTGCCAAAAGTATGGTACTGTCATGAGAATACTGAAAGACTGGATTCTAAGGAAGTCGTATAGGAGAGATCAACAACAATTTAATCAAGTGCCTCCGATGTATGTCAATAGTTTAATGAACCAAGCAAGCGGTATTGGCTTGTTGCCATAAGTACCCGATATGGGTGCTTCAAACACTTAGATGGCGGCCCTAGTCTTGCAGGAAGCAGTCCTCCATCACTCACTGTCTTATTTGTTAGAGTATATTAGGCAACTCCTGATATGGTTGGTTTAGGATTGATTGTAATCTTGGGATAACCTTCCTTATCTCTAGGATAGGCTTCTTGCCCTCCAAATCATGTACTCCTACATATTCTCCCCAGAAGCTCAATGCAATATATCCCACACATTATACACATTCTCTCCTTCCTTCATTATTCATTAGTTACAGCAGCATGAAGTTTCTAGGAAAGGAGCCAGTAAAATACAAGCAATGAGTATATGTTGTTCAAAAGTGTGATTAAGAGAAAGGTTTTGCGAACGGCTACCTTCAGAAGATTCTTGAGTGCAGCCCGCAATTCATTTCTTATTGCGTACAAAGATTTGATGTTTTCCCGTGCAAAATTCACTGCTTGTAACACACGAGTAGAGATATCAAGGCCAAGCTTAGGTTTAACAGTGTTAACCCACTCCTCGTGGTTTGCTTTAAACTCATATCTGAAAAAATTATTAACATGTAAGTCCCAAGGTAATTGTTGATTCATGTTGAGTTATAGAAACTACAAAGCAATGAAATAAAGAAATCCAGATCTAAAAATAATAGCAACTGCGCAGCAAAAACAATGATTTTCCTAGCATCAAATTATTGAACAATATCTATACTTTTATAAAAAACATGAATTTTAGCTGCTTGGAAAGCGGCATGTAGCAAAGCTATGCAAGATGAAAAAATTAATCTTCCCAACAGCATACAAAATTTTGCTGTTAATCATGCTAATCAATCACAGGCAGGGCAGGGTTCCAACTCAGCAAGCCAGACATCCAAGCGGTTCACAAAGTACAAGTGTATCATAAATACAATCCATCAGTCCATGCATAAGGTAAACTTCAACTACCTGATGAAATGGCGCCCCAACCAGCCAGCGATGGTTCACTCATAAAGACCTAGTCAACATGGCATATCCCAGAATCTAAGTGGTATGATCATGGCACATTTTGACTAGCTCATAACAAAAATCATCATCTCTGATTTTAATAGATGAAAATTTTAGGATTCCAAGGTATTTACTACCTAGTTGGCATCCTTGTGTACTTAATTTTGCCATTCCACCCACCCACCCACCACTCCATTCCCCCAAGCAAAACTGTAGCAAATGATTACTGCAAACAAACCTCTGTAATAACAACATCACTGTGGAGATTGCTTTCAGGGCTGATGTTCCTTCTTCTAACTTTGTAGCTGGTTCGCAAAACTCCTTCAGGCTAGGTACATTGGAATAAATATATTGGCCAATATTGATGTGTTTAGGTGGCTGATCTGCAAGATATGGGATTAATTTGTAGCAGATCTGGATCAGTGAAGTAACAAACATATGAATTAAAGAAAAAGACACATCACTATGACTTACATCCACGTAATGCCTGGACAGCATTTTTTATGGCATGCACAGTTTTCTGATTAGAGACCTTTAGCAGCTGAAAGCAGTCATCGGCAAAAACAAATTGCCTTGTTTGCTTAAGTCCACCAACAGCGGCTGGTAAAAGAACTTCACCAACACGATGAAGAATACATGGATCTCGTGCAAACCATCCTAACAAGGTACAGAAATCAAGTGAAATAATAAACAATCTTTTGTAAAATCTAAAAATGATGTCATTTGACACTGACATCAATAATTGGTTTTCTGAGGACAGAGATAATTGTGTTTTAATATACACAGTGATATTCTGTAAAAAAAATAAAGACAGGGCTGAATCAAATGTCTTAATTCGCCTCTCAACATATTAATTACTTGGTTAGATAATATTCACCATTAGTAACTGAAGCTCCAGAAAACTTTGTTCATCGGATATTTTGTAACATTAGTCAGTTGCCCATACTTTATTACGGTTTCTATATATCATATAGGTAGATCTTGCTTACATAAAATATTTATTCAAACACAATCCAAAATCATAGATTCTAGATCGAGCCAAATCAATGCCGAGATAGACGTGCGGCGGTATCGTCCCCATCGGCATGGCAACACGCGCGGCGACGCACCTTTAGAGTCGCACAGATTCGGCCACGCCTCATGGTACACCTAGGATTTCGCCCTAGAGACATCGGGTGGCGATGTGGCGAGGAGAGGCGGAGACAACGACGACGACGAGTCATATGGTATGGGGTGAGACAAGATAAGTTTTCTCTCTCGCTTTTTTTCCACGCCGGCGAGATCAGAGACCATGTCGTGGCCTGGCCCATTTAATAGTGCTACGGTCTACTGGCTAGAAGGTGTGCAAGTATCGTGCTGCGTAGGTCGAGCGCCAGGGTTCGGTTCCTGGCTGCGCTTGCGTGTTTTTTATTATTCGCAGCAATGCTGCTGCGTCGTGGGGACCAAGGTCGAGCGCGAACGAGCGATGGGAGGACGCACGAAGGGAGATTCCAACTTAAATATAGTAGAGATATATATTGTGATGAGTTGTGTTCTTACTTTTTTTCATACTCAAATTAAAAGTACATTTTAGTAATAATTCAATTGTAAGTCGCAATTGAATATATCATTTACAATCCTTCTACACATGGTACAACTACATGCTCACAGAAAAAGGTATTCAGCTTGTGTCATAGAAGACATGAAAATTCTTGCCAAACTAATTAATAAATACAAGAACAGAAAATAATGAGAAAGGCAAGAAATACCGATTGTGTCAAGACTTTGTGAATTTGCTATGGTCCCAAGAGTAGATATAACACCATAGGAAGGCCTAAAACAAAGTAAACCACAGAAAGAAGCTGGGATTCTTACATCACCAATTGTATCAGTGCCTACAAGAATTTCAGAGGTTAACAGGTCAGGAATAGGAGACAGAACATGGAGAAGCGGAAGAGCAAGAGATAAGAACTGAGCTCAGCTCGGATCAAGGATTTGTCTACTAACAAAATGAGTATGGGTTGAACTTTGTATTACAATGTAGTGCATCGTAAAAGAGAAGTGAAAATGTATTACAGTAGTAGACATGGTGGAATGACTTCTCCAACATATGGTCTTGATGATTTACCATTAGAAATACTTTCAGAGAAGACTCATTGACAACAAACTCAAGGGCATAACCAACTATTCAGGATCATATACTGTACCGACAAAATGTTGTGTCACTGTGACATTCATTCAAACCTGACAAAACTAGCAACGTTAAAAAATAATTAATATTGTAATAGCCACTGCCTTTAAATGGCTATATAATGTCCCACAAACAGATAACTGTTAGTCATCTACAAATCCTAGCGCGAGACTAAACATTTCAATTCACTTCATTCCCAAAAAAAACATATTGTATGAACACTCAGAAATAAAATTGCAAAAGTGAAATACTAAACCTAACTGTGTAGAAGAAACACCTGTATAGTAATATTAGGAAAGGTAAAGTAAAACAAGACACTATTACACGCAGACAGCATTATCTTCATGACGCAGCAGAAACATAATAGAAAATGTTCCATTTACATGGACAAGCGGGGGTTTATAATCAGTAGATGGTAGAAATCTTTCTGAAATACCAATTGCAAAGTCAACAAGTTGCGCAGCAACTGCCACAGCAGAGCCACTGCATGATCCACCAGGGACGAGTGAAGAAGAAACAGGGTTGGCTGGTGTTCCATGGTGCAAATTTTCTCCAGTGACACTGAAAACATGGTAAATGAATTTACGATAAGCATGTAAATAGTAAAGGGGGTTTTTGCCAACAAAAATATTAATTTATTATTGATGCTTGTGCAAATAACAACGTTGTTGTTAAGATTTAAGGTCTGGTCATATTAGAATATGTAGAATTTAGAAGGAAAACACAATTACTCCAGAAAGCACTTTTTGGACACACCATTTCAATGCGAAAATTGTATTGTTGTAATATTTTCCATGTCCAACCAATGTAGATCATATGATTGCATGAAAAAACTGAATTGCAGAGATATATTTCGTGTTTACAGTGACCATTTTGACCTTTCCTATTACGCCTACTTATATGCATCATTAAGCTAACATCCTGGAGCTGTATAAAAGCAAGTGACTACCAATGATGCCAATAATTCACATGAGTAACTACCACGTCAATTTTTTTCAAAAGAAATCAATTTGAAGCAACAAAAGAAACAAACCCAAAGCCTAGTTCATCCATGATTGTCCTTCCAACGCAGGTGGCCCCCTGTTTCCGCAGCATTGTGACCGCCACAGCAGTGTGCCTCGCCGCCTCATGAGTTTTCTTCCAGTCTGGGTTCCCAAACCCGGCTACGTAGCCCTCGATCTCGAAGCTGAAACGCGACAAATACATGGATGGCAACCCAATATCGCACATGACAGACAGACAGACAAGAGCAGGAAGCTTCCAGGACTCACTTGTCACTAGCGGCGAAGGTCAGACCCGAGAGAATGTGGCGAGCCGCGGGAGGAGGCGGCTGCGCCGGAGGGTGAAGCTCAAAGCGGTCGCAGAAGGATCCAGCGTCGGGTGGCGTGCCGGACATGCCCCGCAGCCACCGGCGGCGGCGGCGGCGCGCGACCTCCGCGAGGACGAGGACGCCCGCGACGGCGATGCTCGCGACAATCCAGACGCGGGGATTGGAAGCAACCGTGCCGCCGCCTCCGGCGCCGCCCGATTGCGACGAGGAGGCCATGGTGGAGCGCGGAGGCGTACGGAGACTAGGGTTTAAGGAGGGGGTTTTGGAGGAGAGCCTCGGGAGTCAGGATCAGGACTCAGACAGAACTGCAGTTCCGCTTCAACTTTTGGTTCTCTGGATTTTTGCGCGTTTCTTGCGGGAGGTGCTTCTTTTCTGTGGGGGCCCAGTGTCAGTGACTTGGAGGAATGTTTTTCTGGGCGACGGAGGCAGTATTTTGACTTGTTTCACAAGTCGAGGGAGACGGTCAAACGAGCGGTTTGTTCCGGTGGACTTTTCTTGGGCCGAGTTGGATTTCCTGGCCCAGCAATATAGGAACGAGTGATGGGGCGATTTCGCTACACCCCGACCGACGTTGGCAAAACAAACTAGTACTCATGTACATTACCACACACGCTTGGCTGAAATATCTCTTCTTGTGGTCCTGCAGATGTGAAGGAAAGTTGATGTGAAAAAGATACCTTTTCGCAATGTTCAAACTACGTTGTGAAGGTAGCGCATGTGCCGCAAGGTCATACACAACAAGCCGATTGAATTCCCCCCACCAGCAGGTTTGGATAAAATCAATCGTGGATGTGGCTACACCAAAGGACGCAACGCAAATAGAGGTGCAGTCGCAGAAGAGGCCGACATGGATCTCAAAATTCAGAAGCTGATCGAACAGCTCGCTGACTGTGACCAGCTCCTTCACAGCGCAAATAACAGAAACTACTCGGAGATAATTGTCACCGTGGCATGTAAAAATGTACTCTACCAATTTTTTCTGTTTTTAGAGGCCGGCCAATTATTTCATCTTATCACCTGGGGATTTGACCTTTCCGAAGTATTTAAACAAATAGATCTTATTTTTTATATTTGTTAGAACCAACCATACATTAATGTTGCTTCCTCTTGTTTGCGAGACAGATGCGTGTTGAATCTTTGTCCAGGCTACAGCTGCAGGCCTGCAGCCACCGTGGATGTGCAGTCGCCGTAGAGCCCGACATGAATTTCGAAATTCAGAAGCAGACACAATAGCTCGACTGTTGGTGTATTATAAACAAGTTGAAGGGTCCATTTATAAAATGGTGAATATAATGGAAAAGAGTGAGGGTGCTGTGGAAGATTTATACACACCAAAAATGACTACATGGTATACAGAGCTAGGGTTTATCGGCGCCGCCGCTCACGCTCCTCGCCTGCCTGCATCCGCCGCGCGGCCGGCCGCATGCTGCGCCGCTGCTCCTGCTCCCGGCAGCCAGCGCGGGCGCGACTCCTGGCAGCCAGCGCGACTTCGACCAGCGCGGGCGCGACTTCGGCTGCGCGCGGCCAGAAGGTCTAGGGTGCAGGCGCGTGGGGGCGCGGGGGAGCACAGGTGCGGTGGCCCGGCGGTGCTGAGCCCCACGGCGGGCGCTTGGCGCGTGGTCCTGGCGGCTGCGGCGGAGCACAGAGGCGAAGGAGGAGGAGGAGCAGCAGGCGACGCTGAGGAGCGGCATCCCACTCAATGCGTGCAACTGCTGCGCGGGGAACAGAGACGCGGCAGGTGTGTACACAGAGGCTGGAACAGGGAGGAAGGAGTCGAGAACCGGGGTGCTTACTCTCTGTTTGTTCATCAGAGTTGGAGTTGGCTGCATCTGCTGTTTATCCACTGGAGGAGTTGGAGCTAGCTTCTTCTGTGGCTTATCTGTGCTTCTATGAAAATGAGTACTGAGGAGGCTACGAAGAAGACAGAAATTGATGGTAGTGGTTCAGGAGGGATTACAAAGAGTGAGATGATGAATGAAATGAGAAGTATGATCTAGGAGTTCATGGGTTAGGGTTGATTGGTGCTAAGGCCAATACAGGTACATCTAAGTTGAAGTTGGAACTTGTGCCTAATGATGTGAAGTTAGAAGGTAGTAAGAATTATCTAAGCTGGTCCAGAAGAGTGCGTGTACTCCTAGGAGGCAAGGGAGTGGAGCGTTATTTGGAGGAGACATGTGTTGAGCCGATTGATAAGCTCGGCGCAGAATGGAGAATCTGGCATGCGACAAACTCTGTGATAGTTGCATGGTTATTGGCATCCATGTCTCCTACTGTTAGCAAGAGGGTGGAAGCCATGCGTACTGCATCACAAATCTAGAAGACCTTGAGTAATATATACTCTTGAAAGGGGAATGTGATGGTGATGATGGAAATTCAGAGCAAGGCAGATGCAGTAAAGCAGATGGGGAGACCAGTGGAACAATATGCTAGTGAGCTCCAGCACTTATGGGGAGAGCTGGATCATTATGCTCCTCTCCAAATGGTTTGCCCACAGGATGCACAAATGGCTCATAAGTGGGTAGAGGATAGGAGGGTGACCCACTTTCTAAAGAATCTGGATTCTGAGTTTGAAAGCAGGAGAGCGGCCTTTTGTCACCAGGAGAGTCTTCCTACCATGGATGAGGTTGTGTCTGCCATGATAGTTGAAGAGAGCAGACTTCGAGTGATGAGTAGTGGTAATCATGTGAAGCCAGCATACATTGCAATTGAGGATAGAGAATGCTATAATTGTGGGGAAAGGGGACATCTGAGTTACAATTGTCCCAACCCTAGAGGAAATGGTGGCAGGGGAGGATCTCGTGGAGGACGAGGGGGTACTCGTGGTCGTGGGAGCTATGGAAGAGGTCGCGGAGGTCGTGGTAGAGACCGTGGTGGTTCCAGGGCCAACATAGCTACCACTGAAGAGAGTCTCTCTGTTACTCTGTCTGGGGAACAAGCTAAGTAATGGGAGCAGTGGCAGAAAGGCAAGTCTTCTGAGTGCCTCACTTCACCTGATGGGCAAGCCACCAACTCCTTCGGTAACTTTGCCAACTACGCCCACATGGGCGAAGGTACTCAGGCACAAGCTTTTGCATCCTCATGTAGGCATCACATAGACTAGGTCATAGATTCAGGAGCATCAAAGCATGTGACTGACATGTCCACCCCTTTCAAAACATACATTCCTTATACACATTCTGAGTCAGTCCAAATCGCTGATGGTACATCTGAACAAATCCGTGGTATAGGATCTGTTGAGTGTACACCATCTCTTAGCTTGTCATCAGTTCTGCATGTTCCATCTTTTCCAGTCAATCTCCTCTCTGTAAGTTCAATCATTGACCAATTCAAGTGCACAGTAATATTTGATGAAAATTCTTGTGTCTTTCAGGAGAAGAGTACTGGGAGAAAGATTGGGACTGGAGTCAGGCGTAATGGGTTGTGGTTCATGAGTCATGAGGAGTCAGCATTGAAAGCAACTGTTGAGGGGGATGGCAAGGAGATTCTACTACATCATCATCAGTTAGGACATATATCTTTTGAGAACTTAAGTCGGTTGTATCCCATGATGTTTAAGGGAGTGGACAAAAGTAGACTTGTATGTGATGCATGTGAACTTGGCAAACATACTAGATCTACATATCCTAGTGTTGGTCTTCGTAGTTGTGAACCGTTTATTCTAATACATTCAGATGTTTGGGGTCCTTGTTCAGCCACTTCTGTGAATGGTGCAAAGTGGTACGTCACTTTTATTGATTGTTACACTCGTATGACTTGGATCTATATACTTAAGCACAAAAACGAGGTGTTAAAGTGCTTTCAAGACTTTCATAAACTGGTTGCAAATTAGTTTGATGCCAGAATTCGGGTTATCAGGACTGATAATGGAACAGAGTATGTGAATAATGAATTTAGATCATATCTGTCAGGTCAAGGAATCATTCACCAAACAACTTGTCCTGGAACTCCACCTCAGAATGGTGTAGCAGAGAGAAAAAATCGTCATTTGTTAGAAGTAGCAAGATCTCTCATGTTTCAGATGAATGTGCCTAAGTATCTGTGGAGTGAGGCAGTAATGACGGCTACATACCTCATCAACCGGATGCCCTCAAGAATACTTAATATGAAATCACCTATAGAACTTCTATTGGGAAAGTGTGACTTTCGTGTTTGAAAGGGAAATAGGGTCAAACCTTTTCCTAGATGATTTTGGTGGTTGAATTGCCCAACACAAACAATTAGACTAACTAGTTTGCTCTAGAGTATATGTTCTACAGGTGCCAAAGGTTCAACTCAAGACCAATACAAAGATTAAAAAGGGTTCAAGAAGAAAGGAGCAAAGGAAACCGAAGTGCTCCCTGGTCTGGCGCACCGGACTGTCCGGTGCACCACCGGACAGTGTCCGGTGCACCAGGGAGGATCGACCTCAAACTCTTCAGCTTTGGGTTTCCCAGGCGCAGCTCCGCTATAATTCACCGGACTGTCCGGTGTGCCAGCGGGGCAACGACTATCTGCGCACAACGGTCGACTCTGCAAAGTGAACAGTGTAGTTCAGATGTCAGAGCAGATGGTCAGAGGGGCACCGGACTGTCCGGTGCCGCATGAGGACAAAGCCTCCAACGGTCGACCAGCTCCAAGCCATAACAACAGGATGACGTGACGACGCACCGGACACTGTCCGGTGCGCCCATCGCCAGCAGCCTTCTCCAACGGCTACAATTTGGTTGGTGGCTATAAATACCACCCCAACCGGCCACTTCAAGGGGAGGGAGCCCAAGCAACATTCCAAGTCATATAGTTGACATATTCAAGCCCTCCCAACCACCTCTATTCATTGATCCATCCTATACACAAGATTTAGACCACTACAACCAACACAAGTGCCACAAAAGAGAGAGCAAGCAAAAGAAAGCTTCTCGTGAGAGTTTAGCAATAGTGCCTTGTGAGATTCATTGAGAGAAAGTATGTGCTACATCTTGTGTTCAGTTGTGCGTGGAGTTTTGACTCTCATTGAACTTCCTCCAAAGTTTTGGAGGCTTGTAAAGCTAGCAAGAGACACCAAAGAGTGTGGTGATCCTTGCGGGGTCTTAAGTTGATCCTTGAGAAGAAGAAGAGCTCGCCGGTCTTTGGTGATCGGTGGAGAGAGGGAAAGGGTTGAAAGAGACCCGTCCTTAGTGAACTCCTCAACGGGGACTAGGCCTTCGAGGGCTGAACCTCGGTAAAACAAATCACCCGTGTCTCTTGTGTTCATTACTTGTGATTTGTTTGTTTGCCCTCACTCTAAGTTTTCTTGCACTATTCTTTGCTAACATTATTTGGTGTTACTTCAAGTTAAATTCTCATTTAGTAAAGCAACACCTTGCAAGATAGAACTTGGGTTATTGCTTTTCTTATCTAAGCCCTCTTGCTTTATTCTCATAGATTTTTTAGTTGCATTGATTTATCAATTCCGCATTATTTGAAAGCAATACTCTTTACAAGCAAAGGACTTAGTTTTTATACTCCGAAAATTGTGCATCTTGTTCTAACCACTAATCAAGGGATCTAGTTGGGGTATAAAGTTTTAATTTTTAGGTTTCGCCTATCCACCCCCACCCCTCTAGGCAACTTTCAATTGGTATCAGAGCTAGGCACTTCATATTGAGTCTAACAACTCGAAGTGATGGCTTGAAGAAGATCCCAAAAGAACAAGAAGACCAAGCAGAACAAGGAGGTAACTCTTGAGATATTACTTTCTGATTGTTCTAATTATGATTCATGGTCTACTAGGGTGATAAATGCTTTTAGAACTGTAGATCCTCAATTAGAGCAAATTTTAGACAAGAGTATCATTCCTTCTAGTTATGATAGGAAAAATGCTTCCGAGGAAGATCAAAGATGTATATTGAAAGCTCTCTTGTGGGTTTTGGTGTTTAGATGACAACCCAATTAAAGGACTAACAAGTGTGCTAAGTGTTGAACAGGTGCTGAATGCAAAGCTAACAGGGTTCAACACAAGTTAACAGGTGTGATGGTCCAAAGACGGAATTATCTCTAGATAATGGACATCACAAGAAAGATGGACATTGCTTAAGTGAGACTTGATGTGCATAACTTGGAGACAACCAATCAAGCCAAGGATGGAAGCAAGAAGAGCTTCGAGGTACCGAGTGCATGGGAGAAAGTCAAAGAGACCAGGAACCCAAGGCCAGGGGTGAAGAAGAAGACTTGCAGAATCAAGGTTGATCGAGTTAAGAAGAGTTATGGTGCATCAAGGAACACTACATAAGGACATGACTTACAACCAATGAGGCAACATCTACAATTTTGTGGTGTAAGTCATAAGGCTCAAGATCAAGCTCAAAAAGTGAACAAGGTCACTGGAAGGAGAAGCAGTGTCAAAACCAGAACTGGAAGCAGCCCAAAAGAGCTAAGTGCACCTTGATCTTTAGTTTGGGTTGTTCTTAGTTTGGAGATATTCTATGTGACCTTTGCAGGATGTTGGAGCTCAGAAATGTCAATCTAGATCAAGCCAAGCTGACTTGATGATTTATGAGTCCAACATCAATCTCAATCATGCCAAATGCTAAAGAAGTGAAAATCAAAGAGAAGGTATGTTTCTAGACTTAGTACATTGGTTTTTGTGTACTAATATATTTGTCTAAGTGTTAGAAACAGAGATAAGAAGAAAATAAAAGAGATGCAAAAGGCTTGGCTGTGTACAGACAAGGCTCAGCTCAGTCTAGCACACTGGACTGTCCGGTGGTGCACCGGACAGTGTCCAGTGCGCCAGACTGAACTCCGGTGAACAGGCCGCTCTCGGGAGAAGTTTGGCGGCGTACGGCTATAATTCACCGGACAGTTTGGTGGTGCATCGGACTGTCTAGTGAGCCAACGGTCGACTGTGCCAACGGTCGGCAGCGCGATCAGCGGGCGACGCGTGGCCTGAGCCAACGGATAGTTGGCGCACCGGACTTTCCGGTATGCACCGGACTGTGTCCGGTGAGCCAAGGCGGCCGTTGCTCCAACGATCAGTTGAGCCCGATTTGGAAGGAGATCGCGCACCGGACATGCTATAGGACATGTCCGGTGGAGCACCGGACTGTCCGGTGCGCCACCCGACAGAAAAGCAAATATTGCCTTCCAAAATGAATTCCAACGGCTCCTAGGCCCCTTGGGTCTATAAAAGGGACTCCTAAGCGCCTCCAACAAGAAATAAGCGCAGCCAACAATAGTATACATCACTCGGATCAATTCTCACTCTCCCTCTTGTGTGTATCTCTCTAGATTGTGTAGAAGGCAAAGCTATAAGCCTTGAGAGAGTGGAGAAGTGCTGCTTAGAGCTAGAACAAGGTCTTGAGCATATCGTTACTCTGCCGGAGTGCTGTCAAGAAGATTGTAAGCAGTCGCGGCTTTGTTGTAACCAAACTCAACATAGTGGAAGGCTCTATCTGTCATATTAACAGATTTGAGCAAACGGAGGAAGGAGTTGAAATAGACTCCAAGCCCAGGTGTGGCTAACTCCAACGAGGACTAGGCAAGCATTTCAGGCTTGGCCGAACCTCGGGATAAATCCCTGCGTCTGTGTGCTTCGCTCTGTATTGTGTGCTGACTCTCTATCTTACTCACTTTTTATATCTGCACTTCAACACTTATCTGTGGTACAAGTTATATTTGAAGTGCAGGACATTTTGAGACAGGATCTTCTATTCCGCTGCAACCTACTCGAAGGGTCTTTCATTCCACTGCGATCTGGTCTTCGAGTAGAGTAAGAACTAAAGTTTTAAAGTGATAATTTTTATTCGCCTATTCACCCCCCTCTAGGTGACATTTAGATCCTGTTCCTGGGCAAAGGAAACTTTCAATTGGTATCAGAACTAGGCCTGTCCAGTGTGGGCTTAGCCGTTCGGAGATGACGATGTCGTCACAAGAGGTAACTGTAGAACTTCTTCTAGGTGATGGTTCTAATTATAAATCCTGGTCTGTCTCTATTTATAATGCTTTCATGCATATTGATCCTGATTTGAGACAGGTTTTTAGTAGAAGTATTTTTCCCTCCAATTTTAGTTAAAATCCTTCTAATGATGAACTAAGATGTCTATCTCTCAATCACCATGCTTGCAACATCTTAGTTGACTCACTTTCTAGAGATGCCTATTTTGCCATCATGAGTAGTGATAGTGACTTATTTGTTGATGCTCATGATCTATGGACTAAAATTAAGTTGAAATTTTTTAAGTCCATATGCACTGCTTCTGCTCCCTCTATTGCTGGTAGTACTAACTTGTCCAAGGGAGAAGAACAAGAACAATGGACACCAAACGATGGATCCACCTCACCGATAGGTTCATCTCCCACTAGTTATACATGTCTTGTTGCTAACGATGAGAGTGGAGATGAAAGCGATGATGTGGAGGAATATGAGGATGAGGAGTCTACATCATCATAAGGTACATTTTCATGTTTTGCTTCCACTGATAATAATGACAGGGAAAATGAGACCGACGATGTGGAAGAAGAGGAGGTTCGTCGTTTCTACACCCATCTCAACAAAGAAGACAAAGCGCTCTTGGTTAAGCTGTTGATAAGGAACAAGGAACAAGGCGAGACGCTTCTCAGGCTAGATGAAACTCTAATCAAAACCAACGACAGCCTGAAGAAGATGACCGAAGAACATGAGGAGCTAAAGTGCTCTGATGATGATTTGGTCCAACGGTACGATTTAGTTTTAATTGAGCAAAGAAATAATGATAATGATTTATCTTGTGTTGCTCAACTAAAAATGGAAAATGCCATGCTTGAGAGGCAAATAGAGTTGCTAAATTTAGAAAAGCTTGCTCTAGGTGAAAAGTATGATATGTTGTCATATTCTCATAATAAATTAGTTGATGACCATATCATGCTCGATATTGCTCATGAGATAGTAATCACTAATTTAAACTCATGTGAACCTCATTCTTGCACACGTGCGCATTTAGATAATATATCACCATGTGCTAACCCCTGTTGCTCAAAAGAAAGCCAACTTTTGAATAAGCATCAAGTTGCAGGGTCAAAAAGAAAATTGCTTAGGAACAAGAAACAAAGACAATTGAGAAGAAGATGCCATGCTCGACTTCCTCAAGATATTTACCAACATGTGGTGAATAAGCTTGAGGAAGAAGGAACCGAAGCAAGGGTCAAACTCCGCGAGAAAGAAGTTCCTAAGGCAATAAGTGGAGCAATCAACATGAACAAAGAAAAAGGTAAAGATTCAATTAGTCATGTTGTTTGCATTGATCATCTCTCTATATTTTCCAAGAGCAAAAAGAGAAAAGGAAAAAGGAGATGCTTTAAGTGCAATGAGTTAGGACACCTCATTGTGTCGTGTCCATTCAACGACAAGAATGAAGGGATGAGAGGATGCTTCGGATGCAATGACATAGATCATATGATCACTTCGTGTCCACTCATGAAAAATCAAGCACGTGCACTCTCTGGGATGACCCCCACCAAGAAAGAAGACAAACAGCGAGCGTCATGTCAAGTTAAGCGACGCTTCTGCTACATGTGTGGTGAGCATGGTCATCTATCTCAGGTATGTAAAAAGGGTAAGGTTCCTAAGCAAGTAAATTTATCTCAATCTTATTTGCTTAGGAGACCCAAACCATACACTTATGCTAGATCAGTAATGAGATCACCTAGAACTAGCACAATTGCTATTTGGGTACCAAAGGCTTTTTTGGATGATCGTTATGGACCCATCCCGAGATGGGTACCAAACTGTGCCAACTAGATCATGCAGGTGCTTCGAGGTGGACTGGAGACCATGGAAAAGCTTAAGATGGTTAATTCAAACTCTATGCTTAAGCTGTCAATTTCTATTGTCTATTTATTGACCCAAGGTTGAATTATTGTGTAATCCTAATCCCATGTTCATCTCAAGTTAAATAAGTTGTAGAGGTCTTTAATCATTATTGGTGAATCAAGCAAAGGACCTTGATGAGAATATGCAATTTGCTCTCCAAAGGACGGTACCCGTGTATCTTAAGTACATTATTGCAAATCAGTATTGCTCTTAAGTTTGATTGTTGTGCTACCTGTCCTTAGAGTAGTTATGCTTTTGAGATTGCCTGTGTTAGATACCTTTCAATCAATGGTTCATGATTTCCAAAATCATAATAATGCTTGCTTAATCATGATTGTGCGTTCTAGATGTTATATCTTTTGAATCATTCAATGGGTAGCTTTTCATTTGATATATTCACCATGATTAACTCTTTGTGTGTTCATGGATAAACTTGTATCTTTTTATAAGTCATGCTATATGGTTTTTAATGATTAACCTATGTGCAAGCATGACATTTTGTTTAGTCTATGTTCACATGATTACCCTAGTTTGGCACTGCGTGTATACCAAATCCATGTTGTGCCTCTAATGTACCCTCTTGAGTTATGAGGTGCATGAGCAAAAGGAGCCCTAAATTGGTGACAACGAGTGCTCTCATGACAATTCAGGAAAAGGCAAAGGTATCAAGAATGGAACTATGTAATTGAACATCCTAAAGTTCCGTTGATCGTGACCATAGCTATGTTCTTGCCTTTCAATTGACAGTATCTTGGCTTAGGCACCTTATGCCTTAAAATGTTGTTTCCTTTGGTGTACTTAAAATGAAGTACTTCTTAATATTGGTGTGCTTAGACATTGTGCTTTATATGCATGATCTTGTTATTTTTCATTTGGTAAATGGGGTGCAAGATCAACATGTGAGAAGCGTGCCTAGGTTGTTTTTAAATGTTATATATCTTGAGGCATGGATTATTTCCACTAGTTAAGTTGTATCATGATATCTATTCAATTGGTATCCTTGTGTGATACAATTGATATATTATGCCTAGACCAAGTTATGTTGTGATCCCCTCTAGTTCGGAGGAAGCTAGAATGTGCAAAGTGCAAGTCATTCAAATACTTGATGCACAACTTTAGGGGGAGCACACATAACTTGTGTCTTTTGAGACTAATTGTTTCTTGAGTGATCTTGTATAGTCTCAAGGTGGACAAGGGAAGATGAGCAAGAAATGGAGCAATCAGGACTTGGGTACCTCCATAAGTCAAGTATTTGGTATCTTAAGTTCAACAAGAAAAGGTCAGGATAAAGGATCAGGCACAAATGTGAAGGAGCTTTCTAGAGATTAAACTCTCAAAATGGAAAGTACATCACAACAGGGTAAAGGTACAAAAGGAAGTGTTGACCTTTTGCGTATTTGTATCTTAATTTTCCTCCAATGCTTGTGTTGCATATGTCTACTGTGTAAGGGGGAGTAATGTTAGTGTGTTGTATTTTACCTACTAAAAACCCAGTGTCCCTTGACATCATCCTATGTTCTTGCTTGAATGTGGTTTTGGTGTTTGATGTCAAAGGGGGAGAATTTTGTGCATTAAAGCTTAGGTTTCCTTGAGTTCCTTTGATCTTAAGGAAGGAATGTGTTGTGTTGATAATTCTTATCATATGCTTCTTGTTGTATTATATGGTGATAATGCAAAATTAGTGCTTCCGTTGATATGAATCAATTAGTAGCTACTGTGTTTATCCAGTAATAGATTCATGTGGTTCTGGTGCTTTAAAATTGTTTTAAATTGGCATCTTAATTGTGAATAGTGGTAGGTTGATATTCCTGTGGTATATTCACTCAACTGATTGGTGTTTAACTCTGATTTTGTGCATATGTTTAATTATCGACAATACATCCCACAGGTGCTAAGGTGTAGTAATGCTTCAAATTAGCCTAAGTATGTGCAATGTGGCATATAAGGCCAAAATTAAGATTTTGATGTAAGCACATATTTAGGGGGAGCATTCTACAAACTTAGAATTCAAAGTTTGTGCTTTAAATCTCACTCTTATGTAAGCTTTAGTTGTGTTGCCATCAATCACCAAAAAGGGGGAGATTGAAAGCTCTCTTGTGGGTTTTGGTGTTTAGATGACAACCCAATTAAAGGACTAACAAGTGTGCTAAGTGTTGAACAGGTGCTGAATGCAAAGCTAACAGGGTTCAACACAAGTTAACAGGTGTGATGGTCCAAAGACGGAATTATCTCTAGATAATGGACATCACAAGAAAGATGGACATTGCTTAAGTGAGACTTGATGTGCATAACTTGGAGACAACCAATCAAGCCAAGGATGGAAGCAAGAAGAGCTTCGAGGTACCGAGTGCATGGGAGAAAGTCAAAGAGACCAGGAACCCAAGGCCAGGGGTGAAGAAGAAGACTTGCAGAATCAAGGTTGATCGAGTTAAGAAGAGTTATGGTGCATCAAGGAACACTACATAAGGACATGACTTACAACCAATGAGGCAACATCTACAATTTTGTGGTGTAAGTCATAAGGCTCAAGATCAAGCTCAAAAAGTGAACAAGGTCACTGGAAGGAGAAGCAGTGTCAAAACCAGAACTGGAAGCAGCCCAAAAGAGCTAAGTGCACCTTGATCTTTAGTTTGGGTTGTTCCTAGTTTGGAGATATTCTATGTGACCTTTGCAGGATGTTGGAGCTCAGAAATGTCAATCTAGATCTAGCCAAGCTGACTTGATGATTTATGAGTCCAACATCAATCTCAATCATGCCAAATGCTAAAGAAGTGAAAATCAAAGAGAAGGTATGTTTCTAGACTTAGTACATTGGTTTTTGTGTACTAATATATTTGTCTAAGTGTTAGAAACAGAGATAAGAAGAAAATAAAAGAGATGCAAAAGGCTTGGCTGTGTACAGACAAGGCTCAGCTCAGTCTAGCACACTGGACTGTCCGGTGGTGCACCGGACAGTGTCCAGTGCGCCAGACTGAACTCCGGTGAACAGGCCGCTCTCGGGAGAAGTTTGGCGGCGTACGGCTATAATTCACCGGACAGTTCGGTGAGCCAACGGTCGACTGTGCCAACGGTCGACAACGCGATCAGCGGGTGACGTGTGGCCTGAGCCAACGGATAGTTGGTGCACCGGACTGTCCGGTGTGCACCAGACACTGTCCGGTGAACCAAGACGACCGTTGTTCCAACGGTCAGCTGAGCTCGATTTGGAAGGAGATCACACATCGGACATGCTACAGGACCTGTCCGATGGTGCACCGGACTGTCCGCTGCGCCACCCGACAGAAAGCAAATATTGCCTTCCAAAATGAATTCCAACGGCTCCTAGGCCCCTTGGGTCTATAAAAGGGACTCCTAGGCACCTCCAACAAGAAAATAAGCGCAGCCAACAATAGTATACATCACTCAGATCAATTCTCACTCTCCCTCTTGTGTGTATCTCTCTAGTTTGTGTAGAAGGCAAAGCTATAAGCCTTGAGAGAGTGGAGAAGTGTTGCTTAGAGCTAGAGCAAGGTCTTGAGCATATCGTTACTCTGCCGGAGTGCTGTCAAGAAGATTGTAAGCAGCCACAGCTTTGTTGTAACCAAATTCAACATAGTAGAAGGCTCTATCTGTCATACTGACAGATCTGAGCAAACGGAGAAATGAGTTGAAATAGACTCCAAGCCCAGGTGTGGCTAACTCCAACGAGGACTAGGCAAGCATTTCAGGCTTGGTCGAACCTCGGGATAAATCCCTGCGCCTGTGTGCTTCGCTCTGTATTGTGTGCTGACTCTCTGTCTTACTCACTTTTTATATCTGCACTTCAACACTTATCTGTGGTATAAGTTATATTTGAAGTGCAAGACATTTTGAGACAGGATCTTCTATTCCGCTGCAACCTACTCGAAGGGTCTTTCATTCCACTGCGATCTTATCTTCGAGTAGAGTAAGAACTAAAGTTTTAAAGTGATAATTTTTATTTGCCTATTCACCCCCCCTCTATGCGACATCCAGATCTTGTTCCCGGGCAAAGGGAACTTTCATATACGCTTAAACTACCTAGTTTATGACATCTTAAGTAATTCTCTTAGCAAAGAAGATTATCATGCGTTCATAATGAATTATAATGAATCTATTTATGATGCACATGATATTTGGACTAGAATTAAAACTAAATTTGATGAGTCCAAATATGATGGTTCATTTTGTGCTTCTACTTCCTTTAGTCTTTGTGATACTAACCCTTGCAAGGAAGAAGAAGAAAATGAACGATGGAGACCAAACGATGAATCCACCTCTCCAAAAGGTGTCTCTTCCCATTCTGATTCCCACATATATTGTGTGGCTAATGAAAATGATAGTGGAAGCACAAATGAGGATGAGGAGGATGAAAGAAGCTTCATGCAACTCTACGCTCATCTAAGCCAAGAAGATAAGGCGATCATGCTCAAACTTCTAAAAAGAGCGAGAGAGCAAAGCGAAGCTCGTCAAAGGCTAGAATATATTCTCTCCATAAAAATGCTAAGCTTTGACAAGTTGACTAAAGAACGTGAGGAGCTAAAGTGCTCTCATGTTGATTTGGTCCGAAGGTATGAAAATATTTCAATTGAGCAAGATAACTCTTTACATTGTATCGCTCAATTAGTAAATAGGAATGCATTGCTTAAGGACCAAGTAGAAAAGCTAAAATTTGAAAATCTAGCTTTTCAAGAAAAACATGATATGCTTCTATATTCTCATGAAAATCTTATGAATGATCATATAATGTTAAATATTGCTCATGAGGTTGTGATAGAAAACTTAAAATTCCAACAACCTCACTCATGCACATGTATTCAAATTGAAACTATATTACCATGTGCTAATGCTTGTTGTCCATCGACAAGCAAATCTTCCTTTGAGCTAGAATTTGCAGGAACAAAAGATGATACATATCAAAAGCTCAAAGAAGAAAATGAGAGGCTAAAGATGAACTTGACACAACTAAAAGGGAAGTGCATTGCTCAACCTTCTCAAGATAACCGTGATCACATGGTGAAGAAGCTTGAGACGGGAACAACCGTGGCATGCACTAAATCCCTTGAAGAAAATGTCAAGGACTTGAGGATTGTCAAGAGGAAGAAACAAAAGAAGAAAATCAATACCTCTGCCAAAAGCCTCAACCATGCTTCCATGCAAGGTAACATCCAAGGTAATAATCAAGTCACACTTCACACTAAGAGAAGTAAGAAGTGTAGTGAATGCTTTGAAAAGGGACACTCGATTAGGCCATGTCCTTATATTAAAAATAACTTGATTATTAACAAGGATGATAAATTTTGTTTTAAATGCTCAAATAAGGAACACTTAATTAAGTCTTGTCCCAATTTGAAACAAAAAGGTATAGTGTTAGAAAAGAAAATATTCACTAACCATGTAGCAAGCAAGAAACAAGGAAAGAAGAAGTCTTCAAGACTTGAAGATCGCCTATGCTACATATGCCAAAAGAAGGGACATCAATGCAAGGATTATCCCATTGATAACTATCCCACTCCTAGCTTGTCAATTAATTCTCATGTAACTAGGCAACCCAAAATTGCAACTTGTGTTAGAAAGGTAATGAGTTTACCTAGTGCTAACACAAAGGACATTTGAGTTCCTAGATCTTTGTTGACTAACCTTGATGGACCCATCAAGCGATGGGTACCAAAATATGCTTGGCAAGCTTTGCAGGAGAAGGAGATGATATGAACCTTTGGGGTGCTTGAGAAAGTCAATTCAATTCTTAACTCAAGCTATCAAACTTCAATGATCTATATATCCAAGATTGACCCAAAGTTATTTCAAATTATTATGTCTAAAACTCATATCATCTCGGGGAAGATATTGATGTTGTAGGAAATAAAGAATTATCCTATGTGGAAAGATCAAGGCCTGCAACATGGAAGAAAGCCAAAGGATGGTAACACTTATGTTTTAAGTGCACGTATCTTAAATTACCATTTCTCATGTGTCTTGTGTAGTCTCATATAAAAAGGAAGCACTTAAATTGGTTTTAAATTATGTCACCATTCTTTGAAGAAATTTCTCTCATATGGTAGATTGCATATTCATCATTTCTATTCTATGGCAATCTACATGCTTTAAATTATTGCAAGTACCCCATGGCATGTTTTACACTAATTATCTTATTATTGCCATGATTCTAGATATAGAGAGATATTCCAAGTTCTTAAAAGAATAAGGTGTCATGTAAGGAATTCAAATCCTTAGGACACTTATAAAAGAAAAATTCTCTCTATAACTAGAGTAGTGAGACTAATGCTTTTATCTAAGTAACCCAAGTAGTCTCACTTGTAGAGAATAAGTTTCTCTTTGGAAGTGCGTAATCTAAACATAAAAAGAAAAATCAATCCAATGACTTATGTTGTTGTGCTTCTTGCTTAAATTGGATATGATTCTTCTACATTTTTCACTCTCCATGTTATGAATTAGATTTGTTCCCATAATCTTAAGGAATTAAATATGCTTGTTTTATAAGTTAAAACTGAGCATATATCATGAAATAATCTAATTCATATTACAAAGTTTCCATGCTTTAGTAATCCACTTTTATTCCTTGTCAAAATGATTACAAAAAGGGAAACTAGTGCTTGTGTTACTAACAACGTATCTCTTGAGCTTACTTATGGAAATCTTCAAAAGAGAAAGTGCATGTTTAAGTCACAAGCCTTTAGGGTTACTCTTCACCCAAAGGAAGAAAGGTAAAAGCAAAGGTATGGGAACTCCTTTTCCCATCAATGGTTATTTACTCTAAATTATCATGTGAAGCATAGATTCTTTATTGGACTAAAGTCAACTAGATGTGCATTCAATCTCGTTCTCATAAATGCACTAGTCCATTAGAATCTATTTCATGCCTTTGCTGTATATGTTTTCATATTGATTTGCTTCTAAGTAATAATAAATTCAATATGAAGAAGTAAATGTCCTATGATTGATCGAAAATGTTTAAAAGGTGCATATTCCAATGACATGCACTAATGTTAAGGATTTTACTTCATGTCTATGTGACTTTTGGATGATGAATTGTTTATATTTCTTAACTAAAGAAATCATCCTTCATCATATACTCCCTTGTGCTATTAACATCTCTCTTGAGTATTTTCAATAAGTTTGGAAGGAAAAAGAGACAACTACAAAGGGAGGACACTCAAATGAAAGAGGAAAACATCATGAACAACAACACCTACTTGGACAGTAAGATCTTCAAAACAATCAATGGTATGGTTGTAAGTATTCTAAACCCTTTTCATTTTGAGAATTCAAGGCATAAGCTAATCATCGCAGATTTTATATGCCTTAATCAAGATGTTCATTGCTTCCCCCTATTTGTCTTTAAAGGAGAATGCATCTAACCTAGTCATTCAAATTCTTGATGCATGTCTTTAGGGGGAGTCCATTTCTATATCTTGATTATATTGAGACTATCACTTTATCTTAATAAATATCTTAGTTTCATGCATGAGAATAAGTTTCTCATGAAGTATGCTACTACAAATCAATCTAACCTATAGAGTAATCAAATAATGTAACTTTGACTGCTAGAGTAGCATACTTACTGGATTCTCCTATTTTTATCTAATGCATATGTTGTTCTTTTGATCACATCTGTTATTTGTTTGATCATTAAATAACTTCGATTAATGTTTCTTAGTGCCACATATACTATCAATCGATATGCACTAAGTTAAAAGGAGAATTCATGATACATTTATGCAATTTGTGATCCATTTGATATATGCTAACAATGACTTGGAGAAGGATCACTAGTTGTAAAACTCTCTCTTGTGCAAAATATTTCCATACATTGTCTTGAATATAGGTCTTAAGCAACTAAGACTAACGACACAACACAATGAAGAGAGTGTCTCTATGCGAAGGTACAAAAGGGTAAAACTACTTCCTTTCATTTAAACATGTACCTAGATCTTCCTTTTCTATACTTTCTTTGCATTTCTTGTATAAAAGGAAGAGAAAACATGTCCATGCATTATCCTTGCTTCATACCTAGTTTAACCTCTTAAAATTTCATTCATGCATTAATGCATCTTTGTTGAAACTACGTGAAGTAATTTTATTGTCAAAGAGCTTAAAGCTTAACCTTGTAACGAGGATAAGCTACCTTTGTTCCAAAGGTGGATGGTCCTTAAGCCTCTTTGAAATCCTTAAGGGAAAATGCTTAAGATGTTTATAACATGCTTTCATAAGTGCATAAACTGTCATGAGCGTCACACTTATACTATGACACAATGCATTTCACATTCTGTATGATATAGCTATGTTCTCATTAACCTAATTATGTGCAATTGACATTTAAGGCCAAAATATGTATTCCTCTCCATGCACATATTTAGGGGGAGCAATCTATGCTATATAAAACTATGATTATGCTTAATTGATATATCTTTTGACATATCTCTTTTATGTCTATAACTAATGTGTTTTCAAGTGTGTTCTCATGCTTAGTCATAGAATTGAAAGGGAAATGGAGTATTCGGCAAAGACGACGCTTCCACTCAAGTATTATCTACTCTTTGCCGATATTCCGCCATCTCTCCACATTGGTATAATCTTCACTCATAATTATTTGTTTGCCATTTGGAGAAAGCAAAAAGGGCTTATATTTCACTCACAAGTATCCATTTTTGGCAATTCATGCCAAAGGGGGAGAAAGTATTAGCCCAAAGCAAAAGGACCGCACTACCAACGAATTTTAAAAATTAAGTTTTCAAATTGATATCTTATTGTGTTCAAAAGGGGGAGAAAGTATCTTCAAGAATTTTGTAAAACCCTCTTGAACACTAAGAGGAGAATTTCATTGAGGGGGAGTTTTTGTTTTAGTCAAAGGAAAAGCAATTAAAACAGGGGGAGAAAATTTCAAATCTTGAAAATGCTTCTTTCAATATTATTCATGTACCTTTGACTATTTGCAAAAGTTTTTGAAAAAGAATTTTACAAAGAATTTGCAAAACAAAACTAGTGGTGCAAGTGTGGTCCAAAACAATACATGCATATCTAATAGAAATAATTATATTGGTTTCATTCCAAGCAACCTTTGTACTTACCTTATGCAAACTAGTTCAATTCTGTACTTCTACATTTGCTTTGGTTTGTGTTGGCATCAATCACCAAAAAGGGGGAGATTGAAAGGGAAATAGGGTCAAACCTTTTCCTAAATAATTTTGGTGGTTGAATTGCCCAACACAAACAATGGGACTAACTAGTTTGCTCTAGAGTATATGTTCTACAGGTGCCAAAGGTTCAACTCAAGACCAATACAAAGATTAAAAAGGGTTCAAGAAGAAAGGAGCAAAGGAAACCGAAGTGCTCCCTAGTCTGGCGCACCGGACTGTCCGGTGCACCACCGGACAGTGTCCGATGCACTAGGAAGGATCGACCTCAAACTCTTCAGCTTCGGGTTTCCTAGGCGCAGCTCCGCTATAATTTACCGGACTGTCCGGTGGGCCACCGGACTGTCCAGTGTGCCAGCGGGACAACGGCTATCTGCACGCAACGGTCGACTCTACAAAGTGAACAGTGCAATTCAGATGTCAGAGTAGATGGTCAGAGGGGCACTGGACTGTCCGGTGCCGCATGAGGACAAAGCCTCCAACGGTCGACCAGCTCCAAGCCCTAACGACAGGATGACGTGGCGGCGCACCAGTCACTGTCCGGTGGTGCACCGGACACTGTCCGGTGGCACCCATCGCCAGCAGCCTTCTCCAACGGCTACAATTTGGTTGGTGGCTATAAATACCACCCCAACCGGCCACTTCAAGGGGAGGGAGCCCAAGCAACATTTCAAGTCATATAGTTGACATATTCAAGCCCTCCCAACCACCTCTATTCATTGATCCATCCTATACACAAGATTTATACCACTACAACTAACACAAGTGCCACAAAAGAGAGAGCAAGCAAAGAAAGCTTCTCATGAGAGTTTAGCAATAGTGCCTTGTGAGATTCATTGAGAGAAAGTATGTGCTACATCTTGTGTTCAGTTGTGCGTGGAGTTTTGACTCCCATTGAACTTCCTCCAAAGTTTTGGAGGCTTGTAAAGCTAGCAAGAGACACCAAAGAGTGTGGTGATCCTTGCGGGATCTTAAGTGATCCTTGAGAAGAAGAAGAGCTCACCGGTCTTTGGTGATTGGTGGAGAGAGGGAAAGGGTTGAAAGAGACCTGTCCTTATTGGACTCCTCAACGGGGACTAGGCCTTCGAGGGCCGAACCTCGGTAAAACAAATCACCCGTGTCTCTTGTGTTCATTACTTGTGATTTGTTTGTTTGCCCTCACTCTAAGTTTTCTTGCACTATTCTTTGCTAACATTATTTGGTGTTACTTCAAGTTAAATTCTCATTTATTAAAGCAACACCTTGCAAGATAGAACTTGGTTTTTTCTAAGCCCTCTTGCTTTATTCTCATAGATTTTTTAGTTGTATTGATTTATCAATTCTGCATTATTTGAAAGCAATACTCTTTACAAGCAAAGGACTTAGTTTTTATACTCCGAAAATTGTGCATCTTGTTCTAACCACTAATCAAGGGATCTAGTTGGGGTATAAAGTTTTAATTTTCAGGTTTCGCCTATCCACCCCCCCCCCCCCTCTAGGCGACTTTCAGTGTTCCACCCAAGGTCTTTGGTTGTGTCTGTTTTGTCAAAGATCATCGACCTATGGTGAGTAAGTTGGATCCTCAAGCAGTCAAGTGCATTTTTGTGGGTTATTCATCTACTCAGAAAGGATACAAGTGTTGGGACCCTATTGGTAAGAGATTGTTAGTAAGTATGGATGTAACATTTCGTGAGGAAGACCCATACTATAGAAAGAAAGTTTCTCTATATCAAATTCTGGAGGACTTCTCTCCGATCAATGGAGGAGAGCGTAGAGAGGGGGAGGATGACAGTGGTGGTAATGAGGCTAGTGGTGATGGTGGTGATGAGGCTAGTGGTGATGAGGCTAGTGGAGCTTCAGGAGGGGTGATTGTTGGAGGTATGATTCCACCAGAAGTGGAGAAAGGGATAACTATGCAAATATTGAGTGATGATGAAAGTAGTGGGGATCATGGTGATCCAACTATTGATATCCAGGAGGAGACAGGATGATGAGGCAGTGATTGTTGAGTCAATCCCATGTCCTATGGCAGGGAAGTTGAATGAGAAACAGGGGGAGTGAAAGGGAAATTGGGTCAATCCTTTTCCATATGAATTTTGGTGGTTGAATTGTCCAACACAAATTATTGGACTAACTAGTTTGCTCTAGATTATGAGTTCTACAGGTGCCAAAGGTTCACAACAAACCAATACAAGTCAAAAGTAAGGGTTCAAACAAAGGGAGCAAAAGACAACCGAAGTGTGCCCTGGTCTGGCGCACCGGACTGTCCGGTGCACCACCGGACAGTTTCCGGTGCACCAGGGAATCCAACTCCGAACTTACCACCTTCGAGAATTCTGGGAGCCGCTCCGCTATAATTCACCGGACTGTCCGGTGTAGCACCGGACTGTCCGGTGTAGCACCGGACTGTCCGGTGTGCCAGCGGAGCAACGGCTACTTCGCGCCAACGGTCGTCTGCAGATGAATTAAATGCGCTACAGTGCGCGCCTGCGCGCGCAGAAGTCAGAGCAGGCGCCAGAAGGCGCACCGCACAGTCTACAGGACCTGTCCGGTGCACCACCGGACTGTCCGGTGGCCCCACAAGTCAGAGCTCCAATGGTCGAACCCTAACGGTCGGGTGACGTGGCTGGCGCACCGGACAGTGTCCGGTGGCGCACCGGACTATCCGGTGATCCCATCGACAGCAGTCTCCACCAACGGCTACTTTGGTGGTTGGGGCTATAAATACCCCAACCACCCACCATTCATTGCATCCAAGTTTTCAAACTTCAAACCTCATACAAGAGCTATAGCATTCAATACAAGACACAACCAAAGAGATCAAATCCTCTCCCAAGTCCGGAATCACTCCAAACAAATTAGTGACTAGAGAGAGAGACATTTGTGTTCATTTGAGCTCTTGCGCTTGGATTGCTTTTCTTCTTCCTTCTTTCTTGTGTTCAACTCAATTGTAACCAAGACAAGAGACACCAATTGTGTGGTGGTCCTTGTGGGGACTTAGTGTCCCGTTTGATTGAGAAGAGAAGCCCACTCGGTCTAAGTGACCATTTGAGAGAGGGAAAGGGTTGAAAGAGACCCGGTCTTTGTGACCACCTCAACGGGGAGTAGGTTTGCAAGAACCGAACCTCGGTAAAACAAATCACCGTGTCATCCACCTTATTTGCTTGTGATTTGTTTTCGCCCTCTCTTTCGGACTCACATTTATTTCTAACGCTAACCCGGCTTGTAGTTGTGCTTAAAGTTTGTAATTTTCAGTTTCGCCCTATTCACCCCCCTCTAGGCGACTTTCAATTGGTATAGGAGCCCGGTGCTTCATTAGAGCCTAACCGCTCGAAGTGATGTCGAGAGATCACTCCAAGAAGGAGATGGTAACCGGCGACAAGCTCGCTACAAGCCACGGGAAGGCTCCATCGGGAGAGTCCCGCAACAAGGGGAAGGAGAAAGAATCCCCTTCACACAAGTCGCATCAGAGTGGTGAAAAGAAAAAGAAGATGAGGAAGGTGGTCTACTACGAGACCGACTCTTCATCGCCATCCACCTCCGGCTCCGACGCGCCGTCCATAACTTCTAAGCGCCATGAGCGCAAGAAGTTTAGTAAGATTCCCCTACACTACCCTCACATTTCTAAACGTACTCCATTACTTTCCGTTCCATTAGGCAAACCACCGGTTTTTGACGGTGAAGATTATAACATGTGGAGTGACAAAATGAGGCATCACCTAACCTCACTCCGCACTAGTATTTGGATCGTTGTTGAGTTTGGTGTATAGGTACCATCCGTAGGGGATGAGGACTATGATTCGGACGAAGTTGCCCAAATCCGGCACTTCAACTCACAAGCCACCACAATACTCCTCATCTCTCTAAGTCGAGAGGAGTATAACAAGGTGCAAGGATTGAAGAGCGCCAAAGAGATTTGGGACATACTCAAAACGGCGCACGAAGGAGATGAGGTGACCAAGATCACCAAAAGGGAGACGATCGAGGGGGAGCTCAGTCGATTTATGCTTCACCAAGGGGAGGAGCCACAAGCGATGTACAACCGGCTCAAGACCTTGGTGAACCAAGTGTGCAACCTCGGGAGCACAAAGTGGGATGACCATGAAATGGTCAAGGTTATTCTAAGATCACTAGTCTTTCTTAATCCTACTCAAGTATAATTAATTCGTGGTGATCTTAGATACAAACTAATGTCTCCTGAGGAAGTGATAGGTAAATTTGTGAGCTTTGAACTAATGATCAAAGGCTCCAAAAAGATCATCGAGCAAGGCGCATCCACCTCCATACCCGAAGTACAACCCGTTGCATTCAAAGCAACGGAGGAGAAGAAAGAAGATTCTACTCCAAGTAGAATCCCCATCGATGCCTCTAAGCTCGATAATGAGGAAATGGCGCTCATCGTCAAGAGCTTCCGTCAAATCCTCAAACAAAGGAAGGGGAAAGATTACAAGCCCCGTTCCAAGAAGGTGTGCTACAAGTGTGGTAAGCCTGGTCATTTCATTGCTAAATGTCCATTATCTAGTGATAGTGACAGGGGCAACGACAAGAAGGGAAAGAGGAGAGAAAAGAAGAGGTACTACAAGAAGAAGGGCGGTGATGCCCATGTTTGCCGGGAGTGGGACTCCGACGAGTGCTCCACCGACTCCTCCTCCGACGAGGACGCCGCCAACATCGCCGTCAAAAAAGGACTCCTCTTCCCCAACGTCGGCCACAAGTGCCTCATGCAAAGGACGTCAAAAGGAAGAAGGTGAAATCAAAATCCTCAACTAAATATGCAACATCTAGCGATGAGGCTAATTCTAGTGATAATGAGGATGACTTGTTTACTCTTTTTGCCAACTTAAACATGCAACAAAAAGAAAAATAAATGAATTATTTAGTGCTATCCATGATAAGGATGAAGTCTTGGATAGCCAAGAGGACTTCCTAATTAAAGAAAACAAAAAGCATGTTAAGGTGAAAAAATGCTTATGCTCTAGAAGTAGAAAAATGTGAAAAATTAACTAATGAGCTAAGCACTTGCCATGATATTATTTCCAACCTTAGAAATGAGAATGCCAATTTAATTGCTAAGGTTAGGAAGCTTGATGGTTGTGATAATTCAATTGTTAGTCTTAGAAATGATAATGCCAACTTAATTGCTAAGATTGACAAATTGAATGCTTCTCTTTCTAGCCTTAAAATTGAAAATGAAAAATTAATTGCTAAGGCTAAGGATTTAGATGTTTGCAATGCTTCTATTTCCAATCTTAGAGATGAGAATGATATATTGCATGCTAAGATTGTTGAATTAAGTACTTGCAAACCCTCTACATCTTCCGTTGAGCATGTTACTATTTGCACTAGATGTAGAGATATTAATGTTGATGCTATTCATGATCACCTAGCCTTAATTAAACAACAAAATGATCACATAGCTCAACTTAGTGCCAAAATTAATGAGCATGACTTAGAAAATGAGAAATTTAAATTTGCTAGAAGCATGCTCTATAGTGGGAGACGCCCTGGTATTAAGGATGGCATTGGCTTCCAACAGGGAGACAATGTCAAGCTTAATGCCCCGCCTAAAAGATGTCTAATTTTGTTAAGGGCAAGGCTCCCATGGTTCAGGATAACGAGGGTTACATTTTATACCCTGCCGGTTATCCCAAACACAAAATTAGGAGAATTCACTCTAGGAAGTCTCACTCTGGCCCTAATCATGCTTTTATGTATAAGAGTGAGGCATCTAGTTCTAGGCAATCAACCCATGCTAAATTACCTAAGAAGAAAACTCCTAAAGCATCAAATGATCATAATGTTTCATTTAGAACTTTTGATGCTTCTTATGTGCTAACTAACAAATCCGGCAAGGTAGTTGCCAAGTATGTTGGGGCCAAGCACAAGGGATCAAAGACTTGTGTTTGGGTACCCAAAGTTCTTGTATCTAATGTCAAAGGACCCAAAACTGTCTGGATACCTAAAATCAAGAACTAAATTTGTTTTGTAGGTTTATGCATCTGGGGGCTCAAGTTGGATCATTGACAGCGGGTGCACAAACCATATGACTGGGGAGAAAAATATGTTCTCCTCCTACGAGAAAAACCAAGATCCCCAACGAGCTATCACATTCGGGGATGGAAATCAAGGTTTGGTTAAAGGATTGGGTAAAATCGCTATATCACCTGACCATTCTATTTCCAATGTTTTTCTTGTAGATTCTTTAGATTACAACTTGCTTTCTGTTTCCCAATTATGTAAAATGGGTTACAACTGTCTTTTCACGGATTCAGGTGTTACTGTCTTTAGAAGAAGTGATGATTCAATAGCTTTTAAGGGGGTATTAGAGGGTCAACTATACTTAGTTGATTTCAATAGAGCTGAACTCGATACTTGCTTAATCGCTAAGACTAACATGGGTTGGCTCTGGCATCGCCGACTAGCCCATGTTGGGATAAAGAATCTTCACAAGCTTCTAAAGGGAGAGCACATTTTGGGACTAACAAATGTGCATTTTGAGAAAGACAGGATTTGTAGCGCATGCCAAGCAGGGAAGCAAGTTGGTGTTCATCATCCACATAAGAACATCATGACGACTGACAGGCCACTTGAGATCCTCCACATGGACCTATTCGGCCTGATAGCTTATATAAGCATCGGCGGGAGTAAGTACTATTTAGTTATTGCGGATGACTATTCTCGCTTCACTTGGGTGTTCTTTTTACAGGAAAAATCTCAAACCCAAGAGACCTTAAAAGGATTCTTGAGACGGGCTCAAAATGAGTTCGGCTTGAGGATCAAGAAAATTAGAAGCGACAATGGGACGGAGTTCAAGAACTCATAAATAGAAGGTTTTCTTGAGGAGGAAGGGATCAAGCATGAGTTCTCTTCTCCCTACATGCCACAACAAAATGGTGTAGTGGAGAGGAAGAATAGAACTCTATTGAACATGGCAAGAACCATGCTTGATGAGTACAAGACTTCGGATCGGTTTTGGGCCGAGGCGGTCAACACCGCTTGCTACGCCATCAACCGGTTGTATCTACACCGAATCCTCAAGAAGACATCATACGAACTCCTCACCGGTAAAAAGCCAAATGTTTCATATTTTAGAGTCTTTGGTAGCAAATGCTTTATTCTTGTTAAAAGAGGTAGAAAATCCAAATTTGCTCCTAAGGCTGTAGAAGGCTTTTACTAGGGTATGATTCAAACACAAGGGCATATAGAGTCTTTAACAAGTCCACTGGACTAGTTGAAGTTTCTTGTGACATTGTGTTTGATGAGACTAACGGCTCCCAAGTGGAGCAAGTTTGATCTTGATGAATTAGATGATGAAGAGGCTCCGTGCGTCGCGCTAAGGAACATGTCCATTGGGGATGTGTGTCCTAAGGAATCCGAAGAGCCCATTCAAGCACAAGATCAACCATCTTCCTCCATGCAAGCATCTCCACCAACTCAAGATGAGGATGAGGCTCAAGATGATGAAGAAGAAGATCAAGAAGATGAGCCACCTCAAGATGACAACAATGATCAAGGGGGAGATGCAAATGATCAAGATAAGGAGGATGAACAAAATCCAAGACCGCCACACCCTAGAGTCCACCAAGCAATCCAACGAGATCACCCCGTGAACACCATCCTAGGAGATATTCAAAAGGGGTAACCACTCGATCTCGTGTTGCTCATTTCTGTGAACACTACTCTTTTGTTTCCTCTATTGAGCCACATAGGGTAGAGGAAGCACTTCAAGATTCGGATTGGGTGCTGGCGATGCAAGAGGAGCTCAACAACTTCAAGAGAAATGAGGTATGGCATTTAGTTACACGTCCTAACCAAAATGTTGTAGGAACCAAGTGGGTCTTCCGCAACAAACAAGATGAGCATGGTGTGGTGACAAGGAACAAGGCATGACTTGTGGCCAAAGGGTATTCACAAGTCGAAGGTTTGGATTTCAGTGAAACCTATGCACCCGTAGCTAGGCTTGAGTCAATTTGAATATTACTTGCCTATGCTACTCACCATGACTTTAAGCTTTACCAAATGGACGTGAAGAGTGCCTTCCTCAACGGACCTATTAAGGAAGAGGTCTATGTTGAGCAACCTCCCGGCTTTGAAGATAGTGAGTATCCTAACCATGTTTACAAACTCTCTAAGGCGCTTTATGGGCTCAAGCAAGCCCCAAGAGCATGGTATGAATGCCTAAGAGATTTTCTTATCACTTATGGCTTCAAAGTCGGAAAGGTCGATCCTACTTTATTCACTAAAACCATTGAGAATGATTTGTTTGTATGCCAAATTTATGTTGATGATATCATATTTGGGTCTACTAACAAATCTATTTGTGAAGAGTTTAGTAGGTTCATGATTAGAAAATTCGAGATGTCTATGATGGGGGAGTTGAAGTATTTCTTAGGATTTCAAGTAAAGCAACTCTAAGAGGGCACCTTCATCAGCCAAACCAAGTATATTCAAGATATTCTCACCAAGTTTGGAATGAAGGATGCCAAACCCATCAAGACACCCATGGGAACCAATGGGCATCTCGACCTCGACACGGGAGGTAAATCCGTAGATCAAAAGGTATACCGGTCGATGATAGAATTTTTACTCTATTTATGTGCATCTCGACCGGACATTATGCTTTTCGTATGCATGTGTGCAAGGTTCCAAGCCGACCCTAAGGAAGTTCACCTTAGGGCCGTGAAGCGAATCTTGAGATATTTAGTTCATACACCTAAGTTTGGTCTTTGGTACCCCAAGGGATCCATGCCAAAGGGGGAGATAATTTCCGCATCGTTCTCCACTTTGGTATAATCTTCACTCATATTTTTGTGTTTGCCAAAGGGGGAGACAATTTCAACAAAGGGCTTATATCTCACTCACAAGTATCTGTTTTTGGCGATTTATGCCAAAGGGGGAGAAAGTATGAGCCCAAAGCAAAAGGACCGCACCACCACCGAATTTTAAAATGAAGCTTTTCAATTTGGTATCTTATTGTGTTCAAAAGGGGGAGAAAGTAGTATCTTCAAAACTTGCTAAACCCTCTTGAACACTAAGAGGAGAATTTTATTTAGGGGGAGTTTTGTTTAAGTCAAAGGAAAAGCATTTGAGATAGGGGGAGAAAATTTCAAATCTTGAAAATGCTTTCTTCAATCTTATTCATGTACCTTTGACTATTTACAAAAGGTTTTTGAAAAGTCTTTTACAAAGAATTTGCAAAACAAAACCCGTGGTGCAAACGTGGTCCAAAATTTTAAATAAGAAGAAAAACCATCCATGCATATCTATTTGAATAAGTATATTGGTTTCAATTCCAAGCAACCCTTGCACTTACATTATGCAAACTAGTTCAATTCTGCACTTTTATATTTGCTTTGGTTTGTGTTGGCATCAATCACCAAAAAGGGGGAGATTGAAAGGGAAATTGGGTCAAACCTTTTCTATATGAATTTTGGTGGTTGCATTGTCCAACACAAATTATTGGACTAACTAGTTTGCTCTAGATTATGAGTTCTACAGGTGCCAATGGTTCACAACTGTAACACTATAAAAATCATTAAATAAAAATAATACATTTAGTTATTAATGACATTTATGGTAATAAATTTTTCATTGAAGTGTTTGCTATTTATTCCATTTGGAATAATTTTTGGATTGCACATGATTGATTTTCAGATATTTAGTAGCATTTCTTCTTAAATGAAAATCCTAGTAAATAATATATATAATAATATCAGTCCAAAAATAAATATTTTATTTATAAATAATTTTAGGTTGATTGTTATGAATTTTAGGATTATTTAAAAATTATTTCGACTTTAGAAAGAAAAAAAGGAAAAACAAAACCTAATCTAACCTAGCTGGCCGAATTGGCCCACTCGGCCCAACACCCCCAGCCGACCGCGCCCCCTACCCCTAACCCTAGCAGCCGCCGCTCGCCTCTTCCTCTGACCGTCGCCGCTCTCTCTCCCTTCCGTTCCTCTCTCTCCCACTCGGCTCTCTCTCTTCTCTATCTCTCCTCTCCCCTGCAGCCTCCCCGCGCCCACTCGCCGAGCCGAGCGCCTGCACGCGCCAGGACGCCCGCCAGTCAAGCCCGCCTGAACGCCAAGACACCGAGCCGCCATGGAGGATGCCGACCCTGACCCCGCCAAGGCTCGAGCCCCTGCCCAAGCTGCGCCCAGGCCCCGGAGCCCGCGCAGGCCGCACGCACCCGCGCGTCCGCTCGCTGGCCGAGTGCCGACCCGACCCCGCACAACGTCTCCTTCCCAGGCAGCCCGCGCATCCGACGCTGTAGCCAGGAACGCGCCCAGGTTCCGCGACGCACAGGTCGAGCCGCTAGGCCCCTGTCGCGCCCGTCGATCCCTCCTCACGCACTGCTTCCACACGCACCCGACGCCACGACATCGAGCAGCGACCGGACCCGAGCCGTTAACGGCTGCCGTTTCTCCCTCCCCACTAACTCTCCCATTACCGGCGCCATTAATGGTCGATTGAAGGACCCGACCACCGTTTCCTCTCTCGGGCGCCCTTCTCTCTCCCTCTCCTCTCCCTCTATAAATTGGAGACGGATCTCCCTCTCTTCCTCCCAAGCTCCCTTTCTCTCTCGCGCTCCTTGCTCGCCCACTGCGCAGAGCCACGTCTTTGATCAACTCGCGACAACGTATTGTTGTGCCATTGCCACTCATCGCCCACGTAATCGCCGTCGTGAAGCTCGTCGCTGGACCGTCCGCATCCGCACGCCGTCGTCGGACTTCACCGTGGTGATGCGCCGGAGTTTGTACCTCGCCGTCCACCGACGACCGCGCTCGTTCCCCTGCTAGTCGGAGACGTCCTCGAACCCCGTCCAAACCTCGTCGTTACCTGCCGTCGAATCACTCCCTTTCGTCGACGTTCATCATTCCCTGCGCAAGAACGAGAACTCAAGGTTGAAAACAACCCCAACCCGTTAATATATTTTCTAAATCGTGTTTGAATTACTTTATTGATCTTATGAATTATTGTTGTAATATTGATGCGATTTGCCGATTCACGCGTATGATTTTTTTTAGAGATGCGATGTATACGTGTAGCCAAAATTGAACCCCGCGACAACACTTTAATATACGTATGATTTTATAATTCTAAAAATGAGCACGGTCACTATTCACTAACCCAGCGATTGTCATACTAGAAATGTTTATAATTAATTTTGTTTTAGTATGTGGAGCGATAATCGGTTAGTATTAATATAAGTGATATAAGAAATTGAAATAGGTATTGAGCCACGTATTTCCGGTCAAATGAAAATATATATTTTACTAGTCATGATAAATATATTCATAAGTATGACACTTAAGTACTTATAATTAGTAAGATACTTATTCATGTCATAATAACCATGAATGGATTATTAATAGTCCCATTTAGTAATTTATAATTACTTCTTAGAATATTATTGGTTAGAGGAATTAAATAAACAATTTTTAGTTATACGTATAAATTCTATTTAGAAAAGAAAGGAGAAAAACCAAAATAGTAGAATTTATAATGATGTTAAAATAACTTAATTAGACGCTTATACTTTTCTAATAAAGAAATTGATAATTATATTGTTAAACATAGGTTTCTTACTAATAAGATAGATAATTTGTTTCTAATTTAAAAATGACCTTTTTAGTAGATATCATGTTTTTGATTTAATAAGGTTCGTTATAGGTGTTTAAGTATAGCCGTATTAAATAGAAGCTTAAAAGAAGATGTGGATCATATGTTTCTTAGTAAAAACAGAAGATAAATATATGTCCAATTAATAGATCATTTATATTTTCTTAATTAAAAGATAATAATAGTCATTGCTTTTATAAACTAAAATGATAGTTAATAATATACCAATAAATATAGTATTCATTTTAATTATCTGGATCATTTGTTCCTACAATGGAATTAAAGATAATTAATAGATTAATTATCCTTTATCATAATTTATTGATCAAACCGGTAGTCAATTTGGTCTTAACTAGATTTATGACATGATTAATGATTTCATAGAATTTAGTCGACATTAAATATGAAACATTTAGCTTTTCCTAAAGGAATAAAATAAAATAAGAGTTTATGTTCTTTTATAACTTAAAATGTTACTTTATATATTGATTTCGAAAATAATAATATAGGCTATGTGTTTTAATGAAATTAAAAGATAGTTATTTGTTTATTATCTTTTGCATGAAAATCCACTTAAGACCCATAACCTAACTCGTCTTAAATAAGTGATTAATAATATAATTATGGTCTTTTCACATAAAACCTATTTAGACTTATATTTTAATTTGTCATAAGTGAATGATTAATAATATGCTCCATAATGCTTCTACAATTAATAACGTGATTAGTAGCCCATTAACATTAGATATAACATATATCTTTTCTAAAATGTTAAAAAGGTTTAATATTGTTATAACGTGTTTTATCATCTTATAAACCCTTTATCTTAGATATATCGCGTATGTCGTTTTATAAAAGATTAATTTGGTGAACCTAGTATTTGTATATTTTAATTAAGATATTTATAAGCTCATGTCTTGTTTTATAAAGTATAGATCATACATTTTTGAAAAGAACACCCTCCCATTATAACCATTACTTGCGACGTTTTTGAAAAGCGAACGCTCTCTTCGTTAGGCTTTCTTTTAGCTTTACGTGTGGTGAATGTGGTATGTTATTGAGTGGTGTTTGTTCTTCTTGTTTGTTTGTGTGATATTCAGTGGTTGATCTAGTAGTTTGAATCAAGATCTATTCCTATCCGTGGAAGGACCTCAAGTTTTCAATAAGCAAGGCAAGTGGACTTCTCCCTCTCCATACTCTGTTTGATCCCAAGCAATACATTTAATAAAGTTTATTCTTTTGGAAATATATGCATAATTTGATGGGTTACCTATTTAGATAACCTTTCCAACCTTATTCCTTGATCAAACCTGGGAATTATACTTTACATTAGTAGCTATGCTATTGCTACAACTTAACTTTATGCAATCACTCCCGCTTATGATATTAATGTTCCAAACTTGGTAAGTTTACATTATTGTTGTTAACCCGATGGTTAAACAAGATTATTGCATATTAATTGGAACATGGAGTGACCACCCGGGAAAACAGTGCTACCATGAGGACTATCATGGCTCTGGTCTTGGCTAAATAACTAGGGAAGTCTTATGTTGGGTGTTGGTCGTGGTCGACCGGAACGGGGGCATCTGGCAAGCGCTTATAGAACCGGCTTAGGCAGATTGGACACGGGCATAGTTCCCAAAGTTTTACCCTGTAGTCTGGACTATAAGTTGGTTACAGTAGGTGTGCCTTATGCAGTTTGACCATTTCCAGCATTTGCGTAATGAGGACTCTAGGGAGAAGCCTCGTAGTGAAACCCTGACCATTCACCTCGGAAGTGAATACGGGTCTAGCTAACCCGGGCAAAGAGGGAATCGTGACTCATGGGTAAAGATGCGCCACCTCTGCAGAGTGTAAAACTGATATATCAGCCGTGCTCACGGTTATGAGCAGCCTGGACTCCTCACATGATAATTGAACTTGAAGATGGAAATAAATCGAGATCCGATGATCTACCAATGGTTTGCTTAAGTGGTTTCACTTAAGTGTTTTTGAAATACTCTTGTACCTTTGCTTAATGGGAATACTTGGGATTCACACTTATTAGTAAGACAGGCGTTGTTAATAAAATGTTGACCAACTAAAATGCTCACTGCTCAACCTCAGCCTCACCTTGTTAGACTTGCATTAGTTTTTCCCCCACTTGCTGAGCCCCGACCATAAGTGAGCTCACCCTTGCTTAATTTTTTATCAGAAGTTACAGATGAAGATATGATGCTGAACTCCATGGATGCTGGTCTAGTGATACCCCCGGTCATCTTCCTGTGGATGGATGTCCATGTTCGCTGTACTTTGATGAATAAAGGTTAAGACATTAAGTCTGTTCGAAGTGTAATATATTAATATAATCGTTATTTACGCTCTTATGCATTGTTTTTTTGATATATTACACTTGTGACGTCAACATATGTGTGGAAATAGATCCTGGCACACATATGCTATGCACCCGGTTCTGCCCCTTAGAAACGGGTGTGACAGAAGTGGTATCAAAGCAATGTGACCGTAGGTCGCTAGATTAGTTAGAAATGGAAAGCCCAGTCAGTCTTTCAAAGCCTGATATATTTTCCTCCATAAAAACTTACTTTATATCAAAACTCGTCTCTTTTATTTTCAACTCTTCTAGTCTGATTTTGGTCTATCAGAAGACTCTACTCAGAAGCACTACAAGATGATCAAGCTAGGATTGCGGAACTTGAAGCGAAATTTGCCAGAAGAAACCCTTTCGAAGCTATCGACGATGCCCTATTCTTTGTCTTATCCCCACTCCGCAAGAAGTTTTGTTATGGATCCCCTGGATCTATTATTTGACTTCTTGGATAGGTTAATAGGATAGTTCTATAGTGCTAAGTTTTCGACTAGATCGGTAAAGACGACATTATATTGTGGTTGTTTTCTAACTCATAATATTGCTATATAACCCTTGATTTCTTCTACTCTTGTTTTCTTGCCATTGTATTGTCATCCTTGGACAATATCTACCTTGATATATTGAACCCTTTGCCTCTCTACTTTTCTCCTTGATAATGCTTTCTCCCTATTGAATTCTTATACTTTTGCTTTCGTGCCATTGTATTGCCACTCTTGCGCAATATCTACCTTGATATATTAAACCTATGCCTCTCTATTTTGTCTCCTTATAAAGTTTTCTCTCTAACTCACTTCATATCCTTGGTTGCATCATTTATCCTCACTTTAATAGTTCATGATTATCTTATTTCACTATTGACCACCGACAAATATGTCTTGTCTAACTCCTTGATAATTCTTACCTGACTCCTTGACTTTATAATATCTTCCTTATTCCAAACCTTGTCGCACCTTTCGTTTTGGTTGAATGAGTAGAATTGGATTGTGTTGTGCTGGTATGTTTGAATTCATTGTCCTTTGTGTTCATGTTTAATTTGCTTCTTTGAAATGATTGTTGGTGTATTGTGTGACTTTTGTCCACAATGACATCAGTTAGCTAGGTAAAACCTTAGATAGATGGGTTTTCTCTGCTCTCTATAATCTGTCTTTGCTCAACCTTTTCGTCCCTTCCATTCTTCCATACCCATACAAATGTCAGACCTTGGAATGTCAACTACAAGTGATGTCACTAAATGCAAAGAATGCGGTGTGTTGACAAGTCAAAACAACACTATAAATGAAACAACTGATGAACAGAAATTCAAGACCCAAAAGGATGCACAACCAAACCAACAGACAAGTAACCTTGGAACATGTTGTTGTTGTGAGTACTATGGAATTCCTTGTCGCCAGATCAGTACAAACGAAAGTGAAACTACAAAACAGAAGAACCGGATTTTATTTTCTGGCATAAACAGACAGATGTCCCCCCAAGAACATCTAATAGCAGATTCTCTCGGACCTAATGCACCGTCAGATGATCACAAGGATGCCCAGCCCCAAGAAGAAACACATGAGTGTTACATTGATGGATGGACTATTACTTGCACACAGTTTCAACCTCGTTGTCGCATCAAGTCCAAGAAACAAAAAGGGAAACATGGAAAAAGTCAAGAAATAACTTCAAGAAAAGCTTGCTATCAATGTGGACGTGAAGGTCATTATTTCCGTAACTGTCATGAGAAAAGTTCACTATAGATCACCACCGAGATGAAGGTATCTCAGTCTTCAGACATGGAATATGAACAGAAATGCACAGAAACCTCTACCAACAACGTAAAGACAACTCCACCGTGTAACTTATCAAGTCGTGCTTGCTTTGGCTGTGGTGATACCGGCCATCTTGTTAATGGTTGTCCTAAGAAGGATGTGGAGATCAATAAGGTCCAAAAGAAAAGACAACACCCTCAAACCCATGCATCAACAAAGAATAAACAACGGAAAGAGTCCACAGGAAGGATAAGTTATGCAGTGACAGGAACCATTCTAAGTGATAATGCAGTAATTTTTGGAACACTAGTCATTCACACAACCATCGCCACCGTGTTGTATGATCCTCATACAACACATTCTCTTATCAGTGCCTAGTTTGCAACAAAGTATGGTATCTTTAAGTGCCCCTTAAGATCAAGAAAGACCATCAGTACACCTGAAAGGAAAGTGTTAGCGAACTACATATGTCTGAAAGTAAGTATTAAAATCAACGGGATAGATTTTTCAGCTGATCTCCTAGTGATAGAATCAATGGGGAAGGATGTGATTCTTGGAAAGAATTGGTTACAAAGAACTAAGGTGGTAATCCAACATACTGAGAAAACTATGTGCTTGGAAACTCCATCTGGAGAAACAATAGTAGTTGAAGACAATCGACCTCCAGCTCAGATTGGTACATCTATCAAGGAAGAATAATATATCGTTTAGCTAGAAGAAGGAGTATGTCTCACTAGAAAAAATAATGTCAAAGTGTTGCCCCTTTCAAGATTTGTAATTGTGTTAAGTGATATATGAATAAATTTGGAGAATCTCTCGCACCTATTATGTTTTGCCTCTTTATAAAGAGAATAAAGTGTGGTGTCACCTCCTTTATGCAAACAATGTGATGCTCTACTCTAGTTGCCCAAAAGTCCCGCTCAAGTTTTTCTCTCAAATTGTGCTCAAAGAAATACTCTTGGATCAGAAAGATTATTTGGATATCATGCTCTGAAATCTATAAGGTTCAAAAGATCTTTGTTAAGGAATATAACACCTGTAAACTCTCAAAGTATGATGAAGCCAGTAGAAATCTGAAACCATCCTTGTTTCTTAACTAATCTTATATTGGAAATCAAAACGTTGTGTTAGCTCTTAATGTCATGCAAGCCTCTTATGCAGTCTGTCTCACTAACTCTTTTACCCTCTGACTAGATGATGAACCCCAATGGAAATGAAGTAAATGATGCCAACGACAATATTCCTACCTTAACAACTATGAACGAGAAAAATGAGTCACAAAGATATCTGATGAATGGAATGAAGAACAACAAAAGGAATAGAAAAATGTTTCGATACATGATTAGTCCACCTCAACCACAAGCAAAAGCCCCGAAACACATGGATACCCAAACAGAAGAATCAAGTCAGGCTCAGCTACATGAGATACAGACACCCAATGAACCCTCACCCCCTGTTGGTCAAGCAAAGTTGACTCGCAAAGAACTCAAAGCAAGAGGTGCTTGCTACTACTACAAAAATGAAGGACATTATTCGTGAATGCCCCAAGAAGCGTCTGGACTGACTAGAGAAGAAAGCTGCCAAGCATGACCTAAGCAATAATTCAGAAGACCCACCATTTTATAAGTATGATGATGAAGGTCGCTTGATTAGTATACATTGCGGAGCAAAGAAGTAAGGAAATTTCTTAAGTTTGGAGGAGTTCAATGGGAACTGAGAACCTACAAATAAACCATGTATCTCCTTTGCTTTCGTGCTAGCCTTTCTTAATCTCGAGGACGAGATTCTTTTTAAGAGGGGTAGATTTGTAACACTATAAAAATCATTAAATAAAAATAATACATTTAGTTATTAATGACATTTATGGTAATAAATTTTTCATTGAAGTGTTCGTTATTTATTCCATTTGGAATAATTTTTGGATTGCACATGATTGATTTTCGGATATTTAGTAGCATTTCTTCTTAAATGAAAATCCTAGTAAATAATATATATAATAATATCAGTCCAAAAATAAATATTTTATTTATAAATAATTTTAGGTTGATTGTTATGAATTTTAGGATTATTTAAAAATTATTTCGACTTTAGAAAGAAAAAAAGAAAACCTAATCTAACCTAGCTCGCCGAATTGGCCCACTCGGCCCAACACCCCCAGCCGATCGCGCCCCCTACCCCTAACCCTAGCAGCCGCCGCTCGCCTCTTCCTCTGACCGCCGCCGCTCTCTCTCCCTTCCGTTCCTCTCTCTCCCACTCGGCTCTCTCTCTCTTCTCTATCTCTCCTCTCCCCTGCAGCCTCCCCGCGCTCGCTCGCCGAGCCGAGCGCCTGCACGCGCCAGGACGCCCGCCAGTCAAGCCCGCCTGGATGCCAAGACACCGAGCCGCCATGGAGGATGCCGACCCCGACCGCGCCAAGGCTCGAGCCCCTGCCCAAGCTGCGCCCAGGCCCTGGAGCCCGCGCAGGCCGCGCGCACCTGCGCGTCCGCGCGCTGGCCGAGTGCTGACCCGACCCCGCACAGCGTCTGCTTCCCAGGCAGCCCGCGCATCCGACGCTGTAGTCAGGAACGCGCCCAGGTTCCGCGACGCACAGGTCGAGCCGCCAGGCCCCTGCCGCGCCCACCGATCCCTCCTCGCGCGCTGCTTCCACACGCACCCGACGCCGTGACATCGAGCAGCGACCAGACCCGAGCCGTTAACGGCTGCCGTTTCTCCCTCCCCACTAACTCTCCCATTATCGGCGCCATTAATGGTCGATTGAAGGACCCGGCCACCGTTTTCTCTCTCTGGCGCCCTTCTGTCTCCCTCTCCTCTCCCTCTATAAATTGGAGACGGATCTCCCTCTCTTCCTCCCAAGCTCCCTTTCTCTCTCGCGCTCCTTGCTCGCCCACTGCGCAGAGCCACGTCTTTGATCAACTCGCGACAACGTATTGTTGTGCCGTTCCCACTCATCGCCCACGTAATCGCCGTCGTGAAGCTCGTCGCCGGACCGTCCGCATCCGCACGCCGTCGCCGGAGTTCGCCGTGGTGATGCGCCGTAGTTTGTACCTCACCGTCCACCGACGACCGCGCTCGTTCCCCTGCTAGCCGGAGACGTCCTCGAACCCCGTCCAAACCTCGTCGTTACCTGCCGTCGAATCACTCCCTTTCGTCGATGTTCATCATTCCCTGCGCAAGAACGAGAACTCAAGGTTGAAAACAACCCCAACCCGTTAATATATTTTCTAAATCGTGTTTGAATTACTTTATTGATCTTATGAATTATTGTTGTAATATTGATGCGATTTGGCGATTCACGCGTATGATTTTTTTTAGAGATGCGATGTATACGTGTAGCCAAAATTGAACCCCGCGACAACGCTTTAATATACGTATGATTTTATAATTCTAAAAATGAGCACGGTCACTATTCACTAACCCAGCGATTGTCATACTAGAAATGTTTATAATTAATTTTGTTTTAGTATGTGGAGCGATAATCGATTAGTATTAATATAAGCGATATAAGAAATTGAAATAGGTATTGAGCCACGTATTTCCGGTCAAATAAAAATATATATTTTACTAGTCATGATAAATATATTCATAAGTATGGCACTTAAGTACTTATAATTAGTAAGATACTTATTCATGTCATAATAACCATGAATGGATTATTAATAGTCCCATTTAGTAATTTATAATTACTTCTTAGAATATTATTGGTTAGAGGAATTAAATAAACAATTTTTAGTTATACGTATAAATTCTATTTAGAAAAGAAAGGAGAAAAACCAAAGTAGTAGAATTTATAATGATGTTAAAATGACTTAATTAGACGCTTATACTTTTCTAATAAAGAAATTGATAATTATGTTGTTAAACATAGGTTTCTTACTAATAAGATAGATAATTTGTTTCTAATTTAAAAATGACCTTTTTAGTAGATATCATGTTTTTGATTTAATAAGGTTCGTTATAGGTGTTTAAGTATAGCCGTATTAAATAGAAGCTTAAACGAATATGTGGATCATATGTTTCTTAGTAAAAACAGAATATAAATATATGTCCAATTAATAGATCATTTATATTTTCTTAATTAAAAGATAATAATAGTCATTGCTTTTATAAACTAAAATGATAGTTAATAATATACCAATAAATATAGTATTCATTTTAATTATCTGGATCATTTGTTCCTACAATGGAATTAAAGATAATTAATAGATTAATTATCCTTTATCATAATTTATTGATCAAACCGGTAGTCAATTTGGTCTTAACTAGATTTATGGTATGATTAATGATTTCATAGAATCTAGTCCACATTAAATATGAAACATTTAGCTTTTCCTAAAGGAATAAAATAAAATAAGAGTTTATGTTCTTTTATAACTTAAAATGTTACTTTATATATTGATTTCGAATATAATAATATAGGCTATGTGTTTTAATGAAATTAAAAGATAGTTATTTGTTTATTATCTTTTGCATGAAAATCCACTTAAGACCCATAACCTAACTCGTCTTAAATAAGTGATTAATAATATAATTATGGTATTTTCACATAAAACCTATTTAGACTTATATTTTAATTTGTCATAAGTGAATGATTAATAATATGCTCCATAATGCTTCTACAATTAATAACGTGATTAGTAGCCCATTAACATTAGATATAACATACATCTTTTCTAAAATGTTAAAAAGGTTTAATATTGTTATAACGTGTTTTATCATCTTATAAACCCTTTATCTTAGATATATCGTGTATGTCGTTTTATAAAAGATTAATTTGGTGAACCTAGTATTTGTATATTTTAATTAAGATATTTATAAGCTCATGTCTTGTTTTATAAAGTATAGATCACACATTTTTGAAAAGAACACCCTCCCATTATAACCATTACTTGCGACGTTTTTGAAAAGCGAACGCTCTCTTTGTTAGGCTTTCTTTTAGCTTTACGTGTGGTGAATGTGGTATGTTATTGAGTGGTGTTTGTTCTTCTTGTTTGTTTGTGTGATATTCAGTGGTTGATCTAGTAGTTTGAATCAAGATCTATTCCTATCCGTGGAAGGACCTCAAGTTTTCAATAAGCAAGGCAAGTGGACTTCTCCCTCTGCATACTCTATTTGATCCCAAGCAATACATTTAATAAAGTTTATTCTTTTGGAAATATATGCATAATTTGACGGGTTACCTATTTAGATAACCTTTCCAACCTTATTCCTTGATCAAACCTGGGAATTATACTTTACATTAGTAGCTATGCTATTGCTACAACTGAACTTTATGCAATCACTCCCGCTTATGATATTAATGTTCCAAACTTGGTAAGTTTACATTATTATTGTTAACCCGATGGTTAAACAAGATTATTGCATATTAATTGGAACATGGAGTGACCACCCGGGAAAACAGTGCTACCATGAGGACTATCATGGCTCTGGTCTTGGCTAAATAACTAGGGAAGTCTTATGTTGGGTGTTGGTCGTGGTCGACCGGAACAGGGGCATCTGGCAAGCGCTTATAGAACCGGCTCAGGCAGATTGGACACGGGCATAGTTCCCAAAGTTTTACCCTGTAGTCTGGACTATAAGTTGGTTACGATAGGTGTGCCTTATGCAGTTTGACCATTTCCAGCATTTGTGTAATGAGGACTCTAGGGAGAAGCCTCGTAGTGAAACCCTGGCCATTCACCTCGGAAGTGAATACGGGTCTAGCTAACCCGGGCAAAAAGGGAATCGTGACTCATGGGGTAAAGATGCGCCACCTCTGCAGAGTGTAAAACTGATATATCAGCCGTGCTCACGGTTATGAGCAGCCTGGACTCCTCACATGATAATTGAACTTGAAGATGGAAATAAATCGAGATCCGATGATCTACCAATGGTTTGCTTAAGTGGTTTCACTTAAGTGTTTTTGAAATACTCTTGTACCTTTGCTTAATGGGAATACTTGGGATTCACACTTATTAGTAAGACAGGCGTTGTTAATAAAATGTTGACCAACTAAAATGCTCACTGCTCAACCTCAGCCTCACCTTGTTAGACTTGCATTAGTTTTTCCCCCACTTGCTGAGCCTCGACCATAAGTGAGCTCACCCTTGCTTAATTTTTTATCAGAAGTTGCAGATGAAGATATGATGCTGAACTCCATGGATGCTAGTCTAGTGATACCCCCGGTCATCTTCCTGTGGATGGATGTCCATGTTCGCTGTACTTTGATTGATATGACCATGCCATTAAGCAATACGTTACAACCCCCAAGGCATACTATATCAACTCAAGTACAACCAACATCATCACCAACCCAAGCATTTGATGGACCAATTACACGTAGCCGAGCTAAGAAGCTACATCAAGAGGTGCACGCGCTACTTTATGAATTTCAATTAAACACTAATGAGAACTTTATGCTACCTAAGTCGTGTATGTTGATATTACTTAGGTTCACCAAAGAGGAAGGACAAAGCATATCAAGGACGTGTCAACAAGAAGAGCTATGTCCGAGTCAGTCCAGCGCAACAGAACCGTCCAGAAGAAACAGTCATATCTTTTGATTCCCAAAAGCTATGAAGGCCCATAAGTACTTTTTGGAAAGCTCTTGAAGTCTAGTTTCCAATGCTTCTAAAGCCGACTTAATCAAATCTACCAGAAAGGCAGCCGACCTACTTTAGTGCTGACTGGTTAGAAGGTCAACAGTCTGCTTGATGACCAAGTTTTCGTATTAAACTGCATCATTATACGAAGTTTCATTAAGCATGCTATATATGGTGCGAAATCTTATCAAGTTAGCTTTCCAATGCAACCAGTCCCACGTCATTTGAAGATTCCTAGAAGAAGTTATTGTCAAAATACTGAAGGTTACGCAGAAGTCAAACAGTCACACGGAAATCAGCTCTGCAGATCTCCCGAAGAGGCTCCTTCACATTAGCACGTGAAAATAGTTTTGTTTCGTGTTTATACCTCGCTAAGGCTGGTTGTTACTAGTATAGATACCCCCCTATGTCTATGATGTAAGGCAGCTTATGATAGTCTAAAACAGAACCCCTTTGTTCAGCTGTGTGCTAACAAATATTGAGAGTGATCTCTACCCCTTTGCTCTTGTGAATTCCTTCGCGGGATTGCAGAAGCGGCGGCTTCATCTGCTCCCAATTGGTGCTCCTACTCTCTTCGAGGTCTCCTCGATTGATTGTAGGTTGTGTTGGTTGGTTCTTTGAGAGTGTGGTTTGGCGAATCCTCGATTCAGGCTGCCGGTTAAAGACGGTGGTTGGCTTCGAGTTTTATTTGTCAGGTTGCACTAGTTATCGCTGCTTGCAGCAAGTTATCTTGGCTTCTTTGAAGCTAGTTATCTGAAAATTGATCCTACGTCGTGAAGATCGGGCATCGTGACACATCATCTGGTATCAAAGCCTCAGTTGCCACGGTAGGATTCTTTACCCTTAGCTACATATATTTTGTGTTCGTCCTATCCACCAAAAAGACATAAAATATTTTTGCCATAGCCCTTTGTTTCAATCTGTTGTTCCAGTGAGTTTTGTTAAGTTTCAGTCATTAGAGTCTTTGTTTACTTGCTGATCACTCTATACTTTGTGTTCCCTTTGAGCCTCTTATATATATCTGAAAATATCCATAAAAAGAAAAATCTGAAAACCCTCATCATTTCCTTCGCGTTAACTTTGATCCTATTTAAGTTATAGCTACTGGTTGAGTTCTTTGTTAATTATTATAAAGTGTGCAATATCATATTAGATCTCTGTGTTTAGTTCTATAAAAAAGAGTATCAAAAAAAGAGAAGAAAGAAAAGTACCAAAAAAAAGTGTTGAGCAATATTGTGAAAGAAAAGAAGAACGATCGGTTTGTTTATGTGCACAATTGCTGAAAGTTCATCAAGTTGTTCAACCAGTTTGCTATTGTCTTTTGGTGCAAAATTTTGGTTGGGTCTGATCGCAACACTTGCATTCCAATCATACTCCTTGATTTGCTTCAAATCTGAAATTTCTTTGCGCGTGTGTTTGATCTACTTCCATCACTCAAATCTTGTGGTCAGCACTAGGCAGTGAACTTCTAGTTGGATTGTTATTTAACTTTACAACAACTTGGATTCAGATTACATTCCTTGTTTACTATTCCCCCACCAAGCTCCACATATAAGCCATCGTAATCGGTACTCTGGTCTTGGATTCGCTTAACCATCACTTTCTTGTTACCACCACACATTTTTCTTGCAACCCGCAGGGACCTCATAAGAGCTTTGGTTGGTAAGGGTGGTGAGGTTGTGAGATTCTATATAGCTTCATATTCCACCTATATTTATTGCCTTGTCGCCACTAATTTTCACAGGAAGATGGATCCCAACGCTGAGGTTGAAGACTATGTCACCATGATACAATTCAATGAGCTCAAACAAAGCATAGAAGCCAAGCAAGATCTGTTGGCACAAGATCTTCAGACACTTATGGCTGAAATCAGAGGTCGTCGTCGACTCCCTTACGGTGCAATAAACCATGATGAAGATGGGGAAGAAGGTGAAGGAAATTATTCTAGAAGAGCAAGTGAACATGGGAGGAGAAATCAAGGTGCTGCACATGGTAGAGGAAGAGGCCGGAATCGAAGAAATAATGACAATGAAGAATCTGAATTTGGGGATGATGATCAGTCCCAACGTCGCCATCGTCGTCATCATAGAGGCGTCAACCAAGAAGAGAGATTTGGGAAACTTAAGTTTACCATGCCAAAATTTGATGGTAGATCTGATCCTGAAGATTATTTCACATGGGAATTGAAGGTGGAGAAAATCTTCCGCCTACATAATTATTCAGAGGAGAAGAAACTTGCAATGGCATCTCTTGAGTTTGAAGGATATGCTCTGATTTGGTGGGAGCAACTTCTTCGTGATCGTGAAGAAGATGGAGAGGACCCTATTGTTATATGGCAAGAGATGAAGCGAGAAATGAGAATTCGTTTTGTGCCGAAGCATTATCGACGTGATCTTTTTGATAAAATGCAGAATTTGAGGCAAGGAAGTTTCTCTGTTGAGGAGTATTATAAGGAGATGGAGAAGGCCATGATTAGAGCCAATGTGTATGAAGACGAAGATCAAACCATTGCACGTTTCATGGCTGGGTTACACCGCAACATTCAGCGTATTTTTGAGTTTCAGCCATACCAAAGTCTTATTGATTTGGTACATCAAGCCACCAAAGCTGAACGCCAGCTGCAACAAGATGCTAAGAGCAGCAAGCCCTTGCCATATGGTGCACGAACCATGACTGGAGGAAGCAAATCAATCTCAAGGTTTACTGCTGCATCCTCAGCAACAAAAGGTTCAACTGGGGGCCTGCGACCCAATATTCAAGGCAATTCTAGTGGAAAGAACGGTGCTGCTCCAAACCCGAGTTATAAACCAGCAGCATCCACTTCAACATCAGTGGGTTCAACAACCAAGAGTAGTGGTATTCAGTGCTTCAAGTGTGGAGGTCGTGGTCATGTCATAAAGGAATGTCCAAATGATCGTGTGATCCTTGTGAATGATGATGGAGAATATACATCAGCTAGTGAAGAGGAAGCTGAAGCAGAAAATGTAGAAGATAAAATTGAGGAACACACTGGATGTGAATTTGAGCATGGTACTACTCTTGTGGTTACACAAATCTTGAGTGTTCAAATGAAAGAAGCTGAAATTGGACAGCGACACAATCTTTTTCAAACGCGAGCCAAAGTACAAGACAAAGTAGTAAAGGTGATCATTGATGGAGGAAGCTGCCATAATCTTGCAAGTCGTGAGATGGTTGACAAGCTTGGTTTGAAGTTGCAGCGACACCCTCATCCATATCATGTACAATGGTTGAATGAATCAGGAGATATCAAGATTGGTTATAAGGTGAAAGTTCCATTCAAGATTGGAGAGTATGTTGACACAGTGGAGTGCGATGTTGCACCCATGTCTGTGTGTCACATGCTGCTAGGAAGACCCTGGCAATATGACCGATATTCTCAGCATTGTGGAAGAACAAATCAATACACGCTAGATCTGAAAGGGAGAAAGTTTGTACTCAAGCCTATGACCCCTCAACAAATCATGGCTGAACACTTACAAAAGAAAACTGAAATTAGTACAGCAAGTAGAGGAGGAGAAGAGCAAAAGAATTTGAGTGCCATCCACAATCCGGTGAGCGAGTGCTACAAGCCAAATTCCAGAGATAAAAGGAAGGAAGAGGGAGAACATCTATTTATGCTAGCCACAAAATCTGAGCTGAGAGAAGTGAGGAACAACCCATATCAAGTACTCTTTGTACTTGTGAACAAAGATGTTTTGATTTCTGCTAATGATATAACATCTCTTCCTTGTGTTGTGGCTGAAGTTTTGCAGGACTTTGAAGACGTGTTTCCACAAGAAACACCGGCTGGACTACCTCCAATTCGAGGGATTGAGCATCAAATCGATCTTATTCCAGGGGCTGCACTTCCTAACCGTCCACCATATCGAACCAATCCTGAAGAAACTAAGGAAATACAAAGGCAAGTGCAAGAACTTCTTGATAAAGGTTTTGTTCGTGAAAGCTTAAGCCCTTGTGCTGTTCCTGTGATTTTAGTACCTAAGAAAGATGGATCTTGGAGGATGTCTGTTGATTGTAGAGCTATAAATAATATTACCGTTCGCTATCGCCATCCTATTCCACGGCTAGATGATATGCTTGATGAATTAAGTGGTTCCATAATTTTTACTAAAATTGATTTGAGAAGTGGATACCATCAAATAAGAATGAAAACTGGAGATGAATGGAAGACTGCATTAAAAACAAAATTTGGGTTGTATGAATGGTTAGTGATGCCCTTTGGGTTAACTAATGCTCCTAGTACCTTTATGAGATTAATGAACCATGTTTTAAGAACTTTTATTGGAAAATTTATTGTTGTCTACTTCGACGATATTCTAATTTACAACAAGTCTTTTGATGAACATGTGAAACACATTCGACAAGTTTTAGATGAGCTAAGAAAGGAGAAATTATTTGCTAATCTTGAGAAGTGCAGTTTTTGCATAGACCATGTTGTGTTTCTTGGCTTTGTCGTTTCAGCAAAAGGAATAGAGGTGGATGAATCCAAGGTGAAAGCCATCAAGGATTAGCCAGCTCCAACGAATGTAAGTCAAGTAAGAAGTTTTCATGGTCTTGCTGGGTTTTATAGAAGATTTGTGCGAGATTTCAGTACTATCGCTTCCCCTTTAAATGAATTGACAAAGAAAGGTGTTGAATTTAAATGAGGAAACTCACAAGAAGATGCTTTTCAAGAATTGAAGAAACGTTTGACTGAAGCACTTGTACTTATTCTTCCTGATTTCACTAAAACTTTTGAAGTAGAATGTGATGCTAGTGAGATTGGGATAGGAGGAGTTTTAATGCAACAAGGAAAACCTATAGCATATTTTAGTGAAAAATTGGGAGGTGCTTAATTAAATTATTCTGTGTATGACAAAGAATTGTATGCTTTGGTCCGAGCGCTTGAAACATGGCAGCACTACTTATGGCCAAAAGAGTTTGTTATTCATTCCGATCATGAAGCTTTGAAGTATTTGAAAGGGCAAGCCAAACTGAACCGTCGCCATGCCAAATGGGTTAAGTTTTTTGAAACATTTCCATACATTGTGAAATATAAGAAAGGTAAGGACAATGTGGTCGCTGATGCCTTGTCTCGAAGAAATGTGTTGTTGAATCAACTAGAGGTAAAAGTTTTGGGTCTTGAAAATTTGAAAGAAATGTATAATGATCCTAAATTTTCAGAACCATACATTCATTGTAGAGATGGAAAAGGTTGGGAAAAATATCATATACATAATGGATTTTTGTTTAGAGCTAACAAACTTTGTGTACCAAATTCTTCGGTTAGATTGCTTTTATTGCAGGAGTCACATGGAGGAGGTCTAACAGGTCATTTTGGACAAAAGAAGACTTATGACATGCTCAGTGATAATTTCTATTGGCCCAAGATGAGGAGAGACGTCATCAGATTTGTGGAGCGTTGTGTCACCTGTCACAAAGCTAAGTCAAAACTGAACCCTCATGGTTTATATACTCCTTTACCCGCTCCTAAAATTCCTTGGGAAGACATAAGCATGGATTTTTATTTTAGGGCTGCCGAAGACTCAAAAAAAGAGAGATTCTACTTTTGTTGTGGTTGATAGATTTTCAAAAATGGCTCATTTTATTCCATGCAACAAGAGCGATGATGCTTCACATGTTGCTAATTTGTTTTTCAGAGAAATCGTGAGACTACATGGAGTGCCCAAGACCATCGTATCTAACCGTGATGTGAAGTTTGTGAGCTATTTTTGGAAGACATTGTGGGCAAAGCTTGGGACTAAACTTTTGTTCTCCACCACATGCCACCCCCAAACTGATGGCCAAACTGAAGTGGTGAATCGTACATTGTCAATGCTGCTGCGAACAATGGTAAAGAAGAACTTGAAGGATTGGGAGGAATGTTTGCCACATGTGGAGTTTGCTTATAATAGGGCAGTACATTCTACAACTAATTTATGCCCCTTCGAAATTGTATATGGGTTCAAACCTATTGCTCCCATAGATTTGTTGCCCCTTCCATTGCAGGAAAAAACCAATATGGAATCTTCCAAGCGTGCTGCATATATAAAAAAGATACATGAGAAGACCAAGGAAGCAATTGAGCTCAAAGCAGTGCGCAAGGCTGCAAGTATGAACCAGCATAGGAAGAAAGTGTTATTTGAATCGGGGGACTTGGTCTGGATTCACTTGCGCAAGGAGCATTTTCCTGATCAGCGTAAATCCAAATTGATGCCACGAGGGGATGGTCCATTTCGTGTTCTTGCCAAGATCAATGATAATGCATACAAGATAGATCTTTCACCAAGCTATGGCGTGAGCAACACGTTCAATGTTGCTGACCTCTTACCATATACAAGTGAAGACACTTCAGAGTCAAGGACGACTCCTTTTCAAGGGAAGGAGGATGATATGATCATGCCATTAAGCAATACGTTACAACCCCCAAAGTATACTACATCAACTCAAGTACAACCAACATCATCACCAACCCAAGCATTTGATAGACCAATTACACGTAGCCGAGCTAAGAAGCTACATTAAGAGGTGCACGCGCTACTTTATGAATTTCAATTAAACACTAATGAGAACTTTATGCTACATAAGTCGTGTATGTTGATATTACTTAGGTTCACCAAAGAGGAAGGACAAAGCATATCAAGGATGAGTCAACAAGAAGAGCTATGTCCGAGTCAGTCCAGCGCAACAGAACCGTCCAGAAGAAACAGTCATATCTTTTGATTCCCAAAAGCTATGAAGGCCCATAAGTACTTTTTGGAAAGCTCTTGAAGTCTAGTTTCCAATGCTTCTAAAGCCGACTTAATCAAATCTACCAGAAAGGCAGCCGACCTACTTTAGTGCTGACTGGTCAGAAGGTCAACAGTCTGCTTGATGACCAAGTTTTCGTATTAAACTGCATCATTCTACGAAGTTTCTGAAAGGGAATTAGGCTTACACCTAGTTCCTAAATAATTTTGGTGGTTGAATTGCCCAACACAAATATTGGACTAACTAGTTTGCTCTAGTACTTAAGTTATACAGGTGCAAAAGGTTCACACTTAGCCAATAAAAAGACCAAGTGTTGGATTCAACAAAGGAGCAGCAAGGCAACCGAGGGCACCTCTGGCTGAAGGCACCGGACTGTCCGGTGTGCACCGGACATGTCCGGTGTGCCCAGAGGACTTCGACTCCAACTCTTCACCCTCGGGAATTCTCGGAGGCCGGCGCGCTATAATTCACCGGACTGTCCGGTGTGCACCGGACATGTCCGGTGCTCCAAGGAAACGCGGCCTCCGGAACTCGCCAGCCTCGGGTTCGCTCGGCAGCCACTCCGCTAAAATTCACCGGACTGTCCGGTGTGCACCGGACTGTCCGGTGTACCAGCGGAGCAACGGCTCCCTGCGGCGCCAACGGCTCCCTGCAGTGCATTAAATGCGCGCGCAGCGCGCGCAGACGTCAGGATCGCCCATACCGGTGCACCGGACATCAAACAGTACATGTCCGGTGTGCACCGGACACCCAGGAGGGCCCAGAAGTCAGAAGTTCCAACGGTCAGAATCCAACGGCAATGGTGACGTGGCAGGGGCACCGGACTGTCCGGTGTGCACCGGACTGTCCGGTGCGCCATCGAACAGAGGCCTCCAGCCAACGGTCACTTTTGGTGGTTGGGGCTATAAATACCCCAACCACCCCCCATTCATTGCCATCCAAGTTTTCCAACTCTCAACCACTTACAAGAGCTAGGCATTCAATTCTAGACACATACAAAGAGATCAAATCCTCTCCAATTCCACTCAAGCCCTTAGTGACTAGCGAGAGAGATTTGCCGTGTTCTTTTGAGCTCTTGCGCTTGGATCGCTTTCTTTCTTTCTCATTTGTTCTTGAGATCATCACTCAATTGTAACCAAGGCAAGAGGCACCAATTGTGTGGTGGCCCTTGCGGGGAAGTTTTGTTCCCGTTTGATTGAGAAGAAGAGAAAGCTCACTCGATCCGTGGGATCGTTTGAGAGAGGGAAGGGTTGAAAGAGACCCGGCCTTTGTGGCCTCCTCAACGGGGAGTAGGTTTGCGAGAACCGAACCTCGGTAAAACAAATCCTTGTGTCACACTCTTATTTGCTTGCGATTTGTTTTGCGCCCTCTCTCGCGGACTCGTTTCTTTATTACTAACGCTAACCCGACTTGTAGTTGTGATTATTTTTGTAAATTTCAGTTTCGCCCTATTCACCCCCCCTCTAGGCGACTATCAATTGGTATCAAAGCCCGGTGCTTCATTAGAGCCTAACCGCTCGAAGTGATGTCGGGAGATCACACCAAGAGGGAGATGGAGACCGGCGATGACAAGCCCACTACAAGCCAAGGGAGCACTTCATCTTCATCGGAAGAGTCCCGCACCAAGAGAAGGGAGAAGAAGAAGAGCTCCTCCAAGCGGAAGAAGAAAAGATCTTCCTCTTCTCACCACAAGGAGAAGAAGGAAAAATCTTCTCACAAGCCGCATCGGAGTGGAGATAAGCACAAAAGGATGAGGAAAGTGGTCTACTACGAGACCGACACTTCATCGACATCCACCTCCGGCTCCGACGCGGCGTCCGTCACTTCTAAACGCCAAGAGCGTAAGAAGTATAGTAAGATTCCCCTACGCTACCCTCGCATTCCTAAACATACACCTTTACTATCCGTCCCATTAGGCAAACCACCAACTTTTAATGGTGAAGATTATGCTATGTGGAGTAATTTGATGCGATTTCATCTAACCTCTCTCCACAAAAGATTATGGGATATTGTTGAGTATGGTGTACAGGTACCATCCGTAGGGGATGAAGACTATGACACGGACGAAGTGGCCCAAATCGAGCACTTCAACTCCCAAGCCGCAACCATCCTCCTTGCCTCTCTAAGCAAGGAGGAATACAACAAAGTACAAGGGTTGAAGAACGCCAAGGAGATTTGGGACCTACTCAAGACGGCGCACGAGGGTGATGAACTCACCAAGATCACCAAGCGGGAAACGATCGAGGGGGAGCTCGGTCGCTTCCGTCTTCGCCAAGGGGAGGAGCCACAAGACATGTACAACCGGCTCAAGACCTTGGTGAACCAAGTGCGCAACCTCGGGAGCGCAAAATGGGATGACCACGAAGTGGTTAAGGTTATTTTAAGAGCACTTATTTTCCTTAACCCCACACAAGTTCAATTAATTCGTGGCAATCCTAGATATACTCAAATGACCCCCGAAGAAGTCATCGAGAATTTTGTGAGTTTTGAATGCATGATTAAGGGCTCCAAGAAGATCAACGAGCTTGACGAGCCTTCCACATCCGAGGCGCAACCCGTGGCCTTCAAGGCAACGGAGGAGAAGAAGGAGGAGTCTACACCAAGTAGACAACCAATTGACGCCTCCAAGCTCGACAACGAGGAGATGGCCCTAATCATCAAGAGTTTCCGGCAAATCCTCAAGCAACGGAAGGGGAAGGACTACAAATCCCGTTCCAAGAAGGTTTGCTACAAGTGTGGTAAGCCCGGTCACTTTATTGCTAAATGTCCATTGTCAAGTGATAGTGACAGGGGCGACGACAAGAAGGGCAAGAGGAAGGAGAAGAAGAAGTACTACAAGAAGAAGGGCGGCGATGCCCATGTTTGTCGGGAGTGGGACTCCGACGAAAGCTCAAGCGACTCCTCCGACGACGAGGACGCCGCCAACATCGCCGTCACCAAGGGCCTTCTCTTCCCCAACGTCGGCCACAAGTGCCTCATGGCCAAGGACGGCAAAAAGAAGGTAAAATCAAAGTCCTCCACTAAATATGAAACATCTAGTGATGAGGATGATGATAAAAATGAAGAGGATAATTTGCGTATTCTTTTTGCCAACCTTAACATGGAACAAAAGGAAAAATTAAATGAGCTAATTAGTGCCATCCATGAAAAGGATGATCTCTTGGACTCCCAAGAGGACTTCCTAATCAAGGAAAACAAGAAACATGTTAAGGTTAAAAATGCTTATGCTCTAGAAGTTGAAAAATGTAACAAATTATCTAGTGAGCTAAGCACATGCCATGACACTATTGCCAACCTTAGAAGTGAAAATGTTAAATTAAGTGCTAAGGTTGATTCTCATGTTTGCATTGATCCTAGAAATGATAATGTTGATTTGCTTGCTAGGATTGATGAGTTAAATGTTTCCATTGCTAGCCTTAGAAATGAAAATGAGAAATTAATTGCTAAGGCTAAGGATTTTGATGTTTGCAATGCTACTATTTCCGACCTTAGAACTAAAAATGATATGTTGCATGCTAAGGTTGTTGAACTTAAAACTTGCAAACCCTCTACATCAAATGTTGAGCATGTTTCCATTTGTACTAGATGTAGAGATATTAATGTTGATGCTATCCATGATCACCTAGCCTTAATCAAAAACCAAAATGATCACATAGCACAACTTAATGCTAAAATTAGAGAGCATGACTTAGAAAATGAAAAATTTAAATTGGCTAGAAGCATGCTCTATAATGGGAGACGCCCTGGCATTAAGGATGGCATTGGCTTCCAAAGGGGAGACAATGTCAAAATTAATGCCCCTCCAAAGAACTTATCTAACTTTGTTAAGGGCAAGGCTCCCATGCCTCAGGATAACGAGGATTACATTTTGTACCCTGCCGGCTATCCTGAGAGCAAGATTAGGAAAACTCATTCTAGGAAGTCTCACTCTGGCCCTAATCATGCTTTTATGTATAAGGGTGAGACATCTAGATCTAGGCAACCAACCCATGCCAAGTTGCCTAGAAAGAAAATTCCTAATGCATCAAATGATCGTGCCATGTCATTTAAAACTTTTGATGCATCTTATGTTTTAACTAACAAATCCGGCAAGGTAGTTGCCAAGATTGTTGGGGGCAAACACAAGGGCTCCAAGACTTGTGTTTGGGTACCCAAAGTTCTTGTATCTAATGCCAAAGGACCCAAAACCGTTTGGGTACCTAAAACAAAGAACTAAACTTGTTTTGTAGGTTTATGCATCCGGGGGCTCAAGTTGGATACTCGACAGCGGGTGCACAAACCACATGACAGGGGAGAAAAGGATGTTCTCCTCTTATGAGAAAAACCAAGATCCCCAACGAGCTATCACATTCGGGGATGGAAACCAAGGTTTGGTCAAAGGTTTGGGTAAAATTGCTATATCCCCTGACCATTCCATTTCTAATGTTTTTCTTGTAGACTCCTTAGATTACAATTTGCTTTCCGTATCCCAATTATGTCAAATGGGCTACAACTGTCTTTTTACTGATATAGGTGTTACTGTCTTTAGAAGAAGTGATGATTCAATAGCTTTTAAGGGAGTATTAGAGGGTCAGCTATACTTAGTAGATTTTCATAGAGCTGAACTCAACACTTGCTTGATTGCTAAGACTAACTTGGGTTGGCTCTGGCACCGCCGACTAGCCCATGTTGGAATGAAGAATCTTCACAAGCTTCTAAAGGGAGAACACATTTTGGGACTAACCGATGTTCATTTTGAGAAAGACAGGATTTGTAGTGCATGCCAAGCCGGGAAGCAAGTTGGTGTTCATCATCCACACAAAAACATCATGACTACCGACAGGCCACTGGAGCTCCTTCACATGGATTTGTTCGGCCCGATCGCTTACATAAGCATCGGCGGTAGTAAGCATTGCCTTGTAATTGTGGATGACTATTCTCGCTTCACTTGGGTGTTCTTTTTACAGGACAAATCTTATACCCAAGAGACCTTAAAGGGATTCTTGAGACGGGCTCAAAATGAGTTCGGCTTAAGGATCAAGAAAATTAGAAGCGACAATGGAACGGAGTTCAAGAACTCTCAAATCGAAGGCTTCCTTGAGGAGGAGGGCATCAAGCATGAGTTCTCTTCTCCCTACACTCCACAACAAAATGGTGTAGTGGAGAGGAAGAATCGAACTCTTTTGGACATGGCAAGAACCATGCTTGATGAGTACAAGACACCGGATCGGTTTTGGGCCGAGGCAGTCAACACCGCCTGCTACGCCATCAACCGGTTATATCTTCACCGAATCCTCAAGAAGACATCTTATGAACTCCTAACCGGTAAAAAGCCCAATATTTCATATTTTAGAGTTTTTGGTAGCAAATGTTTTATACTTGTTAAAAGAGGTAGAAAATCTAAATTTGCTCCTAAAACTGTAGAAGGCTTTTTACTAGGATATGACTCAAACACAAGGGCATATAGAGTCTTTAACAAGTCCTCAGGACTTGTTGAAGTTTCTTGTGACGTTGTGTTTGATGAGACTAACGGCTCTCAAGGAGAGCAAGTTGATCTTGATGATGTAGGTGAAGAACAGGCTCCATGCATAGCGCTAAGGAACATGTCCATTGGGGATGTGTGTCCTAAGGAATCCGAAGAGCCTTCAAATGCACAAGATCAACCATCCTCCTCCACACAAGTATCTCCACCAACTCAAGTTGAGGATGAGGCTCAAGATGTTGAAAAAGAAGATCAAGAAGATGAGCCACCTCAAAATGACGGCAACGATCAAGGGGGAGATTCAAATGATGAAGACAAGGAGGATGAACAACCAAAGCCGCCACACCCAAGAGTCCACCAAGCAATACAACGAGATCACCCCGTCGACACTATCCTTGGCGATATTCATAAGGGGGTAACTACTCGATCTCGTGTTGCTCATTTTTGTGAACATTACTCGTTTGTTTCCTCTATTGAGCCAACCAGGGTAGAGGAAGCACTACAAGATTCGGATTGGGTGATGGCGATGCAAGAGGAGCTCAACAATTTCACAAGGAACGAGGTATGGCACTTAGTTCCACGTCCTAATCAAAATGTTGTAGGAACCAAGTGGGTCTTCCGCAACAAGCAAGACGAGCATGGTGTGGTGACAAGGAACAAAGCTCGACTCGTGGCCAAGGGGTATTCACAAGTCGAAGGTTTGGATTTTGGTGAAACCTATGCACCCGTAGCTAGGCTTGAGTCAATTCGTATATTATTGGCCTATGCTACTTACCATGGCTTCAAGCTCTACCAAATGGACGTGAAGAGTGCCTTCCTCAATGGACCAATCAAGGAAGAAGTCTACGTTGAGCAACCTCCCGGCTTTGAAGACAGTGAGTATCCTAACCATGTTTATAGGCTCTCTAAGGCGCTTTATGGGCTTAAGCAAGCCCCAAGAGCATGGTATGAATGCCTTAGAGATTTCCTTATTGCAAATGGCTTCAAAGTCGGCAAGGCCGATCCTACTTTATTCACTAAGACTCTTGATAATGATTTGTTTGTATGCCAAATTTATGTTGATGATATCATATTTGGGTCTACTAACAAATCTACATGTGAAGAATTTAGTAGGATCATGACACAAAAATTCGAGATGTCGATGATGGGGGAGTTGAAGTATTTTCTAGGATTCCAAGTCAAGCAACTCCAAGAGGGCACCTTCATCAGCCAAACCAAGTATACTCAAGACATTCTAAGCAAGTTTGGAATGAAGGATGCCAAGCCCATCAAGACACCCATGGGAACAAATGGGCATCTCGACCTCGACACGGGAGGTAAGTCCGTGGATCAAAAGGTATACCGGTCGATGATTGGATCATTGCTTTATTTATGTGCATCTCGACCGGACATTATGCTTTCCGTTTGCATGTGTGCAAGATTCCAAGCCGACCCTAAGGAATCACATCTTACAGCCGTGAAACGAATCTTGAGATATTTGGCTTTTACTCCTAAGTTTGGGCTTTGGTACCCTCGGGGATCCACTTTTGATTTGATTGGTTATTCGGATGCCGATTGGGCGGGGTGTAGGATTAACAGGAAGAGCACATCGGGGACTTGCCAGTTCTTGGGAAGATCCCTGGTGTCTTGGGCTTCAAAGAAGCAAAATTCGGTCGCTCTTTCCACCGCCGAAGCCGAGTATATTGCCGCAGGACATTGTTGCGCGCAATTGCTTTGGATGAGGCAAACCCTGCGGGACTACGGTTACAAATTAACCAAAGTCCCTTTGCTATGTGACAATGAGAGTGCAATCAAAATGGCCGACAATCCCGTCGAGCATAGCCGCACTAAGCACATAGCCATTCGGTATCATTTTCTTCGGGATCACCAACAAAAGGGGGATATCGAGATTTCTTACATTAACACTAAAGATCAATTAGCCGATATCTTTACCAAGCCACTTGATGAACAATCTTTTACCCGACTTAGGCATGAGCTCAATATTCTTGATTCTAGGAATTTCTTTTGCTAGTCTTGCACACATAGCTCATAAATATACCTTTGATCATGTCTCTTTTATATATGCTATGACTAATGTGTTTTCAAGTGTATTTCAAACCAAGTCATAGGTATATTGAAAGGGAATAGAAGTCTTCGGCGAAGACAAAGGCTTCCACTCCGCTCTACTACTCATCCTTCGCCGTCGCTTCGCATCATCTCTCCAACTTTGGTATAACCTTCACTCATTCATTTCATGACCAAAGGGGGAGAAACTACTTCATTGGGCTCTAATGATTCCGTTTTTGGCGATTCATGCCAAAGGGGGAGAAAATATGAGCCCAAAGCAAAAGGACCGCACCACCACCTAATTTTATAAAATTGATGATTTTAAATTGGTAAATTTCAAAATTGGTATCTCTTTGTGTTCTAAAGGGGGAGCAACTAGTATTTTCAAAATTGATGTCTTAAAAACCCTCTTGAACACTAAGAGGAGACCTTATTTGAGGGGGAGTTTTGCTTAGTCAAAGGAAAAGCATTGGAAATAGGGGGAGAAAATTCCATATCTTGAAAATGCTTTGCAAAATCTTTTTCATTTATCTTTGACTATCTTGCAAAAGTACTTTGAAAAGAATTTACAAAAGAATTTGCAAAAACAAAACTCTTGGTGCAAATATGGTCCAATATGTCAAAAACAAAGAAAACAATCCATGCGCATCATATAAGTTTATATTGGCTCAATTCCAAGCAACCTTTGCACTTACATTATGTAAACTAGTTCAATTATGCACTTCTATATTTGCTTTGGTTTGTGTTGGCATCAATCACCAAAAAGGGGGAGATTGAAAGGGAATTAGGCTTACACCTAGTTCCTAAATAATTTTGGTGGTTGAATTGCCCAACACAAATATTGGACTAACTAGTTTGCTCTAGTACTTAAGTTATACAGGTGCAAAAGGTTCACACTTAGCCAATAAAAAGACCAAGTGTTGGATTCAACAAAGGAGCAGCAAGGCAACCGAGGGCACCTCTGGCTGAAGGCACCGGACTGTCCGGTGTGCACCGGACATGTCCGGTGTGCCCAGAGGACTTCGACTCCAACTCTTCACCCTCGGGAATTCTCGGAGGCCGGCGCGCTATAATTCACCGGACTGTCCGGTGTGCACCGGACATGTCCGGTGCTCCAAGGAAACGCGGCCTCCGGAACTCGCCAGCCTCGGTTTCGCTCGGCAGCCACTCCGCTAAAATTCACCGGACTGTCCGGTGTGCACCGGACTGTCCGGTGTACCAGCGGAGCAACGGCTCCCTGCGGCGCCAACGGCTCCCTGCAGTGCATTAAATGCGCGCGCAGACGTCAGGATCGCCCATACCGGTGCACCGGACATCAAACAGTACATGTCCGGTGTGCACCGGACACCCAGGAGGGCCCAGAAGTCAGAAGCTCCAACGGTCAGAATCCAACGGCAATGGTGACGTGGCAGGGGCACCGGACTGTCCGGTGCGCCATCGAACAGAGGCCTCCAGCCAACGGTCACTTTTGGTGGTTGGGGATATAAATACCCCAACCACCCCCCATTCATTGCCATCCAAGTTTTCCAACTCTCAACCACTTACAAGAGCTAGGAATTCAATTCTAGACACATACAAAGAGATCAAATCCTCTCCAATTCCACTCAAGCCCTTAGTGACTAGCGAGAGAGATTTGCCGTGTTCTTTTGAGCTCTTGCGCTTGGATCGCTTTCTTTCTTTCTCATTTGTTCTTGAGATCATCACTCAATTGTAACCAAGGCAAGAGGCACCAATTGTGTGGTGGCCCTTGCGGGGAAGTTTTGTTCCCGTTTGATTGAGAAGAAGAGAAAGCTCACTCGATCCGTGGGATCGTTTGAGAGAGGGAAGGGTTGAAAGAGACCCGGCCTTTGTGGCCTCCTCAACGGGGAGTAGGTTTGCGAGAACCGAACCTCGGTAAAACAAATCCTTGTGTCACACTCTTATTTGCTTGCGATTTGTTTTGCGCCCTCTCTCGCGGACTCGTTTCTTTATTACTAACGTTAACCCGACTTGTAGTTGTGATTATTTTTGTAAATTTCAGTTTCGCCCTATTCACCCCCCCTCTAGGCGACTATCAGTTTCATTAATCATGCTATATATGGTGAGAAAGCTTATCAAGTTAGCTTTCCAATGCAACCAGTCCCACGTCATTTGAAGATTCCTAGAAGAAGTTATTGTCAAAATACTGAAGGCTACGCAGAAGTCAAACAGTCACACAGAAATCAGCTCTGCAGATCTCCCGAAGAGGCTCCTTCACATTAGCACGTGAAAATAGTTTTGTTTCATGTTTATACCTTGCTAAGGCTGGTTGTTACTAGTATAAATACCCCCCTATGTCTATGATGTAAGGCAGCTTATGATAGTCTAAAACAGAACCCCTTTGTTCAGCTGTGTGCTAACAAATATTGAGAGTGATCTCTACCCCTTTGCTCTTGTGAATTCCTTCGCGGGATTGCAGAAGCGGCGGCTTCATCCGCTCCCAATTGGTGCTCCTACTCCCTTCGAGGTCTCCTCGATTGATTGTAGGTTGTGTTGGTTGGTTCTTTGAGAGTGTGGTTGGGCGAATCCTCGATTCAGGCTACCGGTTAAAGACGGTGGTTGGCTTCGAGTTTTATTTGTCAGGTTGCACTAGTTATCGCTGCTTGCAGCAAGTTATCTTGGCTTCTTTGAAGCTAGTTATCTGAAGATTGATCCTACGTCGTGAAGATCGGACATCGTGACACATCATTGATGAATAAAGGTTAAGACATTAAGTCTGTTCGAAGTGTAATATATTAATATAATCGTTATTTACGCTCTTATGCATTGTTCTTTTGATATATTACACTTGTGACGTCAACATATGTGTGGAAATAGATCCTGGCACACATATGCTATGCACCCGGTTCTGCCCCTTAGAAATGGGTGTGACAACAACAAACCAATACAAGTCAAAAGTAAGGGTTCAAACAAAGGGAGCAAAAGACAACCGAAGTGTGCCCTGGTCTGGTGCACCGGACTGTCCGGTGTGCCACCGGACAGTGTCCGGTGCACCATCTGACAGTGTCCGGTGCACCAGGGAATCCAACTCCGAACTTACCACCTTCGGGAATTCTGGGAGCCGCTCCGCTATAATTCACCGGACTGTCCGGTGTAGCACCGGACTGTCCGGTGTGCCAGCGGAGCAACGACTACTTCGCGCCAACGGTCGTCTGCAGATGAATTAAATGCGCTACAGTGCGCGCCTGCGCGTGCAGAAGTCAGAGCAAGCACCAGAAGGCGCACCGGACAGTCTACAGGACCTGTCCGGTGCACCACCGGACTGTCCGGTGGCCCCACAAGTCAGAGCTCCAACGGTCGAACCCTAACGACCGGGTGACGTGGCTGGCGCACCGGACAGTGTCTGGTGGCGCACCGGACTGTCCGGTGCTCCCGTCGACAGCAGCCTCCACCAACGGCTACTTTGGTGGTTGGGGCTATAAATACCCCAACCACCCACCATTCATTGCATCCAAGTTTTCAGACTTCAAACCTCATACAAGAGCTACAACATTCAATACAAGACACAACCAAAGAGATCAAATCCTCTCCCAATTCCGGAATCACTCCAAACAAATTAGTGACTAGAGAGAGAGACATTTGTGTTCATTTGAGCTCTTGCGCTTGGATTGCTTTTCTTCTTCCTTCTTTCTTGTGTTCAACTCACCGGACAGTCTACAGGACCTGTCCGGTGCACCACCGGACTGTCCGGTGGCCCCACAAGTCAGAGCTCCAACGGTCGAACCCTAACGACCGGGTGACGTGGCTGGCGCACCGGACAGTGTCTGGTGGCGCACCGGACTGTCCGGTGCTCCCGTCGACAGCAGCCTCCACCAACGGCTACTTTGGTGGTTGGGGCTATAAATACCCCAACCACCCACCATTCATTGCATCCAAGTTTTCAGACTTCAAACCTCATACAAGAGCTATAGCATTCAATACAAGACACAACCAAAGAGATCAAATCCTCTCCCAATTCCGGAATCACTCCAAACAAATTAGTGACTAGAGAGAGAGACATTTGTGTTCATTTGAGCTCTTGCGCTTGGATTGCTTTTCTTCTTCCTTCTTTCTTGTGTTCAACTCAATTGTAACCAAGACAAGGGACACCAATTGTGTGGTGGTCCTTGTGGGGACTTAGTGTCCCGTTTGATTGAGAAGAGAAGCTCACTCGGTCTAAGTGACCGTTTGAGAGAGGGAAAGGGTTGAAAGAGACCCGGTCTTTGTGACCACCTCAACGGGGAGTAGGTTTGCAAGAACCGATCCTCGGTAAAACAAATCACCGTGTCATCCACCTTATTTGCTCGTGATTTGTTTTCGCCCTCTCTTTCGGACTCACATTTATTTCTAACGCTAACCCGGCTTGTAGTTGTGCTTAAAGTTTGTAATTTTTAGTTTCGCCCTATTCACCCCCCCTCTAGGCGACTTTCAGGGAGCAACATGATTGTTCCATTGGAGCAAAGGTGAATGACAAACAAGGGGAGCAACCTATAGTATATTATCGAAATCGGACGAAGAAGCAGGGGGAGCAACCACAACCTGGATGTGTTGAAGCTCCAGTCCCATATCTCTCTTCAGACTCCTATCCAGACCCAGATGGTAATGTCTCTCCAATCCATATTTCTCCCATTCCTGAACATGAAAACTTACCTCTTGCGCAAAGAAGAGTTCCTAGAGTAAATGCTGGTAAACCTCCTTCTCGTTATTGTTATGAACATGACATTGCTAAGTATGTCTCATACTCTAGTGTCTCTCCTGCATATAGAACTTTCATTGCATCTCTACAAACAATATCTATTCTGAAGGATTGGAGGTGTGCCAAACAGGATCCAAAGTGGAAGGATGCCATGAAGGAAGAGCTACTTGCCCTGCAGAAGAACAAGACATGGGAACTTGTTCACCTTCCAGAAGGAAAGAAGGCGGTGGGGTGCAAGTGGGTCTTCACAATAAAGCAGACTCCTGAAGGAAAGATTGGCAGGTACAAAGCAAGACTGGTGGCGAAGGGATATAATCAGACATATGGGATCGACTATGATGAGACCTTTGCACCTGTGGAAAAAATGGGCACGATGAGGACCTTAATCTCCTGTGCGACCAACTTTGGTTGGCCTCTTCATCAGCTGGATGTGAAGAATGCATTTCTTCAAGGTGATCTGAAGGAAGATGTCTATATGGAAATCCTACCTGGATTTGCAAACAAACAGGCTATTGGAAAAGTGTGTAGACTTAAGAAGTCGCTCTATGGCCTAAAGCAGTCACCACGTGCGTGGTTTGATAGATTCAGGCGAGTTGTGTGTGATATGGGTTATCATCAATGCAATGGAGATCACAGTCTTCTACAAACATCAGGGCTCGTGTATCACTATTCTAGCGGTTTATGTTGATGATATAGTGATCACTGGAGATGATGCGAAGGAGATCAAGAAACTGAAGGAAAGGCTAAGTAGAGCCTTTGAGGTCAAGGACCTTGGACCACTCCGATACTTCCTTGGAATTGAGATAGCTAGATCATCTTAGGGAATTATTCTCTCCCAAAGAAAGTATGTCCTCGACCTTTTGTCAGAGACAGGAATGCTTGGGTGTCGCATATGTGGCTCACCCATTGATAGGAATCACCAAACTTGTGCTGAGTCAGGTGATCCTATAGACCGGGAAAGATATCAGAGGGTAGTTGGTCGTTTGATATATCTTTGCCATACAAGACCGGACATTGCTTATGCAGTAAGTGTGGTGAGTAGGTATATGCATGATCCTAGAACTGTGCATATGAAGATAGTTTATCAAATCCTGAGATACCTGAAGGGAACCCCTGACAAGGGATTGTGGTTTAGACCAAATCAACATATGAATTTGGAAGGGTATTGTGATGCGGACTGGGCGAACAGTAGGGATGATCGGAGATCCACTTCTGGATATTGTGTATTTGTGGGAGGTAATCTGGTTTCATGGAGAAGCAAGAAGCAAGCTGTGGTGTCTCGATCCACTGCAGAGGCTGAACATAGAGCAATGGCTCTAGCAGTTTGTGAAATGATATGGTTGAAGGGTCTCTTGAAGGAGCTTCAAGTGTAGAAGAATGAGACAATGTTGCTCCATTGTGACAATGTGGCAGCAATCAACATAGCAAATAATCCAATTCAGTTTGATCGCATGAAGCATGTGGAGATTGATAAGTTCTTTATCAAAGAGAAGATTGGTAGTGGGGCTTTGAAGTTAAAGTATGTCAAATCTCGTAATCAAGTAGCGGATAGTCTCACAAAAGGTTTAGGTCATAAGGATAATGAGTTGGCATGTAACAAGATGGGAATGTTAAATATATTTAGCCCATTTTGAGGGGGAGTGTTGGTGTATTATGAACAAGTTGAAGGGTCCATTTGTAAAGTGGTGAATATAATGGAAAAGAGTGAGTGTGCTGTGGAAGATTTACACATACCAAAAAGGACCACACTGACTATGATCGGCTCCTTCGTGACGCCAATAACAGAGACTAGTCGGAGATAGTCGTCATCATGGCATGTGAAACTGTACTCTACCAATTTTTCACCTTTTTAGAGGCCGGCCAACTATTTCATCTTATCACCTAAGAATTTTACCTTTCCGAAGTATTCGGGAACAAATAGATTCTACTTTTTTTTTAGTATTTGTTAGAGCCAACCGTATATTGAAGTTTCTTCCTCTTGTTTTCGAGGCAAATGCGCCTTGAATCTTTGTCTAGGCTTGCGGTTTTGAAGGAGGAAACTTGAATCAACATGTCTTTTGATAGCGACGAGAGGAGATATGGCTCGCGACTGCTTGCTCTCTGCCTTTCCAATCTTCATACTCCAGATTATGTACATTGATCCCTTTTCTATCAGCACCCTTTCGGGGTGATTTTGGTTAGTGGCGCCTTGGTGACACATGTAAAGAAAGCTGAGCAGCTTTGTGCTGTGAATAGGGCGGGTCCTAACCTGCGTATGCCATAGCGTATAGTTGGGCTTTGTTAGCTCCTTGAGGATTGATAGACTACGGACAGGATTATCATGTACAAGTACATAGATGGCTGGAAGAATCGTTGATAGCTTAGCTTAGTCTTTGATCTATGTAGGTTGCATGTTGATCCGTTGGACGAGCGAGGAATAACCCCTTACCATAGCATACATATATTAATTTATCTTATGACTGAATCTTGTATCCGATTAACTCCTCGATCGTATTAGGCACAGAGTAACCAACGCCTATGAGCATCTACTGCATCACGCGTCCAAGACGTTGGCACGCTGCATTGCATCTCCTTAGAACAGCCATCTCTTCTGCAATTCCACTTGGAAAAGAAATCCCGCCTTCCACCAACTCGTGTCCCATTCTCGTCATTTACACAACCCTTTTTTTTTAAAGCAAGTTGGCATTCAAGTATTCGACGATTTGCAAGCACAGGGTGCCGGCGGGCTCGTGGCAGTGATAGACAAGGCTTATTACGCTTGTCAGCTGACACACCTCATGATTGCAAGTCAGATTCCTAATGTCAGCACTGATACTCTGACGGATTAACCATCCTTGACATTGTTAATTAAAGGCGCCCTCGCGAGTCAGCCTGTCGCCTTTTCAAATTGTCGGGCTTTGGCGCTAGTCTTCCGTGAAATCATGACCAGGTTTGCGATGCGACACGTTTTCTGTTCTCATTTTCAGGTACAGCGAACTCGTTTCGAGCGTTACGTACCCTGCAGTCGTCCTGCTTGCTCCATTTTGTTCAGTACAAACATCTGGTCCCGGCAAGCAGCACAAAGACGGGACGGCATGCATGGACGTGCAGCGAACGCACATACTGCAAGGGTTAAACTGCAGCAAATTACCGAGGATCGGAAAGCGGCAGCCTTGACGGAGGTTAGGTTCGATCCCATCCCATCGTCGCCTGCAGCAAGTGGGCAGCAGGTGCAGCGAGAACAGCGACGTAAATCCGTTTAAACAGACAGCACACACGCACAGGCACAGCAGCGGTGTGGCCTGGCACTGGCAGCGTCGACAGCGAGCGGCGGGATCGCTTTCCTGCGAAGTTGGGCGTGAACAGGTGGGAAAACACAGGTGCCGATCGAGCGACCTGTGTCTGTCCATCGCCAAAGGGGCACACGTCTCGTCTCTGAGCGTTATGGGCCTAAACCTATACTACGACAGCAACGTGTTAAAGTCTGCTTTTGTAGACAGGTGTATGAAATACTGTTTGAGCAAGGTAGATAAAGTAGAGTTCAAAAATATAAATGTGTTATGCATGCATGCATGCGCGATTTTTGCAGACAAGATGAACACAGAACTCTGAATCCGTGTACCTGCGACGTACCGATACCGATGTGGTGTCTCGGTCTGACAATGGTAGTACATGAGTTCTCACTAAACTGAAACAAGGCCTGCTAGTGGGTTCAAATCCACCTCATATCCAATCCAACTGATAACAGATTAGCTCCCTTCTTCAGTCTATCATCTTATTTTTTTTATAGTTTTAATTAACCCAACTCATTCTACTCAAAAAATAATTTAAAGCTGTGGGTTTTGGTATGATAACCCATGAGCTCGAATAAAATGTATATAGAGGTTTGCATGGAACTTCGGGATTTTAAATCTCACGTGCAAACTATACTACAGTATATTAAAAATCCAAGATCAACACATGGTTCAGCCCATTCAAACAAAATAGAAACAGCATCATTTCGACCCCATCCAGCTCAATTTTCTATTAAACCCCATTCCAATTCCATCTCCTCCAATTCCAATCCAAAGGCGATTTAATTTTCTAAACTAGCCCTAAATCTATTTTTACCTAACGTCCCAACCTATTAACAAGCCTAACTGAAATGGCTATACAGTCCTTTCAGCTTTTGCTAACTGCATAGGAGACTTTCAGTCATCCTGTAATTCATCGACCACAAGTCTCCCCAAAAAAATATATACAGAATAGTTTCAAAAAAACAAATACGCATGCTTTGCTCGCTGCAGATGGGAGATGTGTCTTTTTCACTTCTTTTTACACGGAGCTACGTCCTTTTCCAGTTGTCTCTAGTACGGACCCTTTAGTACACGTAGGTTACGGAAGCACTTATAAAAAGATCTCGTCGTCAGTAATGCGATGGACTCGTGCTCACGACTCAACCAGTGATTTCGACAGTGAAGGCTCAAGTCACAACCACTAAGGAAGCTGGAGTTGAACTAATCATGCAGGAAAGCTCCCCTTTAAAACTTGGCCTATTATTGTCGACGTTGAAGCAGTGCAGATCGGATGAAATTAGCATTGGATTTGCATGGCCATAAAAGCCATGGCGCATATTATATAGCATTAGACAGTTGTTGGACATACAGTAGTTTAATTAGTGAGATCGTTGATCCCTGATGGATGAGTGCGATATGGACTTTCTTTTTTTTTTTGCAATTTAGACTTTACTAACAAAGAGCAGCATCATAACCTGAAGTATTTTTATGAGCAGAGCCTTAATCTTATGGCCATTTGCAACCTAATAATGGCCGGTCCTTAGGTTAATTAACGCCACCGCGTATCTTTGAAACGAGAATTTTGCAAACATGACACCGCCGTCGGAGGGCTTCAAAATGTTTAGCACCGCCGTCGTGGCAATTGTAAGCGTGGCATCCAAATCTCCCGACTTTTGCAATTTTGGCATTGCGGTCGGTTAATGGTCATTAGGAACTCTCTCGTTCCCGTGCTGCCCTCGCTCCGTTCCGCTCCGTTAGGAATTTGCTGGCCTTGGACGTCGTCTTCCTCTCCCGTGAGTCTCCCGTATTCCATTCTTCTCTCCTCTTGCTCGCCCTGGACGTCGTCTTCCTCGAGCTGAGCTCGTCTGTTCGTCCCGGCGCGCTCTGGGTGCAGGTCGTCGTCTACCCCGTGCGCTCCGTTAGGCACTTGCCGTCCCGTGAGTGTCCCGTATTCCATTCTCCTCTCCTCTCCTCCTCCTCTTGCTCGCGATAGCCTGGCCATCGTCTTCCTCTAGCTGGGCTGTTCGTCCCGGCGCGCACGGGGTGCATTGGGGCCCTGTCCTTATCCGGATCTCGCCCTTCCCTGCCTCTGCTGTCCCTGCGCCCGTGGTCCATTGCCGACCTCCGACGCTGGTGAGCTCTCCTTCTTCTGTAACCCTAGGGTTCGCAGATTTGGCAGCCAGCATGGAATCTGCCGTGGCGATTTGTGCCCAGAAGTTGTCCTTGGCGGTTGTTGCAGCCCGTGACACACTGAATGCTGCTCATGCCGCGAGTATTGTTGCTGGTGATTATTACGCCACATTTTCCATAGGTAACGATGTGGTTTCAACTCTTGATGTTCTTGAATCCGCTGTTGCGGCGGAAAAAAGTGCTACACATTCTTACAAACAGGCCAGTGCAGCTGTCGATTGTGCTAAGGAGACAGTGGCCAAGTATTCTGAGGTTTGTATTCTGAAACTTATACTGAGCCAGGCAATTATTGAGATTGTTTAGCCCTGTGATTGAATTGTGATCTGAGGAAATGTGAAGTGAGTTAATCCTTGTTGCTTAGCCCTGTGATGATTTCTTTGAAAATACTGAACTATGTAGTACACTTCTTTTGATGCGATGAAATTTGTGAGGGCTATGGCTGTTATCAGCCTGTTAGACCTGAGGCTTGTGGTAATTTGAGATTATGAGGTGGCTTAGCCCTGTGATGAATTCTTTGAAAATACTGAACATGTATACTACACTTCTTCTTTTTATGCGACGAAAATTGTGAGGGCTATGGCTGTTTCATTGAAAAATTGGACCTGAGGCTTGTGGTAATTTGAGATTATCAGGTTTCTTAGCCCTGTGATGTTTTCTTTGAAAAAAGTGAACTGTATACTACACTTGTTCTTTTTATGCTAAAAATTACTGAGGGCTTTTGCTGATTCAGCCTGTTTGATGATGTTCCATTGATGAGGGCTTTGGCTGTTTCAGCCTGTTTGAACTGTATACCATTGATTACTGAGGGCTTTGTCTGTTTTGAGTCTGTTTGATGGTATGGTTTGGTGACCCTGAACCCTGAACCCTCTGATCACTTTGGCAGTATCACTGGTATGGATTTTTTTGGCCTGTTTGCTGGTAATCTGCTTTGGCTGTTTCAGTTTGTTTCATGATGTGCCATGTTTGCAAAATTCTCCAGTTCAGTTATTCATATGGCTGTTTTCAGTCTGTTTGATGGTATGGTTTGGTGACCCTGAACCCTGAACCCTCTGATCACTTTGGCAGTATCACTGGTATGGATTTTTTTGGCCTGTTTGCTGGTAATCTTTTGGCCTGTTTTCAATTGCCCTATGATGTTTTTTTGAATCTTTAGAACTGCCTAGTACATATGATGATTTTTTAAAAAACTGAGGGCATATTCTGATCTTACTTCATATTCCACTATATGCTCATATGGCTTACCATATTCTGATGTAACCTTTTTTTAGGTGAACCAAAAACTAGCGCAAGCACTCAAATATGCCATGTCCCAAATGAGTGATACGGCTAAGAAACTACAAGGTACTGCCTCTTTGTGCTACACAGACGAAGATGTTGTAGACGGTTTCAAGCTTACTCAAGTAGCTCGTTCAATGGACGAGTTAGCTGAAATGCTTGAAGTAACTGCAATTGACTGCCAAGTCTCCATGATGGATCCAACAACTATGTTAGAAGCTGGCTATGCTAGTGAAGACAGTGCGGTGTGGGAGGACGTATTCCGTGACCGAGAAATAATGAATCAGCCAGTAGAAGCGGAGACACTTGCTGAGCACTGTGCTAAGTGGGGGCTTAATTACAATGAGATCTGGGATAGATCAGTGTAACCTTGGCTTGTGTAGTTCTTTTGTAAGGAGTTCAGTTAGATGAACTAGATCAGTGTAACAATGGCTATGTTATTGTAATGTGTGAGTTCCAAATTGTAAGACATCATGAACTAGTTGTTGCTTCTGATCTTCTATGAAATGCTATGAAGTACCTGTATGACTACATGAACTATTTGTCTTGTGTATTTGTGTTCTTTTGTGTCACTCAAAGCAGTCTGTTATGACTACATGAACTATCTGATCTTCTATGAAAACAGCAACAACCAAGCATTCTGGTATCTGGTATCAAGCATTCTGGTGATTTCAAGGTCAGAATGCTTGGCTTAACAGCTGCGTGCCCAGAATGTAACAGTCTGCTTGGCTTACAGCTGCGTGCCAGAATGCTTGGCTTAACAGCTGGTTGTTGCTTGATATCTGGTATAAGTGGTATGGCTTAACAGCTGGTTGTTGCGTGCCAGAATGCTATGGTATCTGGTATCTGGTATCAAGCATTCTGGTTATTTAGTCACTGTATGCCCAGAAATAACAGTCTGCTTAGCTTACAGTCTGCTTGCAAAATGTAACACAGCAATAACAGTCTGCTTGCAAAATGTAACACAGCAATAACAGTCTGCGCACAGCAATAACAGTCTGCTTGGCTAACTAAGACAATCCATAGTACTCAAACATAGTATGGGCTAACTAAGACAATCCATAGTACTCAAACATAGTACCAGAAATGTACTCAAACATAACAGTCTGCTTGGCTAACTATGTCACAGAAATAGCACAGACCATAGTACTCAAACATTCTTCTTCCTAGGTGTGATCTTTTTAACTAAGACACGAACTACACGTTCTTCTGGTGGCGACGAAGGTCTTTCTGTGACATTTCTGGTATCTGGTGGCGACGAAGGAATTCCAACTAGATCTTCATTAGCTGGTATAATTGCAAGGACAGCTTCAGTATCTTGGACACCTGCCTGTGATGACTCAGCTACATCTTTGGGAAACCACCCTTTTGTCGAATTTTTCCTAGGCTTTCGCTTCCTGTACAGAAAGTAGTTAGTACTTCAAGATACACAATTTGGTCACAGACATTAGTTAATATCAGAAAATAAACAGATTGGACACTTTTCTTTGTAACCTTTTCTTTGTGCCATTTAATGGACATTTGTAGCTAGCTTTCCTGTGTCCTAGTTCACCACAGTTTGGACACTTGATCTTCCCCCGAATGCTTGTCTTACCATTGTCAGTGTTAACTTTCTTTTTTCCACTACCTCCCTCAAGGCATCCTTTGATCCTATTTTTCCTCTGTCGACCCACAGCTCGTTTTCCAATTGGAGCACCAACTTCTTTTGCGAAAGGCACTTCTGGCCAAAAGGATTTGTCACCGATAGGTGGAACCACCCTAGAGTATGCTGTGGTGAAATGAGATACAGAGTAGTAGTCATCGACAAAATCCTCCATTCTGACATCCCTAAATTCTTGAGCTGTTATCAAGCACAAAGCATGGTTACATGGTTTGCCCGTGTGCTGCCACTCTTTGCAAGAGCATTCCCGCAAATGAGCATTGACAATGTGCTTCGAATGCACATCATTGTTATCCCTAACCTCAGCAATGTAGTTGTCAGCTTTACGAACTGATAAATGACTTAAACCTCTAGTTCTGTCGTGTAGGATATGCAGGACCGAAGGTAAAATCCTCCCTTGCAACCTTTGTGCAATCCTCCTCCGCCTGTGAAACATCACCATAATTTCCTCCCTTATCCTTTCAGCCAAATCACATACAGGCAGATCCTTCCAATCCTTAATCCAATTGTTGAAAACCTCAGCAATGTTGTTAGTCACGTAGTCGCACTTGATGTCCGTATTGAAACCACTTCTGTACCAAAGGTAGTCATGATGCTCATGTAGCCAACTACTGACCCTAGGAATTTGTTGGATGCTACTAAAATAGTGGTCGAAGACTTCTCTCCTATAAGCTCTAGCTGCTGGATACATGTACTCAGACCCACCAAACAACTTTATGTAGTTTTGTATGAGATGCCTAAAACACTCCCTTTTCTCAGCATGCGGAAAGACATTGTTCATAGCATTTTTCAGGCCCTTGCAAGCATCTGAACACAATGCTAACAAAGGCAGATCCCCCACAACCTTGTGCAACTGAAGAAAGAACCATGTCCAGTTTTCAGTATTTTCTGCCTCAAAAAATCCATATGCTACTGGATACATCCAATTGTGCCCATCAACACCTATTGCACAACAAAGGTGACCATTCCACCTTCCATTAAGAGCTGTGGAGTCAACACTAAGGTATGGTCGGCACCCACCCTTGTAACCAGAAATGCATGGACCGAGCGCACAAAAAAATCTACTGAAGAAAGGACGCCCCTCATCCATTTTGACATCTAGCTCAATGATACTGTCCGGTGACTTTTGCATAACTGCTTCTCTCCAACGCCATAGTAGCTGAAAGCTCTCTTCCCAACTTCCAAATAATTCTTTCAAAGCTTTCTCTTTCCCATGCCAAACTGTGTCATACGCAATAGTACAACCAAAAGTGTCCTGCAATGTAGTTTGCAGCTCCTTGGCACCCATATGAGGTTTCTTCATTAGCAAAGGAAGGGCACGTGCCGCAACCCAAGCACCTGTAGGTGTCGTCGTCTTACGTCGACCACTCGAAGTACAAGTATGTTTGTCATTCAAGACAATTACCTGCAAAATTGGTTCAAGTGTCAATAGCTATATTCTTTGAGCACGAAAGGTACATATTAAGTGAAAAAGCTATATTCTCAGCTTACTTGAATTGTTGGAGCGCCTTTTATCTCAGGTCTGGCATGAATGCTCCAAGGGCAATCAGGCCCTTTACAATACCCTCTAAATCTAGTTTTATTGGTAGCCTCAATTCCAAGCTCAAATTCTTTATTTATCGCGTATTGTCTAATTGCCAGTCTGAAGTGGTGCATTGTTGCATACAAGCTGCCAGGCTGCATTACTGGATTGTTCATATCATATATGGTCCTCGTCTCATCAAGCACTGCATCAGAACACTGAATGCCTGCTCCCATATCTTCTTCACATGGATTGCTATTTCCAAAACGGGAAGCACTTGAATCTTCTTCCCTTCTATCATCTTGAGTATCCAATCCAAGCTGATAATATAGACCTTTTTCACTAGTAACATGATTTCTTCCTTCTTCGTTGTTGGTTTCTTCCACCAATATTGAATCCCAATCAATATCATGAATTCCATGCCCACTCCCCTATTAACCAATAACAGTTGAAATACATTACATAACAACTAAATTGTTTCGTGTAAATTCAAACTACTAACCACTGTAGGCTGTGTGCCAATACAAGTCAGTGCCCACTGGTGTTCTTCGACAGTGCTTGCAATCGTTTCGTCCATTGGGGGTACTGCCTCATTGTTGGAAGTATTATTCATACTTAATACACTGCACATACAATATATGCTCAATGGGACAGGAACATCGAAATGGAAGTGCCAGTTCCAAATTACATCCAAAATGTACTACGCTAATTAGTCGGCCGACGCTAACTGCAAAGGATCGACGCAAAGGAAATAATTACCAGAGACGGCGGCGTTGGGGGACTGGATCCGCGCAATGGAGTGGCTCTACGTGCAATGGACCACGAGCGCAGGAACAGCAGAGGCAGGGAAGCGCGAGATCCGGTACGCGCGGGAAAGGACCACGGCCAAGAATGCGCTCGAGGAAGACGACGGCCTGCACCCAGTGTGCGCGGGGACGACCGGCCCAGCTCGAGGTAGACGACGACCTGCACCCAGAGCGCGCCGGGACGAACAGACGAGCTCAGCTCGAGGAAGACGACGTCCAGGGCGAGCAAGAGGAGAGAAGAATGGAATACGGGAGACTCACGGGAGAGGAAGACGACGTCCAAGGCCAGCAAATTCCTAACGGAGCGGAACGGAGCGAGGGCAGCACGGGAACGTGAGAGTCCCTAATGACCATTAACCGACCGCAATGCCAAAATTGCAAAAGTCGGGAGATTTGGATGTCACGCTTACAATTGCCACGACGGCGGTGCTAAACATTTGAAGCCCTCCGACGGCGGTGTCATGTTTGCAAAATTCTCCTTTGAAACCGTAAATGCCTAATTAAACGATGTCCAAATTAAGCTCATATGCTGTAAATAAAAGAGTTCGATATCTTGAGCGGGCAGAATTAAACAACAGTTGATCTGTTCCTGCACTTGATCAACCTGCTGATTGCATCAACAGATCGACCGTGGTCAGGGCAGATGGTTTACCGAAATAATATCCTATGGCACAGTTAGAAACCCATGTCCGCAAGGAAACATCTTTCAGTTGGACTTAGACGAGCAGACTCCCAATCGCCGACGATCGGCAACGTCAGAGAGTACCTGTGCGTGGACAAGGTGCACATCATTTTCTATAATTGTTTACATCTTAACAGTTTCATGCATATATGCATGGGGCAGTAGCTCCAACCTTCAACAAGGAAAGGAATGCAGCCTCTACTACTGAGAGGACCAGGAAAAAGTTGTCAAATGGCGGGAGAAGCTTTATCCTATTGCTTAACTTGTTGCCAATGGCAAGTGATGCAATTGCACAGTGAACGAAGCAGACAAGTCGCACAAGACATTAGTTGAGGAAAACTGGGGACCAAGAATCCTCCATGTCCTTGTGTTTGTCTCGGCTCGCTGTTCCATCTGGGTCTGTTTTGTGCCTGACATTGTGCTTCTCTCTCTGTATATATATATCGTAGTTTATGATTATATAGATATCGAGAATATTTATTTGAGGAGAAAACTGAACCCTAGTTTCTGCACTTGCTATGTATGTCATCCTACAGCCAGTTATTTGCACTGCTGTAACTGTAATCCATAGAGACAAAACACAAGCCTAAGCGAACATGCCAGGTTCTGCCGACCCAGTTGATCCGCCCCAGCTTACCATCATTAGGGATGGCAATAGGGAATTTTCCGTCGGGAAATAGCTCTCCGTCCTCGCCCTACGATGAATTTTTTCCCCGCAGGAATTCCCATGAACGCTTGCGGGAACATTTCTTCCACATCCTCGTTCCCCGCGGGATAAATCCCTAAGGGCTTGTTCGTTTTGGAGTGGATTGAGGGGGATTGGAGGGGATTAAATCCCCTCCTATACAAATTTGTATAGGAGGGGATTTAATCCCCTCCAATCCCCCTCAATCCACTCCAAAACGAACAAGCCCTAACAGGGATCCCTGTCCCGCTTAAGTTATAATTAGAACATACGTCCTTTATTACTAATGCAAAACATTGTCACTTATACACATTGTCAGATGTAAGAAATCATTATGTGTACATCACAATGAACACATTTATACAATGATTGATCTTTTGACAAGGTAAATATTTATTTTTATCATTAACTAGTACACAAAACTATCGTCACGTACAAGTTTAACAAGTCCACGCGGGGAACGGAGATGGGGAATGCTTTCTCGTTCCCGTCCCCGTTTACCCGTCGGGGAAGATCTTTCTCCATTTACATTCCCATGGTGGAAGAAACTTCAGCATACCCATCCTCTAATGGAGGAAATCTCCCGCGGAAAATTAGGGATCGGGTCCACATTGCCATCTCTAATCACCATCATCTAAAAGAATTACCCTATTAAACATATGATAGTTCTAAACTGAATCTATTTAGAAAAATATCTTCTATTTTACAGTAGCCTATACAAATTCTAGATGGTTAAAGGAGTGAGAATAGTCCATAAAATATTTTTAAAAACTAATTTATACAGATACTTTTCATCTATGCAAGCTCATACATAATTCTAGTAGCTTTTTTCATACTAGAGTACAACACTAAACAATGTACTGCTACTAGAACAAGCATTAATTCTAGTTGTTTTGGTTTCTATACTAGAGTACAACACTAAGCAAGCTGCTACTACTACTACTAAAACAAACAACACTAGAGGCCCACCAACTAAAGCAATTAAAATTGTTGACAAATACTATGTACAATTAAGCTTAGCATATATTTGAACCATCAAAAGTCATAAAATTTTATAAAAATAATTATAGATACACTTTATTGTTTATTCTTCTTTTTATACCGCGACTACTCTCCATCTTAGACCCGAATGTATGGCTCATTGGCTCTCCTCATACTCTCCCTAGCTCTCTTCCTCTACTTCACCGGCGCATAAATCATGAACCGAACTGAGACGAATTCAGAGAGAGAATCGGCTAATTCTTAAGCTTAGGAAGAACTATCACTGCACTCTTCCAGATGAAGGCCGGTTTTTTCATGCAGAACTTGACCCGTTGACCGCGGGCCTTCAGCAAATTGTATATGCCGCTGGAGTGCAGTTTTCTGTATCTTCACATGTGTCTATCGGGTATATACTCCTTGCAACAAATGTGTTCCATATATTTGTATGTGTTTGTTGTGTGCAAGCTTGCCAAAAAATTGAAGCACTTAGCATTAATTGCTAGTAAATCCTTCCAGATACAACTGAATTGAATAAATATACTAGCTAGCTAGTCACCAAATTAAATTTAGCGCACAAATTCTCCTTTTGAACTAGACGTCTAGACATCAGAAATCAATGGAGAATAAAAAGTTGTGCGGATCGGATAGGGCTTCTCTGGCTCTCTGCAGCTGAGACAGTAGCGAGTGGTCGTCTGTAGAGGAACTGGTTGCTGGGTATACAGATTGAGAGTATAAGCAGAAATACCCGGGAGACACACAGCGAGGACCAGAGGTCCAGAGCTTTAAAAAGGAAGGTTGGTACATTCGTCGAACCATCAGCGATGGCATGCTAGCGCCCTTTTGGTGCACACACGCACTCGCTGCTGTGGGTTTAACCTCAAAGCGAGCATGGTCCGAGGCATTTGGCCGCTTCTGACGATGACGAGACTGCTGGCTTCAGGAGTGTCGAGGTGGGCAAAGATCGTCATCAGCAAAAGGATGTTCCGGATGGAAGCTAATAGATCGTTCCAAGTTCTTGGTCGCTGCCTGCACCAACTCCCCCCCGCGCATATGTCAAACAGGGTGTCATCACTTGCTTGTTCCAGTTTACATGGTGAAAGAAGTTAAAACAACTTCGCTTTTATTTCTACTGACTTGACACGGACGTGCGTCGTCGTTGGCTCGTTGCGAGCCTCCGTGCGTGTCTGTACGTACTGTTCATCAGCTACCCATCCATCCATGTGGCTTGTATACGGATAGCTAGATAGAGTAGTGATCGATGAGGCTACTGATGTTCTGGAACTCTGGACTTCTCATGTCTGAAATTTGACAATGCCACGGCTGTTACAAAATTAGCAGATTAAGATTAATTTACTCAAAAATTAATTTAATAATACAACATAAAACGTAAAACCTAAATCTACTAGTAGATAATATAAATAACGCTAATACAATACAGATCTGGATATCTCATAAAAAGTACCCCCGTCTCAGGATATAATGCATAACTATCTCTAGTTCAAAAACCAAGAAATACATTTAATTCTCTCTATCAGTACTAGTACTACTGCATCGAAGAGAGAGACTTATATCATGGGATAAAAATAAAAATAGTTATGCCTTATAAGCTGGGATGGAGAAAGTAACGTACAAAAGGTAAACGAACATCAGATCTATCCAAAAGATCCGCATCGCGATGAATAGAAAATGCACATCTAGTAATAGTGCTTTCAACGAGTGACGACGAGGAACACGAGCGGACGTGCGAGACATACTTCCCAGAAACCTGATTCGTCGACACACATACAGGTCGTTAGATCATCGGGTCGATAAGAAAACACTCTCTCCTTTGATCTGCTGCACGACAGACGTAGGGACGGCAGGGCAGAGAAGCGGCGCCCCAGATATTTAAAAAGAAGAGGATGAGTCAGTTGCTTTTCCCGTGCACCCTCTAACTGAAGGACGCCCCCTTTATAGAGGGTCGCTGCAATTTGATGGGTTCGATCTGCTAAATTTAATGAACCACCCCTAGAACGTCTCTACGTGCAACCGCTCGGAGATCTCGCACGCGCACGCATTACTCCTGATTGATGTGACAGTCTTAGGTGTGGTATTTGATAACCAAATAAACAGAAGACAAAAAATAAACTGTTGTTTAAAACGGGTCATGACACGACCAAGCTCGTCACAAGTTAATTTCGTGAAAAAACACGAAACACAAGCGAGCACGTGTGGTCAGTTCATAGTAGCCTCTATAGTCATTTGTGTGTTACAGGTGAAGAGAAGTGTACATCCTCACTCATAAATTGGTTATCTTCTATCTGGATAAATAATAATATGGGACACTGGGCTATTTATACCAAATTCCAACAATGACTGAATCTTGAACTCAAACTCTGAAACTTCATTTTTGATTTTTTGGCAATGCAATGATCTGATCCGTTGGACGGATAATTTCTCAGTCTCTATTCATGTAATTCACCGTCTCTCGCAATCAGGCCCTAACTGCTCCGACCTTAGATCCTAGCTGCCTGCCATACAGCAAGGCCCTACGACATCGACAGATGAATGGACACTACGAGAACTGTCTGCTAAACTTTTCCTTCTTTCTTAAGCACAACATGGTTGAATTCATCTATTACCAGTCAATCCAGCGTCAGCGAATATCTCAGCAGATCACGGATTAAAAAGATGTGGCCTATGGAAGCACGGGTTGGTGAGAATTTGAGGCCGTCTTTTATGTGTTGTACCTTTGGATGACTCATGCCGGGACCTAAGAATCTTTAGCTGCTATCTGAACCTAGAGGCACACATCTATGCATGGCTGCTATCATTTTAATTTGTTAGCCCTGATGACCACTTCTTTTTTTAACTCCGCTACATCAATGCTAACGGTAGTTTTTTTTCTACGTGCAGAAAGAAAATTATTCAGAGTAGGTGCTTGTCTTCTCCTGCACATCCTTCATGCATGGCATGCCGCTCTAGTAATAAGAAGATTATTTTAGTATGTAGCCTTTTAACTAATGGTAGATACGGCCAGATACATTTCATTTTTGTATTTGACCAAGTTGTCTACATGAGAATACAAGTGACCCTACCTATACCATTAGTTACTACTCCTATAGGTGTATATATATTAAAATTTAGGATGTATATACGACGTCGACCCGACGAAGTATATGTATGTGATCATACTAAACCATCCGGGACGATATATGTCAAGTATAAAAGTCTATATACATAGAGCACATGGTTATACTTATTTTATATACTGCTATGATAATATATTATATTAATGTATTAAAAATATAGTCTTCTTTAAACAAATTGTGTATTAGGGATAAGAGTATCCTAAAGCAAATATATAGACACACTACTCAAATTAATAAATAAATATGCACATATATACAAAATAGTAGTTTATTAAAGATGAGACTAATAAGTTGCACGCCTTGTGTATAGTATATAATAATATAAGTTTTGATGCATAAATAAAACGGCTGATCTGAGCTGCGAGACTGCAACACAGGTCTGGTCAGACTTATTAAGATGAATGGCTAATGACGGCGTAGTCTGTCTAATAAAACATGCATGATATATTTCCGAAAAGCATCAAGTAGAAAACACATGTATGGATATACTCATAACGGTTATTCAGATGTATATAGACAAAGAACTGTATATGGACGCGTGCATGCATATTCGTTGGTATACTGAACTTGACAATTGACATGGGAAACGTCGTCAATAAGTATATATATATATATGCAGCCACGAATAAACAGATCAGCAATCACCTCATGACAGAGCTCAAAACTAAAATTAGTCACTAGACAAGTGGATGATGTATGCATGTCATTTTGATAAGCAGAGCTTGAAAAATGTGGCAGAGCATACAGGACCAAGTTAAATAATTAACCTACTAGCTCGACTAGGATTTCGCTGTATTTTGTATTCATAATTCAAATTAGCATGCAGGAGATACGTAGAACAATCATCACAGCCAAGCGCCATTAGTTGTCATATACGTTCCTCTAACCAGTAGTACCAAAAAAAGACGAAATTTGCCGAAACCTGCAGAAAACGTGATACTTTCTCGTTTCTCCGCCGTGTTTGGTTCTTAATTTGGGAAAATTTCTGCCATTACAAACCTGACTGACCGAACAGTAATTTTAAAACTTTGAGCGAGATCCGACGACGACGACGCTTATATATATAGCTTTTACTAGGATCCATTGATATGATATATATGTGTGTTGAAGAACGACGCTCTGTCACCATCCAACTCAAGGGACAACCCTGAAAGCGACGTGGAAACGCGCGCTAATCAACCCACTCCGCGCGTTTTGTAATTTAACGATGGGGCCACGGGGACCGGAGCAGGCAGGAGGAACAAGTCAAGAAGGCGACGACGACCACGGAGACAACGACGAGGCGGGTCGGGCTCCCATGCGCTAACGTCCCCTCACGTACGTTGCGTGCATGGGGAGGCATGCATGTCGTCCGGACGGACCCCACGCCCCCACGTACGTCGCCAGGCCAAAAGCACGTGGAAATGGAGGGGCTTCTTCATCCGCGGCAATCAAAAAAGCTGCCGAAAGAAGAAGAAGAAGAGCTAGTTCATCTCCATGCATGGCGTTGGAGCTTCGTCGAAGCAAGGCTGCTGTGGACTGTGGCCCGCGCGCGCGGAGCAGGGAGGGGTATACTAGGACTAGCTAGCTAGAACGTATGGTATAGTGCAGCAGTAGATAACAGTCACTTCTTTCTTTCTTTCGGATATAAAGGCTACTATATATGTATGCCTTTAGGCTAGCTTTAGGTGCTGTCCTCAAATCCCAGTTGCAGAGTTATTAGTATTTTCGCTTGATGTCCGTGCATTTGTTTGGAGCGAATCTATCGACGACATGCAAGCTCTGGTCCTCACGCCGTTTGGATAGCTCGGTTGCAGTTCAGCGACCTCATTTGTCAATCATGCATGCATGCTAGCTGCCTGTTAGATGGATATATGTGGCGTTAGATTGGTTCCTACATTTCCTTCTTGTTATTTTTTTAATACTAGCTTGATATATAATACTCCCTCCGGCCACTACAAATTACTACTTCTATTTCTTTTTATTTGACGCTCAACGGTATAACTTTACACTAACAAACGTCAAATAAAAAAATTTGGAGGGAGTACTATATTATACTAGGTGATATATTTACTCCCTCGAGATGCTGCGAGATATTAGATTCATTTGGGACCAAGTATCAGTTGCACAAACAGGCACAAAAAAAAATCAACAGGCGACCACACAAGGATCATTATCCCTGAACCAAAAAAGCCTGATGTCGGGTTTGACTTTTGTTCACCCATGCAAACTTAATTGTGTGCTCCCACTCATATCGTCTGCACTGCACTGCACCCATCAATTCTTTCCTCTGAACATGGTTCCAATCTTCTAGAACGATGTTCAGATGCTCCGATCTGGTCCAGTCCCGACTAATGATAATTGAACTGCTAGCTAACCACGAAATGCCGCGATCAGAGAATAGTACTCCACCTAATCGAGGCATTTACTTTTGGGGGTTCAGGAACAAGACACTGAGGTCAAATTTCTGCACACGCAATTCCAGCTGTGACAGACTCTTTCAATTCATCTTGGTATGTACTTCCAAAATGTTTTTCTTGGGTTATTATCTGCTGGGCGAGATACATTGTATGCAAGCATGCATGCATAGGTGGCTTAATCACTTGCAGGTCACATTATACTATATTACACGAGACTACTTGTACGGTGTCATCCAGGAATATACATGTTGGCATGGCAGATGATACTGTACTTTAGGTGTGCTACCAAGTACCAAGCTGATCCAAAACAACAACAACATGCAATGACTAGTGTTCAAAACGAGAACCATCTAATACTCTCATTTTATATGCGCAAAGAGTTGTTTGAATAGACGCATTTTTATGTGGAATATATAGTAATAGAGCGCTTCCTGAACCTGTGTGCTCATTTTGTTTGGACTTTGGAGATGGAGCAACAGCCTACAGCCCCACCAGCAAAACGTCTGTCAGCAGACTCAGATATATCTCTAATTAAGACATGCTGAGCTGAACTATTTAATAGCAATACTATGAGTAAACACATCACACACAATGATGAAAACAACATATATACTACTAATATAATGCTAAAAGAAAATAGAGGTGACCATAGCTCAACGTGGCTTTGAGTTGCTTGGCCAAGTAGCACTGTGCCTAGCAGCCTAGCAAAGCACATCCTAGACAAGTCAACAATAAAGGACCAGGGGACCCCTATATACTTTAGCGTGGGGGGCAGTGGACACTACTAAGACCCCTGCCCCCTTTTATGACAGACGTGAACGCCGGCACACTGAAATGATCAAGGGGCATATTAGTCATTTACACTCGTATAAACTATGTATAACCTGGGTTCAGGAAACAGGGATTTCCAAGTCTTTATATAGCGGAAGCTGTGTTCTGGTGACCAGCCACCCAAGGGACAGGAAGCTCCAAGGGCCAAGGGAGGCTGCAGGCAGGTTGTCTCCCTCCTTCCCACCTGCACCACCCCTACCCCTGCCCCCCCATCTCATCCATCAATGGGAAGGTCACCTTGCTGCGATGAGAATGGTCTCAAGAAGGGCCCCTGGACCCCTGAAGAAGACCAGAAGCTCATGGAGTACATCCAGAAGAACGGCCATGGGAGCTGGAGGGCGCTGCCTAGGCTTGCCGGTACGTGACTGCCGGGAACAAACCTCTCCATTTCTCTCGGTCTCGGTGTGATGATGTAAAAGAGGTCGATCGCTTCCATGCGAAAATGTAGCTCATCGATCTAGTTGTTATTGCAGGGCTCAACAGGTGTGGCAAGAGCTGCAGGCTGAGATGGACCAACTACTTGAGGCCAGACATCAAGAGAGGGAAGTTCACCCAGGAGGAAGAACAGACCATCCTCCAGCTTCACTCCGTCCTTGGCAACAAGTACTGCTGCACTACACCCCTCTTACAGATGCCTGCCTGCCACCCACCATCCACTAGCTAGCTTCTTAGTAAAATCTCATGCATGCATGCCTGGCATCAAGCCATCAACTAACTAGCTAGTCTGTTTCACTCTAACTTCAAGAACTCGTATTTTTGACTTGTACGTAGTGCATGCTATGCTAATCCAGTGTCAACTGTTGTTATGATCAAACCAGATGGTCAGCTATCGCAAAGCACCTCCCTGGGCGGACTGATAATGAAATCAAGAATTTCTGGAACACACACCTGAAGAAGAAGCTCATCCAGATGGGCTTCGACCCGATGACGCACCGGCCGAGAACCGACTTCTTTGCTGCTCTGCCTCAACTCATTGCTCTTGCGAACCTCCGCCAGCTTGTGGAGCAGCGGCCGTGGGACGACCACGCTGCCAGGATACAGGTTGAGGCGGTCCAGGCTGCGAAGCTCCAGTGCCTCCAGAACCTGCTCCAGTCTGCAGCATCCATCACCACCACTCCCAGCTCCAGCAGCATGAACACCATCCCCAGTGACCTTGGCCTCCTGAGTCCTCCACAGATGTCTTCCTTGTCTACGTTGCCTTCTCCAAGTTTCCTGGAGAGTATCAGTGGCCAAGACATGGTAGCTGGTCAACTGTCTGACATCCAGATCCCTAGCTCTTTCTTTGAACAGCCCACCAGCAACGAGGCCAACCAGCAGTCAGACTTCACTCCAAAGAGTAGCGTCGAGGGGGAGAATGGAACCCCTAAAACGCTTCTGTCAGAAAATTCCCTTCCGCCGCTGGCCGACTTCCCCATTTCCAACCTGGGTGATGCTTGCGGTGCCTCAAGCTGTGACGGTAGCAGCATTCAGTTCCCAAGTTGGCCCGAGTTGTTTGATGAACAGTTCATGTGCGAGTTTGTATGAATTCTGGCCTGGAGTGAGTGTGTTTGTGTTACTCTATAGTTTGGTTTTTTTTTTCAGTTCTAGTTTTCTTCCCTTCTTACATCTGTTTTTTGTGCCATATTCTGGTGTGGGTCTCAGTTCAGAGGTGTAGTTTCCGCATGCTGTTTTTTTTTTCCTTTTTTGAGTGAAAATATGTGGCTCCTATGCATACACTATATACCAAACACTTGTAAATATACGACACTATAAATTTTGAAGGTTTGGATCCTCCATACTTTTTTTTTGCAAGACCCTAGTTGTCCCCTGGAACCCCACTAAAGTTTTCAATAAATCCTAAACAATATATAATGTCAATGTGGTGTTATGTCATATGATTGTTAGCATCAAATGGTATATAAATGCATGTGTATGGTGATCGTCTAAATAAACACACATTAGTTGAAGAGTTGTGCACGCACATATTTTAGAAGTTAGGACAAAGGAATTTAGATGACACAAAACTCAGAAATCATACTCACTCCGTTCTTTTTTATTTGTCGTAGTTTAGTTCAAAAATGAACATGTAGTATTCCAGAACTACAACAGGCTCAAGTTAAGACTTTTGCCATTTACCATCAAACAACAGACTAAGTAGGTATTTGAATGCACTAGAACTAATAGTTAGTTGGCTAAAAATTGTTAGTAGAATTAGCTAACTAATAAATAGTTACTTAACTATTAACTAATTTACAAAAAATAGCTAATAGCTGAACTATTAGCTAGGATGTTTGGATGTCTCAACTAATTTTAGCCACTAACTATTAGTTCTAATGCATTCAAACATCCCCTAAGAAACCACTCCTCTTTTCTGAACAAAAGCTTGTGTTAGATTCAAGTTCTGAATGTTTTCTCCAAGAAATGCTATGAAGTAACCCACAATAGAAGAAAACTTCTAAATGCTACTACTGCGAGGAAGAAACTTGTCGTACCAGGCAGTTACAGGGAGTTGACTGAAACCTGTTGTTTCCAAAGAGCGACAGAAAGCAAGTAGCGCCGATAGAAAGGATCCAAACAGCTAAAACATATGCTGCTGTCACAGATAATTTTTAATCTCAATAATCATGCATCGATCAGGGAGCTTTTCTGAAGCACTAATAGTGTTTTTCCTTAGTCACTTGTCCTTATGTCCTTGTCAGAGGTTGAACATCTTTCAGGTTCGAACCATTTACAAGTTAGTTTCTTTTAAAATGATATTCTTTCTTATGAGCAGGTGAGAGCTGATGCCTTTTCCTTCAAGATATTGACGGCTAGCATTAACAAACTCATTTCAAATCTCTAGCAATAACAGCACAGCTTTACCTGACACTGACAAGTATCAATTTTACAACTCTTTTTTTTCTACACTAGATCAATGATTAAGATTTTTGGGCATATATTTGAGGGCATTTGGAACGAGGAAGCAAACCAAGGCACTAACTAATTTATGATGCCATAGGGTTAGACACTGCATTAAGCTTTCCACGTCACTGAAGAAAACCAACATGTAGGTACAGAGTGATTGGAACTTTGAAAATAATGCATGTAAGACAAACTCATCCAGGTCAGGCCGTACTGTGCTTTAATATTTCAAATAGCACAACTGTTAGTATCTGTCGTACAATATTCAGTATTTCAAATACCCCAGCATGCATCCCAGTGCATGCTTGGCGGTGAGGGTATAGAGTGCAATGCGCTCCTAAAGAGATAACTTATGTAAACGGTAACCTCGTGCAAATTGGCAACAAGTGACAACATAGTTTAGGTATAACCAGTAGAAAATGATCATGGAATGTGAAAAGAGTTTGTGTTAATAATCTTATTCTGCTCCTGTGTCATAAGAACATTTTCTTGTTGCACCTTTAGTTTGTAATTTGGTATGGAATATGGTATTTCTCATCTATACATTTGGAATTAATCTATGTAAAGAAACATACAACAGATTTACATGAAGATGGGTAAAAGAAACTAATGTCAGAGAGTTTTGCGTAGCTCTGTAACTTGAACCTGCACATACTTGTTTCGACACCAGAGTCTAAATTGCTCTCAGCAGTTTTGTTCTATTGTTCTGACATTCAACCGCCTGTAAACCTGTTTCTTTTATTACTGCCACATGCCCCACATTGCTAGAACTAGTTTGTATAAATAATTAAATACAGCTAAAATTTTCTGCCAGTATTTAATTTTTTAGAAAACAAAAAACCATCTTTGAAACCAACTAGATGGTCAAATTTGTCGGGTATTGATAGTTTAGTTACCAAAAAAATTCAGTCTAGAGTTGCATGGCCAAAAACAAACTCCGGCAATAGTTGGATGGTAAAAAATGAACTTCTCGCTAACAGGACATAGAAGTCATTGACAATGGTTATTTCATATATGTCTATCATTAATTGTAACTTGTTTCTAATACTGCATCATACAAGGACAAACTTAGTCAGACTATTTAAAAAAAACAGACTCCATTTCTCATCTACCCAAGGAATTCAATACTATCACATCGTTACTGAAATGCCATGACATGGAACTTTTCATAGAATACTTGAATGGAGCCATGGAGGCATCTTAAATAATTAAGGTCTGAGACTCCAGTCACAGTACTAGTGCTGACTACACCCAGTACAAAGAGTATGGCTGAGGTCACTAGACCAGCTATATAGACAGACAAAACAATGTTTTGCACTATTCACAGAGTGGAGCTTGAAATGTAAGGTAGGGATAGAAAGCATAATGATGTTTCCCTGACAAGGATCAACAAGCCAACCCCTCTATCATCTACCACCTTAAGCTAATAAGGATATTGAAAACGAGCAAAGTTGCAGCTTTTTGCTAAAGTTCATGGGCCTAATCATAAAACTTATGATAGATCCAGATATCCAGCCTGGTAGTTCTATCCAGCAACAATTGCAACGCATGCTGGAGCACAGTATATGAGAGAGGCCCATAAGTCCAACATGCTTTGGGGGCAATTCTACCCAGATACACAGCAAGACTGGATGGATAGTATCTGAAATTTATGTCGCCGGCACAAGAGAAGAAAAGAACGCCATTTTCAATTGTTCCATAATACGATGAAATTGGATAAAAAAATACAGCAATTCCAACAGAGATTATATTATAAGTTTACTTATCTGGTTGAATGGTTCAAGTTTTCAGTCATATTCTTGGGCTAACATTTTTTTTTCATAAAATGAGAGAATGGGTCCAAATAAAGTGAGCAATATCAACATTGTCTGATAAATCAATATTTACACAGATGCTTTCTAAGCTACTCCTTCCGTTGCAAATTGTAAGTCGTTTGGCTTTTTTAGAATCACAGTTTTCTAACCATATTATTGGAAAGCTAAAATAACTTATAATTTAAAATGGAGGAAGCACATAACAAGTAAGAGCATTCTCTCACGCTCGTTAAAAGTGAATGAATAAAGCAAATTTGGGTCTTCCAACAGATCGAACTGCCAACAAATTACTAGTTTGGAAACTCAAATTTTCTTGGGGATTGAGATGAAAATGAGCTATTTTTTCCCTCAATCCCCTCCAATCACTAAGAGGATTTGAGTTTTCAAACTATCCCTCAAAGGTTAAGGTATCAATTTAGAGCAAACTATACATGGTTCTCTTCTCTCAGGAAGCAAAACACAATTATTTGGTTATGTTCTATAGACACTTTTTTTCTATAAAAAATGTTTATGGATCAGTGCTATAATTCATAACTATTGCTGGTCACTGCCATTTGAGAAACCCCACCCCTCACTTCGTACATTGCACATTTCCAATCTCTGGTGCCTTAAGCTTCATTGATAACACTGTAGAACTCGTTCTGTTCCACTAATGGTCTTATATGGTTAGTCTCACCAATGGATGTTCTGATGATATTGGAGGTTGGCAAAGGTTACTCTTATAGTCCAGCAATATAGTTACATACCAACAGTATAATGAACTAATGTTGTTAGAATGGACGCACTAACCAGTTCAACCCAAAAGCTTAAGCTATGGGAGAAGGTAGCCAATCCACTTATACACTTCAACACCCCACTCACGCAAACGCAGCCAGAGAGAAAGGCGCAAACGCAGCCAGAGAGAAAGGCGCAAACGTGGAAATAAATGGGTGGAGGCATAAATAAAGCCTCTGCCAGGATTCAAACTCGAGACCTCTGGCTTTGATACCATGTTAGAATGGACGCACTAACCAGTTCAACCCAAAAGCTTAAGCTGATGGGAGAAGATAGCCAATCCACTTATACACTTCAACAAATATGACTCAAAAACTATATTTGAAACTACTTTCTGTATTCATTCAAATAGAGGTATGAAAGCCCTTATAGGACATCAATTTGATTTGATTCAGCATGGCAAGAAAACATATACTTTTAGGTGCAAATGACTGTCCATTCTCAATTACTGGATAGCATGCACGTATAAAGTGCAGTTTAATATGTGAAGCAGATAAGAAAAATGCACCAAAAACACAGATAGAGGCGTAAATTTAAATAAATCAAAATTTACAGAAGAGACTAACGACTGAAATTCAGATTCGGATAGCAATGCTTAGTAAAATGTAAACATGGAATACGTAACAATGAAATAAAGTTTGGAATCACAAAGGAACCTTCCTGCAACACTCTTGCATGAAATGACTTTTGCAGATTGCTTCTTTTGCAGCTCTCTACTCCTCTTTGTTCTCCCTTAGAGATGGTGGTGGTCTGACCACAATGCCCTGCTTCCATTTCCTATCAAGCTTCCTGGACAATCTCTTGTTTATTCCTTGTTCAATTTCCCGCTCTCTTTTCACAGTCAACATACAAGCAATCTGAAGATGAAATGTGAGTAAACAGAGAATTCTAAATACATAGTTAGCTGAAAAGGAAGAGTAGGAAGTGCAAAATCAGCATTAACTTGACAAATTCCTTTCTCATTGCTAGCACATGGCCACATTAGAGGAATAAAGGTTTTTGACCAATCTGTAGCGAATTGTTTGTTCCAGGCATGCATGTGTCTAGTCCAGTGAAAAGAAAGCGATAAGCCACCTCAAAAAAAGAGAAGGTGATAAGTATGATTCCTAATCATCTCATTGTAAGACATCTGTTTCTATGCCGTGCAAGTCTTTCTCAAATGCTGTGAACAATCAACAATGTCCGTATCATTCTGTGACTTACAAGATTCTTTTATCTGCATTCAGATGTCCACAGAAACAAAAAAATCTATCCATTTGCAGTGCAGATTGTAATATACACATAAAGATTAAGCTTTGGAATATCCTTGTAATCAACTAATAAAAAAACTAGCATAGAACCTGTCTCGGCAGAGTTATGAGAACCAGTGAGATTAACTTATAATTTAAGTTCCACCCAAGTAAGAAGGATAGGCCTGATGTAGTGGCAATAGCTGTCTAGGTTATGGGTTCGAAGCAGCCTCTCCACATTTGCGAATGAGATTTATCCCTTTCTCAGGCACCACTTACATGGGAGCCTCCGATACTAGGTCTGTTGTTCCCATAATAAAATGAAAAGTAACTGCAATTACGGACTTTCCACTTGATATCATATATTAACTGATCCAATCAGGAATCCCTTTTCTTTGTTATGACTAAGAACTCAAACTATCTGAAACTCTTTATCACTAAATAATACAGATATCTTAAACTTTTTATCAGTAAATAATACAGATTGTAAAGTGACTATATGGAGCAGACCCCGTTAATAATCCATCGTTTTCTGACGAAAAAATTGTGATCTTGCCATGACAAAAGGAAACTATCGATTTGTCTATAACTATATCATAGGATCGACATATTCCACCAATCTGTGCTAATTTCCCAGATGAAGTCAACAACTCCGCCAATAATACTCATACAGTAATGTATAGAGGGAACAATGTACCCTCTTGCGCATGCGGCCGAACTCGCTGTTCTTGAACTCCTGGCGCGCCGAGCGCTTAAGGCGGAGCAGGAAAAGCTCCCCCTTGAGGTCTAACACCTCCTCCTCCAGCTGTTCCGTCGTCATGGGCTCATGGCCCGGATCCCCTCCAGCTCCTGCTCCCTCTTCGCCATCGCGACCACTACCGCGGCGTGACGCTCCACTGGCTGCGACGCCGCCGCTAAGCGGATGCACAGGGATGCCGTGCGAGTAGGCGGAGCGGCGATGCCGCGGGGAGTGGAGGCGAGGGATGACGCCGCTGCAGGAGGCATCATCGCCATTGTTGTTCCGCAGCGCTGCCGTCTCGCTAGCGCAGTGGAACGAGATCCTCTAACTTCATCCTTTCAACTTTTCTCTGCAGTAGATAATTGCATTTTTAGGATGAAAGGATCACAATGCCCAAGAGAGGGTGAATTAAACTTTTCTAAAAATCAACACTAATTAAAACCTAAACAAGAGCTTAACTTCATCCTAACAACTAGCACTAAGAGAATAATACTAGAAATACAATAATGCTAAGTCAATACTTCAAATACTTACTAAACAAATACACAATGTAAAATGCTTGAATTAAGTGCGGAATGTAAAGCAAGGTTTAAAAGACTCCTCCAATTTTTCCCGAGGTATCGAAGAGTCGTCACTCTCCACTAGTCCTCGTTGGAGCACCCGCGCAAGGGTATCGCTCCCCCTTGGTCCTCACAAGAACCAAGTGCTCACTACGAGATGATCCTTTGCCACTTCGGCGCGGTGGATCCCTCACGACCGCTTACAAACTTGAGTCGGATCACCAACAAGAACTCCACGGTGATCACCGAGCTCCCAACGCCACCAAACCGTCTAGGTGATGCCGATCACCAAGAGTAACAAGCCGTAGACTTTCGCTTGACCAAGAGAAGTCTAATGCAAGTGGTGTGTGCTCTAGGTTGCTCTCGCTAGCGCTAATGAGGTCCAAATACGGGATTAAGATTCTCTAATCACCTCACTAGGCTTTTGGTGCTTGCAATGCTCTACCAATGTGCAGGAATAAATGTGGGCAGCAAGACATTGAATATGGTGGGTGGAGGGGGTATAAATAGCCCTCACCCACCAACTAGCCGTTACCAGCAATCTTCTGCGCATGGGCGCACCGGACAGTCCGATGCGCCACCGGTGCGCCAACGGTCGACTCCAATGGCTAGTTCTGACAGCTAGCGGTTGGGCAGATGGCACACCAGACAGTGAACAGTCACTGTCCGGTACACACCGGACGGTCCGATGCGTTGTCCGGTGCGCCACTATAATTCAACTCGTGAACCTTGCGCTCTCGGGTTTCTGCTCGGGGGAAACCCTTCCCCGGGCCATCCTGGCCCCACTTGGCAGAGGGCGCACCGGACAGTCCGGTGCCCCAAAGCCAGAAACCCTAACTTCTATTTTTCTGCTGTTTTCAAATCGGTTTTCGTTCTAACTTGTGAATATGTTCTAGAGTGTCACATAGCACTATATGTGAGTGTGAATATGCACCAACACTACACTAGAGCTCTCTTGGTCAAACTACTCATCGACAACCCCTCTTTATAGTATGGCTAAAACAAAATAAAAGACCTAACTATATCACGAGTGTCCGCAACTCCTTGACACTCGGACTATGTAGACCTTCACTTTTTGTTTCGTCGCTTTAGCCGTCGCTTCGTGTTCTTATCTCCGGGATTGTTTTCACCGTTGTAGTATATCTACCTATAATGCGACCTAACTTACCATTTGTCTCTGCAAAACACACGTTAGTCACATATAACATTACGTTGTCATTAATCACTAAAACCAACCAGGGGCCTAGATGCTTTCATTCTCCCCCTTTTTGATGATTGATAACGACCCTACAAGATTTGTGAGAGTAGTTTGTTTTGAAATTTCTGTCAATAGAGAAGATGATTAGTTGTACTCAGTAATCTTTGACAGAAAGAGTGTGTAACATAATAATAGGAATGAGCGCATACACATCGTGAGTTTCTTGTTCATATAAAAGTGAAATCAAATCGATGAACAAGAACTAGAAGACTGGTGATAACATATATGGTGAAAACATAATACACACAGTCAACATAAGCATCGAGAGTATATAATAGAGTTTGTGAGCCAAAATCATCATACAAAAGTGGAGCTAGTACAGAGAGTAACAAGCACATATATTACATAAAAATGACTCTCTACTAACTCCCTAACTCCCCCTAGCTCTCACAACTCTCATATCTCTCCCCCTTTGGCGTCAAACACCAAAAGGGAACCCGAACCTACACATCAGAAGAGGAAGGAGGTGGCGGGGGTGCATCCGGTCGCGGTCGAGGCAAAAGAGCAAATGCCAGCTGTGGGTCAGAGTCAGTCTTGGATCCAGGATCTGTCGTAGAAGCTGGAGCTGGTACTGACTTGAACTGAGGCTGCGCTGCAGGAGCTGCCAGAGCTGAGGTCACAGACACCGCCACAGCAGCAGTGGTAACAGCAGGAGCTGGTGGCACTAGCTGCTGAGTGCTGACGGAGCTGATGACCGGCGACGAGAAAACCAGGGTGACCGCCCGGAGCGGAGAGGAAGAAGGACTGACTGTAGGAAGAGAGGGTCCTGCCTAAATGGCTGGCACAACAGCCATCTGAAGAGCTGGAGGGGGTGCAGACTGAACCAGAGGGATCTGAACACCGGCATGCTAAAGAATATGTCATGAAGGCCCGGTGCTCAGCCCTATCTGCCAAAAGCTGCGGTTGTAGAGTGTCCTGCCTGTCCTAAATAATCTGAAAGAGAGAGAGCATCCTCTCGGACATCTGCTGTTGCACCGCTGCCTGACGAGCCTGCTCAGCTGCCAGTCGAGCCTGCTCAGACACCATAAGAGTCTGCTGCTGCGTAAGAGTCTGAAGGATAGCAGCCAGAGCAGGATCAACCACTGGAGGAGCAGCGGGAACAACACTGGAACTTCCGGCCTCATGATCATGTGAGCGGGGAGGCAGAGGCAGAGGCGGAACCCCAAAGTCATCATCATCATCATCATCATGGACTATTGTGCCCTGAGTCTCGAATTGATGAAAAGCGGTATCCTCGGCCTGAGTGTCAAACACTGGAGTAGGTGTCGGCACAGGATCCTTAGGGGCTGGACGGTAGGACCCAAAGAGGAGGCGAGAGGCCTCAAGAGTGCCCTGAAACTGTGGTGGCCGAATCAGCTGAGCGAAGATGTGGCAAAGATAGTGAGCATACGGTAGCTATCGCTGGGCACGTAGACCATCCAGTACGGTGTCCTCGATCTCACAAATGAGGAAATCCACAACATCAAACTCGGAGTGAGAGACCAGGGCACCAAGGAGCCAGAGCTGGATATGAGTGGCAGCCTCCCTGTAACCCATCCGTGGCAGAAGCGTCCGTCTCATGAGCTGATATAAAAATTTTGCCACTGTGGTGAAGTCTACCGGAGAACGTCGCGACCCATCTGAGAAGGGCGGTCGGAACAAAGCCGCGACGTGAGCTGTACCAGGAGCAACTCCGCCGTGAGGGTGACGAGGAGGATTAGAGGTGCCGTAGCACAAGCTGTGAAGATGAGTCGATAACTCGTTGAATCCAAACAACTGGCGAATCTGGCTGGCATGAATTGTAACATCCTCTCGCTCAAAGTGGAATCTCATCCACTAGTGATCAGGGTCGATCCATACAGAAGCATAGAAAACTTGGACCCATTCCTCAACATATCTGCCGCTGGTAGTCAACAGAGTGAGAAGTCCAGGCAGATATGAGAGGTGTACCTCAGAGTCAGCACCGGCGGCTAGCAGAAACGCAGGAAGGTCCAAAAGCCGGTGCACTCGCAGAGCAATCTGTGCAGACATCTGAGCTCGAAAGAAGGACTCCTGTATCCGGGTACTGAAGAGATCGGCAGCAGTAGGGTATCTCTAAGTCGGTAGCCAAGTCTCCACGGGTATGTGTCTTAACCGACGTACCCGTGCTGCTGTAGCATGCTGAAGATCAAACAACCTGGGATCCGCAGCAAGTGGTAGTACCTCAGTCTCATCGCGCTCCCAGAAGCGGGCAGGTGGGATTGGAGGAGCGAAAAGGGGAGCGGGAGGAGGAGCAGTGCAAGCTGGAGTAGTGGAGGTGGTAGGAATGGCTGAGGTGGTGGATGGCGCAGGAGTGACTGGAGTGGGTGAAGTGGGTGGTGGAGTGGTAGCAGTGGCGGGAGTGGTAGGTGCGGAGGAGCGAGGCCGAGAGGCGAGGCGACGAACTCGGTAAGCAATCTGATCGGAAGGAATCTGTAGCTGAGCTCCTCTCTCAACCTGCTCAGCGGCTGCTGCTGCTGCTAGAGCCGCTCGGGCTGCTCTATCCAAACGCCGCTTCTTGCAGCCTTCCTGTTGCTCCAAATAAACAATCTTCCCCTTGACCTGCCTAAAGGGGCGAGGAGGGTCCTTGTCATCTCCTCCCCCTGGCGCCGACACATTCTTCATGCGTGGCATCCTGACCTGACGACTGCAAAAGAGAGAGAGAAGCTAAGCACAAGAAGATAACAGTCGAGAGGATGACAGAAGAACGAATAGCTACCTAGAAATCTCACACGAGAGGGAGAGAATCCAGGCAGGACAGGAGACGGCTCACGGGCAGGCAAGGTCACTGAAATGACAGAAGAGGTGAGCACGTATTAGTCACATAGTCATAAGTATATGAAATGTGAATAAATACATACATAGAGTGTTATGGCACAGAAAACGAGAGAAATGGCGACCGAGAGGTCAAACGACGCGAAAACGATGTTTGAACGAGAAATAGTGCCATAGGAGGTTTGAAATTCGAATTGAGGCATGAAATGATGTGGAATTGAGCCGATACTTCACGAATAGGTTTATATGGGTAAATATGAGTGAAGTGTGCGCTTGGTTTGATTTGAGGTGAAGAAAGTGGAATTTGGGCGCGTGGCTTGGAATTGATCGCTAGAAATAGATAATTGTATAAAATTGAAGCCTGGGATATCGGATTGGCCTGAGATTTTGTGAATGTGTTGCTAGAGGTATTGTGAAGGTGCCTGAAAAGTTTGGGTTCAATCGGAGCAATTTTGGCTGGTTTGAGCATTTCGCCGAGCACGTGGCGTGCAGGATTCTAGGTTTTAGGAGAAATGGTCAATTTACGTTGAGAAACCCTCCCAAAGGGAGCTAGGAATCTGCAGGGGTATTCAACAAGCATATAGGAACCTAGCCAAGAACTTGGATTCACAGAAATGCGTAGGAATTTGAATCGCATTCAAAAGGTGGGAGGAGAAAGAGCTTCACTGGTGTTTGAAACAAGAGAGAAAGGGGAGAGGCAAAGCAGTGGGGGCTTGGGCTGCTCACCAGAGAGGGGGGCAGGAGTGGAGCTCTTGGTCGCCGAAGGATCGTCGTCGGCGAGGATGGTCGCCGGAGAGGAGAAATCGCCAGAGACAGAGAAGAGCCAGAGAGTAGAGAGGGAAATGGAGGCCTCTGGCTCGGGCTGGAGGCCTTTTTTTAATACGTGTTATGGGCGCACTAGACAGTCTACAGTGCCTATCCGGTGCACACCGGACAGCGCATAGTAGCTGTCTGGTGAACCACTAGACAGCGCACAGGAAAAGGAGTTCTTGCGCGCGCGACCGGTGCACTGGATTGTCCGGTGAGCCCAGACAGAGGGAATTTTGAAATTTTTCAAATTTTCTATCTAGTTTTCAACCAAACCAAATCCCAACTTATAATCACACAAAGTAACACTTGTTGGGACAGGTATTGGCACCCTCATATATTTTCTCATAATTTTCAAAATATTTTGCCATAGGCTAGATAATTTTTAGAGAAAATAGGCAAATGGCGAGATTTGCATTTTGGCTTTACACTAGGGGGTTTCATGAATAATTTGAGTTTGAATACTCCCCCTAAGTGCAGTACCTCATGCATATCTCAAGAACCAACAATTGCATAGTAAGTAGGAATTTAAGTACTAAAAGCTTAAAACTAAGACTTGTCACGTTTGAGGCTGAGTTAAGCTTTTTCACTCGCTTTGTTGGCGGTTATCTTAACTAGGTTAGACAAGCCCTAGATGCAATACAAGAAATTTAAATATGCAATGCAAGCTTGACAACACCATTTGAGATCTTAAATAAAATTTCTGAGATCAAGTATATTTAATTCATTCCTCAACATGCAAAAGCGGGTTTTATCAAGTGGCTTAGTGAAAATATCCGCTAATTGATCTTCCGACCTCACTCCTTCTAAAATGATATCTCCTTTAGCAACATGATCTCTAAGGAAGTGATGATGGATATCAATGTGCTTGGTGCGAGAGTGTTGTACAGGGTTATTAGCAAGTTTAACAGCACTCTCATTGTCACACAACAAAGGTACCTTTTCTGGAACTACGACATAGTCTAGAAGGGTTTGTTTCATATATAAAATTTGTGTGCAACAAGCACCTGTGGCAATGTATTCCACTTCGGCAGTTGACAAGGCAACACTGTTTTGCTTTTTTGATGTCCATGATACTAGTGATCTCCCAAGCAAATGGCACCCCCTAGAAGTACTTTTTCTATCAATTTTGCAACCGGCATAATCCGAACCGGAATAGCCAATTAAGTCAAAAGTAGCTCCTTTGGGATACCAAAGGCCAACGCTTGGGGTGTGCTTGAGATACCTAAGAATTCTTTTAACAGCGCAAAGATGAGCTTTCTTAGGATTTGATTGAAATCTTGCACACATGCAGACACTAAACATGATATCGGGCCTAGATGCGGTAAGATACAATAAACTACCAATCATAGAACAATAGAGAGTTTGATCAACCGGGTTACCTCCCTCATCTAGGTCGAGATGTCCATTTTTTCGCATAGGTGTCTTGATTGGTTTGCACTTCTCCATGTTGAACCTTTTCAACAAGTCTTTAGTATACTTCTCTTATGAGAGGAAGTTACCATCTTTCATTTGCTTGACTTGAAAGCCGAGGAAGTACGTCAGCTCACCAATCATTGACATCTCGAACTCCTTCGACATCAACTCACCAAATTCCTTGCAATGATAGTCATTTGTCGAGCCAAAGATTATGTCATCAACATATACTTGACAAATGAAAATATCACCGTTATGTTTCTTTGTGAATAGAGTTGTGTCGACGGTCCCGATCTTGAAGCCCTTTTCGATGAGGAAGTTGCGAAGACGCTCATACCAAGCCCTTGGAGCTTGCTTTAATCCATATAGCGCCTTGGACAATGGATGGCTTCCAGTCGAGCAACCGGTGCAAAGGTCTCTCCAAAATCTAAGACTTCAACTTGAGAGAATCCCTTTGCAACAAGTCTTGCCTTGTTCCTTACAATCATGCCTTGGTCATCTTGTTTGTTTCTAAACACCCACTTTGTTCCAATGATTCTTGCATCTTGTGGGGGCTTCTCCAAGGTCCAAACTTGGTTACAGGTGAAGTTGTTTAGTTCTTCATGCATGACGTTCACCCAGTCCAGATCCTGTAGTGCCTCATCTATACATGTAGGCTCAACACAAGAAACAAAGGAGTGATGTTCAATAAAAGAAGCATGTTTATGTGATCGAGTAATAACCCCTTGTGAAGGACTCTCAATGATTTGGTCTTTTGGGTGAGCTTGAAGTAGAGATGAGTTTCTCCTGTCAACCACTTGGGAAGAAGATCCTGGAGCATCAACATCTTCGGCTTGTACCCTTGCTTGTTCATGAGAGACAAATGTATCTTCATTTGCATGCCTCTCATCTTTTTCATCATCTTGTGGTACACTTGATGAAGAAGGCTTGTCAATGTTTTGCACCTCTTCTTCATCTTCTTTTGGTTTGATGGCTCCAATTGGCATGTTCTTCATGGCTTCCCTAAGTGGCTCATCACCTACATCATCAAGATTTTCAAGTGCTCCTTGGGAGCCATTAGTATCATCAAATTCCACATCATATGTTTCTTCTACCACACCAGTGGCATGATTGAATACTCGATATGCTTTGGACTTTGATGAATAACCCAATAGAAAACCAATATCACAATGGCATTTTTTTGTAAATGTAGCATTTGCATCCAAACACCCGGAAGAAAGAGACGTCTAGCTTTTTCCCATTTAGCAGTTCATAGGGAGTCTTCACAAGTAGCCGGTGAGGGAATAGCTTGTTTGATGCATAACATGCAGTGTTGACAGCTTCGACCCAAAACCTCTCTGGTGTGTTATACTCATCAATCATTGTTCTTGCAAGTGTGATCAAGGTCCTGTTTTTCCTTTCAACAACTCCATTTTGTTGAGGTGTATATGTTGCAGATACTTCATGCTTGATCCCAATCTCATCACAGTATTCATGAATGTTGGTGTTGTCAAATTCTTTACCATTATCACTTCTAATCTTCTTGATCTTGCAATCAAATTCATTTTGAGCTTTCTTGGCAAACTTCTTGAATATAGATGCAACTTCAGATTTATCATGGAGAAAGAACACCCAAGTGTATCTTGAGAAATCATCAACTATCACTAGACAGTAGAGGTTGCCACCAACACTTACATAATTTGTAGGTCCAAATAAATCCATATGAAGTAGTTCCAGTGGCCTTGATGTTGACATGAAAGCTTTTGTAGGTTGTGTGTTAGCAACTTGTTTCCTAGCTTGACATGCACTGCAAGGCTTGTCCTTTTCAAATACAACATCCTTTAATCCTCTAACCATGTCCTTCTTTAATACTTTCTTGAGTGTGCTCATTCCAACATGTGCAAGCCTCCTATGCCATAGCCATCCAAGTGATGCTTTGGTAAAGAGGCAAGTTCTTAAGTCTGCATCTTCAGAGGTGAAATCCACTAAGTAGAGATTGTTGTATATAAATCCTTTAAACACCATTGATTCATCATCCATTTTTGATACAATAAGCATTGAAGTCCAAGATCACAGAGTTGACCCACTGATAATAAGTTGAAGCTCAAAGGTGCAACCAAGAGAACATTTAAAATTGATAGATCATTTGAAATTGCCACCTTGCCCAGTCCTTGAACTTCCCTTTTGAATTGTCCCCAAATGTGATTTTGTCTTGTCCATCAACGTTCTCATCAAGTGAGGTGAACATCCGTGGGTTGCCTGTCATATGTTGTGTGCATCCACTATCAATAACCCAATGGCCCCCACCGGTCTTGTAGTTCACCTACATCCATAGACAAATCAAGCTTGAGTTTTGAGGGCCCTTGTCGAAGAGAAAATCCTCCAGCCGGGTGGCGGAATGCACCGGCCCTAATCCTAAGATAAGGAGGGGGCTTAAATGGTTTGCCTGTTGTGTGAATTCGGGATGAACACAGGAGCACACAAGGGATTATAGTGGTTCAGACCGCCGGAGCGTAATACCCTACCTCCACTGTGTATGTTGTATTGAGAGTGTGTGTAAGAGTGTATGTGAACTTGAGAGCCTGTGAGCTTGTCCCCTATAACGTTGTGTGCCTTCCCTTTTATAGTTTAAGGGAGGCACATACAAGGACGCTGAGCCCCGACATGTGGGCCCAGGAGCATAATGGAAAGAATACATTATGTGAATAACTAATGCTAGTAACACCTGAGCAATCACCGAGAGTTTTGATGACCGCAGTCCATGCAGCATTGATAGCCGAAACGTACGAGTAATGGTGAATAACAGCACGACCCGCGTATCGTGGACTGTGCACGCCACCTGTCAGTGGAATGGACAGGCGCATGTGTTATCCGTAATGAATGCGGAGGCGCGCGTGGCCTAGAGGCGTCATGCTAGGTTCCGCCCGTTGGTTTAAGCCGCACGCAATATGCCACATGGCAGCATCCTGTTGGTGTTTTGGGTCCGACCGCACACCCGGGGTTGCCCCTCAAGGTGCTTTTTGGAGTAGGACGGTGTTGTCAACTGTAGCTCAATGGTTCGTGCTAGTTGCACGAGAGACGGTAGACAATGATTTACAGGTTCGGGCCGCTTTGGAGTGCGTAACACCCTACGTCCTAGTGAGAGTGTTGTATATGGTGAGTTACAAGGTAATAATGCGTAGGAAGCTGGGGTGGATGGCTAAGTAGTGGGTTCGATCCTTTCTGAAGGGGTGCCCCCTAGGCCTTATATACTCGACCGTGGGGCAATACATGCAGATATGATAATCACACGCACCTAAGAAATAGTAAACCGATTGAGTCTATCTTCCTATAGTTCCGCTGACCCATCTTCGCTCGGTTCATTGTACGAGCCTCCAGCGCGGGAAGATCGGGTCTCTATTGTGATTACTCGCTCGAGATCATTGGGCCGTCTGAGCTTGCTCCGATCCAGCCTTATGTCGATCTGCTTCACTGGTCGTTCCTCCCCAGGCCCACGAAGGGATGACCTTACGACTTATTGGACCCTTGGGCCTTTCGTGAGGTCTTTTATCCTTCCAGTGGACCCGGGGGATATCTGTCCCCCACAAGCCCCTGATCTTTGGGTTGATTTTAAAATAATCGGCCCAGAGATCCTAAGTCCAGCTTGCGGTCTTTGCTTGTAACAGGAAGTACTTTCTGGGTAATCTGGTAAAAACGATTTCTTACTGTCTCCTTCTGCTTTTATCACTTGAAAATTGGTGTTCTGTCTTAGACTTTTGCTTCGGAGGTCAGCATTTCGTACTGTAGGACTTCGAACTTCATTAGGTGCACCGAAGGTGCACCCAATGGGTGTATCCCCCGAGCTTCGAGTGGATTTTTGAAAATAATCCACTCGAAGGTCTTCACTTTGAGTATTATCAGAAGTCACCTTCATCTTCCACTTGTATTTTGTCGGAGGTTAACCTTGCATTGATCTTACCCTATGCTTTAGAGGTCAGCATTGTCTTGATCCAAGATAATGATTCATTGGGTGCGCCGAAGGTGCACCCAATGAGTGTTGCCCCCGAGCTTCGAGTGGATTTTTGAAAATAATTCACTCGAAGATCTTCGTTTTATGCCTTTTTCCAGTGATCTTCTTCCCTTTTTGCCGGATGCCTTGGAGGTCAGCACTATGTTATTGATATTATGCTTTAGAGATCGGCGTATATTTTGTTTTTTGAGGCCGAGTTCGTGATCTGCTCATATCTTGCTAGGTGGTGCAATTTATTTGATCTGTGACTGATTGGACGTTCGATAGGTGACCCTTGGCTAGTCTTTGTTATCACTTCTTGCTTCAATGCTTCTGTCGATTAGACTTGTACCTTGCTGGCTATATTTGGCTTTCCTTTGATCCTTGTTGATATCTCACTTTTGTCTTGAAGTATTCATTGCACGTGCTGCACAGATGTGACAGTTTTGAAAAATATACTGGTATTTCCTGGGCGTCCCCCCCAATGGGTGTAGGCAAGGGACGGCTTGGTACACTGAGTGTTTTAGCAAACTGTCTCTGAGTAGTAAATTGATGTGACCGCGGGTGTAATCATATCGCCCGCGCAGTTGACTGGAGTCCCAATGGGTGTTGTGTTGCGTGAAATGGCGTCAGCCGCCTGATGTGTCTTCAGACGGTTTGAATTGCATATTGAATTTTTGCGACTATTCAATAGCCGTGGTAGGAGGTGAGCGGTTGCCTCCTTCTTCTATAAATAGTGTTCTTGCTTCCCCGACATTTTCACATCTCTTACTGCTCTCTGCTGCTTGCTCTCTTCTTCCTCCTTCCTTTCCACCATGGGCAAGAGTAAGAAGGGTAGCAGTTCCTCGCCTCGCTCTGGTGATAAGCGCAAACGTGAGCCGACTCCTCCCTCGGAGGACTTTGGCAACTCGGAGTACTCGGAGGAGTTCTCCTCCGAGTCCGAGGGGTCTCTGGCCCCCGCCTCTCCCCCGGCGTCGTCTGATGATTCAGACGACTCCCAGGGGATTGCCGTGGAGGTCTGGACCTACATCCGGGCCATCGAGCGCGCCGGGATCGAGGGCTCGGATGAGTCGGAGTACTCCTCGGACGAGGAGAACTCCTCGGACTCGTCCGAGGAGGGCAGCGGCGGCGATGGCGGAGACAGCGACGACGATGGAGGCGACGACGGCGATGGCAGCGGCAAGGGCGGCGACGGCAGCGGCGAGGGCGGCAACGGCAGCGGCAAGGGCAGCAGCAGGGGCAGCAACCAGGCCAGTGGCTAAATGCCACTGGTTTTTAGATATTAGTAGTAGAAATAGTATTAGTGTAGTAGTAGTAGTATAGAATAGTGTAATGTAATGTAGTAGTAGTAGTAGGGAAGTATCAACTCATAATGAGTTGATTTGTAAGTTCTGTAACTTCCCTTTCATGAAGAATGATATAGTCTCTCCCTGTGTTAATTTCTTTGCTTCCTGCGACGATGGTGTCTTAGAAACAGTGGCCGAGTTATTATCGATGACATTAGCGCTTCTGAAATAGCGTCCGAATGATGGCAGGGCCACGTTGGTGTTTTTAGAATTAACGGCCGAGTGGTTACTGTTGATACCAGCGTTGTAGAGGTAACAGACGAGTGACTGACGACAGCGTCGGCGTTTTAGAGGCAACGACCGAGTGACTGATGGTGGCGTCGGCGTTATAGAGGTAGCAGCCGAGCGATTGACGGCAGCATCGGCGTTTTAGAGGAAACGGCCGAGTGACTGATGGTGGCGTCGACGTTATAGAGGTAACAGCCGAGTGACTGACGGCAGCATCGGTGTTTTAGAGGCAACGACCGAGTGACTGATGGCAACGTCGGCATTTTAGAAGTAACAGCCGAGTGAAGTCAGGTATTGTCAGCGTTTTTAGAAACCACGGCTGAGTCAATTTGGGCCGTGTCGGCCGTTTTGGAAACAACGACCGAGTGATGACATGGCACGCCGGCTTTTTTAGAAATAACCGCTGGGTGATGACTGGGCACTTTTTGCAAACGGCATCTAGCCCGGGAAAACCCTATATGTACTGCACTATTCCGCGTCTCCACGTTCCGTGCCCTAGTTCTTGCTTTCCTGCATCCAGATCCTCTCTGCCAATTTGCAATTCTGCTTCCGCTCTGCTCGCCGGTGAGGTTGAGATGGCGCCTAAGCGGAAAGCTTCGAGTTCGTCTGCTGCTGTCATTCCCCCCATCGATCCCAACAGTCAGTTGCCTTTTGCAGGTAACCATATGTCTGTTGTTTCTGAGTCTGACCTTCTCCATCTTGTGTCCATCGAAGTTCTTCCTCCGAAAGAACTCTGTTCCTGGCAGATCTGCTGTGGGGTCACTGTTCCAACAGAAGACACCCATGAATCTGTTGTTTATGTTCCATTCCTCCTCCGCGGCCTTGCTCTTCCTATTTCTCCCTTTTTCCGCGGTCTCCTTGATTTCTATCACCTGAATTTGACCCATCTGAACCCCAATTCCATTCTGCAAATCTCTATCTTTGTTCATTTATGTGAGGCTTTTCTTGGCGTTCTGCCGCATTTTGGCCTCTGGAAATATTTGTATCACTGCCGCCCTGGGATGGCCGGAGGTCAGCATCAACTGGTAGGGGGCACGAGCTTGGAGATGCGCCGCGGGAGGAAAACCGATTACCTTGACATCCCACTCAAAGACAGCATCAAAGGATGGCGCTTAGAGTGGTTTATCGTAGAAAATCATGGGAATTCCCTCCCACCACGGTCAAGGAGACAACCGGATGTCCGCACTCCGAGCTGGACTGAATCCCCCACAGACTAGGAGGTGGCTGAGGCAGGGGCTCTGCTAGCTGAAGTTGGATTGCTGAAGGAGAGGGGTCTGACTGCCGAGGCTGTGGTTGCTGACTTTGTCTTCAAGAATATTCAGCAACTGAAGGACAGGGCATACCCGGCCTATCTGTATCGAGGTCTAGCTGACTCAACCCGGGTCACCAACAGAAGAACTCCTGCCGTGGACTTGGTGAACCGTCTTGAAATGATACTTAGAGGCAAGGTATCAAACGTTGGCGCCCTTGTTGCGTATTCGGCCTGGAACCTGCCTCCTTCTAAGGCCTTCACTCATTTTGTGTCAAATCCTCCTGCTGGTGATGGCGGTTTGGGCCTTAGAGTGCTACCCTCTGTTGAAGTAGTTAGTGCTTTGGTTGCTTCGTTTGAAGAGATTCCTTACGATGAATGACAGGTTCATTTCGAGGTGCCTTTGGATCCTAGTGATGCAGAGATAGGTGCCATGCTGGATATGTTGGCTGGGGATTCTTCTGATGCTGCTCGTGCTGAAACATTGGTGGTGGTGCCCATCCCTGAAGCTGACAAAACCTTGGACGCTCAGAAGCCTGTCAATGTTCGTCCAAAACGTTCTCGCCGAGTTGACCAAGCCTCTTTTCCTGCTGAGGGGGAGAAAAAGAATAAGAGACGCCTTTGTCAGGTGTTTAGCTTGGATCAAGGTGCCGGTCCTTCTGCTCCTGTTGCTGAGGAAGTGCTAGTGCCTGAATTCACTGAAGTTGATCCCAATGGGTGTAGCCCGTCTGACGCTGAACCTAATGGGTGTACTGTCCGTCTTGCTGATGATAACGGTGAAGAAGAAGATGAAATTCCCCTGATTTGGAAAAACAGCTGCCGTTACACTGCCAGTGGGGAAAGTAGCGATGTTCCTTCTCCGGCCTTGTCTGCCCTCATTGGTCTGCAAGAATTATCTCTGGCTAACTTTGATCAGGCTCTCGAAGACATGATTCCAGAAGATCTGCTATCAGAACCGGCAGATGGTGGCACGATGGATGTTCGTGTTGATGTGCTCGACGCCGGGTTGGGGTCCTCCCGGGCAGCGTCCCGCGCCTCATCGACCTTGGAGCGCGATCTTGAGGGTCAGGAAGCTGATTTGGATTGCCCTGCTCCCATGGAAGTGACCGAGGGACCTTCAGCCTTAGAGGTGGCTGCCGCGGAGAACTTGGCCCTTAAGGACGGTGCTGGCGCCTACCCAGCCCCCGAGGGTGTTGCCAGATATGATCCGGCTCGGATGGGTAGCGCACGCTATGACCCAGCCCCCGAGGGTGTCCGAGCGGGTTCTCCCTCTTGCACTTCCATGGATGTTCACGTTGGGTCTTCTCCTCCACATTCTGGTTGCATGGTGTGTCACACCCGGCTTTAAGGAACAAAGCCAGGTGCATCTCATACATGCGCCAAGAAGACAACATATATAATAACAGAGTGCATAGAGATAAATGTCATAAAACATCAGAGTAATTATTACATAGCGGAAGTCTTACAAAATAAAAGAATGTAAAATAAACTAAGGATCGTCGGCGCCAATGTCAACTGAGAAACGCCACCTAGATCAGATCAAACTCCTCGATACTTGACTCCACTTGAAACCACCTGTTCTTCTCCTATGGGGGGGGGGGTGAGACAGCAAGGGTGAGCTCACACATGTTCATCGCTCAACAAGTTGTGGGGAATAATGTGGCATGAACTCACCAAAGGTGGGAGTTCATGTAGTGTAAGGCTGATCAATGAAATAGAGGCTGAGGCTAAGCATTGCTTTTATAAGTTGGTCAAAATTTTATTAGCACTTACTAAGTGTAAGTGAATACCAAACCATAATAAAATAATAGAACAAAATTAATAACAGATCCCATGCAAATGCAAATGACAAATTGAGTTTAGGTTCCATAATTTAATCATCGGAGAGTCCTGAGCCGCTCATGACCGTGAGCTCGGCTAGTATACCAGTTTTACACTCTGCAGAGGTTGTACCCTTTACCCACAAGTCGTGTTTCCCATGTCGCCAGGGTTAGCTAGGCCCTTAGACACTACCAAGGTGAATGGCTAGGGATCCACTATGAGGCCTTTACAAAGTTCCACTAGCTTCCGAAAACCCGCTACAGTTTATGGGAAGTTCCAATGCAGGGTTCCTGGCTGACCGCCATCGCAGCAAAATCAACCAGGGACCTCCCTACACTGACCACTCCCCTACTGCCCTTGCCCCTTTCGGGTAAGGTAGTCTTCCACTAGCTTTCCTAATTAGTCAGCCAAGGGGTCCCATTCCTCCCTTGTGGTGGCACGTGGTTCTCAAGTTAAGCTCCATGTTCCAATTAACAATAACATAATGATCTTGACATGAACATAAATAGAATAACAAAATAACTGGAACATGGATATAATGAAATATTAACCCAAAAACCACGTAAAGCAATAGCATAAACTACCCAAGTGATTCAGGGGTAATCAAGGTAATGAGATAAACAATCTAGGGTAACCTATTGGGTCCCATCAAAATTAAGCTTATGCATGGTAAATGATTATAAAGAACATTATTGGGTAAAAAGTGGTCAAGGGCACAACTTGCCTGGCACTTGAGATTCCAGGTACCAATTTGCTCAGATGACACATGTCCTTGCGCTAGTCGAAGCAATACAAACAAACATGGTATAGATAAAATTAACATCACACCAAACATAAGAATATACTGCATAATAATGATCTACGCGCTTGTACGATACTAACGCAACTTGAACGGATCAAATCGGATTTAAAACGGAGGAGTTACGAATTTCCTAAGGTTTCATGTGTTTGGTATAGGATTAATTAGGAAATAAGTTTTAATATGATTTTCATGTCAAACCAGATGTACTATGTGATAAACAATAATATTATAGATTTATAGGAATTGGAATGGACCAATTTGGACTCCATATGAATTTTACATGAATTACCCAAGTTTTACAAGTATTTTTATACTCAAAATCAATTTCTAAATCTATTTTTCCTATTTTATTTAATGCCTGGACTGCGCCTCACTTTCTATAAACGACAGGGGCCACGGGGCAAAACTTCCCAAGACACAGAGGAAGGTGCACTGGACCGCGGGTTCATTCCCCTAAAGTTCAGGGACTCATAAGAAAAAGCACCCCGCGAAGAGGTACCGGATGACTACAGTCGTCCGATATGAAATGGAGGGCTTGGATCAATCCCTACCCTGCGCCGAACCGGTACGAGACTTGATCCGTCTGATTCAAGATCGATGGCCCAGATGGCCCCAGGCTGAAACAGAGCTACGCTATGATCCTGGCCGCTCAAATCGCATCGAACGGTCACCGCCGAATGCCTCACTACGCTACTCCCAGATTGGATCCGCGCCGTTCATCAGCGATTCCATGGCACCGATGTCATCCTCCTCCCCGCTCGGTTCTCCCCGTCCGCCACGACCCAACCACGGCGAAAAAATCCAATTCCGGCGAGACGGATCACCGGCGATAACGCACCTAAACCTAATTAGAACGGTTCCACACGTTATGGTGATGCAGGCGGGCATAGGCGAGGAGTTCATACCAACAATCGTGGGCACAGGAGAGCTGTCCATGGTGACCGCGGATTCTTGGGGAGATGCGAGCGATGGTGAGAAATTGCGCACGCCAAGCCAGTGGATCCAACGCGAGGGTGCCCCGGCTCGATCAGTGGAACCCCCCAGATGCCCAAAGGACAGAATGATGCGACCGGAAGGCCGCCGAGGGCGTAATTGATGGCGGCGGTGCAAGCTCTCGTCTTTTCACTCACTCTCTCTCTCTGCGTTTTCTATCTCTGATTTTCTGGCGTCTGGAAACGCCCAGATAGCATAGGGCGGATGAGGTCGCGGCCTAGGTTTTAGCGAGGCCGAGCCTAGCCACACCGTTTCCGAGGGTAACGCGGATCCTGGAGACCCGGTGAAGTAGTTCGCGCCCGCACGGAAGATCCATTGAGTTAGCTCTGGTTGAGAAGGGGAGGGGGAATAGTGCGGCGCGGGTCACGTTGCGAGCCCGACGGGAACGTTGACCACGCGAGGAAAACAGGAGAGCTGGCGAGATCCGAACTCTTCGGAGGATCCCGACGACACGGACCGCAGAGGAATTCGCTGCGTCTGATGCTGTGGAGAAGATTATCCTGACGAAAGGGGCCCACCAGTCAGCGACTCAATGCATTTTCCAGCCAGAGAGTGTGCGGATGGGGGTGTTGGGCCGTGCGGCAATGGGCCAGCGCAGTGGGAATAATGGGCTGGAGCGAAATCAGCCCACGCGCGGTTTGTGTTTTCTTTTCTGTTTTTTTTATTTCTAATTTCCTGTTTTGTTCTCTATTTGTTTTAAATTCCAAATTCAAAACCTCACTTTAAATCCAACTTTGTGGCACGTTTGTACTCAGTCTAATTATTCCACTTGGCTTTACCAAAATGTGATGAAGTTATATGTTTATAAATTCATTTGTATTATATGATATTTCTTTCTCTCCTTCTCCATTTTCATGGTTTTGTTTTCAAATTAGGGCTTGGATGTTGTGGGCACATTAATACATTATTATTGATACTTTTATTTTTATATCCACAAATGCACAATCAAATAAACTTCAGCATGATGCACAAGTTATTTATGTGTTCTTTGTTTTAATTATCAAATTTTGAACTAGGGTTAATTACATGTAATGATAAGTAGAGATCACAAACTATTGAGATTATCTCAATTCTCATTATTGCTCTTTTGAGTATTACAAATCCTACCCCCCTTAACAAAAATCTCGTCCTCGAGATTTAGGAAGAACTAGGAAAAAGATGGGGAAAATCTATGTGAAGCTCTTCTTCTCTTTCCCATGTTGCTTCATCTTCTCCATGATGGCTCCATTGTACTTTGCACATCTCTGTTACCTTATTTCTTATAACTCGAGTCAAAGCGTCAAGAATCTTGATCGGGTACTCCGTGTAAGTCAAATCACCCTGAACACTGAGCTCTTCCATTGGTAATCGTTTCCCAGGGACACGGAGACACTTCTTAAGTTGAGACACATGAAATACATTATGTACATAAGATAGATTATCAGGTAGCTCAAGTTGATAGGTCATCTCTCCAACTTGCCTAAAAACTCAGAATGGTCCAATATAGCGGGGGGGACAATTTGCCCTTAACTTTGAATCTCCTCATTCCACGAAGTGGTGACACCTTGAGGTACACATGATCTCCTTCTTCAAATTCCAGTGGTCTCCTTCTATTATCAGCATAGCTCTTTTGTCTGGTTTGAGCTACCCTCAAATTCTCTCGAATTATACGATCTTGTTCTTCTGCCTCTTGAATAAGTTCAGGTCCAAAGAACTGTCTTCCTCTAGTCTGATCCCAATATAGAGGAGTCCTGCATTTCCTGCCATATAAAGTCTCGAGTGGTGACATCTTCCGACTGGTCTGGTAACTATTATTATATGAGAATTCAGCATAAGGTAGACTCTTGTCCCAACTACTACCATGCTGAAGGGCACAAGCTCTCAACATGTCCTCCAATACGTGATTAGTCCTTTCAGTTTGTCCATCAGTCTGAGGTAGGCCGAACTAAAATTCAACTTCGCAACCGTATTCTCATGAAAACTTTTCCAAAATCTGGGGGTAAACTGTGATCCTCTTATCCAAAACGATCTTCTTTGGTACTCCATGTAAACACACAATCCGAGTCATATATAACTCTGCCAATTGAGATCCCTTTTAAGTAGTCTTGACCGAAATGAAATGAGCCACTTTGGTCAGTCTATCCACAATAACCCATACAGAATCATATCCTTTCGAGGTGTGTGGCAATCCAGTAATGAAATCCATACCAATCTTTTTTTCACTTCCACTTGGGTATCTTTAATGGGTGCAGTAGTCTAGCTGGCCTCTAGTGTTCAGCCTTAACTCTTTGACACACATCGCACATAGCCACATGTGCAACTACATCTCTCTTCAATCCATACCACCAGTATTTCCGCTTCAAATCTTGATACATCTTGGTACTCCCAGGATGAATAGAATAATCCGAGTCATGGGCCTCCTTTAAAATAGTCTCACGAAGGCTTTCAATATCAGGAACACATATCCTGTCCTTGAACCATATGGTGCCTTGCTCATCTTCCATAAATTCCGGACCTCGACCTTCAGTAATCAGATCCTTAATCTCTTGTATTTTAGCATCACCAATTTGTCCCTTGCGGAATTCTCGCTCCAATGTAGGTTTCACATCAATAGTAACTTCTTCAGTGTGAACAACTATCCCCAGGTTAAGTCTCCAAAAATCCTCAACAATCTCATCGAGTAGCTGGGCAACAATAGCTGAATGAACATGCTCCTTTCGACTCAAGGCATCTGCAACCAAATTTGCCTTGCCCGGGTGATAGTGAATCTCCAAATCAGAATCCTTAATAAGCTCCAACCAACGACGTTGCCTAAGGTTGAGATCCTTCTGAGTGAATATATACTTCAAACTCTTATGATCCGTGTATACTTGACACTTGGTCCCCATGATATAATGTCTCCAAATCTTAAGCGCATGCACAACGGCTGCCAGTTCTAAGTCATGAGTGGGGTAGTTCAACTCTTGTTTCCGCAACTGTCGAGACGCGTAGTCGGTCACATGTCCTTCTTGCATGAGCACACATCTTAAGCCTTGGCCACATGCATCACAATAAATGTCAAATCCTTTCTGTAGGTCTGGCATAACCAACACTGGTGGTGACATCGATCTCTTCTTTAATTGATCGAAGCTATCTTGGCACTTCTCATCCCACTTAAACTCTCTTCCCTTCTCCAGAAGCGAGGTCTTAGGCTTAGCGATCTCAGAAAATCCTTCGATAAATCTCCGATAATATCCTGCAAGTCCCAAGAAACTTCGGACTTCAGTAACTATAGTGGGTATGCTCCACACCACTATCTCCTTGACTTTAGCAGGATCCACTATTATTCCTTCATTAGAAATGATATGTCCAAGAAATGGCACCTCGCCAATCCAAAACTCGCATTTGTTAAACTTGGCGTAGAGTTGACTATCTCGTCGCTTTTGTAGCACCAATCTCAGATATTTCTTGTGATCACTATCACTCTTAGAATAAATAAGAGTATCGTCGATGAAAACCACAACGAATCTGTCCAAATCATGAACACCTTATTCTTCAGATCCATAAAATAGGCTGGTGCATTAGTTATCCAAATGACATAACGGTGAACTCATATAATCCATATCGAGTCGAGAAATCCGTCTTGGGAATATCTGATGGCCTAATCTTCATTTGATGGTAACCCGATCGGAGATCAATCTTCGAGAATACGCTTGCACTTCTCATCCAATTAAATAAATCCTCAATGCGGGGTAATGGACACTTGTTCCTCACAGTAACATCATTAAGGGATCTATAATCCACGCACATCTCTTGCGATCCATCTTTCTTCTGTACGAATTGAACTGGCGCTTCACAAGGTGAAGAACTTGGACGAATGTACCCAGCCTCTTGTAACTCTGTTAACCGCTTCTTAAGTTCTTTTAACTCTTCTACAGACATCATGTATGACTGTTTGGGAGTAGAAGTAGTTCCAGGTAAGAGATCAATGACAAACTCAACTTCCCTATATGGTGGCATCCCTAATAACTCTTCTGGGAAGACATCCGGAACATCCTTAACCACACGGATGTTGACACCAACAAACTTCCCATCTACTAAGAATGTTGCTAGTCTGAAGGTGGTAGTTACTGCAACTTCAACTTCAAATCTTTGTCCTTTGAAACTGGTGAGTTATACGGTTCCCTTAGCACAGTGTCTATACTGTCTTTACCTTCCTTAACCATGACATACCAAGGATCACGTCTATAGTGCTCTCTTCTAACACTATAGGGGTAGTCCATCTGGGTTAGAAACATAGGGTAAGGAACGAAGAATTGTAGACAAGGCGAGTAATTACGAGGAATGTTACTGCGGGGGATTTATTAGCTAAGTAGATTAGTGTGTTATCCACTAAAGCTAATACATTACCTTATGGTGGTACATGCTAGGATGCCCAACTATAATGTTTCAATCAACCAAAGAAGCAAATCAAGCATTTATCATCAGAACAATCAACCATATTTTTTTAAAAAAATAGAGAAAACAATTTTAATTTTGTCTTAGGTTCCCTATCTCTTGGAAAGATCATCGTTGTAGGATTCCAAGGTGTGAAATCCATCTTGTCTTAGAGTAGAAAAGGTAAGAGTAATCAGAGTATGACAACAAAAGGTGAGACAGGATCAAGATAAGATAAGTATAGAATGAATCAGGGTAAGGTAAGTAGATAAGGGTTTTATCCATTTCTATCTAGGTTTCGTCCTACAGTCAACATTTCCTCTGATACCACTTCTGTCACACCCGGCTTTAAGGAACAAAGCCAGGTGCATCTCATACATGCGCCAAGAAGACAACATATATAATAACAGAGTGCATAGAGATAAATGTCATAAAACATCAGAGTAATTATTACATAGCGGAAGTCTTACAAAATAAAAGAATGTAAAATAAACTAAGGATCGTCGGCGCCAATGTCAACTGAGAAACGCCACCTAGATCAGATCAAACTCCTCGATACTTGACTCCACTTGAAACCACCTGTTCTTCTCCTGTGGGGGGGGTGTGAGACAGCAAGGGTGAGCTCACACATGTTCATCGCTCAACAAGTTGTGGGGAATAATGTGGCATGAACTCACCAAAGGTGGGAGTTCATGTAGTGTAAGGCTGATCAATGAAATAGAGGCTGAGGCTAAGCATTGCTTTTATAAGTTGGTCAAAATTTTATTAGCAGTTACTAAGTGTAAGTGAATACCAAACCATAATAAAATAATAGAACAAAATTAATAACAGATCCCATGCAAATGCAAATGACAAATTGAGTTTAGGTTCCATAATTTAATCATCGGAGAGTCCTGAGCCGCTCATGACCGTGAGCTCGGCTAGTATACCAGTTTTACACTCTGCAGAGGTTGTACCCTTTACCCACAAGTCGTGTTTCCCATGTCGCCAGGGTTAGCTAGGCCCTTAGACACTACCAAGGTGAATGGCTAGGGATCCACTACGAGGCCTTTACAAAGTTCCACTAGCTTCCGAAAACCCGCTACAGTTTATGGGAAGTTCCAATGCAGGGTTCCTAGCTGACCGCCATCGCAGCAAAATCAACCAGGGACCTCCCTACACTGACCACTCCCCTACTGCCCTTGCCCCTTTCGGGTAAGGTAGTCTTCCACTAGCTTTCCTAATTAGTCAGCCAAGGGGTCCCATTCCTCCCTTGTGGTGGCACGTGGTTCTCAAGTTAAGCTCCATGTTCCAATTAACAATAACATAATGATCTTGACATGAACATAAATAGAATAACAAAATAACTGGAACATGGATATAATGAAATATTAACCCAAAAACCACGTAAAGCAATAGCATAAACTACCCAAGTGATTCAGGGGTAATCAAGGTAATGAGATAAACAATCTAGGGTAACCTATTGGGTCCCATCAAAATTAAGCTTATGCATGGTAAATGATTATAAAGAACATTATTGGGTAAAAAGTGGTCAAGGGCACAACTTGCCTGGCACTTGAGATTCCAGGTACCAATTTGCTCAGATGACACGTGTCCTTGCGCTAGTCGAAGCAATACAAACAAACATGGTATAGATAAAACTAACATCACACCAAACATAAGAATATACTGCATAATAATGATCTACGCGCTTGTACGAGACTAACGCAACTTGAACGGATCAAATCGGATTTAAAACGGAGGAGTTACGAATTTCCTAAGGTTTCATGTGTTTGGTATAGGATTAATTAGGAAATAAGTTTTAATATGATTTTCATGTCAAACCAGATGTACTATGTGATAAACAATAATATTATAGATTTATAGGAATTGGAATGGACCAATTTGGACTCCATATGAATTTTACATGAATTACCCAAGTTTTACAAGTATTTTTATACTCAAAATCAATTTCTAAATCTATTTTTCCTATTTTATTTAATGCCTGGACTGCGCCTCACTTTCTATAAACGACAGGGGCCACGGGGCAAAACTTCCCAAGACACAGAGGAAGGTGCACTGGACCGCGGGTTCATTCCCCTAAAGTTCAGGGACTCATAAGAAAAAGCACCCCGCGAAGAGGTACCGGATGACTACAGTCGTCCGATATGAAATGGAGGGCTTGGATCAATCCCTACCCTGCGCCGAACCGGTACGAGACTTGATCCGTCTGATTCAAGATCGATGGCCCAGATGGCCCCAGGCTGAAACAGAGCTACGCTATGATCCTGACCGCTCAAATCGCATCGAACGGTCACCGCCGAATGCCTCACTACGCTACTCCCAGATTGGATCCGCGCCGTTCATCAGCGATTCCATGGCACCGATGTCATCCTCCTCCCCGCTCGGTTCTCCCCGTCCGCCGCGACCCAACCACGGCGAAAAAATCCAATTCCGGCGAGACGGATCACCGGCGATAACGCACCTAAACCTAATTAGAACGGTTCCACACGTTATGGTGATGCAGGCGGGCATAGGCGAGGAGTTCATACCAACAATCGTGGGCGCAGGAGAGCTGTCCATGGTGACCGCGGATTCTTGGGGAGATGCGAGCGATGGTGAGAAATTGCGCACGCCAAGCCAGTGGATCCAACGCGAGGGTGCCCCGGCTCGATCAGTGGAACCCCCCAGATGCCCAAAGGACAGAATGATGCGACCGGAAGGCCGCCGAGGGCGTAATTGATGGCGGCGGTGCAAGCTCTCGTCTTTTCACTCACTCTCTCTCTCTGCGTTTTCTATCTCTGATTTTCTGGCGTCTGGAAACGCCCAGATAGCATAGGGCGGATGAGGTCGCGGCCTGGGTTTTAGCGAGGCCGAGCCTAGCCACACCGTTTCCGAGGGTAACGCGGATCCTGGAGACCCGGTGAAGTAGTTCGCGCCCGCACGGAAGATCCATTGAGTTAGCTCTGGTTGAGAAGGGGAGGGGGAATAGTGCGGCGCGGGTCACGTTGCGAGCCCGACGGGAACGTTGACCACGCGAGGAAAACGGGAGAGCTGGCGAGATCCGAACTCTTCGGAGGATCCCGACGACACGGACCGCAGAGGAATTCGCTGCGTCTGATGCTGTGGAGAAGATTATCCTGACGAAAGGGGCCCACCAGTCAGCGACTCAATGCATTTTCCAGCCAGAGAGTGTGCGGATGGGGGTGTTGGGCCGTGCGGCAATGGGCCAGCGCAGTGGGAATAATGGGCTGGAGCGAAATCAGCCCACGCGCGGTTTGTGTTTTCTTTTCTGTTTTTTTTATTTCTAATTTCCTGTTTTGTTCTCTATTTGTTTTAAATTCCAAATTCAAAACCTCACTTTAAATCCAACTTTGTGGCACGTTTGTACTCAGTCTAATTATTCCACTTGGCTTTACCAAAATGTGATGAAGTTATATGTTTATAAATTCATTTGTATTATATGATATTTCTTTCTCTCCTTCTCCATTTTCATGGTTTTGTTTTCAAATTAGGGCTTGGATGTTGTGGGCACATTAATACATTATTATTGATACTTTTATTTTTATATCCACAAATGCACAATCAAATAAATTTCAGCATGATGCACAAGTTATTTATGTGTTCTTTGTTTTAATTATCAAATTTTGAACTAGGGTTAATTACATGTAATGATAAGTAGAGATCACAAACTATTGAGATTATCTCAATTCTCATTATTGCTCTTTTGAGTATTACATGGTGATAGCCCAAGCTTCTGGTCAAGGAGTCGCTTTAGAGGCCAGCGTACCTGACGACAGAGTTTTGGGTTCTGCCGAGGACACTGAATTGGTTCCTGCTGATGTCGTTCGCTTGAAGCGTTGATGGAGCTACGTGCGTCCCATCGACTGTTGATGGTATGTCGTAGATCATTCGGCGGATGCACGAGAGGTAGAAGATGGTTGGCCGCTCGAGTGAACAGTCGCCGGTAGCCCTCGGCATCGGGAGTCCGAGGGAGACCGTCGGCTATCCGAGCCAGTACTCCGCCGACTTCACTTGGCGTGTTCAAGGCTCTGGCGAAGTCGGGGTTCAGGTTGCGCCCGAAGAGAGGATTTTCCCGACGTTGCTTAGTTTCCTGTTCGGCCTGTTCTTGAGCTCGTCGGCGATCGCGTCGTCGAGAATTCCTCCTTTCTCGGAAGACACGCTCTTCCGGGGTTTCTCCCATCTCTGAGGCCTCGTCTCGTGACACAGGCTGCACCGGGTCCCGCTCTCCGGCCTCGTGATGTCTCCGGATATTTCGGCGTCGGTTCCTTCGTCGGCGGGATTCCCGCTGAGGAGGTTCCTCTCCGGGTACAGTCGGCTCATCGTCAGAGATGGGGGGCGACTCCGCTCTCCCGATGAAGAGGACGTCGGGGTAGAATGGTATAGCTGTCGTGACGATCTTCTTTCTATTCTCCTTTGAGGGCGGAGGCGCAGAAAGAACAACTTGTTTCCTCCCGATTTTATTTGTTTCTTTCTTTCTTGTGATTTGTGTCCATTCTTCTGTCAGAGAGGTAGACAATGGAGTTTTTCGGGTTGGCGGGCCTCGAGCCTCTGTTCTGCCGGAGGCGATCCTTTTTCGGAGCATTGGAGGTTGCGCCTTTTCCTGCTTTTCCTCAATTTTCATAGAGATTTTTGAGGAAGGTCTTCTCTCCGTCGGGTCCGCAATGCGATGCAGAGTTCCCTCCTCATCCGCTATGGCTGAGATGGTTCCAAAGCAGAATGTGGACCCAGGGCGGAAGACGATCTTGTGTAGGAAAGTGACGGCCATTGCGCTAGCTTGGATCGACGACACACCCCCTACCCAGCGCGCCAGCTGTCGGTGTTTTGGGTCCGACCGCACACCCGGGGTTGCCCATCAAGGTGCTTTTTGGAGTAGGACGGTGTTGTCAACTGTAGTTCAATGGTTCGTGCTAGTTGCACGAGAGACGGTAGACAATGATTTACAGGTTTGGGCCGCTTTAGAGTGCATAACACCCTACGTCCTGGCGAGAGTGTTGTATATGGTGAGTTACAAGGTAATAATGCGTAGGAAGCTGGGGTGGATGGCTAAGTAGTGGGTTCGATCCTTTCTGAAGGGGTGCCCCCTAGGCCTTATATACTTGACCGTGGGGCAATACATGCAGATATGATAATCACGCGCACCTAAGAAATAGTAAACCGATTGAGTCTATCTTCCTATAGTTCCGCCGACCCATCTTCGCTCGGTTCGTTGTACGGGCCTCCAGCGCGGGAAGATCGGGTCTCTGTTGTGATTACTCGCTCGAGATCATTGGGCCGTCTGAGCTTGCTCCGATCCAGCCTTATGTCGATCTGCTTCACTGGTCGTTCCTCCCCAGGCCCACGAAGGGACGACCTTACGACTTATTGGACCCTTGGGCCTTTCGTGAGGTCTTTTATCCTTCTAGTGGACCCGGGGGATATCTGTCCCCCACACATCCTGAGCGGGGAGCAGGAGTATATGCGGACAGGTTCGGAACCCACCAGACTAGGTCTGGACACGTGTCGGCACTGGACCCCCACCTGGGTCTTGTTCCAGGCCCAAGTATGTTCTGTCCTAGAACCTTGAGACCCGATTGTGGGTGGCCCGGACCCCATACGGGGGGGGGGGGGGTCCGGATCCCATTCCAGGGGTCCAGCTTACACACGTGGAGGTTCTGGATCAACCTTGGAGGTCCGGACTGTATATCCAGGGGTCCGACGCTCTCCCATGGGGGTCCGGACTTACTGTTGATGCCTTGGAGTATATCACCTTCTCTGGACACATGGTGGCTCCGGACCCGCCCATGTGGTGGGGTCAGGTGCTGTTGCGGACCCAGAGTGGTCGCCCGAGGCTTGACGAGTCATGGCTTGGTCCCACATACAACACTTCTACCACACGACTAAGAGATAGTCGCATGGGTACTGCATCTTTATACAGTAGTAAGGGGTACCCTAGTTTCAGGGTACCGACAGTGGCCCCCGGGCCCACCTCAGGGGAGGATGCGAGCCTGCAGGTGGGGCCAAAATTTGTACTTTGCTTCAACTTGGCCTGATTGGTGATTGGCGTGCTATTTCTGCGTGTCTGCTGACGTACCCTCTGTCAATCTCCTTCGGTGTGACGGAACCTTCCAAGTCATTAGGCCCACCTACAGTTGTCCTTGTCCAACAGACATCAGACAACCCTGTAGATGTTCCTGAATCACTTGACAAGTTCGGTATCTTTTCTCTTACCTTTCCAGGAACGTTTCACCCGTCTGACAGGCAGTATGTTCATCGGAGATGCGGAAATGCGGAAGTGATTACATAAACTTACATTTATTTAAAAAGTAAGAGTAAGTCATTTAATATAGACCAGAGTGTAAAGCGAGTGCTGAAAAGTATTATTACAATACCTGGGAGGCAACAACTCCTCCCATTAAGTTCTTTACATAAAAGTTTTTAAGGAGGACTCGGTCCTCCAACAGCTTCATTCTTAATTGTCCTCATTTTTCACCACCTTGGTACAAAAACAACAAAAGTTTGTTGTCTCCTCACCTAAAAACAACGGGGGAATAAACCCTGAGTATGGAATTACTCAGCAAGTCTTACCTGACTAAAGAAAAGACTCTCAAGGGTATGCTGGTTATATGGGAGTCAAGGTAAGGCCTTTCAATGATCAAAGACCCTGTTTGCAGAATTGCTTACTAAAGTGGATCCTTAAAATCCAATTTTATTGTCAGGTTAAGTAAAATTACCTGCAGCTAGAGTTCTTTCTACCCTAGTTCAATCACTTGACCTGCACTAGCCAATTTCTTATCAACTCTTCATCTTCACTGGATTGCTACGTGTAAGTCAGTGGCCAAGTCTCCATAACCGCGGAGGTACGGCGATCCGAATCGATTATACTCAGCTGAGGATCTTCGATCACACGACATATGTAGCACTTAACCCTTGCATATGTCAACCCGCCACCGAGTTTCTTAAGACCAGATCAGGTTCACGCAAACCGAGAGCACAGATACTCCACCGTCCAGCCTCTTGCCACGGAGGGTACACGCTACTCTCGCCACCGCTCCACGCCCATTTCGTGTTATCTTATTCTGGCCTTAGTCTGCCCGAGGCAAGGCTTACCCATGACGAGGCATGTGACCAGTTAAAGGGTCCTCGGTCAGCAGGCCTACATCGACAAGGTCCTTAATCGACTCAGACGGAGACACTACACCGAGACTCTCTTCTCGTGCAAGTCACCCGCCCGGTCTCAACTTAATCATTTAACCCCAAAGATTGGTACCTGGCAGAGGTACATCTTTTCCGATGTTGGACCCATCATGGCCATGATGGATCCACCATCAAGTTTTGTTTTCAAAAACATCCCAACCACTTTTGCCACATCATCTTTTGTAAAAACAAAACATTTTGTTTTACTAAAGCAAGGCTAAGCATCCAAAAATCTATTGTAAAACAGGTGATCAAGGAATGTAATCAAATTCAAGGAAGGTAATGCAGGAATTGTTTTAGCAATCAACTCCTATCACCTAATGCATCAATCAAGTGAGAAAGATTTTAAAAACATCAAGGAAGGTGGCAAATGCACCGGGGCTTGCCTTTGTTTATGGGTGAGTCAGGCTCGGATCCACAAATATCGAAGTAGAAACAATTCTCAGCCTGAGTTTCCAAAGGTGGTGGTACTTGCTCTTCAGTGGCTTCCACTTCTTCCTCGTGTTCTAATCATAACCATACATATGTATATAAGAGTGAATGCCATGTAATGCTCATGAGAGTGCGAAGTTAATACAAATTTATTATCTAAGTCTTGAATACAACTTTCCTTCACGGAACTCCGAGAACTTAGGTTTTCTGGAGTCGGTAAAGGAGTTCACAGGGCAGGGGGGTTTGGGGTTTAGTGATCAAACAAGGTCCAAATCAACCCAAATTCTACCCAAGGCTTCTAAATAATGTATAGAACTTATGTAAAAAGTTTGAACAAGTTTGTGATTATTATCTATTTTCTAAAAATCCAGAACTAAGACTCTAAACTATTTAAAATGCCTTAAAATTCCTTATTTCCTCTAAAAATCATAAAACTATTTTTATTAAATTCTAGGGAAAATAAGAAGTCTAGGAAAATTGGTTTCACAATTTTAGGATTTTTCTACAATTTTCTACACATTTCTAAAGCTTTGCTAGAAATAGAAAAAGAAAAACAATGAACAGACTCGGGCCGAAATCAGCCCAAGTCGGCCCAACTACAGCAGAAACACGTCCACGCGCGCGCGCCCGTGGCAATTTTGCACAGAGGCCCTCGGTTTATTAGTTAAATCGAAGTGGGTTTGTTTACTGTTCCTCTGTGCCACTGACAAATTGCAGAAAGGCCCTCCATCTTCTATCTCTTCCCCGCGAATGCCCCTGACCACGGCGCGCACGCCGATCATCCCCGACGTGGTCCGTACAGGCCATGGCCGGCGATGGTGGTTATGGCCAACTACCGGGGAGGCATCACTGACCTAAGGTGGCCTAGGAACAACCATTAAACTAACATGAACCCTACTGGGAGTCGCTTGTCCACGATCACGGCGGACACCGAGCATGGGAGCACATGTTCCCGCCAAACCATGGTCGATTAGAGCAAACGGGCGCCACCATGAGCTTCGCAAGCATGCAGAGGCATGGAAACGACACTTGAATTGGATAGGAACTCACCAGAGTGGCCCAGCCACGGGCGGGCGGTTCTTCGCGATGCGGCGGACCAATTTGGGGGAAAACGGCGTCGCGACGGCTCTGGGTGAAATTGGGGTTGGGGATTGAGGCTACTTGGCCGTAAGAAGCTGTGCTTTCACCGTGCGCAATCGATTTGGGAGAAGGTGGAGGGGACAGTGCAAATTTAACTTCGACTGAACTTCACTGGTGGAGATGAAAGCACCTCGCCGTGGCTCCTTGCTCAATTTATAGGCACGGCGGTCCGGTGATTGTTTTGCGGCCACGAGGTGGGCTGTTAGCGCATGTCGACCACGTAAGAACGAAGCACAGTAAGAGGGATCGACGTATGGCGACAGCACGGTGGACAACGCTGAGTCACGGCGACCGCCGGTGAGTAACTCCGGCCACATGCGGCTGGGTTCACGGAGTCGTGCCACGTACGAGTTACCCAACTCCGGCGTTATCCGTTCCCTACTGCCCACGAACCCAGACGGTGGCGGCACGAGTTTTGGCGCAGAGAGGTCGCCGGCGGTGAGTCGGTCTGATCCACTTTAGTTACTGTACCATGGCGCACCTTCATCAGTCACCTGAATCGACCACCTCCCTCCCACATTATCTCCGGATTTTTGTTAATAACAAAGTTATCTTCCTTAACAGAATATGTTCACTATACATCAATCTACAATCTTACTATAGAATTCTTGGATCAACACCGAACGGATTCAAAGATATAGCGTATCTAAATTGGCTCCATTCCACTGTAACCAGTTTTATTTGGAGTTCAGTTTCAGTTTCCTGGAACAGTTCTGACAGAGCGACTTTGAGAAGATTTTTCTCCAATTTTTGTATAACAACAGCAGGAGATGTCTGCATCAAAGTTGCTCTCCTATAATAGGTTTACAGAATTTATGTGGTGGCCTAGGGCAAATTCTTACTGCTTTGGAATTTACACAGCTCCAAAGTTGAGCTTATGACCCTAATTTTAGACTTAGCATAGAACTCAAATGAGGTCCATTTTGCAATTAGGTCCAAAACTTAGGGTTTGGCTTGTAAATCCACATATGAGTGACCCAATTGACTTAAGATACTCATTTGACTTGGTTTTTGCACTTTAGTTCAAAAGTGGACTAATTTGCACATAGGTCCCTAGGTTTTAGTTTTAGGGCTTTCCATGGTTCAAATGGGGATTTTTGGTATCCCAGGGGTATAAGTGTAATTCCACTTAAGTCTTGGGATTATTTTGTGACCCTTCCCTTAAAGCTTTTAGGTTTTCTTCATTTGGGTTAAGTTTTGCCCCTTTGAGCCTTATTTAGGGTCAGGTTCCCTATCCAGGGTCCTATTTGCAAAACACTAAAAACAATACACTTGTTTGAAATTTTTACCTAGGGAATGCACTCTAGGTGTGTCAAACATATGCAATGCCAATGTTTATGATGCCATGCTCAAGTTTTAGTTACAGTAACACCAGGGGTGTTACATTTGGTCACGCCAACTGTCATATTTGTCCCCGTGGCTGACTGACCCATGGACCCCACGCCTGGTGGTTTCATCGGGCCATGCGCGGGGCGCCTTGTTACCACTGTATGGGTTTAAAAAATTACCTTCTGTCTTCCACAGCGGCCCCGAGGAGATGCACTACCGGCGTGTGCGGTGGTTCGCTCTTTCCACACCCGAAATCCAGCACCCAAGCTGTATGACTCGTGGACCCGGGCCCCCGCGTCATAGACTGGGTTGTTGTCTCCTGCGGCGGCAATGAGGAGGCGCGCTATCGCGTGCGGCGGTTCCCGCACCCGAAGTCTGGCACCCAAGCTGCATGACTCGTGGACCTGGGCCCCTGTGTCATAAACTGGGCTGCCCGGATCCTAGGTGCCCGTCACGCGTGATCTCCTGCGGCGATTGAGGGGCGCGCAGAAGGGTTTCCCTGAACGAGGACTCACGTTTCCTTGAAAAAGGATTCACCCCGCGTGCAGCAGTTACCCTTTCGCATTCTCTTCCAATCGACTGCGCCCTTTTGCCTTCGTGCTCCTCTGCGCCCCTTTGCATTTGCGCTCTTCTGCTCCACACCCGCGCCGCCGCAGACGCCATGACTTTGCTTGGCCATCCCGACCGCTTCAGTCTGAGGAGGCGCTCAATCTGGTGCGCGGCCTGCTTGGGTGGACCGCGCCAGGCCTCGCCGGAATAATCCGCGCCGGCACCGTCCCCCTCAGCAATCTCGCCGCTGGGGAGTTCATTTTGTTCACCTCTTACATCTCCTGCGGGTTGGCACTGCCGCTCTCACCCTTCTTTCTGCTGCTGCTAGAGGAGTTCGGGCTTCAGCTTCAGCACCTCACGCCCCACTCCGTCCTCTAGGCGGCTATCTTCATCCACCTCTGCGAGATGTTCGTAGGTGTGGCTCCCTGCACTTTTCTCTTCCGCCACTTCTTCGTGCTGGTCAAGTCCGGGAAGACTAGGGACCACATTGGTGCCTACTACTTCCAGACGAGGCCGGATCCAGCCATCGTCTACATCCCCACCCTCGGCGGCGCGAGGTGGGAAAACTAGCGCAGTGACTGGGTGATTGCCAGCGCCGAGGCCAACGACCGCCTCGTCTTGTCGTCTGAGGGGCCGGCTCTCGACCGCAAGCAGTGGAGGACCAAGCCATCCCTGTCGCCAGAGCTCCTGCCCATATTGGATAGGATCAAGGCCTTGGCCATGGACGACCTAACGTAAATGCACGTGGTCGGCGACCTCCTGAAGCGCTGGATCATGCCGCTGCAAAGGAGGTCGGGCCTATGCTGTTGGTTCACTGGCCTGAACGACATCGGCAGGATCCAGCATGGGCCAGGGACCGATTTGCCCTGGGACGAGCTGGCTGTCCTGGTGGGAGGGATTACCGAGGAGACTTTTGTCCCTGAGTCCCTGATCCTCCCCTAGGCCACCCCAGCGCTCTGCGACGACCCAAGCTTGAGGACGACGATTTTGGCCACGCTGCCGACCCTCGACGAGAGCGGCGTGGCAGTTCGCCAGATCGGCGGCCGGGACCCCCTCCGCGGGATCTGGATCTATGATGCACCGACTAGAGGCCCCCAGCCCACCGGTGCGGCCCCCAGCGCCAACCCTGTCATGGCCCCCAGCCCCTTGGACAAGGGCAAAGGGGCTACAAGCAGTGCCTCCGCCCTAGGTAGCTCTGGGGGGTCGGAGGAGGAGAGGCAATGCAGGCTACGTCGGGCTGATGGGTCGCTTGTTTCGGACCCCCCCAGAAGCGTCAGAGGACTGCTGGTGGAGCCGAGGAGGCCAGCTCCCAGGCTCACGGCGCGCAGAGGCACGTCAGTCCTCCGGTGCCACCGCCACCACCACCCTCTGGGAGTAATCACCCCCAGGGGCACCAGCAGCAGTAGTAGTAGCAGCAGCAGCAACAACAACAACAACTGCAGCAGCAGCCACAGCAACAGCAGCGGTCGCCGCGCTTCCAGGGTCAATGGAAAGTCCAGGGCCCCAAGTAAGTGTAGCCTCTTTTTCCATGAGTCTAATTATCATGCCGACAGGTCTTAACCAAATTCAAGTGTTATCCTCTCTTTTCCTTGCTTTTCTTTTCTTTTTCCTAAATAGTGAAGAGTTTTTTGTTTTATATAATTGTAAGCCGAGTAAAATAAAACCCAAAAGGGTCATAATTGTTGCACGACATGCTGGATCATCTTTTCTTTTTGTATGTTGATTTATTCTAGTTGTGCATTCACGTAATCCGCAAATTTGTGTTTTGAAGTTGAATTCAAAAGAAAATAGCATATAATAGAAGATAGAAAATAAGAGCAAGAAATAAAGAAAAATAAAACCAGCGCTTCCCAATCCTCCCTGTGGCCCAGCTTCCAGCACGGCACAGCTCCCAGCCCACGTCGCGCCACTCCCCGCGTGGCCTGCCTGCGCGTCCGCGGCCCAGTCGTCGCAGCCGGCCTAGGGCATGGTCGCGTGCTATAGCTGACCGGTGGGGCCCACGCGGCCCTGTTCATCTTCCCCCAACCGTCACTCCCACACGTCCTACGCCCAGCCGCCGCTCACGTCGCCTCTTTCCTTGCCAAAATTGCCAGCCACCCTCCTCTCTCTCTTTTCCCACGCTAGAACCATCACAGCGCCTTGCCTCGTGCTTGGAGGCCTCGACGTCGTGCCCAGCATCCCTCCCTTCTTGGAGCCTCGACTGCGCGCGTTCGAAGCTCACCGTCGAGCCTCGTCTACATCCCCGTTCGCGACGTCCGGCGTTGCCACGGTCAGTACTCTGGTCTCCCTAACCCCTTCTTCTCTGGCCTTCTTCCTCGCACAGCCATGGCACTTGGGCGAACCCCCTGCGCGCGAGCATTCCCTGGCCGAGGCCCGCCGGCGATGCTCTAGCCTCTCCCCTCTGCTGCACACGCTAGGTGTGGCCAGGGCCCATCCACCAGCGCGGCTCGCCCAGCCTCGACCCTGCGCTGAGCATGCCCGCTACCATGGCTCTCCAGCTCCGGCCGAGCCTCCCTAGGTGCGCAGCGCATCCAGCAACCCCACCGCACGCACCCAGTCGTGCTCCCGGCCACAACCTTTAGCCCCTGCGCGTGGTCGCCCTGGTGCCGTGCCGTGATGCTGGCGAGTGGGCCTCGGTCGTGACCCTGTCTCGCCGGAGTGCTGCCTCGTCTCCGCGTCCGGCAGCAATGCCACTCTATCCCTTGCGTGCGAGTAGTGTCCTGTCCGGCCGTGGAGAGAAGAAATGACCGTGTGTGTGTGTGTGCGGTTGCAGGAAAAGTGGAGATAGGAACCGTCTTTTGAACCCTTGACTGCATGCAGTGAAAGCTATAAAAAAACCCTCCTGTGAGCCCCACTTGCATGCTCGCGATGCGTCTCCCCTGCATGTGACTTTTGCTACGGTACGACCCGTGGCCCATGCATGGCTGTAGCCACACCGGATCCCACCTCCACGATCCACTATGGCTGAGCCCCATGTGGCCCTCCGTCTGGCGAGTTTTGACCAACAAAAATGTGCCACATCACTTTACATCCGAGAGCTAGTAAAAATATGATATCTCTTACGTTTTAAGTTTATTTCACCCCATTAAAATTATGTCAGATTTATAACGATGTTTTCTACATGTTAATGACATTAAGTCATCATGTCACATAATTTAAATAATTTATTAAATGTCTCCTTGACTAATGTTTAATAGATTAGCATTCCAATTAGATTAAATTTATAGTCTTCAACTTGTGCTTTTAAAAATAAACATTAACATGGTTAATATTAGCTTAAATACTTTTTATTTAACACTTGCTCATTATAAACGCGACATCGTATGTGGTCCTCGCGCATGTCACGGATGTCGTCGTGTTGTTCGCACGTGTGGTGCTCGCCGTCGCTGTTTGCAAGTGTTGTTGTGCGTCGTTGTAGCCATCGCCCTCGTGCGCTGTTTCGTGCTGACCTCGTGTTATTTAATATTTTCATTATGGTCGCTCACACCAATTAGTCATTTCTTGTTTAGTTGTCGGTTATTTAAAATAACAGTTTAATTATAACGAGTCTATAGTTTTAACTCGTACTTTTACGAATATAAATGTTAATTAACTTGATTAATACCAGCTTAAATACTTTTAATTAATTATTCATTTGTTGTTGTCATCGCGCTATTCACGCGCGTAGTCACGTTGACTCGCGCGTTGTCGTGTGCATTGTCTCGCGTGTCGGCCGTGCGCTGCTTCATACAGTATCGCGTGTCGTCACATGTCATGTGCGTGCATCACGTGTGCCATTCACGCGTTGTCACACGCCTTTCGCGTGTGTCGCGCGTCTCGCCGCGCGTTGCTCGCGCATGTCTCGCGTGTCGATCACGTGGGTCGCACGGCGCCTGCTCGTGATGGTAAATTTCTTTCGCTTATAATCACTTAGGTTAAATAACATTAATTCGTCAGGTCATATATTTTAAATAATTTATTTAATGTCGCTCGACTAGTATTTATTAGATTAATATTCTAATTAGATTAAATGTGCAATGTTCAATTTGGGCTTTTATAATAAACGTTATCATGGCTAATATTAACTAATTACTTTCTATTTATTTAACATTTGTCTAGTATAAGCGCGTTCCCTATTTAGTATTTTCTCGCCTGTCGCGCGTGTTGTTCCGCACGTGGTCGCGTGCTGATTCGCACGATATTCACGCTGGTCGCACGCATTGTTTCAGGCGTCGTCCGCGCGCTAAATCGCGTGTGGTCGTGCGTGTCCGCGCGTCGTTCTGCACGCTGTCGTGTTGTTTCATGTGTCGTAAATTCGCATCACCTATAATCTCTCGCTTTAATTAAATTACTAGTTTAACTAACAGCAGCTAGTGTAACAGGTTAAGCGAAACTAAATATTAGATATTATTTATAGTTGATAATGTCGAATTAAATGTTTTACTTAATATTTATTTAGCGTAAATGCGAGACCTTCTCGATCGTAGCCTCGACCGATGCGTTTCTTTTTCCTCGACCATAGTAATGCGCCCTATTTCGTTTTACATGTTTTATTATGTTTGTATTTGTATGGTGTAATGTTCTTATGCATATATGTGTTTGCTTGCTTGTGTCTGTTCGTTTTCGCTTCGCGTTGCGATTAGAGTGTGATCCATCTCCAAGCTTCCAGGAATCGACGCTCAAGTTTCGACGACCAAGTGATCTAGCTTTTCGAGTTCTACGAGGTTGAAGACCCTGAGCATCTGTTTGGTGAAGGCAAGTGTCCTCTGACCCATTATGTCCCATTTACTTTATAATTCACTGTCCCGCATACTATAAACAACCTAAGGATTGACTAGCTTTCTATTTACCTTGTCCTTGATTACCTTTTGGGTTACTATGGTTAGCTTCATGCTATTGCTTTACTTTAATCAATGAACATGATGTGAACACTTATAATACGATGTTGTCATTATGATTATGATGTTGGATTGGTGATACTTCAGGGGGCTCGAGCGGTTTCTCGAGTGCCTCTCCGTAAGGACCTATTCATTGGATAACCGCCCGGGAAAACAATGCAACCATGAGGGTGGAATGGGACGCCCTTAGCTAAATAATTAGAGGAACCGGGGTGTAGTTCGCTTCGCCGTCGTGCCGTTAATGGGGCTCGGTGTATGCGGCTCGCTCTGCCAAGGTTGGTTCGCCCCTTAGAGAGGAGTGCGGTGCATTTAGGAAACCTAACGGGCGACTACAACCTCGGGGAATCTTTGTAAAGGCTACGTAGTGATACCCTGCTAGGCCACCTAGGTAGTGGTCAATGGGGAGTAGCTCTCTCCGGGCAGAAAGGGAATCACGACTTGTGGGTAAAGTGCGCAACCTCTGCAGAGTGTTATGAAACTGATATATCAGTCGTGCTCGCGGTTATGAGCGACCAAGGGAGCTCCATTGATTAGAGACACATTGATCAGAGATGTTTGGTTTACAGATGATGATGAGGATAATGCTGGTTTCTATTATGGTTATGATTATGATTACGATTTCTGGTATTCTTTCCGTTTGGAAAGAGTACTTTTGGGTTAACAACTTGGGTTATTGCTAAAACCTGGCTTCTACTAATAATAAATACCTGACCAACTAAAAGCAACTGCTTTGAGCTTAACCCCACATAAAGCTAGTCCACCTCAGCCAAACGGGACATTTGCTGAGTACGTTGATGTGTACTCACCCTTGCTTTCACAAAACACCAGGTTGCCTTTGGTGCAATCAATGCTCAGGTAAAGAAGAAGATGTCAAGGCGGATCTCCAGGAGTTCCAGGACTTCGACGAGTTCAAGGATTAGGCTAGCGACCTCCCCCAGTCAGCTGCCTGTGGTGGGTTTGTTTACGTTAGCTACATTTCTATTCTGTGTACTTTGATTATATTATGTACATGACTCTAGTATTTCATATTATTAGTTACTCTTTATTGTTATTCGAAGCATTGTGCTATGATGAGTCATTTATGTAATCGTTGTTGAAAGGGATTTAGGCTTACACCTATTTCCTATACTAATTTTGGTGGTTGAATTGCCCAACACAAATATTGGACTAACTAGTTTGCTCTAGTGTATAAGTTATACAGGTGCCAAAGGTTCACACTTAGCCAATAAAAAGACCAAGTATTGGGTTCAACAAAAGAGCAAAGGGACAACCGAAGGCACCTCTGGTCTGGCGCACCGGACTGTCCGGTGTGCCACCGGACATGTCCGGTGCACCAGAGGACTCCAAACTCAAACTCGTCACCTTCGGGAAATTCCAGAGGCAACTCCGCTATAATTCACCAGACTGTCCGGTGCTCCAAGGAAGAGCGGCCTCCGGAACTCGCCAGCCTCGGGAATTCATTTCAGCTGCTCCGCTATAATTCACCGGACTGTCCGGTGTACACCGGACTGTCCGGTGTAACAGAAGGGCAACGGCTACTTCTGGCGCCAACGGCTACCTGCGACGCATTAAATGCGCGCCAGCGCGCGCAGAGGTCAGGCATGCCCATGCTGGCGCACCGGACATCCTACAGTACGTGTCCGGTGCGCCACCGGACATCAAGGCGGGCCCAGAAGTCAGAACTCCAACGGTCGGAACCCAACGGCATTGGTGACGTGGCTGGCGCACCGGACTGTCCGGTGTGCACCGGACTGTCCGGTGCACCATACGACAGACATCCTTCACTAACGACTAGTTTTTTGGTTGGTGGCTATAAATACCACCCCAACCGGCCACTTCAAGGTGTGGGAGCCCAAGCAACATTCCAAGTCATCTAGTTGACATACTCAAGCCCTCCCAACCACATATATTCATTGATCCATCCTATACACAAGATTTAGACCACTACAACCAACACAAGTGCCACAAAAGAGAGAGCAAGCAAAAGAGAGCTACTCATTTGAGTTTAGCACTAGTGCCTTGTAAGATTCATAGAGAGATAGTGTGTGCTTCATCTTTGTGTTCATTTGCGCGTGGAGTTTTGACTCCCATTGAACTTCCTCCAAAGTTTTGGAGACTTGTAAAAGCTAGCAAGAGACACCAAAGTGTGTGGTGGTCCTTGCGGGATCGAGAGTGATCCTTGAGAAGAAGAAGAGCTCGCCGATCCTTGTGTGATCGGGGGAGAGTGGGAAAGGGTTGAAAAAGACCCGTCTTTAAGTGGACTCCTCAACGGGGACTAGGCCTTCGAGGGCCGAACCTCGGTAAAACAAATCACTCGTGTCCATTGTGTTTATTGCTTGTGATTTGTTCGCTCTCCTTTCCTCTATGTTTTCTTGCGCTATTCTTTGTCAATATCTTTTGGTGTTGTTTCAAGTTAAATCCTCACTTAGTGAAGCAACACTTCGCAAGAAAACATTGCTCTTCCCATCTAAGTCTTCTTGCTTTATTCTCATAAACTTGTTAGTAGTATTGATTTATCTCTTCCGTATTAATTAAAGCGCAATACTCTTTTCAAGCAAGAACTTATTCTCCGATATTTGTATATCTTGTTCTAACCACTAATCAAGGGATCTAGTTGGGGGATAAAGTTTTAATTTTCAGGTTCCGCCTATTCACCCCCCTCTAGGCGACTTTCAATTGGTATCGGAGCTAGGCACTTCATCTTGAGTCTAACAACTCGAAGTGATGGCTCGTAGAAGATCCCAAAAGAACAAGAAGACCCAAGAGAACAAGGAGGTAACTCTTGAGATATTACTTTCCGATTGTTCTAATTATGATTCATGGTCTACTAGAGTGATAAATGCTTTTAGAACGGTAGATCCACATTTAGAACAAATTATAGACAAGAGTATCTTCCCTCCTAGTTATAATGGAAAAATTATCTCCGAGGAGGATCAAAGATGTTTTCGCTTAAACTACCTAGCTTTTGACATCTTAAGTAATTCTCTTAGCAAAGAAGATTATCGTGCCTTCATATCAAATTATGACGAATCCACCCATGATGCGCATGATATTTGGACTAGAATTAAAAGCAAATTTAATAAGTCCAAACATGATAGTTCATTTTGTGCTTCTACTTCCTTTGGTATTTGTGATACTAACCCTTGCAAGGAAGAAGAAGAAAACGAACGATGGAGACCAAACGATGAATCCACCTCTCCAAAAGGTTTGTCTTCCCATTTCGATTCCCACATATGTTGTGTGGCTAATGAAGATGATAGCGGAAGGACAAATGAGGATGAGGAGGAAGAAAGAAGCTTCTTGCATCTCTACGCTCGCCTAAGCCAAGAAGATAAGGCAGTCATGCTCAAACTTCTAGAAAGAGCAAGAGAGCAAAGCGAAGCTCGTCAAAGGCTAGAAGATGTTCTCTCCATGAGAATGCTACACTTTGACGAGTTGACTAAAGAACATGAGGAGCTAAAGTGCTCTCATGTTGATTTGGTCCAAAGGTATGAAACTGTTTCAATTGAGCATGATAACGCTTTACATTGTATCGCTCAATTAGTAAATAAAAATGCCTTGCTTAAGGACCAAGTAGAAAAGCTAAAAGTTGAAAATCTAGCTTTTCAAGAAAAATATGATATGCTTCTATGTTCTCATGAAAATCTTATGGATGATCATATCATATTAAATTTGACTCATGAGGTTGTAATAGAAAACTTAAAATCCCAACAACCTCACTCGTGCACATGTATTCAAATTGATACTATATTACCATGTGCTAATGCTTGTTGTCCGTCGACAAGCAAATCTTCTTTTGAGCTAGAACTTGCAGGAACAACTGATGATACATATCAAAAGCTCAAAGAAGAAAATGAGAGGCTAAAAATGAGCTTGACACAACTAAAAGGGAAGTGCATTGCTCAACCTTCTCAAGATAACCGTGATCACATGGTGAAGAAGCTTGAGACAGGAACAACCGTGGCATGCACTACATCCCTTGAAGAAAATGTCAAGGATTTGAGGATTGGCAAGAGGAAGAAACAAAAGATGAAATTCAACACTTCCTCCAAAAGCCTCAACCACGCCTCCACAAAAGTTAACATCCAAGGTAATGATCAAGCCACACTTCACATTAAGAGGTGTAGTGCATGCTTTGAAGAGGGGCACTTGATTAGGTCATGTCCCTACATTAAAAAAGGCTTGATTATTAACAAGGATGATAGACTTTGTTTTAAATGCTCCAAGAAGGGACACTTGCTTAGATCTTGTCCCCATTTAAAACAAAAGGGCATAGGGTTAGAAAAGAAAGTTTTTACTAACCATGTAGCCGGCAACAAACAAGGAAAGAAGAAAACTTCAAAACTTGAAAAACGCCTATGCTACACATGCCGAAAGAAGGGACATCAATGCAAGGATTGTCCCATTGGTAACAATTCCACTCCTAGCTTGTCAATTAATTTTCATGTAACTAGGCAACCCAAAATTGCAACTTGTGCTAGAAAGGTAATGAGTTTACCTAGTGCTAACACAAAGGACTTTTGGGTTCCTAGATCTTTGTTGACTAACCGTGATGACCCATCAAGCGATGGGTACCAAAATATGCTTGACAAGCTTTGCAGGAAAAGGAGATGATATGAAGCCTTGGGGTGCTTGAGAAAGTCCATTCGATTCTTATCAACTCAAGCTATCAATCGTCAATAATCTATATACATGATTGACCCAAGGTTATTTTTTCAAATTGCTATGTCTTAAACTCATATCATCTCGAGGAAGATATTATATGTTGTAGGAAGTGAAGAGATATCATGTGCAAAAATCAAGGCCTACAACATGGAGGAAAGCCAAAGGATGGTAACACTTATCTTTTAAGTGCAATTATGTTAGAATATCATTTCTTATGTGTCTTGAGTAGTCACATAGAAAAATTGAAGCACTTCAAATGTCTTTAAATTGATATTACCATTCTTTGAAGAATTTCCTCTCATATGGTAGACTGCACATTCATCATTTCCATACTATGGCAGTCTACATGCTCTAATTTGTTGCAAGTATATCATGGCATGTTCTTCCTCTAATTATCTTGTTACTGCCATGATTCTAGGTATAGAGAGATATTTCATGTTCTTAAAAGAATAAGGTGTCATGTAAGGAATTCAAATCCTTAGGACACTTGTAAAAGGAAAACTCTCTCTATAACTAGAATAGTGAGACTATTGATTTTATTTAAGTAACCCAAGTAGTCTCACTTGTAGAGAATAAGTTTCTCTTTGGAAGCGTGTAATCTAACATGAAAAGAAAAATCAATCCAATGTTTTATGATGTATTTCTACTTGCTCAAATTGGATATGATTCTTTCACATTTATCGATTTCCAAATCATGTATTAGATTTATTCCTAATCTCAAAGGATTATTTATGCTTGTTTTATGAGTTAAAATTGAGCATAACATCATCTTTGGATAATCTAGTTCATGCTATGAAGTTTCCATGTTTTAGTAATCTAGCTTTTCATTCCTTATCAAAAATGGTTACAAAAAATGGAAACTAGTGCTTGTGTTACTAACAAAGTATCTCTTGAGCCTACTTATGAATATCTACAAAAAGGAGAGTGCACAAGCCTCATGGGTTGTTCTTCACCCAAAAGAAGAAAGGTAGAAGCAAAGGTATGGGAACTCATCTTCTTAATCAAATTTAATTCCCATCTCAATGGCCATTCAATCTAAATTACCATATTGATTTGCTTCCAAGTAATGATTAACTAAATTCAATATGATAAAGTAAAATCTCCAATGATTATTAAAATGCTTAAAAGGTGCTCACTCATATTTCTCAAATGAAATGCATTAATGTTAAGGATTTTACTTCATGTCTGTGTGACTTATGAATGATGAACTGTCTATTCTATCTAAAGAGATCATCTTTCATCATATACTCCCTTGTGCTATTAACGTCTTTCTTGAGTATTTTCAATAAGTTTGAAAGGAAAAGGAAACAACTACAAAGGGAGGACTCTCAAATGAAAGAGGAGGACATCAAGAACAACACCACCTACTTGGATAATAAGATCTACAAAACAATCAATGGTGTGGTTGTGAGTATTCTAAACACTTTCATTATGAGAATACTAGGCTTTAGTTGTTTATTGCAAAATTTATGAGCCTTGATCAAGATGTATAATGCTTCTCCCTATTTGTCTTTGAAGTAAATACATCCATGCATATCTTTAGGGGGAGTCTATTCTTATATCTTGATTTTGTTGAGACTATTGCTTTATCTCAGTAATTTCATATAGTCTCTTGCATGAGAATAAGTTTCTCATGAAGTATGCTACTATTTTTAAATTCTTGTCTTTCACTCTAAAGTAGCATATTTGCTGGATTCTCCTACTCTAAGCTTAATTGATAATCTAATGCGTATGTTGTTCTTTTGATCACATCTGTTATTTGTTTGATCATTGAATGACTTCAATCAACAATCATGTTTCTTAGTGCCGTATATACTATCAATCGATATCTCTCTTGATATGCACTAAGTTAAAAGGAGAATTCATGATACATTTATGCAACTTGTGATCCATTTGATATATGCTAACAATAACTTGAAAAGATCACTAGTTGTAGAACTCTCTCTTGTGCAAAATATTCCCATATATTGTCATTAAGAATAGGTCTTAAGCATCTAAGACTAAGGACAAAGCACAATGAAGAGAGCATCCCTATGTAAAGGTACAAAAGGTAAAACTATCTCCTTTCATTTAAACTTGTACCTAAATCTTCCTTTTCTATACTCTCTTTACATATCTTGCTTGAAAGGAAGAGAAAGCATGTCCATGCATATCCCTGCTTCATATCTAGTTTAACTTCTCAAAAATTCATTCATGCTTTAATACATCTTTGTTGAAACTAGATGAAGTGATTTAATTGTCAAAGAGCTTAAAGCTTAACCTTGTAACGAGGATAAGCTGCCTTTATTCCAAAGGTGGATGGTCCTTAAGCCTCTTTGAATTCCTTAAGGGAAAATGCTTGAGATGTTTACAACATGCTTTCATAAGTGCATAAATTGTCATGAGCATCACACTTATACTATGACACAATGCACTTCACATTCCGTATAATATAGGTATGTTCTCATTAACCTAATTATGTGCAATTGGCATTTAAGGCCAAAATATATGTTCCTCTCCATGCACATATTTAGGGGGAGCAATCTATGTTATATAGAATTATGATCATGCTTAATTTGACATATCCTTTGATCATATCTCTTTTATATGCTATAACTAATCTGTTTTCAAGTGAATTTCAAACCAAGTCATAGGTACATTGAAAGGGAATTGGAGTCTTCGGCGAAGACAAAGCTTCCACTCTACTCTATCGGTATTATCTACCCTTCGCCATCACTCCACAATGTCTCTCCATCTTTGGTATAATCTTCACTCATATGTTTTATTTGCCAAAGGGGAGAAAATAGTTAGGAAAAGGGCCTATATTTCATTCCAAGTATCCGTTTTTGGCGATTCATGCCAAAGGGGGAGAAAGTATTGGCCCAAAGCAAAAGGACCGCACCACCACCCTAATTTTAAAATTAATGGTTTTCAATTGAAAAATTTCAAATTGGTATCTCTTTGTGTTCTAAAGGGGGAGCAAGTAGTATTTTTCAAAACTTGATATCTTAAAACCCTCTTGAACACTAAGAGGAGAATTTATTTGAGGGGGAGTTTTCTTTAGTCAAAGGAAAAGCATTTGAACAAGGGGACAAAATTTCATATCTTGAAAATGCTTCGCAAAAATCTTATTCATTTACCTTTGACTATTTTGCAAAAAGACTTGAAACGGTTTTACAAAAAGAATTTGCAAAAACAAAACTTGTGGTGCAAGCGTGGTCCAAAATGTTAAAAATAAAGAAACAATCCATGCATATCTAGTAAGTAACACTTATTGGCTCAATTCTAAGTAATCTTTGCACTTACATTATGCAAACTAGTTCAATTATGTACTTCTATATTTGCTTTGGTTTGTGTTGGCATCAATCACCAAAAAGGGGGAGATTGAAAGGGATTTAGGCTTACACCTATTTCCTATACTAATTTTGGTGGTTGAATTGCCCAACACAAATATTGGACTAACTAGTTTGCTCTAGTGTATAAGTTATACAGGTGCCAAAGGTTCACACTTAGCCAATAAAAAGACCAAGTATTGGGTTCAACAAAAGAGCAAAGGGACAACCGAAGGCACCTCTGGTCTGGCGCACCGGACTGTCCGGTGTGCCACCGGACATGTCCGGTGCACCAGAGGACTCCAAACTCAAACTCGTCACCTTCGGGAAATTCCAGAGGCAACTTCGCTATAATTCACCGGACTGTCCGGTGTACACCGGACATGTCCGGTGCTCCAAGGAAGAGCGGCCTCCGGAACTCGCCAGCCTCGGGAATTCATTTCAGCTGCTCCGCTATAATTCACCGGACTGTCTGGTGTACACCGGACTGTCCGGTGTAACAGCAGGGCAACGACTACTTCTAGCGCCAACGGCTACCTGCGACGCATTAAATGCGCGCCAGCGCGCGCAGAGGTCAGGCATGCCCATGCTGGCGCACCGGACATCCTACAGTACGTGTCCGGTGCGCCACCGGACATCAAGGCGGGCCCAGAAGTCAGAACTCCAATGGTCGGAACCCAACGGCATTGGTGACGTGGCTGGCGCACCGGACTGTCCGGTGTGCACCGGACTGTCCGGTGCACCATACGACAGACAGCCTTCACTAACGGCTAGTTTTTTGGTTGGTGGCTATAAATACCACCCCAACCGGCCACTTCAAGGTGTGGGAGCCCAAGCAACATTCCAAGTCATCTAGTTGACATACTCAAGCCCTCCCAACCACATATATTCATTGATCCATCCTATACACAAGATTTAGACCACTACAACCAACACAAGTGCCACAAAAGAGAGAGCAAGCAAAAGAGAGCTACTCATTTGAGTTTAGCACTAGTGCCTTGTAAGATTCATCGAGAGATAGTGTGTGCTTCATCTTTGTGTTCATTTGCGCGTGGAGTTTTGACTCCCATTGAACTTCCTCCAAAGTTTTGGAGACTTGTAAAAGCTAGCAAGAGACACCAAAGTGTGTGGTGGTCCTTGCGGGATCGAGAGTGATCCTTGAGAAGAAGAAGAGCTCGCCGATCCTTGTGTGATCGGGGGAGAGAGGGAAAGGGTTGAAAAAGACCTGTCCTTAAGTGGACTCCTCAACGGGGACTAGGCCTTCGAGGGCCGAACCTCGGTAAAACAAATCACCCGTGTCCATTGTGTTTATTGCTTGTGATTTGTTCGCTCTCCTTTCCTCTAAGTTTTCTTGCGCTATTCTTTGTCAATATCTTTTGGTGTTGTTTCAAGTTAAATCCTCACTTAGTGAAGCAACACTTTGCAAGAAAACATTGCTCTTCCCATCTAAGTCTTCTTGCTTTATTCTCATAAACTTGTTAGTAGTATTGATTTATCTCTTCCGTATTAATTAAAGCGCAATACTCTTTTCAAGCAAGAACTTATTCTCCGATATTTGTATATCTTGTTCTAACCACTAATCAAGGGATCTAGTTGGGGGATAAAGTTTTAATTTTTAGGTTCCGCCTATTCACCCCCCCTCTAAGCGACTTTCAGCTGTGTACGTGAATTTCTGATCCTGGCACGTACATGGTTCGCATTCGGTTTACCTTCAAAACCGGGTGTGACATCAGGTGCCGAGGAAGAAGCTGCGCCAATCCCCCTCCCCTGCATGCTGTCCCGCGCCCACGAGGTCCTTAGTGACACTGGGGCAGCAATTTTGCGGGAGTGGGAGGCGCTTGAGGCTGAGCACCAGCGCCTCAGCGACTGGCGCACCCAGCTGGAGGAGCGCACCAGGACGGCGTCCCGCCAGTTCATCTCCAAGCGGTCCCAACTTGAGCGGGACCGTAAGGAGTACAAGAAGGACCTCTAGAAGGTGTATGCCATGGAGCTGGAGGCGCACCGAAGGGAGAAGAAGGTGGCCAAGAGGGAGGAGGCCTTGAGCCAGAGGGAGGCCCTCACTACAGAGCTCTAGGCCAAGCTGAATGCCTTGGACCAGACCCTGGAAGCGCAGCGGGTCCAGCAGGTCAAGGCTGTGGAGAGGCTGCAACAGTGGTGTCGGTGTTTTGGGTCCGACCGCACACCCGGGGTTGCCCCTCAAGGTGTTTTAGGAGTAGGACGGTGTTGACAACTGTAGCAAAATGGTTCGTGCGGATCGCACGAGGGACAGTGGACGAGGTTTGCAGGTTCGGGCCGCTTAGAGATGCGTAACACCCTACGTCCTGATGAGTATGCTTGGGGAACGTGGTTACAAGAGAACTCTCTGGATTGAGAATACAGAGAGTTGAGGCGGGTGGCTAAGTAAAAGGTCGATCGTTCTGAAGGGGTGCCCCCTAGGTCTTATATACTCGACCGTGGGGCAGTACACGTGGATAAGATAGGAACAAGTAGCTAAAAGATAGTGAACCTCTTGAGATTATCCCTACGTAACCCTCGCCGACTTATCCTCGCGTGGCTTCGTTGCGTGGAGGCTCCAGCGCGGGAAAGTCGGATCTCTGTTGCGGTCACTCGCTCGATGCCCCGGGCCATCCGGGCTTGTACCAATCCGGCTTCATGTCGTTCCGCTTCGCTGGTTGTTTCTCCCCAGGCCCACGAAAGAATGACCTTACGATTTATTGGGCCCTTGGGCCTTTCGTGAGGTCCTTTACTCTTTTAGTGGACCCGGGGGATATCTATCCCCCACAAGCCCCCGATCTTTGGGTTAATTTAGAGGTAATCAACCCGAAGATCCCAGGTCCAGCTTGCAGGTAATTTAAAGAAAGATGGCTTCCTGTTTGTCTTCTCCTGCTCCGATCACTCGTTGACCAAAGCCTAGTTTCGTGTCTGTGCCTTAGAGGTCGGCATTCCAATTTGTAGGATTCTGAACTTCATTGGGGGCACCAGAGGTGCACCCAATGGGTGTAGCCCCCGAGCTTCGAGTAGATTTTAGAAGATAATCTACTCGAAGGTCTTTAGTAGGGATTATTCCCATTTGTGTTCCTTCATTTTGGTTAAGGGTTGGCTTCTTTAATCTAGTCCCATGCTTTAGAAATCGGCTCTATCTCAACTTGGAATGATAATCCATGGGGTGCACCGGAAGTGCACCCAATGGGTGTAGCCCCCGAGCTTCGAGTAGATTTTTGAGGATAATTCACTCGAAGGTCTTCTTTTTATGTCCTTTTGCTGAAGATTATCCTTTCTGCCTGTAAAAAAGTTGGCATGATGTCATCCGCGCTATGTCATCAATATTATGCTTTAGAGGTCAGCATGTATTTTGTCTTTAACAGCCTAGTTCGCAATCCATCCGTATCTTGCTAGGTAATGCAATTTATTTGCTCTGTGACTTTTTGGACATTTGATGGACGTTCTCTGTCTAGTCTTCAAGTCGTGTCTGTCGACCATATTTTGCACTCTACTGGCTATATTTGGCTTCCCTCTAACTCTTGCTGATATCTCATTTTTGTCTTGAGGCATTCACTGCGTGTCCTGCACAGATGTGACCATTTTGAAAAAATATACTGATAATTCCTGGGCGTCCCCCCCCAATGGGTGTGGGCGAGGGATGGCTTGGTACGCTGAGTGTTTTAGCCGGCTGCTTCTGAGTAGTAATGTGATGGGACGGCAAGTGTAATCATATCCTTTGCGCTGTTGACTGGAGTCCCAATGGGTGTAGTGTTGCATGAAACGGCGTCAGCCGTCTGACGTGTCTCCAGACGGGTGGAAGTGCTTATTGAATGCTTTGCGACTGTTCAGTGACCGCGGTTGGAGGTGAGCGGTTGCCTTTCCCTTCTATAAATAACGCTGTTGCCCCTCTGGTTTTTTCACATCTCTTCGCTGTTCTTTACTGCTTCCTTCTCTTCTCTCCCGTCTGCTTCTGCCATGGGCAAGAGCAACAAGCGCAAGCGCGAACCGACTCCTCCATCGGAGGATTTCGGTGACTCGGAATACTCGGAGGAGGAGTTCTCCTCCGAGTCCGAGGGATCTCCGGCTCCCGTCTCTCCCTCGGCATCGTCCGATGACTCGGACGACTCCCAGGGGATAGCCGCGGAAGTCTGGACATACATCCGGGCCGTCGAGCGCTCCGGGCTCGAGGGCTCGGATGAGTCGGAGTACTCCTCGGATGAGGAGGACTCGGACGGCGGCGGCGAGGACGAGGACGACGACGACGACGACGGCGACGGCGACGACGGTGGCGACGGCGACGGCAGCGGCAGCGGCAGGGGCAGCGGCGACGGCGGCAGGGACGGTGACGGCGACGGCAGCAGGGGCAGCACCAAAGGCGGCAGCAGCAAGGGCAGCACCAAGGGCGGCGGCGGCGGCAGGGGCAGGGCCAGTGGCTAGACGCCACTGGTCTTCTTAGATATTAGTATAGTATAGTATAGTTAGAATAATGTAGTAGTAATGTAGAGTAGTATAGCGTAGTGTAGTAGTAGTAATGTAATGTAGTAACAGTAGGGGAGTATCAACTCGCGAAGAGTTGATTTGTAAGTTTATTAACTTCCCTTTGAATGAAAGAATGACATTTGGCTTCTCCTTTGACGACTTCCCTGTTTACTTGTGAGTGTAATTCCTTTGAAAGAGTGATCAAAATACTCGAGCATTGAACTGATGTTGTCTGATATGGTTGCCGAGTAACTTTGTGGGTGGCGCCGGCGGCTTGTAGAAGTGACTGCCGAGTAACTGAAGATTGCATCTGCGTTTTTAGAAGCAACGCTGAGTGACGGCAGGCCGGCTTCGGCATTTTAGAGGTAATGCCAAGCAATCTGAACATGAGAACAGCATTTCAGAAGCAACACCGAGTGGCGGGAGGTCGACGTCGGCATTTTAGAAGTGATGCCGAGCGACTGAATACGAAATCAGCGTTTTAGAAGCAACGCCGAGTGACGGCAGGTCGGCGTCGGCATTTTAGAGGTAATGCCGAGCGACTGAATACGAAATCAGCGTTTTAGAAGCAACGCCGAGTGACGGCAGGCCGGCGTCGGTATTTTAGAGGTAATGCCGAGCAACCAAATACGAAATCAGCGTTTTTAGAAGCAACGCCGAGTGACGGCAGGCCGGCGTCGGCATTTTAGAGGTAATGTCGAGCGACTGAATACGAAATCAGCGTTTTAGAAGCAACGCCGAGTGACGGCAGGTCGGCGTCGGCATTTTAGAGGTAATGCCGAGCGACTGAATACGAAATCAGCGTTTTAGAAGCAACGCCGAGTGATGGCAGGCCGGCGTCGGCATTTTTAGAGGTAATGCCGAGCAACCGAATACGAAATCAGCGTTTTAGAAGCAACGCCGAGTGATGGCAGGCCGGCGTCGGCATTTTTAGAGGTAATGTCGAGCAACCGAATACGAAATCAGCGTTTTTAGAAGCAACGCCGAGTGACGGCAGGCCGCCCGAGCCACTTTGAGGATGGTGGCCGAGCGATGAGGTGGCGCATCGGTGTTCTGGGGATAACTGCCGGGTGACCACGTGGCACGCTGGTTTTGGAAATAACCGTCGCGTGATGACTGGGCACTTTTGAAATGGTATCTAGCTCGAGAATATCCCATAAGAGCTGCGCTTTTAGCCGCCTTTGCTTTCCGTGCCCTAGTTCTTGCATCCCCGCTTCCAAATCCTCTCTGCTGCTCGCCTCCACTTTGCTCGCTGGTAGAATCGAGATGGCTCCCAAGAGGAAAACCGCGAGCTCATCCGCTGTGGTGATTCCTCCAATCGATCCCAACAGCCAGTTGCCCTTTGCAGGTAACCACATGTCCATCATTTCCGAAGCTGAACTCCTCCACCTCGTGTCCATCGGGGTTCTTCCTCCGCGGGAACTCTGTTCTTGGCGGATTTGCCACGGGACTACTGTCCCGACAGAGGATACCCACGAGTCTGTAGTTTACGCCCCTTTTCTTCTCCGCGGCCTTGGCCTTCCCATCTCTCCCTTTTTCCGTGGTCTCCTTGATTTCTACCACATTAACCTGACCCATTTGAACCCTAACTCAATTCTGCAAATCTCCATCTTCGTTCACTTATGCGAAGCCTTTCTTGGCGTGCTGCCGCATTTCGGCTTATGGAAATACCTGTATCATTGTCGCCCTGGGATGGCCGGGGGACAACATCAGTTGGTCGGAGGTGCCAGTTTGGAGATGCGCCGCGGACGGAAGACTGAGTATCTTGAGATTCCCCTTAAAGATAGTATTAAGGGATGGCGTCTAGAGTGGTTCATAGTCGATAATTATGGAAATTCTCTCTCTTCCCGGTCGGGAAGGCAGCCAGACGTTCGCACCCCGAGCTGGACCGAGTCTCCCACAGATGAGGAGGTAGCTGAAGCGGGTGTGCTGTTAGCTGAAGTTGGACTGCTGAAAGAGAGAGGCCTAACTGCTGAAGCTGTGGTCGCTGACTTCGTTTTCAAGAACATTCAGCCACTGAAAGATAGGGTATACCCAGCTTATCTGTATCGAGGGCTAGCCGACTCAACTCAGGTTACCAACAGGAGAATCCCTTCTGCAGACTTGGTGAGCCGACTGGAAATGATTCTCAGGGGCAAGGTGTCCACTGTCGGTGCTCCGGTGGCGTACTCGGCCTGGAACTTGCCTCCTGCCAAAGTCTTCACTCTTTTCGTGTCAAATCCACCTGTGACTGATGGCAATTTGGGCCCTAGAACGCGACCCTCCGATGAAGAAGTCAGTGCTTTGGTTGCCTCGCTTGGGGAGATTCCTGATGACGAACGGCAAGTCCATTTTGAGGTGCCCCTGAACCCTAGTGATGCAGATATAAATGCCATGCTTGATCTGCTAACTGAGGATTCTTCCGACGCTGCTCCTGCTGGTACATTAGCAGTAGTGCCCCTCCCAAAGGTTGATACAACTTCGGATGTTCAGAAACCTGTCAGTACTCGCCCGAGGCGCCTTAGCCGAAACAATCAGCCTTTGCCTTCTGCTGATGAGCAAAAGAAGAAAAGAAGACGCGTCCGGCGAGTATCCAGTTTTAATGAAGACGCTGGTACCTCAGTTCCTGCTGCTGAAGATATGCCTGCGACTGGGCTTACTGAAACTGACCCCAATGGGTGTACCCAAACTGCTACCGATCCTAATGTGGGTGCTCCACCTGTTGCGGATCCCAATGGGTGTGCTGCTTGTGTTGTCGTTGTAGATGACGAGGGGGAGGAGAATGAGGTTCCTTTGACTCGAAAGAACAGCCGACAATTCGTCGCCAGTGGTGAAAGTAGTGGAGTTCCCTCTCCTGCTTTGTCTGCCCTCATTGGTCTACAAGAACTGTCTCTGGCCAACTTTGATCAAACTCTTGAGGATATGGTCCCAGAAGACTTGTTATTGGAGCCAGTGGATGATGGTGCAATGGATGCTTGTGCTGACGTGCCCGATGCTGGGTTGAGGTCATCCCGTGCCTCGTCGACCTTAGAGCGCGATCTTGAGGGCCGGGAGACTGACTTGAATCGTCCTGGTCCTATGGAGGTAGATGAGGGCCCATCAATCTTAGAAGTGGTTATCGCAGAGAACTTGGACCTCAAGAGTGGTGCTGTCATATGCCCAGCCCCCGAGGGTGTCACCGGGGATGACTTAGCTCGGGTGGAGAGTGTAAGACACTGCCCAGCCCCCGAGGGTACTGCCGGGGATGATCCGGCTCAAATGGGCAATGCCAACTATGACCCAGCCCCCGAGGGTGCCCGAGCAGGGTCTCCTTCCTGTACCTCCATGGACGTTCACGCGGGATCTCCTCCACACTCTGGCTGTATGGTGGTAACCCAGAATTTGGATCAGGGAATCGCTTTAGAGGGCAGCGCCCCTGCTGACCGAGTGTTGGACTCTGTTGAAGGCACTGAATTGATCTCCGCTGATTCGTTGCAAACTGCTCCGGGTGGTGGTTTTACGTCTGCTTATCAACTGATTTCTCCTGATTTGGGGATCCCTTCGTTCTTCTCCAACCTTCAGGTACTGTGATGTATTTTAATTTGACTTTTATATTGCCTGAACTGCTGTCGTGTCACACCCGGATTTTAGGGGTCCAAAACCCGGGCGCGAACATAATCACCAGGTGTGCTGGGACCAAGTCTCACACATATGATGAATCATGGCACAGGATCGAATGTCACATCTTTATATATAACAGGAGTTCTATACAAAATAAATAATTACATTATAAGGAGACAACGGTCCAGCAACCCAAAGTTGACTGGGAGACGACGGCCTAGATCTCTCACGAACACATCACGGCATCCTCCATGCGCCTCATCCGGTGGTACCTGTTCTTGACCTGTGGGGTATGTGAGACAGCAAGAGTGAGCTCACATACGTTCATCGCTCAACAAGTTGTGGGGAATAATGTGCATGAACTCGCCAAAGGTGGGAGCTCACGTGAAGTGTAAGGCTTACCAAAGAAGATGGTTAGAGCTGAGCATTGCTTTTAAAGTTGGTCAAAATTTTATTAGCAGTTACTAAGTATAAGTAAATACCAACCCAGTTAAATAATAGAACAAAAGTAATCACCTTCACCTGCGATGCAATGCATATGACAAATTGAGTTTAAGTTCCATAATTTAATCATGTGAGGGTCCGAGCTGCTCATGACCGTGAGCACGGCTAGTATACCAGTTTTACACTCTGCAGAGGTTGCACATCTTTACCCACAAGTCGTGTATCCCATGTCGCCAGGGTTTGCAAAGCCCTTAGACACTACCGAGGTGAATGGCTAGGGATCCACTACGAGGCCTTTACAAAGTTCCACTAGCTTCCGAAAACCCGCTACAGTTTATAGGAAGATCCAGTGCAGGAATCCCTTGCAGGACCGCCATCGCAGCAAAATCCTCCCGAGGGCCTCCCTACACTGACCTCTCCCCTACTGCCCTTGCCCCTTTCGGGTAAGGTAGTCTTCCATTAGCTTTCCTAATTAATCAGCCAAGGGGTCCCATTCCTCCCTTGTGGTAGCACTGTTTTCCCGGGTGGTCGCTCCATGTTCCAATTAACATAATGATCTTAACATGAACAATAAATAACAACTGATAACAAAAGTGTAATCATGAATAGTGTATCTCCATACCCAAAACCACATATAGCACTAGCAAGTACTACCCAAAGATTCAGTGGTGAACAAGGTATAAAGATAGTCAAACTAGGGTAACCTATTGGGTCCCATCAAAATTAACCTATGCAGATCATTATGATTAATTAGAACATGAGTGGGTAAAAAGAAGTGATCAAGGGCACAACTTGCCTGGGCCTTGAGAATCCAGGTACCAGGATGATCTTCAGATGATTCGTGACCTCACTGCTAGTCGTAGCAATTCAAACAAACATGGTATAGGCAAAATTAACATTACACCAAACATATATGCAAAATACATATTAATAATCTACATATTAAAATAAGATCACAGGAAAAAGAATTATTAATTTTGGAGTTGTAGAATTCAAGTTATGAATTTCCTAAGATTTAAGGTGATTATAATAGGATTAGATGATAAATTAATTTCCTAACAGAGTTCATGTCAAAACAGTGATTCTAAATGATAGAGAATATTATTACAAAATTTTAGGAATTGGAATGGTTCAATTTGGAGCTAAAATGAATTTTCTATGAATTATCTAAGTTCTAGCAATTATTTTCATATTAAAAATCTATTTTCTATTTTATTTATTCAATTTAAACGAGTTCGGGACTGGGCCTCATTTACTGAAAAGTGCAGGGGTCTCTGCGCAAATAAACCTAAGACTCAGAAAACTATTCCCTGGACTGCGGGTTGATTCAACGGAACCCGAGGGGCTCTTATGAAAAAGCGTCTGGCCGAAGGGGTACGGTTACCTCTCATCCACTCGATCTGCTACGGACGGCCCAGATTAGATTGATTCTCATCTGAACCGGTACGCAATTGTAGCCCTCGGATCTAAATCCGACGGTCCAGCGTGATATGAGCCCAGAACTTGGATACGACCGTCCGATCCCGATCGGACGATCCACCGCCTCCTCACCCAATCGATACGCGCGGCATAATCCAAACCGTTCAGAGGGCATCCAACGGTCCAGCGCGGCGTCTTCTACCTCAACATCCACCCGAGGCAGCGCCGCCCAAATCGATGGCCGCGACCTCGCCGGAGCAAACCAAATCCGCGCCCGAACGCCACAAATCCCCAAATTGACCGGTGCTAAACCTAGAGGGAATGATGGCGAACACGATTAGAGCACGTACCGCGGATGGAGGGCAGTGGAGGGAGCTGGCCACGGAGAGGAGCGGACCCGCGGCGGTGCTCGAACGACGGCGAGCAATTCGAGTCACCCCAAGGCCACGCGGTTCAAATTGAAGGCGCGGATAGACTCCCCAGACGATTACGATCACCCTTGGCCACGCACCGGAGCAAAACCTCCCTCACCGAGGGAGTTCACCGGCGGCGGCACTCGGTTTCTCTCAACGTACGACGAACCGGGTTGTTCAAGAGCGCCGACTACCTATTTGTACCCAGCAAGGTGTCCGAGTCCGCGTCCGAGAAGGTAGGGGGGTCGTTGAGCCGGCCCGGCCAGCCGAACTCTCCGACCATCGCGGCGAATTCGGTAACCAAGCGTGCGGCGGAGTCGCGTGTTCTGTTGTCGGGAGAGGGGAAGGAACAGCTGACAGGGGCGGCCCACGCGTAAGCGACTTGGTGCGAAGCGAGCGGCCTCAGGTGGCTGGCCCGTGGGCGAGGTGGTTGAAGGAGCCCCGATTTCCCCGGCGGCGAATTCCGTTTGCGACGCGGAGGAGACGGGTCTGACACTAGGGCCCCATGCGCCAGCGAGCGGTGAAGGAAGCGCGCGCGAGGGTGCCTGATAGGTGGGCCCAGACCGCAGTGGTGGAGATCGCCAGCGCGTGCAAGTGGAGAGGCTGAGCAGAGGGCCCCACGGGTCAGCGTCAGGATGGCGGGGGCGCGCGCGGATGTAGAAACTTGGGCCGCGCGGGAGGGAAAGGCCAAGTGGGCCGAATTCCAGGTTGCGGCCCAACAGCAGGTTTTTATTCTTTTTCCTTTTTCTTTCTATTTTTCCTTTTCTATTTTCAAATCCAATTTGAGTTCAAGTTTAACTTCAAACTTTGTGATTAACTTGTCCTCAGTTTGAAAGGTATAATTTAATAATATAAGTGTGAATGATGTTTATTCTGATTTTTATTTTATTTTATGTAGTATTTTTCTTAGTTCTTCCCTTCTCTTTATTTCTATTTTCTATTCCAAATTCAAATTTATACTTCTATTTTAGTTTTCAGATTTTTCAAATGTATCAATTGAAATCCAAAGGTGAATATAAGCCATACTATTTTAATATCACTAATTTAAGTTTTATTCTCCTTGTTATTTATCTCATGGGATGTATAAATGGTTTCCTTTAAAAGAAAAATCCCTTTTCTCATCATTTTTCTAATTTCCAAAGCATTATGATACTTTGTTTATATTTTTTTTTCCTCTACTAATTTTGGGTCTTACAAATCCTACCCCCCTTAAAAATAATCTCGTCCTCGAGATTAGTAATAAAAGGGATGTACACTCATATCGTTCCTGGAACATATGCACAAACAAAGAAATCTCTGCATGAGGCATAATCCTTTAACAAAACATGGGGTCAATAGACCTTATTGTTCCTCCTAGAATATTATCATATCATCTACTAACTAAAGTGACATCTAGATCTTACAAATCATCATAATTTATATCTATGTAGCTTGGTGAAGCTGGTGGTGGTGGTGGAGGTTGGTGTTGTTGTCTCTCCAACCGTGCTTGTCTTATTTCTTGGCGGGCCTGACGTATTTCCTCGCGTTGTTGTCTTATCTGATTCTGCATCTCGGTCACCAGGTCTGTTAACTGTTGTATTACCAGTCTTTGGGTAGCAATCACTTGATCGATTTCAACAGGTGGAGGATTTGGAGGATTCATTTTCTGTTTGTTGTTACGTGATGATCTTTCCTTTCCTGGTATTGACCATGAAAGTTAGAGGCACATGGTAATAGTTTTGCAAAGGAAATTATTCAATAAGCGGAATGAATAAGCTAGTAGCTGGTTATAATCTGAAGATTCTTTGGCTTAATCTTTGTTTTATGTTCAGATTAGGGTAACCAATCATATAAGGTGAATATCCAAGGGTAAGATAGAATCTGTCAAGATGAGAGATATATATGGGTGAGATAGACTACAAGATGTAGGTTACAAGTTTGTTTTAGGTGGGGGTTGATAGACTATGCAATCCATCATTACTCTATTGGTTGGGTTGTTATGTAACTTTGTTATATAGGTCAAGTTGTTGGGTATGGCCGGATTGATCTAGGTCACCAATTTAGGCTTAAGTGAATTTTGGAGTATAGCCTTATCCTTTGTATCAACATTAAGTAACTCAATCTAGCTTAGATCATATTGGATTAGATAGAATCCAGATTAGGTTGGTATGACTAGATTAAACTAGTTAAGATTAGCTAGGTCTACCAGGGTAGAATAAATATTATTAGGATATGGTAGAATCTTTTAAGATAGGATTATATGATATAGGTAGGCCATTGTTCAAGGATGAGTTGGTATAAGACATTAATTTAGGTTAAGATATATTTGTAGAGACAGTGTCTAACCTATATCACCAACTTAACTAACTTGTTAATAACTTACTTTAGATTGGGTCATATTTAGATTAGATGGGATCTAGATTGGTATCACCGGATTAGTCTAGACAATATCTAATTACTTTGAGTTAGATCATGGTTGATATTTTAGACTAGGATAAATATGCCAATTAGGGTAGGATGAATTCATAAGGATAAGGTATAACCTTTTGAGGTCAGTTAGATCTATTAGGATAAGGATAAAATCTTTTCTAGATAAGATAAGTCTACTAAAGCAATAGAGTTTCTTTTAAGATAAGATGGATCTATTAAGATAAGAGAGAGTCTTTTAAGATAAGAGAGATCCGTTAAAGATAAGGTAGAATCCTTTAAGTGAGGAGAGATTCATTAAGGTAGATATACTTTAATGGAGGAAAATCTAGTTTCTTTAGTTATCTTATGAATTCTATTTATGTCTATATGTATATGCAGATGTAATTGTGGACATTACTCCACAACTAATCACACTCAATCAAAGATCCAAATCAGACAAGTATCATAAGAACAAACATTCAAGCACATAGATAAAAATAGTTTTGTCTTTGTTCCTAGGATTAGGTCTCCTATTCCTAAAGTCACTTTAGGCACAGGATTTCAAAGTGTGAAATCCACATTTGTCTTTAGAATGAAAAGGTAAGAATAATCAGAGTAAAGCGGAATTAGATGAGAAAAGATTAAGATAAGTTTAGAAATGATCAGAGTAGCAAAGGTAAGTAGATAATGGTTGTTCCAGTTCTATCTAGGTTTCGTCCTACAGTCAACATTCCTCTGATACCACTTCTGTCACACCCGGATTTTAGGGGTCCAAAACCCGGGCGCGAACATAATCACCAGGTGTGCTGGGACCAAGTCTCACACATATGATGAATCATGGCACAGGATCGAATGTCACATCTTTATATATAACAGGAGTTCTATACAAAATAAATAATTACATTATAAGGAGACAACGGTCCAGCAACCCAAAGTTGACTGGGAGACGACGGCCTAGATCTCTCACGAACACATCACGGCATCCTCCATGCGCCTCATCCGGTGGTACCTGTTCTTGACCTGTGGGGTATGTGAGACAGCAAGAGTGAGCTCACATACGTTCATCGCTCAACAAGTTGTGGGGAATAATGTGCATGAACTCGCCAAAGGTGGGAGCTCACGTGAAGTGTAAGGCTTACCAAAGAAGATGGTTAGAGCTGAGCATTGCTTTTAAAGTTGGTCAAAATTTTATTAGCAGTTACTAAGTATAAGTAAATACCAACCCAGTTAAATAATAGAACAAAAGTAATCACCTTCACCTGCGATGCAATGCATATGACAAATTGAGTTTAAGTTCCATAATTTAATCATGTGAGGGTCCGAGCTGCTCATGACCGTGAGCACGGCTAGTATACCAGTTTTACACTCTGCAGAGGTTGCGCATCTTTACCCACAAGTCGTGTATCCCATGTCGCCAGGGTTTGCAAAGCCCTTAGACACTACCGAGGTGAATGGCTAGGGATCCACTACGAGGCCTTTACAAAGTTCCACTAGCTTCCGAAAACCCGCTACAGTTTATAGGAAGATCCAGTGCAGGAATCCCTTGCAGGACCGCCATCGCAGCAAAATCCTCCCGAGGGCCTCCCTACACTGACCTCTCCCCTACTGCCCTTGCCCCTTTCGGGTAAGGTAGTCTTCCACTAGCTTTCCTAATTAATCAGCCAAGGGGTCCCATTCCTCCCTTGTGGTAGCACTATTTTCCCGGGTGGTCGCTCCATGTTCCAATTAACATAATGATCTTAACATGAACAATAAATAACAACTGATAACAAAAGTGTAATCATGAATAGTGTATCTCCATACCCAAAACCACATATAGCACTAGCAAGTACTACCCAAAGATTCAGTGGTGAACAAGGTATAAAGATAGTCAAACTAGGGTAACCTATTGGGTCCCATCAAAATTAACCTATGCAGATCATTATGATTAATTAGAACATGAGTGGGTAAAAAGAAGTGATCAAGGGCACAACTTGCCTGGGCCTTGAGAATCCAGGTACCAGGATGATCTTCAGATGATTCGTGACCTCACTGCTAGTCGTAGCAATTCAAACAAACATGGTATAGGCAAAATTAACATTACACCAAACATATATGCAAAATACATATTAATAATCTACATATTAAAATAAGATCACAGGAAAAAGAATTATTAATTTTGGAGTTGTAGAATTCAAGTCATGAATTTCCTAAGATTTAAGGTGATTATAATAGGATTAGATGATAAATTAATTTCCTAACAGAGTTCATGTCAAAACAGTGATTCTAAATGATAGAGAATATTATTACAAAATTTTAGGAATTGGAATGGTTCAATTTGGAGCTAAAATGAATTTTCTATGAATTATCTAAGTTCTAGCAATTATTTTCATATTAAAAATCTATTTTCTATTTTATTTATTCAATTTAAACGAGTTCGGGACTGGGCCTCATTTACTGAAAAGTGCAGGGGTCTCTGCGCAAATAAACCTAAGACTCAGAAAACTATTCCCTGGACTGCGGGTTGATTCAACGGAACCCGAGGGGCTCTTATGAAAAAGCGTCTGGCCGAAGGGGTACGGTTACCTCTCATCCACTCGATCTGCTACGGACGGCCCAGATTAGATTGATTCTCATCTGAACCGGTACGCAATTGTAGCCCTCGGATCTAAATCCGACGGTCCAGCGTGATATGAGCCCAGAACTTGGATACGACCGTCCGATCCCGATCGGACGATCCACCGCCTCCTCACCCAATCGATACGCGCGACATAATCCAAACCGTTCAGAGGGCATCCAACGGTCCAGCGCGGCGTCTTCTACCTCAACATCCACCCGAGGCAGCGCCGCCCAAATCGATGGCCGCGACCTCGCCGGAGCAAACCAAATCCGCGCCCGAACGCCACAAATCCCCAAATTGACCGGTGCTAAACCTAGAGGGAATGATGGCGAACACGATTAGAGCACGTACCGCGGATGGAGGGCAGTGGAGGGAGCTGGCCACGGAGAGGAGCGGACCCGCGGCGGTGCTCGAACGACGGCGAGCAATTCGAGTCACCCCAAGGCCACGCGGTTCAAATTGAAGGCGCGGATAGACTCCCCGGACGATTACGATCACCCTTGGCCACGCACCGGAGCAAAACCTCCCTCACCGAGGGAGTTCACCGGCGGCGGCACTCGGTTTCTCTCAACGTACGACGAACCGGGTTGTTCAAGAGCGCCGACTACCTATTTGTACCCAGCAAGGTGTCCGAGTCCGCGTCCGAGAAGGTAGGGGGGTCGTTGAGCCGGCCCGGCCAGCCGAACTCTCCGACCATCGCGGCGAATTCGGTAACCAAGCGTGCGGCGGAGTCGCGTGTTCTGTTGTCGGGAGAGGGGAAGGAACAGCTGACAGGGGCGGCCCACGCGTAAGCGACTTGGTGCGAAGCGAGCGGCCTCAGGTGGCTGGCCCGTGGGCGAGGTGGTTGAAGGAGCCCCGATTTCCCCGGCGGCGAATTCCGTTTGCGACGCGGAGGAGACGGGTCTGACACCAGGGCCCCATGCGCCAGCGAGCGGTGAAGGAAGCGCGCGCGAGGGTGCCTGATAGGTGGGCCCAGACCGCAGTGGTGGAGATCGCCAGCGCGTGCAAGTGGAGAGGCTGAGCAGAGGGCCCCACGGGTCAGCGTCAGGATGGCGGGGGCGCGCGCGGATGTAGAAACTTGGGCCGCGCGGGAGGGAAAGGCCAAGTGGGCCGAATTCCAGGTTGCGGCCCAACAGCAGGTTTTTATTCTTTTTCCTTTTTCTTTCTATTTTTCCTTTTCTATTTTCAAATCCAATTTGAGTTCAAGTTTAACTTCAAACTTTGTGATTAACTTGTCCTCAGTTTGAAAGGTATAATTTAATAATATAAGTGTGAAGGATGTTTATTCTGATTTTTATTTTATTTTATGTAGTATTTTTCTTAGTTCTTCCCTTCTCTTTATTTCTATTTTCTATTCCAAATTCAAATTTATACTTCTATTTTAGTTTTCAGATTTTTCAAATGTATCAATTGAAATCCAAAGGTGAATATAAGCCATACTATTTTAATATCACTAATTTAAGTTTTATTCTCCTTGTTATTTATCTCATGGGATGTATAAATGGTTTCCTTTAAAAGAAAAATCCCTTTTCTCATCATTTTTCTAATTTCCAAAGCATTATGATACTTTGTTTATATTTTTTTTTCCTCTACTAATTTTGGGTCTTACATGTCGTCACACTCGTCTGTTTTCCTCATCAGGCTTTGGTGGATGGGATGGCCGGCCAGCTGAGGCTTCAGGGTGCTTCCACCCCAGAGGTAGCTTCATCTCTTGCACGTTGGAACCCAGTGTCGCTTCAACGTCGCGTTTCTGAATTGGAGGCAACCAATGCTGGTTAGTGCTTTTTTGCCTTTCTCTGCCTTCGCTGTGGACTGCCTTACTTTCTGACCCCATTTTGTTTGATTATCTCTCGCTAGGAGTGACTCGGCAGATTTCGCTTCTTGAGGAAAAACACTCCCAAGATCTGGCTGAATTGGCTCAGCGGTGCACTGACTTTGAGGAGAAGTACTCTCAGGGCCAAATTGAGCTGGGTCAAGTTTCTGCTGCTTTAGACGACGCCAATGCCCTGAATTCTTCCCTTCATGCTCAGCTTGATTCTGAAAAGGTATTATACAAAACTGTGCCTTGCCTTGTTGTGCTCCTTTTACTTGCTTGGTTTTTGAAGGAGCTGACTTATGCTCGCAAGAAAAAAAGCGTATCCTTGCTGCTTCTCGTGACAATCTTGACAGGTTGTATCGTGATTCTAGCAATTCGCTGACTATCCTGGAGAGAAGTCATCGCTTCACCATGGAAGAATTAGACCTCCAACGTCGTAAGCTGCAGGAATCCATGGATGAGGTAACCCAGCTTAAGCAGTTGATATCAGCGAAGGATGATACTATCAAAGGACTCCGAGCTTCCAAAAAATCCATTGTCCAGGAGTTAGAGAACGCTCGACTGGCTGCTAAAGCTGCTGAAGAAACTTCTGTTACTCTCAAGGCCCAACGCGACAAAGCCCTGGACAAGGCTATTCGGGCGGGGCGAATCTTGATGAGGAGACCCGGCGTGGTTGTTCCTGAAGACATAAGGGCTGACGTGAACGCTGCCCCTGATTCCTCGAGTCGCCCTTCTTCATCGGTCGCTCCTGAGAAAGACATTGTAAAATAGAAAAACATTTTGCTTTCTCCAAGCGCGCGGTTAGCATGATCGAGTATTTGTTATAGGACATCAGTTTATCATTCGAACGACATAATTATTCTCTCATTGTATCAAAATTTATTAGTTAATGAGTTGGCAGTAATGACGCATGATGATTATGAAATTTGTTTGCGGGATATGGAAGTCATCCCCTGAATTATATAGGCGCGAGCATGTTGCACCGGTCTTAAGTTGTTGCCAACTTAAGTCGATCGCTGCGTTTGTAGGGTATAGTGGTCACCCTGAGTTAAGTAAGCGTGAGCATGTTGCACCGCCTTAAGTCGTTGCCGACTTAAGTCGATTGCTCCGTTAGCAGGGCTTAGTGGTCACCCTGAGTTAAATAAGCGTGAGCATGTTGCACCGCCTTAAGTCATTGCCGACTTAAGTCGATTGCTCCATTAGCAGGGCATAGTGGTCACCCTGAGTTAAGTAAGAATGCAAGTCAATCATGAATGAATTGAGTATCCTTGAAACCTCTTTTTTATTGATGACATATTTCCACTTTACAGAGTACATCATCATCCCAGCCGTTTTGAGATACAGCTAAGGATAAAACTTTCTGAGGTGTTCTATGTTCCAGGAGTTCCCAACTTCTGTGCCATCCATCTGAGTGAGGCGATACGATCCGGGCCGAGTGACTTCTGCTACCACGAAGGGTCCTTCCCATAAGGGTGATAACTTGTGTCGTCCTTCCCCCGTTAGAATTCGGCGGAGGACGAGATCCCCTACTGAGAAGAATCGTTGTCGCACAGCCTTGTCGTGATAGCGCCTTAGAGTCTGCTGGTACCTTGCTGATTGGATTACTGCGTTTAGCCGTTCTTCCTCAAGTACATCTATGTCCTCCAGCCTGGTGATCTCAGCTTCTGCTATGTTTTCAAAGATCAGCCTTGGCGCCCCAAACTTGAGATCAGCAGGTAGCACTGCCTCTGACCCATAGACCATGAAGAAAGGAGTGTTTCCATGCAAAGCTCGGTTAGGTTGGGTTCTTAGGCTCCAAACGACATAAGGTAATTCCCTTATCCACTTTCCTGCGAATTTTTCATTCTTATCGAAGACCTTTTTCCTGAGTGCATCCAATATCATCCCGTTGGCTCGCTCAACTTGCCCGTTGGCTCTTGGATGGGCTACAGATGCATACTTGATCTGAATGCTCTTTTGCTCGCAGAAGTCAAAGAATTCTGAACTTGTGAAGTTGGATCCTAAATCAGTTATGATGCTGTTTGGTATCCCGAACCTGAATATTATGTCTTGTATGAATTCCACGGCCTTAGCAGAGGTTAAAGAGGCAATGGGCTTGAATTCTATCCATTTAGTGAACTTGTCAATTGCTACCAATACATGAGTGTATCCCCCTTGAGCTTTCTTGAAAGGTCCAATCATATCCAGTCCCCAGCATGCGAAAGGCCAAGTTACTGGTATGGTCTGCAGTTGCTGTGCTGGCATGTGTTGTTGCCTTGACAAGTATTGGCAGGCTTCGCACCTTCGAACTAACTCGGCTGCATCGTTCTTTGCTGTTGGCCAATAGAATCCCGACCTGAAGACCTTCCCGACTAGTGTTCTAGAGGCTGCATGTATTCCACATTGCCCAGCATGGACTTCCTCCAGAAGTTGCTTCCCAGTGGATGGGAGAATGCACTTCATGAAGACGCCTGACGCACCCCTTCTGTATAATGTCTCCCCAATAAGTGTATAGTGAGCCGACTGTCTTGCAATACGCTCTGCCAAATTTTTGTCGTCTGGTTCCTCTTCATTCTTTATATACTTAATGATCGGCCTCCTCCAGTCATCAGGGTCTGACTCGGGTTGATCTATGATGTTGCATTCTTCTGTCTGATCCATTGAGATACTTGGCCGCAGAATTTCTTGCACGAAAACCCCGGGTGGGACCTGAGTTCGACCGGACCCTAGTTTGGACAGTACATCGGCTACTGTGTTCCGATCTCTTTCTACATGATGAAATTCCAGACCCTCGAATTTATCTTCCAGCTTTCGGACGGCAGTGCAGTATTTTCCCATTGAATCGCTTGAGCAATCCCACTCCTTGTTTATCTGGCTGATGACTACCAGAGAGTCTCCGTATACCATTAATCTTTTGACGCCCAATGATATGGCAATGTTCAATCCATGGATCAAAGCTTCATACTCGGCTGCATTGTTGGAGGCTGGGAATAGCAACTGGAGGGCGTACTTGAGGTGTTCGCCTCCAGGTGCAGTGAAGAGAATCCCTGCTCCTGCTCCCTGCAGCTTCAGTGAGCCATCAAAATACATTCGCCATACTTCTGCAGTTTCCGGGTTGTCTGGTACTTGTTGTTCAGTCCACTCTGATACGAAATCAACCAGTGCTTGAGTTTTGATGGCAGTGCGAGGTCGGAATTCGATGTCATGAGATCCCAGCTCACAAGCCCACTTGGCTATTCGACCGATGGCTTCCTTGTTGTGAAGAATATCCCCTATTGGAAAACTTGTAACTACTATGACTTTGTGGTCGTCAAAGTAGTGACGCAGCTTGCGGGCAGTTAGAAGTACTGCGTATAATAGCTTCTGAACTTGAGGGTACTTTTTCTTCGAGGGGCCTAGGACTTCACTAATGAAGTAGACAGGATGTTGTACTGGATGGGCATGTTCTTTTTCTATTCGCTCGACTACTAACGCGGTGCTTACCACGTGAGTCGTGCAAGAGATATATAGTAGCAAATCTTCAGCTGGTTGAGTTGACGTAGCTCGCCGAGGTGGTTTCAGTACTGGTGGTGTTGTCAAGAATTTTTTCAGAGCATCTAGAGCTTCTTGTGCTTCTGAAGTCCATTGAAACTTATCCACCTTCTTGAGTAACTTGTAAAATGGCAGACCTTTTTCTCCCAGCCTGGATATAAATCTGCTTAGAGCTGCCATACATCCAGTAAGTCGTTGAACCTTCTTCTGCGATCGAGGTGCTTCCATCTTCATGATAGCTTCAATCTTATCTGGATTAGCCTCAATTTCCCGGTGGCTGACGATAAACCCGAGCAACTTTCCGGCCGGTACCCCGAAAACACATTTCTCGGGATTAAGCTTCCATCTATACCGCCTCAGACTGTTGAAAACCAGTTGCAAGTCTTCGATGAAGTCTTTTGAGTCCTGTGTTTTGATTACCACATCATCCACGTAGGCTTCCACACGCTTGCCCCAGTGATCGGCTAAGCATGTTTGAATGGCTCTCTGGTAAGTTGCTCCAGCGTTTTTGAGGCCAAACGGCATGGAGGTATAACAGAAAGCACCAAACGGAGTAATGAATGCCGTTTTTTTCTTCATCTTCCTTTGCCAGACTAATCTGATGGTATCCAGAATAGCAATCCAGGAAAGACAGCATAGAACATCCAGCGGTGGAGTCCACCACCTGATCTATCCTCGGGAGCCCGAAAGGATCCTTCGGACAGTGTTTGTTGAGATCAGTATAATCAACACACATGCGCCAATCCACTTTATTCTTTTTGAGTACAAGAACAGGGTTGGCTAACCACTCGGGATGTAATACTTCTCTAATGAATCCAGCTGCAACTAAGCGAGCTAGCTCAGTGCGAATGGCCTCTCTCTTGTCAGGCGTGAAACGACGCAGTTTTTGCCGAATCGGCCTTGCCTGGGGATAAACCTTCAATTTGTGCTCGGCCAGTTCTCTTGGGACTCCCGGCATATCCGCAGGTTGCCATGCGAATACATCTCGGTTATCTTGCAGAAACCGGACGAGCGCGCTTTCCTATTTGTCATCCAAGCTGGAGCTGATGATAGCCGTCTTGCGCTCATCAGCGAACCCCAGGTTGATTCTCTTGGTTTCTTCAGTCGGTCGCATAGAGGTCGCGGTCTGAGCTTCGCTTGCCGGTACTGCAAGGTCCTCCTCAGGCTTAGAGTTCGCCAGTGTGGAGGGAGCCGTCGATGGCTTGGCGGTGAGGGCTGCTTGAATAGCCACTCGGAAACACTCTGCGGCGCCTTGGAAGTCGGCGCGCACGGTTATGATCCCCTGCGGTCCTGGCATCTTCAGTATCATGTATGTGTAATGCGGAATGGCCATGAACTTTGCCAATCCAGGCCTCCCGATGATCGCGTTGTACCCGCAGTCGAAGTTCGCCACTTCAAACCTCAGGAACTCGGTTCTGTAGTTCTCTGGAGTTCCGAAGGTAACTGGCATGTAGATGTGGCCCAGCGGGTATTCCCCTTCCGTCGGCACGATGCCGAAGAAAGGAGTGTCCGACTCGTGGAGCTCTTTGAGGTGAACTCCCAAGCCTTGGAGTGTCCGGGGGAAGGTGACGTTGATGCTGCTCCCCCCGTCCACTAACACCTTCTTCACCCGGCTCTCTCGGATCACCGGATCGACGAGAAGCGGGTATTTGCCCGGATGGTCGAAGTTGAGCCATTGATCTGCCCGAGTGAAGGTGATCGGGTGCTCCGACCACCGGTATGGGACGGGAGGACCGGTGGTCGCCACCAGTATCTGGCGATCGTTGAGCTTTTGCTGTCTTCTGTTCTCCTGCGATCCGTGTCCACCGAAGATGACGTTGACCTCCCTGTCAACGCGTGGGAAAGCTCCTCCTCCTCCCTCCTCCTGCCGATGGGGTTGTCGTGGTTCATCTGGTCCTCCCCTCGGCGGAGGAGGAGGTAGAGGTTGGAAAGGTCGACCGTGTCCGACGAAATGCTTGAAGTCTCGGCAGTTACGAAGAGTGTGGCGCATGTCCTTGTGGTACGGGCACTGGGCGTCGAGGATGTCGTCCAACGTGCGTTCGCCTCCACGAGGTCCTCCTCGGGCGCGAGAGGCAGGTGGTCCGACAGCGTGCACTTCTTCGCGAGGCCTCTTCTCCCATCGTTTGTCGGGTTGCTGGTTCGTGTCGCGTCGTGGTGCTGCCGGTGCGGGCTTTGCTCCTCCGATGAGGTCCTGGGCGCGCTCATCGGCGGTGATGTAGAGGTCGGCTTCCCGGAACAGCTCCTCGGAGGTAATCGGTGCCCTCTGTAGTATGGCTCGGACGAAAACCGAGTCATTGGAGCCTCTGTAGAAGTCCTCGATCACGGCCGCCTCCGTGACCTCAGGGATACGATTTCTCATGGTCTGAAACCTTTTGAGGTACGACCGGAGAGTCTGGTCCCCCCGGCGCTTGATGGATTTGAGGTCCCACGGTTGCGCCGGCTTGTCGGAGAGGGACTGGAAGTTGGCGGTGAAGCGTCGACTGAAGTCGCCCCAGACGTCGATGCAGTGTCGGGGTAGATGTCGCAGCCATTGCAGCGCGTCTTGCCCAAGGACAATGGGTAAGTACGCGGTCATCACGTCTTCGGACGCCCCGGCAGCTCGAGCAGCGGTGGTGTAGACGGCTAGCCAACCCCATGGATCCTGCTTAGGTTCATATTTGTCAACATTGGATACCTTGAAGTTGGGAGGCCATTGGATGGCCCTAAGGCACGGAGTAAGAGCGGACACTCCGCATGTGTCCTCCTATCGTCGGGGACGATGTCTGTCCCGGGGAGGGGAGTTGTGATTGTGGTTCCTCGACCGCCCCCGGGTGATTCCGCTAGTTGAGGCCGTTGCCGACTCAGTTCTGGTAGCTTGGCTCTGAGTCGGGATGTCGTGATCCCGGTCATACTCTTCCCGACGGCGAATCTCGTTCTCATGCCGCCGCTCGCGTGAAGCATTGATGGAGCTTCGCGCGTCTCGGCTACTGTTGATGGCGTGTCGTAGATTGTTCGGCGGGTGAGCAAGCGGTAGAAGATGGTTGGCCGCCTGGGTGAACAGCCGTCGGTAGCCATCGGCATCAGGAGTCCGAGGAAGTCCCTCAGCTATCCGAGCTAGTACCCCTCCGACTTCGCTCGGCGTGTTCATAGCTCGGGCGAAGTCGGGGTTCAGGTTGCGCCCGAAGAATGGATTCTCCCGACGCTGCCTTGCATCTTGCTCAGCCTGTTCCTGAGCTCGTCGGCGATCACGTCGTCGGGAGTTCCTTCGTTCTCTGAAGACGCGTTCTTCCGGGGTTTCTCCTACCTCCGAGACCTCGTCTCGCGAGACAGGCTGTTCCGGATTCCGCTCTCCGGCAGCATGATGTCGTCGAACGTTCCTGCACCGGGTCCTCCGTCGACGGGACTCTCGTTGAGGCTGTTCCTCCCCGGGTACAGTCGGCTCATCGTCGGAGACGATAGGCGACTCCGCTCTCCCGATGAAGAGGACGTCGGGGTAGAATGGTGCTGCTGTCGTGGTGACCCTCTTCCCGTCCCCCTTTGAGGCATGAGGAACGGAAAGAGTAACTTGTTTCTCTCCGGTTGTCTTCTTCCTTGCAATCTGTGTCCACTCTTTTGCCGGAGAGGTTGGCAGTGGAGTTCTCCGGGTCAGCGAGCCCTCGACTTCCGGCTTTCCGGAGACGATCCTCATCCGGAGAGCTGGAGGTTGTGCTTCTCCGGTATTTTCGGAGTTCGTTGGGGGAGACCTCTTTTCCGGCGGATCCGCGATACGGAGCAGAATTCCTTCTTCATCCGCTACAAATGAGATTGTTCCGAAGTAGAACACGGATCCGGGACGCAGGGTGATCTTGCTGTAGAAGGTGACGGCCATTGAGCTAGCTTGGATTGTCGACACACCCCCTACCTGGCGCGCCAGCTGTCGGTGTTTTAGGTCCAACCGCACACCCGGGGTTACCCCTCAAGGTGTTTTAGGAGTAGGACGGTGTTGACAACTATAGCAAAATGGTTCGTGCGGATCGCACGAGGGACAGTGGACGAGGTTTGCAGGTTCGGGTCGCTTAGAGATGCGTAACACCCTACGTCCTGATGAGTATGCTTGGGGAACGTGGTTACAAGAGAACTCTCTGGATTGAGAATACAGAGAGTTGAGGCGGGTGGCTAAGTAAAAGGTCGATCGTTCTGAAGGGGTGCCCCCTAGGTCTTATATACTCGACCGTGGGGCAGTACACGTGGATAAGATAGGAACAAGTAGCTAAAAGATAGTGAACCTCTTGAGATTATCCCTACGTAACCCTCGCCGACTTATCCTCGCGTGGCTTCGTTGCGTGGAGGCTCCAGCGCGGGAAAGTCGGATCTCTGTTGCGGTCACTCGCTCGATGCCCCAGGCCATCCGGGCTTGTACCAATCCGGCTTCATGTCGTTCCGCTTCGCTGGTTGTTTCTCCCCAGGCCCACGAAAGAATGACCTTACGATTTATTGGGCCCTTGGGCCTTTCGTGAGGTCCTTTACTCTTTTAGTGGACCCGGGGGATATCTATCCCCCACAAGTGGTAGCAGGAGCTCGAGGGCAAGGCCAGCGACGCCGCCCTCACCGAGAACCTCAAGGCGAAGGGAGAGTCCTTGGACAGGCGGGAGACGAACCTCGCCAGGCGAGAGACGGATCTCGCCTTCAGGGAGGAAATGCTCACCCGGCGAGGCGAGCTGCTGGTCAAGCACGAGCTCGAGGCGGAGAAGAAAGAGAAAGAACTGGAGGAGCAGGTCCGCCAGTTCCACGCGGCATAGGCGACGCAGGGTTTCCAGGCGGTGGAGGCCACCAGGAAGGCCCTTGAAGACGTCCAGGCGGAGCACCACGCTGGGGTCCAGCGCATTGCTGCGTGGGCCGGCGAGGCAAGCATGGCACTGATGCCGCTAGGGATGAGCCCCATCCCAGTGTCGGAGCTGCCTGCGTCGATCTCCGACGCGCTCCCGGTGCTGGACTCCACCGGTGATCGCCTCCGACGCCTGGACCAGATCCTTAGCGCCCGCCTAGAGGCAGAGGGCAGCATGCTCTGCCGGGCGGTGATTGAGTATGTCTTGACATGCTTCCGGAGTCACGACCCTGCCATATCCTTGGCACCGATGATCGTGGGTCCGATGGCTGCCACAGAAGACGTTGCCCGGGAGAGCGTACAAGACGCCGTGGAGCTGGTGGCCGAGCGCTTCCAGCGGGATCCTGCTGACGACGAGTAGTTGCACCTATAGAGACAAGGCAAGGGTCCCACTGGAGTGCGACTTGTAATAATTTTTGGTTTTGTAAGATACTTTTGAGAACTATTAATCAAACAACACTTATCTGTATACTATTTGTCCTTGCTGTGTGTAGCGTTACCAACTTCCCTTTGGTACTTAGCCCCCTTAGGATGTAGGCTCGACGTGTTGAGGCTAGATACCAGTATACCTAAGAGAAAACTGGTTGCCGGTCCCTAGGAGGGAGTCTCTACGGTTTGAGACTACCTGCGTCTGGATTGGGACCTAGACCTGCACACAGCTTCGGTTTTGAAGTGTTAGGAGCTCACCCATAGGACCCATCGTCTGGTATCTGCCATCCTTTGATTCATGCAACAGGACCTGCAGGATTTAGCCTGGAAAGCTAAGCCGTATGTCCGGATCCATAGGATTGTAGCTCCAAATACTAGGGCACCCGTTGCAGAGTGGTAGATGTGCAGGCTTAGGGTATGGAACCAGGCTAAGCGGCTACACAGCTTCGGACCACTCTAGGAAACGAGCGCCCATTCTCTAGAACCAGACCCGTAGGTTGCCAGACCCCCTGTAGTAGTAGAGGGGTCCTGAACTGCAAGCCTGGCTTACTCAATTCGGATGTCATCATACCAGCAAGGGTGGGAACTTTATGGGTGGGTTAGATAAAAAAAATAATGCTTGTAAACTGAAGTAGAATGAACCATCACAAAAGCTCCTCTAGGGGGTAAATTCTTTCCTTATAACTTGATATACATGGGTGCAGACTAATAAGCCAGGCTTACAAGTGCGGACCTCACCGGATTGACGTACACATATGTAGAACCCAGTTACAAAGGAAGAAAACTCAACCCCCCAGTTTCGCTTCTATGGGTAGAACTTACGGAGATGCTCTATGTTCCAGGGATTGGGAAGAGGCACTCCTTCAGTTGTGGCAAGGCGGACACACCCGGGTCGGCATATTTCTGTCACCTTGAAGGGTTCCTCCCAGCTAGGGGAGAGTTTGTGGAGCCCTTCTCGGTTCAGTACTCGCCTTAGGACTAGGTCCCTGACCCTGAGCTCCCTACTATGCACGAACCGTTGGTGGTAGCACCTGAGCGCCTGGTTGTACCATGCATTTCAGATCGCCGTTCGTCATCTGCGCTCGTCGATGAAGTCCACGTCCTCACGCCGTAGCTGTTCCTGCATAGACTCATCAAAAGACTGGACCCATGGGGAGCCCATAATGATTTCCGGGGGAAGGCAGGCTTAGGCCCCGTAGACCAGGAAGGATGGGGTCTCCCAGGTAGCTCGGCTGGGTGTGGTCCTGTTCCCCCATAGCACTGACGGAAGCTCGTTGACCCAATTTGCACCATATTTTTTCAAGCAGTCATAGGTGCGTGTCTTGACTCCCATGAGGATTTCTGCGTTTGCCCTTTCAGCCTGGCCGTTGCTCTTAGGATGAGCCACAGACGCAAAGCAGAGCCGGGTGCCGATGCCCTCACAATACTCCTGGAAGAGCCGACTTGTAAACTAGGTCTCGTTGTCCATAATGATACGGCTTGGGACCCCAAATCTATAGACAATCGACTTGAGGAAGGCAACTATCGGCGTTTCGACCTCGGGGGTTCCCTGGACCGACGAATAAATTGTCGCCGCGTGTCCCAGCCCAGATGGGTCGGCGCGAGACGGAGCACGAAGGGGGGAGACAGGCGGAAAGGGGGAAACCCGCGGCCTTCGCGTTGTCCTGCGCCCAGGTTGGGTGCGCTTGCAGTAGGGGGTTACAAGCGTCCGCGCGGGGGAGAGCGAGGGACTTTGCGCGTCGTCCCGTCCTCCCGCGCGGCCAACCTCCTCATAAGAGAGCCCTGGTCCTTCCTTTTATAGGCGTAAGGAGAGGGCCCAGGTGTACAGTGGGGGGGTGTAGCAATGTGCTAACGTGTCTAGCAGAGAGGAGCTAGCGCCCTAAGTACATGCCATTGTGGCAGCCAGAGAGGTCTTGACACCCTGTTCATGTGATGTCGTGGCCGTCGGAGGAGCGCTGGAGCCTTGAGGAAGGACAACTGTCGGGGCTGTCGAGTCCTTGCTGACGTCTTCTTGCTTCCGTAAGGGGCTGAGAGCCGCCATCGTCATGGAGCACGCGGGGCGCCATCATTGTTATTTGTTTACCGGGGCGAGCCTGATGGGACGCTGATCTTGTTCCCCGTAGCCTGAGCTAGCTAGGGGTAGGGTAATGATGGCCCCTCTTGCGACGTGGTCGGTCCGAGCTCTAGGTCGGGCAAGGTGGATGCTCCTCCGAGGTCGAGGTCGAGTCTGTCTTCCGAGGTCGAGGTTGAGTCCGAGCCCTGGGTCGGGCGGGGCGGAGACTGTCGTCCGGGGCCAAGGCCGAGTCCGAGCCCTGGGGTCGGGCGAGGCGGAGTTCGTCGTCTTCCGGGGCCGAGCCCGAGTCCGAGCCCTGGGGTCGGGCGAGGCGGAGTTCGTCGTCGTCCAGGGCCGAGCCCAAGTCCGAGCCCTGGGGTCGGGCGAGGCGGAGTTTCCTATGGCGCCCGAGGCCGGACTTGGCTGCTGTCAGCCTCACTCTGTCGAGTGGCACAGCAGTCAGAGCGACGCAGGCGGCGCTGTCTTCTTGTCAGGCCGGTCAGTGGAGCGGCGAAGTGACTGCAGTCACTTCGGCTCTGTCGACTGAAGGGCACGTGTCAGGATAAGGTGTCAGGCCATCCTTGCATTAAATGCTCATACGATACGGTCGGTCGGTGTGGTGATCTGGCCAAGGTTGCTTCTTGGCGAAGACTGGGCCTTGGGCGAGCCGAAGGTGTGTCCGCCGCTTGAGGGGGTCCTCGGGCGAGACGTGAATCCTCCGGGGTCGGCTGCCCTTGCCCGAGGCTAGGCTCGGGTGAGGCGAGATCGTGTCCCTTGAGTGGACCGAGCCTTGGCTTAATCGCACCCATCAGGCCTTTGCAGCTTTGTGCTGATGGGGGTTACCAGCTGAGATTAGGAGTCTTGGGGGTACCCCTAATTATGGTCCCCGACAGTAGCCCCCGAGCCTCGAAGGGAGTGTTGATACTCGCTTGGAGGCTTTTGTCGCACTTTTTTGCAAGGGGACCGGCCTTCCTCGGTTGCGTTTCGTTCCGGTGGGTGCGCGCGAGCGCACCCGCCGGGTGTAGCCCCCGAGGCCTCGGAGGAGTAGTTTGACTCCTTCGAGGTCTTAGTACGTTTCGTAATGCTTCGGCCGGTCTGGTCGTTCCCTTATGCGAACTGGCCGTAGCCCGGGTGCACAGTCGAGTCCCAAGTTCTCGGGCTGGTATGTTGACGCTGTCAACGGTTTGGCTGGAGCCGGGTTTGCGAGAGCAGCCCCGGAGCCTCCGCACAGAGCGAGAGGACGGTCAGGGACAGACTCGGCTTTTTGCATATGCCCCTGCGTCGCCTTTCCACAAGGAGGAGGGGGGAAAGCGCCATGTTTCCCTCAGAGGGCGCCGAACATGGTGTCTCCAGTGAGTTGCTAATGGGTAATCCGAGTGGACGCCCGTGCCCCATTTGTTAGGGGTCGGCTAGTGGCCCGGAGGCGCGCTCCAAAAGTACCTGCGGGTGATTTGCCGGACCCGGTCCCCTTTTGACGGGGTCCGAGGGCTCGATGCCTCCCTTTGGTGGGATTCCATTACAAAATCGTTCCCGTTGGTCTCGGAAATGTCCTAGGGTACCTCGGGAGCGCAGCCCGAGCCTCGGTTATGTATCGAACGTACCCAGGGTCATCCCTCGCTCTGTGTCTGAGGCGGCTGTCGAACCCTTCGGGGGCCAGCCTACGAACCCCTGATCAGTAGTGGGCGCGGAGCCCGAGCGGCCTGAGGCGGCCATTGAACCCTTTCGAGGGGCCAGCCTTCGAACCTCTGACCAGTAGTGGGCGCAGAGCCCGAGTGCTCTGAGGCGGCTGTTGAACCCTTCCGAGGGGCCAGCCTTCGAACCTCTGATCAGTAGGGGGGCTCGGGGCCCGCTTCCTTCGCGGAGAAGGATCCCTTTCGGAGTATCCCCTTTCCCGATCCCCGAGGCAAGAGATAGAAAGAGGAAGTGGAAAAGGATACAAAATCGAACGACGTGGCGCACCTTTTTTGACGCGGTCATTATGGCGGAGGTGAAGCGTCGCCTGCTTCGCCTGCCAAAGGTGCCGCCTGTCCTGCCGCAGAGTTAATGCGACAGGACGAGTGGTTCACGGGGCGGCCGTGGTGCGTGCGCGAGCCGTTCGAGGAACGGAACACGGACGCGTCGTCTTCACGCCGTGGGAGAAGGTCCTCTCGCTATCCTAGGAGGGGACATGAGCTTGCTGACGACTTGACTGCCGCTTCCGCCCGCCTGCCACCACCATTACTGCCGGCCCATTTCTGGCCGTATCAACCGTCGCGCCCTCTCTCGCGGCTGACTGACCCGTGACCGATGTGCTCGGTTGGCACTGTCGGGTCATGCGCAGGGTCGCCTCGAGTCGCGGCACTGGTTCCGCAGTCGAGAAGGCGCGGTACTGGCGCGAGTGGTGGTGCAGTTTCTTGCACGTAGTAACCGGCGCGCCGGTTACATGACATGTGGGCCTGGGCCTCCATGCTGGACGCGTCGAAGTCGAGAGGGTGCGCCCCCTGGGTGCGGTTGCATGCCGCCTGCATGGCGGTCCGCCCTTTCACCCGCTGGCCTGGGCGAAAGTGGAGGAATGCTCGTAACCGCTGGGCAGTTGCACGCACCGTGCACAGCGGTTTGGCTTTGTCCGCCCTAGGCCAGCTTGTATGACGCGTGGGACCTAGCCCCCGTGTCGTAGGGGGAGGACCTTGGAGCATGTTGGAGAAGACTCAGCCCGCGGCAGCTGAGGACGCAAGTGGGGAGAGTTGCCTTTAAAATTAGGGTGACCCCCTTGAAAGGCAACCATGTCTTCGCGCTCCCCTCATGCATCGCGTCTTTCCACCTTCTGAGCCCCCAGATGGGGGGCGCCCACGGTTCTTCCGCCTTGTCGTCGTTGGGGGAACGCAACTTCGCGGAAGTTGGTACCTTTCAGCCATCGTTCGGCTTCAAGGATTTTCATCAGGCAGCCCGGCTGCATCCCCTCGCCGGTGGTCACCCAAGACGGTGACCACCAGTTCGATGGTGGGGAGAAGCAAACTGGGCTGCGGCCTCTGCCCCTCCCTCAGCTTCAAGGATCTTCATCATCAGTGCTGGGGAGGGGAGTGCGCTGAGTGGGGGGTTGACTACGCGTGGGTCGGTAACCCTTTTCTTCCCCCGGCATTTGGGGGAGAAAGGCATCCTCCAACCTCGCGGAGGCTTCCTTCAGCCATGCCGGGGAAGGCGGACTGCTGCCACCCAGCCAGGGTGCAGCATTCTGTCCTCCGTCCGAGCGATGGTCGCGCCGCGTACGGGCCGGCCACGTCCAGCTGTTCCTCACGCCGACAGCCGCGCCAGAGGGTCACCCAGCATGTCGTGCACCGCGAGGGTAGCGCTTATGTTCTGGGGGGATCCAGCGGGGGCGGGAGCGAGGACCTGCCGGTGCGCTTTGGAGTGCCTGGCGCCTGCTGGTGCGGTGTTGAGGTGGTGGCAGCCGGAGAAGGCTTCTCTGTCGACGAGATTGCCAACTCCGCCTGCACCCCCGGACCTCCGTTCCCTGACTTGAATGGCTGGTTCTCGTCCTTCATGGGTGAGAGCCTTTCTGCCGCAGCGTCCGCCCGGAAGCCGTTGCTGCAGCTGTCTCGCCACCCGGGACGGAGGTCGTTGTCGCTACTGCCGGAGCGGGCGTCTGCGAGTCACCAGGGGTTTTGTCGCCCCGCAGGCCCTCCAACGTGGGGGGTTGTTCGTACCTGCGGGGGTGGAACCGGAGTTCCGTTTGTAATGGCACCTTGAGTGCCGGTGTTTGTTCATTGTGGCTGTCGGGGCCTGAACATGTATGTATTTTTGGCGTGAAGCCGTGTTTTTCGCTCATTTCGAGCACTAGGACTCGCCTTGTCAGCTAACTGAACCGCTTCACCAAGTGTGAGTTGCCTCGTGCAAAGGTGACGAGTGAGGTATCCGTATCTCGGAGGCGTAGGAGTCCCTCGGCTCGGTCGGCCTTGCCGCCCGAGGCTTCTCTTGCTTAGTTAAAGGAACCCTCGGCCTCTCTTCGATGAGCCGGAGCCGGAGGCAGCGGTATCAGCGTGGACAGAGGCAGAGTTGGCTCGAAAAGAAGACTTCGTCGGCCGGAGCCTGACCAGGCCGTCCACTGGCAGGACCGGCGCCGGAGTCGAGTTGCCGAGGCCATGAGCCGGGCTGATGTCCTCGGGGGACAGCTGGCTGAGGCTTCGGGGCGACCGGCCGAGCCGTCTGCTCGAGCCGGACTCCTATAAGAGACCCTGGCGGCGATGGCCCGGACGTGGTGCTGACGTCGTCCTTCGGAGCGTAGATCCTCCGACTGTGTTGCCGTTCGAGGTTCGGTCGGACTTCGCCGAAGGTGCTGCTGCTCTCCCTCCATCGAGGTCCGAACCTATGGGATCGGTTTATCTTGTAGTGTGCGTATGTTTTCTGCGGCCGCCGAGGCCCAAACATACTGTCGTTGTGTTGTAAAGTTGCGTTTCTTTTTCCCTTTGTTTCGAGTATCAAGACTTATTTGTCGGTAACAGAATTGTTTGTCCGAGCGAGAGTTACTTTTCACGGAAGGTGATGAGTGAGGTATCCGTATCCCGGAGGCGTAGGAGTCCCTCGGCTCGATCGGCCTCGCTTACGTGTACTCTTACTCGTCCGTAGGATTTTGCTAACGATGTAGTCGAGAAGGCCCAAAAAATCGTTTCGGCAGAAAGGTCTCCGAGCATTAAGACTTGTTCGGTCAGCGGAATCGCTTATCCGAGCATGAGTTACTTATCGCAGAAGGTGATGAGTGAGGTATCCATATCCCGGAGGCATAGGAGTCCCTCGGCTCGATCGGCCTTGGCTGCTTACGTGTACTTCGTCGTTTTCAGGATCCCACTTTTGAAGTAGTCAAAAAGCACGAAAGACGTTCTGGCAGAAAGACTTTTTCCGAGGAAAATTTTGACGCAGAGGGGGTTCCCCCCTTCTAGCCCCCGAGGGAGGGTCGGGCTTTGCCGTGGCAAGGCTGACCCTTCCTTGATGGTTAGACTTTGTACGTGAACGAGGTGCACGAACAACTTGAAAACATCTTAAGGGTAGAAGCGACGTAGCTGTCGGATGTTCCAAGCGTTGCTGTAGACCTCGCCTTGGCTGTTGGCCAGCTTGTATGTCCTGGGCTTCAAAACCTTGGCGATGATGAACGACCCTTCCCAGGGAGGCGTGAGCTTGTGCCGCCCTCGGGCGTCTTGTCGCAGCCGAAGCACCAAGTCGCCCACTTGGAGGTCTCGGGACCGAACCCCTCGGGCGTGGTAGCGTCGCAGGGACTGCTGGTACCGCGACGAGTGTAGTAAGGCCATGTCCTGAGCCTCTTCGAGCTGGTCCAGTGAGTCTTCTCGGTCGATCTGGTTGCTTCGGTCGTCGTACGCTCTCGTCCTCGGGGAATCGTATTCTAAGTCCGTGGGCAAGATGGCCTCGGCCCCGTAGACTAGAAAGAACGGTGTGAAGCCCGTGGCTCAACTCGGCGTTGTCCTCAGACCCCAGACCACCGAGGGGAGTTCCTTCATCCATCGCCTGCCGAACTTGTGGAGGTCGTTGTAGATCCTCGGCTTGAGTCCTTGCAGAATCATGCCGTTAGCACGTTCCACCTGCCCATTCGTCATGGGGTGAGCCACGGTGGCCCGGTCCACCTGGATGTGGTGATCCTCGCAGAAGTCCAGGAACTTTCTACCGGTGAACTGGGTGCCGTTGTCGGTGATGATGGAGTTCGGGACCCCAAAGCGATGGATGATGTTGGTGAAGAATGCCACCGCCTATTCGGACCTGATGCTGTTCAGGGGTCGGACCTCGATCCACTTGGAGAATTTGTCGATGGCGACCAACAGGTGTGTGTAGCCCTTGGGTGCCTTCTACAAGGGACCAATGAGGTCCAGTCCCCACACTGCAAACGGCCAGGTGATGGGTATTGTCTGCAGAGCCTGAGCGGGCAGGTGGGTCTGCCTTGCGTAGAATTGACACCCTCGGCAGGCGCGGACAATTCTAGTGGCGTCGGCCACCACAGTCAGCCAGTAGAAACCTTGTCGGAAGGCATTTCCAACAAGGGCTCGGGGCGCTGCGTGATGACCGCAAGCCCCCGAGTGTATTTCTTGTAAGTGCTCCTGGCCTTCGGCGATGGATATGCATCGCTGGAGGATGCCGGAGGGGCTGTGGTGGTAGAGCTCCTTCCCGTTACCCAGTAAGACGAACGACTTGGCGCGCCGCGCCAGTCGCCGAGCCTCGGCTCGGTCGAGGGGCAGCTCTCCTTGGTGGAGATATTGCAGGTACGGGGTCTGCCAGTCTCGATTAGGCTGGACCCCATTCCGCTCTTCCTCGACGCGCAGTGCCTCACCCTCGGGGGCCGAGGGTGCCTCGGGCCGAGCCGAGGGCGCCTCGGGCTGTGCCGAGGGTGCCTCGGGCTGGGCCGAGGCCTTCTTGGGCTCGGGCGTGTCGTCGGTCTTGACTGAGGGTTGATGTAGGTCTCGGGAGAAGACGTCCGGGGGAACTGTTGTCTGCCCCGAGGCTATCTTAGCCAGCTCGTCCGCAGTCTCGTTGTACCGTCGGGCGATGTGGTTGAGCTCGAGCCCGTAGAACTTGTCCTCCAGGCGCCGAACCTCATCGCAGTAGGCTTCCATCTTCGGGTCGTGGCAGTGGGAGTTCTTCATAACTTGGTCGATGACGAGCTGCGAGTCGCCGCGAGCGTCGAGGCGTCGGACCCCTAGCTCAATGGCGATGCGCAACCCGTTGACCAGAGCTTCGTACTCAGCCACGTTGTTGGACACCGGGAAATGGAGGCGCAGCACGTAGCGTAGGTGTTTCCCAATGGGCGAGATGAAGAGCAGGCCCGTGCCTGCCCCTGTTTTCATCAGCGACCCATCGAAAAACATGGTCCAGAGTTCCGGTTGGATCGGAGCCGCCGGGAGCTGGGTGTCGACCCATTCAGCCACAAAGTCCGCCAAGACTTGGGACTTGATGGCCTTCCGAGGGGCGAACGAGATTGTCTTGCCCATGATTTCCACTGCCCACTTTGCAATCCTACCCGAGGCCTCTCGGCACTGGATGATCTCCCCCAGGGGGAAGGATGACACCACAGTCACCGGATGAGACTCGAAGTAGTGTCGCAGCTTCCGCCGCGTCAGGATCACCGCGTACAGCAGCTTCTGAATTTGCGGGTAGCGGATCTTGGTCTCGGACAGTACCTCACTGATGAAGTAAACCGGCCTCTGGACGGGCAATGCATGCCCTTCTTCTCGTCTCTCAACCACGATCGCGACGCTGACCACCTGAGTGGTAGCGGCGATGTAGATCAAGAGGGCTTCTCCGGCGGCGGGGGGCACCAAGATGGGCGCATTCGTAAGGAGCGCCTTCAGGTTCCCGAGGGCTTCCTCGGCCTCGGAGGTCCAAGTGAAGCACTCGGTCTTTCTTAAGAGGCGGTACAGAGGTAGGCCTCTTTCGCTGAGGCACGAGATGAAACGGCTCAGAGCCGCAAGGCATCCCATGACCCTCTGTACGCCTTTCAAGTCCTTGATGGGCCCCATGTTGGTGATGGCCACGATTTTCTCCGGGTTGGCCTCGATGCCCCGCTCGGAGACGATGAACCCCAAGAGCATGCCTCGGGGGACTCCGAAGACACACTTCTCGGGATTGAGTTTTACGCCTTTCGCCTTGAGACACCGGAATGTCGTTTCAAGGTTGGAAAGGAGGTCGGAGGCTTTCCTCGTCTTGACTACGATGTCATCGACATAAGCCTCGACCGTTCGGCCAATGTGTTCGCCGAACATGTGGTTCATGCACCTTTGGTACGTCGCACCCGCATTCCTCAAACCAAATGGCATAGTAACATAGTAGTACATGCCAAAAGGTGTGATGAAAGAAGTCGTGAGCTGGTCGGACTCTTTCATCCTGATTTGGTGATACCCTGAGTAGGCATCGAGGAAAGACAGGGTTTCGCATCCAGCAGTGGAATCCACGATTTGATCGATGCGAGGCAGAGGATAGGGAACTTTTGGACATGCTTTGTTTAGACCAGTGTAGTCTACACACATCTGCCATTTCCCTCCTTTCTTTCTCACAAGCACGGGGTTGGCAAGCCATTCGGGATGGAATACCTCTTTGATGAACTCTGTGGCCATCAGCTTGTGTATCTCCTCGCTTATGGCTCTGCGCTTTTCTTCGTCGAATCGGCGCAGAGGTTGCTTCACGGGTCGGGCTCCAGCTCGGATATCTAGTGAGTGCTCGACGACATCCCTCGGTATGCCAGGCATGTCCGAGGGACTCCACGCGAAAACTTCGGCGTTTGCGCGGAGAAAGTCGACGAGCACTGCTTCCTATTTGGGGTCGAGCTCGGAGCCGATCCGGATCTGCTTGGAGGCGTCGTTGCTGGGGTCAAGAGGGACGGACTTAACCGTCTTTGCTGGCTCGAAGTTGCCAGCATGGCGCTTCACGTCTGGCGCCTCCTTGGAGAGGCTCTCCAGGTCGGCGATGAGGGCCTCGGATTCGGCGAGGGCCTCGGCGTACTCCATGCACTCCACGTCGCATTCGTACGCGTGTCGGTACGTGCGGCCGACGGTGATGACCCCGTTGGGGCCCGACATCTTGAGCTTGAGGTAGGTGTAGTTGGGGACGGCCATGAACTTGGCGTAGCATGGCCTCCCCAGCACTGCGTGGTAGGTTCCTCGGAACCCGACCACCTCGAACATGAGGGTTTCCCTTCTGAAGTTGGAGGGAGTCCCGAAGCAGACGGGTAGATCAAGTTGTCCGAGGTGTTGGACGCGTTTCCCGGGGATGATCCCATGAAAAGGCGCCGCACCGGCCCGGACCGAGGATAGATCGATCTGCAGGAGCTCGAGGGTCTTGGCGTAGATTATGTTGAGGCTGCTGCCTCCGTCCATGAGGACCTTGGTGAGCATGACGTTGCCGATGACGGGGTCGACAATGAGTGGATATTTCCCTGGGCTCGGCACGCGGTCGGGGTGATCGCCCTGGTCGAAGGTGATGGGCTTGTCGGACCAGTCTAGGTAGACTGGCGCCGCCACCTTTACCGAGCAGACCTCCCGACGCTCTTGCTTGCGGTGCCGAGCCGAGGCGTTCGCCACTTGCCCACCGTAGATCATGAAGCAGTCGTGGACCTCGGGGAACTCCTCCGCCTTGTGATCCTCCTTCTTGTCGTCGTGGTGGGCCCTGTCACCCTCCACAGGTGGCTCGGCCCTGTGAAAGTGGCGCTGAAGCATGGCACACTCCTCAAGGGTGTGCTTGACGGGTCCCTGATGATAGGGGCATGGCTCCTTGAGCATCTTGTTGAAGAGATTAGTGCCTCCGAGAGGTTTCCGAGGGTTCTTGTACTCAGCGGCGGTGACAAGGTCCGTGTCGGCGGCGTCGCGTTTCGCTTGCGACTTCTTCTTGCCTTTCTTCTTGGTGCCGCGCTGAGTGGACGCCTCGGAAACATCTTCCGGCTGGTGGCCCTGGGGTTGCTTGTCCTTCCGGAAGATGGCTTCAACCGCCTCCTAGCCAGAGGCGAACTTGGTGGCGATGTCCATCAGCTCGCTCGCCCTGGTGGGGGTCTTGCGACCTAGCTTGCTCAGAAGGTCGCGGCAGGTGGTGCCGGCGAGGAACGCGCCGATGACATCCGAATCGGTGATGTTGGGCAGCTCGGTGCACTGCTTGGAGAATCGCCGGATGTAGTCCCGGAGAGACTCTCCCGGCTGCTGGCGGCAGCTTCGGAGATCCCAGGAGTTCCCAGGGCGCACATACGTGCCCTGGAAGTTACCGGCAAAGGCTTGGACCAGGTTGTCCCAGTTGGAGATCTGCCCCGGAGGCAGATGCTCCAGCCAGGCTCGAGCGGTGTCGGAGAGGAACAGGGGGAGGTTGCAGATGATGAGGTTGTCATCGTCCGTTCCACCCAGTTGGCAGACCAGCCGGTAGTCCGCGAGCCACAGTTCCGGCCTTGTCTCCCCCGAGTACTTTGTGATGGTAGTCGGGGTTTAGAACCGGGTCGGGAACGGCGCCCGTCGTATGGCTCGGCTGAAAGCTTGCGGACCGGGTGGTTCAGGCGAGGGACTCCGATCCTCCCCGCTGTCGTAGCGTCCCCCACGCCTGGGGTGGTAGCCTCGGCGCACCCTCTCGTCGAGGTGGGCTCGATGGTTGCGGTGGTGGTGCTCGTTGCCGAGGCGACCCGGGGCCGCAGGCGCTGTGTTGCGCATGCGCTCGGTGTGGACCGAGGCTTCCCGCATGAATCGGGAAGTCGCGACACGATGCTCCGAGGGGTATCCCTGCCTTCGGGAGGTAGAGCTTTCGGCTCGTCGGACCGCGGCATCCTCCAGGAGATTCTTGAGCTCTCCCCGGATACGTCGCCCTTCGGTGGTTGATGGTTCCGGCATTGCGCGGAGAAGTATTGCTGCTGCAGCCAGGTTCTGGCCGACCCCACTGGAAGCCGGTGGTGGCCTTGCCCTGACGTCGTCGGCGATGCGGAGCTGGATGCCCTGGGGTAGATGACGCGTTTCTCCGGCTGGAGCTTGGTCTGCCCATTCCTGCCTGATGTTCCGGCGGAGCGGCTCAAGCGTTCCTGCTCCCTCGTCGAGCCTGGCCTGCATCTCGCGGATTTGCTCGAGCTGTGCGTCCTGACCCCCCGCAAGGACTGGGACCATAGCTAGCTCCCGAAGGATGTCACCGCGAGGCGCAGGCCTAGGGGGATCACCATTTTCCGGTATACCAAGATGGTTGCCTTTGCCGGGACCCCCTAGATCGACGTGGAAACATTCACGACTTGGGCCATAGTCTTCGTCACCGAAGCTACGGCTACCGTCGGAACAATCGGAAAGGCAGTAGTCGCGTGCGGCCATGAAGTCCCGCATGGCACTAGGGTTACCGAGCCTAGAGAAATCCCAACCAAAGTCGGGCTCGTCATCTTCCTCGGAACCCGAGGGTCCATAGGTCGAGACGGCCGTCAGCCGGTCCCAGGGTGACTGCATATGATACCCCGGAGGGCTGGTGCATGCCTCTATGAAGGCTCCTACCAAAGCGGGGTTGCTTGGTGGGTCGAGGCTGAATCCAAAAGGCACAAGATGGGAATCGGTCGGTACCTCTTGGTCGACAGGCGATGACGAAGTCACGTCAGGGGCAGACTGCACCGTCGTCTCAGGTACGAGGGCGACGCCCAGCAAGTCCTTCACGAGCGTGCTGGCGTCGTCCGCCCGCTTGGAGTTGGCGTGTTGCGGGGAAACGGCGCTCATCTTCGTCTCAGACGCGAGGTCGACGCTCGACGTGTCCCCCGTCGGGGCGCCGGCGCCATCGACTCGCTCGACAGCCGACGAGGTGCCGCCTCCTGCTTGGCCACGGTTGCCCCGCCTCCTCCTCCGTCGGTGGGGGAGGTGACGGGACAAACTCGGATGTTGTTCTTCCGCCACGTGGGGAAGACGTCGCTGATTCCGCCGCCGGCGGGCGGGTTGTCGACCGCCATTGTCGCTGTCGCGCGGCGAAGGAAGGAGTATCATGTCGTAGCTGCCGTCGAGGGACATGAACTCAAGACTCCCGAAACGGAGCACCATCCCGAGTTGGAAAGGTTGCTGGAGACTACCCATCTGGAGCTTGACGGGAAGCTGTTTGTCAACACGCAGCAGGCCCCTACCTGGCGCGCCAACTGTCGGCGTTTCGACCCCGGGGGGTCCCTGGACCGACGAGTAAATTGTCGCCTCGTGTCCCAGCCCAGATGGGTCGGCGCGAGATGGAGCACGAAGGGGGGAGACAGGCGGAAAGGGGGAAACCCGCGGCCTTTGCGTTGTCTTGCGCCCAGGTCGGGTGCGCTTGCAATAGGGGGTTACAAGCGTCCGCGCGGGGGAGAGCGAGGGACTCTGCGCGTCGTCCCGTCCTCCCGCGCGGCCAACCTCCTCATAAGAGAGCCCTGATCCTTCCTTTTATAGGCGTAAGGTGAGGGCCCAGGTGTACAGTAGGGGGTGTAGCAATGTGCTAACGTGTCTAGCAGAGAGGAGCTAGCGCCCTAAGTACATGCCGTTGTGGCAGCCGGAGAGGTCTTGACACCCTGTTCATGTGATGTCGTGGCCGTCGGAGGAGCGCTGGAGCCTTGAGGAAGGACAGCTGTCGGGGCTGTCGAGTCCTTGCTGACGTCTTCTTGCTTCCGTAAGGGGCTGAGAGCCGCCGTCGTCACGGAGCACACGGGGCGCCATCATTGTTATTTGTTTACCGGGGCGAGCCTGATGGGACGCCGGTCTTGTTCCCCGTAGCCTGAGCTAGCTAGGGGTAGGGTAATGATGGCCCCTCTTGCGACGTGGTCGGTCCGAGCTCTAGGTCGGGCGAGGTGGATGCTCCTCCAAGGTCGAGGTCGAGTCTGTCTTCCGAGGTCGAGGTCGAGTCCGAGCCCCGGGTCGGGCGGGGCGGAGACTGTCGTCCGAGGCCAAGGCCGAGTCCGAGCCCTAGGGTCGGGCGAGGCGGAGTTCGTCGTCTTCCGGGGCCGAGGACGAGTCCGAGCCCTGGGGTCGGGCGAGGCGGAGTTCATCGTCTTCTGGGGCCGAGCCCGAGTCCGAGCCCTGGGGTCGGGCGAGGCGGAGTTCATCGTCTTCTGAGGCCGAGCCCGAGTCCGAGCCCTGGGGTTGGGCGAGGCGGAGTTTCCTATGGCGCCCGAGGCCGGACTTGGCTGCTGTCAGCCTCACTCTGTCGAGTGGCACAGCAGTCGGAGCGACGCAGGCGGCGCTATCTTCTTGTCAGGCCGGTCAGTGGAGCGGCGAAGTGACTGCAGTCACTTCGGCTCTATCGACTGAAGGGCGCGTGTCAGGATAAGGTGTCAGGCCATCTTTGCATTAAATGCTCCTGCGATATGGTCGGTCGGTGTGGCGATCTAGCCAAGGTTGCTTCTTGGCGAAGACTGGGCATCGGGCGAGCCGAAGGTGTGTCCGCTGCTTGAGGGGGTCCTCGGGCGAGACGTGAATCCTCCGGGGTCGGCTGCCCTTGCCCGAGGCTAGGCTCGGGCGAGGCGAGATCGTGTCCCTTGAGTGGACCGAGCCTTGGCTTAATCGCACCCATCAGGCCTTTGCAGCTTTGTGCTGATGGGGGTTACCAGCTGAGATTAGGAGTCTTGGGGGTACCCCTAATTATGGTCCCCGACAGCAACAGCAGCACCCTGGGTGATACTGACCATAGGGGTGGCCTTCGACCACTTTGTGAACTTGTCGATGGCGACGAAGAGGAAACGGTACCCGCCGACGGCCCTGGGGTACGGTCCCAGGATATCCACCCCCCATACGGCGAATGGCCAGGAGGGTGGAATCATTTGCAGAGCTTGAGCTGGTGTGTGTATCTGCTTTGCATGGAACTGGCATGCCTTGCAGGACTTTACCAACTCAGCTGCATCCTGGAGAGCGGTTGGCCAGTAAAAGCCATGCCGGAATGCCTTACGGACCAGTGTTCGGGATGACGAATGACTTCCGCGCTCACCTCCATGGATCTCCGTGAGCAACTCATGGCCCTCCTCCTGGGTGATGCACCGCATGTGAATGCCATTGGCGCCACGACGGTAGAGATCCCCTTCCACCACCGCGTATCGTTTAGCCAACCGCACTATATGCTCTGCGGACACATGATCTTCAGGAAGGATATTTTCCTTCAGGTAGTCCTGGATCTCGGAGATCCATGCATCGGGACCACTCTGAGATACTGGCTGTGGCGTAAAGGGTTGGCAGGACCCCCTGTAGCCAACACAATCCTTGGTGGGTTCTGCAGATGTAACGCCACCGGGACCGCTAGCTTCGAGGTGCAAGTCTCACCCCCTTCACCCAGTTCGGTAGGCTGGGCGGTAGGTCTCAGTGAAAGTTCCCTTTGACCCGGGAACAGGATCTGGATGTCGCCTAGAGGGGGGGTGAATAGGCGAATAAAACTTATTACTTTAAAACTTAAATTCTTACTCTACTCGAAGACTTAGTACGTAGTGGAATGAGAAGACTCTTCGAGTAGGTTGCAGCGGAATCAGAGATCCTGTCTCAAAAGTGTCCTGCACTTCAAATAAAGCTTATACCAGAGATAAGTATTGAAGTGCAGATATAAAGACGAGTAAGACAGAGAGTCAGGATACAATACAGAACAGAGCACACAGACGCAAGGATTTATCCCGAGGTTCGGCCAAGCCTGAAATGCTTGCCTAGTCCTCATTGGAGTTAGCCACACCTGGGCTTGGAGTCTATTTCAACTCCTTCCTCCGTTTGCTCAGATCTGTCAGTATGACAGATAGAGCCTTTCACTATTGAGTGGGGTTACAACAGAACCGCGGCTGCTTACAAACTTCTTGGCAGCACCCCGGCAGAGTAACGATACGCTCAAGACCTTGCTCTAGCTCTTAGCAGCACTACTCCTCTCTCTAAAGGCTTATAGCTGTGCCTTCTACACAAACTATAGAGTTACACAGAAGAGGGAGAGCGAGAATTGATTCCAATGAAGTCTACACTTGTTGGCTGCTCTTGTACACCTCTTGGAGGCGCCTAGGAGTCCCTTTTATAGACCTAAGGGGCCTAGGAGCCGTTGGAATCCCATTTGGAAGGCAATACTTTATTTCTGTCGGGTGGCGCACCGGACAGTCCGGTGCACACCGGACACTGTCCGGTGCCCGATTTCTTTCCTTCTACGGCGAAGCCGACCGTTGCAGACGGTTGCAGATCCGTTGCAGACTGTTGCAGATCTGGGAGCCGTTGGCACACCGGACATGTCCGGTGCACACCGGACAGTCCGGTGCCTCCATCTAGCCGTTGGCTCGGCCACGTGTCCCGCGCAGATTGCGCGGCCGACCGTTGGCCCGGTCGACCGTTGGCTCACCGGACAGTCCGGTGAATTTTAGCCGTACGCCGTCGGCGAATTCCCGAGAGCGGCCAGTTTGCCAGAGTTCAGCCTGGCGCACCGGACACTGTCCGGTGCACCACCGGACAGTCCGGTGTGCCAGACTGAGCTGCCTTGGCTGTACATAGCCAAGCCCTTTGCACCTCTCTTCTTTTCTTCTTCTTTCTGTTTCTAACACTTAGACAAGTATATTAGTACACTAATAACAATGTACTAAGTCTAGAAACATACCTTCTCTTAATTATTATATCCATAGCATTTCACATGCTTGAGCTTTGATGTTGGACTCATAAATCATCAAGTCGGCTTGACTTGATCTAGATTGACATTTCTTAGCTCCAACATCCTGCAAAGGTCACATAGAACATCTCCAAACATAGGAACAACCCAAACTAAAGATTAAGGTGAACTTAGCTCTTTTGGGCTGCTTCCAGTTCTGGTTTTGACACTTGTTCTCCTTCTAGTGACCTCGATCTCCTTCTTAGAGCTTGATCTTGAGCCTTATGACTTACACCACATAACTGTAGCTGTTACCTCATTGGTTGTAAGTCACGTCCTTATGTAGTGATCCTTGGTGTGTTATAGCTCTTCTCAACTCGATCACCCTTGACTTTGCAAGCCTTCTTCTTCACCCTTGGCTTTGGGTTCCTCAGCCTCCTTGACCTTCTCCCGTGCACTTGGTACCTCGAAGCTTCTCTTGCCTCCATCCTTGGCTTGATCAGTTGTCTCCGAGCTTCGCACCCGAGTCTCACTTTATGCAATGTCCATCTTACTTGTGATGTCCATCATGTATCCATAATCCAGTTCTTGGACCATCACAATTGTTCACTTGTGTTGAACCCTGTAGGCTTTACCTTAAGCACCTGTTCAACACTTAGTACACTTGTTAGTCCTTTAATTGAGTTGTCATCCAAACACCAAAACTCACAAGAGAGCTTTCAATCTCCCCCTTTTTGGTGATTAATGGCAACACAATTAAAGCTTACATAAGAATAAGATTTGAAGCACAAATTTTGAATTCTAAGTTTATAGAATGCTCCCCCTAAATATGTGCTTACTTCAAAAACATAGTCTTGACCTCAGACGCCAATTTGCACATACTTAGGCAATTCGAAACATTTCTACACCTTAGCACTTTTTAGGATGCATTGTGTCAAGAATCAAACCATGATACTATAACACACAAATGCACATAATCAAACACACAAATGCACATAATCAGAGTTAAACACCATTCAAATTAGTGGATATATCAACCTACCACTATTCACCATTAAGATACCAATTCAAACTAATACCAATTTAAACTAAGACCACAAATGCACATAATCAGAGTTAAACACCATTCAAATTAGTGGATATATCAACCTACCACTATTCACCATTAAGATACCAATTCAAACTAATACCAATTTAAACTAAGACCCTAAATTTAAAGCAATCTCCACATGATTCTCTATTACACTATAGAAGCCAAATAATTCATCGCAGCGGAAACACTAGTCCATATGAGCAACACATATAATACTGCAAGAAACATATGAATATCACACTTGGCAAAGCTCAAACTAACACATCACCCATTAGGATAAGCTTTCCTCTCAGGTTGAGATAAGCTTTAATACACAAATTCTCCCCCTTTGACATCAAACACCAAAAACCATACGCAACCAAGAATGTAGGATGATGTCAAGGGACAGCAGGGTGTTTAAAGAGGAAAAAATGACTATCAAAACTCCCCCTTACTTATTGAACATATGCACTATCACATATATGCAAAAAGATTAATACTTCCTTTTGTACCTTTACCATGTTGTAGTGTACTTTCCATCTTGAAAGTATTTAATCTCTCGAGAGCTTCTCCACACTTGTGCCTGATTCTTTATCCTAACATTTTCTTGTTGAGAGGTACCCAAGTCCTGATTGCTCCATTTCATACTCATCTTCTCTTTTCCACCTTGAGACTGTACAAGATTGCTCAAGAAACAGTTAGTCTCAAAAGACACAAGTTATGTGTGCTCCCCCTCAAGTTGTGCATCAAGTATTTGAATGACTTGCACTTTGCACATTCTAGCTTCCTCAGAACTAGAGGGGATCACAACATACCTTGGTCAAGGCATACTCTAACCCTTTCATCACACAAAGATGCCAATTTGAATATCAAATGAAAAGCCACTTTACACCAATTAAAGGCTAAACGAAAGGTTGACTAAATACAACTATGCATGCCTCAGTGGCAATTGCAAAAGTTCATTTATTATCATTGCATATACCAATTGAAGATCAACACAATCATGTATATAAAGCGAAATATCTAAGCATGTCATAATTAAGAAGGTTTCTTAGGTGCACAAAAGAAACAACATTTTAAAGGCATAAATTACCTAAGCCAAGATATTACCAATTGAAAGACAAGAACATAGCTATGATCATAATGAATGGAATTTCAAGAGTATTTAATGAAATGGCATAGCTCCATTTTCCATACCGTTGCCTTTATGAGAGCCCTTGTTATCACCAATTCAGGGCTCCTTTTGCTCATGCACCTCATAGCTCAAGAGGGCATGACATGGATTTGAAATTCACACAGTATCAAACTAGGGTAATCATGTGAACATGGACTAAACAAAATGTCATATTTGCACATAGCATGACTTACAAAAAGATACAGGTTAATCCATATATACCAGGAGAGTTAATCGTTGTGGATATAACAAATGAAAGAGCTACCCATGAATGATTCAAGAGATATATCCTATATAGCACCAGTCATGATTAAGCAAACATCATTATGATTCATTTAACACAGGCAATCATAAAGCATAACTACTCCAAAGACAGGTAGCACAACAAGCCAACTTAAGAGCAATACTAAATTGCAATTATGTACTTAAAACACACGGGTACCATCCTTTGGAGAGCAAGGTGTAAATTCTCATCAAAGTCCTTTACTTGATACACCAATAATGATTTAGGACCTATACACCTTATTTCACTTGAGATGAACATGGGATTAGTGTTTCACAATAATTCAACCTTGGGTCAATAAACACCAAAACAATTAATAGCTTAAGCATAGAGTTTTAGATAACCGTCTTAAGCTCTCCCATGGTCTCCAGTTCATCTCAAGGCACCTGCATGGTCTAGTTAGCACAGTTTGGTACCCATCTCGGGATGGGTCCATAATGATCATCTAAATGTGCCTTTGGTACCCAAATTGCCTTTGTGCTAGTTCTAGGTGATCTTGTTATAGATCTAGCACAAGAGTATGATTTGGGTCTCCTACGCGAATAAGATTGACACAAATTCACTTGTTTAGGATTCTTACCTTTGTAACATACCTTGAATAGATGACCTTGCTCACCACACTTGTAGCAGAAACGTCGCTCAACCTGACATGACGCTTGCTGTGTGTCATTTTCCTTGATGAGGGTCACCTTGGAGGATGCACATCCTTGATTCTTCATGACCGGACATGAAGTGATCATGTGGTCCTTATTTTTGCATCCAAAGCAACTTCTTGTCACTTCATCCTTGTCTTTGTGCGGACAAGACGCGATGAGGTGGCCTATCTCCTTGCATTTGAAGCACCTCCTTTTTCCTCTTCCCTTTTTGTGCTTGAATGACATGGAGAGAGGGTCAGTGCAAACAACATGATTAATTGAATCTTTACCTTTTTCCAAACTCATGTTGATTTCTTCATCTTTAGGAATATTTCTCTTATTGAGCTTGACACTTGCTGCAGTTTTTCCTTTCTCAAGCTTCTTCACCACGCGCCCGTGGATATCTTGAGAGAGTTGAGCAGTGTGTCTTCTCCTCAGTTGTCTTTGCTTCTTGTTCCCACACAATTTCTTTTGAGACCCTGCAGCTTGATGCTTATTCAAACATTGGCTTTCTTTTGAACAACAGGGGTTAGCACATGGTGATGAATTATCTAAATGTGTACTTGTGCAAGAATGAGGTTCACATGAAGTTAAGTTTACAATTATAACCTCATGAGCAACATTAAGCATGATATGGTCATCAACTAGTTTATTATGAGAATATGACAACATATCATATTCTTCACCTAGAGCAAGTTTTTCTAAATTTAGAATTTCTACTTGTCTCTTAAGCATGACGTTCTCCATTTTAAGTTGAGCAACACAGGATAAAGCATCATCATTATTTCTTTGCTCAAATAAAATAGATTCATACCGTTGGACCAAATCGTCATGAGAGCACTTTAGCTCCTCATGTTCTTTGGTCATCTTCTCCAGGCTGTTGTTGGTTTTGATGAGGGTCTCCTCTAGCCTGAGAAGCGTCTCGCCTTGTTCCTTGTTCCTTCTCAACAACTTAACCAAGAGAGCTTTGTCTGCTTTGTTGAGATGGTTGTAGAAACGGCGAATCTCCTCTTCTTCCACATCATCGGTCTCATTTTCCCTGTCATTAATGTCAGTGGAAGCAATATAGGAAAATGTACCTTGTGATGATGAAGATTCATCCTTGCTATCATCCTCATATTCCTCCTCATCATGGCTTTTGTCTCCACCGTCATTGTTAGCAATAAAACACTTATTATTAGTGGAGACCAAACCTGTCGACAAGGTAGATTCATCGTTGGGTGTCCATCGTTCTTGATCTTCTCCCTTTGAATGATTAGCATCACAAGCAATATAGGGAGTAGAAGTAGTACAATTTGCCACAAAATATTTTACTTTAATTCTATTCCATAAATCATGAGCATCAACAAACAACTCATTATCACTACTCATGATGGCAAAATAGGCACCTCTAGATAGGGAATCAACTAAGATGTTGCATGCATGGTGATTTAGAGTTAGACATCTTAGTTCTTTATTGGAAGGATTTTTACTAATAATAGAGGGAAAAATACTACTATTAAAGACCTGTCTCAAATCAGGATCAACACTCATAAAAGCACTATAAATAGAGACAGACCAAGACTTGTAATTAGAGCCATCGCCTAAAAGAAGTTCTACAGTTACCTCTTGTGGCGACATTGTCATCTTCGGACGGCTAAGCCCACACTGGAGAGGCCTAGCTCCGATACCAATTGAAAGTTCCCTTTGACCCGGGAACAGGATCTGGATGTCGCCTAGAGGGGGGGGTGAATAGGCGAATAAAACTTATTACTTTAAAACTTAAATTCTTACTCTACTCGAAGACTTAGTACGTAGTGGAGTGAGAAGACTCTTCGAGTAGGTTGCAGCGGAATCAGAGATCCTATCTCAAAAGTGTCCTGCACTTCAAATAAAGCTTATACCAGAGATAAGTATTGAAGTGCAGATATAAAGACGAGTAAGACAGAGAGTCAGGATACAATACAGAACAGAGCACACAGACGCAAGGATTTATCCCGAGGTTCGGCCAAGCCTGAAATGCTTGCCTAGTCCTCGTTGGAGTTAGCCACACCTGGGCTTGGAGTCTATTTCAACTCCTTCCTCCGTTTGCTCAGATCTGTCAGTATGACAGATAGAGCCTTTCACTATTGAGTGGGGTTACAACAGAACCGCGGCTGCTTACAAACTTCTTGGCAGCACCCCGGCAGAGTAACGATACGCTCAAGACCTTGCTCTAGCTCTTAGCAGCACTACTCCTCTCTCTAAAGGCTTATAGCTGTGCCTTCTACACAAACTATAGAGTTACACACAAGAGGGAGAGCGAGAATTGATTCCAATGAAGTCTACACTTGTTGGCTGCTCTTGTACACCTCTTGGAGGCGCCTAGGAGTCCCTTTTATAGACCCAAGGGGCCTAGGAGCCGTTGGAATCCCATTTGGAAGGCAATACTTTCTTTCTGTCGGGTGGCGCACCGGACAGTCCGGTGCACACCGGACACTGTCTGGTGCCCGATTTCTTTCCTTCTACGGCGAAGCCGACCGTTGCAGACGGTTGCAGATCCGTTGCAGACTGTTGCAGATCTGGGAGCCGTTGGCACACCGGACATGTCTGGTGCACACCGGACAGTCCGGTGCCTCCATCTAGCCGTTGGCTCGGCCACGTGTCCCACGCAGATTGCGCGGCCGACCGTTGGCCCGGTCGACCGTTGGCTCACCGGACAGTCCGGTGCACACCGGACAGTCCGGTGAATTTTAGCCGTACGCCGTCGGCGAATTCCCGAGAGCGGCCAGTTTGCCAGAGTTCAGCCTGGCGCACCGGACACTGTCCGGTGCACCACCGGACAGTCCGGTGTGCCAGACTGAGCTGCCTTGGCTGTACATAGCCAAGCCCTTTGCACCTCTCTTCTTTTCTTCTTCTTTCTGTTTCTAACACTTAGACAAGTATATTAGTACACTAATAACAATGTACTAAGTCTAGAAACATACCTTCTCTTAATTATTATATCCATAGCATTTCACATGCTTGAGCTTTGATGTTGGACTCATAAATCATCAAGTCGGCTTGACTTGATCTAGATTGACATTTCTTAGCTCCAACATCCTGCAAAGGTCACATAGAACATCTCCAAATATAGGAACAACCCAAACTAAAGATTAAGGTGAACTTAGCTCTTTTGGGCTGCTTCCAGTTCTGGTTTTGACACTTGTTCTCCTTCTAGTGACCTCGATCTCCTTCTTAGAGCTTGATCTTGAGCCTTATGACTTACACCACATAACTGTAGCTGTTACCTCATTGGTTGTAAGTCACGTCCTTATGTAGTGATCCTTGGTGTGTTATAGCTCTTCTCAACTCGATCACCCTTGACTTTGCAAGCCTTCTTCTTCACCCTTGGCTTTGGGTTCCTCAGCCTCCTTGACCTTCTCCCGTGCACTTGGTACCTCGAAGCTTCTCTTGCCTCCGTCCTTGGCTTGATCAGTTGTCTCCGAGCTTCGCACCCGAGTCTCACTTTATGCAATGTCCATCTTACTTGTGATGTCCATCATGTATCCATAATCCAGTTCTTGGACCATCACAATTGTTCACTTGTGTTGAACCCTGTAGGCTTTACCTTAAGCACCTGTTCAACACTTAGTACACTTGTTAGTCCTTTAATTGAGTTGTCATCCAAACACCAAAACTCACAAGAGAGCTTTCACTCAGCAGCCGTCTTTCGAAGACGCCCTCGGGCACGGGTGCCCAAGTTGATGCCGTCGTGGAGAGTTCATCTGTTGCTGAATTGTTAGCCCGAGGAACATGTTGCAGTTCCAGGGCCATGAAGTCCTTTTCCAGCTTCCTTACATGGAGGAGGTAAGCTGCAAGCCTGGGCTCGTTGCAGCTACATTCTCCGCGGACCTGCTTGATGATCAGCTGGGAGTCCCCCTTCACGAGGAGCTGGCGGATCCCTAGGGATAGGGCCACAGACAAGCCGAAGATAAGTGCCTCGTACTCTGCCATGTTGTTGGTGGCCTTGAACTCGAGGTGCACCATGTACTTGACTTGATCTCCACTTGGGTCGACGAGGACCACCCCAGCACCGCCACCTTGCTGGCGGGCGGATCCGTCGAAGAAGAGCATCCAGTGGGGCTCGGTGAAGATCGGGACCCTAGGCTCCGCAGGTGTGAGGTCCAAATCGGGATCTGGACCCCCAGGAGCGCTCGGGGGAGGGGTCCATTCCACGATGAAGTCAGCCACGACTTGGCTCTTGACAGTGTGGCGAGGCTAGAAGTCCAACTGGAACTTAGCGAGCTCCACCAACCCACTTGGCGATGTTGCCTGTGGCGTTAGAGTTATGGAGGATGGCCCTTAACGGGAAGGAGGTCACCACCACGACCCTATGTGCTTGGAAATAGTGGTGCAGCTTCCTGGACGCAACAAGCACAACATAGAGAAGCTTATGCGTCTCAAGGTACCTGGCCTTTGCCTCATGGAGGACCTCGCTGACGTAGTAGACTGGCTTCTGGATGGTCTGGGCCCCTGCGGTTGGGCCCAAGTCCTCAGGCTCCATGGTGGTCGGACCACCGCCCTCTCCTAGGGGAACTTTCTGACTCCCCTGGGGATGTTGCACCGTCCTTTCGACGACCAACACCATGCTCACCGCCTCTATAGCCGCTGCAATATACAAGTACAGCAGCTCCCCTGGCTCCGGAGCTACCAGTATCTGTAGAGACACAAGGTGTTGCTTCAACTCTTGGAAGGCACGTTCTGCCTCCTCGGTCCAAGAGAAAGGGCCAGACTTCCGTAAAAGCTTGAAGAAGGGTAGCGCCCTCTCTGCTAGTCGTGAGATGAAGCGGCTAAGGGCGGCCAGGGACCCCGTAAGCTTCTAGACATCCTTGATCCGGGCCAGAGGCCTCATTGCCTCAATTGCCCTAATCTTCTCCGGGTTTGCTTCAATGCCCCGGTGCGAAACCAGGAATCCCAGCAACTTTCCTGCGGAGACACCAAAGATGCACTTCTCCGGGTTCAGCTTCGTGCGTGTTGCCCGTAGCTTGTCAAAGACCAGGGTCAAGTCTTCCACTAGGGTCGACCCTCTCTTAGTCTTGACCACGATGTCATTGATGTATATCTCTATCCTGTCCCTAATCAGGTCCCTGAAGGTCTTACTCATCGCCCGTACAAATGTTGACAAGGCGTTCTTCAGACCGTAGGGCATTACAACATAGCAGTAAAGCCCATCCACTGTTACAAAAGCGGTATGCTTCCTATCTTCCCTAGACATCTGGATCTGATGGAAACCAGAGTAAGCATCTAAGAAGGACAAGAGGTTGCACCCAGAGGTAGAATCCACGATTTGATCTATGCGTGGAAGTGGATACGGGTCCTTGGGGCAAGCCTTATTAAGGCTGGTGTAGTCGATGCACATCCAAAGCTTCCTGTTTGCCTTTGGAACGATGACTGGGTTGGCCAGCCACACTGGGTGATGAGCCTCTTCGATGAAGCCAGCATTTAGCAGCTTTCGGACCTCCTCACGGATGAAGTCCTGCCGCTCAACGGACTATCTCCGAGGCTTCTGACTCACCGATTTGGCATCAGGGTGGATCTTCAGATGGTGCTCAATCACCTCCCTAGGGATCCTAGCCATTTGCGACATTTCCCATGCGAAAACGTCGACATTGCCCGGAGGAAGGCGACGAGCGCGAGTTCCTATTTCTCCTCCAGATTGCCCGCGATGCGGGTGGTCTGGGAAGAATCCACACCGACCTAGATGGTCTTAACGGGACCGTCGTCTGCTCCGGATGGCTGCACCTTTGGCACCTTGGTAGGCTCCTTGGTACCGGAAGTCGAGGGGTCCCTCCCTCCATCATCCGGGCGAGCAGTTTCTGCCGGCAGGGTGTGTAGCTTCTTGACAACCGCAAGCATAGCGGCGCGGTCGCCCCGCACGGTGAGGACCCCAACAGGGGACGACATCTTGAGAACCAAATACCCGTAATGGGCAATGGCCATTGTAACACCCGGATTTTAGGGGTCCAAAACCCGGGCGTAAACATAATCACCAGGTGTGCTGGGACCAAGTCTCACACATATGATGAATCATGGCACAGGATCGAATGTCACATCTTTATATATAACAGGAGTTCTATACAAAATAAATAATTACATTATAAGGAGACAATGGTCCAGCAACCCAAAGTTGACTGGGAGACGACGGCCTAGACCTCTCACGAACACTTCACGGCATCCTCCATGCGCCTCATCCTGCGGTACCTGTTCTTGACCTGTGGGGTGTGTGAGACAGCAAGAGTGAGCTCACATTCGTTCATCGCTCAACAAGTTGTGGGGAATAATGTGCATGAACTCGCCAAAGGTGGGAGCTCACGTGAAGTGTAAGGCTTACCAAAGAAGATGGTTAGAGCTGAGCATTGCTTTTAAAGTTGGTCAAAATTTTATTAGCAGTTACTAAGTATAAGTAAATACCAACCCAGTTAAATAGTAGAACAAAAGTAACAACTTCACCTGCGATGTAATGCATATGACAAATTGAGTTTAAGTTCCATAATTTAATCATGTGAGTGTCCGAGCTGCTCATGACCGTGAGCACGGCTAGTATACCAGTTTTACACTCTGCAGAGGTTGCGCATCTTTACCCACAAGTCGTGTTACCCATTTGCCATAGAGTTGATCAGACTCCATACACCTCTACCTAGGAAGCGAGGCAGGGTACCACTTCGAGGCCTTTACAAAGTTCCACTAGCTTCAGACTACCCGCTACAGTTTATAGGAAGATCCAGTACAGGGTTCCTGGCTGACCGCCATCGCAGCAAAATCAACCAGGGACCTCCCTGCACTGACCTCTCCCCTACTGCCCTTGCCCCTTTCGGGTAAGGTAGCCCTCCCCTAGCTTTCCTAATTAATCGGCCAAGGGCGTCCCATTCCACCCTTGTGGTAGCACTGTTTTCCCGGGTGGTTCTCCATGTTCCAATTAACATAATGATCTTAACATGATCCATAATAACAACTGATAACAAAAGTATAATCATGAATAGTGTAATCTTCATACCCAAAACCACATATAGCACTAGCAAGTACTACCCAGAAAGTTCAGGGGTAAACAAGGTATAAAGATAGACAAACTAGGGTAACCTATTGGGTCCCATCAAAATTAACCTATGCAGATCATTATGATTAATTAGAACATGAGTAGGTGAAAAGAAGTGATCAAGGGCACAACTTGCCTGGGACTTGAGGTTCCAGGTACCAGGATGATCTTCAGATGACTCGTGACCTCACTGCTAGTCGTAGCAATTCAAACAAACATGGTATAGGCAAAATTAACATTACACCAAACATAAGAACAAAATACACATTATTAATATACATATTAAAATAAGATCATAGGAACAGGAATCATTAATTTTGGAGTTATAGATTTTAAGTTATGAATTTTCAAAGGTTTTATGTGTTTAAAATGGATTAAGTGAGAGATTAAATTTCTAATTGTTTTCATGACAAAACAGAGGCACTAAATGATGAAGAATATTATTACAAAATTCTAGAAACTGGAATGGTTCAATTTGGAGCTAAAATGAATTTTCTATGAATTATTTAAGTTTTAGTAATTATTTTCATATTAAAAATCCATTTAATAAACATTTTCTCTGGTTTTATAAGGTCCTGGACTGGGCCTCAAATCTAGAGAATCCCAGTGGGCTCGGGGCAAATTGCCCGAGACACAGCGCATAGTGTTCACTGGACGGCGGGTTTATTTCAGTGAAACTGAGGGGCTCTTAAGTAAAATGGATCCGCGAAGGGGGTATCCGCAAACCTCGGCCGCTGGATCTCCTGCCGAGGGCTCGAATTAGATCTTGGAGGGTGCCGAAACGGTACGCGATCCTAACCGTCCGATCGACGACCGACGACGCGGATTTAAAATACCCCGACTCGTCCCGGATTCGCCCGATCGAGATCGAACGGCCCAGGACAACCCAGCGAATCGGTACGCGTAGATCTAATCGCAGCCGTCCATGCGATGATCAACGGGCGCGACCCTCTCTTCTCCCCCCGACCTACCAAGACGGCGGCGCCGCCGCGATTTCACGGCGAACCTCGCCGGAGAGATCCCAATCAAACGTTCTAGTGCCCTAGAGCTCAATTAAAGGCTGCTACACGATGCCTAGGGGATGGCGAATACACTGGAGTAGTTCTTACCGGCAGTCTCGGCGCGAAGAGGGTCCGGCCACGGCGAAGGCGGATCCGCGGCGGAGAATCGAAGTCCGACGAAGAATTGCGCCACGCCCAGTGGCCGACTTCGCCCGCAAACGACGCGACACCCTTCCAATGGACTTGGAGACGCTCCAAGGCCGGTCACCGGGGACCCGACGTCGACGACCACACGATTTGGTCACGGCGGCTAGCTTGGTCCCGACGAGCAATTCTCCGAATCCCAGGGGTGCTCGGATCAAATTGACGGCATAAACGGTTCCGCCCTGAGCCGCCGAAGCTCCCCAATGCCACGGCCCGATCACTGGAGTGCACAATCGAGCTAGCCTCGACGTCAGCGCTGTGACCCTTTTCTCCCTCTCCCTCGGTTCTTCAACTCGCGCCGGCGATGGTGCTTCCGTCTCGGATGGGGTGAGGAGGAGGGGGTCGCGGTCCGCGATTTATACCCAAGGAACGACCCGCGGCCGTTGCACGGAGGCCGAGATCCACGGAGAGCTTCGCGGAGTCCGCGCGGTCCGTTCGCCGCGAGGAAGACGGGCCCAACGAGATGGCCCCACCGATCAGAGTCGCGAGTTCACGTGTGTCTGCGATATGGGCCCACGTGTAAGTGGCCGCGCGAGGCGATGAGATGCACGCGCGCGCGGGAGCGACATATGACGCGTGGGCCCGACTTGTCAGTGCCCGTTGGGCGCGCGCGTGGGTTAAATGGGCCGCGCGTGGGAGAACAGTAGATGGGCCGAAAGTGAAGCCGCCGGCCCAGGTAAGGTTTTAGTCTTTTTCTTTTTATTTTTCCTTTCTATTTTCTTCATTTCTCCATTCTTTCACAAATTCAAATTTAAAATACCAATTCAATTCAAACTTGTAACTGGTTCATTTTGGTGCAAGTAAAAGTATTTGGTTTGAGAATATTTATTCAAATATATTACTCATGTTCTCATATTACTTCTCTTTTCTTCCCTTCCCATTTATTTTCTATTTTCTATTCCAAATTCTAATTTATACTTCTATTTTAGTTTTTCAGATTTTTCAAATGTATCAATTGAAACTCAAAGGTGAATATAAACCATACTATTTTAATATTACTAATTTAAGTTTTATTCTCCTTGTTATTTATTTCATGGGATGTCTAAATGGTTTCCTTTAAAAGAAAAATCCTTTTCTCATCATTTTCTTATTTCCTAATTTCTAAAGCATTATGATACTTTGTTTATATTTTTTTTCCTACTAATTTTGGGTCTTTACAAATCCTACCCCCCTTAACAAAAATCTCGTCCTCGAGATTTGTAAGAAAGAGGATATAGGAAGAGTGATTTAAAATTTAGCTTTTAGTTTCTAATTAGTTCAAAAATCAAGGGTCTCTTTTTTTTCATTAGTGAGTGATTAGGAGAGCATGGGTATATATAGGTATGTCCACTTTATTATGTAGGATAGAAGATGTCTTTAGAGCATATATATAGGTTTGGTTAAGAAAGTGTAGGGTAAGAAAAGGGATGTATACTCATATTGTTCTCGGAACATATGCACAAACAAGGAAATCTCAGCATGAGGTATAATTTTTTTAACAAAACATAGGGTCAATAGACCTTATTGTTCCTTCTAAAATAATATCATATCATCTACTAAAGTAACATCTAGATCTTACAAATCATCATAATTTATATCTATGTAGCTTGGTGGAGCTGGTGGTGGTAGTGGAGGTTGTTGTTGTTGTTGTCTCTCCAACCGTGCTTGCCTTATTTCTTGGCGGACCTGACGTATTTCCTCGCGTTGTTGTCTCATCTGGTTTTGCATCTCGGTCACCAGGTCTGTTAATTGTTGTATTACCAGTCTTTGGGCAGCAACCACTTGTTCGGTTTCAATACGTGGAGGATTTGGAGAATTCATTTCTGTTTACTGTTGCGTGATAATCTTTCCTTTCCTGGTATTGACCATGAAAGTTAGAAGCATATGGTAATAGTTTTGCAAAGGAATTTATTCAATAAGCGGAATAAATGAGCTAGTAGCTGGTTATAATCTGAAGATTCTTTAGTAGGGCTTAATCTTTGTTTTATGTTCAGATTAGGGTAACCAGTCGTATAAGGTGAATATCTAAGGGTAGGATAGAATCTGTCAAGATGAGAGATATATATGGGTGAGATAGACTACATGATGTAGGTCAAAATCTGGTTTGATGTCAGGTGGTGGTTGATGGATTATGCAATCCATTAAGACTCTATTGATCGGGTAAGTTATGTAACTTGTTATATAGGTCGAGTTGTTGTGTATGGCCAAGTTGTTATAAGTCTCCAAATTAGGCTTAAGTGATTTAGGAGTATGGACATATCTTGTGTACCAACATTAAGTAACTCACACTAGATTAGACCATATTAAATTAGCTATGATCTAGATTAGACTAGTTTAAGTTAGATAGATTTATCAGGGTAAGATATATCTTGTTAGGATATGTTAGAATCTTTTGAGATAGGATGGGGTATACAGTGTAGGTAGGTCAGAAGCTCTATTAGGTTAACACAGAGGGATTATGCAACTATCGGATGGGTAAGGTGGTTGCATATGTATATGGTCAAGTTAATCTAGGGCATCAATTTAGCTCAAATCATTTTTATAGGAGTGAGGTCTAATCCATTTCACTAGTGCTAACTAATTTATTAAATAACTCACTTTTAGATTGGGTCATATTTAGATTAGATAGAATCTGGATTAGGTTGGATATAACTAGATTAGACTAGATAATATCTAATTACTTTGGATTAGATCTTGGTTGTTACTTAGGGTGAGGTAAATATGCTTATTAGGACAAGATGAATCCATAAAGATAAGATAGAATCTTTTGAGACCAGTTAGATCTATTAGGATGAGATAAGTAAAGTGGTTAGGATAAGATGAATCCTTCAAGATAAGATAAATCTATTAAGATAAGAGAAAACCTCTTAAGATAAGATGGATCTATATACATTAGGATAAGTTAAGACCTTTTGAGATAAGATAGATCTATGAGTGTAGGATAGAATCTCTTAAGATGAGATGAATCTATTAAGATAAGGGAGAATCTCTAAGATAAGATGGGTATTGTTAGGCTAGTTACTTTATTGAAGGATAATTTAGTTTGTCTAGCTATTTTATAAATATATTTTTATACCTATGTGTATATGCAGATGCAATTGTGGACATTACTCCACAACCCATCACACTCAATCAAAGATCCAAATCAGACAGATATCATAAGAACAAACATTCAAATACATAAATAAAAATAGTTTTGTCTTTGTTCCTAAGAGTAGGTCTCCTATCCCTAAAGGTCACTTTAAGCACAGGACTTCAAAGTGTGAAATCCAAGTTTGTCTTTAGAAGGAAAAAGATAAGAGTAATCAGAGTAAAGCGGAAATAGATGAGAAAAGATTAAGAGAAGTTTAGAAAAGAATCAGAGTAGCAAAGGTAAGTAAGTATTGGTTGTCCAGTTCTATCTAGGTTTCGTCCTACAGTCAACATTCCTCTGATACCACTTCTGTAACACCCGGATTTTAGGGGTCCAAAACCCGGGCGTAAACATAATCACCAGGTGTGCTGGGACCAAGTCTCACACATATGATGAATCATGGCACAGGATCGAATGTCACATCTTTATATATAACAGGAGTTCTATACAAAATAAATAATTACATTATAAGGAGACAATGGTCCAGCAACCCAAAGTTGACTGGGAGACGACGGCCTAGACCTCTCACGAACACTTCACGGCATCCTCCATGCGCCTCATCCTGCGGTACCTGTTCTTGACCTGTGGGGTGTGTGAGACAGCAAGAGTGAGCTCACATTCGTTCATCGCTCAACAAGTTGTGGGGAATAATGTGCATGAACTCGCCAAAGGTGGGAGCTCACGTGAAGTGTAAGGCTTACCAAAGAAGATGGTTAGAGCTGAGCATTGCTTTTAAAGTTGGTCAAAATTTTATTAGCAGTTACTAAGTATAAGTAAATACCAACCCAGTTAAATAGTAGAACAAAAGTAACAACTTCACCTGCGATGTAATGCATATGACAAATTGAGTTTAAGTTCCATAATTTAATCATGTGAGTGTCCGAGCTGCTCATGACCGTGAGCACGGCTAGTATACCAGTTTTACACTCTGCAGAGGTTGCGCATCTTTACCCACAAGTCGTGTTACCCATTTGCCATAGAGTTGATCAGACTCCATACACCTCTACCTAGGAAGCGAGGCAGGGTACCACTTCGAGGCCTTTACAAAGTTCCACTAGCTTCAGACTACCCGCTACAGTTTATAGGAAGATCCAGTACAGGGTTCCTGGCTGACCGCCATCGCAGCAAAATCAACCAGGGACCTCCCTGCACTGACCTCTCCCCTACTGCCCTTGCCCCTTTCGGGTAAGGTAGCCCTCCCCTAGCTTTCCTAATTAATCGGCCAAGGGCGTCCCATTCCACCCTTGTGGTAGCACTGTTTTCCCGGGTGGTTCTCCATGTTCCAATTAACATAATGATCTTAACATGATCCATAATAACAACTGATAACAAAAGTATAATCATGAATAGTGTAATCTTCATACCCAAAACCACATATAGCACTAGCAAGTACTACCCAGAAAGTTCAGGGGTAAACAAGGTATAAAGATAGACAAACTAGGGTAACCTATTGGGTCCCATCAAAATTAACCTATGCAGATCATTACGATTAATTAGAACATGAGTAGGTGAAAAGAAGTGATCAAGGGCACAACTTGCCTGGGACTTGAGGTTCCAGGTACCAGGATGATCTTCAGATGACTCGTGACCTCACTGCTAGTCGTAGCAATTCAAACAAACATGGTATAGGCAAAATTAACATTACACCAAACATAAGAACAAAATACACATTATTAATATACATATTAAAATAAGATCATAGGAACAGGAATCATTAATTTTGGAGTTATAGATTTTAAGTTATGAATTTTCAAAGGTTTTATGTGTTTAAAATGGATTAAGTGAGAGATTAAATTTCTAATTGTTTTCATGACAAAACAGAGGCACTAAATGATGAAGAATATTATTACAAAATTCTAGAAACTGGAATGGTTCAATTTGGAGCTAAAATGAATTTTCTATGAATTATTTAAGTTTTAGTAATTATTTTCATATTAAAAATCCATTTAATAAACATTTTCTCTGGTTTTATAAGGTCCTGGACTGGGCCTCAAATCTAGAGAATCCCAGGGGGCTCGGGGCAAATTGCCCGAGACACAGCGCATAGTGTTCACTGGACGGCGGGTTTATTTCAGTGAAACCGAGGGGCTCTTAAGTAAAATGGATCCGCGAAGGGGGTATCCGCAAACCTCAGCCGCTGGATCTCCTGCCGAGGGCTCGGATTAGATCTTGGAGGGTGCCGAAACGGTACGCGATCCTAACCGTCCGATCGACGACCGACGACGCGGATTTAAAATACCCCGACTCGTCCCGGATTCGCCCGATCGAGATCGAACGGCCCAGGACAACCCAGCGAATCGGTACGCGTAGATCTAATCGCAGCCGTCCATGCGATGATCAACGGGCGCGACCCTCTCTTCTCCCCCCGACCTACCAAGACGGCGGCGCCGCCGCGATTTCACGGCGAACCTCGCCGGAGAGATCCCAATCAAACGTTCTAGTGCCCTAGAGCTCAATTAAAGGCTGCTACACGATGCCTAGGGGATGGCGAATACACTGGAGTAGTTCTTACCGGCAGTCTCGGCGCGAAGAGGGTCCGGCCACGGCGAAGGCGGATCCGCGGCGGAGAATCGAAGTCCGACGAAGAATTGCGCCACGCCCAGTGGCCGACTTCGCCCGCAAACGACGCGACACCCTTCCAATGGACTTGGAGACGCTCCAAGGCCGGTCACCGGGGACCCGACGTCGACGACCACGCGATTTGGTCACGGCGGCTAGCTTGGTCCCGACGAGCAATTCTCCGAATCCCAGGGGTGCTCGGATCAAATTGACGGCATAAACGGTTCCGCCCTGAGCCGCCGAAGCTCCCCAATGCCACGGCCCGATCACTGGAGTGCACAATCGAGCTAGCCTCGACGTCAGCGTTGTGACCCTTTTCTCCCTCTCCCTCGGTTCTTCAACTCGCGCCGGCGATGGTGCTTCCGTCTCGGATGGGGTGAGGAGGAGGGGGTCGCGGTCCGCGATTTATACCCAAGGAACGACCCGCGGCCGTTGCACGGAGGCCGAGATCCACGGAGAGCTTCGCGGAGTCCGCGCGGTCCGTTCGCCGCGAGGAAGACGGGCCCGACGAGATGGCCCCACCGATCAGAGTCGCGAGTTCACGTGTGTCTGCGATATGGGCCCACGTGTAAGTGGCCGCGCGAGGCGATGAGATGCACGCGCGCGCGGGAGCGACATATGACGCGTGGGCCCGACTTGTCAGTGCCCGTTGGGCGCGCGCGTGGGTTAAATGGGCCGCGCGTGGGAGAACAGTAGATGGGCCGAAAGTGAAGCCGCCGGCCCAGGTAAGGTTTTAGTCTTTTTCTTTTTATTTTTCCTTTCTATTTTCTTCATTTCTCCATTCTTTCACAAATTCAAATTTAAAATACCAATTCAATTCAAACTTGTAACTGGTTCATTTTGGTGCAAGTAAAAGTATTTGGTTTGAGAATATTTATTCAAATATATTACTCATGTTCTCATATTACTTCTCTTTTCTTCCCTTCCCATTTATTTTCTATTTTCTATTCCAAATTCTAATTTATACTTCTATTTTAGTTTTTCAGATTTTTCAAATGTATCAATTGAAACTCAAAGGTGAATATAAACCATACTATTTTAATATTACTAATTTAAGTTTTATTCTCCTTGTTATTTATTTCATGGGATGTCTAAATGGTTTCCTTTAAAAGAAAAATCCTTTTCTCATCATTTTCTTATTTCCTAATTTCTAAAGCATTATGATACTTTGTTTATATATTTTTTTTCCTACTAATTTTGGGTCTTTACAGCCATGAACCGGTACAAGGTCGGCCTGCCAATGATGGTATTGAAGGGGAGGTTAACCTCTGCAACGTCGAACTAGACGTCCTCTGTGCGGAAGTTCTCCTCAGTCCCGAATGTAACTGGGAGTACGATGCTCCCAAGGGGATACACCGGTTGTGGGCCCACTCTGGAGAATGGATGAGAGGATCCCAGTCGGGACCCTGGAATCTGCAGCTGCTTGAATGCAGCGTGGCTGATGACGTTGAGCCTAGCCCCATCGTCAATCAGAACATGGTGCAGCCGCATGTTGGCGATGACAGGGGCGGTGATGAGCGGTAGTATACCGGCCCCTGCCATGTTTTCGGGGCAGTCGGATGCCCCGAAGGAGATAGTGGTGCTCCTCCACCACTGATGTGGAGCAGCCTTCGGGACCCCTGGGACCACCGAAAGGACCTCGCGGCGCAGAGACTTCACGTTCCTACGGGAGGTGAGCTCCCAGCTCCCGCCATACATCACATACAACTTCTTGTGGCGGTCGTTGTCATCACCAGAGTCAGAGTCTCCAGTGAAAACGTCCTTGAGGACCCCCTCAAGTGACTGATACCCGAGGTCCCGTTCACCCGCGGTCACGTCACCTTCGTCGACCTTCTCCTTGCCAGGCCGGCGACGAGGCAGCGAGCCATCCTTGGAAGCCTGCTCGCGCCGCTCGCTGACACGCTTCGCAAGCTTGATGATCTCGCGGCACTCCGAGGCGCTGTGGCAACTGTTGGGGTGGACAGGGCATGAGCCACTGTTGCCTCCCTATGGCCGTGGGTGCTTGCCGCGCTCGTTCCGGCCCCCAGTCACAGCTACGACGACCGGAGCAATAGACTGCAGCCTCTCATGGCCACAGTTCTTCTTCTTCTTGTTGTTGCCGCCCTAGGTGATGGCACCCGAGCCACCCGTCTAGGTAACTCCAGTCTGTGGTGCTGAGTGCCATGCACGGCCCTCGGCAGCTCTGGCACATTTGTCGGCTAGAGCAAAGAGCGTGGTGACGGTTTCCATGTCATGCATCGCTAACTTCTCCAATATCTTCTCATCACGCACCCCTGTCGGAAAGCAGTGATAATAGAGGCATCGGAGACACGAGGTATAGTCCCTCGTACCTTGGTGAAGCGGGCGATGAAAGCCCAGAGAGTCTCCCCGGGTTCTTGCCTTACGGTATGGAGATGAGCCTCCATGCCATGCTGCTGATAAGCACTGGCAAAGTTCGCTGTGAACTGTGCATAGAGCTCTTTCTAGGAGTAGACGGACCCCGGGGTCAACTTCATGAGCCAGGTCCGGGCTGGCCCGGTCAAGGCTACATGGAAGTAGCTCGCCATCATAGCAGTGTGTCCACCAGCTGCCGTAATGGCGGTGACGTAAACCTGCAAAAATTCCGACGGGTTTGACGTATCGTCGTACTTCTCCGGCAGGTGTGGCTGGAACTTGGGCGGCCAAGTCGCCACGCGGAGGTGATCCGCTAGCGTGGCACAACCCACGCCGACCAATGGGACACCCGTGTGGATTCGGGCACCCCTTGGAGTTTGTGGCGCAAGCGGAGCGAAGTCCTGGTCGAGGTTGCGACCCTCAAAGTTTAGCCGGCGCTCACGCGCCCTCTCCAGAGAGACTCGTGTGTCCTCGCCCTCACGCCTACGGTTGAGTTCTGCCCGTAGGTCATCAAGCCTCTCCAGAGAGATTGGAGCATCCTCACCCGCACGCCTACGGTTGAGCTCCGCCCGCAGGTCCTCAGTCGGTGCGGCCTTCACTGAGGGTGAGCGCACTGACACCGACGTCTCATGTTGACACCGAAATGACCGAGGCCTAGGTCTAGCCAAGCTAGAATGCGCCATGCCGAGCAGACGGTCGACATCATCACGCCACTGCTTCATGGCCCCTGGCAAGGCCGTGGAGCTTGGAGGATGGCGTAGCAACTCCCTGGCTGCAGACAACGCCCTAGGAGCAACCCTTGACGGAGCCCTAGATGTCTGCGCGGGAGTGTGCTGTCGTGCAGCGTGCACAGCAGCAGCACCAGGCACAGGGTGGTTGGAGCCCCGTGGCATGGAAGACGCAGCCTCCTCCTCCATCAGGAAATCCTCGGGAGACAAGCTATGGTGCTCGACGATCTGAACCATCGTGCCGAGCAGAAAAATAGGCGAAAACCTAAAGCCAAAGCCCCCTACCTGGCGTGCCAAATGTCGGAGAGAAAATCCTCCGGCCGGGTAGCGGAATGCACCCGCCCTAATCCTAAGATGAGGAGGGGGCTTAAGCGGTTTGCCTGTTGTGTGGATTCGGGATGAACACAAGAGCACACAAGGGATTATAGTGGTTCAGGCCGCCGAAGCGTAATACCCTACCTCCACTGTGTGTATGTTGTATTGAGAGTGTGTGTAAGAGTGTATGTGAACTTGAGAGCCTGTGAGCTTGTCCCCTGTAACGTTGTGTGCCTTCCCTTCTATAGTTTAAGGGAGGTACATACAAGGACGCTGAGCCTCGACATGTGGGCCCAGGAGCATAATGGAAAGAACACAATATGTGAATAACTAATGCTAGTAACGCCTGAGCAATCATCGGGAGTCTTGATGACTACAGTCCATACAACATTGATAGCCGAAACGTACAAGTAATGGTGAATAACAGCACGACCCGCGTATCGTGGACTGTGCACGCCACCTGTCAGTGGAATGGATAGGCGCACGTGTTATCCGTAATGAATGCGGAGGCGCGCGTGGCCTAGAGGCGTCATGCTAGGTTGTGCCTGTTGGTTTAAGCCGCGCGAAGTATGCCACGTGGCAGCATCCTGAGCGGGGAGCAGGAGTATATGCGGACAGGTCCGGAACCCACCAAACTAGGTCTGGACACGTGTCGGCACTGGACCCCCGCCTGGGTCTTGTTCCAGGCCCGAGTATGTTCTATCCTAGAACCTTGGGACCCGATAGTGGGCGGCCCGGACCCCATACGAAGGGGGGGTCCGGATCCCATTCCAGGGGGTCCAGCTTACACACGTGGAGGTTCTAGACCAACCTTGGAGGTCCGGACTGTATATCCAGGGGTCCGTCGCTCTCCCATGGGGGTCTGGACTTACTGTTGATGCCTTGGAGTATATCACCTTCTCTGGACACATGGTGGCTCCGGACCTGCCCATGTGGTGGGGTCAGGCGCTGTTGCGGACCCAGAGTGGTCGCCCGAGGCTGGGCGAGTCATGGCTTGGTCCCACATACAACACTTCTACCACACGACTAAGAGATAGCCACGTGGGTACTATGTCTTTATACAGTAGTAAGGGGTACCCTAGTTTCAGGGTACCGACAGCCCTATATTGCATAGGACCAGTAACTTTCTCAATCAAGGACTTTGCAACCCAAATTTGTTTAGGTCTACTCTTGCTTGGTGGACCTAAGAATGTAACTTTGACCTTTCCATTTGCTACTTTCCTTAGAACATAATGAGCATTGAAGGCAAATGGTCTTGAGTGCTAGGAGTTGGTGGTTTAGCTTTGTAGTTGTGGGCAAAGTGACCTTCTTTTCCACACTCAAAGCATTTGATAGGCTTATGAGTCTGCTTTGGCTTGTATTATTGAGTAGTAGCTTTCCTTTGCACAAAAGAATTGTATCCAATACCACTCTTGTTGTTTTTCATGACAGTGTTCATGAGCAATTCATTTTGGAGGTATTGGCCCTTGTTGAACTTTTGCACACTTGTTGCAAGATGTTCATTTTCACTCTTAAGTTTCTTGACCTCATTTTTAAGCCTTTCATTATCCACTGCCAACTCATTATTGAAATCATTGTTCTCAATGACAACCTTTCCTCTAGTAGTTGCATCAGTCAAGTATATCTTCAATTTTTGGTTGTCTAAAGTCAAGACTTCAACTTTTTCGGTCAATTCATCATGTAGACTAGTTTGATCTCCTTGACTCAAATCATCACATGAGGTTGCTACATCAATCTTAACAACAGGGTTAATAGCCTCATGTGTAGTGCAAGATAAAAGTTCATTTTCAACAAGAAGATTATCATGATCGAATTTAATCTTAGTATAGTCTTCCTTGATTTTCACTAATCTATCTTTCAACTCCCTATTAGCTTCATTTAACTTGTCACATTTATCCTTACCATCTTTTAGGGAGGATGTGTGCTCATTTATAGTGGATGACATAGTTTTGTTTTCTTCTTTCATTTCATCACTAGCTTTCACAACTATGTCAAATTTGGCATACAAAGATTCATTTTCATTTTTCAACTCATCACATTTAGCTTTTGACTTCCTAATGATTTGAGTGTATTCTTTTAGCAAGTCAGCTAGTTCATCATAGGAAGGTGAAGCAAATTCATCATCACTATCACTATCACTATCATCAATAATATCATTATCATTTTGTACCTTCCGTTCACCTCTAGCCATGAGGCATATGTGAGAAGTCGATGATGGCGATGATGGCGGCAACTTTTTCATCATTTTCTTCTTCACTTGAAGAAGATCCACTTGATGACTCAATGTCAGTGAGCCAGTCACCAACAATATATGCCTTTCCATTTTTCTTTTTGTGGAACCTCTTGTGCTTCCCATCCTTCCTCTTGAAGAATCTCTTTTCCTTTTTCTCATCATCGCTGTCATCCTCTTTCTTGCCCTTGAACTTGTTCTTCTTGGGCTTGTTACATTGATGAGCAAGATGACCAAGCTCTCCATAGTTGTAGCAATCCATTTCAGAGATGGGCTTTCTTTTACTGGAAAAGAATTTCTTCTTTCTTGAATCAAATTTGATGCCTTCTGTGTTGAGCTTCTTTAACATCTTGGTGGTCTTCCTCACCATCAAGGCAATGTTAGCATCAAGGTCATCATCACTTGAGGATTCTTCCTCAATTTGTACTTTAGCTTTTCCTTTTCTTTCTTGATTTGCTTTGAGAGCCAAATCCTTTCTCTTGGAAGATGACTCATCCTTGTCATTAATGTGCATGTACATCTCATGAGCATTGATCTTTCCCAATATCTGTGTAGGTGTGGTAACTGAAAGATCCATCTGATGCAGCACAGTGACAATGTGTCCATATTTGTCAATTGGGAGGACACTGAGAATCTTCCTCACAACATCCGGTTGTGAAATTTGTGTAAGCCCCAAACCATTTACTTCCTCTACTAGAATATTGAGACGTGAGTACATAGCATTGGCATTTTCATTAGCAAGCATTTCAAAAGAATTTAACTTTCTCATAGCAATGTGATATCTCTCCTCACGCTCACTCCTAGTTCCTTTATGTAGAGCACATATGTCCATCCACAAATCATGAGCATTTTTATGATTTCTAACTCTATTAAACACATCCTTGCAAAGGCCTCTAAAAAGGGTGTTTTTGGCCTTAGCATTCCATTTCTCATAATTAAACTCTTCACCTACAAGATTTGTGGGATCTCTAGGTTGGGGGAATCCTTGAGTGGCGGCTTTGTAGACATCAATGTCTATAGCCTCTAAATATGATTCCATACGAATTTTCCAATATGGAAAATCGTCACCATTAAAAACGGGAGGAGGTCCATCCCCACCGGACATCGTTACTCTAGCGGTTAAGCTAATCTAAGAGCAACAAGACTCTGATACCAATTGAAAGGATCACGATGCCCACGATGGTGGGGTGAATTGGGCTTTTCTAAAAATCAACACTAATTAAAACCTAAACAAGAGCCCAACTTCACCCCAACAACTAGCACTAAGAGAATAATACTAGAAATACAATAATGCTAAGTCAATACTTCAAATACTTGCTAAACAAATACACAATGTAAGATGCTTGAATTAAGTGTGGAATGTAAAGCAAGGTTTAGAAGACTCCTCCAATTTTTCTCGAGGTATCGAAGAGTCAGCACTCTCCACTAGTCCTCGTTGGAGCACCCGCGCAAGGGTATCGCTCCCCTTGGTCCTCGCAAGAACCAAGTGCTCACTGCGAGATGATCCTTTGCCACTCCGGCGCGGTGGATCCCTCACGATCGCTTACAAACATGAGTCGGGTCACCAACAAGAACTCCACAGTGATCATCGAGCTCCCAACGCCACCAAGCCGTCTAGGTGATGCCGATCACCAAGAGTAACAAGCCGTAGACTTTCACTTGACCAAGAGAAGCCTAATGCAAGTGGTGTGTGCTCTAGGTGGATCTCGCTAGCGCTAATGAGGTCCAAATGCGGGATTAAGATTCTCTAATCACCTCACTAGGCTTTTGGTGCTTGCAATGCTCTACCAATGTGCAGGAATAAATGTGGGCAGCAAGACATTGAATATGGTGGGTGGAGGGGTATAAATAGCCCTCACCCACCAACTAGCCGTTACCAGCAATCTTCTACGCATGGGCGCACCGGACAGTCCAGTGCGCCACCGGTGCGCCAACGGTCGACTCCAACGGCTAGTTCTGACAGCTAGCCATTGGGCAGATGGCACATCGGACAGTGAACAGTCACTGTCCGGTGCACACCGGATGGTCCGGTACGCTGTCCGGTGCGCCACTATAATTCAACTCGTGAACCTTGCGCTCTCGGGTTTCTACTCGGGGGAAACCCTTCCCCGGGCCATCCTGGCCCCACTTGGCAGAGGGCGCACAGGACAGTCCGGTGCACACCGGACAGTCTGGTGCCCCAAAGCCAGAAACCCTAACTTCTATTTTCTGCTGTTTTTCAAATCAGTTTTCGTTCTAACTTGTGAGTATGTTCTAGAGTGTCACCTAGCACTATATGTGAGTATGAATATGCACCAACACTACACTAGAACTCTCTTGGTCAAACTACTCATCGACAACCCCTCTTTATAGTATGGCTAAAACAAAATAAAAGACCTAACTATATCACGAGTGTCCGCAACTCCTTGACACTCGGACTACGTAGACCTTCACTTTTTGTTTCGTCGCTTTAGCTGTCGCTTGGAGTTCTTATCTCCGGGATTGTTTTCACCGTTGTAGTATATCTACCTGTAATGCGACCTAACTTACCATTTGTCTCTGCAAAACACACGTTAGTCACATATAACATTACATTGTCATTAATCACTAAAACCAACTAGGGGCCTAGATGCTTTCATAGCACTCCAAACATAGCGCTGAACATTATTGCCATCCCAAATATTTATTTCGTAGAAACAGGACCATAAACATCTACTAATTGATTAACCTGCCATTAACCATATTTGCTTCGTTTTTCTAATTCATCTCCGTGTATTTGTGGTCTATGAGACACTTTTGCCCCTCACGCAATAAACAAGCAAAGTATAACCGGCAATTCTACAGCATGCATACATTAATCTTCATCATCGTTCGGATGCTCCTTGACATTCTGAATTTGATACATTAATCTTCGTCATCGTTCGGATGCTCCTTGACAGTCTGAATATGAGATTAACCATTAACATTCTCCCAGATTGAATCAGTTCTTGGCAACTCGTATCCTTCCGGTCTCAATAACAGCGCAAACTCTGGCAGATCAGGAACGGATTGAAACGCGCTGCACCAGGAAAGTAGTGAAAGTGATTAACTCGCCCCTAAAGCCAAACAATAAATATGAACCATGTAGGTTGTTCATTTATTTATGTTCTTGAGCCTAATTGGAGCAAACTACCATTTCAGTTTTTAACATGTTCTGAATATTATTTTTGGGCAAAAAGCAATCATCATCAAATACAACCCTCCAACTCTAAAATTTTCCATTTTCACATGTAGAACTCATACTGGGATCTATGGATTTACCTATCCTTGTTTTGCTCAAAGAGATGGTCGTACACTTGGAACTTCTTGTGCTGTACACTTGGAACTAATACTGGGATCTATGGATTTACCTATCCTTCTTGACATCTAGAATTTTTTTTGCATGATTTTCACGACACCCAAGGAGGAGGTACCCTACGTACAATTGAACAATTAAAAGATCCTGTTAGCACATATCTTGATTAATGGAATAGATTGGATGTGTTCAATCAGCATCAGAACTTGTGACAGTATCTGCCAAGTGTCAAGCAGAGATTCGCAGGCCCTTTTGCTCTCTAAAAGTAGGTCATCAGCCACAGGGAATTAGCAGACTACACTGATATTTCTTGGCGCGGGGTCTAGGCAGGCCTTGCCCAGTGCTGGAGAGGCCGTGGCCAATCCGGCGGTGATGGGCGATTTTTCAATCAGATCGCTCCTCTTGTCGTCCATGGCGGCGCGACAACAATAGACGAAGAGTAGACTAACCGTAAACAAGAATAGTTTTGGTCAAGAATCATGCACAAGGGTAATTGTGTCTCCTCAGACGCAAACTACGTGCAAACGAATTATAAAAGGAATATTATACGCTCAATGGCAGTATAATCAATTAGAAGATCTTTGTAATCCTATTTATATGAAATAAATGTTTGGAATGGCCTTACTACGAAGCGCTATGTTTAGAGTCCTAAAAATGTAATTGTCTCAGCAGTCGCTTATCTCAACCGTCTATTTGAATCCAACGGTGACTTTAGAAATTAGTTTCAACAGCTTCCATGTCTCCGTGATCAGTCTTACAGAGTCCAGACCAACTCAAATTTACTATATTACAAAGCTGGTTCAAAACGGCTTCCCTAAAGGTATCCACGTCAGCACGAAAAACTCAACCGTTGGATCTAGCTTTGATGGTCACCAGGATTTCCCAGACATTCCTAGCCAGTCAACTTTCCATCGTGCTTCAGTCTATCCTAGAAGCTTCGAGATTCCGCTCGACGAAACCAGTCCTTGTCCTCACACAGCGTTCGAGTGCCTTCGTTCCCTGCCCCAAACGCTGCCTCGCTGGCCCTGGTCCCTTAGGCCAGGTGTTAGGTGCTTTGTCCATTCGCAGCGATGCAACCCGACGGCCATGAGCTTCCTTCTCCCCTCCCCGTTGCCGCCTCAAACGCTACCTCGCTGGCCTGGGTGCCCATATAGGTGCTCCGTCCATCGCTGTGACGCACGTCGGCCGGCAGAAGCTTCTTCTTTCTTCTCCCCTCCCCCTCTCCTCAAGCGTTGCTACGGTGATAATTTGCTGCACCGTTCGCTCTTCTTCTTGTGGATAAGAATATTTCTTAATTATTCTTTTCAGTACGCACTGTTAGTCTTCAGAATACTGGTGCTTTCTAGAACTAGCAATAAAAAAGAAAGGGTGACGGGCTTGGTGACTGGCAGCGAGGGTTCTCCATCCCTGGACTTCTCCCTTTTGTGCAAACGCCATCGGGTGCCGCGGCACGCGCTTGCTGTAGCAAGCGAGGAATAGGTGAGAAATCCTCTTCGCTTTACCTTTGATTTCTTTCGCACACTTTGCTTCTTCAGCTTCTTCAACGCCAATGCTCTTGATATCTGTTTTAGGCTACGGTCACCATCCCACACCGGATTTTGTTTGGGTCATGCCACAAGCAGCAGGATGATGACATCACTGCGGGGTGAAGCGACAATCCTATCTCCGCCGTGGGAATCATGGGTGAGCGCTTCGCTCTTGGTGGTTTCGCCTGTTTTTCCTGGTAGTCTTAGGTACTACTATTGCTTACCAGGCCATCGCTGGCACTATTTTTTGCGGTATCTAGTGGGTTCAACTATGACAATTATCCTCACCTATGTAAACCCTAGATTGATGGATTTTTTAATAGCTAAATAGCAGTTCTAGCCGACTATTTAGACTTCCCTGTGTATGGTGTTCGTTGGAGCATTTTCATTTGGGAGCATCGTGCGAAAGTCTGAATGCCAGATTAAGAATGCCAATAATTACTCACAGCCAGATTAATCTAGCCATATGTCGTTGGTTTTTTATTTTCATTTGGGAGCTTTCGCCACATTAACAATTGAACTGCAAAGTCTAGCCATATGTCGTTGGATCTTTTTATTGCGAAATCTAGCAACTAGGAATTACTTCAACCTAGTAAAAATATGTTTATCTTGTTGATACATAATGTAGTACTTTTAGCAGGGAATTTAAGGACGACATAGATAAGTAATTTAGTGTTTATCATTTATATATCCCAAAACATAGTGGCTCATGCAATCATTTTATCATGATGTCATATTCTTTTCTTCTATTTTATTGATTTTTATAAGCAGACACTTTTGTTGATTTGAGAAGGCCTCAGTTCTTCTTTTTCTTCCTTTCTATTTCCCTTTTCTTCTTCGCGTATGAGTTATGACCAAAACTTTTGTAAGTGTTGACCAACAAAAAAAAGGATTTCTAGCTAGGAATCACTCATGGCAGCAGTGTCAAGAGAACATGTGAAACTCTGAATGCCATACTTTGCAGAATGTTTCAAACCATTCCATGCATGCCAACACATGTAGAATGGGTTGCAAATACTTATTTGTTTGACAACTGCAAACTAAAATAGATGGTAAACCAAACCTTACAAGTTACATTTACATAATTAAGTCTAAGCATTACCAGCTACTATTGTTTTATTGTTTTCTTTCTAACCATACTAATTGAACAATGCTGCTTTAGATCCCTTTTCTTAGCAATTAATGGTTTACTTTGTGTTTAATAGTCTGTTCATGAAAGAAATACTAACAACGACACTATGTTCCATACATATTGAAATGCATGAGTAATCATATATTTCTTATTCATCTTTATGTCTAATTCTTCTATGGGTTATGCCTATTCATTTGACAGTTTCTAATGCATCTGTTTTTGCTCCTTAGTACCTAAGTTACAAGCAATATTAAATTTATCCACCTTATTTACCAAAAGGCATTTGTTTAACACCCTTTTGGTACATGTCTCTTCTGCAGATGTCCCTTTTGTAGAGGTTCAATCAGTTCCAAATTTTCCAAATCTTTTTCCTCTTTACAAATAGAAGTCCACTTGCGGTAGAACAACACAATGCATTCCATAAATACTATTAGCAGTGCAACAATATGTTGCATACATACTATTTTTTTAAGTTCCAAACATCATTAATCAATTAATAACTTAGTTAATGAAATGGAGATTCATATATTTTTCATTTGTTTTTTTGTATACCATGATTTCCATGGAGCTGCGTTTATTCGTTTCACATCTTCTAAGGGTACTACCTTTCTTTTGCATAGGTACGTTAATTTTTTATTGTGTTTCATTTCATCTAAACTCATTACAATTATGTGTTCTTTTACATGGACTATTAATATTGCCGCTGTAATATTCATTGCATTACACCACTTTACTGTTGTTCAGGGACATATGTATTCCTTAAAAAGTTGCTTCCATGTAATTTGCAGATATGTGGTTTTGCTAATAGACCAAAAAAGGTAAGTACTCATACATTCATTATTTCTCTTGGCGTCGAACATTTCCATAGAGATACGAGGTTTGGCTAAATAAATACTGACAAAATATGTTCTACACATATTAAAATATGTAGCCCACTACCTATGTGTGTCTGAAAACAAATATTTCTAAAGAATGTGTATGGATTTGTCTATAACAAATGGAGAGAGATTAGTTGCAACATCGAGTACAAGGACAACAACTAAAGAGTCTCTTTTGTAGCTTTCCAATTTATCTGTATGTAATAAATTGTGCTACATCATAAAAAGACAAGATTGTCAGCTCATTAAAAGATGATACCAATGAAGAACAAGAGGTACAATCTATTCCACTTTCCCTAATGTGACATCCCAATATTTTTCTAAACTAAAAATCACACACTTTTTCAAAATAAACTCTATTTGATTAAATCAAATTATTTTCAAAAGTAATATAATCACAATATAATAATAACACGAATAATAAAAATATTATTAGCTAAAAACAAACTATATTATCTTAAAGTTAAATTTTAAAACTCTTTTTGAGAAGGTACGCTAGATTTACTCATGTATCTATTTATTTAATCGCTCTGCAAACAAGAGTCCACGTTTGGCATCAAGTAGTCGTTGTTCCTTCTTGCTACTTCCTCGTACTGCTCCTAATCCATCTTTTCACTTGGTGAAATAGTAGCACTCAGCAACACCCAATTTAGTGAGCTACAAACCAAACTGCAGCAGCCGGATTCTCTCCTCTCCTTGTTGTCCTCCCCGTCTCAGCACTCCACCGTGAATTCTGCCATAGCCATCAACACCACAACAAAGTCTGAGCAGCTCGCGTCTCGTCATCAGCAGCACGCGTGCGCAGCGCACCGTATGGCCACGTATACTGTCGTCATTGCTACATCACAAGTTGTTCCCCTTATCCGAGTCTCGTGCACCTCGCCATGTTCAATGCCGACGTCTCCGCTGCAAAACCATATGCGTCTCGACTGTCGGACACGACGTAGCGTCGTGATTCCCTCCCTCTTGGCTCTACCCACGTCGAAGCAGCCTGCCTCAGCTCATCGCCAGGAATAGCAAGCATGCACACACAACCTATCTGACGGGTGGCGCGTGCTTGCACAGTTTGTCGTACCTCCGTGAATGCATGGCTGCCCCTGCCATAGCCGCCTATAAAGAGGAGCCCATGAACGCCAGTTCATTGCATGCAGCCGAGTTGCTCGGAACATTGCTCGCCACCTAGTTCTTCCTTGAGTCGTTGCAGCAGTAGCCCCATAGGGTAGCTCGACTGCAGAGCCGATCCCAGAAGAAGACTAGCCAGAGCCTATCGACCAGGAGCCCAATGTCGAGGAGGAGTACGTGAGTGAAGGCAAGTCTCATCGACCTCTTACGCTGTTGGTGTTTGCTCCCAAGTGAGGAAAATATAAAACATGGTAGACATAGCAGTGGCATGTAATGATACACCTAATACTGAGTGAATGAGAGAAACCTTTGATTAATGCCTTGATGCATGTTAATTGTATAAATATTGATACATTGACACTTGATGAAACTAGATGGCGATGAAACCAGAGTAGTAGGGTAAGTGTTGGTGCATGCGCTACTGTGGTGGTAGACTTGCGACCGAGTTGCCGTGGTGACACCTCAGGTTTGCTGGTTCTGGTTGGTGGCTGCTCTGGTGAGCCATAAGGACCATGTGTTGGGGTGCCAACTCACATAACTCATTTCCAGTGTGTCCACACGAGCTTGTATAGGCAAGCCTTGGCCTAATCCCACTGGCTGGCCTGGTAGTCGCTTGAGGTGGACATGTTTAGGGTTAGGGACTCGAGTGGTCAGAACCCGGGGTTGTGGGAGGCTAGGCAAGGTTGAGCCATAGCTAGGTGTCGGCTATGACAGAACCGTCTTGGGATGGTGATGTGCGTGTGGGTACCGCGTACAACCTCTGTAGAGTGAATAATCCATTTGAATGGTCTGTGTCCTCGGTATAGGACAGGTTATGGTGTGGACACTTCAACTAGATGAGCTACCTATTGGCTATGGAGGATGGTTATGGGTTTTACTTTTAGTTTGCACTCATTAATCACTTATACATTTAACATTTGTCAATGATTCATGCATAATGTAACTCCCTCACCGTAAGGGCGAGGTGGGACTTGCTGAGTACCTTTGTGCTCACCCGTTGATGATTTGTTGCAGAGGATCCTGACTTTGTGCCCGACGAGTAGCGGGTTCCTACACCCAAGTCCCCTGTGGTGCCATTGTGTTGTAGCAGACGCCATGTCCAACGAGGAGCTCACAGTCGCGTTCTTCGCCAACACTATTTTATTTATATTTTCTATTATCATATTATTAGAATGTACTAAATAAAAGTCTTGTATGTTATGGAACCACTTGAGCATGGTACTGGAACTCTTTATTCTAGTATATCTATGCATGTTTAGTTTCGGTCATTAGACCGAGACGCTTCAAGTGATATCAGAGGCATACTTGGCTATAAGGCGCGCCACGTTACCTAAACAAGCCTGTAGGAGCCCTAGGACGGTCTTCCCTTACACCTACAAATCCTTGACAAACTTACCTTGTTATGCTAACCTCATCTCCTTGAACAATCAGATGGCTGGTGACTGGGTAACCACCTATTGCCTTGAAGAAGATGGTTTTCCGAAGGTGCTCTATGCCACAACTGTCCACCTCGGCATCATGGATCGTCCGGAGTATGTGGGCAGAGAATACATGGAGCGTGGCACCAAAGCCTGCCAGGTCTCCATCCACATCGGCGCCAGCGACAATTTCCCAGAAGTGAGGCCTTGGAGCATCACTACGACCGGTCACTGCCTGAAGGACACCTACTAGCTAACCGCACGGAAGGCTCTTTGGTACTTGTGCCAGTTGTTTGAATGGCACTTGGGTTCCACACCCATGAAGTACTTTCCACTGCTGGATCGCAATCGTCCCGCTTGGGCAGTCCGGATTCGCAACTTGGGGAGTCTGGGAAGCCTCGAAGCAGCTGAGAAAGACCCCATGATTGTCGCTATGTCGGGCTATATGCTCAGTATCGATGACCTGTGTGTAACACCCCTGGTGTTACTATAACTAAAACTTGAGCATGACATCATGAGCATGGGCATTGCATATGTTTGACACACCTAGAGTGCATTCACTAGGCAAAAATTTCAAACAAGTTGTATTGTTTTACTGTTTTACAAATAGGACCCTGGTTTAAGAACTTAACCCTAAATAGGGATTAATGGGGTAAAACTTAACCCAAATGAGAAAAACCTTAAGGCTTGTGGGAAAGAGTTATAAAATGTCCCCAAAAACAAAGTTGAATTACATTTATACTCCTGGGATACTGAAAACCCTAAACAGAACCTTGGAAAACCCTAAAATCAAACCCCAGGGACCTAAGTGCAAAATTAGTCCACTTTTGGGCTAAAGTGCAAAAATCAAGTCAAATAAGTTTCTTAAGTCCCTTGGTTCACAAATGTGTGAACTTGAAAACCAAATGTGGAGTTTTGGACTCTTTTGCAAAAAGGACCCCAAGTTTAATTTCTAAACTAAGTCTGAAATCTGGGTTATAGGCCCAACTTTGGGGCTGTATAGCTTTCAAAATAATGAGAATTTATATGAGGTCACCACAGCAAAGTTGTAACCTGATTGTAGAAGAACAACTTTGTTTAAGGTGGTAAGCTCACTTGTTGAGAACAATTCAGAGATAATCATGCCTGAAGTTGCTCTGTCAGGCTGGTTTCAGAAAACTGAAGACTGAACTTGAAGACAGAAGTGGTCACAGTGAGACGAGGCCATGTTTGATGCGCCATAGTTTTGAATTCACTCGGTATTAGTCCAAGAATCCTATAGTTGGTTTGAAGACTGATATATGGTGAACAAATCTTAGTAAGGGAGATTGCTTTGTTCTTGACAAGAAATTGGAGATTAAGAAGAGAGAAGGGGGTCGGTTCAGGTAACTGAAGAACAACAGCCATGGTACAGTGCCCTGAGTAGATCAGATCGCCAGCGCTACAAGTCCTCACCGCCGGCGACCTCCCCGCGTCAAAATTCGCGCTGCCGCCGCGGGATTCGTGCACGGTGAGGGAACGGATAACGTCGGAGTTGATAGGCGCATACGTGGCACCATTCCCTGAGCCCGGCCGAGGTTACTCACCGGCGGCCGCCGTGACTCAGTGAAATTCGCCGCGGTGGCGCGCATGCCGTAGTTCTCCCTCACTGTGCCTTATTCCGACGTGGTCAGCATGCGCTCGCGATGCCGTCCTCGGCCGCGAGATAATCGCTCGACCGCCACAGCTATAAAAGAGCCATTGGGTTCACGGCGTGGGGTGATCATCGCAAACACAGTGACTTGATCGAAGTCAAATTCGCACCGTTCCCTCCACCTTCTCCCAAATTGATTGTGCACGGTGAAAGCACAGCTCCTTACGGCCAAGTAGCCTCAATCCCCAACCCCAATTTCAACCAGAGCCGTCGCGACGCCATTCCTCCCCAATTCAGTTTACCGCGCCGCTGTGAATAGCCCGTACGTGGCCAGGCCACTCTGGTAAAGATCTGCACCTCTCGAGTATTGTTCTAGCAGCTATGTACGCACGTGAAGCTCACCGTAGCATCCATTTGACCAATTCGGGCATGGGTAATTGGGAACACGGTGATCTTGCCGCTTCATTCATGGTCACCGTGGCCAGGGCAAATTAGGTCACCAATCTTTAAATTAAATTGGGGTAAACACTCGGGGTGGGTTCAATTTCATGTTAGCTGCTCGGCGAGCTCAGCCTTTGCCCCAATCGGCCGGTCTGCCGCTCGCCGGAGCGCGGCCGTGCTGAGCACCGTCGAGGACTCGGTGTGGTGAATGAATAGAACGTGAAGGGTTTTTCTGCAAAGCACCAGTGACTCAGTGAAATAGTAATCAAACTCACTTCGGATTAATCAGTAAGGCGTGGGCCTTTCTGCAAAATCACCAGGGCGCGACTGCGCGCGGGCGCGGGCGCGGTTTCTCCCTGGGCCTGGGCTTGTTGGGCCAGAAGCGGCCCAGTTCTGTTTAAAAGCTTTTCTTTTTCTTTTATAGCAGAGCTTTAGAAATGTGTAGAAAAATGTAGAAAAATGCTAAAATTATGAGACCAATTTTCCTAGGTTTGTTATTTTCCATAGAATTTATTAAAAATAGTTTCATGATTTTTAGATCAAATAGGGAATTTTAGGGTATTTAAAATAGCCTCAACCTATGGTTCTAGATTTTTAGAAAATAAATAATAAGTCCAAAATTTCCCAAACTTTTTATGTGAGCTTTTCACAGTATTTAGAAGCCATGGGTAGAGTTTGGTTTGATTTGGGCCTTATGTGATCACTAAACCCAAAACCACCCCCCCTGCTCCATGAACTCCTTTACCGACTCCGGAAACCCTAAGTTCCCGGAACTCTGTGAAGGAAAGTTGTATTCAAGACAAAACTAATAAGTTTATGCTACCTTTGCATCCTCATGAGCATTCCATGACATCCATCTTTATGCATGTATATGGTTATCTTAGAGCACGAGGAGGAAGAAGAAGTTTCCGAAGAAAGGATACCACCCACCTCTGATCCCCAGGCAGACAACTGCTTCTATTTTGATATCTGTGGATCCGAGCCAGACCCATCTGATAACAAAGGCAAGCCCCGGTGCATTTGCCACTTACCTTGATGTTTTTAAAATCTTTCTCACTTACTTGCTGCATTAGGTGATAGGAGTTGATTGATTAAACAATTCTTGCATTGCCTTCCTTGATTTTGATTACCCTCCTTGAAATCCTGTTTTTACAAAAAGGTTTTACTTTGCTTAGTATTGCTTGAGAAAAACAAAAGGATTTGTTTTACAAAAGATGTTTGGCTAAGTGGGAGGGATGTTTTCGAAAATAAAACTTGATGGTGGATCCATCATGGCCATGATGGGTCCAACATCGGAAAAGATGTACCTCTGTCAGGTACCAAGTTTTTGGGTTAAAAAGATTAAGCTGAGACCGGGCGGGTGACTTGCACGAGAAGAGAGTCTCGGTGTAGTGTCTCCGTCTGAGTCGATTAAGGACCGTCTCGATGTAGGCTTGATGATCGAGGACCCTTTAACTGGTCACATGCCTCGTCATGGGTAAGCCTTGCCTCGGGTAGACTAAGGCCGGAATAAGATAACACGAAATGGGAGTGGAGCGGTGGCGAGAGTAGCGTGTACCCTCCGTGGCAAGAGGCCGGACGGTGGTGTATCTGTGCTCTCGGTTTGCGTGAACCTGATCCGGTCTTAAGAACCCCGGTGGCGGGTTGACATATGCAAGGGTTAAGTGCTACATATGTCGTGTGATTGGAGATCCTCAGCTGAGTATAATCGATTCGGATCGCCGTACCTTCGCGGTTATGAAGACTTGGTCACTGCCCTACACGTAGCTTTCCATTAAAGATGATGGGTTTTTGGTTAAGAAATTGGCTAGTGCAGGACCAGTGATTGAACTAGGGTAGAAGAACTCTAGTGTAGGTAACTTTACCTAACTTGACAAATAAAATTGGATTTTTAAGGATCCACTTTAGTAAGCATTTCTGCAAAACAGAGTCTTTGACTATTGAGAAGCCTTACCTTGACTCCCACATATCCAGCATACCCTTGAGAGTCTTTTCCTTAGTCGGGTAAGACTTGCTGAGTAATTCCATACTCAGGGTTTATCCCTTTGTTGTTTTTAGGTGGGGAAGTAGCAGACTTCTGCTGCTTCTGTGCTAAGGTGGTTCCCAAGGATGAAACCCAAGACTGAAGTGCGGGAGGACTCAGTCCTCCATCTTAAGATCTTTTGTTTTTAGTCCTTCGGGAGAAGTTGTGTTTCCCTGGTTTGTATAATTAATACTTTTATGCACTCGTTTTTAGACCTGGTCTGTAATAACTTAACTTGAGCTTACTTTGGAAATAAATGTATGATTATGTAATCGCTTCCGCATATCTTTATCTCCGATGATCTGTAATGTCTGCAAGACGGGTGAAACGTTCCTGGTGAGGTAAGGAAAGATACCGAGCTTGTCAAGTAACTTAGGAACATCTACAGGGTGTCTGATGTCTGTTAGACAAGGACAACTGTAGGTGGGCCTGATTACTTGGGAGGTTCCGTCACACTGTGCAACCAATTGTGCCGGCGTGTGAGAGCCCTGACTCAGCGTGCTGAGGAAGCAGAAGTCCGTTGGAGGAAGTCAAGGTTGGACTGGGCCCAGGCAGAAGCCTGTGTGGCTAACGCAGAAAGCCGCGTCGCCCTTGCAGAAGAGAAACTTTGGGAGCAAGCTTACCACCATAGCAAGCTCCTGAGGGACATCTCCCTGGTGGACCGTGTCAAGCGCAAAGACCCTCACCCCTAGAACTCTGATGGAACCAATGTGCTTGAAGGAACCCTGTTGTACCTGTTCCAGCCCTACAGAAGGATTTGTGGACCGGCATCACCCACACCTCCTGCATCGCCTCGGCCAAATGATGAAGAAGGCCCTAGAGAGACCGTCGTAGGGACTGATGTTTAAGTTGTATCGGTCACCCCTTAGGGCTGGACCTCTAAAAAAATGTGTACCCCTGCTGTATTAAAACTATGATTGGTGTGCTTGCTTGGTGCTTGAATGATTGATGTTTGTGTGCTTGTGTGTGACCCCACTAAATCCAAAAATAAAACAACACTTAAAATTTTTCAACCAAAATGGGACTAAATAAACTGCTAAATGTCAACTTTAAAAAAAAACCTTAAAATTGCTTTTAGCAACATTTTCCCTAAGAAGTTACTAACATACCTAATATTCTACACAGATGTCACGCCGCTCTAACCGAGTTATGGGTGCTCATGGTGCGGGTCGTGGGGACGAGTCTAGTCACGCTCTCCCCAGACTGTCTGAGAACCCTGCTGACTCGATAGAGAGCCACCCTCTACCCCAAGCCCCTCCTGCCCCTGCTCCTGTCGACCTAGCAACCATGATGTATTAGCAGAATAGACTTCTAGAAGCTCTAGTGACCACTATCACAGCTCGAGCTCAAGGAAATCAAGGCAATCCCAGACCTGTAGCTCATCATAATGGCAATGGCAGCATCATTGCAGATTTCCACCGCTTGCAACCACCAAAGTTTGGGGGATCTGACAACCCGATCGAGGCAGATGATTGGTTGCGTGAGATTGAGATGAAGCTTGAGGTTGTCCATGCCGATGATAGGGACAAGGTCTTACTTGCAGTGCAGCAATTAAGGGGACAGGCTCTTGCTTGGTGGCAAAGTTATCGAGAGGTTAATGAAGATGCAGTTGTGATGGGGTGGGTTGATTTTGTCAAGATCTTTCGAGAGCAGCATATTCCTAGCAGTATGATGAAGCTTAAGAAAGATGAGTTCAGAAAGCTTCGTCAAGGCGCCATGTCCGTGTCAGAATATCTTCACAAGTTTACAGAATTGTCTCATTATGCTCCTGAAGATGTCAATGATGATGAGAAGAAGCGGGAAGCCTTTCTTAGTGGCCTTAACTTTGAGATCAGGACCCTTGTGGAAGTCACAGTCCATAATGACTTTAATGCCATGGTTAACAGAGCAATCACCACCGAAAGAAACAAAAAGGCGGAGTTCAATGAGCGCAAGCGTCGATTTGAGAGCAAGAAGCCCCAGCAGCCTGAGAAGTTTTAGAGAACTCAGTTTCCTGCTCACTCAGGCCATCGGAGCCAGGGTGCAATGCCGCCCAAAACGCACCCAAGTTCTTTCCAGAAGCCAGCTCAATCAGCTCCGCTCCAGAAGACTCAAAGCACTTTTCGTACTCAACAGATTGGTGGAGGAAGCCAAGTGACCAATATGAGAGCATGTTTCCATTGCCGTGAGATAGGCCATCTCATTGCCAATTGCCCATACAAGAATCAACCAGCACCGTCAGTTTTCTCCAACTCTATGAATGGACCAAGACAACCAACTGGAGTTAACCGTACCACACCAGCTAAAAGTCAACAATCATTTGGAAAAGCCAAAGTGAACCATGTATATGCAGAAGAAGCTAAAGAAGCACCAGGGTGATATTTAGTGAGTTCCTAGTTAACTCAGTTTTAGCTTCAGTGCTTTTTGATTCTAGAGCGTCACACTCCTTTATATCGTCGCATTTTGTGGAAAAGAATGATATACCTACTATAGCCCTTAAGAGGCCACTAATGACCCGTTCCCCTGGAGGTCATATTCCCTGCCACTTGGGTGTCATAGACCTCCCTATAAACCTAAGTGGGGTATCCTTCCTTGCCGACCTTGTGGTTCTTGCTTCCAAGGGCATAGATGTCATACTCGGTATGGATTGGCTCACTAAACACCAAGGTAACATAGCATGTGCTGAGAGGGCAGTGACAATCACCAACCATCAAGGGGTAACAATTACATGTTTGATCCACCCTGGCTTGTTAGAGGCAATGGTGAACCACATTCAGGCAGAATCACTAGAAGATGTGCCGATAGTTCAAGAGTTTGTCGATGTGTTTCTGGATGAACTTCCCGGCATGCCTCCTGAGCGTGATGTGGAGTTCACTATTGATCTCATTCCGGGAACCAAGCCGATAGCCAAGAATGCTTATCGATTAGCAGCCCCAGAGCTTGCAGAGTTAAAGAAGCAACTTGAAGAGCTTCCACAAAAGGGTTTCATTAGACCAGCTGTATCACCTTGGGGAGCCCCAGTGCTCTTCGTGAAGAAGAAAGATGGCAACATGAGGCTATGTGTGGACTACCGTGATTTGAATGCTGTCACAATCAAGAACAAGTATCCCCTGCCCCGAATTGATGACGTATTTGATCAACTCAGAGGAGCTAAGTACTTCTCCAAGATTGATCTAAGGTCAGGTTACCACCAGCTCAGAGTTCGACAAGAAGATATCTCCAAGACAACATTTAGAACCCGTTATGGTCAATATGAGTTCACAGTGATGCCTTTTGGTCTAACAAATTGAAAGGGAAATAGGGTCAAACCTTTTCCTATATGAATTTTGGTGGTTGAATTGCCCAACACAAATTATTGGACTAACTAGTTTGCTCTAGAAAATATGTTCTACAGGTGCCAAAGGTTCACAACAAACCAACACAAGTCAAAAGAAAAGGTTCAAAACAAAGGAGCAAGTATACCGAAGGCAGCCCTGGTCTGGCACACCGGACTGTCCGGTGTGCCACCGGACAGTGTCCAGTGCACCAGGGAGAATTATATCAAACTTGCCAGCTTCGGGAATTTGGGAGGCCGCTCCGCTATAATTCACTGAACTGTCTGGTGTAGCACCGGACTGTCCGGTGTGCCAGCGGAGCAACGACTACTTCGCGCCAACGGTCGTCTGCAGAGGAATTAAATACACTACAGTGCGCGCCTGCACGCGCAGAAGTCAGAGCAGGCGCCAGAAGGCGCACCGGACAGTCTACAGGACCAGTCCGGTGCACCACCGGACTGTCCGGTGGCCCCACAAATCAGATCTCCAACGGTCGAACCCTAACGGCCGGGTGACATGGCTGGCACACCGGACTGTCCGGTGCGCCCGTCGACAGCAGCCTTCACCAACGGCTACTTTGGTGGTTGGGGCTATAAATACCCCCAACCACCCTCCATTCATTGCATCCAAGTTTTCAGCCTTCACACCTCATACAAGAGCTATAGCATTCAATACGAGACACAAACAAAGAGATCAAATCCTCTCCCAAGTCTGGAATCACTCCAAACAAATTAGTGGCTAGAGAGAGAGATATTTGTGTTCATTTGACCTCTTGCGCTTGGATTGCTTTTCTTCTTCCTTCTTTCTTGTGCTCAACTCACTTGTAATCAAAACAAGAGACACCAAGTTGTGGTGGTCCTTGAAGTGGACTTAGTGTCCCATTTGATTGAAGAGAAAGACTCACTCGGTCTAAGTGACCGTTTGAGAGAGGGAAAGGGTTGAAAGAGACCTGGTCTTTGTGACCACCTCAACGGGGAGTAGGTTTGCAAGAACCAAACTCGGTAAAACAAAACACCGTGTGATCCATTCTTATTTGCTTGTGATTTGTTTTTGACCTATCTTTTGGACTTGTTTATATTTCTAACGCTAACCCTGGCTTGTAGTTGTGCTTAAGTTTATAATTTTCAGATTCCGCCTATTCACCCCCCTCTAGGCAACTTTCAATTGGTATCAAAGCCCGGTGCTTCATTAAGAGCCTAACCGCTCGAAGTGATGTCGGGAGATCACGCCAAGAAGGAGATGGTGACCGGCGACAAACCCGTTACAAGCCACGGGAAGGCTCCATCGGGAGAGTCCCGCAACAAGGGGAAGGAGAAGGAATCCCCTTCACACAAGTCGCATCGGAGTGGCGAAAAGAAGAAGAAGATGAGGAAGGTGGTCTACTACGAGACCGACTCTTCATCGCCATCCACCTCCGGCTCCGACGCGCCGTTCGTAACTTCTAAGCGCCATGAGCGCAAGAAGTTTAGTAAGATTCCCCTACACTACCCTCGCATTTCTAAACGTACTCCATTACTTTCCGTTCCATTAGGCAAACCACCGGTTTTTGACGGTGAAGATTATAACATGTGGAGTGATAAAATGAGGCATCACCTAACCTCACTCCACACTAGTATTTGGAACGTTGTTGAGTTTGGTGTACAGGTACCATCCGTAGGGGATGAGGACTATGATTCGGACGAAGTTGCCCAAATCCGGCACTTCAACTCACAAGCCACCACAATACTCCTCGCCTCTCCAAGTCGAGAGGAGTATAACAAGGTGCAAGGATTGAAGAGCGCCAAGGAGATTTGGGACGTCCTCAAAACGGCGCACGAAGGAGACGAGGTGACAAAGATCACCAAGAGGGAAACGATCGAGGGGGAGCTCGGTCGATTCATGCTTCACCAAGGGCAGGAGCCACAAGCGATGTACAACCAGCTCAAGACCTTGGTGAACCAAGTGCGCAACCTCGAGAGCACCAAATGGGATGACCATGAGATGGTCAAGGTTATTCTAAGATCACTAGTTTTTCTTAATCCTACTCAAGTACAATTAATTCATGGTGATCCTAGATACAAACTAATGTCTCCCGAGGAAGTGATAGGTAAATTTGTGAGCTTTGAACTAATGATCAAAGGCTCCAAAAAGATTATCGAGCAAGGCGCATCCTCCTCCGTACCCGAAGCACAACTCGTTGCATTCAAAGCAACGGAGGAGAAGAAAGAAGATTCTACTCCAAGTAGAATCCCCATTGACGCCTCCAAGCTCGACAATGAGGAGATGGCGCTCATCATCAAGAGCTTCCGTCAAATCCTCAAACAAAGGAAGGGGAAAGATTACAAGCCCCCTTCCAAGAAAGTGTGCTACAAGTGTGGTAAGCCTGGTCATTTCATTGCTAAATGTCCATTATCCAGTGATAGTGACAGGGGCGACGACAAGAAGGGAAAGAGGAGAGAAAAGAAGAGATACTACAAGAAGAAGGGCGGCGATGCCCATGTTTGCCGGGAGTGGGACTCCGACGAGAGCTCCACTGACTCCTCCTCCGACGAGGACGCCGCCAACATCGCCGTCAACAAAGGTCTCCTTTTCCCCAACGTCGGCCACAAATGCCTCATGGCAATAGACGGCAAGAAGAAGAAGGTAAAATCCAAATCCTCCACTAAGTATGCAACATCTAGTGATGAGGCTAATTCTAGTGATGATGAGAATGATTTGTTTACTCTCGTTGCCAACTTAAACATGCAACAAAAGGAAAAATTAAATAAATTGATTAGCACTATTCATGATAAGGATGAACTCTTGGATAGCCAACAGGACTTCCTAATTAAAGAAAACAAAAAGCATGTTAAGGTGAAAAATGCTTATGCTCTAGAAGTAGAAAAATGTGAAAATTAACTAGTGAGCTAATCACTTGCCATGATATTATTTCCAACCTTAGAAATGAGAATGCCAATTTAATTGCTAAGGTTGGAAAACTTGATATTTGTGATGATTCAATTGTTAGTCTTAAAAATGATAATGCCAATTTAATTGTTAAGATTGACAATTTGAATGCTTCTCTTTCTAGCCTTAAAATTGAAAATGAAAAATTAATTGCTAAGTCTAAGGATTTAGATGTTTGCAATGCTTCTATTTCCAATCTTAGAGATGAGAATGATATTTTGCATGCTAAGATTGTTGAATTAAATACTTGCAAACCCTCTACATCTTCCGTTGAGCATGTTACTATTTGCACTAGATGTAGAGATATTAATGTTGATGCTATTCATGATAACCTAGCTTTAATTAAACAACAAAATGATCACATAGCTCAACTTAGTGCCAAAATTAATGAGCATGACTTAGAAAATGAGAAATTTAAATTTGCTAGAAGCATGCTCTATAGTGGGAGACGCCCTGGTATTAAGGATGGCATTGGCTTCCAACAGGGAGACAATGTCAAGCTTAATGCCCTGTCTAAAAGATTATCTAATTTTGTTAAGGGCAAGGCTCCCATGGTTCAGGATAACGAGGGTTACATTTTATACCCTGCCGGTTATCCCGAACACAAAATTAGGAGAATTCACTCTAGGAAGTCTCACTCTGGCCCTAATCATGCTTTTATGTATAAGAGTGAGGCATCTAGTTCTAAGCAATCAACCCATGCTAAATTGCCTAAGAAGAAAACTCCTAATGCATCAAATGATCATAATGTTTCATTCAAAACTTTTGATGCTTCTTATGTGCTAACTAACAAATCCGGCAAGGTAGTTGCCAAGTATGTTGGGGGCAAACACAAGGGATCAAAGAATTGTGTTTGGGTACCCAAAGTTATTGTATCTAATGTCAAAGGACCCAAAACTATTTGGGTACCTAAAATCAAGAACTAAATCTGTTTTGTAGGTTTATGCATCCGGGGGCTCAAGTTGGATCATCGACAGCGGGTGCACAAACCATACGACTGGGGAGAAAAAGATGTTCTCCTCCTACGAGAAAAATCAAGATCTCCAACGAGCTATCACATTCGGGGATGGAAATCAAGGTTTGGTCAAAGGATTGGGTAAAATTGCTATATCACCTGGCCACTCTATTTCCAATGTTTTTCTTGTAGATTCTTTAGATTACAACTTCCTTTCTGTTTCTCAATTATGCAAAATGGGTTACAACTGTCTTTTCTCGGATACAGGTGTTACTGTCTTTAGAAGAAGTGATGATTTAGTAGCATTTAAGGGAGTGTTAGAGGGTCAGCTATACTTAGTTCATTTCAATAGAGCTGAACTCGACACTTGCTTAATTGCTAAGACTAACATGGGTTGGCTCTGACATCGCCGACTAGCCCATGTTGGGATGAAGAATCTTCACAAGCTTTTAAAGGGAGAACACATTTTGGGACTAACAAATGTTCATTTTGAGAAAGAGGATTTGTAGCGCATGCCAAGCAGGGAAGCAAGTTGGTGTTCATCATCCACATAAGAACATCATGACAACTGACAGGCCACTCGAGCTCCTCCACATGGACCTATTCGGACCGATAGCTTACATAAGCATCGGCGGGAGTAAGTACTGTCTAATTATTGTGGATGATTATTCTCGCTTCACTTGGGTATTCTTTGTACAGGAAAAATCTCAAACCCAAGAAACTTTGAAAGGATTCTTGAGATGGGCTCAAAATGAGTTCGGCTTGAGAATCAAGAAAATTAGAAGCGACAATGGGACGGAGTTCAAGAACTCACAAATAGAAGGCTTTCTTGAGGAGGAGGGCATCAAGCATGAGCTCTCTTCTCCCTACACGCCACAACAAAATGGTGTAGTGGAGAGGAAGAATAGGACTCTATTGGACATGGCAAGGACCATGCTTGATGAGTACAAGACTTCGGATCGGTTTTGGGCCGAGGCGGTCAACACCGCTTGCTACGCCATCAACCGGTTGTATCTACACCGAATCCTCAAGAAAACATCATACGAACTCCTCACCGGTAAAAAGCCAAATGTTTCATATTTTAGAGTCTTTGGTAAGCAAATGTTTCATTCTTGTTAAAAGAGGTAGAAAATCTAAATTTGCTCCTAAGGCTGTAGAAGCCTTTTTACTAGGATATGATTCAAACACAAGGGCATATAGAGTCTTTAACAAGTCCACTGGACTAGTTGAAGTTTCTTGTGACATTGTGTTTGATGAGACTAACGGCTCCCAAGTGGAGCAAGTTGATCTTGATGAATTAGATGATGAAGAGGCTCCGTGCGTCGCGCTAAGGAACATGTCCATTAGGGATGTGTGTCCTAAGGAATCCGAAGAGCCCATTCAAGCACAAGATCAACCATCCTCCTCCATGCAAGCATCTCCACCAACTCAAGATGAGGACGAGGCTCAAGATGATGAAGGAGAAGATCAAGAAGATGAGCCACCTCAAGAAGATGGCAATGATCAAGGGGGAGATACAAATGATCAAGACAAGGAGGATGAACAAGTTCCAAGACCGCCACACCCAAGAGTCCACCAAGCAATCCAACGAGATCACCCCGTGAACACTATCCTAGGAGATATTCATAAGGGGGTAACTACTCGATCTCGTGTTGCTCACTTTTGTGAACATTACTCGTTTGTTTCCTCTATTGAGCCACACAGGGTATAGAAAGCACTCCAAGATTCGGATTGGGTGCTGGCGATGCAAGAGGAGCTCAACAATTTCACAAGAAATGAGGTATGGCATTTAGTTTCACGTCCTAACCAAAATGTTGTAGGAACCAAGTGGGTCTTCCGCAACAAACAAGATGAGCATGGTGTGGTCATAAGGAACAAAGCATGACTTGTGGCCAAAGGGTATTCACAAGTCGAAGGTTTGGATTTTGGAGAAACTTATGCACCCGTAGCTAGGCTTGAGTCCATTCGTATATTATTAGCCTATGCTACTTACCATGGCTTTAAGCTTTACCAAATGGACGTGAAGAGTGCCTTCCTCAATGGACCAATCAAGGAAGAGGTCTATGTTGAGCAACCTCCCGGCTTTGAAGACAGTGAGTACCCTAACCATGTCTATAAACTCTCTAAGACGCTTTATGGGCTCAAGCAAGCCCCAAGAGCATGGTATGAATGCCTAAGAGATTTTCTTATTGATAAAGGCTTCAAAGTCGAAAAGGGTGATCCTACTCTTTTCACTAAAACTATTGAAAATGATTTGTTTGTGTGCCAAATTTATGTTGATGACATCATATTTGGGTCTACTAACAAATCTATATGTGAAGAGTTTAGTAGGATCATGATTCAAAAATTCGAGATGTCTATGATGGGGGAGTTGAAGTATTTCTTAGGATTTCAAGTCAAGCAACTCCAAGAGGGCACCTTCATCAGCCAAACAAAGTATATTCAAGACATTCTCACCAAGTTTGGAATGAAGGATGCCAAGCCCATCAAGACACCCATGGGAACCAATGGCCATCTCGACCTCGACACGGGAGGTAAATCCATATATCAAAAGGAATATCGGTCGATGATAGGATCTTTACTCTATTTATGTGCATCTCGACCGGACATTATGCTTTCTGTATGCATGTGTGCAAGGTTCCAAGCTGACCCTAAGGAAGTTCACCTTAGGGCCATGAAGCGAATCATGAGATATTTAGTTTATACACCTAAGTTTGGTCTTTGGTACCCCAAGGGATCCACATTTGATTTAATTGGTTATTCCGATGCTGATTGGGCAGGGTGTAAACTTGATAGGAAGAGCACATCAGGGACTTGTCAGTTTTTGGGAAGATCTCTGGTGTCTTGGGCTTCAAAGAAGCAAAATTCTGTAGCTCTTTCTACCGCCAAAGCCGAGTACATTGCCGCAGGCCATTGTTGCGCGCAATTGCTTTGGATGAGGCAAACCCTTAGGGACTATGGCTACAAATTTAGCAAAGTCCCTCTCCTATGTGATAATGAGAGTGCTATCGGCATGGCAGAAAATCCCGTTGAACACAGCCGCACTAAGCACATAGCCATTCGGTATCACTTTTTGAGGGATCACCAACAAAAGGGGGATATCGAGATTTCTTATGTGAGCACCAAAGAACAATTAGCCGATATCTTTACCAAACCACTAGACGAGCAAACTTTCACCAAACTTAGGCATGAGCTAAACATTCTTGATTCCAGGAATTTTGATTGATTCTTTGCACACATTGCTTATTTATATACCTTTGATCATATCTCTTTTATGTCCATGACTAATGTGTTTTCAAAGACAGTATTATGCTTAGTCATAGATATTGAAAGGGAAATGAAGTATTCGGCAAAGAAGGCGCTTCCACTCAACTCCAATTATATTTGCCGGTATTCCACATCATCCTCCACTATGGTATAATCTTCACTCATATTTTTGTTTACCAAAGGGGGAGAAAGTTTGATGAAAGGGCTTATATTCCACTCACAAGTATCCATTTTTGGCGATTCATGCCAAAGGGGGAGAAAGTATGAGCCCAAAGCAAAAGGACCGCACCACCACCGAATTTTAAAAATGAAGTTTTTCAAATTGATATCCTATCGTGTTCAAAAGGGGGAGAAAATAGTATCTTCAAAACTTGCAAAACCCTCTTGAACACTAAGAGGAGAATTTTATTTAGGGGGAGTTTTGTTTAAGTCAAAGGAAAAGCTTTTGAGAAAGGAGGAGAAAATTTCAAATCTTGAAAATGCTTTCTTCAATCTTTTTCATATACCTTTGACTATTTGCAAAAGGTTTTTGAAAAGAATTTTACAAAGAATTTGCAAAACAAAACCCGTGGTGCAAATGAGGTCCAAAATTTTAAACAAGAAGAAAAACCATCCATGCACATCTATTGAAATAAGTATATTGGTTTCAATTCCAAGCAACCTTTGCACTTACATTATGCAAACTAGTTCAATTCCGCACTTTTATATTTGCTTTGGTTTGTGTTGGCATCAATCACCAAAAAGGGGGAGATTGAAAGGGAAATAGGGTCAAACCTTTTCCTATATGAATTTTGGAGGTTGAATTGCCCAACACAAATTATTAGAATAACTAGTTTGCTCTAGAAAACATGTTCTACAGGTGCCAAAGGTTCACAACAAACCAACACAAGTCAAAAGAAAAGGTTCAAAACAAAGGAGCAGAGTATACCGAAGGCAGCCCTGGTCTGGCGCACCGGACTGTCCAGTGCACCAGGGAGAATTATATCAAACTTGTCAGCTTCGGGAATTTGGGAGGCCGCTCCGCTATAATTCACCGGACTGTCTGGTGTAGCACCAGACTGTCCGGTGTGCCAGCGGAGCAACGGCTACTTCGCGCCAACGGTCGTCTGTAGAGGAATTAAATGCGCTACAGTGCGCGCCTGCGCGCGCAGAAGTCAGAGCAGGCGCCAGAAGGCGCACCGGACAGTCTACAGGACCAGTCCGGTGCACCACCGGACTGTCCAGTGGCCCCATAAGTCAGAGCTCCAACGGTCGAACCCTAACGGCCGGGTGACGTGGCTGGCGCACCGGACAGTGTCCGGTGGCGCACCGGACTGTTCGGTGCGCTCGTCGACAGCAGCCTTCACCAACAGCTACTTTGGTGGTTGGGGCTATAAATACCCCCAACCACCCTCCATTCATTGCATCCAAGTTTTCAGCCTTCACACCTCATACAAGAGCTATAGCTTTCAATACGAGACACAAACAAAGAGATCAAATCCTCTCCCAAGTCTGGAATCACTCCAAACAAATTAGTGACTAGAGAGAGAGATATTTGTGTTCATTTGACCTCTTACGCTTGGATTGCTTTTCTTCTTCCTTCTTTCTTGTGCTCAACTCACTTGTAATCAAAACAAGACACCAAGTTGTGGTGGTCCTTGTAGTGGACTTAGTGTCCCATTTGATTGAAGAGAAAGGCTCACTCGGTCTAAGTGACCATTTGAGAGAGGGAAAGGGTTGAAAGAGACCCGGTCTTTGTGACCACCTCAACGGGGAGTAGGTTTGCAAGAACCGAACCTCGGTGAAACAAATCACCGCGTCATCCATTCTTATTTGCTTGTGATTTGTTTTCGCCCTCTCTTTTGGACTCGTTTATATTTCTAACGCTAACCCCGGCTTGTAGTTGTGCTTAAGTTTATAATTTTCAGATTCCGCCTATTCACCCCCCCCCCTCTAGGCGACTTTCACAAATGCCCCCGCCTTTTTCATGACTCTCATGAATAAGGTGTTCATGGAGGAGTTGGACCGATTTGTCGTGGTCTTCATAGACGACATATTGATCTACTCCAAGAGCGCGGAAGAGCATGGACAACACCTCAGGATCGTCTTGGGCAAGCTCAGGAGTAACTGGTTGTACGCCAAGTTCAACAAGTGTGAGTTCTGGATGCAGAGAGTTAGTTATCTAGGGCATGTTCTCACAGTTGAAGGGGTTGAGGTTGATCCAGAGAAGGTAAAGGCAGTGTCAGAGTGGAAACAACCCACTTCAGTCACAGAGATCAAGAGTTTCTTGGGTTTGGCTGGATACTACCGAAGGTTCATTGAAGGCTTCTCTAAATTAGCTCGACCGATGACCGAGCTACTTCGAAAAGACAAGAAGTTCGTCTGGTCCGAAGCTTGCGAGCAAAGCTTTAAGGAGTTGAAGGCAAGATTGACTAGTGCCCCGGTGCTAGTCCTACCTGACATCCAGAAAAGCTTCACCATCTTCTGTGATGCATCAAGACAAGGTCTGGGTTGTGTTCTTATGCAAGAAGGCAAGGTAGTAGCTTATGCTTCACGGCAGTTGAGAACTCATGAGCAAAACTACCCAACACATGACTTAGAGCTTGCAGCAGTTGTGCATGCATGCCTTAAATATCTGGACGGTTTTGGTATTGCGTTAACAAACAACTAGATAACCAAGGCGGCTCAACGAAGATCTACGGCAGTGACATGAACTAAGATAACCAAGGTAGGAAACCAGCAATAGCCAACAACAAAGCACCGCGCCAGCCGCCAAGCGCCAACGCCAATCGCCACTCGCCAACGTGCCCAGGTCTGCAGTAAACGTGCCCAGGTCTGCAGTCTGCAGTCTGCACTAAAGCAATAGAAATTAAAGCATTAGAGAATAAGTAAACACCAGCTAAAGCAGCTATATGAAGTAGAGTAGCAGACTGTGGGCCATATGAAGCATTATCCAAACTAAAGCAGCTAATCATCTATATGAAGCAGTAGCAGATTAGCCAAACTAAAGCAGTATACACCAGCTAATCAGCTATATGAAGCATTGAATTAAAGCAGTAGCAGATTAGCAGAGTAGCAGATAAGTAAAAAAATAAAATACCAGCTATAGCTGAGTAGCAGATTACCAGATTAGCAGTGAATAAGTAAAATAAGTAAAAAACCCAGAATTAAGCATGAACACTATACCAGCTGCCAGTAGGACAACTAGCAAGGCAACAACCAAAAAAACAAATGAAGTAAACACTATACCAGCTGCCATTAACATGAACTAAGATGTAGATGTTCCAGGGATGGTGTTGCTTCCTGTTCCTGTTCCTGTTGTTGTTGTTGCTTCTTGTTTTCCTTTTCCTTTATCGCCAAATTCTTCTTTTAGTTCTGCAATGAGATGCAGCATTGTCTGGTTAACATATGTTGATATGCAATGAACCATTGAATAATAATGAAAAAATAAGGAATGATAGACCTTTTTCTAGCATGGTTAATTCTTCAAGGTTTTCTTCAATATCAATAGGTATTGACCACCTCAACCAATCTTGTGCACATACTAGAGCTTCAAGCATGAATGGAGTAAGGGAGCTACGAAAGTCATCTAAAATGTGCCCACTTGTGCTAAATGCCGACTCTGATGCTACAGTTGAGATTGGTATAGCAAGCACATCACGGGCCATCTTGGCCAGTATTGGAAATCTCTGCTCAGATGCCTTCCACCATACTAGGAGATCAAGCTTCATTTCTGTGTCCTCAGTTTCTTCAGAAAGATATTTGTCAAGTTCAGACTTAGTGTTGTTGCTTGAACCAATGCCTAGCCTCATCTTCTTAGCAACAATTTCCTTCAGCTTCCCTCCTCTACCTCTACCTTGCTTTGATGTTATTGGGTCACTTCCAATTATCATCAATAAAGCTAGCAGTCATAGTCATGTAGCTATCTAGTTGCTTAGAAGTCCAACCATCTGTTGTCAAACAAACTCGTTGACAGGAGTCTTTGAAGAATTTCTTTAGCTTAGCTTTCTCCTGGAAGAAACAATGTACTACATCTCTAGTACATGTTCTTCTAGATGGCACTAGAAAGCGAGGGCATGCTTTGGACATAAACTTTCTAAATTTAGGTTTCTCACCAAAGCAAAATGGCAACTCATCCTCTATTACCATCTCGGCAAAAGCAACCCTTAGTGTGTCTTGATCAAACCTCCACGTGCTTACACCTTCATGTTGAGTTGCTTGTAGAGTACCTTGAGATGGATCTTTGTTAAACTTATTTGGATTGCGTTTGCAAGCAACCAAATGCCTCTTCAATGAAGATGTGCCATGACGTCCAGCCTCTGCCTTCATGTTTCGATGGCAATATTTGCACTTAGCATGCCTAACGATGTCTTTATCATCTTTTATCTTAATAAAATGTTGCCATACATCTGACCTCGGTGCTATTTCCTTCCTACTCCCATCCTTAGTCAACTCAGGTTCCTCTTGTCTAGCTATTACATCCTGTGACTGAGATGCTGGTGCAACTACATTCTGAATATGTGACGTTTCAGTACAAAGTGCAACTGATTGAACCTCCATATCTGTGTGTTCCTCAATTTCTAGCATCTATATGACAATGGAATCACAAAATACTAGAGTTACATACTTACACAGTTACACTACTACCTAATATTAATCTATAGGTACAAGATTCAAGAATATGTAGTTGTGTAGTGTGTACCTTCCTTCCTGTTCCTGGCTGCTGCAGACTGCGGTGCTGGCGTGCTGCTTCTGCCTGGCCGCCTGGGAGTTGGCCCACTTGGTCGTGCGCCTGCTGGAGTGGCGCGGTGCTGCTGCCTGCTGGAGTGCTACGAACTGCGGTGCTGCTGCCCCTGCTGGAGTACTGGGAGCCTGGGACTACCACTGGCGATGGCTGACTGCGCGCGCGGTGCCGCGGTGCTGCTGCCCCTGCTGGAGTGCTACGCGCCTGGGACTGGGAGCCTGCAGCAGTGCAGCCTAGGATTGGCGCTGGCCAACTGCGCGCGCGCGATGCCGCGGTGCCGCCGGGGACTGGCCGACTGGGAGAGGAGAGGATAGAGTCACAGAGGACTGCACGTGCGGCCGTGTGCGCCTGTGCGGTGCCGTGCGGCCTTGGACCTTGATTGTTGCTTGTTGGCATGCTGGGAGCCTAGGAGGAGGAGGACGCCGTCGGCCGCGCTGGGAGCTAGGGTTTCGACTTGCCTGGGACTGGGAGGACCGGAGGAGGATGCCCTCAGCTTCCTGGGAGGCTGGGACAGGGAGTAGGCACTGCGCTGCGCTGTTGGGCTTGGGCTGCCTAGTGGCTAGCGCTCAGCCTAGCCCGTGGCGGCGTGCTGCCTAATTTCGAGTAATGGGTACTTCGGGTACCGCCGGTGAATACCCGATTAGGCCCAAACTTAGTTTGGGTATTCAGTTTTGTTACCCGTTGGAATTGTTCGGGTAACGGGTATCGGGCTAAACGGGTACGGGTTCGGGTATTTTGGGTAACGGGCTTCGGGCTCGGGTTTTATGCCTAGTACTACCGATGATGCCTAGGAACTGCAGCTCCTCCGGCTTGCACTCTATGGCTGGTTGGCTGCCTGGGATTTCGAGACGGGGCGGATTGGCGCTTGGAGACGATTGAATTTGGAGGAGACGGAGAGGGAGGGGAGGCTGTGGCATGGGGATTGGGGAATGGGGATTTTCTCGCGCTCGCCTCTGGGACTAGGGCAGGGCACGACGACAGACATAGGCAGGGGCGGGGGCACATGATGGCGATAGGGGCGAGCACGAGGATACTTGGGAGGTGGTGTCGAGGGCGCGACGGCGAAAATGGCGAAGGCGCGGCGCGACAACCGACAATCCTAGGAGGTGGATGCACGGCGCGACAATCCTGAAGTTCGCGGGCGGGCGGGCGGGGTAGGGAGACGGGGGCAGTCTACACTTCTCTCTTAATAGTTAGTAGAGAATTTTTTGCATTTGTACTATAGTTATTAAGGCGATAACCACTTTTTTACCTTTTAAGCGGAAAGATATAAGGCGAGGCGACACCTTACTCATATATAAATGTGCACTTATCATTTATCAACATATTTGTATAAGTTGTATTTCCTTTCACTTTTTATTATGATGCTAGTGTTGTACAATTTCATTTTTTTTGTTCAGCAGAAAAATACACGGAGTCGACGTCAGAAGAAACTGAAAGCATATGACCTCTCAGCACTGTCCGAGTCCCTCCCAGAACCAGGTGCACCAAACCAGAAACCTGAAGCAAAGCTGAATGCAAGTCAAGACAGACATTAGTGTAATCCTCTCTTCACACCTTCTCCCTTGCTTCATTCGGGTCGTCATGTTTTTCAACTGTAGTTTTGGACTGTAAAGCAATTTTCTTCTCCAGGTTACGGGAGGCTGCTCATCTCAAGGCTGTGCTGGGAAAGATGTAGTTCCAGCTTGACCCATTTGCTGCGATCCATCAGCACCTGCTAGCAACGCAGCCACCTGCAACTGCAAAGGGCGATGCCGTGAAGCAAGGGAAGGACTCCAAGAACAAGAAAAGGAGGAGGAAGAAGGGTGCATCATCGAGCTCTCAAGCAATGGATATATGATTGCATTCGTTCAGTAGTAACTTGGTCCAGAGCTATGGAGTTAGAACATGGCTGGAGCGAAGGGTTTACCCTTGCTTACAAATCATGACCATCTTTGAGTTGTTGTCATAGATCATGCTAGAGTGCTTGATTTCTCCTGATGAAGTTGCTCAAATATCTACCATTACATTAAGGAAATAAAAACTTCCAATGACAAATGTTACTTCTTTGACCATCATTATATTATATTTATTACGAACAAGTCCAATAAAAATCAAGGTTCATTTGTGTTTAGCCGGTTAGCCTTAATCATAAAAGTAAGATGCTCCCTTTGTTTTAAAATATGATGTTTAAGACAGGTAATTATTTCCTTTGTTAACTATTTAACCTGTCCAGGTGTCATACATTTAAAAAAACAAAAACATAGGGAGTATTTAATAGATAAAGAAATAGAGAATAGAAAAGGATACATAAGCATGCCTCACTGGTGAACGGAAGATAATTTCATCTCCTCCATTCAAGGTAATCTTGGCAGCCTTGTCCAAAGATTTCCCATTGACACGGACAACTTTGGATTCAAAGACTTCAAGGAGTGCACCTCGCTATAACAAAATGTCAGAATAAAAGGGGAACAAATGTAGGGAAAAAACAAAAAATTAATTCATAGTACTATGCCTGCTTCAGTCTACAAACAGGTGAGGCAGTGGATGATTCGCCCAATTTGAAATCATGATGTGCTCCATGACCGATAGTGAAAAGGGCACCGTAAATAGAAAGGGTAGGGTGTTGTTGAAAAAAATACAGCAGATGGCAATCCATTGGTATATGATAAAAAGTTCAATCATTTTAGTTGCTCCAAAGAGTAATAATGAAGTTCGTTAACTCACTGAAAGGCACCTTAAATCCTAACCTGAATACACTAATGCAAACAAACAAACAATAGTCTACTGTATGAAGCTAGCCTGGCCATATGAGTATGGCTCCTCATGTGCTGGCCAAGCGGAACCAGGCTACTAACATGCGGCAACCAATCACACGGTATATAAACTAACCCAAGGGGAATGCATAGAACTGTTCATCATATAAAGCTTTGTTAATCTGATGGAATGGGATAGATCACCATTCATCAAACAGGTAGGTCACACGTGTGATTTCCAAAACAGAATCAAATCCCATCTCTAGTGTCTACTTTGATGTTGTGCTACCTCCTAGATCTGCAAGAATTTCATCTCCTCATGTCACATGCAACTTTTATCCACATCTACTATCCACCAGGAACAAAAGAATTGAGTTCCGCGATATTCTGAGGTGAGATTTTTCAACAAAGCTTACTGGTCCTAAGTCAAGGCTTTGCTGCTACCAGCAATGGAACAGTAGTGTGCAATGTTGGCTCGAAGAGCAAGGACCATGAAGCCCATGTGAGATTTCGCTGACAGATTTGAGCAAACATTGGGCCTGCAACCTTTCAGGCTTTGTGTAACTGAGCCATCGATGCGAGTTTCTTGTATGGAAAATCAGAAGAAAAAAACGTGGAAATAACTCTTTTTTCTCTATATGAAAAAAGAACTTGTCGATTGGTAGCTAAAATTTCAGAGGTCACAATCCAGCTTTCTTCAGAAAAAGTCACACCCAGTCTCTCCAGAAAACTATATAGCAAAATAAAAAGTTCAACTAATAACTGAGCATATGAAAGTGCCAATGAGTTCCTATTGACATGTAAAGAAAATGGTAGCGACCAAGAGGAACAACACAAGTATTGTCTATTTTTCAGAAAAAGCCTAGCTGCAGTTGTACAGAACAGAATGAAAAGAACAGCGACAACAATAGTTGTTCCCAACTAACTTGTCACCATATTTAAGGAGATTCTATGCTACCTTCTTAGAAGATTTAGCTCCCTCTGCTCCCTACCCCTCTGAACCAAACTGCTTTCCTCGTCTGCTTCTGCTTTGCTCTTCATCTTCAGAGTGAACTTTGGTCCAAAGATTCAGAAGTGAAAGCTGCTAGTCGGAGTTGCACAACTGAGAGAACAGTTCCAGAGGTAAGATGGCGGCTGTGCTTTGGTTTGTTTTTTCTGTTAGTGATCCATTCATTCTACTGTACGCATAGGCCTCTAACAATCTATTCTGGAACATGAACATCCAGGACACATGTGTATCCTTGTCATTCATGCAAATTGCATCCTTGTCTGCTGCCTCTCTTTTTATATGTTTCTTCCTTGCCATGTTTTAGTGTATACTGTGCCCTTTATATGATAAATGACCCTGAATATCTTTGAAATGTGAGCACTGCCCCTGCTGGATACTACTGCAAGTGGAGAATAATGCTAGAGTGCTTGATTTCTCCTGATGAAGTTGCTCAAATATCTACCATTACATTAAGGAAATAAAAACTTCCAATGACAAATGTTACTTCTTTGACCATCATTATATTATATTTATTACGAACAGGTCCAATAAAAATCAAGGTTCATTTGTGTTTAGCCAGTTAGCCTTAATCAGAAAAGTAAGATGCTCCCTTTGTTTTAAAATATGATGTTTAAGACAGGTAATTATTTCCTTAGTTAACTATTTAACCTGTCTAGGTGTCATACATTTTAAAAAACAAAAACATAGGGAGTATTTAATAGATAAAGAAATAGACAATAGAAAAGGATATATAAGCATGCCTCACTGGTGAACGGAAGATAATTTCATCTCCTCCATTCAAGGTAATCTTGGCAGCCTTGTCCAAATATTTCCCATTGACACGGACAACTTTGGATTCAAAGACTTCAAGGAGTGCACTTCGCTAGAACAAAATGTCAGAATAAAAGGGGAACAAATGCAGGGAAAAAACAAAAAATAAATTCATAGTACCTTAGCCTGCTTCAGTCTACAAACATGTGAGGTAGTAGATGATTCGCCTAGTCTGAAATCATGATGTGCTCCATGACCGATAGTGAAAAGCGCACCGTAAATAGAAAGGGTAGGGTGTTGTTGAAAAAAATACAGCAAATGGCAATCCATTGGTATATGATAAAAAGTTCAATCATTTTAGTTGCTCCAAAGAGCAATAATGAAGTTCGTTAACTCACTGAAAGGCACCTTAAATCCTAAATCTTATACAATATCATATGCACACATGCACTAACAATGGGACATTGAAGTTTCTCAATAAATGCAGCCAAACGTAACGTCACATACAACCTATCCAATAAAGCAAAAATGAAGCACAAAACATCTTAATAACCTTGGCACTGAGATAGAACTATGTATGAAATTATTTTTCCACAAACAGAAAGTAAACAGAAAGCGTATCTGTGTATATTGCAACTGAATGGGGTTGGATGGTGCTTTCTTTAAAGTTACAAGACTCAGAGCAGATAGAGAACAGGTAAGGTTCATGGTAGTATTGCATATTCCTGAGTTCTGATATGAGGTTTTATATGGTATTTCTATAGCAATTACAAAGAAAGATTAACATGTGCCATGTAGTTCTTGGTAATTAAGGTCTCATCCAAAGCACGAGAGATCATGGGTGAGTTCTACTAATTGAAAGAGAAGCGAAAAGACAGAAGAGAAGTCGCACCATGGTATATTGTGAAATTAGTCTGCACCAGGGCTCCTGACGCCTGCTGGTGGCTGTCGCCTATGGCTTATTCAATATCCCAGCCACATTATCCTTGGTTTTCTTTTATCTTTGCCGATAAATCTTTATCGTTAGTGCCGCGCTTATGCCCTACACAAACAGGGGAACTCATCAAACCCTAAGGCCCGAAGCCAAAAACCGAAAGAACGTTGTAGGCACATCGTAGGGACAAGGCTCATACCGGCCGGATTGGACTGACCCTCCTTGGGCCTCAAGAGGGCCTCCAGCTTGTCCATGGCGTCGCTCAGCGCCTACAGACCAGCCGTGTTGGGCAGTGGGCCCGCAAAGGTGCCGACTTCTGCTAGCGCCACCGAAGGCTTTGCGGTGTCTGCCTCCGTGGACCCAACCTACCACCAGCGAGATCGCAATAACAACAAAAACTTATTCAAAACCAGAGACCTGAAGGGGCTACATGCATGGGGGATGGAGGGAGATCCGGACCTTGGCTCGCTTCGGGGGCTGCGACGACGCGACATCGTCACCCGCCCTCGGACCCGCCCCGCGTTCTCCGCGGGCGCCGATGCAGGCGATGCCGACATATGGGATTTTCAATTTCCGGGGGCAGGCGGGCAGCGGGGCTTGCGCGACGTCCGTGCGGGCGTTCCGTTGCGGCGGGTTTCGCGGGTGCTGGCGTGCGGGCGTGCGGGCGGTGCGGTAGCGGAGGGTTTCGCGGCAGCGGGCGTGCGAGATTCGTGGCGGCGGCGGGCGTGCGGCTGTTCGGTTGCGGCGGGTTTTGCGGGGCTGGGCGCACGGTAGCGGGGGGTGTTGGGTAGCGGCGGGGGCCTCTCTTAATAGTTAGTAGAGATAATGAAAAGAAATCGGTAGTGGAAACAACAATGTGGGCCTGGGCGTGCGCGACCGTACCATGCCGGGATCGTAGCCGCAAACGTGAACACTCGAAAGCCACGGCCGCCCTGGCAGCCTGGCGCGGGTCGATATGGCTCGTCGTATCGTACGTGTACTGGTCACAGGTGTCAGCTCTAGCGCGATCCGATCCAACTGTTGACCGCGCCACACGCGACTCATCCTCTATCTCATCTTATATTTATCCATATCTATATAGTTAAAGTTGTTTATTTAGGATATCAATATCCATTCAAATCTTATATTTCACAACTCAACAATATTCATGAATATGAGGAGCAACCGGTAGAATATATATCTAGTCACCAAACCTTCGGAGTTCAAAACCCGTATATATACAGCGCCTCTCGAGGTCGTCGCCTACTTGCCTTGCGGTAGCGGAGGCATCGACCGATCGAGTTGCAGGTCTCACGAACAATCTAGCTAGCTAAGCTACAGCGCGAGCAACAAGTAGCCGATCGAGTTGGTTCCATTCCATGGAGAAGAAGCAGAAGAAGCAGCACGCGAGGTCAAGGAGCTTCACCGGCGGCGGGCTGGCCTCCTTCCTCAAGTCCACCGTCGCCTCCTTCTCGTTCACCTTCCCGTCCGCCAGCATCGGGATCAGGTCCTCCTTCAACCACCGCAACGGCTTCTCGGGCCCCATTGTCTCGATCGTCCCGCCGGAGGCCCGCGGCGGCGGAGGCAGGAACCGGTCCGGGTACATGACGCCCGAGCCGTCGTCGCCCAAGGTGTCCTGCATCGGCCAGATCAAGCGGACCAACTCCAGGCGCCAGAGGAAGGTCAACCCGTGCGGCAAGAACGGCGGCGGCGCCTGCCCGCCGGCGCCGGCGGAGGGGAAGCCCAGAGGCTCGCTCGTCAAGCGGCTGTCGTTCTTCCGGCGCAGCAGGTCGCGTCCTCGGTCAAGGCCAGACGGCCTCGTCGGTAACGGCAAAGAGAGCGACGGCGGCGCGACGGCGGCGGCGGCTCCAGCACCGGCGGGTCTCGGCCAGATGAGGCGGTTCATGAGCGGGCGCGCCGCGTTTCAGGACTTGGACTGGCGGCAGGAGTGGAGGAGGGCCGGCCGTGGCAGCGACGAGGAGGACGAGGGGTTCGTTGCGCATTCAGCTTCGCTGGTGCTCGGTGGTGGGGTGGTAGCCTCGGAGCCGAGGAAGGAGGTGAACCTGTGGAGGCGCCGCCGCCCCATGGCTCCTCCCACCCCACTTCAGATTCCCTAGGCTAGGCTAGCTACCGATCGAACCGTCATGCATGTTCATTCATTTCATCTCTGCTGTTTTCTTTAGTTTGTATGTATATATATACGGTTTCATTTCATACAACGATAGTGCAGTAGTGCCACTTAGCAATGTCCGTCTCCAGTAAAGAGAAAGGAGGCCATTATTCATCTTTGCCTAGTCGTCACATACATGCATACTAGTAACTTGCTCGCGCTTTGCGCGAGCGTTCTGACAATTATTTATTTAAACAATCAATTGGATATGTAAACAGTAAGCAAAAATGACATTGTATATTTATATAAGCAATATATAGGTCTATTTATATACATATGGAAGCAGATACATAGTATGAAATTTGTGTTTAGGAATTTGCAAAGTTTTTTAGATAGATTCAGTGGATGTGGACCTATGGTGCATGAATATAACGTTTTGACTTGATGTGTTGTACTTATTTATTTTGCAACAAAAAATATATTTTCGTGTAAGTACTTACTTATGTAAAAAGAAAATATTGTCGTGTAGGTTGAACAAATAGATGATGTGGCCTCTGATCTGACCCAGGTTTTTGCTACTGGGAAAAACTTGATACAGGAGTTTTCTGAAAACAGATGTCAATAATGATACAACCTGTAATTGTTTGTGCAAAACATTTGCTTCGTTGGGACACACTAACTTTATTTAAGCGACTGTGGTTGTAGCTCGATAATACACACTAAATTTGCTCACAACTAATAAAGTGATGTGGTCTTTTCATATTATTTCTTCAAAGTTGAAACCTTTTGTTTACATCACGTTTGACGGGACAAAATCGCCCCCACTTATGAGAGATTACAATTCCCAGAAAATAACTTCTATGTAAATATATTTACTTCTCGTACTGTTTCAAAATCTAAGACGCTTGATTTTTATAGGTTCATAGTTTTGTTTGTGTGACTTTTATTGGCTGTCATCTGACAAAATCACACTGATGCAATAACAAATTTCAATTGTATAGATGATGGAATACAGCTTGAGGAGTCGATTGATGCAACTGAAACAAAACAAAGCAAAGTAATAGAAGGAAAATAGATGAGGGTGGGGTTGGGGGCACGCTGTCAGGTCCTTTGTTCAACTGAGTTAGCTAACATCATGAGTATATTTGCAGTACTGGAAAGTTGGAAGGTAGAAATGTAGGATCCAAAACAACATCCTTGCATGTGGACACCTGGTGACACACTACAAAAAAGGGTCACTATAACGTGGCAAATAAAATCAATACATGCTTTCTCGTATTGAATTGATCAGTGACATGATCTGAAAATAACATCGCTGGCTCCTACTAACACCATCCATCATCAGATGTAACAGCGTCATGTGGCAGTGTGATTGAAGCTCCGGGAGTATTGTTCATTATGCAGCAGAGAGATACACAAACACACATACACTAACTAATAAAACACCTATAAATCAGGATCACTAACCCAAAATCGAAAAAAGAATAAGAGCGTTAGTAACAACTGGACAAAACAATCAAAGAATCGGAACTTTAGTTATGCTTCCCCCGCTATTTCCAACCACTGATCGGAGGTGATCCGGCATTGGCATTGGCGTTGCTGAGACACGATCAGTGAGCCTGACATCAGCTCAGCCCCTCCAGCCAGGGCACTGGTCGATCAGCCGTGTGTTCTTCAACTCGGCCTTGATCAGGCACGGCGCGTACACCGGCGGCACCATGCAGTTGTGCATCAGGCAGAGCAGGGCCGTGGAGGGGAGCGACGACAACGGTGATATCCGTGCGAGGATTAGAAATGCGGCAGCATTCGCTAGGGTTCGCGAAGGCAATTGGAAGCAGGGATGGGTCATCGGCACAGTGGAGCAAACGCGACACTGCTCACCCAGTGTGAATCGTGGCAACGTCCGCAAGAAGCAAGCAAGCAAAAAAACCCTCAGATCTAGAAAACTCGAGACTTATTGAAAGGCGGCCAGCCCGCTGGATAAGGAGGTAGGAAGGCTGCTCGTCGCCGTTGAGATACGATTCGACGGCTGAAAAATAAAAAGATGGCGTGGACACTTTGGTTGAAGAGCTTTGTGTCGTGCTTTAATAGATAGAAATAACTGGGCTCGTGGGAGGATAGCCCACTCCGGCACTCCCCCTCTCATACACACATCCACGTGGTATCTTTATGATAATTATATCTTAACCCGCCCATGAAAAGGTTTTAAACAACAGATTCAATTCTATAGAACAACATTATATATTTTTATCTTGATGTCTTATACAATTACACTTTATTTAATCTTTTCCCTTTATGTTTGTGTACTTGGACAATAGATATATTTTTCCATATATACATATATCAAATATAGTAACATCAAAATTAATATTAAAACCGTACAGCTTCCGAACAATTATAGGAGTGCACGTATATGTGAAGACACCATGAAGAACAATTATAGGATTGCACGTATATGTGAAGACATCATGAAGATGCGAGAAAGTGGGTAAATAATTTATTACCATTTATCACCCATCATTTTTATTATCCATTATTGTTATTTTCTGTTAACCTCTATTATATTGAAGCACCTGCGGTCGTCTCGCGTCAATATTTTTCAAAAAAAAAAACTATATTTCTTTAGAATCAACCCGTACTGTTATAACCTCTCTCTACTACTACAATAGGAGAGTTTTATACAAAATAAGGTAAAATTATGTATAATTGAGTGTTTTAACCTTTGTTGTTGGCTACACATTCACACCCACCTGATCAATAGAAAACATATATTTTATACTTTATTAAAACAAAATTTATATTTTGTTATATGTAAAAGTTGTAGCAATGCCTGTACATCCAACGATTCAAACACGCGATTCCAATTTTCCTAGCTCACACGTCCTCTATCCGCCATAGCTTCTGGTATGAAGCGCGACCACAACTCCCACACTGGCCAAAGTTCGAGTGGCTCTGGTACCAGTTGTAATGACTAATGACCCCTTACCAAGGAAGGGTCTCATTCGGCGATGGGGGCCGCTCGCATCGGAAGCCGCCGCGACGAACATGGGTTGGCGAGCTCCGATAAGACGCTTCTAATTCTCACCAGACACGGGCATTTAGTTCTGGCTCTCTAACAGCCGGCTGACAGTATTTATATGAGTTACAACTCAATTACAGGCCAATTACATGGCCCATTACAGCCCAACTAATACCCTAACGCCTAGATCATAATGCCTCCTTCCCGCCAATGCCAGAATCATATCGCCTCAACCAACGCCCTATGCTGATGACCCGAGGGTGCCTCTAACAGGTTTGCTCGCAAAGTCAAGTGGCTTCTGGTTTTATCAGCAGGCTGCTTGATGAGGTACCAGAAACAGAAAGGTGGAAGAGGGAATCTACATTAGCGCTGCACTATTTTATTAGTCTCTTGAATGATTTTATCCTAGCTTGTGAAACCTAAGGGTATGAATTTAAATAGCCCCCCTTTTTTTTACTTGTGGGTTCACTAAGATGTTGAAGCTGGTGTTTTGTTACTTGGGATAATAAAGGTCTCTTTGGTGACTGTTTGTTGATGTCGTTCATGTTCTCACTTGTTTCGTGAGGAAGAGATATATGGTTACCGACTTTGAAGTCGGGTTTTTGTTGTCAAAAGAGTTGTGACTTATGATTATCTTAAAGCAATAAAATTTCTTTTATCCAAAAAAAATGGTTACCGTCTTTGAAGTTGTGGTCGTAATATTATTCTTTGCCATTGCAATTTTACACGTGCAGATCATGGGAGCAACTCTGAAATCAACACGATGACGTTATAGGAGCTAGAAGGGGGGCCGAGACGATGACGTTGGCGAGTGCGGTGACAGCTAGGAAGTTGCGAACGAAAAAGATCTGCCAGTAGTCGCAGTTGATGTTGTCTATATCAAAAGAATTGCCTTTATATCAAAAGAATTGCTTTTCCGGTGCTAAATAAGTAGCCATGTTATATTCCGATGCTAAATATGATTCTTTTTCCTGTATTACATGCTTCAGGCTTTCAGAAGCAGGACAGGATTCAGGAACGAGGTACAGTGCTTGCTTGCATTGATGCAAGCGGCGACTAGGGTCTCCGCCTCCGGTGGAGGAAACTACGTCACGCGGTGCGGCGGGGCAGTCTTCCGGTGAGAGGGTTTCTGCAGAAGGAGCTGCGCGACTAACCGATCCATGGGGCTCGTCGCCTGCGTTTCGCCCCACCCGTCCGATTCGAACCTGCCACACGTAACATTCTAAACACATTCAGGACACGAACTTGTGGACCAGAACATGCATGGCATTGGCATCCAAGAAAAACAAAAAAATGCAACATGAGTAGTTACCTATTTGAACCCGATGATCCCATTCTTCCGCTTGTACTGGCAACGCAATGCGTTTGTTCAAGCCTGTTGGCCAACCGGTACAGGGAATCCCGTATGCGTCCTCTGGTGGCCAGATCAAGCTGCATGGCACAGGCACAGCACAGCACATCAAAAGGATATAAAAAGGAAGTATCAACTTCACACGACGAACAAGAATGGTTCACGAAATGCTGTGGCAGTAACTGCAAATCGCCTAGTACGTACCTGGTTCATGCCATGCTGAAGCTTCTGAAACGAGAGATCCTTCACTGGCACGGCATCCAGGACGACCGCCGTCGCCGAGCCAGGCTGCTTATGAAATACTCCTGCGGAGGCCACGTCCTCCGAGCAGAACCGTAGCTCCGCGCACCCCAGAGCGCAGCTGCCCGCGAACTCTTCTCGGAACCGATGTTCCGGTGCCCAAGTGGTGTCGCTCAGCATCAGCGTTCCGGACTGTCCGGATGTTGTTGGCAGTGGAGGGAAGTACATGTCCAGCGGGTTCTCAGCCATCTCCTCCAGGATCGTGTCCGGAGACCCACTAAAGGCGGCGTCTTTAGTCGTCGCCGTCGCGGAGCGAGGAACGTGATGAGCGGCAACGATGTCTGGCCCCGAGCAACAGGTTGTGGACGAGCCATCGGCGCACATGGCGGTTGACGCCGCTGGGACGACTGCTCGCGTTTCCGGAATCGAGCAAAGAATGGCCTGTAGGTCCTCCTCCCAGCCACCCGTTTGGCTCGCTAGTGCTGTAGTATCATCGAACGGGTGGAGGAAGAGTTCGGCGTCCGAAAGACCGGAAGAGGAGCTGGCATGTGCTTCGTGGTTCGAGGCTGTACCACCAGCTCCGTTTCTCCTGGACTGTTGCTTGGTTTTTGTCGTATTTACCTGCATAGGTCGATCAAGAAAGATTAAAAAAAATGACCAGGACTCATGATATATGTTGCATATTCACAGGGGCAAAGTTATTGGCTCTTTGCATCATACTATATAGGGTAGAGAAAGCAGTCAGGATTTCGAGTACCTTCGGAGTGCTGTTGCCGCCGTTTTGATCGATTGAGAAATCAATATCGTCAGAGTAGCCGTTCCGTGCTAGCTGAGCTCCCGGTGAGCAATTGGAGGGCCATAGCATGTCATCAAAATAACTGCTCCCAATCTCAAACGTAGGATCGAAATTTCTTCATCAAATGGAAGGAGAAAAAAGAAAAAACTTGGTCAGACATCAGAATTCACAAAGCGGTGGCGTTGCTGATGGTAAAGGGCCGCACATGTGCCAAGCGGATCACCTCAGGCTAGCCTCGAGATCGTCGAAGCTGACCAGCTCAGGCCAGTCGGAGAAGAACGTGTCTTCCCCCTTGTTGTTGCGGTCATCTTGGAGCGCTGGGACTGGGACGGTCCTGCGGCCTCCAGTCGGAAGAACGCCTGAAGAACCTCGGGTACCAAGGCATCCTTCGGCACCGAACATGCCTTGGCCTTGGAGTAGCATGGTGTGGTCACTGATCAGAGAGAAGTCATCCATCGCGCTGATCTCTATGCTTGAAGGAAACTGCGAAGATGAAACGAAATTAACATCACGGACATATATAAGCAGGAAGAAGAAGAAACGGCGACAGAGCAGAGCTTGACAGTGAGGAGTTTGTTTCTTCTAGTAGAGTAGTAGTACTGTTCTACTAGCTAGCGCGCATGTCTTTCTACGATGCACAAGGCCAAAGAACCGGAGCGAGCCATACCTCGTCTCGAACTCGCGATGCTCGCAGCAGTCGCGGGGGCGGAGTCGGCACAACCGGCGACGCAGAGCCTGGAACCTGAAAGAGAATGCTTGCGAGCCCGACGGCACAGCGAGGCATAAATAGGAACAGCTTGGGCGCCGAACGCCGATCGCCCGGGGGCCATTCATTCGGTGGACGGGAGTTAGGCGCGTGCCAAAGTGCCGGAACGCTTGTCTAGATGAATGCGATCGGTGACGACGACGACGACGACGAGTGGACCTCATCTCCTCCCTCGATCGGACCCCCTGTCGTCCGAGAATGGCCATTCGGCACAGCTCTGTCGCGCCCCGACGCCGACGGGACGCTAGAAACGGCAGGGGCGGGGGGTGGGGGAGGGGAGTCTGGCATGCAGACAGCGACGCGCGGCGAGCGTGGTAACGTGCACGTCGAATCGGCGCCCTCGCGACCACATCAGGTTCGTTCCGGCTTCCGCGTACGGCAGGGCTATGTCACCCACTCGCCTACGCCGAACGCGGCCGCGTCTTTCGTGAGAAGGGCAGCGGCAAGGTGGCGACAGGCGAGGCCGGCGACGAGTGACCACTCGCGCGCGCGCGCGCGATTGTGAGGTCCCGGGGCGCGGTGGCCTTGACGACGCCCCGCCTCGTCAGCTAGCTTTCGAGGACGGTGTTGTCGCCCTGCTCCGTTCGGGTGGCGGTTCGGCCATGCCGTGCTTTTGACGTGCGACGACATGATGGGGACGATTGAGCTGTTCCATCGGGTGGCGGTGCGCTACAGCAGTAGCATCGTTGAGAGGCTTTTTTCCCCGTCGCACCGCGTTTAAGGTTAGAGCTCTCTTTCGCAATTTATATATAACTAGTTATACGCCCGTGCTTTGCTACGAAGTTAATATATAATGATAAGATACATTGAGATGTACAAGCACTATTTATCGGTCTATACTCTCGTTAGCATCTTTTAAAAGTTAATTAGATTTACATACCTTAAAGATCTGCTAGAGAATATAAGAACATCATATTTGCGAGTTCAATAGGATTACCAGAACTCAAACACGGAGGACATCGGAAATGGACGTTGGCAGTTAACACACGTGCAAAACAATATCAATATAAGGTTATTTGTTGAAGGCAGAAGAGCACCAATCTATCCGAGCACTACAGGTGCAAGACAAGCGCGCAACAAAGGCTCAAAAATTGATAAAAACTTGCAAGCGTATAATTTAATGCAAGTATAGCCACTATATGTGAAGTGATGCAAAATAATTATGTAAACAAAGATCTAAATACAACAAATCAAGGTCACACAACAAAGTGTACTTAGCATAGGCCAATGAATAAAGGTAAAGAAACAACCTTTTCAATCAGATCCAGCATATCCTGATTGTCAATGAACTCAATGTAGCTCCAATCCATTTCCTCGCTTTTGTACTTCTCCTATTCCATCTTGAATACATGCTGTGAGAAGGCATTTATAGATCCCAGTGTCAAGAGAAATAAATGAAAAGGACTTATGAATCCTATAGAAAAATACAATGCATAACTCATTAAAGTGTTACTGAAGTTTTTCATTTGCAAAGTTAATATAGAACTGCTCAAAGCTGCATAGGTAAATCAAGGAGCAGCATCAAAACCATCCATCAGGTACTTCTAAACTAATACTCCTTTTCAGAAAGGGACTGGAACTGCAGTCACCTACGTCCATTAGTGGAAATGTCCTGCGCAATGCCGCGGTAGATGAAGTGCTTCTCCCCTTCAGAGAAACCCACCATCGTCCTGGACACATCGGGACAGCAATGAACATAACCAGGGCCGGAGGCATTCCATTGAACACCTAGGCTGCTACTCAGTTAGGTCCCGTAACTTGATTGCATCCTAGTACAAAAATCAAAATATCAAGAACTCGAGAGAAGGGGTGCGCGTACGTAGTGATATGAAAGCCAGGACGGCGAGCCCCGCGCACGCACCTGAGCTCCACGGTATGACACCGACGAGGTTGTTCTGCCACAACAGCAAGGTCTTGAGGTTCCCAAGCTTGTAGAGCTGCAGCGGGATGGACCCAGACAACACGTTCTCGTACAGGTAGACGTTGACCAAGCTGGTGCATTGCTCGAGCTCGGGAGGTATCAGGCCGGAGAGCATCACAGTGTAGATGGCGATGGTGTCGAGGCTCTTGAGTTGGCCCAGGATCGCCGGGAGCGAACTTGAGATTCTGGTCTCGGCGAGGCCGAGCATGGTGAGGTTGGAGCAGCTGCCGGTCTTCGGAACTGGAGAGGGACCGAAACTGCAATCACGGCATGCGGGGATCACGATTCACGACCGGGGAGGCGCCCGAAGGGCTGCGGCGGGGATCACAGCCGTGGGCGGTATCGCGGGGCGGGCTGGGTCAGGGGCGGACATCGTGACCGGGAGGATAGGGGCTTGGAGGGCATCGACGACAGTGGTGGGGGCCACCGTCCTCTCGGGCAGCACCGCGGCCACGTGCTCCCACCGGTCCGCCGCGCGGGAGATGGACGAGGGCGCCGAGTGCTGCTACGGTGACGTCGACGAAGAGGAGCCGCGGGCGGGAGGGGAATCGTGGCAAGGGCGGTCACCACCGCAGCCGCCGTAGCGGGGAAGGGCACGAAGCCGGCCTTGATAGAGCCGACATCGACCTCCAGGTCGTCGTAGTGCGCCGCGACGTCGGCCACCGTCCTCCTAGGCAGCACCGCGGCCACGCGCTCCCACCGGTCTGCGGGGTGCTGCTACGACGACGTCGAGGAAGAGGAGACGCATGAATCGCGGTGTGGGGGGGCTGGCGTGCGTGGGATTCACGGCAGTTGTTGAGGTGGGGGCAGTCTACACTGTGCTCTTAATAGTTAGTAGAGACTAATAGAATGGAGCCGACATAATAAATCGGTTCAAAATTGGTTGATTAGATTGCATCAGTTGGAAGTCAGTTATCTAATAAAGTGGTTGAAAGTGTATATATATATGCCTTATGCCAAAGATTTTGTCACGAAGGATAAAGGAAAACTAGAATGTGAAATCTATTTATGAAAAACAAGTGTTACGACACTGGTATCTTAAGTTCGACAAGACAATTAACAATTTTGAGTTTAAGAAAATATAGATGGCAATTGTATTTATACAAAGTTTAAGAATGAGTGATCTATATTTCTTGTGCCATAAGTGGATGATATTTTATTAGCAAACAGTGATAAGAATATGCTATTAGAGACCAAAAAAATTGTGTCCTTATATTTTGATACGAAATATCTTTGGGAGGCATTTTATGTCTTAGGAATTGAATTTACCGAGATAGAAAGAAAAAGGCTATTAGTTCTAGCATATAGGACATATATACAAAATGTTCTTGTTGAGGCAAAGGCGAAGACATTACCCTCTCGCTGCACCAACGGAGGCAAGATGACTGGCGCGGCCCACCCTTCGTCCTCTTCACTGCAAGACGAAGGTCTATGACGAAGTATCTCCATCCCGTATCCTCGGTCCTACTTGGAGGCCCACGTGGGATTCGGCCCATCGTAACAGGCCCCGCACGGACAGGCATGTTACGGACATGATTTGTAATAACTTTTTTGTAATGACAGTTTGTAACCCTCTCTTATGGGAATATTCTGGGGATAATCCAGGTGCCTGAGGGCATAAGTGTCCTTACATCGGGACGTTGGGCGCTCGGGCACCTATAAATACCCCCGTACAGTGCCCTTGAGAGGCTGGATTAACAGAGCAATCGCCATCTCGAGTTAAACCTTGCTTGCATCCTTTTCACTCCCCCGTTGGATCAACTTGCCCAGGAGAGCAAGTTCCAACATTTGGCGCCCACCGTTCGTGCTACGAACAACCAACTGAAAGCTCTCTTGTGAGTTTTGGTGTTTGGATGACAACTCAATTAAAGTAACTAACAAGTGTACTAAGTGTTGAACAGGTGCTTAAGGTAAATCTAACAGGGTTCAACACAAGTGAACAAATGTGATGGTCCAAGAACTGGATTATGGATACATAATGGACATCATAAGTAAGATGGACATTGCATAAAGTGAGACTCGGGTGCGTAGCTCGAAGACAACTGATCAAGCCAAGGACGAAGGCAAGAAGAGCTTCGAGGTACCAAGTGCACAGGAGAAGGTCAAGGAGGCTGAGGAACCCAAAGCCAAGGGTGAAGAAGAAGGCTTGCAAAGTCAAGGGTGATCAAGTTGAGAATAGCTACGGCACATCAAGGATCACTACATAAGGACGTGACTTATAGCCAATGAGGTAACAGCTACAGTTATGTGGTGTAAGTCATAAGGCTCAAGATCAAGCTCTAAGAAGGAGATCAAGGTCACTAGAAGGAGAACAAGTGTCAAAACCAGAACTGGAAGCAGCCCAAAAGAGCTAAGTTCACCTTAATCTTTAGTTTGGGTTGTTCCTATGTTTGGAGATGTTCTATGTGACCTTTGGAGGATGTTAGAGCTAAGAAATGTCAATCTAGATCAAGTCAAGCTGACTTGATGATTTATGAGTCCAACATCAAAGCTCAAGCATGTCAAATGCTATAGATGTAATAATTAAGAGAAGGTATGTTTCTAGACTTAGTACATTGGTTTTGTGGACTAATACACTTGTCTAAGTGTTAGAAACAGAAAGAAGAAGAAAAGGAAAGAGGTGCGAAAGGCTTGGCTGTGTACAGCCAAGACTCAGCTCAGTCTGGCACACCGGACTGTCCGGTGGTGCACCGGACAGTGTCCGGTGCGCCAGGTTGAACCCCGGTGAACAGGCCGCTCTCGGGAGGAGTCTGGCGACGTACGGCTATAATTCACCGGACTGTCCGATGGTGCACCGGACTGTCCGGTGAGCCAACGGTCGGCCGCGCAATCCGCGCGTGACGCGTGGACGAGCCAACGGTCAGATGGGGGTACCGGACTGTCCGGTGTGCACCGGACAGTGTCCGGTGCGCCAACGGCTCCAGGACTGCAACGGTCGACTGCTCCATTTATGGAAGGAGATCTGGCACCGGACAGTGTCCGGTGGTGCACCGGACTGTCCGGTGCGCCACCTAACAGAAGGCAAGATTTGCCTTCCTGGATTGCTTCCAACGGCTCCTAGGTCCCTTGTGCCTATAAAAGGGACCCCTAGGCGCCTCAAGCAACATATAAGTGCAGCCAACAAGTGTAGACATAACTCGAATCAATTCTCACTCTCCCTCTTGTGTGTAACCCTATAGTTTGTGTAGAAGGCACAACTATAAGCCTTTAGAGAGAGGAGAAGTGCTGCTAAGAGCTAGAGCAATGTCTTGAGCGTATCGTTACTCTACCGAGGTGCTGCCGAGAAGTTTGTAAGCAGCCACGGTGTTGTTGTAACCCAACTCAATAGTGAAAGGCTCTATCTGTCATACTGACAGATCTGAGCAAACGGAGGAAGGAGTTGAAATAGACTCCAAGCCCAGGTGTGGCTAACTCCAACGAGGACTAGGCAAGCATTTCAGGCTTGGCCGAACCTCGGGATAAATCCTTGTGTCTGTGTGCTCTGTTCTGACATTTTGAGACAGGATCTTCTATTCCGCTGCAACCTACTCGAAGGGTCTTCTCATTCCACTGCGTGCTAAGTCTTCGAGTAGAGTAAGATTTTAAGTTTTAAAGTGATAAGTTTTATTCGCCTATTCACCCCCCTCTAGGCGACATCCAGATCCTGTTCCCGGGTCAAAGGGAACTTTCAATTGGTATCGGATCTAAGCCTCTCCAGTGTGGGCTTAGCCGTCCGGAGATGACGATGTCGTCACAAGAGGTAATTGTAGAACTTCTTTTAGGCGATGGTTCTAATTACAAGTCTTGGTCTGTTTCTATTTATAATGCTTTCATGAGTGTTGATCCTGATTTGAGACAGATTTTTAGTATAAGTATTTTTCCCTCTAATCTTAGTAAAAATCCTTCAAATGATGAACTGAAAGGGAAATGTGCCCTTGGGCAATTTCTAAGTGTTTTGGTGATTTAGTGTCCAACACAAGTGCCTAAGTGTAAAGAGGTGGACAAAGTACAAATCAAGGATAAAGGTATGTTTCTCAGACTTAGTACATTGTTTTATGGACTAATATATTGTGTCTAAGTGCTGGAAACAGGAAAAATCCAATTGGAAATGTCTTGGCTCGAGCAGCCAAGAATCTGCTGAGTCTGGGAGCACCGGACTGTCCGGTGGTGCACCGGACAGTGTCCGGTGCACCAGGCTGGTTCGAGCGAACTGGCCACTCTCGGGAATTCACCGGCGACGTACGGCTATAATTCACCGGACTGTCCGGTGTGCACTGGACTGTCCGGTGAGCCAACGGTCGGCCGGGCCAACGGTCGGCCGCGCAATCTGCGCGGGACACGTGGCCGAGCCAACAGCTAGAAGATGGCACCGGACTGTCCGGTGTACACCGGACATGTCCGGTGCGCCAACGGCTCCAGGTCTGCCAACGGTCGGCTTCGCCATTTAAGGAAAGAAATCTGGCACCGGACAGTGTCCGGTGTGCACCGGACTGTCCGGTGCGCCAGACGACAGAAGGCAAGAATTGCCTTCCCAGATTGCTCCCAACGGCTCCTAGCTGCCTTGGGGCTATAAAAGGGACCCCTAGGCTCATGGAGGAGTACACCAAGCATCTCCTAATCATTTCTAAGCACCAAGACATCGATTTCGCGCGTTCTTTTCATTGTGATAGCATATAGAGCTCTAGTGGAGTTGTGAACTCATTGAGTTGTGTTGCGAGCTCTTGTTGCGACTTGTGTGCGTGTTGACACTCTGATTCTTGTGTCTTGTGTGCGTTGCTAATCCCTCCCTTGCTCCGTGTTCTTTGTGAATTTCAAGTGTAAGGGCGAGAGGCTCCAAGTTGTGGAGATTCCTCGCAAACGGGATTGAGATAAAGCAAGCAAAACACCGTGGTATTCAAGTGGGTCTTTGGACCGCTTGAGAGGGGTTGATTGCAACCCTCGTCCGTTGGGACGCCACAACGTGGAGTAGGCAAGCGTTGGTCTTGGCCGAACCACGGGATAACCACCATGCCATCTCTGTGATTGATCTTCGTTGGTTATTGTGTTTTGTTGAGGATTCCTCTATAGCCACTTGGCAATTATTGTGCTAACAATTAACCAAGTTTTGTGGCTTAAGTTTCAAAGTGTTACAGGATCACCTATTCACACCCCCCCCTCTAGGTGCTCTCATGAACTGAGATGTCTATCTCTAAATCACCATGCCTGCAACATCTTAGTTGATTCTCTTTCTAGAGGTGCTTATTTTGCCATCATGAGTAGTGATAGTGATCTATTTGTTGATGCTCATGATTTATGGAATAGAATTAAAGAAAAATATTCTGTGGCAAACTGTGATGCACCTACTCCCCATATTACTTGTGATACTAACCATTCAAAGGGAGAAGAACAAGAACGATGGCACCCAAACGATGAATCCACCTCGTCGACAGGTTTGTTCTCCACTAGTGATAAATGTTTTATTGCTAACAATAACGGTGGAGACGAAAGCCATGATGAGGAGGAATATGAGGATGATAGCGAGGATGAATCTTCATCATCACAAGGTACATTTTCCTATATTGCTTCCACTGACATTAATGACAGGGAAAATGAGACCGATGATGTGGAAGAAGAGGAGATTCGCCGTTTCTACAACCATCTCAACAAAGCGGACAAAGCTCTCTTGATTAAGTTGTTGAGAAGGAACAAGGAACAAGGCGAGACGCTTCTCAGGCTAGAGGAGTCCCTCATCAAAACCAACAACAGCCTTGAGAAGATGACCAAAGAACATGAGGAGCTAAAGTGCTCTCATGATGATTTGGTCCAACGGTATGAATCTATGTTATTTGAGCAAAGAAATAATGATGATGCTTTATCCTGTGTTGCTCAACTTAAAATGGAAAATGCCATGCTTGAGAGACAAGTAGAAACAATGAATTTAGAAAAGCTTGCTCTTAGTGAAAAGTATGATACGTTGTCATACTCTCATAGTAAACTAGTTGATGATCATATCATGCTCGATATTGCTCATGAGGTAGTAATTACAAGTGGTTTTGACTTAGAGATAGGAATTTGAGTTTGATTTGCAAAAACAAACCAAGTGGTGGCATAGAGTGATCCATATATGTCAAATTGAATCAAAACAATTTTGAGTTCTAATTTGAACTGTTTTTGTACTTGTTCTACTTGCTTTATGTTGTGTTGGCATAAATCACCAAAAAGGGGGAGATTGAAAGGGAAATGTGCCCTTGGGCAATTTCTAAGTGTTTTGGTGATTTAGTGTCCAACACAAGTGCCTAAGTGTAAAGAGGTGGGCAAAGTACAAATCAAGGATAAAGGTATGTTTCTCAGACTTAGTACATTGTTTTATGGACTAATATATTGTGTCTAAGTGCTGGAAACAGGAAAAATCCAATTGGAAATGTCTTGGCTCGAGCAGCCAAGAATCTGCTGAGTCTGGGAGCACCGGACTGTCCGGTGGTGCACTGGACAGTGTCCGGTGCACCAGGCTGGTTCGAGCGAACTGGCCGCTCTCGGGAATTCACCGGCGACGTACGGCTATAATTCACCGGACTGTCCGGTGTGCACCGGACTGTCCGGTGAGCCAACGGTCGGCCGGGCCAACGGTCGGCCGCGCAATCTGCGCGGGACACGTGGCCGAGCCAACGGCTAGAAGATGGCACCGGACTGTCCGGTGTACACCGGACATGTCCGGTGCGCCAACGGCTCCAGGTCTGCCAACGGTCGGCTTCACCATTTAAGGAAAGAAATCTGGCACCGGACTGTCCGGTGTGCCAGACGACAGAAGGCAAGAATTGCCTTCCCAGATTGCTCCCAACGGCTCCTAGCTGCCTTGGGGCTATAAAAGGGACCCCTAGGCTCATGGAGGAGTACACCAAGCATCTCCTAATCATTTCTAAGCACCAAGACATCGATTTCGCGCGTTCTTTTCATTGTGATAGCATATAGAGCTCTAGTGGAGTTGTGAACTCATTGAGTTGTGTTGCGAGCTCTTGTTGCGACTTGTGTGCGTGTTGACACTCTGATTCTTGTGTCTTGTGTGCGTTGCTAATCCCTCCCTTGCTCCGTGTTCTTTGTGAATTTCAAGTGTAAGGGCGAGAGGCTCCAAGTTGTGGAGATTCCTCGCAAACGGGATTGAGATAAAGCAAGCAAAACACCGTGGTATTCAAGTGGGTCTTTGGACCGCTTGAGAGGGGTTGATTGCAACCCTCGTCCGTTGGGACGCCACAACGTGGAGTAGGCAAGTGTTGGTCTTGGCCGAACCACGTGATAACCACCATGCCATCTCTGTGATTGATCTTCGTTGGTTATTGTGTTTTGTTGAGGATTCCTCTATAGCCACTTGGCAATTATTATGCTAACAATTAACCAAGTTTTGTGGCTTAAGTTTCGAAGTGTTACAGGATCACCTATTCACCCCCCCTCTAGGTGCTCTCAATTGGTATCAAAGCCGTTCTCTTCACAAAGGGACTAACCGCCCGAAGAGATGGATCCTAAGGGGAAGGGTATCGTGATCAACGACAAAGAGAAGGAATCCTTCGTCAACGAGCCGATTGATGACAGGCCCACCGACTCAGGCTCGGGCCACAAAAGAAAAGACGGGAGGAAGAAGAAGACAAGGCGCATCAAGGAAATTGTCTACTACGACAGCGACGAATCTTCCTCCTCCCAAAAGGACAACGACGACTACGACAGACGAAAGACGGTTAACTCAAACTTTTCTTTCGATTATTCACGCATTCCGCATAGCTCAAATGCTCAATTGCTTCCCATTCCACTTGGCAAGCCCCCTCACTTTGATGGAGAGGACTACGGATTTTGGAGCCACAAAATGCGTACTCACTTGTTTTCTCTCCATCCAAGCATTTGGGAGATTGTGGAAAGTGGAATGAAATTTGATAGCTCGGATAGCCCTGTGTTTATTAATGAACAGATTCATAAAAATGCACAAGCTACTACTGTGTTGCTAGCCTCTTTGTGCAGGGACGAGTATCACAAGGTGAGCGGCTTGGACAATGCCAAGCAGATCTGGGACACCCTCAAGATCTCTCATGAGGGGAACGACGTCACCTTGCTCACCAAAATGGAGTTGGTGGAGGGCGAGCTTGGAAGGTTCGCGATGATAAGGGGCGAGGAGCCAACTCAAACATACAACCGGCTCAAGACCCTTATCAACAAAATAAGGAGCTACGGAAGCACGCGATGGACGGATCACGACGTCGTCCGACTGATGCTAAGGTCCTTTACCGTTCTTGATCCTCATTTGGTGAATAATATTCGTGAGAATCCCAGGTACACCAAAATGTCGCCCGAAGAAGTCCTCGGAAAATTCGTTAGCGGGCGAATGATGATCAAGGAGGTGAGGTACGTGGACGACGCCTTGAATGGTCCGATCAACGAGCCGCAACCCCTTGCTCTCAAGGCAACAAGAAGCAAGGAGGCGCTACCTAGCAAGGTGGCACAGATTGAGGCGGCCGGACTTAATGATGAAGAGATGGCCCTCATCATCAAAAGATTCAAGACGACGCTTAAAGGTCGCAAGGGACAGCCAAGCAAGACCAAAGCCAAGGGGAAGCGCTCATGCTTCAAATGCGGTAAGCTTGGTCATTTTATTGCTAACTGTCCCGACAATGATAGTGAACAGGACCAAGGGAGCAAGAGGGAGAAGAAGAAAGCATACAAGAAGGCAAAGGGCGAGGCACATCTAGGCAAGGAGTGGGATTCGGATTGCTCCTCCTCCGACTCTAACAATGAGGGACTCGCCGCCACCGCCTTCAACAAATCGACCCTCTTCCCTAACGAGCATCACACTTGCCTCATGGCAAGAGAGAAGAAAGTAAGCACTCATGATACTAGTACTTATGCTTCTTCAAGTGAGGATGAGTCTAGTGATGATGATGAGATAGATTACTCATGCTTATTCAAGGGATTAGATAGATCTAAAATTAATAAGATTAATGAGTTGATTGATGCTTTGAATGACAAGAATAGATTACTAGAAAAACAAGAGGATCTTTTATATGAGGAGCATGATAAATTTGTTAATGCACAAAAATCTCTTGCTCTTGAAATCAAAAGGAATGAAATGCTCTCTAGTGAATTATCTTCTTGTCATGAAACCATTGCTACTTTAAACAGTGTTAATGATGATTTAAATGCTAAACTAGAAGTAGCTAGCAAATCTAATTCTTGTGTAGAAATTGTTAAAACTTGTAATAGGTGTAAAGATTTTGACATTGATGCTTGTAGTGATCATTTAGTTTCAATTTCCAAATTAAATGAGGAATTAGCTAGTCTTAATGCCCAACTTAAGACTAGCAAGAATGAATTTGACAAGCTAAAATTTGCAAGGGATGCCTACACGATTGGTAGACACCCCTCAATTAAGGATGGACTTGGCTACAAGAGGGAAGCCAAGAACTTGACAAGCCATAAGGCTCCCATCTCCGCCAAGGAGAAAGGGAAGGCCCCTATGGCTAGTAGTGTGCAAAAGAACCATGCCTTTATGTACCATGATAGGAGACAATCTAGAAATGCTTATAGGAGTTGTAATGCTTATAATGCCTTTGATTCTCATGCCATGTTTGCTTCTAGTTCTTCTTATATGCATGATAGAAATGTTGGTAGGAAAAATGTTGTTCATAATGTGCCTAGGAGAAATGTTGTTAATATTCCTAGGAAAGTAAATGAACATTCTACAATATATCATGCTTTAAATGCTTCTTTTGCTATTTGTAGAAAGGATAGGAAGATAGTTGCTAGAAAATTAGGGGCAAAATGCAAGGGAGACAAAACTTATTTGTGCTAACCTTGTAGGACCCAACATGAGTTGGGTACCTAAGACCCAAGCCTAAATTTGCCTTGCAGGTTTATGCATCCGGGGGTTCAAGCTGGATTATTGACAGCGGATGCACAAACCATATGACGGGGGAGAAGAAGATGTTCACCTCCTACGTCAAGAATAAGGATTCCCAAGATTCAATAATATTCGGTGATGGGAATCAAGGCAAGGTAAAAGGGTTAGGTAAAATTGCAATCTCAAATGAGCACTCTATCTCTAATGTGTTTTTAGTAGAGTCTCTTGGATATAATTTGCTATCTGTTAGTCAACTATGCAATATGGGATATAACTGTCTATTTACAAATGTAGATGTGTCTGTCTTTAGAAGATGTGATGGTTCACTAGCTTTTAAGGGTGTACTAGACGACAAACTTTACTTAGTTGATTTTGCAAAAGAAGAGGCCGGTCTAGATGCATGCTTAATGGCTAAGACTTGCATGGGCTGGTTGTGGCATCGCCGCTTAGCACATGTGGGGATGAAGAACCTCCACAAACTTCTAAAGGGAGAACACGTGATAGGTCTAACCAATGTTCATTTCGAAAAAGATAGACCTTGTGCAGCTTGTCAAGCAGGGAAACAGGTGGGAGGCTCTCATCACACCAAAAATGTGATGACAACATCAAGACCTCTGGAGCTGCTGCATATGGACCTCTTCGGACCTGTCGCCTATCTGAGCATAGAGGAAGTAAGTATGGTCTAGTTATTGTTGATGACTTTTCCCGCTTCACTTGGGTATTCTTTTTGCAGGATAAGTCTGAAACCCAAGGGACCCTCAAGCGCTTCCTAAGGAGAGCTCAAAATGAGTTTGAGCTCAAGGTGAAGAATATAAGGAGCGACAACGGGTCCGAATTCAAGAACCTTCAAGTGGAGGAGTTCCTTGAGGAGGAAGGGATCAAGCACGAGTTCTCCGCTCCCTACACACCATAGCAAAACGGTGTGGTAGAGAGGAAGAACAGGACACTCATAGATATGGCGAGGACTATGCTTGGAGAGTTCAAGACCCCCGAGTGCTTTTGGTCGGAAGCCGTGAACACGGCTTGCCACGCCATCAACTGGGTCTACCTTCACCGCCTCCTCAAGAAGACTTCATATGAGCTGCTGACTGGTAACAAACCCAATGTATTGTATTTTCGTGTATTTGGGAGTAAATGCTACATTCTAGTGAAGAAGGGTAGGAATTCCAAATTTGCTCCCAAAGCCGTAGAAGGGTTTTTATTAGGTTATGATTCAAATACAAAGGCGTATAGGGTCTTCAACAAATCATCGGGTTTGGTTGAAGTCTCTAGCGACGTTGTATTTGATGAGATTAATGTCTCTCCAAGAGAGCAAGTTGTTGATCTTGATGATGTAGATGAAGAAGACGTTCCAACGGCCGCGATACGCACCATGGCGATTGGAGATGTACGGCCTCAGGAACATTTGGAGCAAGATCAACCGTCTTCCTCAACTATGGTGCATCCCCCAACCCAGGATGACGAATAGGTACCTCAAGTGGAGGCGCATGATCAAGGGGGAGCACAGGATGTTCAAATTGAAAAGGAAGAAGCACCTCAGGCACCTCCAACCCAAGTTCGAGCGACGATCCAAAGGGATCATCCCGTTGACCAAATTCTGGGTGATATTAGCAAGGGAGTAACTACTCGTTCAAGATTAGTTAATTTTTGTGAGCATTACTCTTTTGTCTCTTCTATTGAGCCTTTCAGGGTAGAAGAGGCCTTGCTAGATCCGGACTGGGTGTTGGCCATGCAGGAGGAACTCAACAATTTCAAGCGCAATGAAGTTTGGACACTGGTGCCTCGTCCCAAGCAAAATGTTGTGGGAACCAAGTGGGTGTTCCGCAACAAACAGGATGAGCACGGGGTGGTGACAAGGAACAAGGCTCGGCTTGTGGCAAAAGGTTATGCCCAAGTCGTAGGTTTGGACTTTGAGGAGACATTCGCTCCTGTGGCTAGGCTAGAATCAATTCGTATCTTGCTAGCATATGCCGCTCACCATTCTTTCAGGTTGTACCAAATGGATGTGAAGAGCGCTTTCCTCAACGGGCCGATCAAAGAGGAGGTGTACGTGGAGCAACCCCCTGGCTTCGAGGATGAACGGTACCCCGACCACGTGTGTAAGCTCTCTAAGGCGCTCTATGGACTTAAGCAAGCCCCAAGAGCATGGTATGAATGCCTTAGAGACTTTTTAATTGCTAATGCTTTTAAGGTTGGGAAAGCCGATCCAACTCTTTTTACTAAGACTTGCGATGGTGATCTTTTTGTGTGCCAAATTTATGTCGATGACATAATATTTGGGTCTACTAATCAAAAGTCTTGTGAAGAGTTTAGCAGGGTGATGACGCAGAAATTCGAGATGTCGATGATGGGCGAGTTGAACTACTTCCTTGGGTTCCAAGTGAAACAACTCAAGGACGGCACTTTCATCTCCCAAATGAAGTACACGCAAAACTTGCTAAAGCGGTTTGGGATGAAGGACGCCAAGCCCGCAAAGACGCCGATGGGAACTGACGGACACACCAACCTCAACAAAGGTGGTAAGTCCGTTGATCAAAAAGCATACCGGTCCATGATAGGTTCTTTGCTTTATTTATGTGCTAGTAGACCGGATATTATGCTTAGCGTATGCATGTGTGCTAGATTTCAATCCGATCCTAAGGAGTGTCACTTAGTGGCGGTGAAGCGAATTCTTCGATATTTAGTCGCTACGCCTTGCTTCGGGATCTGGTATCCAAAGGGGTCTAACTTTGACTTGATTGGGTACTCAGATTCCGACTATGCTGGATGTAAGGTCGATAGGAAGAGTACATCGGGGACGTGCCAATTCTTAGGAAGGTCCCTGGTGTCATGGAACTCTAAGAAACAAACCTCCGTTGCCCTATCCACCGCTGAGGCCGAGTACGTTGCTGCAGGACAGTGTTGTGCGCAACTGCTTTGGATGAGGCAAACCCTCCGGGACTTTGGCTACAATCTGAGCAAAGTCCCACTCCTATGTGACAATGAGAGTGCTATCCGAATAGCGGAAAATCCTGTTGAGCACAGCCGCACAAAGCACATTGACATCCGGCATCACTTTTTGAGAGACCACCAGCAAAAGGGAGATATCGAAGTGTTTCATGTTAGCACCGAGAACCAGCTAACCGATATCTTTACCAAGCCTCTAGATGAGAAGATCTTTTGCAGGCTGCATAGTGAGCTCAATATCTTAGATTCGCGGAACTTGGATTGAATTGTAGCATATATGTGTTTATGCCTTTGATCATGTTCATTCTGCATTCTGTTGCTTATTGTGGTGCTCAAGTTGTACAAACACTCCCTGGACCTCACAAGTCCTTTTTGCAAGTGATGCACGTATTTAGGGGGAGCTGTGCTACAACTTGACCCTTTGAGACTAACCATGTACTTGAGTTTGGTTGTTTTAGTCTCCAAGAAGAATTGAAAGGGAAAAGGTGGACTTGGACCATGCAAGACTTCCACTGCACTCCGATGAGAAAGAGTAACTTTTCCAAGTTCATCTTTATACTCCTATTGTCTTTGTGTTCTTATTTGAAAATTATGGTGAGGCAATGGGGTTAAAGGGCCAAGATTGATCCTGTTTTGGTGCTTGATGCCAAAGGGGGAGAAAATAAAGGCCAAAGCAATAAATGGATCAGCTACCACTTGAGAAATTTTGAAAATAGTAGATTAGAGCTTTTGGTTTGTCAAAACTCTTTTGTTGTCTCTTATGTCAAAAGTTGGCCTCTTGTGGGGAGAAGTGTTGATTATGGGAAAAAGGGGGAGTTTTTGAAATCCTTGATCAAATTTCTTTGGAAAACCTCTCTTTATGTCTCTACAAGTGGTTTTGACTTAGAGATAGGAATTTGAGTTTGATTTGCAAAAACAAACCAAGTGGTGGCATAGAGTGATCCATATATGTCAAATTGAATCAAAACAATTTTGAGTTCTAATTTGAACTGTTTTTGTACTTGTTCTACTTGCTTTATGTTGTGTTGGCATAAATCACCAAAAAGGGGGAGATTGAAAGGGAAATGTGCCCTTGGGCAATTTCTAAGTGTTTTGGTGATTTAGTGTCCAACACAAGTGCCTAAGTGTAAAGAGGTGGGCAAAGTACAAATCAAGGATAAAGGTATGTTTCTCAGACTTAGTACATTGTTTTATGGACTAATATATTGTGTCTAAGTGCTGGAAACAGGAAAAATCCAATTGGAAATGTCTTGGCTCGAGCAGCCAAGAATCTGCTGAGTCTGGGAGCACCGGACTGTCCGGTGGTGCACCGGACAGTGTCCGGTGCACCAGGCTGGTTCGAGCGAACTGGCCGCTCTCGGGAATTCACCGGCGACGTACGGCTATAATTCACCGGACTGTCCGGTGTGCACCGGACTGTCCGGTGAGCCAACGGTCGGCCGGGCCAACGGTCGGCCGCGCAATCTGCGCGGGACACGTGGCCGAGCCAACGGCTAGAAGATGGCACCGGACTGTCCGGTGTACACCGGACATGTCCGGTGCGCCAACGGCTCCAGGTCTGCCAACGGTCGGCTTCACCATTTAAGGAAAGAAATCTGGCACCGGACTGTCCGGTGTGCCAGACGACAGAAGGCAAGAATTGCCTTCCCAGATTGCTCCCAACGGCTCCTAGCTGCCTTGGGGCTATAAAAGGGACCCCTAGGCTCATGGAGGAGTACACCAAGCATCTCCTAATCATTTCTAAGCACCAAGACATCGATTTCGCGCGTTCTTTTCATTGTGATAGCATATAGAGCTCTAGTGGAGTTGTGAACTCATTGAGTTGTGTTGCGAGCTCTTGTTGCGACTTGTGTGCGTGTTGACACTCTGATTCTTGTGTCTTGTGTGCGTTGCTAATCCCTCCCTTGCTCCGTGTTCTTTGTGAATTTCAAGTGTAAGGGCGAGAGGCTCCAAGTTGTGGAGATTCCTCGCAAACGGGATTGAGATAAAGCAAGCAAAACACCGTGGTATTCAAGTGGGTCTTTGGACCGCTTGAGAGGGGTTGATTGCAACCCTCGTCCGTTGGGACGCCACAACGTGGAGTAGGCAAGCGTTGGTCTTGGCCGAACCACGGGATAACCACCATGCCATCTCTGTGATTGATCTTCGTTGGTTATTGTGTTTTGTTGAGGATTCCTCTATAGCCACTTGGCAATTATTGTGCTAACAATTAACCAAGTTTTGTGGCTTAAGTTTCAAAGTGTTACAGGATCACCTATTCACACCCCCCCCCCTCTAGGTGCTCTCATGAACTGAGATGTCTATCTCTAAATCACCATGCCTGCAACATCTTAGTTGATTCTCTTTCTAGAGGTGCTTATTTTGCCATCATGAGTAGTGATAGTGATCTATTTGTTGATGCTCATGATTTATGGAATAGAATTAAAGAAAAATATTCTGTGGCAAACTGTGATGCACCTACTCCCCATATTACTTGTGATACTAACCATTCAAAGGGAGAAGAACAAGAACGATGGCACCCAAACGATGAATCCACCTCGTCGACAGGTTTGTTCTCCACTAGTGATAAATGTTTTATTGCTAACAATAACGGTGGAGACGAAAGCCATGATGAGGAGGAATATGAGGATGATAGCGAGGATGAATCTTCATCATCACAAGGTACATTTTCCTATATTGCTTCCACTGACATTAATGACAGGGAAAATGAGACCGATGATGTGGAAGAAGAGGAGATTCGCCGTTTCTACAACCATCTCAACAAAGCGGACAAAGCTCTCTTGATTAAGTTGTTGAGAAGGAACAAGGAACAAGGCGAGACGCTTCTCAGGCTAGAGGAGTCCCTCATCAAAACCAACAACAGCCTTGAGAAGATGACCAAAGAACATGAGGAGCTAAAGTGCTCTCATGATGATTTGGTCCAACGGTATGAATCTATGTTATTTGAGCAAAGAAATAATGATGATGCTTTATCCTGTGTTGCTCAACTTAAAATGGAAAATGCCATGCTTGAGAGACAAGTAGAAACAATGAATTTAGAAAAGCTTGCTCTTAGTGAAAAGTATGATACGTTGTCATACTCTCATAGTAAACTAGTTGATGATCATATCATGCTCGATATTGCTCATGAGGTAGTAATTACTAGTTTAAACTCATATGAACCTCATTCTTGCACTAGTAATCAATTGGTCAAAATATTATCATGTGCTGACCTCCACCGCCCCAAGAAAGGCTAATCTTTGTTTGAGAAACAAGTTGCAGGATCAAAAAGGAAATTGCTTGGGAACAAGAAACAAAGACAGTTAAGGAGAAGATGCCTTGCTCGACTTCCGCAAGATATCTACGAACACGTGGTGAAGAAGCTTGAGGAAGGAGAAACCGCAGCAAGGGTCAAACTCCATGAGAAGGATGTTCCCAAAGCAATAAATGAAGAAATCAACATGAACAAGGAAAAAGGTAAAAATTCAATTAATCATGTTGTTTGCACTAATCATCTCTCCATGTCATTCAAGTACAAAAAGGGAAAAGGAAAAAGGAGGTGTTTCAAGAAGTTAGGCCACCTCATCGCGTCTTGTCCGTACAAAGACAAGAATGAAGGGACAAGGAGTTGTTTTGGATGCAATAATAAGGACCACACGATCACTTCATGTCCGGTCATGAAGAATCAAGGATGTGCATCCTCCAAGGTGACCCTCACCAAGGAAAATGACACACAACAAGCGTCATGTCAGGTTGAGCGACGCTTCTGCTACAAGTGTGGTGAGCAGGGTCATCTATCCAAGGTATGTTATAAAGGTAAGATTCCTAAGCAAGTGAATTTGTATCAATCTTATTTGCGTAGGAGACCCAAATCATACACTCGTGCTAGATCTATAACGAGATCACCTAGAACTAGCACAAAGGCAATTTGGGTACCAAAGGCACATTTAGATGATCATTATGGACCCATCCCGAGATGGGTACCAAACTGTGCTAACTAGACCATGCAGGTGCCTTGAGATGGACTAGAGACCATGAGAGAGCTTAAGACGGTTATCTAAAACTCTATGCTTAAGCTGTTAATTTTTTTTGGTGTTTATTGACCCAAGGTTGAATTATTGTGAGACACTAATCCCATGTTCATCTCAAGTGAAATAAGGTGTATAGGTCCTTAATCGTTATTGGACCTTGATGAGATTCTTCAACTTGCTCTCCATAGGATGGTACCCTTGTATCGTGCTCTCAATTGGTATCTTATCATTGCTTAATCATTCTTTGGGTAGCTTATCATTTGAGATATTCTCCATGATTAACTCTTGTTGTGTTCGTGAATAAACCTGCATCCCGTTGTGAGTTATGCTATATGGTTTTATGATTAGCCTGTGTGAAAATATGACATATTGCTTAGTTTATATGATGACCCTATTCTGGCACTATGTGTTATGCCTCTAATGCCTCTAATGCATTCTCTCGAGCTACGAAGTGCATAAATAATAAGGAACTTTCAGTTGGTTTGTGGTAATAACTGGTGCTCTCATGGCCACACTGGTAAAAGGCAAAGGTATGGAAAATGGAACTGTGCAATTTTATTGAATATCTTGAAGTTCCATTGATTGTGATCATAGCTGTGTTCTTGCATTTCTCTGGTAGTACCGTGGCTTAGGAGACTTATGCCTTAAAATGTTTTTTCTTCTGGTGTACCTAAAGAACCTTCTTAACTATGATGTGCTTAAGACATGATCGTGTTGTTTTTCAATTGGTATATGTGATACAATGATAGTTAAGTATGAAGCATGTCTAAGTTGCGTGTAAATGTTAGACTTCCTGTGAGTATTCAATTGGCTTAGGCACTCCTGAGGCATGCATTTAATATTCAAATTGGTATCTTTGTGTGATGAAAGTGATAGAGTATGCCTTGACCAAGGTATGTTGTGATCCCCTCTAGTTCTAAGGAAGCTAGAATGTGCAAAGTGCAAGTCATTCAAATACTTGATGCACAACTTGAGGGGGAGCACACATAACTTGTGTCTTTTGAGACTAACTGTTTCTTGAGCGATCTTGTATAATCTCTAGGTGGAAAAGAGAAGATGAGCAAGAAATGGAGCAATCAGGACTTGGGTACCTCTGTAAGTCAAGAAATTGGTATCTCAAGTCGTGAGTAAGTGCATATTTTTAGATTGCTCATGCTCTATAATATCTGGTGATAATAGATGCTTATTCTTAAAAATCATGGAGCTATGATGGTATCTTTCAATCGGTAGCTGTGATAGTTTGCTTCAATTGACATCTTTTGATAATCATTAGAATAGAAGTTTCTTCTTGTGCCCAATACTATAACTTGTTCTAAGTTTGGTGTCTTAGCAACAAGAAAAGGTTAAGAATCAGGCACAAGTGTGGAGAAGCTCTCGAGAGATTAAATACTTTCAATATAGGAAGTACACTACAACATGGTAAAGGTACAAAAGGAAGTATTAATCTTTTTGCATATATGTATCTTACCGCTAAATGTTGATAGTGCATATGTTCAATAAGTACGGGGGAGTTTTGATAGTCGTTTTTCCTCCTTAACACCCTGCTGTCCCTTGACATCATCCTATGTTCTTGCTTGAGTATGGTTTTTGGTGTTTGATGTCAAAGGGGGAGAATTTGTGTATTAAAGCTCATCTCAACCTGAGAGGAAAGCTTATCCTAAGGGGTGATGTGTTAGTTTAAGCTTTGCTAGTGTGTTATTCATATGCTTCTTCTTACAGTATTATATGTGTTGCATCATATGGACTAGTGCTTGCGCTGCTATGAATTAATTGGCATCTATTGTGTTCTTTCTGAAATAGATAGTCATAAAGACAATGGTGCGTGTGGTTAGATAGTCATGTGGATAATGGTGCATGTGGTTAATGGTGCTTTAAGATTGTTTTAAATTAGTATATTAGTTTGAATTGGTATCTTAATGGTGAATAGTGGTAGGTTGATATTCCTGTGATATATCCACTAAATTGAATGATGTTTAACTCTGATTACATGCATTTGTGTGTAAGGAAAATGGACCCCGGCCATTTGGCTAATTGAGTTTTGGTGTTTGATGATTAACACAACCTGTGGACTAATATGTTTGCTAGTGTTTATAATTATAGTTCACAGGATGCGAAGAGAATTGGACCAAGGCAATTAGGATGCAACACCTCAAAAGAAGACATAAAAAGATGCATAGGAGTCCAATACTCAAGAACAAAAGAAGCCCGAAGAAATCAGCAAAGAAATCCAAGAAGCGGGCTGTCAGCCAGCGCCTGGTGGTGCACCAGACATTGATGTCCGGTGTGCACCGGACTGTCCGGTGTGCACCGGACTGTCCGGTGTGGCACCGGACAGTCTGTGCAGAGAGGCCACAAGCAGGCGCTCTCTGGCTGTAGCACCGGACTGTCCGGTGTGCACCGGACTGTCCAGTGTGCCAACGGGCAGACGGCAACGGTCGGATCCAACGGTCGACTGCTACAGGCGCCAACGGTCGGCTGACGTGGCGTGCACCGGACACTGCACAGTAGATGTCCGGTGGTGCACCGGACTGTCCGGTGCACCCGACGACAGAAAGCTACTGCTTTCTGTCCAACGGCTAGTTGGGGGTGTGGAGGCTATAAATACCACCCCAACCGGCCATTCTCATGTGTGGGAGCCCAAGCAACATACCAAGGCATATTGTAGACATTTCCAAGTGCTCAAACACCCAAGTGCTTAATAGAATCACTCGGTGATTAGCGTAGGTGCTTTGCGAAGTGCTTAGGTTAGTTAGACCGCATTAGCGCTTGCTCTAGGTGAATCCTAGTTTGTTGAGTGAGTTTAGACAAACCACACAACCCCTCGGTTCTTGCGTGGGCCATTGTAATTGTACCGAGTGGGGCGAGAGTCTTGCGAGACCGTGACAACCGCGTTTGTGTCACGGCCGCCACCGTGTACCGGAGGGAACGAGGCCCGCGGCGTTTCAGCCGGAAGCTCGATAGTGGAGACGGCGGGGAGCGTCCGAGAGGAGCCGGAAGCGGAGCACCACTTGCGCGTGGAGAAGGCCCGCGACTCTCTACGGAGTTACTCGACCGTGGTGCTTGGCCCTCGCATGGGCTTCCCTTTGCGTAGGGGCACCAACGAGGATTAGTCGGGACCTTGCGTGGTTCCGGATACCTCGGTAAAAATACCGGCGTCATCCACGAGAGTTTGCTTCTCTACTTTGCTCTTTAAGTTTCCGCATTTATATTAAGCATTTAAGTTTCAATCTTGTATGCATACTTATTTAGTGTAGATTGAAACTTAGCCATTGCGGTAGAGATAGCAACACTTAGACAAAACCTAGATTGCACTTTCTAGTTTGATTATTTGCATAGGTTTTGCTCTAGGGATTTATTTGTGGCCTAGTTTAGTAAAAGTTTTATAAGTCCTAATTCACCCCCCCTCTTAGGCGTCACTCGTTTCCTACATTGTGTGTTATAGCATCATGGTTTGATTCTTGACACAATGCATCCTAAAAAGTGCTAAGGTGTAGAAATGTTTTGAATTGCCTAAGTATGTGCAAATTGGCGTCTGAGGCCAAAATTATGTTTTTGAAGTAAGCACATATTTAGGGGGAGCATTCTATAAACTTAGAATTCAAAATTTGTGCTTCTAATCTTATTCTTATGTAAGCTTTAATTGTGTTGCCATCAATCACCAAAAAGGGGGAGATTGAAAGCTCTCTTGTGAGTTTTGGTGTTTGGATGACAACTCAATTAAAGTAACTAACAAGTGTACTAAGTGTTGAACAGGTGCTTAAGGTAAATCTAACAGGGTTCAACACAAGTGAACAAATGTGATGGTCCAAGAACTGGATTATGGATACATAATGGAAATCATAAGTAAGATGGACATTGCATAAAGTGAGACTCGGGTGCGTAGCTCGGAGACAACTGATCAAGCCAAGGACGAAGGCAAGAAGAGCTTCGAGGTACCAAGTGCACAGGAGAAGGTCAAGGAGGCTGAGGAACCCAAAGCCAAGGGTGAAGAAGAAGGCTTGCAAAGTCAAGGGTGATCGAGTTGAGAATAGCTACGGCACATCAAGGATCACTACATAAGGACGTGACTTACAGCCAATGAGGTAACAACTACAGTTATGTGGTGTAAGTCATAAGGCTCAAGATCAAGCTCTAAGAAGGAGATCAAGGTCACTAGAAGGAGAACAAGTGTCAAAACCAGAACTGGAAGCAGCCCAAAAGAGCTAAGTTCACCTTAATCTTTAGTTTGGGTTGTTCCTATGTTTGGAGATGTTCTATGTGACCTTTGCAGGATGTTGGAGCTAAGAAATGTCAATCTAGATCAAGTCAAGCTGACTTGATGATTTATGAGTCCAACATCAAAGCTCAAGCATGTCAAATGCTATAGATGTAATAATTAAGAGAAGGTATGTTTCTAGACTTAGTACATTGGTTTAGTGGACTAATATACTTGTCTAAGTGTTAGAAACAGAAAGAAGAAGAAAAGGAAAGAGGTGCGAAAGGCTTGGCTGTGTACAGCCAAGACTCAGCTCAGTCTAGCACACCGGACAGTGTCCAATGCGCCAGGTTGAACCCCGGTGAATAGGCCGCTCTCGGGAGGAGTCTGGCGACGTACGGCTATAATTCACCGGACTGTCCGGTGGTGCACCGGACTATTCGGTGAGCCAACGGTCGGCTGGGCCAACGGTCGGCCGCGCAATCCGCGCGTGACGCGTGGACGAGCCAACGGTCAGATGGGGGTACCGGACTGTCCGGTGTGCACTGGACAGTGTTCGGTGCGCCAACGGCTCCAGGACTGCAACGGTCGACTGCTCCATTTATGGAAGGAGATCTGGCACCGGACAGTGTCTGGTGGTGCACCGGACTGTCCGGTGCGCCACCCGACAGAAGGCAAGATTTGGCTTCTGGATTGCTTCCAACGGCTCCTAGGTCCCTTGTGCCTATAAAAGGGACCCCTAGGCGCCTCAAGCAACATATAAGTGCAGCCAACAAGTGTAGACATAACTCGAATCAATTCTCACTCTCCCTCTTGTGTGTAACCCTATAGTTTGTGTAGAAGGCACAGCTATAAGCCTTTAGAGAGAGGAGAAGTGCTGCTAAGAGCTAGAGCAAGGTCTTGAGCGTATCGTTACTCTACCGAGGTGCTGCCGAGAAGTTTGTAAGCAGCCACGGTGTTGTTGTAACCCAACTCAATAGTGAAAGGCTCTATCTGTCATACTGACAGATCTGAGCAAACGGAGGAAGGAGTTGAAATAGACTCCAAGCCCAGGTGTGGCTAACTCCAACGAGGACTAGGCAAGCATTTCAGGCTTGGCCGAACCTCGGGATAAATCCTTGTGTCTGTGTGCTCTGTTCTGACATTTTGAGACAGGATCTTCTATTCCGCTACAACCTACTCGAAGGATCTTCTCATTCCACTGTGTGCTAAGTCTTCGAGTAGAGTAAGATTTTAAGTTTTAAAGTGATAAGTTTTATTCGCCTATTCACCCCCCCCCCCCCTCTAGGTGACATCCAGATCCTGTTCCTGGGTCAAAGGGAACTTTCACCAACCCACGATGGCACCCAAAAGAGCTAGTTCGAAGGCAGCCCCATCCATCGACGAAGCAGCGAAGGCAGCACTGCTAGCTGAGAAAAAGGGCAAGGCCCTTGCCGACAACACCCACCAAGAAGCTGGCGAAGACGAAGCACTCAGTAAGAGACAGCGCAACGATCAACACACTCCCGAAGGCACCCTCCGCACCTGCAGCTCCGGAGGGCAACCACAAGTACCACCCCCAGGCTTCGCTCCACTAGAGGGCGAGGACGCAATAGAGGACGGCAAAGTCATCGGCGTCTCAGCAGAAGAACAACTACAGCTACGGGCCCTGCGCCTCAAGAACCGCAACCTCCAAAAGCAGAAAGAAATCCTTGAGGCCAAGCGCCAATGTGTCTCCGCGCAAGCCAAGGTGCGCCAGATGATACGAGACGAGGAGCAGAGGGCTCGGGAACTCGAACGAGAGATTGCGCTCATGCAGCACGAAGGCCAACACGATCTGCAGCACGACCCGCCCCTCCAACAGCGTGCGCCAGTCGGAGACTTATTCATTCCCCAGCGAGGACCCTTCGTCCGCGCACGCCGCGGCTTTCCAGGGCATCAACTACCTCGATGAGCGAAGCCCCCTAGCGCCGCAACTGTAAGTGTCACCATGGCCCACCAACTTCAGGGCAGGGACCTACCCCAAGTACAACGGCAGCACTAACCCAGCACAATACATCATGAGCTATCAGGTCGCCGCCGCATCATCCGAAGGGGACGACGCCACGATGGCCAAGTCTTTCATCATCGCCCTCGAGGGTCCAGCCTTGACCTGGTATACCAGGTTGCCCCCATTGTCCATCGACTCATGGAGAAGTCTTCGGGACAAGTTTCTGCTTAACTTTCAGGGGTACCGCCCAGACACCGATGCCTTGGCCGAGCTGTCACTCTGCAAACAGCAAGAGAAAGAAACCCTGCCGGAGTACTACCGCAAGTTCCTAACTCTCAAGTCACAACTGCCCTCGGTCGACGACCAAATCGCCATACACTACGCCATCAGTGGCCTTCGGGCTGGCGTCCTGTACAGTCACTGCATTAGGGACCCACCCAAAAACCTCCTAGAGCTCTATCGATTGTTTGAAAAGTACGCTAGATCCGAAGAGCTCCATCAGCGCAAGGTCGAGTCTCAAAGAAAGCCCAAGGACCCTCCGCAGTCTAGCCAAACATGGACAAGACCTTCGCAGTCAGACTCCGGTCGGGACAACCGCAGTCAGCAGCAGGTGCATAACATTGCCAACCAGCACCCCGCCGGTGAAGCCCCTCGCCGCCAAGATTATCCCCCCAGGGCCGTGGCAATGGCACGCGTGGTCGGGGCCGGGGACGGGCGCAACAGCCGCGCAGATATTACTGCCTGTTTCACGGCGAAGACTGCGCGCACCCAACCAAGGATTGCCCGGAAACGAAGGCCACCAGGGACAGGATGTCTCGGGCACAACCCGCCGACAACCCAAGAGTTGTCGCGCACACATATCAACACCACCACCCACAACCATACAACCACGGCCCCGCCCAGCATCTACCCAACCATGCATATCAACACCACCAGGAGGTACAAGTCATACCACCCCCGCCCCTGCCTCCGCATCAACCAAACATCCACCACCAAAATCACCCCAAGCACCAAAACAGGAAGACTTCACTGATCAGCCGATCAGCCGTATCGCGGAGTCATTCACATGATCACCGGAGGGTCCAGCATCGACTTCGACACGAAGCGACAAAAGAGGAATCACTACCGAAGCATCAACCACGTCGCCATCACCGGCCCGGTCGTACAAACGAAGTGGTCACATGTGCCGGTAACCTTCGATGACAGAGATGTTGATATGCGCAGCGCACCCCACATTGACGCCATGGTAATCAACTGCAGTGTGGCAGGCTGGGACCTGCACAAAGTCCTAGTTGACAACGGCAGCTAGGTGGACATCATCTTCCTCCACGCCTTCGACCTCATGGGCATCAGCCATAGCTTGCTCAAGCCTTCGGACAATCCCCTATATGGCTTCGGCGGCAAGGGCACCTTCCCTGTGGGCAAGATAGAGCTACCCCTGTCCTTCGGCGTAGCACCCAATGCGCGAAGCGAACAGGTCACCTTTGACATCGTTGACATGGTCTATCCCTACAACGCCATAATGGGTCGGGGCTCTATCAACAAATTTGAAGCGACCATCCACAGATTATACCTCTGCATGAAAATTTCGGGTCCGCAAGGCGTAATAACGGTGTACGAGAACCAGCAGACTGTGCGTAACATTAAGAGAGATTTCGTTCCCGGTCAACGAAACATACATTGCCTTACGGCGCAGCGCGAAGTCCCCGAGGCTACCCGCCCTGCTGCCAACAAAGATGAAAAGGCACAGCTACAAAGCAACGATGGAACGAAGACAGTTCCCCTTAACCCGGCAATGCCCAAGCAAGCAGTCATCATAAGTGAAGACCTGACTTCACAAGAGGAGAAGAAACTCATCTCCTGTCTCTCTAGAAATAAGGACGTGTTCGCCTGGTCTGCCCTTGACCTGGTCGGAGTCAGTCGCACCGTCATCGAGCACAGTCTGGGCATCGACCCTTCGGTGTGCCCAAAGAAGCAGCGGTTGCGCAAAATGTCCGATGAAAAAAAAGAAGCCGCCAAAGCCGAAGTACACCGTCTGCTGGAGGCCAATTTCATCGAGCCAGTCGCCTACCCTACGTGGCTATCCAACGTAGTCATGGTGCAAAAGGAGAGCGGCAAGTGGCGAATGTGCATCGATTTCACCAGCCTCAACAAGGCCTGCCCCAAGGATAATTTCCCGCTGCCACGAATCGACAAGATAGTCGATAGTGCGACCGGATGCGAAGTCATGTCACTCCTTGACTGCTTCTCTGGCTACCATCAAATATATATGAAGGAGGAAGACAAGGCTAGTACCAGTTTCATCACACCCTTCGGCACATACTGCTTCATTAGGATGCCGGAGGGACTCAAGAACGCTGGGTCAACTTTCTCTCGCCTCACCAAGACGGTGCTCGAGAGCCAAGTAGGCCGGAACATTTTCACGTATGTGGACGACATCGTCGTCGCCAGCAAAAATAAGGAGGATCACCTGGCCGACCTCGCAGAGACATTCGCAAACATGAGGGGCGCATGACTTCGCCTCAACCCCGAGAAGTGCGTCTTCGGGGTCCGCCAGGGGAAGATACTGTGCTACCTGGTGTCGCACCGCGAGATCGAGGCCAACCCGACCAAGATTCAGGCAATAATCAACATGACACCCCCACAGTCAACCAGGGACGTCCAGCGTCTAACAAGCAGATTGGTCGCTCCGAACAGATTCATCTCCAAGTTCGCCGAGCGGAGTCTACCTTTCCTCAAGACACTGCGTGGTGTGAAAGACTTCGCGTGGGGACTAGAACAGGCGACAGCCTTCGCATCACTCAAGCAGCACCTGTCAGACTTGGCCATTCTCAACAGTCCAGACCCTTTGCTGCCGCTCCTGCTCTACATCGCCGCCTCGTCATATGCAGTCAGTGCAGCCCTAGTCCAAGAGCAAAACAGGGAGGGCACGACCTGGCAGTGTCCAGTCTACTACGTCTCCGAGGTCCTCACGGCCTCCAAGTGTAACATGACCGAGTTGGAAAAAATCTCCTACGCAGTCGCCATGGCATCACGCAAGCTGCGCCATTACTTCGAAGCATTCAAGGTGCGGGTCACCTCGGACAGGGGACTAGGAGAGCTGTTCTGCAACCCAGAGGCGTCTGTCCGGATTGCTAAATGGGCAGCCGAGCTCTCCGGCTACCATATCGTCTTCGAACCCAGGACAGCAATCAAGTCGCAGGTCCTGGCAGACTTCATCGTTGACTGGACAGGGCCAGTAACGCAGCAGGACGAGCCTGCAGATAAAGTGTGGACCATCCACTACGACGGCGCATGGTGCCATGCGGGGGTAGGCGCGGCTGTAGTCATCACATCACCCACAGGGGTCAAACACAGATATGCAGCACGCCTCAGCTTTGCTTTGGAGTCCGACAGATGCACCAACAACGTAGCAGAATACAAAGCTGTCATCCTGGGTCTTTGCAAGTTAAGAGCGCTTGGTGTCACCACCTGCATAATCAAGACAGATTCCAAAGTGGTTGTCGGTCAGGTCGAAAAAGAATATTCAGCAAAAGACCCCGCACTCATGCAGTATCTCACAGCTGTTCGCAGTCTTGAGAGACAATTTAAGGGCTTCACCTTGCAGCATGTGGACCGAGCCAGGAACGAGGAGGCCGACGCATTGGCCAAAGCAGTTGCCAGAGGCGAAGCCTTGCCCTCCGACGTGTTCTACCACGTCATTGGCACGCGAGCCGTCCGCAGTCCAGAGGGTCTACAAATAACCAACGACACTGAGGGCCATCACATAGTCAACCTCATCATGACCGAAGATTGGCGGCCCCAATAACCCCGTTCCTGCAAGGATATTATCATCCAAGCGACGTCAACGAGGCCAAGCGCCTCAAGCACCAAAGTCGGGACTTCGCAATCATTAAGGGACAGCTATACAAGAAGGGGGTCAGTCAACCCATGCTTAAATGCGTCACCGAAACCGAAGGCATCCAGATCCTGCGCGAAGTCCACAACGAAACTTGTGGCTCTCACTCGGGGCCTAGGGCCTTCACTGCCAAGGTGATCCGTCAAGGGTTCTACTGGCCCGCTATAATCTGTGCCGCAAATCGAGTCACGAGGTCGTGCGAAGCCTGCCAGAAGTTTTCTCCCCGTTCGGGCAACCCTTCGCAATTCACAAAGCTAATTGCCCATACTTGGCCACTTCAACGCTGGGGGCTGGATATTGTCGGGCCACTACCCACGGCTCAAGGGAACCTCAAGTTCACCTTCATCACCGTCGAGTATTTTACCAAGTGGATCAAGGCTAGGGCTGTATCTACAATAACATAGAAGACTGCCCAGAAATTCTTTTGGCAAAACATTGTTTGCCGATTCGGAGTCCCGTCTGAGCTCACAGTCGACAATGGCAAACAGTTTGACAGCCAGGACTTCAGGGATTTCTGCTTCTCCATCGGCACCAAGCTTGCCTTCGCCTCAGTATATCACCTGCAATCTAACGGCATCGTCGAGCACGCCAACGACAAGATTTTCACTGCTATCAAGAAAAGGCTACTCGACGACAGCAAGGGTAAATGGGCCGACCATCTACCTGAAGCAGTCTGGGCGCTAAACATGACCAAATGCTGGGCGACTGGATTCACTCCTTTTCATCTACTATATGGTTCGTAGGCCATGACCCCGCAGGAAATAAAGCACGGGTCACCTCGAACAAGCGCATCAGCCGTCCCCGACGTAGACGAACCAGCGTCCAAAGACCTCATCGACGGAGACCGCGTCTTTGCCCTGGAGGCCCTCAACAAATACCAAGCTCAAACGAAGGCCTGGCGCGACCACGCAGTTGTCCCAAGAGAGTTCAACGAAGGAGACCTCGTACTCGTCCGAACCACCCGGACAGAGTCATGGGGTAAGCTGGAGCCAAAGTGGGAGGGTCCATTCATCGTCAAGTCGAAGGTGTCCCCCAGTGCATACAGGCTAACAACGCCATCCGGCGAGGACCTAGACCATTCTTGGAATATTGACAATCTCCGCAAATTTTTTGTTTAAATCCTCAGGGCCTACGCGCCCTTGTAATTCACCAAACAGTACTATTCTGGCCTGCACTCTTTTCCTCCCGGGGGGTGAGGTTTTTAACGAGGCGGAGCCATGCAATATACCCGCAAAAACTCAGTTACAGCATGTCGAAAAAGACCGCATCAACGGTCTTTGGCATTCGACCACTCCGAAGTCACCGCGAGAGGCAACACAGACTACCCTCGCGTGCGACACTCCACGCAAAAGTCGCCTAAGGGTGCAGCCGGAATAGCACAATAAGTGCGCAAAATCGAAGTCTTTTCCTAAAAGACTCTCCGTGCAAAAGTCGCCTAAGGGTGCAACCGGCATAGCACAATAAGTGCGCAAAATCGAAGTCTTTTCCTAAAAGGCTCTCAATGCAAAAGTTGCCTAAGGGTGCAACCGGAATAGCACAATAAGTGTGCAAAATCGAAGTCTTTTCCTAAAAGACTCTCCATGCAAAAGCCGCCTAAGGGTGCAGCCGGAATAGCACAATAAGTGCGCAAAGTCAAAGTCTTTTCCTAAAAGACTCTTCGTGCAAAAGTCGCCTAAGGGTGCAGCCGGAACAGCACAATAAGTGCGCAAAAATCGAAGTCTTTTCCAAAAGACTCTCCGTGCAGAAGTCGCCTACGGGCGCAGCCGGATCAACGAAGACGCGCAGCCTCATAATACAAATTACTGTTACATACACACAACGAGGGCATCATATATTACATTGGCTCAACCTTCGGGATGATACCCATCTCCCTGTAATTGAACAGCATTATCCTCAATTCCTCACACTCAAAAAGATTTCGCAGCTCCCCTTCACCTATGCTCACCCCAATCGACGAGGACAACAGTTCTCGCTTACCAGTCTGGTCCACACGAAGACGGCCACACTCCATCCTAATACGATGACGCCTACCACTTCGCGACAATTCACTCACTCTCTGTTTCGCTACCGCCCTTCGCCGCCTATACCCAGTACTCGCACCCGGGAGTCCTAGGAGGTCTTCGACCTCGCCTACCGCCATATAAAACCAATAATCATACCAGTTGCCCCACTTGTTGCGGGCAGATGGAACTAGCTCAACAACTTCCACCGAAGTCTTCCCAGTCCTCGGTGTAAAGGTGCATGACCCAAACTGTGCAATCTTGCTTCCAATTTTTCTCTTCTGCCAGTGCAAACAATAATTCTTGGCGAAGACCTCTATGGAGGGCTGACCGCCATACGAAGTCACTGCCCAGACATACTTCGCCAGGGCCACCACGGCATTAGGTGTCAATTGATGGATCTGCACGTCATACCTCCGCAACACTTCCACCACAAAACGATGCGCAGGCAACCGAAGGGCGGCAGTGAAAAATGCCTCGAACACAACCATCTCACCCTCCGGCTCAGGAATCTCTTCCGCCCCCGGAACTCGGCCAACTTCGTTCTCAAAATACCCCAACTGCTGCATGTCTTGCACGTGAACCGAGGAGATCCTCGAAACACCGAATTCCACCGTGTGGCCCGGGTGTAGCTTAGCTACACTGCCGCCAAATCATTGAAGGTACCCTCGAACGACGATTCGCCCAACGACGTATTCGCAGCGAATGAAGAAGACGGCATGGCTACGTACCATCGGCGGCGGCGCGCGGTCTGCTTGACGCGGGCTAGTTCTCCGATGAACAGGAGCAAGGAGGGCAGGCGAGCGGGCGACCGGTTTCAAAATGCTAGGGTTTTGCGGCGCACAGAAAGGTAACAGAGCCTGAGCCGCGCCGCCCCCTTTTATACAAAGGGCGCGACGCTTCGGGAAGCCCGCAGTCCAATAGTACCGCGTCCGTCAACGATCACATCAAAAAACCCGGCGGAACCACTTCGAGCGAGGGCAGCGTCTCCACCATCTAGCGACGTCTTCGGCACCAAATGACTCAGTCGAACTGGTCCCTCCGAGGGCAAATGTCGGGGCGAAGGCGAAGACGCTACCCTTCGCTCCAGGCCTTCGTCAACTCGCTGCACCAACGGAGGCAAGATGACCGACGCAGCCCACCCTTCGTCCTCTTCACTGCAAGACGAAGGCCTACGACGAAGTCTCTCTATCCCGCGTCCTCGGTCCTACCTGGAGGCCCACGTGAGATTCGACCCATCGTAACAGGCCCCGCATGGACAGGCGTGTTATGGGCCTGATTTGTAATAGCTTTTCTGTAATGACAGTTTGTAACCCTCCGTTATGGGAATATTCTGGGGATAATCCAGGTGTCTGAGGGCATAAGCGTCCTTACATCGGGACGTTGGGCGCTCGGACACCTATAAATACTCCCATACAGTGTCCTTGAGAGGCTGGATTAACAGAGCAATCGTCATCTCGAGTTAAACCTTGCTTGCATCCTTTCCACTCCCCCATTGGATCAACTTGCCCAGGAGAGCAAGTTCCAATAGTTCTTAAGTAATTTAGTAAGCATGTGTAACCACACACCTGCTCCAGTAATCAAGATTGACGAGTTGGGGAGTGATCAAAGCCCTATGAACTAATATGAGATCGATAAAAAATGGATTTTATATGCTTTAGCTATCAAAAGCATAATGTATGATCAAATATATACTCACCATAACTTGCCATTCATAACTAGGATACTTGGCAGACTCCAGAAGAATTCGGGGACATATTACCAAAAAGTTATTTAGAAAGTCTTGTGATATTTACAAAGTACGAAGGACATCATGTTAACAAACCCAAAATCGAGTAGACTTGAGATTACAGGATACTCAAATTCAAATTATGCAAGGGTGTGAAGAAGATATAAAGTCCATGTTAGGTTAGATGTTCACACTCGTAGAAGTAACTATATCATGGAAAATCTCAAACAAATTATCACTGCATCGTCGATGATGTATGATGAGTTTATTGCATGTTATGAGGCAACAATGAAGGTTATGTGATTTAAAACGTTTGTGTCCGGTTTAAAAGTGATAGACAGTATATCAAAACCATTGAAGCTATAGCGATAAAGAACCAATAGTACGTTACAAAGCCAAACGCTTCTATCAAACATATTAATATTAAGTATTATATCGTAAAGGGGAAAATTCATCAAATAAATGAACAAGAACATATAAACACGTAGAAAATGCTTATGGATCCGTCCACTAAAGATACTCTATCCAGTGTGTTTATAGACCGCGTAGCTATTATTGGTTTAATGGAGCATCTATGATTCTAGACTAATAGATAATTAATGCAACCATCTTACTCAAGATTAAGTTTTCTGCTTTGAGATAAAAATATATACTATAGTCATTGAGTTCACTAGTATATGACATGTTGTAACGCCTGATCTTGACCTATTGAGAAGTGTGAATTGTGTGTTAAGAAATTAAGCAGTTAGGAAACTAAGTTTTAAGTATAAGCAAGTAATTATGGGATAAATGAGGATAATATTGGGTTGATCTCATTTGACTTAGACAAGAGACCGAGTCCTATCATGGATTGTGCCCTGATAAGTGGCACAATAACCTTTGTTGTGGTCATTGTACCCTATTTCTCGAACACACATGAGTTCTGATATGTCTGCGCATCATGATTTAAAAGGAGAACGTTGTCATACTCGTCGTCTCCAATGCTGACAGCACTGCTCTACCATTATATCCTCCTAGCACAGAACACAAAAGATATAAATTTTAGAGCTTGTTTGGATGTAGAGATGTGAATGGGGACCCGATACCCGCTAACCCATGGGGAATTCCCCTATTAGGATACGGGTATGGGACAAAAATTGTACCCATGAGTATGGATATGGGACAAAATCTCCACCCATTGGGTAAACGGGTATGGGTTTGGGAAGCAATAATCCGAACCCGATTACTCATGGGTATTTCATACGTGTACACCTGTCCTGTTTGTATGAATGAGTTGAGGCCAAGTCGGCCATCAAACCCGGCAGACTCCATTTCTTATATTGGTCCCAAAGTACTGATTTCTTTTCTGATGGATGGATGAATGAATCATGGTTCATGGATGAGCTCTTGCAGATATGGTGACGTATGAAATCTGGATAGTTTGTGCTAGATGTTAGTACCTAGTTATCCCTTAATTAGGGATGGAGACCCATTGGGGACCCGAAACCCGAATGAGGATGGGTATGGGATGAGTTTTGTACCCATGATGGGTATGAGTATGGGCATGGAGATGTATCAAACATGATGAGGATGAGTCTGGGATGCTATAACCCGTTGGGGAATTACCCATTGATATCTCTATTTGGATGTATAGGAATTAGAAGGGGGTCGAGAGACATTAATTCCTTGAGGGCTGATTTTGGTGATCATGGATCATGGGAGAATTAGAGGGAATTAAGGGAAAAGTTAGTTTATTTTCCCTTAAATCCCCACGTGATCCCCTAATCGCCAAATCAGCCTGATAATAAAAAAAACTAGGAAGGGATTATACGTCATTCAATCCTTCTAATTCCAAACAAACAAACCCTTAGGTTTACGATCGAGCTACGCTTTATACAGTCTGACAGCCACTAGCGCGCCAGAGGGATGTGATCATGTAGCTGGCAAGCACCAAGAAGGCAAGAACACAGGCCAACCCCCTTTTTTTCTGAACCATGGGAATGGGACCTAGTGCCAGTGGCAACTAAAAAATGGCTGCACGTGCTCGTCTTCTCTCGAGCACTCTCCGTGTGGCCGTGAGAAACACGGAAACATACATGTGGATGCGATCGTAGCCAGTGCTTTCTTTTTTTTTTTTGTCACTTTTCTGAATTTATTGACCTCCAAATTATTTCATCGTACGTATAGAAGTTGTACGCGCGGCAACCGAACTTTTTGTATTTTGTCCTTTTGTTGGAAAAAAAATTCACGTTTAGACCTTAAAAAATTTTAATGTCATTTTTGGACCCTTTGCTCGGCGCCATAGGCTATGGCGCCGAGGTACGTGTTGCGCTGCCCCAACCCAGCCGACGTGGTGCCGACGTGGCACCGAGCTCGGCGCCAAGATCTATGGCGCCGAGCTCGGATGTATAACAACAAAGCTCATCTAGTTCAGTTGGTAGAGTGCAAGGTTTTTAACCTTGAGGTTGTGGGTTCGAGCCCATGGTGGGCGTTTAATAGTTTTTTTTGTCTTTGTCACTAATTTTTTTTGTTATCCATATTTTTCGTTTATGTTGCTGATTTGTCCGTCAAATTTATTTCTCATCTAGATTTTTTTTGTGACTGATTTGTTTATTCATCTAGATATTTTTTTGTTTTTATTTTTGTTTATTCAAACTCCGTGACACAAGGACCATGCACATAATCTATTGGAGCACTCCGTTTATGTACCACTGTGCGCAGAAACTGCTTTCTAGAGAGTAGTTAAATGGTCACTTTGTTTTATGCGTCCTCTACTGGCAGTAGCTAATAACTCAATAAAAACGGGGAAAATCCTGGGGGTACGGATTGGATATGCAAAGGTGTCGAAGTCTACAGCTAGTTTGGACGTTTTAGATCATTTTTCATATTTTAGTCTTCAACTACCGGCCGTCGTCATTTGCACAGATCAATATTATTTGCCTAATTATTTACTTGACGGTAATGTTAGACGTAAGTGCATTGATTAATTTATGAATTTTTTTAACTGTATTAGATGGTAGTTGTTATAATTACTGACATGATAGTTGTTATAAAAAATATGTGGTAGTATTATTTGCAGTGTTATAGGTGAGATGCCGGATCTAACGTGAGAGTATGGAGAGGAAATTAGGGATGGTTTTAGGTGCAAGTATTACCGTAAAGTGAAGAGCTAAAGAGGTGCTAAAAGATTGAAGTAGTAGTATCTGTATATTTGCTTTCGTCGTATGAAGCTCTGTCCCTTCCTTCCAAGACCTAGCTAGTCCTAGACTACTACCTGCTCGTCAGTCAAAAAATCGTATAAAGCAAAAAAAATCTAAGTATTACCGTATGAAGCAAAAAAAATCTAGATGATAAATAAATTTTGACGGACAAATCAGCGGCATAAACGAAAAAATCTCGACAACAAAAAAAAATCAGCGACAAAGACAAAAAGTATTAACGCCGGTGGGGTTTGAACCCACAACCTTAAGGTTAAGAGCCTTGCACTCTACCAACTAAGCTAGACGAGCTTTGTGATTATATATCCGAGCTCGGCGCTATAGATCTTGGCGCCGAGCTCGGTGCCACGTCGGCACCACGTCGTCGGAGTTGGGGCAGCGCAGCACGTACCTCGGCGCCATAGGCTATGGCGCCGAGATGTGTTACCTCGGCGCCATAGGCTATGACGCCGAGCAAAGGGTCCAAAAATGTCATTAAAATTTTTTAAGGTCTAAACGTGAATTTTTTTCCAACAAAAAGACAAAATACAAAAAGTTCGGGCGCGGCAACGTTTGCGTCGATCCGTAGCGAGCGTCTTTATTGTTTTTGCGCCCAACTCCACGTACGTACGCAGCATGAACACGAACCAAATGAATCATATATGGTGGCCCTCTCAAACAAATCATACGGTAGCCATGCATGACGTTGACACCGTGACGTACATGCTCAAGGGATCGGAATGCTCAATGCTGTGCGTTGGTGCCAACGGCTGTCGGGCCTTGCCTGCACGAGGCAGTTCGACCCGAGCGTTTGAATTTTCTCTAGCCACACGCCCACACAAGTCCACAAAAAAGTGAGTTGGGCCACAAGAAGTAATGGTGCAAACACGTGGTTGATATATACCTACAGTGTTTAAGTGTGATAAGTGATGGTCAAACTAGCAGACAATTGGTTGAGGTTTAGTCACTACCGGAATCAATCGCTTTGCCGAGTGCCTGAAGCACTCGGCGAAGCGTTCAAAACACTCGGCAAAGGCTTTGCCGAGTGTTACACTCGGCAAAGAAGGCTCGGTGAACAGTGCATCGGCAAAGCCTTCTTTGCCGAGAGCTTTTTATCGGGCACTCGGCAAAGATCTTTGCCGAGTGCCAGAGAGCACTCGGCAAAGAAAAGCAGCCGTTACGGCGTCGAGTGACGGAGACGGCGGCTTTGCCGAGTGTCCCATGTGACACTCGGCAAAGAAGTTAGTTTTGCCGAGTGTCTTCCGTGCAGCACTCGGCAAAGAATCCATCTTTGCCGAGTGCCACTTGGGACACTCGGCAAAGAACCCGCCAGGGAGGGTCCCCATGTCAGGTTCTTTGCCGAGTGTCCCGAGTGGCACTCGGCAAAGCCGACCTCTTTGCCGAGTGCCAGGGACGTAACACTCGGCAAAGAACCTAAGCCGGTGCCCAGGTCTGTGCTCTTTGCCGAGTGTTATGACCTTGACACTCGGCAAAGAGCCTCTTTGCCGAGTGTTACACTCGGCAAAGTGACCAGTATATACCTTTTTTATTTGTTTTTTGTATTCCATCCACACAAACAGAAGATATCACATATATATCACATATATACATCACAAATATCATCACAGACATAAATAGCCAACACAAACATAAAACCGTCACCACAAACATAAATCCATCACAAACATAAGTGTTCAACATAAGTATCAAACACAAACATAAGTCTCTAACGTCGCAAGCTCTCACATAAGTATCAAACACAGACATAAGTATTATACACAAGTACAGAAGTCTAAAACAATGAAAACACAACACTCATGGAGGTGGGCGGCTTGACCGGGGCTGCGTTGGGCTGAACCCTTCCGGAGGGTTGTTGGATGCCGCCCCAGATTGGCCCTGCACAGAGAAGAGATTGCATGTGTTATACCAGATGCATTACAAACATCTAACTACAATTTTGATACTCACAGGAGTGTGGAAGAGAGCAGGGTCAACTGGAGGGAACAATGGAGGTGGCGGAGCGATGCCCTGTGCGGCGCCAAGGCTCTGCATGTACTGGAACATCTCCGCCATCCTCTGATGATCTGCCCGGCGCTCCGCCTCCCGCTCCGCCATCATCCTCACCTCCATCTCGCGACGTTCCCTCCTCTCTTCTTCTAGTTGGGTCTGTAATATTACAAGCCAACGTTATAGTAACTCAAAGAGTAGGTATATATCTCAAGGAAGGACGAGTTACACTAACCTCGAGTTGCTGTATGCGATGCTGTGAGCTGTCGTGCCGAGGTCGTATGGCTGGACTCGAGCCCGTGCTCCTTGCTCTCACCTGAGACAGAGTGGGAGTGGAGGACGAGTCGATTACCCCGTCGGCAATCCAGTACCGCCCATGTCTCTTGCCTCCTCCGACCCTCATGAGCACATCGGTGTCGATCGGCTCGGTGCTCGGATCATAGTCTGGGCCATGGACCTCCTGCGCCATGGCGGTGTAGTCATGGAGGCGGCTGTAGACGGCGGGGTTGGTGTAGGCCTCGGGCCCGTCATCCGGGTTGTAGGTGACGTCGGACGTCGCCTTACCCTTATGGGCCATAGCATAGGCCGAGAAGGTGGAGCAAGGCCTTCCACCATGTGACGCCGACTGCAACGAAAACCAACGAGATAGTTAGAAATAATATCTAACTTAGTGCTATATATCTAAATAAAAAAGGTGGCGTACCCATGCTTCGGCATATTGGCCCAGGCTCCGGCTGCCTTGGTGGTGGGAGGGGCCTTGCATCATCAAACGCCGTTCCCGGCTAGCTGTGTGCGCCTCGTCCCACTCAGCCGAACACCACCTATCCACCATCTGCTCCCAGCACAGAGGATGTGCGGCGCACCAATGTGGAATCATCTGCAAAGTAAACACGTAAAGTGCATATCAGAAGATAAAATAAAATTCATGTATGGAGTACTGGTACCAAACATGCATGACTTTACCTGCAGGTACTGCTCCCTGGTCAACGACATGGTTCGGGCTTGCTGCTTGGTCACCTTCTCCCCAAGGACGGAGCCGTGGTAGGTGATGATGGCCTGGATGCGGGCCTCATAGTGCATGTCCACGACGAGCTTCTTACAGCTCGTCGTGGCCACCACATCCGCCCTAGCCTCATATCCAGCATCGCATCTGAAGAAATCCTGCATACAAAAACGATGTATCCATACATTATTTCAAGAATTTGCAACGAATGCGACATATTTTACATTATACTAAGACTTACCCACAGCTCTTGCTTCACCCGCTCCGCCTTGTTATTGAATTCCCTGCCGTCCCGGTCTACTGCATCGGGGGCGACGGCGTAGTGGTCAAAGGTGAAGGCTGGGCCCGTCACTCCGGCGTACTCCACAAGTCCAGGGAAGTGTTCCCTGCACAGCAGGCCGAGGATGCCATTGGGGGGGCGACGATGACCCCCAGCATAATCCAAAACCGTCCAAGACCTGTCCAAGTGATAAATAAAAAGTATTAGTTTATATTATGATTTTGAACACATAATATGAACAAGAATGAAGAACATAAAGTTACATACCTCTCCCCTTCCGGCCGAATCAGCGGCCGTCTGTCCCGAAGTATGGGACGCTGAGGGAGACTCGCGGGGCCTCGCAGGTAGATGCTCCTCGAACTAGAGCCGCCTGAACCTGAGGCGTCCTGCTGCTGGTCGTCGTCGTCCTGCTGCTGGTCGTTGTCGTCCTGAGGCGCCGCCTGCTGCTGCGCTGCCTGCTGTGCCTCGTCCTGTTGCGCTGCCTGCTCTGCATCGTCCGCCGTCCTACTCCTCCTCCCCCTCCTCCTCCTCAGGAAACCGCCCACCATATTTGTCCAACAACCTGCAATTAAGAGTAAACAAATAAGCACATATAAAAAGATGTATTTAAAAACAGGTGCGAAATAAAAAGTCATATAGCATTACATCGATTAAAAATAATCTTCATATGTGTCGGGGTTAGCCGGATCATAACTCTCATCATCACTATCAAGCATTTCAATCTCCACACCATCGGAAGACGCAAGTTCGTCAGTAATGTCATTGCCTTCAAGGATTACTAAGTCATTATCATTTTGCACCTCATCCTCCTCCTCATCAACAACCATTTCAATATCTACGTCCATTCCGATAGCTTCGGTTAAGTCTATCTCAAATCGCCCTTCTAGCCCATCTTCTTGGAAGAACTCTCCATCATATGTGTCCGGGTCTAAGTTGTAATCTTCATCGTTAGGAACAGGTAACCTCCCGTGCGGCGATACCTTATACACAACATCCCAACCCTTAAGATGTTCTTTCGTTTGACACGCATATGGGAGATAATACACTTGTGTGGCCTGTTGGGCAACGATATAGACATCGTCTCCTGCTAAGGTGGAATCTTGTCGAATTTCGACTATCCCAAGATTAGAATGTGTCCGTCTCGTCACTTGAGGGTCAAACCAATGACATTTGAATATCACTGGAGTAAGAGGTTTGGAACCATAAAAATTGAGCTCATATATTTCTTCGATTCGTCCAAAATAATCGACATTATCAAGGCCCGGCGTAAAGACCCCAGAACACGTTGTTTTCCGATTGGGCCGACTTTTGTCGTAGTGTGTTGTGCGAAAACGGTATCCATTGACGTCATACCCAGAATATTTCTTGACCCTATAAGCAAAGCCGTTGGCTACTTGTCTCAATTCGGCACTCATAGACGGATCTCTTTGGCCCTGCAAGTATTCGCAAGTTAAAAGACGCTAAATTGAGTTTAAAGACGTATCTCTTTTACAAACTAAACACGTACCTTATGTTTGAACCAGGAAATGAAATCGGGCAACCCATTTCTCGCACCCTTTCTAAGAAGAGCGTCATATTCCTGTGGAGTGGGGTCCCTTGATCGACGCCAGAATTCATGAAGAAATTGTTCCATGTATGGCGTCACCTCTTCAAGGTTGGTCAATACGTATAGCATGATATGCCGCCACTCTTCATGTGTCAGGGTCTTGGTGGTCGAGCCACTTGCGCTTCCGAGTTGGCCTCGAAATATGCTAAGGTTCGATTCATTGTCGCCATCATTGTAACGAGGGGGTGGATTATGCATGCTCGGCAGTTTGTCACCATAATAAGTTGTTGTGAAGTTTGAGACCTCCTCTAGAATGTATGCCTCTGCAATGGAAGCCTCGATTTTGCATTTATTTCTACATTTCTTTCGAATAGTCTTTAGACATCTCTCGATTGGATAGCACCAACGTCCCTGCACGGGGCCCCCCATTCGTGCCTCATAGGGGAGATGAAGAATCAAATGCTGCATTGGATTGAAGAAGCCAGGTGGTAATATCTTCTCAAGCTTACACAGTAACATGGGGGCCAATCTTTCCAAGTCTTCAACCACGGTCCGAGATAACTCTTTTGCACAAAGCTGACGGAAGAAATAGCTCAACTCTGAAAGCGCTAGCCAGACATGCTCAGGGACATAGCCTCGAACCATCGCAGGAAGAATCCGTTCAATCCATATGTGGAAGTCATGACTCTTCATCCCTAAGACTCGCATAGTAGATAAGTTCACTCCCCTACTCAGGTTAGTTGCATATCCATCAGGGAACATCAACATCTTTATCCACTGAAGTACTTCCTTCCTTTGGGCCCTGCTTAGGACGAAATCGGCCTTAGGCCTTCTCCATGTCTTTCCGCCACTTGGCGGCTTCATCTCTAGTTTTGGTCTATCACATAACGCTGCCAGATCCACTCTTGCCTTCACATTATCCTTTGACTTATCAGGAATGTCCATAATTGTTGCCCACAGTGCCTCGGCAACATTCTTTTCAGTGTGCATCACGTCAATGTTGTGTGGAAGGAGCAGGTCATCATAATAGGGGAGCCGAGTCAAGCCAGACTTATGTGTCCACATATGCTGCTCACCATATCCCACAAAACCACCTTCTGTATTGGCCACGAGCCCATCTATCTGTTGACGAATTTCGGCACCAGTCATCGTTGCAGGTGGGCGGTCTGTCACTATGACACCTTTCGTAAAGTTCTTGATGTCTAGGCGGAATGGATGGTCAGCAGGAAGAAATTGTCGATGTTTATCGAAGGACGAATATTTGCCACCCTTTTTCAACCAAATGAACCTGAGAGCTTCCTTGCAAACTGGGCATGGGAATTTACCGTGAACACACCAGGCACAGAATAGCCCATACGTCGGTAAGTCATGCATGGAGTACTGGTACCAAACATGCATTCTGAAGTTTGTCTTCGTAGCTCGGTCATATGTCCACACCCCTTCCTCCCAGGCACGTACCAATTCATCGATCAAAGGCTCCATGTACACGCCCATTTTGTTCCCCGGGTGTCCGGGAATTATCAATGACACGAATATATTCTGCCTTTGAAAGCACACACCAGGGGGGAGATTGATTGGGATAACAAACACGGGCCAACATGTGTACGGGGCAGCGCTCATTCCATAGGGATTGAACCCATCTGTGGCCAACGCAACACGTACATTACGAGCCTCTTCGGCTTTCTCACGGTGAATGTCATCAAAGTGTTTCCATGCTTCACCATCTGACGCGTGCACCATCTTGTCAGGATTGTATCGTTTTCCATTTTTGTGCCATGTCATCTGTTTCGCGGATTCCTCTGTCATGTAAAGACGCTGGATCCTCGGTATGAACGGAAGGTGTCGTAGGATTGTCAAGGGGATGTCGAGCTGCCTCTTCTGTCCATCACCAGAGTCTACCTCCATAAACCTAGACGAATTACACTTGGGACAGTACTTTGCCTCCGTGTATTCTTTCCTAAATAGCACGCAGCCCTTCGGACAAGCATGAATCTGCTCATACGTCATCTTAAGTGCACGAAGTAGTTTCTGTGCCTCGTACATGCTCTTTGGCAGAACGTGATCATCCGGAAGCAGACTCCCAATAACTGTCAACAAGCCATCGAATGCATCTCTACTGATGCTGTACTGCGACTTGAACGCCATTACACGCCCAATGGCATCCAGTTGAGAAACTTTTGTCTGGCCGTGAAGGGGCTTCTGTGCCGCGTCGAACATGTCGTAGAACGCCTTTGCAGTCGGCTCTGGCTCGTCATCCATACATCCTCCCGTGTACTGTGCCTCCTGATAGTCGTTCAACATATCCGCTACCCCCGCATCCGCGTCATAATCCTCGACACGTTGTCTCAGCACCTCTTCTCTCGTACGATGCGCTTCACCATGAAATATCCACCGAGTATAGCCCGGCATAAATCCATTCTTCCAAATATGTTCTACCATGGTCTTCTTTGGTTTTCTTTTCCGGTTGTCACATTTGCTGCACGGGCATGGGACTAGACTCGCTCCTTTAGCAGCTTCGCCATATGCCCGTTCCACGAAATCATCGGTCTTTCTAATCCATTCAGTGGTGACATCGTTCCTTCCTCTACAGCCCGTGTACATCCACTCACGGTCCTCCATCCTCTAACATATATAACCGAGTATAGTTTAATATAGACATGTAATGCATGTACACTACGTTCCTACCTTCTAATAGGTGACGATAGGTCCTAATCCCACCCGCGGTTGCGTAGATGGAGTTAGTTTTCATGCTCTACTCCGATCCGAGATAGAATTTCGGCAGCACCTCCCCGCTGTTCTCCGGATACACGTCCTGGCAGGGAGAGTGTACTGTCCGGAGAACAACAGGGAGGTGACGCCGAAACTCTATCTCAGACCGGAGTAGAGCATGAAACTAACACCATCTACGCAACCGCGGGCTGTCCAAAAAACGTGGACAATTCGAAACTGATACATTTGTAGATATGCAAAGATCTGCATATCTACACCGTATCACTTTCGAACGGGAGACGCCTAACTGGGTTAGGTGATCTACGACCATGATTCGGATGTAGAGGTTATACCTAGGGTGGCGGTGGAGTCAGGCTAGTGGGGCTATGGCGGGTCGGTGCAGTGGCGACGGGACGCGGTGCAGGGAGACCCGCAGCGGTTAGGAAGACAAGTATCTTCTCTGTAAAAAAGAAACACAAGTCTGTTAATACAAAAGCCTAGCAACAGAAAATTTCGGCAGCACCTCCCCTGCACGGGGAGGTTTCAAAATCCTGCAAATAAAACTATCAGCACGATGGCTGACATCCACGCATAATTCAACGGCACGATGGCCGGCAATCCACAATACTACATATTAACCTAATCATGCACGTATATAATTAACTTAATATTAAAACTAATCATTTCATATAAATCATACACGTATAACATAAATCAAGTAATCACCTTAGAGGTTTCGGTACGGGCGAGGCGACGGGGCGCGGGCGAGACGACGGGGCGCGGGCGAGACGACGGGTCGCGGGCGAGGCGCCTGGCGGGCGAGGGCACGGCGGGCGCGGCTTCGGCGAGCGCGAGGGCGAGCGCGGGCGCGTGGCGGCGGCACGGGAGCGCGCGCGGGCGAGGGCGCGCGACGGCGGCGGGCACGGGAGCGCGCTCGGGCGAGGGCGCGCGACGGCGGCGCGGGCACGGGCGCGCGGCGGCGGCGCAGGCGAGGGGGCTCAGGCGAGGCGCGGCGCAGGCGAGTGAGTGAGAGCGGCGCGGGCGCGAGGAACGGCGGCGCAGGCGAGGCGCGCGGAGGCGGCTCAGGCGAGGCGGCGGCGCAGGCGAGGCGCGCGGCGCAGGCGAGGCGCGCGGAGGCGGCGCGGGCGCGGGCACGGCGGCGGCGCGGCGCGGGCGCGAGGAACGGCGGCGCGGCGCAGGCGAGTGAGTGAGAGCGGCGCGAGGAACGGTGGCGCGAGGAACGGCGACGCGGCGCAGGCGAGTGAATGAGAGAGAGAGTGAGGAAGATGCCGCTGGACGTTGTATGCAGGGCGCTTTGCCGAGTGCCCGTGATCTGGCACTCGGCAAAGTTTTTTTTAATTTTAAAATAAGCTTTGCCGAGTGCCAGATCGCGGGCACTCGGCAAAGCCGTCTTTGCCGAGTGTCCCTTGAGCGACACTCGGCAAAGACTCTTTCCCTATTCTTTGCCGAGTGCCACGCAGCTGGCACTCGGCAAAGGAAGCTTTGCCGAGTGTCTTATACAGACACTCGGCAAAGTATATTTTTATTTTTTTGATTTTGTCTCCCAAACTTTTTGTGGTATGTTCCTACACTATGTAGACCTACATGTATCATTTGTGGACAATTATAACATAGTTTTCAATCGTTAGTAGATTTAGTTCGTTTTTTGAAATTCTTCGGAAAATTCAAATTTGAACTGCAGGTCACTCGAAACTTGGAAAACCGTGCATGAAAAAATGATATTCATGTTACTTAGCATAAGTTACGACCGATTTCAGAAGCGTACCGGAAACTTCGAGCAACATGCTCACTAAACATGGCCGTCAACTTGGCATGCACATGTTTAAAAATTGTATAAAACACAAATAAAGTCAGAAAATCATGAAACTTGTCCACGTGTCATGATATCATATGTAGAGGCTATGATAAAAATTTTAGAATGTTTGGAGAAAGTTGTGAGACACTATGTGTAGAAACCTAAGAGGACTACACATGAAATCATAGAGTTTCAATGTGAATCTAGAAGGTTTCTACACATAGTGTCTCACAACTTTCTCCAAACATTCTAAATTTTTTATCACAGCCTCTACATATGATATCATGACACGTGGACAAGTTTCATGATTTTCTGACTTTGTTTGTGTTTTATACAATTTTTAAACATGTGCATGCCAAGTTGACGGCCATGTTTAGTGAGCATGTTGCTCGAAGTTTCCGGTACGCTTCTGAAATCGGTCGTAACTTATGCTAAGTACCATGAATATCATTTTTTCATGCACGGTTTTCCAAGTTTCGAGTGACCTGCAGTTCAAATTTGAATTTTCCGAAGAATTTCAAAAAACGAACTAAATCTACTAACGATTGAAAACTATGTTATAATTGTCCACAAATGATACATGTAGGTCTACATAGTGTAGGAACATACCACAAAAAGTTTGGGAGACAAAATCAAAAAAATAAAAATATACTTTGCCGAGTGTCTGGATAAGACACTCGGTAAAGCTTCCTTTGCCGAGTGCCAGCTGCGCGGCACTCGGCAAAGAAGCATCTTTGCCGAGAGCCGACGGTTGGCACTCGGCAAAGACTGACGGCCGTCAGCTTTGGGACGGCCGCTGACGGCCCTTTGCCGAGAGCCCCCTTTGCCGAGTGTTTGACACTCGGCAAACATGTATTTGCCGAGTGTCGACCTGTACCGAGTGTCCTACGCTCGGTAAAGACGCTCGTTACCGAGAGCCGAGCTTTGCCGAGTGCGGCTCTCGGCAAAGCCGTCTTTCCGAGTGCCCGAGAAAAGGCACTCGGCAAAGCGGCCGGCACTCGGCAAAGGCTCGGATTCCGGTAGTGAGTGTTAACTGATCTTAGCGTGAGTTATGGTGTTGTGCAATATCTCTCTTGTCTTATGGCACGTAAGTGTATAGCAAAGGGGAGATGGTCGACGATGAAGTTAAAGGTCAACCGAGCTCGTGTCGACAAACTAAGAGTGGTGAAGGACAGACGTCGAGTTTTGGATTGAGGGTATGGAAAAACTGAAGGACTAACTGTAGTGGCGGACACCTTAGGACATCGATAAGTGCAAAACTAGATGGGTGTTGTCTTATGGCACACAAGTGTAGAGCAAATGGGAGGTGGTCGACAACGAAGTTGAAGTCAATCGAGCTCGTGTCGACAGACTAAGAGTGGTGAAGGATGACGTCGAGTTTTTGACTAAGGGTATGGAAAACTGAACGACTAACTGTGGTGGTTGACACCTTAGAATATCGATAAGTGCAAAAGTAAATGGAGGAGTAGACCATGTTGACCAAATAAAGATGATGGTTGACCAAGTCAATCAGAGGTGTTAGAGAACTTAGTGGTTAAGCGATCAAGGACTAATAGTGACAGGAGTCAAGATCACGGAGGGAATGTATTGGATATGCTACTCATAAAGGGCTTATTGATTTGAGCCTCAAAACCAACGAAAAACTAATTTGGTAAAATCCCATTAGGATAAAGACTATATGTTATAAAGGGATTGTTGGAGGTATGCTTTGTTGCCGAAGATCCTGAAAGAAGAAACACCTTCGGCGGATTCTCTCAAAAAGCAGTGCCAAAGCTACCATCCATGAAGCTTCGGCGTAAGTGACATGTCCCAAGATGAATGAGTGAACCGACTTAAAGATGAAATGACCAATCGACCCGTGATAGCTTGTATTATGATTGTAAGCATTTGTAAAGGGCATGAATGTAATTTCTCACAGGCAGCGCCCTGTGCCTATAAATAGATGAACAGTACCCCCGTACTATTCACACGGACTGGGCATTTGCTTTTGCATCACGCTAGTACCTTTGCTGTCTATCAAGTCAAAGGTATCAAATGTAATTCAATATTGTTTTTATTTTCTCATGATAACATAATGGAGATGAATTTATAATGCTATATGATTATTCATGTTATCTCTTGTATTTTACACGCTTCTTCTATTACCATCTTACCTTTGATATTCGAAGGTATGTCCTTCATGGCCTTCGTCTGAAGATCATTATATCCTAAAGGAAATAATGCTTCGAAGGACGTTGAGCATTAACATTTAATATTTTATGTTGCCTTGTTCTTGATTTATAGCATTTGAGAACAAGTCACCAACATTGGCACCCACCTCCGGTGAACTCACGTCCACCTTTTGAGCTGATGGCTTCGTTCAACAACCAAGCTGAAGCTGCTTCGCTATGAAGCTGGTGCTCCCGATAACAGACGGTTCATGCTCAGAGCCGGCCAACAATAAGCAGAAGAAGGAGGTCCAGAGAAGGGTACAACATGTTGGGGTGCAGGGACCCTTCATCAAGTCAAAATGGTCTCACATTCCAATTACCTTCTCCCAAGATGACCTTCAGCTCAAGGATTACCCTCACAATGACGCTATGGTCATATCTTGTGTCATCAAGGGCTTTCTAGTCCACAATGTTTTGGTGGATACAGGCAGTGCAGCGGATATTATATTTGCTAAGGCCTTCAGACAGATGTAAGAGCTAGAGGATACGATCCATGATGCCACACACCCTCTCTATGCTTTCGGAGGAAGGCAGATTGTAGCACTTGGCAAGATCACAATGCCAGTGACCTTCGGATTTGTCCACAATACAAGAACTGAAAAGGTTGTGTTTGATATTGTTGACATAGAATATCCTTACAATGCAATCATTGGTCGTGGAACACTCGATGCATTCGAAGCAATTCTTCATCCAGCATATTTATGCATGAAGATACCTTCGGATCAAGGGCCCATTGCTATTCATGGAAGTCAGGAAGCTGCCAGATTGGACAGACTCAAAAGCAATCCACAATATAGATGAAGCCGAAGCTTGTGAACAGTATAAGTATAGAAGAGAGAAGGCTGCTTCGGCTGATCAGCCGAAGCCCATGCTTCTATGTGAAGACATAGCAGAGCAGAAGGTATTGCTGGGATCCCAATTATCTGAAGAGCAGGAGAAAACCTTGATAAGGTTTTTATTCAACAACAAAGATGTTTTTGCATGGTCAGCCAACGATCTCTGTGGTGTCAACAGGGACGTCATTGAACATTCACTCAATGTTGATCCATCCTTCCGACCCAGGAAACAAAAGCTTTGGAAAATGTCTGACGATAAAGCCGAAGGTGCTCGGAACGAAGTAAAAAGACTTCTCAGTGCTGGTGTCATCAGAGAAGTGAAATACCCAGAATGGCTAGCCAACACTGTTATGGTAAAAAAGGCCAATGGTAAATGGAGAATGTGCATTGATTTTACTGATCTGAACAAGGCTTGTCCAAAGGATGAGTTCCCATTACCAATAATAGACTCTCTAGTAGATGCAGCAGCTTCGTCAGAGCTCATGAGTCTGCTAGATTGCTATTCAGGCTACCACCAAATCTGGATGAAGAAGGAAGATGAGCCAAAGACCAGCTTCATAACCCCAGTGGTACATATTGTTATCTTCGGATGCCTGAGGGGCTCAAGAATGCTGGGGGAAGCTTCAGCAGGATGACAGCCAAGGTCCTTCACTCTCAGATAGGCAGAAATGTGCTAACATATGTTGATGACATTATAGTGAAGAGCACGAAGCAAGAAAACCACATTACTGATCTGCAGGAAACATTTGCTAATTTTAGGCAAGCTGGCCTGAAATTAAATCCAGAAAAATGTGTCTTCGGAGTAAAGAAGGGCAAGTTCCTTGGCTGTTTAGTTTCAACGAAGGGGATCGAAGCCAACCTAAGCAAGATCGAAGCTATCCTTCGAATGGAGCCACCAAGCACAAAGAAGGGGGCCCAACGGTTGATAGGAAGACTGGCATCTTTGAACCGATTTATATCTAGATCAGCAGAAAGAAATTTACCATTCTTTGAAGTACTAAAGTCAGCTAAAGTTTTTCAATGGGGCCCAACTCAACAGAAAGCTTTCAAAGAGCTGAAGCAATATCTAATTGATTTAACAACATTAACTCCACCCGTGCTAGTGGCTCCATTGCTATTGTATGTGGCAGCTTCGCACTCTGCAGTGAGTGCGGCACTTGTACAAGAGAAGCTCGAAGGACAAGTTAAAAAGCAAGTCCCATTATACTTTGTCTCTGAAGTTTTGAGTTTATCAAAGAAAAACTATACAGAATTGGAGAAGGTGTTGTATGCTGTGTTAATGGCATCCAGGAAGCTTCGGCATTATTTTCAAGAATATCACATAATTGTACCTTCATCACAACCCCTGAAGGATATCATGAGGAATAGAGAAGCCACTGGAAGGATTGGCAAATGGGTCGCGGAGCTTAATGAATTCACTATTGATTACGTGCACAGATCTTTAATTCAATCTCAAGTGCTAGCAGATTTTATCGCTGATTAGACGCCAGAGGCTCACGAAGAAGGGACAAGCAAAGATGCCGAAGCTTGGACAGTGTTTTGTGATGGTTCTTGGGGAGCCTTCGGTGCAGGAGCAACTGCGGTCTTAGTTGCACCATCGAAAGTCAAAACATGTTATGCAGTAAAACTGGATTTCAGTTGTACAAATAATATTGCTGAGTACGAAGCACTTCCGTTGGGGCTTCAGAAACTAAGGGCAATGGGAATAAGAAGGGCCATCCTAAAGACTGATTCTCAAGTTATTGCTGGCCATGTGGATAAAAGCAGCAAGGCACGAGATCCGAAGCTTGAAAAATATCTGGATGCAGTTCGAAGGTTGGAAGCTTCCTTCGAAGGTTTTTCCGTCAAGAATATTCCAAGAGGTGAAAATGTGCATGCAGATTTGCTAGCCAAATCAGCGGCTCAGGGGCTCCCACTACCCTCTGAAGTATTTTTTGAAACAATAAAAGCACCTTCAGTTGAGCTCATGGAGAGAGCAGTGCTTATTATTTCTCTAGTACACAGTGAAGATTGGAGAACTGAAATAATATCTTTCCTCCAAGGCAATTGTCTTTCAAGTACGAAGCTTATAACAAGAGAATGGAGGCAAGAACAAGACCATATGTGTTAATAGAAGGGGAATTGTATAAACATGGAGTTTGTTCACCACTCCTTAAGTGTTTATCAAGAACTGAAGGTGTGGAATTAATGAAAGAGATACATGCAGGTCTGTGTGGATCTCATGTTGGATCTAGGCCCTTGTTGGGAAAAGTTTTTCGACAAGGATTTTATTGGCCAAAGGCAGGTTCAGATGCAGCAGAATTAGTCCAAAAATGTGAAGGCTGTCAAAAATGTGCAAGAGACCAGAAGCAACCTTCATCCCTCACTCAATTAATACAGCCCACTTGGCCGTTGCAAAGGTGGGGCCTCGATTTGCTAGGCCCACTTCCACCCGCACAAGGAAATCTAAAATATGTTGTGGTGGCAGTAGAGTATTTTTCTAAATGGATTGAGGCGAAGCCTTTAGCAACAATAACTTCGGTCACTGTCCAAAAATTCTTTTGGCAAAACGTTGTTTGTCGCTTCGGAGTACCGAAGGCTATTACTGTAGACAATGGAACGCAGTTCGATGCTGAAGCTTTCAAGGAATTCTGTGAACAAATTGGCATGAAGATTCATTTTGCATCGGTCAGACATCCGGAGTCAAATAGACTTGTTAAAAGAGCCAATGGCATTATAATGACGGGAATAATGAAGTTAATCTTCAATCAGCCTAGAGGAAAGTGGCCAGATGAATTGATCAAAGTGGTGTGGAGCCACAACACAACAACATCAAGGTCAACAGGTTTTACACCATTCAAACTATTGTTTGGTGACGAAGCAATCACCCCAGAAGAAGCTAAGGCAGGATCAATAAGAACAGTGGCTTCGCTAGAAGACGAAGCTGATTATTCTGTGGCAAAAGATGCTATAGAAGGGATCAGGCTTCAGGCCGTGGAGAATATCAATAAATACCAAGCCGAAACAATAAAATGGCGTGACAGAAAAGTTCGGCTAAAGAGCATTAAACCAGGACATTTGGTACTTCGGAGAGTGGCCAACCCAGATACAGTAGGCAAGTTACAGCTCAAGTGGGAAGGACCTTTTCTAGTATTATCTTCGTCAAGACCCGGTTCTTACAGATTGAAGGATATGGACGACAACGACATTCCTAGATCTTGGAATGCGGATGAGCTTCGTCGATATTATGTCTAGCTTGATGTAATCTTTTTTTTCTTTTTTGTGGTACCCTTTTCCTTTCCAAAGGGGGAGAAAGGTTTTTAATGGGGCCATAGTATGTAATTTCTCTTTTTCTTATTCAGCTCTACGAGAGCAAAATCCCCCAAATATGTAAATGTAAAAACTGAGCATGCACCATCGAGTGCAGGGAGAAAGGAAAAAACAGGGAGAAGCTCGAAAGTCGTCCCTAAGGGGATGCAGAGCACGACGAAGCTACAAAAAGCCATTCCTAAGGGAGCGCAGCATAAGTTTTCTGCTCAAAAGTCGTTCCCAAGGGAATGCAGAGCTTACAGCGAAAAGTCAACGCTGATACCGCCGAAATAAAAGGCGAAGCGCGAAAAGTCAACGCGATACCGCCAAAATAGAAGGCGAAGAAGTTCAAAAGACGTTCCTAAGGGGATGCAGAACTTACAGCGAAAAGTCAACGCTGATACACCGAAAAATAAGCGGTGAAGTCGAAAAATAAACGACAAAGAGACTTCGGTCATTCCCAAGGGAATGAAGGCTATGGTTGTGGCTTCGTATGCGTGTGCTTGGACATTCATTTGCACGATACATTACATCATACATTTGCATTCATAAACATTCATCTAGACATACATAGGATCATCATTATCGTAACACAGGCGAGTCCTTCGGTTCTAAAGATAAGGCTTCGGAAAACAGAAAAAGAAGCAGTTTCATGCTTCGTTGTGTACGAAAAGAAGGGAAGGTGTTTTTCGCCTTCGGCTCAAAAAAATGATAGTTTCGTCCACAGCAAAGCAGTTCCATACATGCACAAAAAGGTAAACATATATTACAAAGTATGCACAAATTTACAAAATTAGTATCTGATCCTTAATTTACAAAGATTTTTTACAATAATTTTACAAGATTTTCCTCTAGAATTTTTCTAGCAACGTCTTCAGCTTTGACATCATTCAGCTTCGGATCATCTAAGCTTCGAACCATCAGATCACCTGTCAAGCTTCAGCTCATTTTTCTTCAGCATCATCATCCTACACATATTAAAATGGTATGAGAGAAGTGTAGACTTCAAAGAGAAGGTAAAATAACAGGCATGAATTTTTTACCGGTTTAAGGTGGCTTCGAGCTTCGTCGCCAGCCATTTTTCGCCCGCCTTTTACCCAAATTTGAGTTATGAATCTGTTGCCTATACTTCGAGCTAGGCTAGGGATATCAATTAAATTTGTTGGAGATAAGCTAAAATTTGGTCTGTTGACAATTTTTCCATGTTCACAGCCAGATTTTATAAAAGCAACAGTGGTGCCTCGAGAAGCTACCAGAGCGCAGAAATCGGCGTGTCCACCTATAACTTCGTCAAGTGTGTCAACTTCGCCCTCGATATGTTCGAAGGTTTCTAGCAGGTTCTCAACCGAAGGACTAAATTTCTCAGCACCGGCTCCGACCGAGTTGAAAACTTGTTTTAACCGCTGCAGGCACCGGTTACTGAAGTCCACGCATTTTTCTTGGAGTTCTTTCAGTGATTTTCGCAAATTTGAATTTTTCTCGGCTTCAGCTTCGAGTTTGGCTTTGAAATTTTTCTTTTCCATGGAAAGTTCACTATTCAATCTAGCAATTTCGGCCTGGGCTTCTGCCAATGAACCTTCCATAGTTCGGAGTACGAAGTCCTTCTCTTCCAGAGCAGCCTCATGGTCTTTTATTTTCTTCTCCAGGCCCTCAATTATAACTTCGTTCTTTTTGTCCTCCAAGTCTTGTTGCATCCTCAGGACTTTGCTTAGCAGTAAGCTCTGACAAAATAACCTTCATCAGATAACATCTTCATAACGAAACAATAAAAAGTTGAGAATTTTACCTTAAAGTTGGCATAGAATAGACTACCAGCGATATGTTGCCGCCGGTACCTACTGAGGTCTGCTTCAACCTTCGGAAGGCCAATACTCTTCGATAGAGTGCCGACGACTTTCGCCCCAGTGTGGTCCCGAAGGCATCCTAGACTTTCCTCGTTAACTCCCCCAAAGAGCAACGCCCCGGGTCTGTACCCGCAAGATATGGCATATTCCTTCAACTCTTCTTTTTCAGCCTTTGATAATTCTTGCCCAAGTATGTCCTAAAAATTGAAGTCTTCTTCTTTCGAGATATCTTCGGCTTTCTCTTTTCCTTTCCCAGGCGCTATGGCCAGAGTTTCTTCAGCAACTCTAGCAGCTTCTTCCGTGGGCTCATTCAGAAGCATGTTATCAATATCAGCTAGTGTGGTTTCTAGATTTGTATCTTCGGCGGCCTCAGCTTCGGCAGTGTCAGCTTCACTTTCAGCTTCAATGGATACAACTTCAGTAGCAACAGTGTTCTCCACGGCTGGAGTCTTTGATGCCAAGGCCACCAGTGGTGTCTGCTCGATAACTTCAACTACATGAATGATCCTTCGTTTCTTCGGCTCAGCAGGCTTCTTTGTTGCCGAAGGCTCCTTTTCCTTCTGAAAAAGCTTCGTCAGATGTCGCCCTAGTGGACTTAGCTGGACAGGCAAAGATCTAGTCATTACCTTTAAAATTTCTTCCACGTCGGCAGCAGAAGGCGTTGAAGGAGCCTCTTCCTCTATATCAGTCGTTTTTTGTTTCGGAGCAGCAGCCTTTCTTTTCTTCGGAGCAGCCATCTTTGGCTCAGGGCTCAATTTTCTTTTCTTCAAAATTCCTTCATCTTTCTTCACCAATTTAACAGCTTCTCTATTCAGAACACTAACAACTCTTTTCTTTTTTGACCTTCGGCCCCTCTGTCCAATCGCTCGTAGTCAGGGTACTCAAAATTAAGTGCATCCAAGACCCGGTTTAACCTTCGCTTCGATCGAGTGCCGAAGGCTGCAGTCATTAGTTGATCTTCTTTTTTAGAATAGTTGCCAAGGATCTCGTTGCACATAACTTCAATCGTGTCTAATCATTCTTGGCAAGGTTCTTTGAAGTGTTTCTTGAATTTATAATAATAGGGCAACCGAACAAGTTCCTTCTTTTTCTTTTCCCCTTTAAGCTTCGGCATGTCCTATTCTTTCAAAGTCGGGAATACTCTGAAAGCTAAGAATTCTTGCACCAAATCTCTAGTGCCAATATGCTCTGAAACAACTCGAAATTCACCCAAGGCAATTTGGCATGGTTATTTCGGCAACATGTTGCACTGGGGCCTAGTTTCTCCAAAGACTAACTCCAATGGGCTCTGAACCAGCTTCTCCTTCTTCTCGTCAACCTTAACATAAAACCACTCGGTCTTCCAGCCGGTGGGCCATTTGGTATGATAGCTAATAACTGGAGACTTCGCATCTTTGCGATAAGCAAAATTGTAGCAGCCGAAATTCTCGTGCAGCCCATCTTCTCTAGCTTTTGGCTGATAATGAAGCTCATGTGCCCGGCAGAAACCTTCGGCAAGCGGTTCCGCCCCCTGACTTCGGAGAGCCCAAATGAAAACGCTAAGCCTAACGATGGCGTTAGGAGTTAGCTGATGAAGATAAATCCCAAACTTCTCCAACACATCCACAATCATCTCATGCAAAGGAAATCTCAATCCTGCTTTAAAGAAGCTTTTAAAGACAACCACCTCATCCTTTTCTAGCTTCGAAGTAATTTCCTCTCCACCAAAACGAACTAGCTTCTTCTTGGCTTCACTGATATAACTTAGCTTTATCAACTTAGGCATATCATCTTCGGTAATAGTAGACTTCCCAAACTACAGGTGGCTAGGTTTAGATGGCATGGCGTTGTACTCATCTTCAGTTTCACCTTCTTCAACATCAATCTGCTCACCTTCGATAGCGGGGGTACCTTTAGAAGTTTCCTCCGGCACTGCCAACCCTGACCGTTTCATCACTTCGGAAATCGGAGCGGTCTCAGCAGCTTCGGCTTCCTCTCCGTCACGTATAACCCTGGCCGTAGAACGTACCCTTGCCATTTGATGATAAATTCCTCACAATTTTTGATGAAATTGTTGACTTTTTAATTTTCCCGAAGCTCTTCCTCTTATGACGAAGCAAAGTCAACAGCGGTGCTTCGGTTGAGTGCGATGAACAAGCTTCGGCTATAGTCAAATTTTTGGCAGCAAAACAGGGCAATAGCAATGAATGTTGTGGTAACTTCACACCTACCCATCTGTTTATATAGTGTCGCAGGTGGGGAGGTGAATCGTCAAGTCTTCCGCACCGAACGAATAGTCGCCCACACTCACTGAGTGGTGGACCGCAGAACCCGAGAAGGTGAATCGCCAGGACGCGTTTACCCGCTGCATGGTGGGACCATCTCGTGCTCGAAATTTTGTGATCGTTTCTCGGCAACGAGCTCAGGGAAGGTGTTTTTCGGATCTTCGGCTCTCCGAAGCCTAGGAGACTTTTTCACGGATCAAGCTCGTTACAAAAAACTATCTAGCACCGCGAAGGGGCTACTGTTGGGGGTATGCTTCGTCGTCGAAGATCCTGAAAGAAGAAACACCTTCGGCGGATTCTCTCAAAAAGCAGTGCCGAAGCTATCATTCATGAAGCTTCGGCGTAAGTCACATGTCCCAAGACGAAGGAGTGAACCAACTTAAAGATAAAATGACCAATCGACCCGTGATAGCTTGTATTATGATTGTAAGCATTTGTAAAGGGCATGAATGTAATTTCTCACAGGCTACGCCCTGTGCCTATAAATAGATGAATAGTACCCCCGTACTGTTCACACGGACTGGGCATTTGCTTTTGCATCACGCTAGTACCTTTGCTGTCTATCAAGTCGAAGGTATCAAATGTAATTCAATATTGTTTTTATTTTCTCATGATAACATAATGGAGATGAATTTATAATGCTATATGATTATTCATGTTATCTCTTGTATTTTACACGCTTCTTCTATTACCATCTTACCTTCGATATTCGAAGGTATGTCCTTCATGGCCTTCGTCTGAATATCATTATATCCTAAGGGAAATAATGCTTCGAAGGACGGAGAGCATTAATATTTAACATTTTATGTTGCCTTGTTCTTGATTTATAGCATTTGAGAACAAGTCACCAACAGGGATTTTCAAAAGAAAGGAATACATTTCTCCTAGTGAGCTAGCAAGATAGAAAGCAATGTTAGTTTCTAAAGGTTATACTCATATTCTAGTCAGGGACGGAGCCAGGAAAAAGTTTAGGAGGGACTGAACTAAATTGCTATAGTATAAAAGTTCATTCTACATTATATTATATATATTTTAGATTAGGGGGACTGTAGTGGGGCTCCATGGGATCCAAAGCGGTAGGGGGGCTCGAGCCCCGCCCGCCCCACCGCTGGATCCGTCCCTCATTCTAGGTACTGATTTAAATGATGCCTTTTCCCTAGTTGTTTAGTATAGTTCTATTCATATTTTTATTAGTATCGTTGTCATGTATGATTATGAAATTGGGCAACTATATGTTAAAACTACATTCTTATGTGGGCTTGAAAGAAGACATTTATATGAACTAGCCTGAAGGTTTATTATTCCTATAAAAGAAAATCTTATATGCAAGTTATATAAATATCTATGGTTTGAAGCAATGTCCTAGTAGACAATAATGGTGCAAGAGATTTAACTCTTTTATGTTATCTCATGGTTTTAAGTGCCCTGATTATGATAGTGTGTTTATTTAAAGATTGTTAATAACTTAGATTTCTATTTGCTTCTCTATGTCAATGATATGCTAATTGATGCAGAAGAAAAACCAGAAATAGCTAGTACATAATTTGATATGAATGATTTAGTTCCGGTTGACAAAATTCTTGGTACGAAAATCGTTAGAGATAGGAAATCTAGCAAGTTATACCTTATTCAGCAAGGTTATATTAGAAATGTTTTCCGTTGTTTTAATATACATAATGTAAACTTAGAGAATGCTCCATTAGTTATATTTTTAGAATATCCTTAGCTTTATGTCTAGATTCGGATAACGATATTGAGTACATGTCAGAGTTACATATTCCAGTGCAATTGGTTGTCTTATGTATGTCAAGGTTTGTTCTCGCGCTATTTTATATCACACTTGAGTGTTATCAATAGATTAATAACTAATCTTGGTAAGGAGCATTGGAGGATTGTTCAGAAGATTTTTAGATATTTGCAAGGTACTTACAATGCATGTATGCAATCTAGGGAATCTAGAGATAGACTTGTAGGTTACGTTGATTCTAGTTATGTTGGTATTTTGGATAAGAGGAAGTTATGTTTTTATCATTAATGGTTGTGCTCTTAGCAGGAAAGTAAGTTTGTAGGTTGAAAGTCGCCTAGAGGGGGGTTGTTGGGGGCCTTCGGCTCCCGAAGGTCCTCAAAAACATAATTTGATAATATTTTCCAAGTGTAATATGTGAACAGGCACCTTCGGAACAGGCACCTTCGGAGTCAGGTCGCGAATATACAAAAGCATGGTTAAGACGAAGCATGACTGGAATAAAAAACGATCATGACGAAGGATAAGGCAATCACGAAGCTATGTGCAGAAAGGCTTCGGCACAACAACAGAAAAGAGGAACCGACTTAAAGATGAAAAGCCAAATTGAACCTCGAAGAATTACTGTAGTTATTGATAAATGTAAAGGGCATTAATGTAATTTTACACGGGCTGCGTCCCGTGCCTATAAGTAGATGAACAGTACTCCCATACTGTTCACACTGACTTGGCATCCACTTTTGCGTCACGCTTGTACCTTTCCTTCAAGCCGAAGGTACAAATGTAATTCAACATTGTTTTTATTTATTTGTGATTATATAATAAAAGATATAGAGTCGATATCATATGATTATTCATGTTATCTTTCATGTTTCATATGTTTCATCTTTTATTAGCATATGCTGTTATGATGAAGGTGCGTCCTTCATAACCTTCGTCTGAAGATCATTAAATCCTTAAGGGAATAATGCTTCAAAGGACGAAGGATATTAATCATTTAACCTATTTTTGTGTTGCCTTGTTCTTAACTTATAGTATTTGAGAACAAGTTCCCAACATTGGCGCCCACCTCTGGTGAACTCACTTCCACTTTTTGAGTTTTGAAAACCTTCGGCAAGCATCACCTTCGTCATGCCGCCGAAAAAAGCTTCAGCGACAGGGCTGCTGCTCTGCAGCCGCTAGACCACAATCAAGATGTCGTTTCTCTTAGGGAGGCCCGAAGCCAGAAGAGAAAGGCCACCAGCCCAACGCCTCCGGAGGATGAATTGGATCAAGAAATCCAAATTTTGGAAATGCTCAATCAACAGGTCCAACGGAAAAAGGAGAAGATGGCTCGTCTAGCTGATCTTCAAAGACAGATAGACGAAGCCTCTGAAGAGCTTCGACATCTTGCTCAAGATGACCAGAACCAAAGGCCCCCGCAGAGAGCTTCATCAAGAGGGCTTCTACAATGAGGACGACTGGTATGAAGATTTCCATCATGGAAACTTTGCTTTTGATGATACTTCTCCCATGTCAACAGAACTGCAGGCCACACCTTGGCCACAGTCTTATAAGCCGCCTCAGCTTCCCATGTATGACGGTCATTCAGACCCGAAACAATTCTTGATGAGCTATGAGGCAACTATATCTTCGTACGGTGGCAACACGGCAGTCATGGCAAAGTCCTTCGTCATGGCTGCCAGGAGCGTTGCACAAACTTGGTACTCCTCTCTTAGGCCAGGAACAATCACCTCATGGCAGAATTTGAAGGAAATGTTGATAACTAGCTTCCAAGGGTTTCAGACGAAGCCAGTTACTGCTCAAGCTCTATTCCAGTGTACCCAGGACCACGAAGAATATCTCCAGGCGTATGTCCGAAGGTTTCTGCGCCTGAGGGCACAAGCACCAACAGTGCCCAATGAAATTGTCATTGAGGCCATGATTAAGGGACTTCGGCCGGGACCTTCAGCACAATACTTTGCCAGGAAGCCACCACAAACTTTGGAGAAGCTGCTCCAAAAAAATGGACGAGTACATCCGAGCTGACAATGATTTCCGCCAGAGAAGGGAGGAGGCATTCAGGTTCTCTGAGATGACCAGGGGCTTCGGAGGAAGATTTCATCCGAGGCATGTTAGATCAATTCATAACTCCGTTCAAGGCGATGATCGAAGCAGTCAACAGCAAAGGCCACAATACTCCTCGCAAGCTTCAGGCCAACAGCAAAGCTCTGCTCGGCCGCCAGCGCCAAGGGGCAGAGGCGCAGGGGCTTCGGGGGAAGGTTTGGAGATCAGCCAAGAAAAATTTACTGTCTATTCTGTGGTGAAGACAAGGGCCATACCACCAGGATGTGCCATATCACCATTCAGAAACAAAAGGAGATAGCAGAAGCTGCAGCACAACAGAGTCAGCCGAAGCAGGTCATGCATACTGCTTCGTACCATTCGCCTTACATTCCAGAATATGTAGGCAATCACCCTGCAGCTTCTGTTGCTTCGGCAAGTCAACCCCAAGCATCTTGGCAACAGCCTCCACCGCCACCACCGACGCAGCGAGGACTCCAGCCAGAAGGGAGTCAGCACAATCACCTTCAGAGGGATTTCAGAGAGGAGTCCGAAGCTCGCACAGTCAACAGCACTGTGCCAGAGTCGAAGCACATTTACTGATAAATATCCTACCTCAACAGCAGTTTTTTCGCATTCTTACACTCAGTATTACTTTTTTGTTAATAAGGAACAATTATGGGAAGTTCAAGTGTCTTTTATCATTTTTCAATTTCTTGTAACACTTTCGTCTTCCACTTTAATAAAAAATGTGTCTTTTCCATAGGCTTGAGTCACCGAAGCATACAAATTTATGGTGGCATGAAGGACCTTTTTATTATCAAAATTTTGTTTTAATGGACACAGTGCAAGTTGTTCGAAACAGTAAAAGTCGTTCCTAAGGGAGCGCAGTGTAAGTTTTCTGAGCCTACAGCGAAAAGTCAGCGTTGATTCCGCCGAAAGTAAAAGGCGAAGAAGCTCCTAAGGGAGGCTTACAGCGAAAAATAAACGTTGATTCCGCTGAAAGTAAAAGGCGAAGAAGCCCCTAAGGGAGGCTTACAGCGAAAAATAAACGCTGATTCCGCTGAAAGTAAAAGGCGAAGAAGCTCCTAAGGGAGGCTTACAGCGAAAAGTCAACGCTGATATAAAAAGTGTGTGTGCTCTATTACAGGGATATGTATCTGTGGCACAAATGTCATTTTGCATAACATAACATCATCACATCATTCTGCATAACATAAGCATCATACAGCATATTGCATGTGGAACAAGAAGGGGGTACAGTATTGATCTTTGGAGAATATTTTGGAAAGAGAAAATCGTACTAAAGTACAAGACAAGTCGAGAAGAAGTGTAGCTTCATTAGAGAGGCAACAAAAAACTTTTCTATAGCGTCGGAGAATATTTCACGAAGCTTGGATAATCTTCACTAGCGAAGTATGCAATTACTTGTGGTATAAGATTTTCTTCACGAAGCATGAAAAGAAGGGAAGGTGTTTTTTCGCCGAAGGCTCAAAAAATGGTATGTATGCAAGATTTCATGCATCGTAAAGAATTAAAACTGTACATGGATTATATATTACATTCAAGGTTACAATATATTACATACGTTACGTTCCAAATGTTTTTACAGTAGCATTTAATCCTCTTTAAGAACTATTTCTGCAGCTTCGTTCAGTAGCTGGTCGACAACCTTGTCCATAATGGCTTCGGCCATTTTTCTAATTTCATCGTCCCCCTTCGGGTGGGGGCCCGGAGATGCCTCAGCAGGTTCTTAGCGAAGAGAAGATACGGCTATATTACTATTACAAACCGTGAACAAAGTCTAGAATCAAAAGTTACAACATAATAAAAATCACTAATTAATACCTATTTGCCCTTCGGGCTCTGTACTTCTTTCGGCAGCCGCCGCTACTTTTCTAGCATCGTGGATGCCTTTTTCACTCTTTTGAATAATTTCTTGCGCCATTTCTCGCCCGCCGTTGTCCCAGATATCAGTGAAAAATTTTCCGCCGATCATGCTTGCTTCGGCTGAGGGGTCTTTAATGTCTTCGGAGGACAAAGTAGCTTCGGATTGTGCTAAAGATTTCACATGCTCACAACTTCTCTTCTCCAAAACAGTAGCAATTCCTCTAGCGCCCGAAAAAGCACATATGTCTCCACGGCTATTCAGGATTTCTTCGAAGGCCTCAGCTTCGTTACTGATCCATTCCATCGGACCTTCGGGATTGCCCCTTGAGAAATTCTCTTCGCTAGAGAATGCGCCAACGTTGGCAAAGCTGAATTTTATCTTTTTAACGCACTCTATGGATTTAACATAGCATCTTCTCTGGGAAGCACGAAGCTCTTTAACATTAACTTCCAAATGATCGGCCCATTGATCGCTTAACTCTCGTTTTGTTTCTTCAAGAATGCGTTCTTCTTTGGCTCGGGCTAGTTGTTTACGAAGATCTTCGATTTCACGCCTCTGGGCCTCCGTTTGAGTTTTAGAATTAGCTTCGTCTTCTTTCATTTTTTCCACTAGTGTAAGCAGAATTTTGTCCTTCTCCAAGGCTTCGTTTCTTAGCCTGGTAACCTCTGTTCGAAGGTTGTTGAGAGCAATGGTGCAGCTCTCGTCTTCAGCATTCTTTTGTGCCCTTAAGGCATTGCTGAGAATTAAGCCCTATTCAAAAAGAATGAATGGATTAACACAACAGTAAAGGACTCATTCAAAATCTATAAAATTCAAAATTTACAATCTTCGTACCTTCAGACTATTATATGCAAGACTATCCGCAAGATCCTCCTTCGTCATGGCGCAAAGGCCAGCTTCAAGCTTCGGGAATCCCATGCTCCTAGCCATCTCCCGGCAGACAGATAGTTCTTTATTGTCTGGGAGGCAATACAAGAAGTCGTCATCATCTGTCCCATTGAACACTACGGCCCCCTTCGGATACTTTAGTTCTCGGGCATAATGGTTAGCTTCAAAGATCTCTTCTTCGGATAATTTCTTTCCCGAAGCATGTCGAATAATATAGTCGTGCATTTTGGAAGATGCTTCGGGGGTGGCAGTGCCAATTTCCTCGACTAAAATTTGCTCTGTTATTTTTGTTTGTTCAGTTTCCAAAGTTGCCTCTGTCAATTTTGCCTTTTCAGCTTCCAAATGTTTTACCTTGATGGGCTCTGAAGGTCCAATCTCAGTTGCAAATTGTTGCTTTGAAGCTTCGCTAACAAAGGCTTCAGCAGATACTTCAGAAGCTTTAGCAGTTTTCTTCGGAGTTATGCTCGAAGATTTAATTGTTTCCAAAACATCCAGCACATTAACCATCCTTTTTCTTTTTGGAGTTGCTACTGGCCCCTTTTGGCCTTTAGTCGCCTCAACTTTTGATGATGGACTCAAAATTTCTAATGTTTTTCCTTTTTCAGTTTCTGGTTCTTCCGCTTTCTCTATTGCTGGTGCTTTGGCCATTGCTTCGGATTTTGACGCTGTAGTTGGTTCTCTGGCTTCGGTGGCCGAGGAGGCCTCGCCAACAAACTCAGGCACTATGGCCGGCTCAATGCAGCGTGGAGGGTGTGTGTACACTTTTACCTTTTTCCTCTTCGGTGCTAGCTCCCCGGGAGCAGCCGAAGCAGTGTCCTTTGCAGAAGAAGTATTTTTTCTCTTTTGACCTCGTATTGGATAATAGTAGTCGGGATAGATGAACCCAATAGCATCAAATACTCGGTTGAGTCTTTTCTTCTTTCGGCCTCCAAAAGCCGCTGATAATGCAGTGTTTTCGGCCTTCGAGTATGCCCCAAGCAATTCATCACTTACATTTTCAATGCTTTTCAGCCAATCATCATCCGGTTCAACAAACTTATCTCCATACTTGAATGTATATTTCAGCCTGATTAGTCCACCCTCATCAGTTTCTTTAACGGTCTCCTTCGGCATTTCCCAGTCATCTACAAGTGGCCACACTCTGAAGGCAATGTGCTCTTGCATTAAATCCCTGGTCCCAATAAAAGAACAGACTACGCCGAAGGCCCTCTGACATTCTTCAGCTGCTTCGTCCATTTCTACCTTTGGTTTCCGGAGTCCGAAGCGCTGCCAGATAGGGCGCATGATGATGTCTTTGATATCTTCCCGAACCTTCAAATCATTCTTCACGTAGAACCATTCCTTCATCCATTCCCCGGGCCATTTCTTCTGAAAGGTTGGCACGGGACAGCTTGACCCAGAGCGGGCACCGAAGCTATAGCAACCAAAATTATTATGATATTGCTCCTTACCCCAGGGTTTCGTCTCATATACTAGCTCGTGTATATTGCAAAAGCTTTTTGCACTTGGCTCCAGGCCCTGGCTCCTCACGGCCCAGACGAAGATTCCTAATCTTATCACTGCTTCGGGGGTAAGTTGATGAAGGTAAATTTGATATATATTCAGAACTTCTACCACAAACCTGCTTAGAGGGAATCGTAACCCAGCCTTTAAAAAGCTTCGGAAGATCACGACCTCATTATCTTCGGGGGTCGGCGTAGTTTTTTCTCCATCATCGGCCCTCACGATGGATATACCCCGGAAATATCTCCCCCTCATATTTTCAAGGTGACTCTGCTTTATAGTTGATTTTCCGAAGTTTGAGTGACTAGGTCGCCACGGGCGATCTTCGGAGTCTTCTCCACCACTATCCACATCATAGCTATCACTGTCGCCAGTATCTTCAGATAAACCCTCCAAAGTTTCCTTGACAATCTTTTCAGTATTGGTCTTCGACATTGACTCAAGAAAACCCAGGTGCATTTCCTCCGAAAGGCTTAGCTTCGAAGCACCAACAGCTGTCTTATCCTCAGACATTTTCGCGAATGCTGGCAAACTAGACTAGAAGCCGAAGCTTAAAAATTCAAGACCGACCAAATGCTGGCGCGCGTAGGCTAAAAGCTGGGTGAGTAAAAAGCAGGTGGCAAAAGGGCGTGCCAAATAAACCCGCGGTGAGCTTGTATTTATACACCCAGTATGTCGAAAACTGGAGGGCCCCGCTTGTCAATGACTGTTGCTATTCTAGCAAAAGGAAGGTGTTTTTTCGAACCTTCGGCTTAAGGCCTTCGTCCATGTCGCAATACTAATTTATCTTGACAATAAATTGATATTGCGAGGGGCTACTGTTGGGGGCCTTCGGCTCCCGAAGGTCCTCAAAAACATAATTTGATAATATTTTCCAAGTGTAATATGTGAACAGGCACCTTCGGAACAGGCACCTTCGGAGTCAGGTCGCGAATATACAAAAGCATGGTTAAGACGAAGCATGACTGGAATAAAAAACGATCATGACGAAGGATAAGGCAATCACGAAGCTATGTGCAGAAAGGCTTCGGCACAACAACAGAAAAGAGGAACCGACTTAAAGATGAAAAGCCAAATTGAACCTCGAAGAATTACTGTAGTTATTGATAAATGTAAAGGGCATTAATGTAATTTTACACGGGCTGCGTCCCGTGCCTATAAGTAGGTGAACAGTACTCCCGTACTGTTCACGCTGACTTGGCATCCGCTTTTGCGTCACGCTTGTACCTTTCCTTCAAGCCGAAGGTACAAATGTAATTCAACATTGTTTTTATTTATTTGTGATTATATAATAAAAGATATAGAGTCGATATCATATGATTATTCATGTTACCTTTCATGTTTCATATGTTTCATCTTTTATTAGCATATGCTATTATGATGAAGGTGCGTCCTTCATAACCTTCGTCTGAAGATCATTAAATCCTTAAGGGAATAATGCTTCAAAGGACGAAGGATATTAATCATTTAACCTATTTTTGTGTTGCCTTGTTCTTAACTTATAGTATTTGAGAACAAGTCCCCAACAGGGGTGAATAGGCGGAATCTGAAAATTATAAACTTAAAGCACAACTACAAGCTGGGGTTAGCGTTAGAAATAAATCCGAGTTCGTGAGACAGGGCGAAAAACAAATCAAAGGCAAATGAAGCGGATGACACGGTGATTTGTTTTACCGAGGTTCGGTTCTTGAGAACCTAGTCCCCGTTGAGGTGGTCACAAAGACCGGGTCTCTTTCAACCCTTTCCCTCTCTCAAATGGTCACCTAGACCGAGTGAGCTTTCTCCTTAATCAAAATGGGTCACTTAGACCCCTACAAGGACCACCACAACTTGGTGTCTCTTGCTTTGATTACAAGTGTCTTGAGAACAAGAAAGGGGAAGAAGAAAGCCAAGCCAAGCAAACAAGAGCACAAGAAAACACAAATGATCCTCTCACAAGTCTAAATGCGCTAGAGTGGATTTGAGACTTTGAGCGAATCGATCTCTTGAATTGTGTCTTTGGAGTGGTGTCTATTGCTCTTGTATTGAATGTGAAGGAGTGAATGCTTGGATGGTTGGAGTGGAGGTGGTTGTGGGGTATTTATAGCCCCAACCGCCAATTCAACCGTTGGGGAGGCTACTGTCGATGGGCGCACCGGACAGTCCAGTGCGCCACCAGACACTGTCCGGTACGCCAGCCACGTCACCTAACCGTTAGGGTTCTGACTGTTTTGACCGTTGGAGCTCTATCTTCATGGGGCATCGGACAGTCCGATGCCGCACCGGAGAGGCACTGTTCACTGTCCGGTGCGCCTTCAGCGGCTGCCTTGACTCTGCGCGAACTGTCTGCGCACTGTAGTGCTTTTGCAAGTGTCCGTTGCAGCCGTTGCGCTGGAGCCGTTGCTCCGCTGGTGCACCGGACAGTCTGGTGGCATACCGGACAGTCCGGTGAATTTTAGCGAAGCGCGGTTCCAAAAACCCAAAGGTGAAGAGTTTGAAGTCGATCTCCCCTGGTGCACCGGACACTGTCCGGTTGCACACCAGACAGTTCGGTGCGCCAGACCAGGGAGCTCTTCGGTTTCTTTTTGCTCCTTTCTTTTGAACCCTAACTTGAACTTTTTATTGGTTTGTGTTAAACCTTTAGCACCTGTAGAACATATAATCTAGAGCAAACTAGTTAGTCCAAATATTTATGTTGGGCATTCAACCACCAAAATTATATTTAGGAAAAGGTTAAACCCTATTTCCCTTTCAATCTCCCCCTTTTTGGTGATTGATGCCAACACAAACCAAAGCAAATATATAAGTGCAGAATTGAACTAGTTTTCATAAGATGAGTGCAAAGGTTACTTGGAATTAAACCAATTTATCATTTCAATAGATATGCATGGATTGCTTTCTTTTATTAACATTTTGGACCACACTTGCACCACGGTTTTGTTTTTGCAAATTCTATTGGAAATTCGTTTGAAAGTCTTTTTACAAATAGTCAAAGTCATATGAGTAAGATTGCAAGAAGCATTTTCAAGATTTGAAATTTCTCCCCCTGTTTCAAATGCTTTTCCTTTGACTAAACAAAACTCCCCCTGAATTAAAATTCTCCTCTTAGTTTTCAAGAGGGTTTTGATAGATACTAATTGAAAAAGACACATACTAATTTGAAATATACCAATAAGAATTTTCGAAACACAATTTAAAAAGTAGGTGGTGATGCGGTCCTTTTGCTTTGGGCTAATACTCTCTCCCCCTTTGGCATTAATCGCCAAAAACGGAGACTTTGTGAGCCCTTTACTTTCTCCCCCTTTTGGTAAACAATATATGAGTGAAGAATTATACCAAATTGGAGTGATGTGAAGTAACGACGAAGTGTAAATGATACCGGTAGAGTGGAGTGGAAGCCTTGTCTTCGTCGAGTACTCCATTTCCCTTTCAATCTACGACTTGGCATAGAATTCACTTGAAAACACATTAGTCGTAGACATAAAAGAGATATGATAAAAGGTATATAAATGAGCAATGTGTGCAAAGTGTCAATCAAAGTTCCGAGAATCAAGTATATTTAGCTCATTCCTAAGTTTGCAAAAGGTCTTCTCATCTAATGGCTTGGTGAAGATATCGGCTAATTGATCTTTGGTGTTGATATAGGCTATCTCGATATCCCCCCTTTGTTGGTGATCGCTCAAAAAGTGATACTGAATTTCTATGTGCTTAGTGCGGCTGTGGTCAACGGGATTCTCCGCCATGCGGATAGCACTCTCATTGTCACATAGGAGAGGGACTTTGCTCAATTTGTAGCCATAGTCCCTGAGGGTTTGCCTCATCCAAAGCAATTGTGCACAACAATGGACTGTGGCAATATACTCGGCTTCGGCGGTTGACAGGGCTACTGAATTTTGCTTCTTTGAAGCCCAAGACACCAGGGATCTCCCTAGAAACTGACAGGTCCCTGATGTGCTCTTCTTATCAATTTTGCACCCTGCCCAATCGGCATCAGAATATCCTATCAAATCAAAGGTTGATCCCCTGGGAACCAAAGCCCAAACTTAGGAGTGTAAACTAAATATCTCATGATTCTCTTCAAGGCCCTAAGGTGAACTTCCTTAGGATCGGTTTGGAACCTTGCACACATGCATACGGAAAGCATAATATCCGGTCGTGATGCACATAAATAGAGTAAAGATCCTATCATCGACCGGTATACCTTTTGATCTACGGATTTACCTCCTGTGTTGAGGTCGAGATGCCCATTTGTTCCCATGGGTGTCTTGATGGGCTTGGCATCCTTCATTCCAAACTTCTTGAGGATGTCCTGAATATACTTCGTTTGGCTGATGAAGGTGCCTTCTTGGAGTTTCTTGATTTGGAATCCTAAGAAATATCTCAACTCTCCCATCATTGACATCTCGAATTTCTGAACCATGATCCTACTAAACTATTGAGAGCACCTAGAGGGGGGGTGAATAGGTGATCCTGTAAAACTTGAAACTTAGTGCCACAAAAACTTGATTAGGAGTTAGCACAATAAGGCCAAGTGGCTAGAGAGAAGTTCTTGCACAACACGATAACCACAATAAGATCAACACAGAGATGGCACAGTGGTTTATCCCATGGTTCGGCCAAGTCCAACACTTGCCTACTCCACGTTGTGGCGTCCCAACGGACGAGGGTTGCACTCAACCCCTCTCAAGCGGTCCAAAGACCCACTTGAATACCACGGTGTTTTGCTTGCACTTTACTATATCCCGCTTGCGAGGAATCTCCACAACTTGGAGCCTCTCGCTCTTACAAAGATGTTCACAAAGAAGCACGGAAGTAAGGTTGGGATGAGCAACGCACACAAGACACAAAATCAGAGCAACAACACGCACACAAGTCACAACACAAGCTCTCAACACAACCCGAAGAGTACACTACTCAAATGGAGCTCTAGTTGCTATCACAAAGAATCGAATGCGCGGAATTGAAGTCTTGGTGCTTAGGAATGTTTAGAGAATGCTTGGTGTAGTCCTCCATGCGCCTAGGGGACCCTTTTATAGCCCCAAGGCAGCTAGGAGCCGTTGAGAGCATTCCAGGAAGGCAATTCTTGCCTTCTGTCGCCTGGCGCACCGGACAGTCCGGTGCACCACCGAACACTGTCCGGTGCGGATTTCTTTCCTTCTGTGGCGCAGCTGACCGTTGAAGATCCAGAGCCGTTGGCGCACCGGACACTGTCCGGTGCACACCGGACAGTCCGGTGCCCCCTTCTAACCGTTGGCTCGGCCACGCGTCGCGCGCGGATTACGCGGCCGACCGTTGGCCCGGCTGACCGTTGGCTCACCGGACAGTCCGGTGCCTCACCGGACAGTCCGGTGAATTATAGTCGTACGCCATTAATTGCTTCCCGAGAGCGACGACTTCGCCTGTGAATGGCTCACCGGACAGTCCGGTGCACCACCAGACAGTCCGGTGATTTATAGCCGTACGCCGTTGATCGCTTCCCGAGAGCAGCCAGTTGACAGTCGCCAGCCTGGCGTACCGGACACTGTCCGGTGCACCACCGAACAGTCCGGTGCACCCAGACTGCGCAGAGTCTTGGCTGCATAGCCAAGTCTTTTCCAAATTGGTCTTTTCCTGTTTCTAGCACTTAGACACAATATATTAGTCTCCAAAACAATGTACTAAGTCTTAGAAACATACCTTTACTCTTGATTTGCACTTTGTCCATCAATTGGCATAGATTAACACTTAAGCACTTGTGTTGGCACTCAATCACCAAAATACTTAGAAATGGCCTAAGGGCACATTTCCCTTTCAATCTCCCCCTTTTTGGTGATTTTTGCCAACACAACAAACAAACAACTAAAGAAGTGTAACATCAATGCAAATGAGAACACAAATTTGTTTTGATTCAAAATTGGCATATTTGGATCATTCTTTGCCACCACTTGGTTTTATTTTTGTAAATTAACCTCAATTTCCTATCTCTAAGTCAAACACACTTGTTGAGACATAAAGAGAGTTGTTCCAAGAGAAATTGATCAAAGATTTCAAAAACTTCCCCTTTTTTCCATAATCAACTATTCTCCCCACAAGAGGCCAACTTTTGACAAAAGAGACAACAAGAGAGTTTTGACAAACTAAAAGCTCTATTCTACTATTTTCAAAGAGAGTTTTGACAAACCAAAAGCTCTATTCTACTATTTTCAAAATTCTCAAGTGGTAGCTCATCCATTTATTGCTTTGGCCTTATTTTCTCCCCCTTTGGCATCAAGCACCAAAAAGGGATCAATCTTGGCCCTTAAACCCCATTGCCTCACCAAAATCTTCAAATAAGAGTACAAAGGCAATAAGGATATTGAGATGAACTTGGAGTAAGTTACCCTCTCATCGGAGTGCAGTGGAAGTCTTGCATGGTCCAAGTTCACCTTTTCCCTTTCAATCCTCCTTTGAGGCTAAATCAAGCAAGCTCAAACACATGGTTAGTCTCAAAGGGTCAAGTTGTAGCACATCCCCCCCTAAATATGTGCATCACTCACACATGGACTTTTGAGGTCTGGGGAGAGTTTGTACAACTTGAGCACCATAAATAAACAATAAAATGCATAAGGAACATGATCAAGGCATAATACACATGTATGCTACAAATCAATCCAAGTTCCGCGAATCTAAGACATTTAGCTCACTACGCAGCCTGCAAAAGGTCTTTTCATCTAAAGGCTTGGTAAAGATATCGGCTAGCTGGTTCTCGGTGCTAATATAGAACACTTCGATATCTCCCTTTTGCTGGTGGTCTCTCAAAAAGTGATGCCGGATGTCAATGTGCTTTGTGCGGCCGTGCTCAACGGGGTTGTCCGCCATGTGGATAGCACTCTCATTATCACATAGGAGTGGGACTTTGCTCAGATTGTAGCCAAAGTCCCGGAGGGTTTGCCTCATCCAAAGTAGTTGCGCGCAACACTGTCCTACGGCAACGTACTCGGCCTCAGCGGTGGATAGGGCAACGGAAGTTTGTTTCTTAGAACTCCATGACACCAGGGACCTTCCTAAGAATTGGCACGTCCCCAATGTACTCTTCCTATCGACCTTACATCCATCATAGTCGGAGTCTGAATATCCAATCAAGTCAAAGGTAGACCCCTTTGGATACCAGATCCCGAAGCAAGGCGTAGCGACTAAATATCTAAGAATTCGCTTCATAGCCACTAAGTGACACTCCCTTGGATCGGATTGAAATCTAGCACACATGCATAAACTAAGCATAATATCCGGTCTACTAGCACATAAATAAAGCAAAGAACCTATCATGGACCGGTATGCTTTTTGATCAACGGACTTGCCTCCTTTGTTGAGGTCGACGTGTCCGTCAGTTCTAATTGCAGTCTTTGCGGGCTTGGCGTCCTTCATCCCAAACCGCTTGAGCAAGTCTTGTGTATACTTTGTTTGGGAGATGAAGGTGCCGTCCTTTAGTTGCTTCACTTGGAACCCAAGGAAGTAGTTCAACTCGCCCATCATCAACATCTCGAATTTCTGCGTCATCACCCTGCTAAACTCTTCACAAGACTTTTGGTTAGTAGAACCAAATATTATGTCATCGACATAAATTTGACACACAAAAAGATCACCATCACAAGTCTTAGTGAATAAAGTTGGATCGGCTTTCCCAACCTTGAAAGCATTAGCAATTAAGAAGTCTCTAAGGCATTCATACCATGCCCTTGGGGCTTGCTTAAGTCCATAGAGCGCCTTAGAGAGCTTACATACGTGGTCGGGGTACCGTTCATCCTCAAAGCCAGGGGGTTGCTCCACGTACACCTCCTCCTTGATTGGCCCGTTGAGGAAAGCGCTCTTCACATCCATTTGGAACAACCTGAAAGAATGGTGAGCGACATATGCTAGCAAAATACGAATGGACTCTAGCCTAACCACAGGAGCAAAAGTCTCCTCAAAGTCCAAACCTGCGACTTGGGCATAACCTTTTGCCACAAGTCGAGCCTTGTTCCTTGTCACCACCCCGTGCTCGTCTTGTTTGTTGCAGAACACCCACTTGGTTCCCACAACATTTTGCTTGGGACAAGGCACCAGTGTCCAAACTTCATTTCTCTTGAAATTATTGAGCTCCTCTTGCATGGCCAACACCCAGTCCGGATCTAGCAAGGCCTCTTCTACCCTGAAAGGCTCAATAGAAGAGACAAAGGAGTAATGCTCACAAAAATTAACTAATCTAGAACGAGTAGTTACTCCCTTGCTAATGTCACCCAAAATTTGGTCGACGGGATGATTCCTTTGAATCGTCGCTCGAACTTGGGTTGGAGGTGCCGGTTGTGCTTCTTCCTCCATCACATGATCATCTTGTGCTCCCCTTGATCACACGCCTCCTCTTGATGAACCTGTTCATCATCTTGAGTTGGGGGATGCACCATTGTTGAGGAAGAGGGTTGATCTTGTTCCTTTTGTTCCTGTGGTCGCACGTCTCCAATCGCCATGGTACGAATCGCGTCCGTTGGAATGTCTTCTTCATCTACATCATCAAGATCAACAACTTGCTCTCTTGGAGAGCCATTAGTCTCATGAAATACAACATCGCTAGAGACTTCAACCAAACCCGATGATTTGTTGAAGACCCTATACGCCTTTTGTAACACCCGGTTTTAAAGAGCAAAGCCGGGTGCATCTCATACATGCGCCAAAGAAGACAACATATATAATAACAGAGTGTATAGAGATAAATGTCATAAAACATCAGAGTACTTATTACATAGCGGAAGACTTATTACAAAATAAAGGAATAAATGTAAAACAAACTAAGGATCGTCGGCGCAAATGTCGACTGAGAAACGCCACCTAGATCAGATCGAACTCCTCAGTGTTAGGCGGCTCCTCTTCGACCACCTGCTCTTCTCCTGTGGGGGGGTGTGAGACAGCAAGAGTGAGCTCACATACGTTCATAGCTCAACAAGTCGTGGGGAATAATGTGGCATGAACTCTCCAAATGTGGGAGTTCATGTAGTGTAAGGCTGATCAATGAAATAAAGGCTAAGGCTGAGCATTGCTTTTATAAGTTGGTCAAAATTTTATTAGCAATTACTAAGTGTAAGTAAATACCAAACCTTAATAATAATAAAGAACAGTAATAGTAAAATAATCCCAAATGCGATGCAAATGTCAAATTGAATTTAAGTTCCATAATTAATCATGTGAGGGTCCGAGCCGCTCATGACCGTGAGCACGGCTAGTATACTAGTTTTACACTCTGCAGAGGTCGCGCATCTTTACCCACAAGCCGTGTTACCCATCTACCAAGGGGTCATGAATCCCATACACCTCTACCAAGGAAGCGAGGCAGGGTAACACTACGAGGCCTTTACAAAGTTCCACTAGCTTCAGACTACCCGCTACAGTTTATAGGAAGCTCCAGTGCAGGGTTCTTGCCTGACCGCCATCGCAGCAAAATCAAACAAGGACCTCCCTACACTGACCACTCCCCTACTGCCCTTGCCCCTTTTGGGTAAGGTAGCCCTCCACTAGCTTTCCTAGTTAATCAGCCAAGGGCGTCCCATTAAACCCTTGTGGTAGCACTGTTTTCCCGGGTGGTCGCTCCATGTTCCCATTAATTTAATGATCTTAACATGAACAGTAATAATAACAAGATAATAACAGAATAATCATGAATAGTGTGTCTCCATACCCAATCCACATAAAGCAATAGCAAGTACTACCCAAAAATATTTCAGGGGTGGACAAGGTATAGAGGTAATCAAAACTGGGGTAACATAAAGGCTCCCATCAAAATTAACCTATGCAGATCATTAAAATTAATAAGAACATGGCTGGGAAAAGTAAGTGATCAAGGGCACAACTTGCCTTCGATGAGCTCCTGCTCAGCTACCTCTACTTGTTGAACCTCAGATTCCACAGTGGCTTGCTCGTCTACTCGCATCAACACAATACATACATAGTATAGCCAAAATCAACATCACACCAAACAGATGAATAAAATATACAGTAAAAATCTACACATTAAAATGAAATCATAGGAACTGGAATCACTAAATTTGGAGTTATAAGTTTCAAGTTATGAATTTTCTAAGATTTAATGTGCCTTAAATAGGGTTAAATGATAAATAAATTTTCTAACAGAGTTCATGTCAAAACAGAGATACAGGGTGATAAACAACATTATTACAAAATTATAGGAATTGGAATGGATCAATTTGGAGTTCATATGAATTTTCTAGGGTTTAAACAAGTTTCTGCAATTATTTATATACTAAAAATCAATTTCCCTAATTATTCCTTTATTTTTACTTCACCCTGTACTGCGCACAGAATTTAATCAAAAGCCAGGGGGCTCGGCGCAATTAATTCTAAGACACAGACTTCTACTACGTGGACTGCGGGTTGTTTTCGGGGAAACCTAAGGGCTCTTTAATAAAAATGCGCCGCGAAGGGGTATCGTTGATTCAGAGCCGCTCGATCCCGCGCCTACGGCTAGGATTAGATCTTACTATCGCCGAATGGGTATTCCATCGGCGCCCTTGGATCGAGATCCCACGGTCCGGATATTATGAACCCGAGATCACGCTGCAGCCCTCCGATTCCCATCGTGCGGCCCAGATTGCATCCCGGCCGAAGGGGTATTCCTCCTCTAATCGGAGCCGTTCAACAAAAGATCAACGGCTCACAACTCTCTCTTACCTCCCGATCCCCTCCGGCGGCTCACCGCGCCACGCCGCGGCAAAGCCATGGCCGGAGCGACCCAATTCGCCCACCCGATGAGTTGATTCGCCAAATCAGCTGGTGCAAAATGAAATTAGGAAGATGGCGAACACAGAGGTGGGAATTTTACCGAGGATTAGGTCACCGGGAGGCCTGCCCACGGCGCACGGCGGAGGTCTCCACTACGGCGACGAATTGAGCTTGCGCAGGACACCGGCGGGGGAAAATTGACGGCGGCCGAAGCTTCGCCGCACCAAGCAGGTACCCAGGCTCTAGCGCAGAGGACCAGTCGTGGTGTGGGTGAGGGCAATCACGGCGGCGGGCTTCTCAGCACCGCCGCACGCACTAAATCTCACGCGTCGGGTTCTAATCGGTTGAGCACGAAAGGTGGCACGGCGTGGTATGCTTTTATCTTCAAGGGACGGCAAACTCGGAGGCGTGGGGAGCTGACGCGGAGTTTAGGGGAGGAGAGCCCGCGCGATGCGCTCGGGCCGTTGGCCCCGCCCAGCGATTTTCTCGCGAGGAAGACGACTGAGTGAGGGGGCCCGCGTGGCATTGAGGTAAAAAGGAGCAGGCGCGCGCGCGGCGCTGACCGGTTAGTTGAGCCATCCCCGAGAGCAGCGCGCCGGGTGGTTACGGCGGCGACTGTTCCAGCACGGAGGATTCGCAGCTCGCGGACGAATCCGACTGATGGGGTCCACAGACCAGAGACGACGCCAGGCCATACCGACTGAAACCGGACCACGGGACCCACCTGTCGGCGCATCGGATCCCCGCTACGGGCGAGTAGCGACTGACAGTCGGGCCCCATCCAACAGGTAATCGCGTGCAGTGTAGTGGTTGGGCCGGCACGCACGTGGGAAAAGTGATGGGCCAGAAATGGGGCAGTCGGCCCATGTAACTCTTTTATTCTTTTTCTTTTTGTCTTTTCTTCTTACTTTCTTCATTTCTAAATTTGGTTTGAATTCGAATTTTAAATTCGAACATTGTGCAAATTTTTATTCTCCATTCATATTGTGAAATGAAAATACAAATTTTGGAAATAATAGTATATTATTTATATTCTTATACCCTTTCTCTTCTCCCATTTTCGAAAACCCTAGTTTTAATTTAGGGTTTGATTTAACTTCTAGTATTTATTCTCTTATTATCCTTATTATTATTATTATTATTTTATTTAATGCACAAACATAAAAACTCCACATGATGCATTTTTTTTATCATTTGTTTGAATTAAACTCTAAATTTTGTGTATGCTCTTTTTATGATGCAAATGAGGCACATAGAATTGAGGAGTTCTCTCCAATAATCTTGGTATACAATTTTGAGTATTACAAATCCTACCCCCCTCAAAAATAATCTCGTCCTCGAGATTTAAGAGGATCTAGGGAAAAGGTGGGGAAAATCTATGCGAAGCTGTTCTTCTCTTTCCCAAGTTGCTTCATCTTCACTGTGGTGACTCCATTGAACTTTGCACATCTTTATAACCTTATTCCTTGTAACTCGAGTCAAAGTATCAAGAATCTTGATGGGGTACTCAGCATAAGTCAAATCTTCTTGAACACTAAGGTCTTCCATTGGTAATTGCTCCTCAGGTACCCTGAGACATTTCTTCAGCTGAGATACATGAAATACATCATGAACATCCGCAAGATGATCGGGTAACTCCAATTGGTATGCAACCTCTCCCACTCGCTTTAAGATTAAGAAGGGTCCAATAAAGCGAGGGGACAACTTTCCTTTAACTTTGAATCTCCTCATACCCCGGAGTGGTGACACCTTCAAATAGACATAATCACCCTCCTTAAACTCAAGTAGTCTTCTCCGGGTATCAGCATAGCTTTTCTGCCTGGATTGTGCAGTTCTCAAATTCTCCCTTATTTGCTGAACTTGTTCCTCTGCTTCTTGTATAATCTCAGGCCCAAACAACTGCCTTTCACCAGTTTGATTCCAATACAAGGGAGTCCTGCACTTTCTGCCATACAAAGCCTCAAACGGTGACATCTTCAAACTGGCCTGATAGCTATTATTATAAGAGAACTCCGCATACGGCAAACTCTTATCCCAACTTCCACCATGTTTAAGAGCACAAGCTCTTAACATATCTTCCAGTACTTGGTTAGTCCTCTCAGTCTGCCCATCAGTCTGTGGATGGTAAGCCGAACTAAAATTCAATCTCGTATCCAATGACTCGTGCAACTTCTTCCAATATCGAGAGGTAAACTGTGATCCTCGATCAGACACGATCTTCTTTGGCACACCATGTAGGCAGACAATCCGTGCCATGTACAACTCTGCTAGCTTGGCTCCTGAATAAGTGTTCTTCACCGGAATAAAGTGGGCTACTTTAGTTAGCCTGTCCACAATCACCCATATAGAATCATATCCAGCAGACGTGCGGGGTAATCCAACAATGAAGTCCATGCCAATCTCTTCCCATTTCCACTCAGGTATCTTCAGTGGATGCAGTAGTCCGGCGGGCCTCTGGTGTTCAGCTTTAACTCTTTGGCATACATCGCACATAGCCACATGTGCAGCCACATCTCTCTTTAGTCCATACCACCAATACTTTTGCTTCAAATCCTGATACATCTTAGTACTTCCAGGATGGATAGAATAAATTGAGTCATGTGCTTCCTTCAATATAGTTTCCCGAAGACTATCAATATCGGGAACACAGATCCGATTCTTGAACCATATCGTGCCTTGCTCATCCTCCGTGAACTCTGGGCCTCTACCCTCTGTTATTAGATCCTTGATCTCTTGGATTTTTGCATCACCAATCTGTCCTTTGCGGATTTCTTGCTCCAATGTAGGTTCCAATTCGATGATAACTCCTTCCGTATGTGTAACAATTCCCAGGTTGAGCCTCTCAAAATCTTTTGCTAATTCATCAGGTAGCTGGACAACGAAAGCGGAGTGAACATGCTCCTTCCGACTCAAGGCATCTGCAACCAAATTTGCCTTGCCTGGATGGTAATGAATCTCCAAATCATAATCCTTAATGAGCTCCAACCAACGGCGTTGCCTAAGGTTGAGATCCTTTTGAGTGAATATGTACTTCAAACTCTTATGATCCGTATATACTTGGCACTTAGTTCCCATGATGTAGTGTCTCCAAATCTTAAGTGCATGCACAACGGCAGCTAGTTCCAAGTCATGAGTGGGGTAGTTCAGTTCATGCTTCCGCAACTGACGAGATGCATAGGCAATCACATGTCCATCTTGCATGAGCACACATCCAAGTCCTTGGCCACATGCATCACAATAAATGTCAAATCCCTTCTGTAGATCTGGCATAACCAATACTGGGGGTGACATCAATCTCTCCTTCAATTGATCGAAGCTCTCTTGGCATTTTTCATCCCACTTGAATTCTCTTCCTTTCTCCAAAAGCGAGGTCATAGGCTTGGCAACCTTAGAAAACCCTTCAATAAATCTCCGATAATACCCTGCGAGTCCCAAGAAACTTCGAATCTCAGTAACTGTAGTGGGCACTCTCCACTCCATAATCTCCTTCACTTTAGCGGGATCCACTGCTATTCCTCCATTAGAAATAATATGACCAAGGAATGGCACCTTGTCAATCCAAAACTCGCACTTACTGAACTTAGCGTAGAGTTGATTATCTCGTAACTTCTGTAGCACCAACCTCAGATGTTCCTCATGATCGTTATCACTCTGAGAATAAATAAGAATATCGTCGATGAATACCACGACGAACCTATCCAAATACTCCATAAACACCTTATTCATCAAGTTCATAAAATAAGCTGGTGCATTGGTTAATCCAAACGACATGACAGTGAACTCATATAATCCATATCGGGTTGAGAAAGCCGTCTTGGGAATATCCGATGGTCTAATCCTCATCTGATGGTAACCGGATCGGAGATCAATCTTCGAGAATACTCTAGCACCTCTCATCTGATCAAATAAATCCTCAATACGGGGCAACGGATACTTGTTCTTCACCGTAACTTCATTAAGAGACCTATAATCGACACACATCCGTTGCGATCCATCCTTCTTCTGCACAAATAACACCGGTGCTCCCCAAGGTGAGGAACTCGGACGAATGTACCCCGCTTCTTGTAACTCAGTTAACTGCTTCTTGAGTTCCTTCAACTCCTCTACGGACATCCTATATGGCCGTTTAGAAATAGGGGCGGTTCCAAGTAGGAGATCAATAACAAACTCAACTTCTCTATCAGGTGGCATCCCTGGTAACTCCTCTGGAAAGACATCCGGAAAATCTCTAACCACCCGGATGTTGTCACCAACAAACTCTTCAGGTAAAAAGAACATTGCACGCATGGATGAGGAGGTTACTGCAATATTAACTTGAAATCTTTCTCCTTTAGTGGTAGTGAGTTCTACGGTACCTCTACCACATGCTATAACGGCCTTTGCCTTTCTTAGCCATGACATACCAAGTATTAGATCTATACTGCTTGACTATAATATTATAGCAGTAGCTCCAAAGTCTCTACCCATAATGGTCAAGGTCAATCTACGTGTCATTTGATTCGCCTCAACAGGCCCTTTAGGTGTAATTACTATCATAGGTTTTCTCATATTTAGCAGTGGTATTTCATTTGTGCTGGCATATCTAGCAGACATGAATGAATGTGTAGCACCAGAATCAAATAATATGGTTGCAGGAATTGCATTAACATAAAACATACCAATTACGAGGTCCCCACCATCAGGAGTATCATCAACGCTGACCTGATTCACCCTGGCTATAGAATATCCCTTGCCAGGGGTCTGTTGCTTGTTCTGAACTGGAGTAGTAGCAATCCTCTGTGGGCAGACATTTGCGTAATGACCAGTCTTCCCACACTTGAAACACGTAGTGCCTGGACTCTGTCCTGCAAACTTCGTCGGGGTGCCAGTGGGAGTAGCCTGTCGAGGAGGTGGAGTCCTCAGTGGTGATTGCTGAACTGGGCGTGGTCCTCCTGGTCGAGTCGGTGTACCCTGTGGTGAACTGTAGCGAGGACGAACACTGCTGCTACCCTGTCCTTGTGAGATAGCCTTCCTCTTCAAATCACCCAGTTGAACACGCTTGTGTTCGATAGCAAGAGCCTTATCCAGTAGCCTCTGAAATGATGGAAAGGTGTGTGCAACCAGTGCATACTGCAAGGGTCCATTAAGTCCTTCAATAAAGTGCTCCTGCTTCCTCTCATCCTCAGCAACTTCCTCCGGAGCATATCTCGACAGCTGAATAAATTTGTCTCTGTACTCGCTGACCAACATGTTGCCTTGCTTTAATGATAGAAACTCCTTCTTCTTGATCTTTATCATACCAGTTGGAATATGGTAGTTCCTGAATTGTGTACTGAACTCTGCCCAAGTAATAGTATCAGCAGCATCATGGGCAGCAGTATAAGAATCCCACCAGTCAGCAGCAGGACCTGTCAGACGTCCAGAAGCATATAAAACCTTCTCCCGGTCTGAGCATTGGGCAATGTTGAGCATCTTCTCAATTGCTTTCAGCCAATCATCTGCATCAAGTGGATCTGGCGAACTGGCGAAGGTCGGTGGCTTATGACTCGTAAATTCCCGGTGCTTATCACGAGGTGGAACTGGTGGTGGCGGTGGAGGCAATGGCACTTGTTGCTGTTGTTGCTGTTGTTGAAGTTGTTGTTGCAGCTGCTGTTGTTGCGCCCTCCTTTCTTGGCGTATCTCATCTCTCTCCTGGCGCAACTCCTGCCGTATATCTTCTCTTTCCTGACGCATTTCCTGGCGTTCTTGCTGCATCTGGGCACGCATATCAGCCATAGTGTCCGCCATTTGCTGCATCACCGCCATCTGAGCAGCAACCAGTGGGTCAACTCCGCCTGGTGGAGGATTAGGAGGATTCATCTCTGCAGGCTGAGGTTGTCTATATATCCTTCGAGTGTGTTGATTAGGAGGCAAATCAATTCCACCACCCCTCCTGGTATTGACCATCTGAGTTAGATACATAAGGTAAGAAAATAGTAGACAAGGCAGTAATTACAAATCATGTTACTTTGGGAGAATTACTAGCTAAGCAGTTTAATGTTTTACCTACCATAGCTAATTTATTACCTTATGCTGGCACATACTAAGATGTCCATATATAATATTTCAATCAATCAAAGAAGCAAATCAGGCATTGATCATCAGAACAATCAACCAATATTTTTGATAGAGAAAATAAATTTTAATTTTGTCTTAGGCTTCCTATCTCTTAAAATTGTCATAGGGGTAGGGATTCCAAGGTGTGAAATCCATCTTGTCTAAGAGTAGAAAAGATAAGACTAATCAGAGTAGAATAGCAAAAGGTCAGACAAGATCAAGATCAAGATGAGATAAGTATAGAATGAGTCAGAGTAAGGTAAGTGTGGAATGAATCAGAATAAGATAAGTAGGTAAGGGTTTTGTCCATTTCTATCTAGGTTTCGTCCTACAGTCAACATTTCCTCTGATACCACTTCTGTAACACCCGGTTTTAAAGAGCAAAGCCGGGTGCATCTCATACATGCGCCAAAGAAGACAACATATATAATAACAGAGTGTATAGAGATAAATGTCATAAAACATCAGAGTACTTATTACATAGCGGAAGACTTATTACAAAATAAAGGAATAAATGTAAAACGAACTAAGGATCGTCGGCGCAAATGTCGACTGAGAAACGCCACCTAGATCAGATCGAACTCCTCAGTGTTAGGCGGCTCCTCTTCGACCACCTGCTCTTCTCCTGTGGGGGGGTGTGAGACAGCAAGAGTGAGCTCACATACGTTCATAGCTCAACAAGTCGTGGGGAATAATGTGGCATGAACTCTCCAAATGTGGGAGTTCATGTAGTGTAAGGCCGATCAATGAAATAAAGGCTAAGGCTGAGCATTGCTTTTATAAGTTGGTCAAAATTTTATTAGCAATTACTAAGTGTAAGTAAATACCAAACCTTAATAATAATAAAGAACAGTAATAGTAAAATAATCCCAAATGCGATGCAAATGTCAAATTGAATTTAAGTTCCATAATTAATCATGTGAGGGTCCGAGCCGCTCATGACCGTGAGCACGGCTAGTATACTAGTTTTACACTCTGCAGAGGTCGCGCATCTTTACCCACAAGCCGTGTTACCCATCTACCAAGGGGTCATGAATCCCATACACCTCTACCAAGGAAGCGAGGCAGGGTAACACTACGAGGCCTTTACAAAGTTCCACTAGCTTCAGACTACCCGCTACAGTTTATAGAAAGCTCCAGTGCAGGGTTCTTGCCTGACCGCCATCGCAGCAAAATCAAACAAGGACCTCCCTACACTGACCACTCCCCTACTGCCCTTGCCCCTTTTGGGTAAGGTAGCCCTCCACTAGCTTTCCTAGTTAATCAGCCAAGGGCGTCCCATTAAACCCTTGTGGTAGCACTGTTTTCCCGGGTGGTCGCTCCATGTTCCCATTAATTTAATGATCTTAACATGAACAGTAATAATAACAAGATAATAACAGAATAATCATGAATAGTGTGTCTCCATACCCAATCCACATAAAGCAATAGCAAGTACTACCCAAAAATATTTCAGGGGTGGACAAGGTATAGAGGTAATCAAAACTGGGGTAACATAAAGGCTCCCATCAAAATTAACCTATGCAGATCATTAAAATTAATAAGAACATGGCTGGGAAAAGTAAGTGATCAAGGGCACAACTTGCCTTCGATGAGCTCCTGCTCAGCTACCTCTACTTGTTGAACCTCAGATTCCACAGTGGCTTGCTCGTCTACTCGCATCAACACAATACATACATAGTATAGCCAAAATCAACATCACACCAAACAGATGAATAAAATATACAGTAAAAATCTACACATTAAAATGAAATCATAGGAACTGGAATCACTAAATTTGGAGTTATAAGTTTCAAGTTATGAATTTTCTAAGATTTAATGTGCCTTAAATAGGGTTAAATGATAAATAAATTTTCTAACAGAGTTCATGTCAAAACAGAGATACAGGGTGATAAACAACATTATTACAAAATTATAGGAATTGGAATGGATCAATTTGGAGTTCATATGAATTTTCTAGGGTTTAAACAAGTTTCTGCAATTATTTATATACTAAAAATCAATTTCCCTAATTATTCCTTTATTTTTACTTCACCCTGTACTGCGCACAGAATTTAATCAAAAGCCAGGGGGCTCGGCGCAATTAATTCTAAGACACAGACTTCTACTACGTGGACTGCGGGTTGTTTTCGGGGAAACCTAAGGGCTCTTTAATAAAAATGCGCCGCGAAGGGGTATCGTTGATTCAGAGCCGCTTGATCCCGCGCCTACGGCTAGGATTAGATCTTACTATCGCCGAATGGGTATTCCATCGGCGCCCTTGGATCGAGATCCCACGGTCCGGATATTATGAACCCGAGATCACGCTGCAGCCCTCCGATTCCCATCGTGCGGCCTAGATTGCATCCCGGCCGAAGGGGTATTCCTCCTCTAATCGGAGCCGTTCAACAAAAGATCAACGGCTCACAACTCTCTCTTACCTCCCGATCCCCTCCGGCGGCTCACCGCGCCACGCCGCGGCAAAGCCATGGCCGGAGCGACCCAATTCGCCCACCCGATGAGTTGATTCGCCAAATCAGCTGGTGCAAAATGAAATTAGGAAGATGGCGAACACAGAGGTGGGAATTTTACCGAGGATTAGGTCACCGGGAGGCCTGCCCACGGCGCACGGCGGAGGTCTCCACTACGGCGACGAATTGAGCTTGCGCAGGACACCGGCGGGGGAAAATTGATGGCGGCCAAAGCTTCGCCGCGCCAAGCAGGTACCCAGGCTCTAGCGCAGAGGACCAGTCGTGGTGTGGGTGAGGGCAATCACGGCGGCGGGCTTCTCAGCACTGCCGCACGCACTAAATCTCACGCGTCGGGTTCTAATCGGTTGAGCACGAAAGGCGGCACGGCGTGGTATGCTTTTATCTTCAAGGGACGGCAAACTCGGAGGCGTGGGGAGCTGACGCGGAGTTTAGGGGAGGAGAGCCCGCGCGATGCGCTCGGGCCGTTGGCCTCGCCCAGCGATTTTCTCGCGAGGAAGACGACTGAGTGAGGGGGCCCGCGTGGCATTGAGGTAAAAAGGAGCAGGCGTGCGCGCGCGGCGCTGACCGGTTAGTTGAGCCATCCCCGAGAGCAGCGCACCGGGTGGTTACGGCGGCGACTGTTCCAGTGCGGAGGATTCGCAGCTCGCGGACGAATCCGACTGATGGGGTCCACAGACCAGAGACGACGCTAGGCCATACCGACTGAAACCGGACCACGGGACCCACCTGTCGGCGCATCGGATCCCCGCTACGGGCGAGTAGCGACTGACAGTCGGGCCCCATCCAACAGGTAATCGCGTGCAGTGTAGTGGTTGGGCCGGCACGCACGTGGGAAAAGTGATGGGCCAGAAATGGGGCAGTCGGCCCATGTAACTCTTTTATTCTTTTTCTTTTTGTCTTTTCTTCTTACTTTCTTCATTTCTAAATTTGGTTTGAATTCGAATTTTAAATTCGAACATTGTGCAAATTTTTATTCTCCATTCATATTGTGAAATGAAAATACAAATTTTGGAAATAATAGTATATTATTTATATTCTTATACCCTTTCTCTTCTCCCATTTTCGAAAACCCTAGTTTTAATTTAGGGTTTGATTTAACTTCTAGTATTTATTCTCTTATTATCCTTATTATTATTATTATTTTATTTAATGCACAAACATAAAAACTCCACATGATGCATTTTTTTTATCATTTGTTTGAATTAAACTCTAAATTTTGTGTATGCTCTTTTTATGATGCAAATGAGGCACATAGAATTGAGGAGTTCTCTCCAATAATCTTGGTATACAATTTTGAGTATTACACCTTTGTATTTGAGTCATAACCTAACAAAAACCCTTCTACAGCTTTGGGAGCAAACTTAGAATTTCCACCCTTCTTCACTAGAATATAACATTTGCTCCCAAATACACGAAATTAAGATACATTGGGGTTGTTACCGGTTAGAAGCTCATACGAAGTCTTCTTGAGGAGGCGGTGAAGGTAGACCCAGTTGATGGCGTGGCAAGCCGTGTTCACGGCTTCCGACCAAAACCGCTCGGGGGGTCTTGAACTCTCCAAGCATCGTCCTCGCCATGTCTATGAGCGTCCTGTTCTTCCTCTCTACCACACCATTTTGCTGTGGTGTGTAGGGAGCGGAGAACTCGTGCTTGATCCCTTCCTCCTCAAGGTACTCCTCCACTTGAAGGTTTTTGAACTCGGACCCGTTGTCGCTCCTTATCTTCTTCAACTTGAGCTCAAATTCATTTTGAGCTCTCCTCAGGAAGCGCTTGAGGGTCCCTTGGGTTTCAGATTTATCCTGCAAGAAGAATACCCAAGTGAAGCGGGAAAAATCATCAACTATAACAAGACCATACTTACTTCCTCCTATACTTAGATAGGCGACGTGTCCGAAGAGGTCCATATGAAGCAACTCCAGAGGTCTTGATGTGGTCATCACATTTTTGGTATGATGAGAGCTTCCCACCTGTTTACCTGCTTGACAAGCTGCACAAGGTCTATCTTTTTCGAAAGTAACATTTGTTAGACCTATCACGTGTTCTCCCTTTAGAAGCTTATGAAGGTTCTTCATCCCCACATGAGCTAAACGACGATACCACAGCCAGCCCATGCTAGTCTTAGCAATTAAGCATGCATCTAGACCGGACTCCTCTTTTGCAAAATCAACTAAATAGAGTTTGCCGTCTAATACACCCTTAAAAGCTAATGAACCATCACTTCTTCTAAAGACAAACACATCTACATTTGTCAATAAACAATTATATCCCATATTGCATAATTGACTAACGGATAACAAATTATATCCAAGCGACTCAACTAAAAATACATTAGAAATGGAGTGCTCGGATGAAATAGCAATCTTTCCTAACCCTTTCACCTTGCCTTGATTCCCGTCACCGAATATGATTGAGTCTTGGGAATCTTTGTTCTTGACGTAGGAAGAGAACATCTTCTTCTCCCCGTCATGTGGTTTGTGCATCCGCTGTCGATAATCCAGCTTGATCCCCCGGATGCATAAACCTGCAAGGCAAATTTAGGCTTGGGTCTTAGGTACCCAACTCTTGTTGGGTCCTACAAGGTTAGTGACAATATCCTTAGGAACCCAAATGCAAGTTTTATCTCCCTTGCATTTTGCCCCTAATTTTCTAGCAACCACCTTCTTATCCTTTCTACAAATAGCAAAGGAAACATTGCAAGTATAAAAATTGTAGAAGGTTCATTATTTACTTTCCTAGGAACATGAACAACATTTCTTCTAGGCATAGCATTTTTCCTAGCCACATTTCTATCATGCATAATAGAAGAACTAGAAGCAAACATGGCATGAGAATCAAAAGCATCATAACTTCTATAAGCATTTCTAGAATGTCTCCTATCATGGTACATGAATGCATGGTTCTTTTGAGTACTACTAGCCATAGGGGCCTTCCCTTTCTCCTTGGCGGAGGTGGAAGCCTTATGGCTTGTTAAGTTCTTGACTTCCCTCTTGAAGCCAAGACCATCCTTAATTGAGGGGTGTCTACCAATCGTTTAGGCATCCCTAGCAAATTTTATTTTGTCAAATTCACTCTTGCTAGTCTTAAGTTGGGCATTAAGACTAGCCACTTCATCATTCAATTTAGAAATTGAAATTAGGTGTTCACTACAAGCATCAACATTAAAATCTTTACACCTATTGCAAAGTGCAACATGTTCTACACAAGATGTTGATTTATTAGCTATTTCTAACTTAGCATTCAAATCATCATTTATGCTTTTTAAGCTAGAAATAGAGTCATGGCATGTAGACAATTCACAAGAGAGCATTTCATTCCTTTTAGTTTCTAAAGCAAGGGATTTGTGTGCCTCTACAAACTTATCATGTTCTTCATACAAAAGATCCTCTTGCTTTTCTAATAACCTATTCTTATCATTCAAGGCATCAATTAATTCATTAATCTTATCAACCTTAGTTCTATCTAGGCCCTTGAATAAACATGAATAGTCTATTTCATCATCGCTAGATTCTTCATCACTTGAGGAAGCGTAAGTACTAGTATCTCGAGTGCTTACCTTCTTTTCCCTTGCCATGAGGCAGGTGTGATGCTCGTTTGGGAAGAGGGACGATTTGTTGAAGGCGGTGGCGGCGAGTCCTTCGTTGTCGGAGTCGGACGACGAACAATCCGAGTCCCACTCCTTGCCAAGGTGTGCCTCGCCCTTAGCCTTCTTGTAAGTCTTCTTCTTTTCCCTCTTGTTCCCTTGTTCCTGGTCACTATCATTATTGGGACAATTAGCGATAAAATGACCAATCTTACCACATTTGAAGCATGAGCGCTTCCCCTTTGTCTTGTTCTTGTTGGGATGCCCCTTGCGACCCTTTAGCGCCGTCTTGAAACGCTTGATGATGAGGGCCATTTCTTCATCATTAAGCCCAGCCGCCTCAACTTGCGCCACCTTGCTAGGTAGCACCTCCTTGCTCCTCGTTGCTTTGAGAGCAATGGTTTGAGGCTCTTGGATTGGGCCATTCAACGCATCATCAACGTATCTGGCCTCCTTGATCATCATCCGCCCGCTTACGAACTTTCCAAGTATCTCCTTGGGCAACATCTTGGTGTACCTAGGATTCTCACGAATATTGTTCACAAGATGTGGATCAAGGACAGTAAAAGACCTTAGCATTAGACGGACGACGTCGTGGTCCGTCCATCGCGTGCTTCCATAGCTCCTTATTTTGTTGACGAGGGTCTTGAGCCGGTTGTACGTTTGGGTTGGCTCCTCGCCCCTGATCATTGCGAATCTCCCAAGTTCGCCCTCCACCAACTCCATCTTGGTGAGCATGGTGACGTCGTTCCCCTCATGTGAGATCTTGAGGGTGTCCCAAATCTGCTTGGCGTTATCCAAGCCTCTCACCTTATGGTATTCGTCCCTGCACAATGAAGCTAGAAGAACAGTAGTAGCTTGTGCAATTTTGTGAATTTGCTCATTAATGAACATGGGACTATCAGTACTATCAAATTTCATTCCACTCTCTACTATCTCCCATATGCTTGGATGGAGAGAGAACAAGTGACTACGCATTTTGTGACTCCAAAATCCGTAGTCCTCTCCATCAAAGTGAGGAGGTTTACCAAGTGGAATGGAGAGTAAATGAGCATTGGTACTTTGCGGAATACGAGAGTAATCAAAAGAAAAGTTCGAATTGACTGTTTTCTTTTTCTCGTAGTCATTGTCGTCGTTGTCCTTTTGGGAAGAAGAGGACTCGTCGCTGTCGTCGTAGTAGATGATCTCCTTGATGCGCCTTGTTTTCTTCTTCTTCCCGTATTTTCTTTTGTGGCCCGACCCCGAGTCAATAGGCTTGTCATCCTTTGGATCATTGATGAAGGACTCCTTCTCCTTATCATTGACCACCATCCCCTTGCCCTTAGGATCCATCTCTTCGGGCGATTAGTCCCTTTCTTGAAGAGAACGGCTCCGATACCAATTGAGAGCACCTAGAGGGGGGTGAATAGGTGATCCTGTAAAACTTGAAACTTAGTGCCACAAAAACTTGATTAGGAGTTAGCACAATAAGGCCAAGTGGCTAGAGAGAAGTTCTTGCACAACACGATAACCACAATAAGATCAACACAGAGATGGCACAGTGGTTTATCCCATGGTTCGGCCAAGTCCAACACTTGCCTACTCCATGTTGTGGCGTCCCAACGGACGAGGGTTGCACCCAACCCCTCTCAAGCGGTCCAAAGACCCACTTGAATACCACGGTGTTTTGCTTGCACTTTACTATATCCCGCTTGCGAGGAATCTCCACAACTTGGAGCCTCTCGCCCTTACAAAGATGTTCACAAAGAAGCACGGAAGTAAGGTTGGGATGAGCAACGCACACAAGACACAAAATCAGAGCAACAACACGCACACAAGTCACAACACGAGCTCTCAACACAACCCGAAGAGTACACTACTCAAATGGAGCTCTAGTTGCTATCACAAAGAATCGAATGCGCGGAATTGAAGTCTTGGTGCTTAAGAATGTTTAGAGAATGCTTGGTGTAGTCCTCCATGCGCCTAGGGGACCCTTTTATAGCCCCAAGGCAGCTAGGAGCCGTTGAGTGTAGAAAACGGGTGACGCCTAAGAGGGGGGGGGTGAATTAGGACTTCTAAAACTTTTACTAAACTAGGCCACAATTAAATCCCTAGAGCAAAACCTATGCAAATAATCAAAACTAGAATATGCAAACTCGGTTTTGTATAAGTGTTGCTATCTCTACCGCAAAGGCTAAGTTTCAATCTACACTAAATAAGTATGACAAATAAGATTGAAACTTAAATGCTTAATATAAATGCGGAATGTAAAGAGCTAAGTAGAGAAGCAAACTCTCGTGGATGACGCCGGTATTTTTACCGAGGTATCCGGAACCACGCAAGGTCCCGACTAATCCTCATTGGTGCCCCTACGCAAAGGGAAGCCCACGCGAGGGCCAAGCACCACGGTCGAGTAACTCCGTAGAGAGCCGCGGGCCTTCTCCACGCGCAAGTGGTGCTCCGCTTCCGGCTCCTCTCGGACGCTCCCCGCCGTCTCCACTATCGAGCTTCCGGCCGAAACGCCGCGGGCCTCGTTCCCTCCGGTACACGGTGGCGGCCGTGACACAAACGCGGTTGTCACGGTCTCGCAAGACTCTCGCCCCACTCGGTACAATTACAACGACTCACGCAAGAGCCGAGGGGTTGTGAGGTTTATCTAAACTCACTCAACTAACTAGGGTTCACCTAGAGCAAGCGCTAAAGTGGTCTAACTAACCTAAGCACTTCGCAAAGCACCTACGCTAATCACCGAGTGATTCTATTAAGCACTTGGGTGTTTGAGCTCTTGGAAATATGCACTATGTGCCTTGGTATGTTGCTTGGGCTCTCACACTTGAGAATGGCCGGTTGGGGTGGTATTTATAGCCTCCACACCCCCAACTAGCCGTTGGACAGAAAGCAGCAGCTTTCTGTCGTCGGGTGCACCGGACAGTCCGGTGCACCACCGGACACTGCACAGTAGATGTCCGGTGCACGCCACGTCAGCCGACCGTTGGCGCCTGTAGCAGTCGACCGTTGGATCCGACCGTTGCCGTCTGCCCGTTGGCACACCGGACAGTCCGGTGCACACCGGACAGTCCGGTGCTACAGCCAGAGAGCGCCTGTCTGTGGCCTCTCTGCGCAGACTGTCCGGTGCCTCACCGGACAGTCCGGTGCACACCGGACACCAATGTCCGGTGCGCCACCAGGCGCTGGCTGACAGCCCTCATCTTGGATTTCTTCGCTGATTTCTTCGGGCTTCTTTGTTCTTGAGTATTGGACTCCTATGCATCTTTTTATGTCTTCTTTTGAGGTGTTGCATCCTCATTGCCTTGGTCCAATTCTCTTCGCACCCTGTGAACTATAATTATAAACACTAGCAAACATATTAGTCCACAGGTTGTGTTAATCATCAAACACCAAAACTCAATTAGCCAAATGGCCCCGGGGTCCATTTTCCTTACAATCTCCCCCTTTTTGGTGATTGATGACAACACAACCAAAGCAAGCAAATAATACAAGTATTTGAGTGAAAATATGCAATCTACTTGCTAAGATGCATGATTGTCCCCACAATGTGATATTATGGACTTAAGCCTCCCCCTAACTCCATAATTCACCTACTTCCTATTTTTGGACCAAATAACCAAAACCACTTTAAAAGCCATTTGTAGATATAAAATTTTAAATTGGTGGTGTTTGGTGTTTGATATAGTTTTCATTGCTTTGGTCCCTAAACTTCTCCCCCTTTGGCATCAACCACCGAAAAGGAAGACATTAAAAGCATGTAGGAAGTAAATAAAAGCTTGCCCTCATCAAGAATTGTATCAAATGATATCACTAGAAGGATATTAAATTAAATTATGTGAATGATACCACTTGAAGGAGTCCTCAAAAGATTACTCCCCCTAAATGAGTTGTCTCCTTTAGAAAGAGTTTTTCTCCCCCTTAAGAGATGAAGAAATACTCCCCTTGATAGAGATCCTCTACTTAGGAAAAAACATGTGAAAAATTAGAGGTGCAAGACATGATTTGAAAAGACTAACTTACCTTATGCATAGGTAACAGAATATGAGTTAACTACTTATGCATTTTTAGCAACATGGAAGCATATGATATGAAATATAGTCTAATCAAATATTGGAGAAGACATGTAAATGATACTGAATGTAGTCTCAAAAGATACCAATTGAAGATCAATGGCGAGCTTGAGAGACATGAGAGTTCTTGGAGATTTTGCAGTGGAAGATTGTTGTCTTTCTCCGGGGACTTCATTTTCCTTACAATGAGACTATCACATGAAATAGACTTGAAAAGATGTTAGTCTCAAAGTGTTAGATTATAGAGTAACCTCCCCCTAAAGGTGTGCATACAAGTTTTGAATACTTGTAGGAGACATGCACTTGATTTGATATCAAGAGGGGTAAATTATCCATAATCCAAACTTTGGCACATATAAGTTAAATGATACACTTTGTAGAGATCAAAATTTTCAATTGATGCATCATTTACTATGGAGTTATATAAAAGTTATGTGCCATGCTTAAATAAACATTTTAAGCCATGTAGGTTTGCTTAAGTATATGAATTAAGAACAAGCACTCCTACCATATGATTTACCTAGTATGCATGATTTTAAACAAACGTACATAACAAATGTAGTACTAGGCAAGAAATGTAAACTAGATAAACGGTAAATAGATACGCATATCTAAAAACGAAGAATACAATAAAACTAGTTACCTTTGTCATGGGTGGGAAATTTGGGTCCGAAATTTTCAATAACCCACTTGGCAATAAACTTGATCCAATATGATGTATCCCATGATATACATCCCAATTTTGCCAAGTCTCCAAATTTCCCGAAGACCTTTGGTCCACTCACTTCCCTTTCGGAATCCAAACCTTCTTGGTGCTTTTCATGGTTGAAATTATCTCCTTTGGCACCCATATGCGTTTGGCCCCTTTTCCTTTGTTGGCTTGCTTGTTGGCCTTGATTGCTATCACCTTTCCATTCTTTCTCTTCTTGATCAAATATGGTGTAGCATCCATTTTGTTCACCTTTTTGATGTAGGTGTTGGAGATTTTGCTTGATGGCTTTTGCTTGAGCTTTTGCCTTTGTTTATCCCCGGTCATCGCCTTGCATTGGAAAGACTTGTGGCCTTCCTTGTGGCATAGCCTACAAATCACAGTTTCTCCCTCTACAGGCTTGTTCACTCCCGCAGTGGTGTTATCCTGTGGAGGTCGGATTTGTTTGGCTTTGCCTTTCTTGTCATACAAAGCCTTGCCAAGGCGAGCCACTTCTTGCTTTAATTGTTCATTTTCCTTTGCAACCTCATCTGAACATGTCTCTACAACAATATTCTCAACAATGACTTGATTGCAGGGGTTAGAATCATCAATTAAATCAAAGCAGGAAGTAGAAGCATCTTTCTTAATTATTTCAGGTATTTCAACTAAAGATGCTGCTGGGGTGCTACCAATGTTTTCTAGCTTAGTAGTTAGCTCATTATTGTGTATGCTAAGAATTTCCATTTTCTCTAGCAAATTTTCAATAGCTTCTTGGGAGCTAGCTAACTTAGCCTTAAGTTTTTCATTCTTTTTAATAAGGTTGTCATCGGTAGTAGTGGATGGAGCACTAGATTCTAATAGCTCAATTTTAGTTGATAGCTCACTATTTAAGTTTGCAAAAGTTTCAAATTTTTCTAGCAAACCTTTGTAGTCATTTTGAGAGCTAACCAACTTATTTTTCAAAGTTTTAAGTTGAGCTTTTTGCTTAGTGCAAACATCCTGGAAAAATTCTACGGCTTCCGCAAGCTCTTCTAGAGAGGCCTTTCCCTCACCTTCATCATCACTGCTACTTTCATCACTAGAGGATGGAATGCTTTTGTTACCTCTTGCCATAAGGCATTTGTGTGATGACCGTGATGATCGTGACGAGGACCGGTGGCTGCGCGTCCTTGGAGGTTCATCTTCACTTGAAGAATCATCCCAAGTTCTAACACTTGTTAGCGCCTTGCCTTTGCTCCTCTCCTTTTTGGGTTTGGCCATATTTGGACAGTTGTCCCTGAAGTGGCCCTTCTCCCCACATGCGAAGCATCCTCTCTTCCTTTGCTTTTTCCTGTCAATGTTAAAGAGAAGATCCTCGACCTGCAGGGGCACACCCATTAGATTAATCTTGCGGATCATCCCCATTACCTTTCCGACACGTCGGATTGTCTCTTCGTCCTCGGAGGATGATGTGCATGGTTGATTATCTTCATCATCATCACTTTCTTCTTCTTCCTCTTCTTCACTTGAGGAACTTGGAGTGGGAGCCTTCTTTTTGCCCTTCCTTTCATCACATGCAAAAGCATATGGTCTTGAGGAAGTTGGCTCCTCTCCCCGACTCATTTTTCGCGACATCTCAAAGGCCGCGATTTTCCCAATCACGATGGTCGGGGTCATGTTGCTCAAGTCCTCCATGTTGTGAAGGATGGTGATGATGCTCCCATATCTTTGTTGTGGTAGCAGGGAGATAATCTTCCTCACAATGTCCGCATCACCTAGCTTATTAATGCCAATAGAATTGAGCTCATTGATTATTAGATTCAAACGAGAATACATGTCTCTAACAAGCTCATCATCTTTCATAGCAAAAGAATTATACTCATTTAAGACTAGGCAATGTTTTTGCTCACGGACATTGGATGTGCCGTCATGGAGCTCATGCAATTTTAGCCAAATCTCATTAGCAGTTTTCAGGGTAAATACTTGATTGAAAATATCCATGCTAAGAGATTCATACAAGCAATTTTTGGCTCTAGCATTTAAATGGATTTCTTTTTCCTCACTCGTGGTGGGTTTCTCGGGATTCTTGAGGGGTTTCATCCCGTCACGAGTGACTCTCCAAACACCTAGATCAACGGCCTCTAGGTAACAAGCCATTCTAGCACTATAATATGGGAAGTTAGTGCCATCAAAGTGTGGTGGCCTATGGGTATCCATCCCTTCCTCTAAAAAGCGTCGGCTCTTTTAGCGGTAAAGCTAAAGCGTTTCAAATGAGCCAAACCGACTCTGATACCACTTGTAGGAAACCGGTGACGCCTAAGAGGGGGGGTGAATTAGGACTTCTAAAACTTTTACTAAACTAGGCCACAATTAAATCCCTAGAGCAAAACCTATGCAAATAATCAAAACTAGAATATGCAAACTCGGTTTTGTATAAGTGTTGCTATCTCTACCGCAAAGGCTAAGTTTCAATCTACACTAAATAAGTATGACAAATAAGATTGAAACTTAAATGCTTAATATAAATGCGGAATGTAAAGAGCTAAGTAGAGAAGCAAACTCTTGTGGATGACGTCGGTATTTTTACCGAGGTATCCGGAACCACGCAAGGTCCCGACTAATCCTCGTTGGTGCCCCTACGCAAAGGGAAGCCCACGCGAGGGCCAAGCACCACGGTCGAGTAACTCCGTAGAGAGCCACGGGCCTTCTCCACGCGCAAGTGGTGCTCCGCTTCCGGCTCCTCTCGGACGCTCCCCGCCGTCTCCACTATCGAGCTTCCGGCCGAAACGCCGCGGGCCTCGTTCCCTCCGGTACACGGTGGCGGCCGTGACACAAACGCGGTTGTCACGGTCTCGCAAGACTCTCGCCCCACTCGGTACAATTACAACGACTCACGCAAGAGCCGAGGGGTTGTGAGGTTTATCTAAACTCACTCAACTAACTAGGGTTCACCTAGAGCAAGCGCTAAAGCGGTCTAACTAACCTAAGCACTTCGCAAAGCACCTACGCTAATCACCGAGTGATTCTATTAAGCACTTGGGTGTTTGAGCTCTTGGAAATATGCACTATGTGCCTTGGTATGTTGCTTGGGCTCTCACACTTGAGAATGGCCGGTTGGGGTGGTATTTATAGCCTCCACACCCCCAACTAGCTGTTGGACAGAAAGCAGCAGCTTTCTGTCGTCGGGTGCACCGGACAGTCCGGTGCACCACCGGACACTGCACAGTAGATGTCCGGTGCACGCCACGTCAGCCGACCGTTGGCGCCTGTAGCAGTCGACCGTTGGATCCGACCGTTGCCGTCTGCCCGTTGGCACACCGGACAGTGCGGTGCACACCGGACAGTCCGGTGCTACAGCCAGAGAGCGCCTGTCTGTGGCCTCTCTGCGCAGACTGTCCGGTGCCTCACCGGACAGTCCGGTGCACACCGGACACCAATGTCCGGTGCGCCACCAGGCGCTGGCTGACAGCCCTCATCTTGGATTTCTTCGCTGATTTCTTCGGACTTCTTTGTTCTTGAGTATTGGACTCCTATGCATCTTTTTATGTCTTCTTTTGAGGTGTTGCATCCTCATTGCCTTGGTCCAATTCTCTTCGCACCCTGTGAACTATAATTATAAACACTAGCAAACATATTAGTCCACAGGTTGTGTTAATCATCAAACACCAAAACTCAATTAGCCAAATGGCCCCGGGGTCCATTTTCCTTACATTGAGAGCATTCCAGGAAGGCAATTCTTGCCTTCTGTCGCCTAGCGCACCGGACAGTCCGGTGCACCACCGGACACTGTCCGGTGCGGATTTCTTTCCTTCTATGGCGCAGCCGACCGTTGAAGATCCAGAGCCGTTGGCGCACCAGACACTGTCCGGTGCCCACTTCTGACCGTTGGCTCAGCCACGCGTCGCGCGCGGATTACGCGGCCGACAGTTGGCCCGGCCGACCGTTGGCTCACCGGACAGTCCGGTGCCTCACCGGACAGTCCGGTGAATTATAGTCGTACGTCGTTAATTGCTTCCTGAGAGCGACGACTTCGCCTGTGAATGGCTCACCGGACAGTCCGGTGCACCACCGGACAGTCCGGTGATTTATAGCCGTACGCCGTTGATCGCTTCCTGAGAGCAGCCAGTTGACAGTCGCCAGCCTGGCGCACCGGACCACCGGACAGTCTGGTGCACCCAGACTTCAGAGTCTTGGCTGCATAGCCAAGTCTTTTCCAAATTGGTCTTTTCCTGTTTCTAGCACTTAGACACAATATATTAGTCTCCAAAACAATGTACTAAGTCTTAGAAACATACCTTTACTCTTGATTTGCACTTTGTCCATCAATTGGCATAGATTAACACTTAAGCACTTGTGTTGGCACTCAATCACCAAAATACTTAGAAATGGCCCAAGGGCACATTTCCCTTTCAACTATTCACAAGTAGATTTGTTAGTAGACCTAAATATGATATCATCAACATAAATTTGGAATACAAACAAATCATTTGCAATAGTTTTAATAAAGAGAGTAGGATCGGCTTTGCCGACTTTGAAGCCATTAGTGATAAGAAAATCTCGCAGGCATTCATACCATGCTTGAAAGGGAAATAGGGTCAAACCTTTTCCTAAATGATTTTGGTGGTTGAATTGCCCAACACAAATTATTGGACTAACTAGTTTGCTCTAGATTATGAGTTCTACAGGTGCCAAAGGTTCAACACAAACCAATAAAAAGTCCAAGAAAGGGTTCAAATAAAAAGAGCAAAAGACAACCGAAGGTTGCCCTGGTCTGGCGCACTGGACTGTCTGGTATGCCACCTGATAGTGTCCGGTGCACCAGGGTGGATCAACTTTGAACTGCTCAGCTTCAGGAATTTGGGGAGCCACTCCGTTATAATTCACCGGACTGTCCGGTGTAACACCGGAATGTCCGGTGTGCCAGCGGAGGCAACGGCTAGCACGCCAATGGTTGTCTGCAAAAGGTGAACAGTGAGCTACAGTGCATGGACTGCGCGCGCAGAAGTCAGAGTAGGCGCAGAAGGCACACCGGACAGTGAACAGGACCTGTCCGGTGCACCACCGGACTATCCGGTGGCCCCACATGTCAGAGCTCCAACGGTCGAACCCTAACGGTTGGGTGATGTGGCTGGCGCACCGGATAGTGTCTGGTGGCGCATCGAACTGTCCGGTGCGCTATACGACATTAGCCATCCCCAATGGCCACTTTGGTGGTTGGGGCTATAAGTACCCCCCAACCACCACACTTCAAGGCATCCAAGTTTTCAGCCAACACATTCAATACAAGAACTATAGCATTCAATACAAGACACAATTAGATTGAATTAAAATCTCTCCAAGTCCCAATTCCACTCAAAGCAATAGTGACTAGAAGAGAGAGTTTTGCCGTGTTCATTTGAGCTCTTGCGCTTGGATCGCTTTTCTTCTTCCTCCTTTCTTGTTCCCAAGATCATTGTAATCAAAGCAAGAGACACCAATTGTGTGGTGGTCCTTGTGGGGACTTAGTGTCCCGTTTGATTGAGAAGAGAAGCTCACTCGGTCTAGGTGACCGTTTGAGAGAGGGAAAGGGTTGAAAGAGACCCGGTCTTTGTGACCACCTCAACGGGGAGTAGGTTTGCAAGAACCGAACCTCGGTAAAACAAATCACCGTGTCATCCGCTCTTATTTGCATGTGATTTGTTTTCGCCCTCTCTTTCGGACTCAATTATATTTCTAACGCTAACCCCAGCTTGTAGTTATGCTTAAAGTTTGTAAATTTCAGATTCCGCCTATTCACCCCCCTCTAGGCGACTTTCAATTGGTATCAGAGCCCGGTATTTCATTAGAGCCTAACCGCTCGAAGTGATGTCGAGAGAGCACGCCAAGAAGGATATGGTGACCGACGAGAAGCCCGCTACAAGCCACGGGAAGGCTCCATCGAGAGAGTCCCGCAACAAGAAGAAGGAGGAATCACCTCTTCGCGTCAAGTCGCACCGGAGTGGCAACAAGAAGAAAATGAAGAAAGTGGTCTACTACGAGACCGACTCTTCGTCGCAATCCACCTTCGGCTCCGACGCACCGTCCGTAACTTCTAAGCGCCATGAGCGCAAGAAGTTTAGTAAGATCCCCCTTCGCTATCCTCGCATTTCCAAACGTACTCCTTTACTTTCCGTCCCATTAGGCAAACCACCCGTTTTTGATGGTGAAGATTATAATATGTGGAGTGACAAAATGAGACACCATCTAACCTCACTCCACACTAGCATTTGGGATGTTGTTGAAATTGGAGTACAGGTACCATCACCGGGGGATGAAGATTATGATTCGGACGAGGTTGCCCAAATCCGGCACTTCAACTCCCAAGCCACTACTATACTCCTCGCCTCTCTAAGTCGAGAGGAGTATAATAAGGTGCAAGGGTTGAAGAGCGCCAAAGAGATTTTGGACGTGCTCAAAACCGCGCATGAAGGAGATGAGGTGACAAAGATCACCAAGCGGGAGATGATCGAGGGGGAGCTCGGTCAGTTTATGCTCAACCAAGGAGAAGACCCGCAAGCCATGCACAACCGGCTAAAGACCTTGGTGGACCAAGTGCGCAACCTCGGGAGCACCAAATGGGATGACCATGAAATGGTCAAGGTTATTCTAAGATCACTAGTTTTTCTTAATCCTACTCAAGTACAATTAATTCATGGTGATCCTAGATACAAACTAATGTCTTCCGAGGAAGTGATAGAAAAATTTGTGAGCTTTGAATTGATGATCAAAGGCTCCAAGAAGATCATCGAGCAGGGCGCCTCCTCCGTACCCGAGGCACAACCCATCGCATTCAAGGCAACAGAGGAGAATAAAGAAGACTCTACACCAAGTAGGGTCCCCATCGACGCCTCCAAGCTCGACAACGAGGAAATGGCGCTCATCATCAAGAGCTTCCGCCAAATCCTCAAGCAAAGGAGGGGGAAAGACTACAAGCCCCGCTCCAAAAAAGTTTGCTACAAGTGTGGTAAGCCTGGTCACTTTATAGAAAAATGTCCTATTTCTAGTGACAGTGACAGGGGCGACGACAAGAGGGGGAAGAAGAAGGAGAAGAAGAGATACTACAAGAAGAAGGGCGGCGATGCCCATGTTTGCCGGGAGTGGGACTCCGATGAAAGCTCCACCGACTCCTCCGACGACAAGGACGCCGCAAACATCACCATCAACAAGGGTCTTCTCTTCCCCAACGTCGGCCACAAGTGCCTCATGGCAAAGGATGGCAAGAAGAAGAAGGTAAAATCTAGATCCTCCACTAAGTATGCAACTTCTAGTGATGAGGATAATTCTAGTGATGATGAGGATAACTTGCTTACTCTTTTTGCCAATCTTAACATGCAACAAAAAGAGAAATTAAATGAATTGTTTAGTGCTATTCATGAGAAGGATGAACTCTTGGATAGCCAAGAGGACTTCCTTATTAAGGAAAACAAAAAGCATGTTAAGGTTAAAAATGCTTATGCTCAGGAGGTAAAGAAAAATGAAAAATTGACTAGTGAGCTTAGCACTTGCCATGACACTATTTCTAGCCTTAGAAATGAAAATGACAAATTAATTGCTAAGGTTGAGAAATCAAATGTTTGTGATGATTCGATTGTTAATCTTAGAAATGATAATGCCAGTTTAATTGCTAAGATTGACATGTTGAATGAATCTCTTTCTAGCCTTAAAGTTGAGAATGAAAAACTAATTGCTAAGGCTAAAGATTTAAATGTTTGCAATGATGCTATTACCAATCTTAGAGATGAGAATGCTATTTTACATGCTAAGATTGTTGAATTAAATGATTGCAAACCCTTTACATCTACGGTTGATCATGTTTCTATTTGCACTAGATGTAGAGATGTTAATGTAGATGCTATTCATGATCACCTTGCTTTAATTAAACAACAAAATGATCATATAGCTACATTGACTACTAAAATCAATGAGCATGACTTGGAAAATGAAAAATTTAAATTTGCTAGAAGCATGCTCTATAGTGGGAGACGCCTAGGCATTAAGGATGGCGTTGGCTTCCAACAGGGAGACAATGTCAAGCTTAATGCCCCTCCTAAAAGATTGTCTAATTTTGTTAAGGGCAAAGCTCCCATGCCTCAGGATAACGAGGGCTATATTTTATATCCTGCTGGTTATCCTGAGGATAAGATTAGGAGAATTCATGCAAAGAAGACTCATTCTGTTTCTCACCATGCTTTTATTTATAAGAATGAGACTTCTAGCTCTAGGCATTCTACCCATATTAAAATGCCTAAAAAGAAATCTCCTATTGCATCAAATGAACCTAACATTTCATTTAAGACTTTTGATGCTTCATATGTTTTAACTAACAAATCCGGCAAAGTAGTTGCCAAATATGTTGGGGGCAAACACAAGGGCTCCAAGACTTGCGTTTGGGTACTCAAGGTGTTTGTTTCTAATGTAAAAGGACCCAAGACCGTTTGGGTACCTAAGAACAAGGCCTAAATTTGTTTTGTAGGTTTATGCATCCGGGGGCTCAAGTTTGATCATTGATAGCGGGTGCATAAACCACATGGCTGGGGAGAAAAGGATGTTCTCCTCCTATGAGAAAAACCAAGATCCCCAAAGAGCTATCACATTCGGGGATGAAAATCAAGGTTTGGTCAAAGGACTTGGTAAAATTGCTATATCACCTGACCATTCTATTTCCAATGTTTTCTTGTAGATTCTTTAGATTACAATTTGCTTTCTGTTTCTCAATTATGCAAAATGGGCTACAATTGTCTTTTTACGGATGTAGGTGTTACTGTCTTTAGAAGAAGTGATGATTCAATAGCTTTTAAGGGAGTGTTAGAGGGTCAGTTGTACTTAGTTGATTTCAATAGAGCTGAACTCGACACTTGCTTAATTGCTAAGACTAACATGGGTTGGCTCTGGCATCACCGACTAGCCCATGTTGGAATGAAGAATCTTCACAAGCTTCTAAAGGGAGAACACATTTTGGGACTAACAAATGTTCATTTTGAGAAAGACAGGATTTGTAGCGCATGTCAAGCAGGGAAGCAAGTTGGTGTTCATCATCCACACAAGAACATCATGGCGACTGATAGGCCACTTGAGCTACTCCACATGGACCTATTCGACCTAATAGCTTACATAAGCATCGGCGAGAGTAAGTACTGTCTAGTTATTGTGGATGATTATTCTTGCTTCACTTGGGTACTCTTTTTGCAGGATAAATCTCAAACCCAAGAGACTTTGAAAGGATTCTTGAGATGGGCTCAAAATGAGTTCGGCTTGAGGATCAAGAAAATAAGAAGCGACAACGGAACGAAGTTCAAAAACTCTCAAATTGAAGGCTTCCTTGAGGAGGAGGGCATCAAGCATGAGTTCTCTTCTCCCTACACACCACAACAAAATGGTGTAGTGGAGAGGAAGAATAGAACTCTATTGGACATGGCAAGGACCATGCTTGATGAGTACAAGACTTCGGATCGGTTTTGGGCCGAGGCGGTCAACACCGCTTGCTACACCATCAACCGGTTATATCTACACCGAATCCTCAAGAAGACATCATATGAACTCCTCACCGGTAAAAAGCCCAATGTTTCATATTTTAGAGTCTTTGGTAGCAAATGTTTTATTCTTGTTAAAAGAGGTAGAAAATCTAAATTTGCTCCTAAGGCTGTAGAAGGCTTTTTACTTGGTTATGATTCAAACACAAGGGCATATAGAGTCTTTAACAAGTCCACTGGACTAGTTGAAGTTTCTTGTGACATTGTGTTTGATGAGACTAACGGCTCTCAAGTAGAGCAAGTTGATCTTGATGAACTAGATGATGAAGAGGCTCCATGCGTCGCGCTAAGGAACATGTCCATTGGGGATGTGTGTCCTAAGGAATCCGAAGAGCCTCCACAAGCACAAGATCAACCATCATCCTCCATGCAAGCATCTCTACCAACCCAAGATGAGGATCAGGCTCAAGATGATGAAAATGAAGATCAAGAAGATGAGCCACCTCAAGAGGAGGACATTAATCAAGGGGGAGAGGCTAATGAACAAGACAAGGAAGATGATGAGGGACCAAGACCGCCACACCCAAGAGTCCACCAAGCAATCCAACGAGATCACCCCGTGAACACCATCCTCGGTGACTTTCAATTGGTCTTGTTGCTCATTTTTGTGAACATTACTCTTTTGTTTCATCTATTGAGCCACACATGGTAGAGGATGCACTTAAAGATTCGGATTGGGTGCTGGCGATGCAAGAGGAGCTCAACAACTTCATGAGGAATGAGGTATGACATTTGGTTCCACGTCCTAACCAAAATTTTGTAGGAACCAAGTGGGTATTCTGCAACAAGCAAGATGAGCATGGTGTGGTGACAAGAAACAAAGCACAACTTGTGGCCAAGGGTTATTCACAAGTCGAAGGTTTGGATTTTGGTGAAACCTATGCACCCGTAGCTAGGCTTGAGTCAATTCGCATATTACTTGCCTATGCTACTTACCATGGCTTTAAGCTTTATCAAATGGACGTGAAGAGTGCCTTCCTCAATGGACCAATCAAGGAAGAGGTCTATGTTGAGCAACCTCCCGGCTTTGAAGACAGTGAGTATCCTAACCATGTGTATAAACTCTCAAAGGCGCTTTATGGGCTCAAGCAAGCCCCAAGAGCATGGTATGAATGCCTTCGAGATTTTCTTATTGCTAATGGCTTCAAAGTCGGCAAGGCCGATCCTACTCTCTTTACTAAAACCATTGCAAATGATTTGTTTGTATGCCAAATTTATGTTGATGATGTCATATTTGAGTCTACTAACAAATCTACATGTGAAGAGTTTAGTAGGATCATGGTACAAAAATTCGAGATGTCTATGATGGGGGAGTTGAAGTATTTTCTAGGATTTCAAGTAAAGCAACTCCAAGAGGGCACCTTCATTAGCCAAACGAAGTACATTCAAGATATACTCACCAAGTTTGGAATGAAGGATGCCAAGCCCATCAAGACCCCCATGGGAACCAATGGGCATCTCGACCTCGACACGGGAGGTAAATCCGTAGATCAAAAGGTATACCGGTCGATGATAGGATCCTTACTCTATTTATGTGCATCTCGACCGGACATTATGCTTTTCGTATGCATGTGTGCAAGGTTCCAAACCGATCCTAAGGAAGTTCACCTTAGGTCCATGAAAAGAATCTTGAGATATTTAGTTCATACACCTAAGTTTGGTCTTTGGTACCCCAAGGGATCCTCTTTTGATTTATTAGGATATTCAGATGCTGATTGGGCAGGGTGTAAAATTGATAGGAAGAGCACATCAGGGACTTGTCAGTTTCTGGGGAGATCCCTGGTGTCTTGGGCTTCAAAGAAACAAAACTCAGTAGCTCTTTCTACCGCCGAAGCCGAGTACATTGCCGCAGGCCATTGTTGCGTGCAATTGCTTTGGATGAGGCAAACCCTTAGGGACCATGGCTATAAATTTAGCAAAGTCCCTCTCCTATGTGATAATGAGAGTGCTATCCGCATGGCGGATAATCCCGTTGAACACAGCCGCACTAAGCACATAGTCATTCGGTATCACTTTTTGAGAGATCACCAACAAAGGGGGGATATCGAGATAACCTATATTAACACCAAAGAACAATTGGCCGATATCTTTACCAAACCACTCGATGAGAAAACCTTTACCAAACTTAGGAATGAGCTAAACATTCTTGATTCTCGGAATTTTGATTGATACTTCGCACACATAGCTCATTTATATACCTTTGATCATATCTCTTTTATATCTATGACTAATGTGTTTTCGAGTATAATCTTATGCTTAGTCATAGAAATGAAAGGGAAATGGAGTATTCGGCAAAGACGACGCTTCCACTCAACTCCATCGGTATTATCTACTCTTTGCCGGTATTCCGCATAGTTCTCCACTTTGGTATAATCTTCACTCATAGTTATTTGTTTGCCATTGGGGAGAAAGTACAAGGGCTTATATTTCACTCACAAGTATCCGTTTTTGGCGATTCATGCCAAAGGGGGAGAAAGTATTAGCCCAAAGCAAAAGGACCGCACCACCACCAAATTTTAAAATGAAGTTTTCAAATTGATATCTTAATGTGTTTTCAAAAGGGGAGAAAGTATCTTCAAAAATTTGTAAAACCCTCTTGAACACTAAGAGGAGAATTTCATTGAGGGGGAGTTTTGTTTAAGTCAAAGGAAAAGCATTTGAAACGGGGGAGAAAATTTCAAATCTTGAAATGCTTCTTTCAATCTTATTCATGTACCTTTGACTATTTGCAAAAAGTTTTTGAAAAGAATTTCAAAAAGATTTGCAAAAACAAAACTCGTGGTGCAAGCGTGGTCCAAAATTTTAAAATAAGAAGAAAACAATCCATGCATATCTAGTAGAAATAATATATTGGTTTAACTCCAAGCAACCTTTGCACTTACCTTATGCAAACTAGTTCAATTCTGTACTTCTATATTTGCTTTGGTTTGTGTTGGCGTCAATCACCAAAAAGGGGGAGATTGAAAGGGAAATAGGGTCAAACCTTTTTCTAAATGATTTTGGTGGTTGAATTGCCCAACACAAATTATTGGACTAACTAGTTTGCTCTAAATTATGAGTTCTACAGGTGCCAAAGGTTCAACACAAACTAATAAAAAGTCCAAGAAAGGGTTCAAATAAAAAGAGCAAAAGACAACCGAAGGCTGCCCTGGTCTTGCGCACCGGACTGTCTGGTGTGCCACTGGACAGTGTCCTGTGCACCATCGGACAGTGTCCGGTGCACCAGGGTGGATCAACTCTGAACTGCTCAGCTTCGAGAATTTGGGGAGCCACTCTGCTATAATTCACCGGACTGTCTGGTGTAACACCGGACTGTCCGGTGTGCCAGCGGAGGCAACGACTAGCGTGCCAACGGTCATCTGCAAAAGGTGAACAGTGAGCTACAGTGCGCGGACTGCGCGCGCAGAAGTCAGAGCAGGCGCAGAAGGCGCACCGGACAGTGAACAGGACCTGTCCGGTGGCCCCACATGTCAGAGCTCCAACGGTCGAACCCTAACGGTTGGGTGACGTGGCTGGCGCACCGGACAGTGTCCGGTGGCGCACTGGACTATCCGGTGCGCCATACGACAGCAGCCATCCCCAATGGCCACTTTAGTGGTTGGGGCTATAAATACCCCCCAACCACCACACTTCAAGGCATCCAAGTTTTCAGCCAACACATTCAATACAAGAGCTATAGCATTCAATACAAGACACAATTAGAGTGAATCAAAATCTCTCCAAGTCCCACTTCCACTCAAAGCAATAGTGACTAGAAGAGAGAGTTTTGCCATGTTCATTTGAGCTCTTGCGCTTGGATCGCTTTTCTTCTTCCTCCTTTCTTGTTCCCAAGATCATTGTAATCAAAGCAAGAGACACCAATTGTGTGGTGGTCCTTGTGGGGACTTAGTGTCCCGTTTGATTAAGAAGAGAAGCTCACTCGGTCTAGGTGACCGTTTGAGAGAGGGAAAGGGTTGAAAGAGACCCGATCTTTATGACCACCTCAACGAGGAGTATGTTTGCAAGAACCGAACCTCAGTAAAACAAATCATCGTGTCATCTGCTCTTATTTGCTTGTGATTTTATTTTTGCCCTCTCTTTCAGACTCGATTATATTTCTAACGCTAACCCCGGGCTTGTAGTTGTGCTTAAAGTTTGTAAATTTCAGATTCCGCCTATTCACCCCCTCTAGGCGATTTCAATGCTCTTGGGGCTTGCTTGAGCCCATAAAGCGCCTTTGAGAGTTTGTAGACATGGTTAGGGTACTCACTTTCTTCAAAGCCAGGAGGTTGCTCAGCATAGACCTCTTCCTTGATTGGTCCATTGAGGAAGGCACTTTTCACGTCCATTTGGTAAAGCTTAAAGTCATGGTAAGTAGCATAGGCAAGTAATATGCAAATTGACTCAAGCCTAGCTATGGGTGCATAAGTTTCATCAAAATCCAAACCTTCTACTTGTGAATAACCCTTGGCCACAAGTCGGGCTTTGTTCCTTATCACCACACCATGCTCATCTTGCTTGTTGTGAAATACCCACTTGGTACCTACAACATTTTGATTAGGACGTGAACCAAATTCCATACCTCATTGCTTGTGAAGTTGTTGAGCTCCTCTTGCATCGCGAGCACCTAATTCGAATCTCTTAGTGCATCCTCCACCCTGTATGGCTCAATAGAGGACCCAAAAGAGTAATGTTCACAAAAATGTGCGACTCGAGATCGAGTAGTTACCCTCTTATGAATGTCACAGAGGATGGAGTTCACGGGGTGATCTCTTTGAATCGCCTGGTGGACTCTTGGGTGTGGTGGTCTTTGACCCTATATTTCCTGTTCATCTTCCTTGTCTTGAACATCATCATCTCCCCCTTGATCATTGTCCTCTTCTTGAGGTGGCTCATCTTCTTGATCTTCTTCTTCATTACCTTGAGCCTGTTCCTCATCTTGAGTTGGTGGAGATGCTTGTATGGAAGATGATGGTTGATCTTGTGCTTGAGTTGGCTCTTCGGATTCCTTAGGACACACATCCCTAATGGACATGTTCCTTAGCGCGACGCACGGAGCCTCTTCATCATCTAGCTCATCAAGATCAACTTGCTCTACTTGAGAGCCGTTAGTCTCATCAAACACAATGTCACAAGAAACTTCAACTAGTCCAGTGGACTTGTTAAAGACTCTATATGCCCTTGTGTTTGAAACATATCCTAGTAAAAAGCCTTCTACAGCCTGAGGAGTAAATTTAGATTTTCTACCTCTTTTAACAAGTATCAAACATTTGCTACCAAAGACTCTAAAATATGAGACATTGGGCTTTTTACCGGTGAGGAGTTCATAAGATGTCTTCTTGAGGATTCGATGAATATAGAGCCGGTTGATGGAGTAGCAGGCGGTGTTAATCGCCTCGGCCCAAAACCGGTTTGGTGTCTTGTACTCGTCAAGCATGGTCCTCGCCATGTCAAGTAGAGTTCTATTCTTCCTCTCCACTACACCATTTTGTTGAGGTGTGTAGGGAGAAGAGAACTCATGCTTGATGCCCTCCTCCTCAAGAAAGCTTTCTATTTGTAAATTCTTGAACTCCGTCCCATTGTCGCTTCTAATCTTTTTGATCCTTAAGCCGAACTCATTCTGAGCTCGTCTCAAGAATCCCTTTAATGTCTCTTGGGTTTGTGATTTTTCCTGTAAAAAGAACACCCAAGTGAAGCGAGAATAGTCATCCACAATTACTAGATAGTACTTACTCCTGCCGATGCTTATGTAAGCGATCGAGCCAAATAGATCCATGTGGAGTAGCTCGAGCGGCCTGTCCGTTGTCATGATGTTCTTGTGTGGATGATGGGCACCAACCTACTTTCTTGCTTGACATGCGCTATAAACCCTGTCTTTCTCAAAATGAACATTTGTTAGTCCCAAAATATGTTCTCCCTTTAGAAGCTTGTGAAGATTCTTCATTCCAACATGGGCTAGTCGACGATGCCAGAGCCAACCCATATTAGTCTTAGCAATTAAGCAAGTGTCGAGTTCAGCTCTATTAAAATCAACTAAGTATAGCTGACCCTCTAACACTCCCTTAAATGCTACTGAATCATCACTTCTTCTAAAGACAGTAACACCTACATCACTAAAAAGACAGTTGTAACCCATTTTGCATAATTGAGATACAGAAAGCAAATTGTAATCTAAAGAATCTACAAGAAAAACATTGGAAATAGAATGGTCAGGAGATATAGCAATTTTACCAAGTCCTTTGACCAAACCTTGATTTCCATCCCCGGATGTAATAGCTTGTTGGGGATCTTCGTTTTTCTCATAAGAGGAGAACATCCTTTTCTCCCCTGTCATGTGGTTTGTGCATCCGCTATCAATGATCCAACTTGAGCCCCCGGATGCATAAACCTGCAAAATAATTTAGGCCTTGTTCTTAGGTACCCAAACGGTCTTGGGTCCTTTCGCATTAGAAACAAGCACCTTAGGTACCCAAACACAAGTCTTTGAGCCCTTATGTTTGGCCCTAACATATTTGGTAACTACTTTGCCTGATTTGTTAGTTAGCACATAAGAAGCATCAAAAGTCTTAAATGAAATAATTGGCTCATTTGATGCAGTAGGAGATTTCTTTTTAGGAAATTTAACATGGGTTGATTGCCTAGAACTAGATGCCCCATTCTTACAAATAAAAGCATGGTGAGAACTAGAATGAGATTTCCTAGCATGAATTCTCCTAATCTTATGCTCAGGATAACCAGCAGGATATAAAATGTAACCCTCGTTATCCTGAACCATGGGAGCCTTGCCCTTAACAAAGTTAGACAATTTCTTAGGGGCATTAAGCTTGACATTGCCTCCCTGTTGGAAACCAATGCCATCCTTAATGCCAAAGTGTCTCCCACTATAGGGCATGCTCTTAGCAAATTTAAATTTTTCATTTTCTATTTCATGCTCATTAATTTTTGCAGTAAGTTTAGCTATGTGATCATTTTGTTGTTTAATTAAGGCTAGGTGATCATAGATAGCATCAACATTAATATCTTTACATCTAGTGCAAATAGAAACATGATCAATAGTAGATGTAGAGGGTTTGCAAACATTTAATTCATCAATCTTAGCATGTAATATAGCATTCTCATTTCTAAGACTGGAAATAGAATCATTGCAAACATTCAAGTCTTTAGCCTTACCAATTAATTTATTATTCTCAATTTTAAGGCTAGAAAGTGATGCATTCAATTTATCAATCTTAGTAATTAAACTATCATTTTGATTTCTAAGACTAACAATTGAATCATCACAAACATTTAACTTCTCAACCTTAGCAAATAAGTTAGTATTCTCAGTTCTAAGGTTAGAGATAGTGTCATGGCAAATGCTAAGCTCATTAGTCAATTTTTCACACTTTTCTATTTCCTGAGCATAAGCATTCTTTACCTTAACATGCTTCTTATTTTCCTTAATAAGGAATTCCTCTTGGCTATCCAAGAGTTCATCCTTCTCATGAATAGCCCCTATCAATTCATTTAGTTTTTCTTTTTGTTGCATGTTAAGGTTGGTAAAAAGACTAAGCAAATTTTCTTCATCATCACTAGAGCTAGCCTCATCACTAGATGTTGTATATTTGGTAGAGGCTCTAGATTTTACCTTCTTCTTTTTGCCGTCCATTGCCATGAAGCATTTGTGGCCGACGTTGGGGAAGAGGAGGCCTTTGTTGACGGCGATGTTGGTGGTGTCCTCGTCGGAGGAAGAGTCGGTGGAGCTCTCATCGGAGTCCCATTCCCGACACATGTGGGCATCGCCGCCCTTATTCTTGTAGTACCTCTTCTTTTCCTTTTTCTTTCCCTTCTTGTCGTCGCCCCTGTCACTATCACTAGACATAGGATATTTAGCGATAAAATGACCGAGCTTACCACACTTGTACCACACCCCTTTTGGAATGGGGCTTGTAGTCCTTTCCCTTCCTTTGTTTGAGGATTTGACGAAAGCTCTTGATGATGAGCGCCATCTCCTCATTGTCAAGCTTGGAGGCGTCGATTGGAATCCTACTCGGTGTAGATTCCTTCTTTTCTTCCTTCGTCGCCTTGAATGCGACGGGTTGTACCTCGGGTGTGGAGGTGCCGCCTTGCTCCAAGTTGATGATTTGTTTGGAGCATTTGATCATTAATTCAAAGCTCACAAACTTTCCTATAACTTCCTCAAGAGACATTAACTTATATCGAGGATCACCACGAATTAATTGAACTTGAGTGGGATTACGAAAAATAAGTGATCTAAGAATAACCTTGACCATTTTATGGTCATCCCACTTGGTGCTCCCGAGGTTGCGCACTTGGTTCACTAAGGTCTTGAGCCGGTTGTACATTGCTTGTGGCTCCTCTCCTTGGTTGAGGACGAATCGACCAAGCTCCCCCTCGATCGTCTCCCGCTTGGTGATCTTGGTCACCTCATCCCCTTCGTGCGCGGTCTTGAGCACATCCCAAATCTCCTTGGCGCTCTTCAACCCTTGCACTTTGTTATACTCCTCTCGACATAGAGAGGCGAGGAGTATAGTAGTGGCTTGGGAGTTGAAGTGCCGGATTTGGGCGACCTCGTCCGAGTTGTAGCCTTCATCCCCTACGGGTGGTACCTGCGCTCCAAATTCAACAATGTCCCATATGCTAGCGTGGAGTGAGGTTAGGTGATGTCTCATTTTATCACTCCACATACAATAATCTTCACCATAAAAATCGGTGGTTTACCTAGTGGGATGGAAAGTAAAGGAGTGCGTTTAGAAATGCGAGAATAGCGTAGGGGATCTTACTAAATGTTGGGGGCCTTCGTCTTCCAAAGGTCCTCAAAAACATGATTTGACGATATTTCCCAAGTGTAATATATGAACAGGTACCTTCGGACTCGGATCAAAACCATGTACAATGAGAGAAGCACGAACAATACGAAGGATGATGCAGCCCCGAAGCCACGCGCAAGGGAGCTTCGGCATAACGGCAGAAAAAGGAACTGACTTAAAAGGGAAAAGGCTATATGGACCTCAATGGATTATCCTAAAGTCAATAGTAAATGTAAAGGGCATGAGTGTAATTTTACACAGGCTGCGTCCTGTGCCTATAAATAGATGAATAGTGCCCCCGTACTGTTCACGCTGACTTGTACTCGCTCTTGCGTCACGCTTGTACTTTCATTTCCTGTCAGGCCGAAGGTACAAATGTAATTCAATAATTGTTCTTATTCATTTATAATCTTATAATAAGAAATATACGTGATTATATCTTATAATTGTTCATGTTCTCTCTTATGTTGTGCATGCTTCATCTGCCATTAATACATACTGTGATGATGAAGGTATGACCTTCATATCCTTCGTCCGAAGATCATTATATCCTTGAGGAAATAATGTTTCGAAGGACGAAGGACAATAACAATTAACCTATTTTTGTGTTGCCTTGTTCTTAACTCATAGCATTTGAGAACAAGTCCCCAATGCTAAACTTCTTGCGCTCATGGCGCTTAGAAGTGACGGACGGCACGTCAGAGCCAGAGGTGGATGGCGACGAAGAGCCGGTCTCGTAGTAGACCACCTTCTTCATCTTCTTTTTCTTGTCGTCACTCCGATGCGACTTGACGCGAGGAGGGAATTCCTCCTTGCCTTTGGCGCCAGACTCCCTTGATGGAGCCTTCCCGTGGCTTGCGGACTTCTCGCCGGTCACGATCTTCCTCTTGGCGTGATCTCCTGACATCACTTCGAGTTGTTAAACTCTTAATGAAGCACCAGGCTCTGATACCAATTGAAAGTTGCCTAGAGGGGGGTGAATAGGTGGAATCTGCAAATTATAAACTTAAAGCACAACTACAAGCCGAGGTTAGCGTTAGAAATAAATCCGAGTCCATGAGAGATGGCGAAAAACAAATCAAAGGAAAATGAAGCAGATGACATGGTGATTTGTTTTACCGAGGTTCGGTTCTTGAGAACCTAGTCCCCGTTGAGGTGGTCACAAAGACCGGGTCTCTTTCAACCCTTTCCCTCTCTCAAACGGTCACCTAGACCGAGTGAGCTTTCTCCTTAATCAAAACAGGTCACTTAGACCCCTACAAGGACCACCACAACTTCGTGTCTCTTGCTTTGATTACAAGTGTCTTGAGAATAAGAAAGGGGAAGAAGAAAGCCATGCCAAGCAAACAAGAGCACAAAAAACACAAATGATCCTCTCACAAGTCTAAATGCGCTAGAGTGGATTTTAAGACTTTGAGCGAATCGATCTCTTGAATTGTGTCTTTGTAGTGGTGTCTATTGCTCTTGTATTGAATGTGAAGGAGTGAATGTTTGAATGGTTGGAGTGGAGGTGGTTGTGGGGTATTTATAACCCCCAACCACCAATTCAACCGTTGGGGAGGCTGCTGTCGATGGGTGCACCGGACAGTCCGGTGCGCCACCGGACACTGTTCGGTGCGCCAGCCACGTCACCCAACCGTTAGGGTTATGACTGTTTCGACTGTTGGAGCTATATCTTCATGGGGCACTGGACAGTCCGGTGCCGCACCGGACAGGCACTGTTCACTGTCCGGTGCGCCTTCAGCGGCTGCTCTAACTCTGCACGAACTGTCCGCGCACTGTAGCGCTTTTGCAGGTGTCCGTTGCAGTCGACCGTTGCGCTAGAGCCATTGCTTCGGTGGTGCACCGGACAGCCCGGTGGCACATCGGACAGTCCGATGAATTTTAGCGGAGCGCGGTTCCAAAAACCCGAAGGTGAAAAGTTTGAAGTTGATCTCCCCTGGTTAGAGATGGCAATGGGTACCCGAAACCCGATAGGTTTTTACCCCATTAGGGTACGGGTTTGGGTCAATTTTCATACCCATGGGTTTGTTAATGGGCATAAATGTATACCCGACGGGTTCATGGGTACGGGTTTGTTCCTATAGTACCCAAACCCGTGAACCCGTGGGTTTTTTAAACCCGACCAAACCTAGTGCATATTGTCATTTTATTTTATAAACGAACAACAAACTTGTTATCTACCTATTTACTTTCTAATTTTTATCAAATAGTGAATGTATAAGTAGTTGGTGATAGTGTTGCTTGCTTGCTATTATAGTTATTACTAGCGTTATATATGTGGTGGATGTATAACTTAGTGCAAGGTAACTTGATTATAAAACTTATTATTTGTATTTAATTCTCTCTACTAATATTTTTATACCAAATCATGAACTCATTGTTCATTACATAAATTTTGGACCATGATCTCATTAATCATTACGATACTTATTGATTATAAAAAGAATAAGCATATTGGAGATAAAAACCTGCGGGTAACCCGTGGGTACCCGCAAACCCGATGGGTACGGGTTTGGGCAAAATTTCAAACCCGTCATGGGTACGGGTTTTTTAATGGGTGTAAATATTTTTCACGGGTACGAGTTTGGGATAGCAAAACCCGGCGGGTTTGTACCCGTTGCCATCTCTACCCCTGGTGCACCGGACACAGTCCGGTGGCACACCGGACAGTCCGGTGTGCCAGACCAGAGTACTCTTCGGTTTCTTTTTGCTCCTTTCTTTTGAACCCTAACTTGGACTTTTTATTGGTTTGTGTTAAACCTTTAGCACCTGTATAACATATAATCTAGAGCAAACTAGTTAGTCCAAATATTTGTGTTGGATATTCAACCACCAAAATTATATTTAGGAAAAGGTTAAACCCTGTTTCCCTTTCATAGGCTATTGTTGCTCTGTCTACTATAGGAGCTGAATATATGGCTATTTCTGAAACTTACAAAGAAACTATTTGGTTTAGAGGTTTATACTCTAAATTTCGTGGAGTTACTTCTTGCATTACTATATATTATGATAACCAAAGTGCTATTTGTCTGACTAAAGATTAGTTATTTCATGAAAGAATAAAACATATTAATGTGGGATATCATTTTATCCTAGTTGTCATTGATGCAGGTGATGTTAGGACATGCAAGATAAATAATCTTGCTAATCCCGCAGATATGTTGGCGAAGCCTCTTTTTAGAGCTTAGTTTGAACTATGTTCAGATTTACTTGGTATTACTAATTACGATTTAAGTTCGAGTGGCTTTCGACGTCCGTGATTATTTATTATTGATATGAGTTGATTGATGGTACTTTATTTTTTAAAAGATGGAATTCGTCTTGAGATAAGGTTTGTTAAAATATGATCCAAATTCTGTGAGTACTACAGAGATTTGTTCATATTCGACTGCATTCTAATCCTATATATACATCTCATAAGTCTTACGAGAAAAGATGATTATTTCTATTCTCTATGTTCAGTGAAGATTTGACGTCTATATTTTATACTAGGTGTGTGCCCGTGCGTTGCAACGAGAGTACGCTAGGATGAGCATCGACACATATCTAATCGGATCTTATATTTCCTTGGGAGTCCGGAGAAAGTTTACTCGGAAGCCAAATATGTTAAGACCTGTGCATGTGTTACCCTTATGCTCCATCAGCACACTGTTCCGCGCTTGTATGAGTCTTGTTAATTTGCATGCCTCGTGCATAGTCTCTCATGTCTCGGTAGCAGTATCAGATTCCTTCAACTGTGGTCAAACCAACTGAAAGATTACAGAACAATGGGAAAACGAACTCACTATAAGTCGAGACATTTTTGTTCTACACTTCTCCTTTACATGAGCAACATATATATTATCTTATCATCAGCTGCTCTTACCACAGCATGCTATCCAGAGTTTCAGACAACAACTCCAATAGAAATTTCAAGTCCAAGAACAACAACCAGTGTAATGAGATATCTGCTCTTGTAAAACTGACAATATAAACTATTAAGGACAAACAAGAAAAACCTCCAGCTTTAATTCTCAAGAAATTAATAGAGAAAAATATATATTAAATTTACCTCAGAACATCCATGAAAATCATGATCAAAACAAACTTACAATTTTGTACAGAGCTGCATGAAATGCATGGCTTTAGCCTCGTTGAATCGGCACATAAGCATCAGATTTGGTTCTCAATTGTTGATTAAACTGCATCCCTTTTCCTTCCTTAACTCCCGAAACATCATCCACCTCCGCACCTCCTTTGCCTCCTCCAATCTTCCATGTGACGCACGAGGATCCTTGGGAGGTGGTGTCGAGGGCGCGACCGAAAATGGCGGAGGCGCGGCGCGACAATCCTGGGAGGCGGAGGCGTGATGCAAAAATCCTGGCGTTCGCGGGCAGGCGGGCGGGGTAGGGAGGCGGGGGCAAGTCTACAGTACCCTCTTAATAGTTATCCACACCAGAAGTGATTAATTAATACTAAAATCCTAGATTGTATGTCTCATTTTTTATGCCAAGAAAAATAATATTGTGAAAGGCCAGTCCTAGGACATGCAAAATATCAATACCTGATGAATAGGCAGGTGACAGACAGCATGGTAAGGTGATGGACTTCTTAAAGCATCAGAAAGGTCCATGCATGCAGCTAAACACTGAAAGGGATCCTTAGCATTCGTCCACCAGTAGTTCCCATCAACAGGATTTGCTGCTGAATCAAATATATCAAACAGTTGGTTCTCCACAAAAGCTATCTTGCCCTTGTGAGAAAGCTTTTCAATGCCACCACCATATTTGTTAGCCAAGTGTATCTTCAACCAGCACAACCCAGACTTTCCTAGTGGCCCCTTCAGCATACTCTAGAACACCCCGACAAAGATCTGAACCTAGGTGACTCAAATGAGGATGCATAGGGTATGCACGCCCACAGAAATCTAAATTGTGAGGGTAATAAAATTCATCCTCCTCTCTCATTTTACGAGCAACCTGTTTACAGAAAAGGAACAAGTATAATTCCAGCAATGCAATAGCATATAACTGCACCACAGTATCTCAGCAAGAATGAACAGTAATTATTTATGCTGCATACCAAGAGTTTGAGCTTAGTGTCACATCTCTCAGCATGCAGCTCACGGTTAGTTTTCTTTGCCTTCTTTATGCTGGTACTTCCATTTCTGCATTTCATCAGGGTCCTCTGATTCTGATCGTTCAGGCAAAGGAATCTATAAAAAATAAGAATAAATAGACAGTATGTTCAAAAAGGTAAGCGAGGGGAATGAACAGAATGGGAAAGAAAATAGAGTACAAATATCAAGATCCAAAAATATTAATCATACGCAGGAACTCACATTTGCCTTGTCCACCAGCCCTGCAATGCCTCCACCTTGACTCCAGATAGTCTCAACAACATCATGAACTCTTCTATTCACCCTCCATTTAGTACTCCCAAGGATATCTAATGCCTGGCAACATGCTAATACTTAAGCAAGCATGAAAAAAATAATGGTCAAAGGGATATGATCATGTTAAACATCATGTGAACTTGTAAAGCGTGGAGTGCATCCATAGTCCTGATGATTTTACCTTTTGAACAAAATGAAAAAAAATTTGGTAAACATAACGATGGTTATCGTGGTTTAGAACACCTCATGTTGCCAGGCTTATGTTCGGTAGAGCAACAGAGAACCCATGTGAAGTACTTTTTATGCAGAGAACAACAGTAATAAATATAAATGTACATTGTGACATAGATGGGAGATCAGTAAACCTCAAATACTTTTCGCAGTTGTTTTCTAGGAACACTATTAATTGCATCCTTTTGGTCCTTCACACCATGTGTCCTCATAATGTATGAGGGTAGAAAAAAGTTGACCGCCTTTATCATAACTGCAGCAAATTATGGTTGGCACATTCAAATCACCGGCAACAAGCAGTAAGTTCTATGAATTAATACAATCATAAACAATCTCAACATGTAAGGAGTTTGCTGGAAAGGTACAAAAATTGAACACCAACATACCCTTTCCATTTCTTCGGAGGTACCAGCATAGGGAGGTAGGGTATATCAACATGTCGAGCCTGCAAGTTCGAATTAAAATAATCCTAAAATTCCATTTATGCAAACTGAAAAAGGTATCGATTAGAAAAAGAAATTTGCAATTTGCCATCCCTGCTTTTGGCATATGAGACAATGCCCACACAAAGGAAGATGATAGAATTGTTCTCCATTTAATCTTTTGGTTGCCATGATCAATAAATCTATTTTATATAAAAAACTGATGTGGTTGGCAGAGCAAAGTAAACTTACAGTGCTTTCAAACCCCTCATGCACAAGATGGTCTATCACCCAATGCTTCTTCTTTAGCCTCCTGCAGGTTAAAGAGAAATATCACAAAAGGACCCTTCATGCATCTGCACAAGCATGCCTAAACAAGCATAGGATGGTGATAAAACAAGGCATCCCAGTGCAACAACAACACATGGAACAGTGCAATACGATTGTAAAGAAAAAACACAGCCCTACCCATTTTCTATTATAGGCTGACGTAGCACATGCTTAAATGCAGGTGGAGAACTATCTGGTGTTTGATCAGCTGGTGGCTGCACAAATGCTGAATTTAGTAATAATTCAATCTGGTATTCCCGGTGTGACACGGTGCCGTCGATTCCTATGCAAAAGTGCAGGGCTAAGCTCCGATGACTAACCTTGGTTGTAGTGTACCCAGCAGCCAGCGCAAGGATAGGTTGGACTGCAATATAGAGGCCGGGCACATTGAACGTCTCGAACATGATCTCTCCGGTGTACTCCCGGGTCTCAGGGGCAGTCAGAGGGCTCTCAGTTAGAAGAAAATAATGATCTTCTGGGTCGCACCGGAGGTAATTGAAGATGCACTGAACCTCTCCATGGTTTCCCAATTCTCCACCTGAAAGAGTTCGCTCCAGCCCAAATCAATCATAAGTAAGGTCGCGAAAAAAACACCAGCAACTGGACACGATAGTACACACCTGGAGCGCCCACCTGGCCGTTGCGGATGGGATAGCTCAAACTATGCGAGCTGCTGGCGCGGGATCGGGCCAGCGCTTTGAGGTCAGCTGGACTTTTGTTTCAAGGCATTTAGTTGTAGCAATAGCTGGTAACCATAGCTGATATATATAGATGTTTCAATCCACTCCTGTGATTGGTTTTCTCATAGTTGAGATTTTAGTACTGCATTGAAACACAATAAACCTGCCAAATGACATGAATATATACTGAAGGGCAAAATGTTCTAGTTTCAACTATGAATCACCAATTGCTCAATATATCTTTCTTAAAATTACTGAAGAAATCAAGAGGAATTGTTTTTAACCTTTATCCGACACCTTGAAATTCTGATGAAAATCCAGAAAATTTTCCTTTTTATTTACAACTATCATGATGATATTAATCCTATAATACATCTTGCATGCTGTGCTTGTGCTTAAAAACGTTTTGACATCCTTACTTCCCGCCTGCCATATCATCTCATTTACGTACTCAAGAAGTGGAGTATAGCTGATTGATTTATCACCTTATTGACATTTTCCTTGCCAGGTGTCATATCGGGAGCCCTCCTGTACATTAGAGATGACTTTGCTGCGGTGGAAAAGAGCACTGTATTAAGGGTACATGACAATATTTCCCATTATGCACGGTGGTTCAAGTTTAACTTCAGTTCATCTAACATTTTCTTCAGACAATACTAACATTCTAGCAAGGTTGATATCTGATGTCACGGACTCACTGTTTAGTCCAAATAACAGGAGACAATAGTCAGTATGGCTGTTGCTGGAGCTATATTTGGAACTGCATTTGGTGGCTGGATGAATGACAAGTTTGGAAGGAGGCCTTCCATCATACTTGTCGATGCACTGTTCTTTGGAGGTGCCGTTATCATGGCGTTTTCCCCGACACCTAGAGTTACATTGTTGGGAGGGTATTTGTCGGTCTTGGTGTTGGAATGGCTTCCATGACAGCTCCTCTGTACATCAATGGAGCCTCCCCTGCTAGGATCAGAGGTGCTCTAGTGAGCACAAATGGGTTTCTCATCACTGGTGGCCAGTTCTTGGCCTACCTCATCAATCTAGCCTTCACTAAGGTACCCGCTCAACTAAACATTCAACTCTTGCCATCTTCTACAAATTTGGAAAACATTGTTTTGCAAAGTTTGTGTCACAACTTTATCTGAACTTCTATTCTTTTTAATTGAGCGGTAGAGCTCCTGTCTTTTCATTAAGAAAAAGGAATAATTGATGTTACATCCATTGCCTGTGTCAGGTGCCAGGGACCTAGCGGTGGATGCTTGGCATTACAGGGGTTCCTGCCCTGGTCCAGTTCGTACTGATGCTAATGCTGCCAGAATCACCTAGATGGCTCTACAGAAAGGTTGATAATAATATTTGTTTTTACAAAAAGTAGTTCGTATACAAGAATTACTTTGGATTCAAATACCACATATTTGTCTGTACCTTATAGATAGCTACATAATATAGTGAGTCATTATCCAATGCCAACACGAGGAAAGGATTATGTTGCGAAAGGGAAGGAACAGAATGGGAAAGAAAATATAGTAAGGATTATGCCAATTCTCCACCAGAAAGAGTTCGCTCCAGCCCAAATCAATCATAAGTAAGGTCGCGAAAAAAAACACCAGCAACTGGACACGACAGTACACACCTGGAGCGCCCACTTGGCCGTTGCGGATGGGATAGCTCAAACTATGCGAGCTGCTGGCGCAGGATAGGGCCAGCGCTTCGAGGTCAGCCATGACGCCGGCGCTGTGCTGAGCGAACCAGTTCCCCTGGTGGGGGTGCCCCTCGCCGCCGGCTGGGCGGAGCCGGAGAAGGAATCGTTGACGACGACGATAGTGGGGGTGATGAAGCAGGGCTCCACGTTCCCCGCGAACCCCATCTTCGTGTACCTGCCGCGAGAGCCGGAACAGATCAGCAGCGTGGCTCACCGCCGTCGCGCCTCCACGCGCAGATCTAGGGAGAGGGAGGGGCGTACCCGGTGCCGTTGTCGATGACGACAGTAGGGCGGGACAAGGCGTCCATGGTGCGCGCCAAGCGTGTGGCCGCTCGTCTCGTCAGCGGCGGCGACAGTCGGGGTGGCGCTGGCTCGAGCAGGGCGAGTGGTGGGCGACTTTTGGCAGCGGCACGCGAAGGCGGGCTGCGGTCGCGCGTCGCGGCGGGCATCCCAGCAACACCACCACCCGGCCACCCACCCACCGCCACTGGCAACCCACCGGCACCCGCGCCGAGGGAAGAGCCGGCGACTTCGTCTGCAGACAAAGCTTCAAGAGGAAGGGAGGTGGCATTTCGCGGTGGGACAGCGATGGGAAGATTTGGGAGGCACGAAGCCGCGGCGGCGGCGGCGGCGCGGTACTGTGAGGAGAGCGAGTCGAGCAGGTAGAGGAGCGGCCCGAGGCGGCGAGGCGACGATTGATGGACTCTGCGAGCGCGTGCTCATCGGGGAGGACCGCGGGGGCGAGGCGGCTGGAGAGGATTCGGTGCGTGAACCGCATCGCACCACCCATGACGCGCCCCTGCCAGTAAGGGCGAGCGAGGATGGCGGCGGCGTTCGCGGCGGGCGGGCGGGGTAGGGAGGCGGGGCCAGTCTACAATACTCTCTTAATATAGTTAGTAGTTAGTAGAGACTAGTATTTTTCATGCAAAATTTTGTGTCACATGTTGGATCTATATTTGTATTATTTGCTAACATAATGCTGCAGAAATTTTAATTAGCTTGATCGTGTGGTTCGGTTATTAGAAGCCCAAACGGACCAGCGCAGGGCTGCGCAGCGTTACGTGTTCTCCGCGTCTGCTCATTGCACGCAGTCTATACACTACTCCGCGTGTGGTTCGGTTATTAGTATTCCACGCAGTCTATACAGTATACACTACTCCGCGTCTCCGCGTCTGCTCATTGCGCTGTACCTGCTGAATGCCACACACCATCGACATCACTGCGCGTCTGTACCCAGACGTCGTGGCCCGGCCGGCTGGCGCTCGTGGCCCCTAAAATAATGGAGAGCCATGAACACGTACGCGAGGTGGGTCCCAAATGCCAACCACTTCGCAACTTGCCCAGCTGCCCTCTTCCGCATGTCCCTGGCTCGCTGGCTGGCTGGATGGACCCCACTCCGATCGGCGAGGCGAGGCATTCTCCGCAAACCCCTCCACACCCCACGCACTCACGGTCACGCAGAACGGCAGAAGCCAGAACCCCTCGTCTCCCGGCGCCTGTTCCCCGCGCGCACCGCGGCTACACATACCCTCTCCCCATCCCATTTCCCAGATCCCACCAACGTAGCGCAGGGATCGAGTAGCCCACCACCCCACCCCGCGACGCTAACCGACGCAATGGCGACGCTCACCGTTCCTTCCTCCGTCCCGGCCGTCGCCGAGGACTGCGAGCAGCTCCACAAGGCCTTCGAAGGTCCTACTCCGACCCCAACCGCATTCCTCGCTCGCACGGGCGCGCGCTCTCGACGCACGCACCGACGACTGACGCGCTCTGCGTTTCGATCGCAGGTTGGGGCACCAACGAGAAGCTGATCATCTCCATCCTGGCCCACCGCAACGCCGCGCAGCGCCGCGCGATCCGCCGCGGCTACGCCGAGGCGTACGGGAAGGAGCTGCTCCGCGCTCTCGGCGACGAGATCCACGGCAAGTTCGAGGTAGGTGACCGATCCAATGGATCCAAGGCACGCGCGCGATTTATTCATCCGTTGATTGGTTCGCCTCCTGAATGACACAGAGGGCGGTGATCCTGTGGACGCTGGACCCCGCGGAGAGGGACGCGGTGCTGGCGAACGAGGAGGCGAAGAAGAGCCACCCCGGCGGCCGCGCGCTGGTGGAGATCGCGTGCGCGCGCACGCCCGCGCAGCTCTTCGCGGTCAAGCAGGCGTACCATGACCGGTTTAAGCGATCGCTCGAGGAGGACGTTGCCGCGCATGTCACCGGCGACTTCCGCAAGGTGAAGGCCTCGGATCTTATGACGATCTGACGTTTGCTTGCATATATCGATAGGTCGCAATTCACATATGCTCTTGTCGATAGGTGAGCTTGATCTGTTCTTTTCCGACCTGTAGGCCAATCAATTCGTTGCTTATTATGTCTTGTCAGTTATCACCTAACTTACTCTTCGTGCTCTTGTGTCTAGCATTACTCTGCATTCTGATTCTGAAGTGGGAAGCCATTTCTCACACTGAGATGTCAACGGATCTGATAGACCTGCTGTTCACCGTATGTATCGGCTGACAGGCCCATTAATTAACTAGCCATACGGTTCATTTTTCGGTATCAAGGGGCAAGGTTCTGTTATGTGCGAGATCTGAATCAGCTACTGATTTCCTCCACTGTGCGAATTTACTTGTACTGATACATGATTGTGAATTTAATTAGGTTGAATGGACTAGCCAATGATTCGCAACAACAACATATTAATCTTGAACTACGCTGGATGTACTTTTTATTGCATTTGGACATATCTACTGAAGCAGAACCTAAATTTTGTTACTGCATCATGATTGTTGATATTCTACAGTAATACCTTATCTCTCTTTTTGTTTTGAAACTCTCCGTGCTTTTGGTTCCATTCGCTAGTCTTGTGCTTACTGTGTATCATAAGGAAAATTGTTACCGGTCTGGTAGTACTGATGATACATATAACTCTTCTCAACCTTGATACAGCAGATTTGGTTAGCATCACCATTTTAAACGCGACACCTAGTCGTCTAGGCGGCGGTCCAACGCCTAGATGTCTAGGAGGTAGTCCAATACCTTGTCTCGCCTTACCGCTTTAAAAACCATGGTTAGCATAACCTCTCTAATAGATGACCCATCTGAGAAATTGTGGTCGCTATTTGTCAAGATAAGATACTGATTTCATTTCCCCCCTTTCACTAAAATTAGGCCATTTAGTGGTTGTCAACATGCCACTCTTCATTTAAGCTGAACACTTTTTTTTGGATTGATAGAGGCTGTTGATTAACACTTTTTTGGTTGAGTAGAACTGAAAGTTGGTGAAGTAAATTCTGAATGGTCATTTCTTCGTTTCAGCTTCTAGTGCCTCTTGTTAGTGCGTACCGCTATGATGGCCCAGAGGTGAACACATCTTTGGCTCATTCTGAAGCTAAAATACTTCATGAGAAGATCCATAAGAAGGCTTACAGTGATGAGGAGATCATTAGAATTCTCACCACACGGAGCAAAGCTCAGCTACTTGCAACATTCAATAGCTACAAGGATCAGTTCACTCATGCAATCAACAAGGTAAATAGTGATAAGCGAGCTCTTGTTATAGCTCTGTGACTTGCATTATCCTTTATCCATTGCATTTATGAACCCCATCACCCTTGAAAAACGTCTGTATGTTTTATCTATGCTCCGCCTTGCGTGATCAGTTTCTTCACTACACCTCCTTTGGGCTGCACATATAGCATTACCATGATTAGTTAACCAGTCAACTTGGTGAAAATGAATTGTCGTTTGTAAAGCTCTGGTTTACCCATCAACATAATCTGTGTTATTGTTTGCCCTGCATCTGCATATTTTCTGCCATATTCAAATTTTTACGGGCCGTTTGGATCACTTCATTTTAGAGAAATTGTAGCTCACTAAATAAAATAACTTATTTAGTTTAGAATTTCACATTCCATCACTTTTAAAAGTTTAGATATAAGCTTATCTCAAATTCAAGAGGTGGAGGATGAGAAATGATTTTATGCATTAGTAGAATTTGTTTCTACTCTGTAATTTACATGACACTCTTCGTCTAACTTTTCTATAGTAAAAATGTAGCACATAAATATCTCCGACATCTTGCTAATAATAGTATATAAATATATTTTGCATAAAGCCATATTAGTTTAATTGATATATGCCTAAATTACTATTATTAGAATGAAATTTAAATCCAATGATCCAAACGGGACCCAAACGGGACGTTAGAGACTTTTGGGTTGCTGGTAATGTTTTTTTGCTGCTCACTTCTAACAGGATCTGAAAGCTGACCCCAAGGATGAGTTTCTTTCAACACTGCGGGCGATCATCCGGTGCTTCACCTGCCCTGACAGATACTTCGAGAAAGTCATTCGACTGGCTCTTGGAGGCATGGGCACAGATGAGGATGACCTCACCAGGGTCGTAACTACTCGCGCCGAGGTCGACATGAAGCTGATAAAGGAGGCTTACCAGAAGAGGAACAGTGTGCCGCTGGAGCGTGCTGTGGCCAAAGATACAACTAGAGATTATGAGGATATTATGCTTGCCCTCCTAGGGGCGGAGTGAGGAGGCGTGCCTCAACTCGATCTCATCTGCTGCTACTTGTTTGAGGGCTTGTTCGCTTTGGAGTGGATTGAGGGGGATCGGAGGGGATTAAATCCCCTCCTATACAAATTTGTATAGGAGGGGATTTAATCCCCTCCGATCCCCCTCAATCCACTCCAAAGCGAACAAGCCCTGATGGGGCCAAAAATCTGCATCGACGTGGTATCCACATGGCCGTGTTTTTGAATTATAATAAATTTGTAACACGTAGCCTGCATTAGCAGCGCGTATTAAATAAAGGAACTTCCTGATATACTTGTTATCGTTTGACTGCGTTTCACAGAAGCTGTTTTGTTCGTTATGGTTATCCTTTCCTGATGACTGATGGGAACATACAAACTGGATGCTGATTGTTCAAAGTTTTGACGTTAGGCACAGCTTTCTTCTTTTTTCCTTGCCTTTTTTGGCTATTTACAACAGTCGAGAGCAGAGCAGCCAGAGTTCATGGTGTACTGTATTAAACTCATGACGAGTGAAAATATTCGGGTGTGCTTGACAAGATCAATCAATCTTGGCTAGTGTCATGACCAAGATGGATAGGTCTCTTCTTTTTCCGTGCCTTTTCTGGTTATTTAGAACAGTTGAGAGCCGAGCAGAGCCATATGTTCATGCTGTACTGTATTCAACTCATGACAGAGTGAAATATTCGGCGACGTGCTTGACAAGTTCAACCAAGCTTGTCTAGTGTCATGACTAAGATTTGCTACACAAGACTAGATATGTCCAAACGGGCCGCCCGGCCCGGTCCGGCCCGGGCCCGGTGAAGCCTGGCCCGTTTTGGGCCCGGCCCGCCAGGCACGATTAAAAAACCGGACCGGGCCGACTAAGCACGCGGGCTCAATTTCTTGTCCGAGCCCGGCCCGCAACGGGCCTAAACGGGTCGGGCCGGCTCGTTTAGCACGAAAAAAGCGGGCCGAAAAAGCGGGCTATGCGGGCTAAAAAACATGTTTTAGTGTAAAAAAGCGGGCTTAACGGGCTTAGAGCTAAACTGGCCGTGCCGGGCTAGCCCACCGTGCCTAATTTCCTGTCCGAGCCCGGCCCGCTTATTCGTGCCGGGCCGACCCGGGCCCGCATATAACCGGGCCGTGCCGGGCTCGGACCGGGCCCAAAAAGCGGGCCTCGTGCCGGGCTCGCGGGCCTCGTGCTTATTGGACATCTATACACAAGACGAATGCTGCGTGCGTGACACGTAGCGTTTCACATCAAGAGATCATAGGAAGGTGGCAACGTAAGTGCAAGCCAGTTGTTGAGCAAATTTTCAATACAGGCTATTGTACCAGCTCCTCTTTACATGGAGGATGACTTCAAGCCACACACCTGGATATTCAAAGGAAAAAGAAAAAGAAAAAGAAAATGATGCGTTGTTCCAAGCGGCAGTAAGATTTGATAATTGACACCTAGCCGCCGTCTGTGACAGTAAATATAAAAAAGAGCAAGTAAAACCAGTTCAGGTTCAGAGGTGATTTGCGTCACATGAGCTGAGCATGATTAATTTTTTTTTTATCTTGTGAAAGCAACAAGCACTACTGCCACGGGTGGCTAAACTGCCAACACATGGTCACATGAACGCACATAGATAATAAACACAACACGCTTGATCACAACGAAATTAGCAAATACCCCCACCGATTACCATCCTTGAGCAATCGTTCCTTGACACCTAGCCTGCCACACCGAGTACTTAATCGATGGACAAGTCTCCCCAGGAGTCGAACTCCGGCGACCCGAGGTCGGGCAGGCCGTCGAACACGCCCAGCGGCGGGAACTGCGGCTGCTGCTGCGCCGCTAGCACCACAGGCGGCACGGCCGGAGCGTCGCCGGGGCTGCTGCCGCTGGCGCTGCCGGCGCCGGCAGTGCTACTGTTCGTGGCCTCCGAACCTCCGTGTCCACATCCTTGCCCCGCGGCGACGGCGACGAAGGGGCTGGCCGCGTGCACCCTGCGCGGCAGAGGCCGGAAGATGGCGGCGGGCGGGAAGCCGGTGAGCTCCTGCACCATGGCCCGGAAGTTGGCCACGTCGGTCGCGACCACGGTGGTCGAGGAGCGGCGCGACGACGACGGCGAGTGCCGCGCCGCCGCGTGCTTCTTGGCGCTCTTGCCGCGCCGCGGCTGCACGGCGTCCGCTGTCCGGAGCGCCTGGTGGCCTGGGTGATGTGCGGGGAGCTGGAGCGAGCGGGCAGCTGCAGCTGCACCGGCACAGGGCTGCAGGTAGCTCGTCGTGTCGAGCGTGGCGGTACCGGTAGTAGTACGCGCTGCCGCCGTGTGGCCCTGCTGCTCCAAGGAGTACATCGGCGTGGACAGGACTCACTGAGGTTTGTTTGCCTTTTTGCTTTCCGCAGGTCGTGTCAAGAGACTCGAGAGACGGCACGGAATGGCGCGCAGCTAGGGGGTCGATCGCTCGCCACGGCAGTTTGATGTGCATGTGCGCGCGTATATATACAAACGAGCTTGGGCGTGGCCTGTGGCAACTGGAATCGTGTCGTGTCGTGTCATGCATTATACGGTGCCAGTGACTGACAGTGATGCCGGCGTCGCGCTTAAGCTAGCTCGCTCGCTCGCTCAGCAGATGGGTCGTCTCGTCTCACCGATACTAGCAACAACAAATTAAGACATTTTTAATTACTAGTTACTTTAGACGACGACGGCTGAGGATTCAGGAGTGAGGCGGCCTGAGCATGGAGCTTGATTTGGCATTCGATCGCAGCCGGTACGGTTTCAGTGGTGGTTTTGACTTGGCTTGTGCCAGTGATCGACGCACCTTTAACCTTATCTGCTAGTAGCTAGTAGAGGTGTGGTTTTGTGGCATATTGTTGTTTCTTTCCGGTCTTACCGATAAGAGCGCGCAGGAACGCTGTTATCTTTAATTATGTACACTAGTGGAATGAAGCAGCAGCATACTCCTATACTCCAATTAAAAACTAACACGCGCTGCTGGAGCCACACAGTGCACACTAGACACTAGTAGTGTCCGAGAAGCTGGTAGTCCCAGAGAAGAAGCTTCGTCTGGCCCGAATGGACCAAGTCGCAAGAGCCAAATATATAGGGCAGATCAAACGGGTGTGGGGCGTTGCGAAATGGTGTGTAATGTAATATACGTGCGAGTTGTGTGACCGGATCGGATTCATCTTTGTTGGACACGCACACGCCAACGCAAGCTCTGACATCGGCTTTCCGGTCGAGTAGGACGGACTCGGCCTCCGCAGCCACACAGACAACGAAGCCCGATCGTCTGTCGCAGTCCCTTGCCACATGGAACCTCTGTGACAACAACAACAACTGACGAGGCAGAGACGAAGAGGGCTCGAAGCTTACCATCCGTGATCGACCGGTATAATATCATTTACCTTGACGTTTAACTGGGACGCGCGTTGGGTTCTCTCGCCACATGGGAGGCGAGAGTCGAGACCGTGACCACGGAATAGATATGCGCCTGCGAACTATGGCGTGACTTGGGCAGTAGCGCGCAGTGCTGCTTCGCTTGCAGTTCCATGGCGGACGCAGCGGACACGGATGCAACGGAAGTCGTGCACGTGCAGCAGCTCGCTTTTTAATGGAAGAGACCGTAATAATATCAAAAAAGATGACTGGGTTAGAGAATCTATTTAATTAACAAACTAAAGTCTCCGGTTTCTACTAGCCAGAATCTATGCAATAAATAAATTGTCTATGTGCCGTTACGGACTTGACTACCTGTGTTGTTGCTATCCCTACAGTAAATAGTTGTCTACTAGTCTAATAACTAAGCTACAAAGACAAAAACACATAATAAGATTATACACGATGTAAATGGAGAAAGTAAAAGAGCGATCGATATATAAACTTCCGTCATATGTAGGCAGCGTACAAATGGTTAAGCCCAATGATCCGATTGTTCCAGGATTCTACGAAGGCATAGATGACGCTACTATCAATTTAGCTTTGTACCATCCATTGAACTAACTTATTTTTGCTTTCTACCTCCTATCGGGTCGCTTATATACGCAGCCCAGCCCACAATCCTATCGGCTCGCTTATAAAAATAGCCCGCAAAAATATGGGACGGCTTGTCTGGGCTTGAGCCATCCAGTTCCATCCAGCCCACCGCAGCAGCAATGCAACATGCACCACCGCAGTCCAGTTTGTCGGCCGCAGGCCCCCCCCGCGTGAATTCCAGCTTATGATGATCATACGGATTTTTCATTATGTGTAAGACATACTACATGTTTAGGTATATAACAAAGCACAAAGGACGTATAATTTGAGACAAAGTGTGGTCCAAGAGAAAACTATGAATATAACAAACCAATCTAGTGGAGACTCCACTTAATCCTCACCGCTAAGGTCCTCGTTGTAACAGGAACCCTAAAAGTTTAGAATATTGTAAACGATTACATTTGCAAATTGCGTAGGTATCCAGTGTTAATTTTACGTTAATTTGTTTTTTTCTTAGAATATATTTATAAATATGTTTGTTTGTTCTATTATATAGTTTCCTTCTCTATCTGTCTTGGCTACATCCATCCTCGCGAACTTTAATGTATAGGTACTAATATCGATCAATTTCTTGACTGTCGTAACTTTCTTCTCTTCTATCCCATGACCATGCAAATTTCTACTAAAGCTAAATTAAAAGGTGGCCAGGTTTTCTCAATACGCTCCATTCATCGATGAAAACTAATGTCAAGTGTCCTACAAATGACTCATATTCATTTCCTTGACCCTCTTATGAATTTAACTTTTTTTTTATTTTCTTTTAGAAATCCATAGTTGCTTTTTTCACCCTAACCCATTATAACCCTGCTCATGTATGTTGCATAGCTTCTACCTTAGGTTGTCTTCAGTGGATCGTGAAAAATAGAGAATTTGTACTACATATGACACTGTTTGCAGAGTGAAATTTAAAATAGTGGATGAGATATGGTAGGGGATATGGGAGCTGCTGGGAAGCCACTAGCCAGTCTCGTCACTGTACCAACATTCATTGCTACTCAAACCTTGTTATCCATACTATGCAATCACAATTGTAATGACGTCGAGTTGACCTAATCATGTTGCCAGTCCACCCCAATATCGGTCAAGAGATGTTCTCGACTTATGACCAGCTCCAAAAGGGTCTCCATTTGAGCCCTCAAAACAAAATTCAAGGGTCAAATAAAAAAACACACCAGCCGGGCTCTGTGGGGGACAGATATCCTCCGGGTCCACTGGAAGGATAAAAGACCTCACGAAAGACCCGATGACCCAATAAATCGTAAGGTCATCCCTTCGTGGGCCTGGGGAGGAATGACCAGTGAAGCAGATCGACACAAGGCCGGATCGGTGCGAGCCCAGACGGTCCAACAACGTCGAGCAAGTAACCACAACAGAGACCCGACTTTCCCGCGCTGGAGCCCCGTACAACGAAACCAAGCGAGGATGAGTCGGCAGAGCTATAGGAAGATAGACTCAATCAGTTCACTATTTCTTAGGTGCGCATTGTCATTATATCTGCATGTACTGCCCCACGGTCGAATATATAAGGCCTAGGGGACACCCCTTTAGAACGATCGATACCACTACTCAGCCACCCACCTCGACTCTCTACGTTCCCTAAACTAGAGAGTTCCCTTGTAATCCACCATATAAAGCATTCCCGCCAGGACGTAGGGTGTCACGCATCTCTAAGCGGCCCGAACCTGTACATCATTGTTCACAGTTTCTCGTGCGCCCAGCACGAACCATCGAGCTACAGTCGGCAACATCGTCCTACTCCTAAAAACACCTTGAGTGGCAACCCCGGGTGTGCGGTCGGACCCAAAACACCGACAGACTCCTCCCTCAAGTTTGATGGACCCTCAAATCTCCCCTTGGACCTAAAGCCTAGACATTCAAGAGAGCCCCTACTTTACAACTGAAGCTACTGGAAGCCCACGCTCGTATAGGGCAACATATCCTCATGTATGATCGAATCCTTGCACCGTACTTCGATGAGGGTAAAAATGGAACCTTGCTTTGATCTCTCCATCTTGTTCCACATAGAGGCTCTTCTCCTTCCCCGTCTGCTTCCGGTGGGACATAGTTGCTAGGTACCCTACAAGAAAGGAATATGTGACCTATTGTAGTCCTATTAAGAGTATCCATACATGATCCTACTAGGACTTTTACCTTGTCATCCTACTATGGATCCTACCTTATAACTGACTATATAAGGGATTATAAGGGATGGTATAGGGCTTCCTAGATCAGCGAACCATCACATATACCTCATAATCCAACACAAGGCAGCATGCCTAACGTAAGGGTTTTATGATATTCAACGGCTCCAACCAATATAAACTGTTGTATTTGCATTCACCATTGAATTTGGCTTATGGCCAAGTCCCTAGCTAATCCCTACTTCGCGTAATCTCATAGCATAATCCCTGTTTTGGTATTTTTCAAAGATCAGGTGATTGTTTAGGCCTTGTTCGTTTCTATCGGATCGGTGGGTCGGAACGATTCCGAACCGGATTGCTTCTCTAATTTATATAAACTTTGATTGAGTGGAACGATTCCGGGTGCAATCCGACACAAACGAACAAGGCCTTACTTGTTTTCGTGTGTGGCATGCCTGCGACACACACTTTTTTTTTTGGATTGATTACATGCGTGTCATCCATCACTCTATAATTAGCAGAATTTAGACGTGCATTATTGCGGGCCTGAATCGGAAAACTAAAGCAGGCAAAGGGGTTGACGACTGACGAGAGAGGAGAGCGCACGGCTGCGTGGCACCGTGTTTGTCGCCGATGGAATCTCGCGAGTCGCGACCAATAAAAATGACGGGGAGACCGGCCGGCAGACGACGCTGTGCCAACTCGGGGTCGGGCCTGAGGCGGAGGATGACGCACGTGTTTTGCACGTTCAGCACCACCAACACGTTTTCGGGAGTTGCCGGTCGGGTTGGTTGGTACATGAACAGTGGAGAATAATGGAGGGGTACTCCACCAGAACTGCATGCCCATGCCCTACCAGGAATGCGCCGTGCTATCCTACAGCGAGTCGGGGCCAGTAAACCTTCCGCTTCCAGCCGCCGGGGATTTCAGCAGCACGCGCGCGTCAATGGAATCGTACGTGCAAGCAAAGTCAGTGGCTGACGCAGAACAAAATTTTAGGTGGGGCGATAACGTAGGAGACAAATCAATATACTAGACTATTTGATAAAAATAGTTTTATGATAATAACATGGAAATTAAGTGATAATATGATGAATGTTCTAAAATAACATGAATACCGAAACTTCAATTTGGCCATCCTAAAGGAGAGTTGGAGAGAACAAAAAGGTGGACTGGCGGGGACTGGACGTTAAGGCGAAGCGGGCGCATCAGCACGTCGGTGTGGAGAGTCAGCGACTCCACCGCAAATGACGACGGTGAGGCGACAATAGGCGTGGATAGCGAGGGCAGGCGACGATGCGACGGTATATGGCGACGATGAGGCGAAAGGCGGTGGCATCAAGCGACAGCCATTGTCGCGTTGCGACGGCGCGACGGGACCTTTGTGAGATAGCGAGGGCGGGTGGTGCCCTTGTGAGATAGGGTGGGCAGGTGGTGCTGTGATGCCAAGGTAGAATCCCACTAATAAGCTTACTCATCCACCAGTGCAGATTAGAAGGTAAAGTAGTTGTACTACGTGCAAGATCCAGAAGTGGCGACGAGCACCACGACTCGGGTGGGGAGTGGGCTGAGTAGTGAAGCACCGAGAAAAAATTAGATGAAAGTCTAGTTTTCATTAAATTTAATCCAACCTATTATATAAAAGTTTATTTATTTTATTATATATCTAAGTCTATGTAAAAGTTTATTTATTTTATTATATATCTAAATCTATGTATAAGAGTTTATAAAAATCAAGGTGGGGCCGTGGCACCCGTTGCCCACCCCTTGCCTCCGCCACTGAGCAAAGCTATTGCCGTTTGTAAGCCGGGGGGTTCCAGGCAGGCGGCAGCCATGCATCCAGCAGGAAAACATCACATTACGCTGATGAGCTGGGGTGATAGCGAGCAAATCCTTCACAAGCTAATGAGGGGCCGGCCTAGCTAATATAATGGGTAGTAACGAGTACACGGGAATACAGTAGCCCGCTACACAGTGTCAGTCACCAGCTGTTTTTCGAAATATTTCTTTACGATTTGATCGTGGGAATGACTGATGAGCCGGCCTGATTAATAGGGAAGAATGTGGTTGCCCGGCTACACTTTAATTTTTTTAAAAGAAATGAAGAAAAGCGAGTGACCCTAATTGATTCGCCATGGACTCGCAACAAGGAAACTTAAACGAGAGATAGACAGGAAAAAAAAACTTCTGAACATCCTTGTATTCCTTTGGAGCCTCCATAGGCCATAGCCGCCTAGAGCAGGTGTGGCTCATGAACACGCCTTCCTTGGTCAAATGGTGCATGCTCATTGCTCACACGTACGTACTCTAGCCCTCTCATTGCTCCCTCCGTTTCTTTTTATTTGTCGCTAGATAGTGTAAAATTGCACTATCCAGCGACAAATAAAAAGAAACGGATGGAGTATTATTCTCTGTATGCGCATAGTTTGCTTTTGCGCAGCTTTGTCTAGAGCTAGTGCTTTGTTTTTGCTACAAACCAACTCCCACATGTTAATTGAGTGGGCATCTCCATTTAAACACAAAAACACAACGTTGCAAACACAGTCCAAACTAATAAACCGGATGCCACCATAACTACCAAAATATGGACGTTTGACCTAACCAAGCCATTCACACCGTGAGTGCGTTAACGAACGCGTGATCGTCCTTCTGTCAATGACTATATACACATCTCCCAAACAAAAATTATGGATGCAGTCATGCAGAGTTAAAAAAAAAAACTGAAAATAATAGGAGAAGAAACTGAGAACTTTTAAAATCCCCGTGCTCCCCACATTCCCAGCCCATGTCCGGAGCCCGTCGTCGTTGCCTCGTTGGTTGTCAACCAGGACCCAACGCCCAGCACACCACCTGGCTGCCTCTCCATCTTTGGCACTGCCCCCCATCGTCCCCTGCCCTCCCCCCGCCCCCACGCAGCGCTCCGTGGGCCGGGGCCGCGCGGCCGCGAACGTCGCCACGGTCATGGTCGCCATGACGGAGCCGCGCGACCCGCCGACCGGCTGCGCCCTGTTCGGCATCTACAACGGCATGTTCCGCCGCCGCCGCTCCGCGTCCATGACCTCCCTCCACCGGATCAACGGGGCCGAGGCGCCGCCGAACCAGAAGCCCGCCGCGCACCGCGACTCCTCCCTCGCGCGCCGCCCCAGCGCCATGCCCGTGCCGGCGGCGGCGCAGAACGGCAGGAGCAGGCCGGCCGCCAAGGCAGCGAACGGCGTCGGCGGGCCCAGGCCCGCCGCGGAGCCGGCGGCGGAGTACAGCGGCATGGCCGCGGAGCTGGACAGGATGATCCTCGACCACCAGAGGGTCAAGGGCACCGCGCAGCTGGTGCGCGCCACCTCGGGCAACATGATGCTGCACCGCAACCTCGGCAACCTGAACGCGGGCGGCGGCGCGCCGGCGCGCGGCGCCTGCAGGGCGGCGAACGAGCGGAAGGCGCCCCACGGCCACGGGTACGCGTCCTCCGGCATGGGGAACATCGTCAGGGAGCCCCGGCCGGCACCTGCAGCTGCAGCGGGGGGCCAGCTGTGCCGGGCGCTGTCGCACCGCACGGACCCCGAGAAGCTCAAGGAGATGGGCAACGAGGAGTACCGGCAGGGGCACTACGCGGAGGCGGTGGCGCTCTACGACCAGGCCATCATCATGGACGCCAGGCGCCCGGCGTACTGGAGCAACAAGGCGGCCGCGCTCGCCGCGCTCGGACGCCTCATCGAGGCCGTCGCCGACTGCAAGGAGGCCGTCCGGATCGATCCTTCGTACGATCGCGCGCACCACCGGCTTGCCGGCTTGTACCTCAGGTACCGTACATCTCGCCGATTTTCAGATCAGAGAGAGGCATTACAGATTTCTGCCATCCATTGCCTTGCCCCTCCGTCGTGTCACTGCTCGTCCAATTCTGCTTCAACTCTTCGTTCGTCACCAGTTGTGCGGTGACACTGCATGCATGGTGCCTGTTTTTATCTGTTCATGATACATATACGCCAGTCGCATCGCAGTTATCAATATTTAATGCTGCTACAACATTGAACAGGGGAATCTGATTTTAGCATGACTAGAGAAACACAATATTAGCACCGTTGCACTGAAGTTGCTAAAAATAAAATTTTGAATTTTATGACCTTACCTATAGAAAAACACTAAATATCGAATCATTGCATGCTGTAGCAGCTAACAATATAATAATTCTTAGCTACTAGAATGAAATTTATATCGGAGTATCTACGTATACGTCACTGTGCACTAAGGTTTTAGGATGATGAAGATGGTGCGTAGGAATAAAATGATCTGTTCTTGGTGGTCGCCTCCACCTTTTCACCCTTAGAACTGCAATTACTACAACTCCTTGATGATTAGATCATGGCATTATTTTATTCCGCGTGTGCTCGTTTGGAACGTACGTTAGGTCATTGGATTATTAGCAGGTCAAGCACAAAGTGCACAGCCGTCTGCCTTAATTTACGGTAGGAACACTTTGATGATTAGTGCTTTGAATAGCTAATTACCTCCTCGGCAAGCATGGCTACCCCTTCTTTTTCAAGCTCATGATTGCACTAATTGAGAACTCTCAGAGAAACAAGTCATTGCCTTCATTTTCCCACAGCAAATTGTTTAGGATGTCATTAGGATTAAGAATCACCTAGAGTCAGATGCCAAGCATTGTACTGGATTATATAGAATTGTGGCAATCGGTTAAATATGTATAGGAATTCATTGCATATCATGACGAGTTTACGTGTTACTCATCAGATTAGGAGAACCTGACAAAGCCATCTACCACTTGAAGCAATCCTCCAACGAATCCGCGGGCGCAGACGTTTCCCGTGCGCAATCGGTGAAGAGCCGCATCGCCAGGAGCAACGACGCGCGCAGGCTCAAGAACTGGATCACGGTGCTCCAGGAAGCGCAGGCCGCCGTGGCCGACGGCGCCGACTGTGCTCCGCAGGTCAGCGCTCGTCCGCCACGATATGTGCCACACAGCTCCATGCATGACCCCTGTACTGCACGTGTGACAAACGTATTCCTCTCGGTGAACTTATCTGCTAGGTGATGGCGTTGCAAGCCGAGGCGTTGCTGAGGCTGCAACGGCACGATGAAGCGGACTCGCTTCTCAGCGGCGCCGGCGCGCCAAGGTTCGGGGTCGACGAGTCGACCAGGTTCTTCGGCACCTTCGGCCACGCCTACTACCTCATCGTGCGAGCTCAGGTCGACATGGCTGCTGGAAGGTTCGTTCATTCCCGTCCTGTCCTGCCCCCACACAGAAACGCACTCCCCCTCTCCAAACAAAACGTGTCGTGACCACATCACGGTAGGTTCGAGGACGCGGTGGCCACGGCGCAGACGGCGTTTCAGCTGGACCCGAGCAACCGGGAGGTCTCGGTCGTTCAGAGGAGGGCCAAGGCGGCGGCCGCGGCGCGGCTGCGTGGCAACGACCTCTTCAAGGCCGCCAAGTTCGCGGAGGCGTGCGCCGCGTACGGCGAGGGCCTCGACAGGGAGCCCGGCAACGCCGTGCTGCTCTGCAACCGCGCGGCGTGCCACGCCAAGCTCGGGCGGCACGAGAAGGCCGTCGAGGACTGCAGCGCCGCGCTCGACGTGCGCCCCTCGTACAGCAAGGCGCGGCTCAGGAGGGCGGACTGCAACGTCAAGGTGCGCTGTACGCCGCCGCTGTTCTGCAACACTGCAACTGCAGTCTCCCCGTGCGGGTGATCTTATTTTTGCCATTGTGTTTTTGGTGTTGTCGTGCGTGTTCAGCTGGAGAGGTGGGAAGCGTCCTTGAGAGATTACCAGGTGCTGGTCCAAGAACTGCCGGAGAATGAGGACGTGAAGAAGGCTCTCTCTGAGGTCGAAGCCAAGCTCAAGGGCCAAAGGCATGGGGCCGCAGCAGCCAGATCTCAGCACTGACGTCATGTAACTACATGTCCCTTCTCTAGTTCTTGCAGTTGTATTTTGTGTTAACTACATTTGAAAGTGCGCACTCATATTCCTTGGACTAATGATTCAAGTGTCGGTCCTAACAAACTTCAGTGCTCTTTATCTATCTAAATTTTAACTGGTTAATAGGTGGTAGATGGTCACGCGTAGATAAACAAATAAGGAGTGATTAGAAAATCCGGCAGATTCCTTGACTGCCCACCATCTTCTTTAAAGCAAAAGTTTGGCATGTTGATCATAGGATAGCCTGTCTTTCTTTGCAGGTTTTCTTTACTCTGTCGGCTACCAGAGAAATCAACCGCGACTGCTTAAGAGGACAAGGTTTTCGACAAAACAATTCTGCATGCGCCGATGCACAATTTGTTATACCAAATCTGTATGTTTTTTTGTCCACCATATACACCAATTTGAAAAGAGAATCAAGAGATGGAACTGTATATAATACTTGCTCCAGTGTGATGTATAGTTAGTTGAATGCGTTTGGTTCCATGCGAAAAGGAAGTTGATGCATTTGGTCGCAGGGGTGCCGGTGACGGATCCCAGAGATTTGTAAGGGTTCAGTTTGGCTCTGAAAATGAACAACTACCAACTGAAGACTCTGCTCTAGAAATGAATGATCATCTCGAATCTAAATTTTGTGATTTGTTCCTTTGAGCAAGGCCTCTTTTGCTGCAGCTGCAGCCATTCTCCTGCTGTTCCCATCTTACAACTTCAGATGTAAAACTTTGATTGATGACTTAATTATTTTCTTTTGAAGAAACCCCTCCAAAGAATTCAGGGAATTTCAGCTGTTCACTTAAAAAGGAAAGGAAATTAGGCTCAAAACTTAACAAGTGCACTGTTTATTAAAAGAAATTCTGCAAAAGAAAAACCGAGCACGACGACCTAAACAACTACAATCCAGTGGTAAACCTGAAAGACAATCAGACGGCTAGGTGAATGCAGGCCAATTAAAATTTCTTTCTAAATAGCCATTGTTGAATTAATCCTAAAAAAATCCAAAATCTCCAAACAAGTATCTCCTAAGGCAACTAGTGACTGAATGCTCTCTGTTATGACCAGAAAACACAATGGAACACTTAAACCAACGAAAAAAATAAAAGCACACATGAAACACTTCGAAACTCGAAAGTGTTACTCTCGACCTCAACAAAGGTGCAGAAAGCACACATAAATCAACTAAACCAACTGGTGGTTTGATGATTTGAAAAAGTTTCTGAGAAAATTAGAAACCCACTGCAATAAACAGAATGAAGTTTAGACACACGAAACTGAAATGCAATCAAAACACAAATAGCACATGCAAAGCGGCTTGGTCGGGAGTGAAGGGTCGGCTTGACCGAGTTTGGCCTTCCTAGCTTAGGTAGTGTTTGGTTATTAGGGACTAATTTTTAGTCCCTTCATTTTATTCCACTTTAGTCTATAAATTGCAAAATATGGAAACTATAACTCTATTTTAGTTTCCATATTTGATAATTTAGTAACTAAAGTGGAATAAATTGGAGGGACTAAAAATTAGTCTCTAAAACCAAACACCCCCTTACTCAAAGGCGGCATAGCCGGGTTATAGGGTCGGCTCGGCCAGGATCCATGCCTGACCAAGATTGATGGGCGCCCCAGTCAGGTTTGGCTTATTCAGACCTTAAAACTTCTCTCAAAATGCAAAACGTCTTAAATAAACTCGGATTAAGATGAAATTTGGCACAATGGTGAGTGAGGAGGAGCGTCAGGGATAGGAGCTTCAGGGCTGGTTTAGGTAACCTTGGATTGGAATGGATTGAGGTGGTATAAGGTGTATTGAAGTGTAATATGAACTAATTTCCCTTTCAATCCCTAAAATACACTTCAGTTCACTTCAATCCAAACAAGGCCTCAGTGGGGAAGGAGCTTCAGTGGTGGAGGAAGGAGGAACATCAATGGAAAGACGGTATGAATACAAAGTATATGTGTATGAAAATAGAGGTTGTGAAGTAAGAGAATGGTGATAGACAGAACATCCTTTTGATGACGATTTATGAAAGAAATACCATCGAAGAAGGCCTCCTCCATGCCAGTATGAGTGGGGGGAAGCTATGGAAATTGATCGTTGAACAAGTCGGCGGAGGTTTGAAAGCTCAGACTCCACGTATGATCTATATTGAAGGAGAGTAGGTGGCTACAATATGAAGGAATATGAGTGAAATGGTGAGTGAGGGGGTGTGAATGATTTCAAACATCCTCCTATATTTATAGGTCAGATTCCATGAATTATTATTTTTTTTTTTGAAATTTTTAGATTTCAAACAGTTTAAAACGGATACATTCATACATATACAACGGCTAGCTGACAAGACACACGTGGACCAACTAGAATACACTGTGTCACTAAATCATCTGATTCCAACTGGTTCTAATCGATATTGATCAACAAACAAATCAGAAATGACTATGTGTAACCGATCGGTCTACACCGACCCAACCATCCAACAGACTGATTGTTACCAACCGACGCTGGCTTTAATGTGGTCGATATTGTCCGTTGACCGGTGTCCAACCCACGTCGTCACGTGTTGCTATCGACCGCTGTTGGACACAGCCTGAAGAATAGAAGCAAGCAGGGCCGGCTCTGGCCCTATGCAATAGGGGCGACCACCGGCGTTGAAGAGGGGCCCAAAATTTTCAAGTATATATGATGAATTCTTTGTCTAGAATCAACTCTGGTGGTGAAAAAAGATCTGTCTTGGTAATCCAACAAAATACACTGCTCTCATATATACTGATTGATGTGATTGATGTGATGTAATATTCAAAAAGCATGATAATTGGCTAGGTGCCTAAAGCTTTTATTTTTTTTTCGAAACACGCAGGAGAGCTGCGTATAATTTATATTAAGAAAGAGATAGAGGTCTGAGAACAGAACGGGTACAAACGACTCCTTATGGAGGTCGAAAACACAAATACAGAAACACACTCATCCCTTATCTATGACACAACAACAGACCCTCCTAGTCTTAAGGCCAAATGCCCCTAAACCCTCTAGTCCCGGCCATACCCCACAGCGTTGCATCCTCCTGGATGTGCTGCAAGATATCTCTAGTGCTCGGGGAAGCTCCCTCGAAGACACAGGTGTTTCGATGCTTCCACAACCACCAAGCCACAAGGATTACCAACGTGTTAAAACCTTTTTTCTTCTCTTTAGAAACTTGGTCTTCGGCATTGCTCCACCAATCTTGGAAAATCATGTCCTCAGGCCCAGGCGCCAGATATTGCAGCCCCACTTTACACCACACCTGCCACCAAATGTTTCTAGAGAACACACAAGAGAGCAAAATATGCTGGACTGTTTCTTCATGTTGATCGCAAAAGAGGCATTTGTCATGATGATCCATACCTCGCCGGGCCAATCTGTCAGCCGTCCAGCACCGGTTGAGAGAAGCTAGCCAAATGAAGAATTTACATTTTGGAGGAGCCCAACTCTTCCAAATTCTTTTAGCCGGTTCAAAAGATGTTGTACTGTTCCAAAAGCTATTATAAGCCGTCTTAGAGGAATAATAAAGGCCAGAAGCGCAAGGCACCCAAGTGTGGACATCAGGAACTCCTGTATGTAAATGAACATCTTGAATCAGATCCCAAACCAGAAGGAACTCCCTGATGACAACAGCAGTCAGACCCCCAGAGATATCCTGAATCCAACTATTATTAGCAAGAGCCTCCTGCACCGTACGACCTGTCCTGACCCTCCTCGGAATACGGCTGAATAGGTAAGGGGCAAGAATTGCAATAGACTGTCCTTAAATCCATCTATCCATCCAAAAGAGGGTTGTGGCACCGTCCCCCACAGAAGAGTGAACCGAGGCCTGAAAGAGAGCTTCAGCATTGGGATGAACTTTTATGTCGAACTCAGTCCATGGTCTCTCTACCTGTGTCTTTCTGAGCCAGAGCCATCTCACATTAAGAGCCCAACCAAGGATTTCCAGGTTGTGAATACCCAAGCCGCCAAACTTAAGTGGTCGACACACCCTTGTCCATCCAACAGCACAATAGCCTCCCTTGATATCTTTTCTGCCCTTCCAAAGGAAACCCATGCGAATCTTGTCAATGGCTTTGATAACCCATTTAGGGCATAAAAGGACAAGAAGATGGTATATAGGAATGGCAGTGAGGACAGCCTTAACCAATGTCAGTCTTCCAGCATTGGTGATCAGGGCAGATTTTCCACCCTGGCAATTTGTCAGCCACCTTGTCAATAAGTTTTTGAAAAGCAATCTTTGGAAGCTTCTTCACTGATAGAGGCAGTTCCAAATATCTACAGGGGAACTGCTGCACATTACAAGGGAAAATCTCCTGGGACATGTCAACTTGCTGCTCATTACAATGTATGGGTGTGATGCTACACTTGTTGATATTTGTGACAAGACCTATAGCTTCCCCAAAAATCCTTAATATTTCCTTCAACATATTGAGCTCATCTCTTTCAGGCTTTAAAAACAGCACCACATCGTCTGCATATAAGGAAATGCGTTGGCCCCTACCGCGCCTTAGAAGAGGTTGCAACAAACCTAGATCTTGCGCCTTCAGAATCAGCGAGTTGAGGACATCCATAACAATGATAAAGAGCATAGGGGACAGGGGGTCCCCCTGCCTAAGACCTCTTCTGTGATGAATAATATCCACAGACTCTCCATTAACCAAGACCCTAGTAGTGGAAGAACTCAGGACCCTTGAGATTATTCCACACCACAGAGGACCAAAACCCAAATGTCTAAGAACCTCAAAAAGGAAGGTCCAAGACACAGAGTCAAAAGCCTTTCCAATGTCCAACTTCAATAAGATTCTAGACATTTTTTGCCCATAAATGGCCTTAGTTGTTTGCTGCACCATGACAAAATTATCATGTATACTTCTACCTTTCACAAACGCACTTTGATTCACAGAGACCAAGTCAGGGAGCTTAGGAGCAAGTCTATTAGCCAAAATCTTGGTGACAATTTTTGCAAAACTGTGAATTAGACTTATTGTCCTGAAATCCTTCACCTCAATGGCCTCACTCTTCTTTGGCAACAAAGTAACATAGGCTGAGTTGAGCAGATATAATCTAGAAGCATGATCACTAACTATTTTTACTTTCATGTATAATTTTGATTTTATAATGTTGCTTAGAAGCATCTATCGGATGCTTAGACAAAAAAGAGAGAAAACAAAATGATCAGGTGCTCATGTTTGTTTTGTTTCATGGCTCTTTTAGTTTCTACTGTAGGCATTATTTTAAATAAATTATATATACATATATCATTAGTACTATTATCCTTTTAATCATGGGGTAGGTTTTTTAAATAAATATATATATCATAAATGACCCGTCTGTGATGTCTAGTTCGCCAGGGGTCCCTAAAATCGTAGAGCCGGCCCTCGAGCAATGCGCTTTGCGAGTAAGCTATCACTTCATGGATCTCGCACTTAAATCCTCCTTTAATCAATCTCTTTATTCTCTCCTTTAGGTCCTATGAGATAATAGCTAAGACAATAATTGTCCTTTGGGCAAGGCCGCAGGAGCAAGTACACTTCTTGTTCGAACATGGCTCATGGCCTTAATGGGGAGTAGTTGGTTTGTCCAAAAGAAAAAAAGAAAACACTAGCTAAATCCGACAAGACAGACATCAGTGTAGGGCTCTGTCCGTAAAAAGGGCCTGATCTTGCCGCTCCTCACAGCTCACATGAGCTGAATAGAGGCAAGCCAATGAACCATGCCAACAAAGCGTTCGGTTTCCAGGAAGAAAAACGAGATATTCTGAAAAGATCATCATGGAGATTCTGTTCATTATTAGGCCAGAGTAAAGCATCTAGAGAATTTTATCTGAATGCCAAGATGGAAGCTTTACTGGCACGAGATGATGAGCTGTCAAGTTCATCATATGTGCGAGTACTACTCAGTCTCACATATCATGGCTGGTTTAATTTGGTGACCAGTGAATCAATTCTCTAACCAAATCAGCCCTCACCGAGCAAGTATACCTGGGCAACATTTAACAAGGGACTTTACAGCACTATTTACAGAGCAGGAATGTTTTGCAGAGTGAGGCCAATACAGACATACAGTGGCCTTGGCTAAACCAATTCTGCTGTGTGCTGATCATACCCTTCACACGAGCCTTATGCAAGAGTAGTAGTAATCATCAAGAGTGTGGGAAAAAAAGAAGAAAAAAGCAAGCGGAGGAGTAAAAGGTAAACAAAAGTCACATACATTCCTTGTTGAACAGTCACTGCGATCATCTCTTCCAGCTCCGGCAGCGCAGGACCGCGTCATCACCGCCGACGATCCAAGTCTCCTTGGCAATGTCAAGGGACACCTTGAAGAAGTCCGGCGAGTATGTCATGAGCACCAGGCCTTCATTCTCCTTCTCTTCCTGATCTGGAGTCTTCTTGGCGGCGCCCTTCACATCATTGCGCTCCTCCTCTGTCTCTAGCCTCCTCGCTAATCCCTTTGCCGGTGCCGACCGGCACCGCATCAGCATCAGCGCGTTCGCCGGCGGGGCCGCGTCTTCCTCCCTGTCCTCCTTCCTGGTGGCTCTGTTCCGGTTCTTGACCCTGCAGCTTCTTGGTAGACACCTTCTTGCCCTCCTCCAGCACCATGAACCACCGGGCCAATGCCGCGCCGTGTTCTGTTTCCTTCTCGGTGCGCGGCGCATCGTGTTCCTCGTCTTCGTCGTCCTCCCCGGAAGTGTACCCCACGCCCACGGCGCCGGGGAAGCTGCCGAAGCATCCGGCAACGTTGAACCTGAAAGCGCCGTGCAGGGCGTCCAAGAGCGCCAGTGCGTCCTTCTTGATCCCCAGCGCCTGCAGCCACGTGGCCTTCTTGGTCTTCTTGCCACCGCCACCGCCGGGCCCGGGGCCCTTGGGCTTGGCCTGGCGGGCCTTGATCTGCCCCACGCACGTCACCTTGGGCGACGTCGGCTCGTCGTCCACGGGGACGTCCGCGCCGCGGCGGCTCGGGTTCCTGGCCGCGGCCGACTTGTAGAGCCCGCTGGGCGGCCGGCTGGTGCTGTGCCGGCGCTTGACGACCGGCTCGGACGCCGACGGCCGCGACGGGCTGCAGATGGCCTTGGGCGGCATGAGGGCGAGGTGCGCCCGCGACGGGAAGCAGACGAGCAGGTCCGTGGCCGCGCCATTGCTCCCCCTCCCGCTCTTCACCGCGACAGCTCGGCGCGCAGGTCGATCGGAGCTCCCTCCCAGCGTGCGGCTCCTCCTGTGAAGCATGGTGCTGTGTGTGTGTGTGTGAGGGAGAGAGAGTGATGATGATCTGTTTATACTAGGTGTTTGTTAAAAAGCAGGCGGCCTCCAGCTTTCAGTTGGTGCCACTGCCAGCGCTTAAAAAAAGTAAGCGTCATCATGGAGAAAAGCTTATGCCAACATATATGCACTCACAGCCGCATAATATCATCGTGATGCTGACGTGTAGGCAAAAATGATGTGTGTGTGTTAGTTGCCATGCTGGGTAGTAGACAGCCGTATGCTGCTTGGACACGTTTGCCGTGACATCGAGATCAGCGTGTTGGTGTAGTGTTTATAGAGCCTAAACTATTCAGATTTGGGAGAACTAATTGAGGTAGTTGATCACGGGGTCGAGATGAGAGCCCTTTTCGTGGTCCTTGCTCTTTTTTATGAATACTACTTTCTTAAGATTATATAATCTGTACTGCTGGTGTCTCTTTGAGGCTAGATAGATTTTTTCCCTAAAAAATAGAAGCTAAGGTAGTTCATATGATCATCCATCACCATTAGCTTAGGTCGATCCAATCAAAAGAGTATTTCTGTATTGTTGCGTCGTTATGAAATGCGTCAATCAGTCAAGCACGTTTTGTTCTACTAGTATATGTAATTTTCAGGAGTTCGGCTAATATTATATATGGCCGCCGTAACAAGAACAGGTCTTTAGACCAGACCTTAACAGTTGACATGATTGACTTGGGATGTCTTTGATTTGGCTTTTGGTTTTTAAAAGCTAAAATCTAAATTAAAGGGCTAAATTCAGAAAGTGGATTTTTCTAAAAACCGATTTTATTATAGTGTAAAACTGAAATCAAATCTATATCTGCTTTTAGTGGCTTTCGAGTGGAACTATGAAAATATATATATGAAAGAATTTTTAGAGGCTCTTGGTTTCTACCAAACATTTTTTAATCTTTTAATAGCTCACATCACACAACAATTTTCCTTCGCACGAGGTTGAATTAGGGGGAAATACACGTAATTCATCGGCTACAGGTTGTCACGACCAGTTACAACCCCTTTATAGGATGCCAATGGACACGTACCCTGAGCAACCACGAATCGGCAGTAAATTAGCCGATCTGCACATGTCTGGACCGTCCGCACGTGAGCGCGGATCGTCCGGGCCAGCAATGGCCGGTCCTATTTTTAATGAGTTACCGATATATGCATCCGAGCCACCACATGTTACACAAACCCTAAAACACCCAGACAGACCGTCCGCATATGATCACGGACGGTCCGCATATCCGACCGGACGGTCCGGCATAGAGATGTTGGAGGAAGATCGTTACCTAAATCCTCGCTCGTCCCAGCAATACTTCCCATCACACTGTACAATGCACCAGCCCATTAATACGGAATCCCAGGCCCATGGGAACCAGTACTTTCTGGCCCCGCCTAGAAGGCCGAAAAGGAACAGTCAATCCTATGAACCATATAGGTTAAATAGTAATGCACCACATAACTTAAACCAATGGGGGGAAGATAACATGCTAATATGCAGTCAACCCCATCTATGTTTAACCAGAGAGCCGGTGGTCTCGCACCGGCTACCATTGATATAGTGAGGGAAGAAATAGCTGGAGCGTTCTGAGATAAGCTCGGAGTAAGCATGGTCCCTGCAGGTCAGTCATATTGGAGGCCTTATGATAGCCGATTTGACCACCACCCATACCCACAGGGAACCAGGATACCCGAATTTGCAAAATTTTTGGGTGACCAAGGGAAAAGCACACGTGAACACGTAGGCCAGTTTATAGCACAATTAGGAGAATTGGCCGACATAGAAGCGTTTCGCGTGCGTTTATTTTCGTTATCTTTGACAGGAACGACATTCGCATGGTACACCACATTGCCTCCTAATTCTATTTCGTCATGGGGGGATTTAGAACAAAAATTTTATGATCACTTTTTCTACGGTGACTATGAGTTAGATTTGGTAGACCTAGTGGCCCTGCGACAGGGGAAAGACGAATCGGTTAATGACTACATCCGGAGGTTACGGGATACAAGAAACCGATGCTTTCAAATTCATCTAGCGGAAAAAACAGCTAGCAGGATTAGCCTTCAATGGACTACGATATTATTTAAAGAAAAGATTAGAAGGTATCCAATTTTTTATGCTAGCACAATTACATCAAAGAGCTTTGGCTTGTGAAAGCCGAAGCAAAGAAACTGCTAAAATAATTCGTCACAACATCAATATAGTAGAGTGCGACCAAACCAGCTCGGATGACGAATCAACGGAAGTATACGCGGCTGAAACGGTTTGGCCAAAGCAGGCCAAATCTTCGGCTTGTTCCTCCTTACAAGCGGTTCAAAAGAAGCGGCAAGAGGAAGTTAAGTTTACATTTAATATTGGCAAATGTGACAAAATATTTCATGAATTGCTCAAAAATGGCAACATTAAAATAAATCATATTGTTCCGTCTGCCGACGAACTAAAACGTCGTGCATACTGCAAGTGACATAACTCATTTTCTCATGCCACCAATGATTATAATGTATTTCGTCGACCGATTCAATCGGCCATTAACGAAGGATGATTGAAATTTTAGGAAATGTAGGTAGACATTGAGCCCTTTCCAATGAACGTGATCGACTTTGTGGGCAAAAAGGTCCTAATTTGGCCCAGCACAGCCGATAATAAGAAAGGTAAAGAAATTATCATCGGCAACGCGCGGGAGGCCGATGAAAATAATAAAATTTCTTGCAGGAAAGTGGTGGCCGAGAAGACTCCTGATGGAGGGGAGACCCTTAAGATGACCATCACAACCTCCGGCACTGGGGGGACAAGTGCAGACCAAGGGGCGGGTGCAAGAGCCCATACTACGCATCTCGGACGGTCCGATGCACAGACGTAGACGGTCCGGGACTACACCGGACGGTCCGGAGAATTCCAGCGGATGGTCCGGCAACACTCAGGACTCGCAACGACCGCGTACCTTCAAACCACGACGACCAGAGATAGGTACGTGGAAAACAAATATATTTAAGGCAGCTGGTCGGCTAGTCAAATCTGGCCCAACCTTCAATCAATCATTGTCCAAATATGTAAAAAAGAAGGTCGGCCCAAGTGACCGGCCAGCAAAGCGACGTCGCTCACCCATTCAGGAGCATCAGCAGGTAAGACCGATTGGACCACCTCACCAATCGGAAAGAACGAAAGGTCATACTGTCCAGTTGAGGCCTAACATACCTGCATGGACACCTCCACCCTTATATCTACCTATGCCATATCGGTATGCATATGTACCACCGTCATACGCCCCAAATCAAATGTGGGGTATGCCACCATATCCATTTGGGGTGCCACAGTATCCCGCTTGGGGGGCACCCCAAGTATCTGTATTCAATAGGTTGGCACCTCCAGTATAATACCGATTGAGCACCACTCAATCCGGTCACTAGGCACAAGCCCAATAAGATCACCAGACTACTTGGCCGCAAAGGCCGACCAATCCGGTAGGGGGGCATATACCCACAACAACTGAAAGAACGACAAAAAATGGACATCATCAAAATAGGTATAGCAGATGTCGTCATATAGGAAAATAATGAAGGGCCAATGATTTTTGGTGAATCTGCCAACACAAACAAAAAAGAAGATACGACTACCATCAAAATAGCGGATCCAAAATACTCCATGCCCCGATGGTGCCTATCGGGATTGACACGGTCCCAAAAGCAAAAATTGCAGCGCCTAAGAGCAAAAGAGAACCAGAAAAAGGAGGCGAAAAAGATATTCAATGACACACATCCACAGTACCCACCACCGCAAAATAAATGGAGACCAAAGGCCGTTGAGGAAAAGTAAACGGCCACAAAAATGGAAAATAAAGCAACAATTGTGCAGCACCCTATAGGTGTGGCAGACAGTCCGGCTGGAAAGGCCGGACCATCTGCAGAAGACGTGGACCGTCCGACCCCTGAGTCCGGACCGTCCGCACTACACCAGGACGCCTCCGACGACGTGCCGACACCAATGGAGGAGGACGACCTACTGGGGGAAGACCTAGTCGACTACGAAGCTTCTCCAGAGCACCTAAGTATGGACATAAATGTTATTACATTCTCCGCCGATCGTAACATTATCTGCGATGATGAACCTGTTGTTGCTCAGTTTGACTTTGGTCCTAAAGAGGCCGCCTTCACTAAACCAAAGGAATCAGTAAATCATTTAAGGCCGCTCTTCGTGCGCGGTCACATCGATGGGATACCGATTGCTAAAATGTTGGTGGGTGGGAGCGGCTGTAAATCTAATGCCTTATTCATTGTACAGAAAATTAGGTAAACAAGATGACGAACTTGTTAAGACCAACATGACCCTCAACGGCGTTGGGACTGATAGTTCGATCAAAGCCAAGGGAGTTACGTTTGTTGAATTAACAATCGGGACTAAGACCCTTGTTGCTGCATTCTTCATCGTTGATGTAGAAGGAAATTACAGTCTAATCTTAGGCAGGGATTGGATTCACGCTAATCAATGTATACCTTCTACGCTACATCAAATGCTACTACAATGGGTAGGCAACGATGTAGAAAAAGTGCACGCTGATGCATCGGTCTGTATTGCTATGGTCGATGCTCCTGTACTTTGGACCTATGAGACTGCTACGTGTCTCACAGGAGTAGACTTTTCTGATTATCAGTTTATAAGTATAGATAAAAAGGGTTTTATTCCTGTGATGTTAGAGCCGATGGAAAATCAGCTAAATCCTAAATAAAGTTTAAATAATGAGTATACACAGAATGAATGAGTCCCTAGTCGTGGACGGTCCGACTTCTGAGGTCAGACAGTTCGGTCTTTTACAAGACAGTTTGGCTTTTAAGATCAAACATTCACCGCAACATAAAACCAGTGTCGCGAACGATCTGGAAACCTGAGACTGGAGGGTCCGTAGTCACACAAAGATCATCTAATTCCTTTGTGGGAGACATAATAGAGGAATCCAGAGATCTCGACAAATTAGGACAGGGTTTACGTCGACCGATCCTTTGGAGGAAATTGATATAGGAGATGGTAAAGCTCCAAGGACGACTTTTGTGAACAAGGCCCTAAAGATCGATCTTAGAGATGAAATGATCGGTCTATTGAAATAATATTCTGATTGCTTTGCTTGGAATTATACTGAGATGTCGGGATTAAGCCATGAGATAGTAGAGCATCGGCTGCACATTAAGTTCGGTTTCAGATCTTTCAAGCAGAAAGCTAGAACATTTTGTCCAGACCTTCTCCCACGAATAAAGGACGAAGTTCACTGGCTACTAGAAGCTAATTTTATTAGACCTTGCAGATACGCAGAGTGGGTGTCCAATATTGTGCCGGTGGAGAAGAAAGAATCAGGTAAGCTCAGAGTATGCATTGATTTTCGTAATTTGAATAGAGCAACTCCTAAAGATGAATATCCCATGCTGTAGCATCCCAAAAATTCAAATTTTGAAATTTCCTCAAACTCGCTCTAAATTCAAAATGAATTTTAAATTTCGTTTCAAAATGTTTGTTTGTGAGTTGATATCAGCAAATAAAATGTAGTGGTCTATATTCTCTTAAGAATCCTCCTCAAAATATCCTACAAATATTTCCCAGTGATCACCCTCAAATGCTTTCCAAAAATATTGCCCAAATATTCCACCGATATATCTCCAAATACTTTCCTTCTCAGAAATACCTTCAGAATCATTTTTGAAGTCCCTACAAATATTTTCTTCATAACTTTCCTCATGCTCATACGTATACGTATGCCTCTGGTGTCATACGGTGAGCTCTACAAGCTAATCACACTTATACAAGACAAATACATGCTAATCTCCCACTAATCCTCTCAGCCTCCCACTAATCCTCTCATCCCTCCCCCTAATCCCCCCACCATGGCTATAAATAGAGGGGCAAGGTGAGAGCACCTAGAGGGGGGGTGAATAGGTGATCCTGTAAAATCAAACACTAAATAGCCACAAAACTTAGTTATAGAAGTGTTAGTGCGACTAAATAGTTTTGAGGTGAGTTCTTGTGGACAAAAACAATCACAGAAAGAGCAACACAAGAGACACGCGATTTTATCCCGTGGTTCGGCCAAGTAACACTTGCCTACTTCCACGTTGTGGCGTCCCAATGGACGAGGGTTGCACTCAACCCCTTTCAAGTGATTCGATGATCAACTTGAATACCACGGTCTTTTCCTTTAGTGTATTTTCCCGTTTGCGAGGAATCTCCACAACTTGGAGTCTCTCGCCCTTATAATAGAGATCACAAAGAAGGCACAGAGTAAGGTTAGGAAGAGCAACACACACAAGACTCAAATCCGTAGTACAACCACGCACACAAGTCACGACTTGAGCTCGAAACACTACACACGGAGTTCGCAACTCAAATGGAGCTCAAATCACTAACATAATGAAGCGAATACGTGGGAGCGGAGTCTGGATGCTTTAGAATACTTAGAGAATACTTGGTGTGCTCCTTCATGCGCCTAGGGGTCCCTTTTATTGCCCCAAGGCAGCTAGGAGCCGTTAGAGATCAACTTGGAAGGCTATCCTTGCTTTCTGTCGAGTGGCACACCGGACAGTCCGGTGCGCCACCGGACAGGTCCTATAGAGTGTCCGGTGCGTGATCTCCTTCTAAATTAGGCATATCCGACCGTTGCTCCTCTATGATGATTGGCGCACTGGACACTGTCCGATGCACACCGGACACTGTCCGGTGCACACTGGACAGTCCGGTGCACCAGCTGACCGTTGGAGCAGACCACGTGTCACCCGCAGATTGCGCGGTCGACCGTTGGCGATGGTGCACCGGATTGTCTGGTGAATTATAGCCACGTCGCCCCGTTGCTCTTCTCGAGAGCGATGAGTTCGCCGCGGATGACTCACCAGACAGTTCCGGTGCACCACCGGACAGTCCGGTGAATTATACCCGTACGCCTGTGTCGCTTCCCGAGACCGGCTACTTCACCGGAGGCTTGTCTGGGGCACCGGACACTGTCCGGTGCACCACCGGACAGTCCGGTGTGCCAGGCCGAGCTAGAGTTGGCTGTGTACAGCCAACTCTTTTCCAATTCAATTGTTTTCTCCTCGGCATTGTTTCTAGCACTTAGATAACCATGTCAGTACTCAAAAACAATTCACTAAGTCTAGAAACATACCTTGTCTTTGATTTGCACCTTTTGCTTGTTTAACACATAAAGAGTTCAAAACATTTGTGTTGGACACTTAATCACCAAAACAATTATAGAAATGGCCCAAGGGCACATTTCCCTTTCAATCTCCCCCTTTTTGGTGATTTATGCCAACACATCAAAAAGCAACAAAAAGAGTGCAACATCAATGCAATTAAAGAGCAAATTAAGTTTTACTTATGATTTGGCATATTTGGATCACTCTTTGCCACCACTTGGTTTGTTTTTGCAAATCAAATCCTTTTTTTCCTATCTCTAAGTCAAACACACTTGTTTGGGCGAATCGAGAGATATTCCAAGAGAAAAATTGATCAAGTGCCAAAAACTCCCCCTTTTTCCCAAAATCAAAATTCTCCCCCATAAGAGACCAAATTTTGCAATAAGAGTATTTTGGACAAATCAAAAGTTCTAACTCTATTGTTTTCAAAATTCACAAGCGGTTGGCTGATCCATTTGCTTTTGCCTTAATTTCTCCCCCTTTGGCATTAAGCACCAAAACGGGATCATTTGTGGCCCTTTAACCCCATTGCCTCACCAAAAATGTCAATTAAGAGCAAAAAGGCAATGAGATTGCAAGTATGAACTTGAAGTAAGTACACTAATACCGGAGTGCAGTGGAAGTCTTTTCATCGTCCAAGTTCACTTTTCCCTTTCAACGCACCTTCGAGACTACAACAAGTGTACTCAAACAACCAAGTTAGTCTCAAAGGGTCAAGTTGTAGCACATCTCCCCCTTAATATGTGCACCATTCGCACATGGACTTGTGAGGTCCGGGAATCACTTGTACAACTTGAGCACCATAAATAACAATAATTGATCGAAATGCACAAAGTAACATGATCAAAGGCATAGAACACATGTATGTTGTCTATCAATCTAAGTTACGCGAATCTAAAACATTTAGCTCACTACGCAACCTGCAAAACCTTTTCTCATCTAAAGGCTTAGTGAAGATATCGGCTAGCTGGTTCTCAGTGTTAATATGGTACACCGCGATATCTCCCTTTTGCTGGTGATCTCTTAGGAAGTGATGCCAGATGTCTATGTGCTTAGTGTGGCTGTGTTCAACAGGATTATCTGTCATGCGGATTGCACTCTCATTGTCACATAGGAGTGGGACTTTGCTCAGATTGTAGCCAAAGTCTCAGAGGGTTTGCCTCATCCAAAATAGTTGCGCGCAACACTGTCCTGCGGCAACATACTCGGCCTCAGCGGTGGATAGGGCAACGGATGTTTGTTTCTTAGAACTCTAGGACACCAGGGACCTTCCTAGAAATTGGCACGTCCCTGATGTGCTCTTCCTATTGAAAGGGAATTAGGCTTACACCTATTTCCTAAATTGATTTTGGTGGTTGAATTGCCCAACACAAATAATTGGACTAACTAGTTTGCCCAAGTCTATAAGTTCTACAGGTACCAAAGGTTCACAATAAGCCAATAAAAATACCAAGAAAAGGGTTCAACAAAAGGAGCAAGGGATAACCGAAGTGTGCCCTGGTCTGGCGCACCGGACTGTCCGGTGTACACCGGACAGTGTCCGGTGCACCACCGGACAGTGTCCGGTGCACCAGGGGACTTCAAGCTGAACTTCGCACCTTCGGGAAAACTCAGAGCCGCCGCGCTATAATTCACCGGACTGTCCGGTGTACACCGGACAGTGTCCGGTGCTCCAAGGAGAAGTGACTCTGAACTCGCCAGCTTCGGGAATTCGCAACGGCTAGTCCGCTATAATTCACCGGACATGTCCGGTGTACACCGGACTGTCCGGTGTAACGACGAAGCAACGGCTACTTCGGCGCCAACGGTCACCTGCAGCGGCATTAAATGCGCGCCAGAGCGCGCAGAAGTCAGGCACGCGCGTCGTGGCGCACCGGACACTCTACAGTACATGTCCGGTGCGCCACCGGACATCTAGGCGGGCCCAGCAGTCAGAGCTCCAACGATTGAACCCTAACGGCCGGGTGACGTGGCTGGCGCACCGGACACTGTTCGGTGTGCATCGGACTGTCCGGTGCACCATGCGACAGACAGCCTTCACCAACGGCTAGTTTGGCGGTTGGGGCTATAAATACCCCCAACCACCCCTCATTCAAGTCATCCAAGTTTTCCACCTATCAACCACTTACAAGAGCTAGGCATTCAATACAAGACACACCCAAGTGATCAAATCCTCTCCAATTCCACACAAGGCTTTAGTGATTAGCGAGAGAGATTTGTTGTGTTCTTTTGAGCTCTTGCGCTTGGATTGCTTCTTTCTTTCTCATTTGTTCTTGTGACCAAAACTCACTTGTAACCGAGGCAAGAGACACCAATTGTGTGGTGGTCCTTGCGGGGAAGTCTTGTTCCCGGTTTTTTATTTGAGAAGAGAAGCTCACTCGGTCCGAGGGACCGTTTGAGAGAGGGAAAGGGTTGAAAAAGACCCGGCCTTTGTGGCCTCCTCAACGGGGAGTAGGTTTGCGAGAACCGAACCTCGGCAAAACAAATCCACGTGTCTCACTCTTCACTCACTCGCGATTTGTTTTTACTGTCCTCTCTCGGACTCGTTTATATTTCTAACGCTAACCCGGCTTGTAGTTGTGTTTAAGTTGTTAAATTTCAGATTCGCCCTATTCACCCCCTCTAGGCGACTTTCAATTGGTATCAGAGCCCGGTGCTTCATTAGAGCCTAACCGCTCGAAGTGATGTCAGGAGATCACGACAAGAAGGAGATGGAGACCGGCGACAAGCCCACTACAAGCCACGGGGAGACTTCATCGGAAGAGTCCCGCAACAAGAGGAAGGAGAAGGACTCCTCCAACAAAGGGAAGGGGAAGGAGAACAAATCCTCTTCCCACAAGTCACATCGGAGAGGCGACAAGCACAAGAGGATGAGGAAAGTGGTCTACTACGAGACCGACTCCTCATCACCATCGACCTCCGGCTCCGACGCGCCGTCCGTCACTTCTAAGCGCCATGAGCGCAAGAAGTTTAGTAAGATCCCCCTACGCTACCCTCGCATTCCTAAACATACACCTTTACCTTCCGTCCCATTAGGCAAACCACCAACATTTGATGGTGAAGATTATGCTAGGTGGAGTGATATGATGCGATATCACCTAACCTCACTCCACAAAAGTATATGGGATGTTGTTGAGTTTGGTGTACAGATACCATCCGTAGGGGATGAAGATTTTGATGAGGACGAAGTGACCCAAATCGAGCACTTCAACTCCCAAACCACCACTATACTCCTCACCTCTCTAAGTCGAGAGGAGTATAACAAGGTGCAAGGGTTGAAGAGCGTCAAGGAGATTTGGAACGTGCTAAAGACCACGCACGAAGGAGATGAGGTGACCAATATCACCAAACGGGAAACGATCGAGGGGGAGCTCGGTCGCTTCCATCTTCGCCAAGGGGAGGAGCCACAAGACATGTACAACCGGCTCAAAACCTTGGTGAACCAAGTGCGCAACCTCGGGAGCAAAAAATGGGATGACCACGAAGTGGTTAAGGTTATTCTAAGATCACTTGTTTTCCTTAACCCTACTCAAGTTCAATTAATTCGCGGCAATCCTAGATATACACAAATGACCCCCGAGGAATTTATAGGTAATTTTGTGAGCTTTGAGTTGATGATCAAAGGCTCAAAGAAGATCAACGAGCTTGATGGCCCCTCCACGTCCGAAGCACAACCGGTCGCATTCAAGGCGACGGAAGAAAAGAAGGAGGAAGCTACTCCAAGTCGAACACCCATCGACGCCTCCAAGCTCGACAACGAGGAGATGGCGCTCATCATCAAGAGCTTCCATCAAATCCTCAAGCAAAGAAGGGGGAAAGATTACAAGCCCCGCTCCAAGAAAGTATGCTACAAATGTGGTAAGCCCAGTCATTTCATTGCTAAATGTCCATTATCTAGTGAGAGTGACAGGGGCGACGACAAGAAGGGGAGAAGAAAGGAGAAGAAGAGGCACTACAAGAAGAGGGGCGGCGATGCCCATATATGCCGCGAGTGGGACTCCGACGAGAGCTCCACCGACTCCTCCTCCGACGAGGACACCGCTAACATCGCCGTCACCAAGGGTCTTCTCTTCCCCAACGTCGGCCACAAATGCCTCATGGCCAAGGACGGCAAAAAGAAGAAGGTAAAATCAAGATCCTCCACTAAATATGAAACCTCTAGTGATGAGGACAATGCTAGCAATGAGGAGGATAACTTGCGTATTCTTTTTGCCAACCTAAACATGCAACAAAAAGAAAAATTAAATGAATTGATTAGTGCCATCCATGAAAAGGATGATCTCTTGGACTTCCAAGAGGACTTCCTAATCAAGGAAAATAAAAGCATGTTAAGGTTAAAAATGCTTACGCTCTAGAAGTAGAAAAATGTGAAAAACTATCTAGTGAGCTAAGCACTTGCCATGAGACTATCGACAACCTTAGAAATGAAAATGCTAGATTAATTGCTAAGGTTGATTCACATGTTTGTGATGTTTCAATTCCCAATCTTAGAGATGATAATGTTGATTTACTTGCTAAGATTGATGAGTTGAATATTTCTCTTGCTAGCCTTAGAAATGAGAATGAGAAATTGATTGCTAAGGCTAAAGATTTTGATATTTGCAATGTTACAATTTCCGATCTTAGAGATAAAACTGATATATTACGTGTTAAGATTGTTGAACTTAATTCTTGCAAACCCTCTACATCTACCATTGAGCATGTCACTATTTGCACTAGATGTAGAGATGTTGATATTGATGCTATTCATGATCATATGGTCTTAATTAAACAACAAAATTATCATATAGCAAAGTTAGATGATAAAATTGCCGAGCATAACTTAGAAAATGAAAAGTTTAAATTTGCTAGAAGTATGCTCTATAGTGGGAGACGCCCTGGCATCAAGGATGGCATTGGCTTCCAAAGGGGAGACAATGTCAAACTTAATGCCCCTCCTAAGAAATTGTCCAACTTTGTTAAGGGCAAGGCTCCCATGCCTCAGGATAACGAGGGTTACATTTTGTACCCTGCCGGTTATCCTGAGAGCAAAATTAGGAGAATTCATTCTAGGAAGTCTCACTCTGGCCCTAATCATGCTTTTATGTATAAGGGTGAGACATCTAGCTCTAGGCAACCAACCCGTGCTAAGTTGCCTAAGAAGAAAACTCCTAGTGCATCAAATGATCATGACATTTCATTTAAAACTTTTGATGCATCATATGTTTTAAGTAACAAATCCGGCAAGGTAGTTGCCAAGTTTGTTGGGGGCAAACACAAGGGCTCCAAGGCTTGTGTTTGGGTACCCAAAGTTCTTGTGTCTAATGCCAAAGGACCCAAAACCATTTGGGTACCTAAAGTCAAGAACTAAAATTGTTTTGTAGGTTTATGCATCTGGGGGCACAAGTTGGATCATCGATAGCGGGTGCACAAACCACATGACAGGGGAGAAGAAGATGTTCTCCTCCTACGAGAAAAACCAAGATCCCCAACGAGCTATCACATTCGGGGATAGAAACCAAGGTTTGGTCAAAGGTTTGGGTAAAATAGCTATATCTCCTGACCACTCTATTTCCAATGTTTTTCTTGTTGATTCATTATATTACAATTTGCTTTCCGTATCTCAATTATGTCAAATGGGCTACAACTGTCTCTTTACTGACATAGGTGTCACTGTCTTTAGAAGAAGTGATGATTCAATAGCATTTAAGGGAGTGTTAGAGGGTCAGCTATACTTGGTAGATTTTGATAGAGCTGAACTCGACACTTGCTTAATTGCTAAGACTAACATGGGTTGGCTCTGGCACCGCCGACTAGCCCATGTTGGAATGAAGAATCTTCATAAGCTTCTAAAGGGAGAGCACATTTTAGGATTAACAAATGTTCATTTTGAGAAAGACAAGATTTGTAGCGCATGCCAAGCCGGGAAGCAAGTTGGCACTCATCATCCACACAAGAACATCATGACGACTGACAGGCCACTGGAGCTCCTACACATGGATTTATTCAGCCCGATTGCTTACATAAGCATCGATGGGAGTAAGTACTGTCTAGTTATTGTGGATGATTATTCTCGCTTCACTTGGGTGTTCTTTTTGCAGGAAAAATTACAAACCCAAGAGACCTTAAAGGGATTCTTGAGACGGGCTCAAAATGAGTTCGGCTTGAGGATCAAGAAAATTAGAAGCGACAATGGGATGGAGTTCAAGAATTCTCAAATTGAAAGCTTCCTTGAGGAGGAGGGCATCAAGCATGAGTTCTCTTCTCCCTACACCCCACAACAAAATGGTGTAGTGGAGAGGAAGAATAGAACTCTATTGGACATGGCAAGAACCATGCTTGATGAGTACAAGACGCCGGATCGGTTTTGGGCCGAGGCAGTTAACACCGCTTGCTACGCCATCAACCGGTTATATCTACACCGAATCCTCAAGAAGACATCCTATGAACTCCTAACCGGTAAAAAGCCTAATATTTCATATTTTAGAGTCTTTGGTAGCAAATGCTTTATTCTTGTTAAAAGAGGTAGAAAATCTAAACTTGCTCCTAAGACTGTAGAAGGCTTTTTACTAGGATATGATTCAAACACAAGGGCATATAGAGTCTTTAACAAGTCCTCAGGACTAGTTGAAGTTTTTTGTGACGTTGTGTTTGATGAGACTAACGGCTCTCAAGTAGAGCAAGTTGATCTTGATGAGATAGGTGAAGAAGAGGCTCCATGCATCGCGCTAAGGAATATGTCCATTGGGGATGTGTGTCCTAAGGAATCTGAAGAGCCTCCAAATGCACAAGATCAACCATCCTCCTCCACGCAAGCATCCCCACCAACTCAAATTGAGGATGAGGCTCAAAATGATGAAGGAGAAGATCAAGGAAATGAGCCACCTCAAGATGATGGCAATGATCAAGGGGGAGATGCAAATGATCAAGTCAAGGAGGATGAAGAACTAAGGCCGCCACACCCAAGAGTCCACCAAGCAATCCAACGAGATCACCCCGTCGACACCATCCTCGGTGACATTCATAAGGGGGTAACCACTAGATCTCGTGTTGCACATTTTTGTGAGCATTACTCTTTTGTTTCCTCTATTGAGCCACACAGGGTAGAGGAAGCACTCCAAGATTCGAACTGGGTGATGGCGATGCAAGAGGAACTCAACAATTTCACTAGGAATGAGGTATGGCATTTAGTTCCACGTCCTAACCAAAATGTTGTAGGAACCAAGTGGGTCTTCCGCAACAAACAAGATGAGCATGGTGTGGTGACTAGGAACAAAGCCCGACTTGTGGCCAAGGGATATTCACAAGTCGAAGGTTTGGATTTCGGTGAAACTTATGCACCCGTAGCTAGGCTTGAGTCAATTCGCATATTATTAGCCTATGCTACTTACCATGGCTTCAAGCTTTATCAAATGGACGTGAAGTGTGCCTTCCTCAATGGACCAATCAAGGAAGAGGTCTATGTTGAGCAACCTCCTGGCTTTGAAGACAGTGAGTACCCTAACCATGTCTATAGGCTCTCTAAGGCGCTTTATGGGCTCAAGCAAGCCTCAAGAGCATGGTATGAATGCCTAAGAGATTTCCTTATTGCTAATGGCTTCAAAGTCGGAAAGGCCGATCCTACTTTATTCACTAAAACTCTTGACAATGATTTGTTTGTATGCCAAATTTATGTTGATGATATCATATTTGGGTCTACTAACGAATCTACATGTGAAGAATTTAGTAGGATCAACACAAAAATTCGAGATGTCGATGATGGGGGAGTTGAAGTATTTTCTAGGATTCCAAGTCAAGCAACTCTAAGAAGGCACCTTCATTAGCCAAACGAAGTATACTCAAGACATTCTAACCAAGTTTGGAATGAAGGATGCCAAGCCCATCAAGACACCCATGGGAACCAATGGGCATCTCGACCTCGACACAGGAGGTAAATCCGTCGATCAAAAGGTATACCGGTCGATGATAGGTTCATTACTCTATTTAAATGCATCTCGACCGGACTTTATGCTTTCTGTATGCATGTGTGCAAGATTCCAAGCCGACCCTAAGGAATCTCACCTTACGGCCGTAAAACGAATCTTGAGATATTTGGCTTATACTCCTAAGTTTGGGCTTTGGTACCCTCGGGGATCCACATTTGACTTAATTGGTTATTCCGATGCCGATTGGGCGGGGTGTAAGATTAATAGGAAGAGCACATCGGGGACTTGCTAGTTCTTGGGAAGGTCCTTGGTGTCTTGGGCTTCAAAGAAGCAAAATTCGGTCGCTCTTTCTACCGCCGAAGCCGAGTACATTGCCGCAGGACATTGTTGCGCGCAATTACTTTGGATGAGGCAAACCCTGCGGGACTATGGTTACAAATTAACCAAAGTTCCCCTTCTATGTGATAATGAGAGTGCAATCCGCATGGCGGATAATCCCGTTGAGCATAGCTGCACTAAACACATAGCCATTCGGTATCATTTTCTTAGGGATCACCAACAAAAGGGAGATATCGAGATTGCATACATTAATACTAAAGATCAATTAGCCGATATCTTTACCAAGCCACTAGACGAACAAACTTTTACCAAACTTAGGCATGAGCTCAATATTCTTGATTCTCGGAATTTCTTTTGCTAATTTGCACACATAGCTCATAAGTATACCTTTGATCATGTCTCTTTTATATATGCTATGACTAATGTGTTTTCAAGTGAATTTCAAACCAAGTCATAGGTGTATCGAAAGGGAATTGGAGTCTTCGGCGAAGACAAGGCTTCCACTCTACTCTATCACTCATACTTCGCCGTCGCTCCGAGCAATTCTCCGTCTTTGGTATAATCTTCACTCATATGTTTTATTTGCCAAAGGGGAGAAAGTAGTTAGTAAAAGGGCTTATATCTCACTCAAAGTATCCGTTTTTGGCGATTCATGCCAAAGGGGGAGAAAGTATGAGCCCAAAGCAAAAGGACCGCACCACCACCCTAATTTTAAAATTAATGATTTTCAATTGGTAAATTTCAAATTGGTATCTCTTTGTGTTCTAAAGGGGGAGAAAGTAGCACCTTTCAAAATTGATATCTTAAAACCCTCTTGAACACTAAGAGGAGAATTTATTTGAGGGGGTGTTTTGTTTAGTCAAAGGAAAAGCATTTGAAACAGGGGGAGAAAATTTCAAATCTTGAAAATGCTTCTCAAAATCTTACTCATTTACCTTTGACTATTTGCAAAAGAACTTTGAAAAGGATTTACAAAAAGAATTTGCAAAAACAAAACATGTGGTGCAAGCGTGGTCCAAAATGTTAAAAATAAAGAAACAATCCATGCATATCTAGTAAGTAATATTTATTGGCTCAATTCTAAGTAACCTTTGCACTTACATTTTGCAAACTAGTTCAATTATGCACTCCTATACTTGCTTTGGTTTGTGTTGGCATCAATCACCAAAAAGGGGGAGATTGAAAGGGAATTAGGCTTACACCTATTTCCTAAATTGATTTTGGTGGTTGAATTGCCCAACACAAATAATTGGACTAACTAGTTTGCCCAAGTCTATAAGTTCTACAGGTACCAAAGGTTCACAATAAGCCAATAAAAAGACCAAGAAAAGAGTTCAACAAAAGGAGCAAGGGATAACCGAAGTGTGCCCTGGTCTGGCGCACCGAACTGTCCGGTGTACACCGGACAGTGTCCGGTGCACCAGGGGACTTCAAGCTGAACTTCGCACCTTCGGGAAAACTTAGAGCCGCCGCGCTATAATTCACCAGACTGTCCGGTGTACACCGGACAGTGTCCGGTGCTCCAAGGAGAAGCGACTCTGAACTCGCCAGCTTCGGGAATTCGCAACGGCTAGTCCGCTATAATTCACCAGACATGTCCGGTGTACACCGGACTGTCCGGTGTAACGACGAAGCAACGGCTACTTCGGCGCCAACGGTCACCTGCAGCGGCATTAAATGCGCGCCAGAGCGCGCTAGAAGTCAGGCACGCGCATCGTGGCGCACCGGACACTCTACAGTACATGTTAGGTGCGCCACCGGACATCCAGGTGGGCCCAGCAGTCAGAGCTCCAACGATCGAACCCTAACGGCCGGGTGACGTGGCTGGTGCACTAGACACTGTCCGGTGTGCACCGGACTGTCCGGTGCACCATGCGACAGACAGCCTTCACCAACGGCTAGTTTGGTGGTTGGGGCTATAAATACCCCCAATCACCCCTCATTCAAGTCATCCAAGTTTTCCACCTCTCAACCACTTACAAGAGCTAGGCATTCAATACAAGACACACCCAAGTGATCAAATCCTCTCCAATTCCACACAAGGCTTTAGTGATTAGCGAGAGAGATTTGTTGTGTTCTTTTGAGCTCTTGCGCTTGGATTGCTTTTTTCTTTCTCATTTGTTCTTGTGACCAAAACTCACTTGTAACCGAGGCAAGAGACACCAATTGTGTGGTGGTCCTTGCGGGGAAGTCTTGTTCCCGGTTTTTGATTTGAGAAGAGAAGCTCACTCGGTCCGAGGGACCGTTTGAGAGAGGGAAAGGGTTGAAAAAGACCCAGCCTTTGTGGCCTCCTCAACGGGGAGTAGGTTTGCGAGAACCGAACCTCGGCAAAACAAATCCACGTGTCTCACTCTTCACTCACTCGCGATTTGTTTTTACGTCCTCTCTCGGACTCGTTTATATTTCTAACGCTAACCCGGCTTGTAGTTGTGTTTAAGTTGTTAAATTTCAGATTCGCCCTATTCACCCCCCCCTCTAGGCGACTTTCACCTATCAACCTTGCACCCGGCATAATCGGAGTCTGAGTATCCAATCAAGTCAAAGGTAGACCCCTTTAGATACTAGATCCTAAAGCACGACGTAGAAACTAAATATCTAAGAATTCGCTTAACGGCCACAAGGTGACATTCCTTGGGGTTGGATTGATATCTAGCACACATGCATACACTTAGAATAATGTCCGGTCTATGAGCACATAATGAACCTATCATGGACCGGTATGCCTTTTGATCAACGAACTTACCTCCTTTGTTGAGGTTAACGTGCCCGTCGGTTCCCATCGGTGTCTTCGCGGGCTTGGCGTCCTTCATCCCAAACCGCTTGAGAAGATCTTGTGTGTACTTCGTTTCGGAGATGAAGGTGCCGTCCATGAGTTGCTTCACTTGGAACCCAAGGAAGTAGGTCAACTCGCCCATCATCGACATCTCGAACTTTTGCGTCATCACCCTGCTGAACTTCTCACAAGACTTTTGATTAGTAGAACCAAATATTATGTCGTCGACATAAATTTGGCACACGAAGAGATCTCCATCACAAGTCTTTATAAATAGAGTGGGATCAGCTTTCCCAACCTTAAAAGCATTAGCAATTAAGAAATCTCTAAGGCATTCATACCATGCTCTTGGAACTTGCTTAAGTCCATAGAGTGCCTTAGAGAGCTTATATACGTGGTCGGGATACCTGTCATCCTCAAAGCCAGGGGGTTGTTCCACGTATACCTCCTCCTTGATTGGCCCATTAAGGAAAACGCTCTTCACATCCATTTGGAACAGCCTAAAAGAGTGGTGAGCGGCATAGGCTAATAATATTCGAATAGACTCTAGCCTAGCCATAGGAGCAAATGTCTCCTCGAAATCCAAACCTGCGACTTGGGCATAACCTTTTGCCACAAGTTGAGTCTTGTTTCTTGTCACCACTCCATGCTCATCTTGCTTATTGCGGAACACCCACTTGGTTCCCACGACGTTTTGCTTTGGACGTGGCACCAGGCTCCAAACTTCATTTCTTTTGAAGTTGTTGAGCTCTTTCTGCATGGCCAACACCTAGTCCGGATCCTGCAAGGTCTCTTCTACTCTGAAAGGCTCAATAGAAGAGCGAGTAGTTACTCCCCTGCTGATGTCACCCAGAATCTGATCGACGGGGTGATTTCTTTAGATCGTAGCTCGGACTTGGGTTGGAGGGACCCGTGGTGCTTCTTCCTCCATTGCTTGATCTTCTTTTTCTCCCCCTTGATCATGCCCTTCTCCTTGCGATACCTATTCATCGTCTTGAGTTGGGGGATGCACCATTGTGGAGGAAGATGGCTGACCTTGCTCCTGTTGTTCCTGTGGTCGCACATCACCGATCGCCATCGTGTGTATTGCGGCCGTCGGAACATCATCTTCATCTATGTCATCAAGATCAACTTGCTCTCTTGGAGAGCCATTAGTCTCATCAAATACAACATCGCTAGATACTTCAACCAAACCCGATGATTTGTTGAAGACTCTATACGCCTTTGTATTTGAGTCATACCCTAGTAAAAACCCTTCTAATGCCTTGGGAGCAAATTTAGAATGTCTACCTTTATTCACCAGAATGTAACATTTGCTCCCAAATACACGAAACTAAGAGACGTTGGGTTTGTTACCGGTAAGGAGTTTGTAGGAGGTCTTCTTGAGAAGGCGATGCAGATAGAGCCGGTTTATGGCGTGGCAGGCTGTGTTCACAGCTTCCGACCAAAACCGCTCGAGCGTCTTGAACTCTCCAAGCATCATTCTCGCCATGTCAATTAGCGTCCTGTTCTTCCTCTCTACTACACCGTTTTGCTGTGGTGTGTAGGGAGCGGAGAACTCATGCTTGACACCTTCCTCCTCAAGATACTCCTCAACTTGCAGATTCTTGAACTCAGACCCGTTGTCGCTCCTTATCTTTTTCACCTTTAGCTCAAATTCGTTTTGAGCCCTCCTTAGAAAGAGCTTTAGGATCCCTTGGGTTTCTGATTTATCTTGCAAAAAGAACACCCAAGTGAAGCGGGAAAAATCATCAACAATTACAAGACCATACTTACTTCCCCCGATGCTAAGGTAGGCAACGGGTCCAAAGAGGTCCATGTGAAGAAGCTCTAGTGGTCTTGATGTTGTCATCACATTCTTGCTGTGATGAGTGCTTCCCACCTGTTTCCCTGCCTGACATGCTGCACAAGGTCTGTCTTTCTCGAAACAAACATTGGTTAGTCCTAACACATGTTCTCCCTTTATAAGTTTATGAAGGTACTTCATCCCAACATGTGCTAGACGGCGATGCCACAGCCAGCCCATACTAGGCTTAGCTATTAAGCATGCATCTAGATCGGCCTCCTCTTTCGAAAAATCAACTAAGTAGAGTTTGCCGTCTAATACACCCTTAAAAGATAATGAACCATCACTCCTTCTAAAGACAGATACATCAACGTTTGTAAAAAGACAATTGTAACCCATGTGACACAATTGACTTACAGACAGAAGGTTGTACCCAAGCGACTCTACTAGAAATACATTCGATATGGAGTGCTCGCTTGTGATGGCTATCTTTCCCAAACCTTTGACCTTGCCTTGATTCCCATCTCCAAAGATAATCGTATCCTGGGAATCCTTGTTCTTGACGTAGGAGGTGAACATCTTCTTCTCCCTTGTCATATGGTTTGTGCATCCGCTGTCGATGATCCAGCTTGAGCCCCCGTATGCATAAACCTGCAAGGCAATTTAATCTTGGGTTTTAGGTACCCAACTCTTGTTGGGTCCTACAAGGTTAGTTACAATAGTTTTTGGAACCCAAATACAAGTTTTGTCTCCCTTGCATTTGGATCCCAACTTCCTAGCAACTACTTTTGCATTTTTACATGAAAGTATAAACGAAGTATTGCAAGCATGATAAATAGTTGAAGGTTCTTTGCACATTCTCCTAGATACATGAGGCACAACATGATTTTTCCTAGGCCTGCTTCTACCATGAACAAAAGTAGAACTAGAGGCAAACATAGCATGTGAATTATGAGCAGCATGATCATAACTCCTATTGTAATGAGAACGACTAGCAACTTTCCTATCATAAATAAATGCATGGTTCCTTTGAGGACTACTAGCCATAGGGGCCTTCCCTTTCTCCTTGTTGAGAATGGGAATCCTTTGGCTTGTTAAGTTCTTGGTTTCCTTTCGAAAACCAAGTCCATCCTTAATTGAGGGGTGTCTACCAACAGTGTAGGCATCCCTAGCAAATTTTAATTTATCAAAATCTTTTTTGCAAGTCTTAAGTTGAGCATTAAGACTTGTCCATCTCATCATTTAATTTAGCAATAGAATTAAGATGTTTATCACAGGCATCAACATCAAGGTCCTTACATCTATTACAAATAATGGCATGCTCAACACATGATCTAATTTCATTTGCTTCATCTAGCTTAGCATTTAATTCATCATTTAAACTTTTTAAACTAGAGATAGATTCATGGCAGGCAGATAACTCAGAAGATAGCATTTCATTTCTCTTAGTTTCTAAAGCAAGAGATTTTTGCACACTAACAAATTTGTCATGTTCCTCATACAAAATGTCCTCTTGCTTTTCTAGCAGTCTATCTTTTTCATTTAGAGCATCAATTAGTTCATTAATTTTCTCTACTTTGGCTCTATCTAAACCTTTAAATAAACTAGAGTAATCTACTTCATCATCGAAGGATTCTTCATCACTAGGTGAAGTGTACTTGGGTGTGTCCCGAACACGTACCTTTTTCTCCTTGGCCATAAGACATGTATGTCGTTCGTTGGGGAAGAGTAAGGATTTGTTGAAGGCTGAGGCAACGAGTCCTTCATCGTTGGAGTCGGAAGAGGAGCAGTCCGAGTCCCATTCCTTTCCAAGGTGCGCCTCGCCCTTTGCCTTCCTGTAGTTCTTCTTTTTCTCCTTCTTCCCGCTCTTTTCTTGTCCTTGGTCACTATCATTATCAGGACAATTTGCAATAAAGTGACCAGTCTTACCGCATTTGAAGCAGGAGCGTTTTCCCTTTGTTTTATTCCTGTTGGGGTACTCCTTGCGTCCTTTAAGTGCGGTCTTGAAGCGCTTGATGATAAGCGCCATCTCATCTTCATTGAGTCCAGCAGCCTCCACTTGAGCTACCTTGCTTGGTAACGCCTCCTTGCTGCTTGTTGCTTTGAGAGCAATGGGCTGCGGCTCATAGATAGGTAGTGGACCGTTCAAGGCGTCATCCACGTATCGTGCCTCCTTTACCATCATGCGCCCGCTCATGAATTTTCTGAGTATCTCCTCGGGCGTCATCTTGGTGTACCTGGGGTTTTCACGAATAAGATTGACAAGATGGGGGTCAATTACAGTAAATGACCTTAGCATGAGTCGGACGACATCATGATCCGTCCATCTTGTGCTTCCATAGCTTCGGATCTTGTTGACCAGGGTCTTAAGCCTGTTGTAGGTCTGAGTTGGCTCCTCTCCCCTGATCATCGCGAACCTCCCCAGCTCGCCTTCCACTAGTTCCATCTTTGTAATCATAGTGGCATCATTTCCCTCATGTGATATCTTGAGGGTATCCTAGATTTGTTTAGCATTGTCCAAGCCACTCACTTTATTATACTCGTCCCTGCAAAGAGATGCTAACAACACAGTAGTAGCTTGGGCATTCCTATGGATTTGTTCATTGATATGCACAGAGTTATCCGAACTATCAAAATGCATCCCATTTTCTACAATTTCCCATATGCTAGGATGGAGAGAGAATAAATGACTACGCATTTTATGGCTCCAAAACGAATAGTCCTCTCCATCAAAGTGTGGAGGTTTTCCAAGGGGAATTGAAAGAAGATGCGCATTTGAATTATAGGGAATGCGAGAGTAATCAAAAGAATAGTATTGATTAACCATTTTCCTTTTTGAAGAGTCGTCGTCGTCATCGTCCCTTGGTGAAGAAGAAGATGCATCGCTGTCGTAGTAGATGATCTTCTTGATGCGTCTCTTCTTCTTCCCGTCCCTCTTCTTGTGACTTGAGCCTGAGTCGGTAGGCTTGTCATCTCTTGGCTCGTTGCGGAGGGACTCCTTCTTCTTGTCGTTAATCACCATCCCCTTTCCCTTAGGATCCATCTCTTCGGGCGGTTAGTCCCTTAAGTGAAGAGTATGGTTCTGATACCAATTGAGAGCACCTAGAGGGGGGTGAATAGGTGATCCTGTAAAATCAAACACTAAATAGCCACAAAACTTAGTTATAGAAGTGTTAGTGTGACTAAATAGTTTTGAGGCGAGTTCTTGTGGACAAAACAATCACAGAAAGAGCAACACAAGAGACACGCGATTTTATCCCATGGTTCGGCCAAGTAACACTTGCCTACTTCCACGTTGTGGCGTCCCAATGGACGAGGGTTGCACTCAACCCCTTTCAAGTGATCCGATGATCAACTTGAATACCACAGTCTTTTCCTTTAGTGTATTTTCCCGTTTGCGAGGAATCTCCACAACTTGGAGTCTCGCCCTTACAATAGAGATCACAAAGAAGGCACAGAGTAAGGTTGGGAAGAGCAACACACGCAAGACTCAAATCCACAGCACAACCACACACACAAGTCACGACTTGAGCTCGAAACACAACACACGGAGTTCGCAACTTAAATGGAGCTCAAATCACTAACACAATGAAGCGAATGCGCGGGAGCGGAGTCTGGATGCTTTAGAATACTTAGAGAATGCTTGGTGTGCTCCTTCATGCACCTAGGGGTCCCTTTTATAGCCCCAAGGCAGCTAGGAGCCGTTGGAGATCAACTTGGAAGGCTATCCTTGCCTTCTGTCGAGTGGCGCACCGGACAGTCCGGTGCGCCACCGGACAGGTCCTGTAGAGTGTCCGGTGCGTGATCTCCTTCCAAATTAGGCATATTCGACCGTTGCTCCTCTAGGGTGATTGGCGCACCGGACACTGTCCTGTGCACACCAGACAGTCCGGTGCACCAGCTAAGCATTGGAGCAGACCACGTGTCGCCCGCAGATTGCGCGGCCGACCGTTGGCGATGGCGACCGTTGGCTCACCGGACAGTCCGATGCACCACCAGATAGTCCGGTGAATTATAGCCACGTCGCCCCATTGTTTTTCCTGAGAGCGACGAGTTCGCCGCGGATGACTCACCGGACAGTCCGGTGCACCACCGGACAGTCCGGTGAATTATAGTCGTACACCTGCTTCGATTCCCGAGACCGGCTACTTCACCGGAGGCTTGCCTGGGGCACTAAACACTGTCCGGTGCACCACCGGACACTGTCCAATGCACCACCGGACAGTCCGGTGTGCTAGGCCGAGCTAGAGTTGGTTGTACACAGCCAACTCTTTTCCAATTCAATTGTTTTCTCCTTGGCACTGTTTCTAGCACTTAGATAACCATGTTAGTACTCAAAAACAATTCACTAAGTCTAGAAACATACCTTGTCTTTGATTTGCACCTTTTGCTTGTTTAACACATAAAGAGTTCGAAACATTTGTGTTGGACACTTAATCACCAAAACAATTATAGAAATGGCCCAAGGGCACGTTTCCCTTTCACAAGGGCCTCCTCTCAAGCCACCCCAAGCCATTTCATGGCAACTCACTCCCCCCCATGCCCACTCCACCTTCCACACAAGCACACACTAGCACAAGGATCGTTCGGTCATTCTTCGATCGTTCGTCCACCTGTTCTTAGTTTGTTTGTTCGTTCGTCCGGTCATTCGATCGTTCGTTCGATCGTTCATGGCTCGTTCGTCCGATCGTTCGATCGTTCGTCTGTTTGTTCGTCCAAATAATCTTTGTTCAGCCGTTATGCTGCCGAAATTCCGATCGTTCGTTCGTTCGATCATTCGATCGTTCATCGTTCGTTCATAGTTCCTATTCATCTTCATCGTTCGTTCCTAGTCCCTATTCATCGTTCGTCCAAATAATCTTTGTCCAGCCATTATGTTGCCGAAATTCCAATCGCTCGTTCGTCCGATCATTCGATCATACGTCCGTTCGTTCATAGTTGCTATTCATCGTTCATCATTCGTTCATAGTCACTATTCATCGTTCATCGTTCGTTCATACAAACTATTCACCATCATTATTCACCATTACTATTCATTGTTACTATTCACCGTTGCTATTCATCGACACTATTCATCATTGTTACTATTCATCGATGATATCTATAATTGCTTTTCGTCGTCACTATTCATCGATCATCCGATCACCCCAAATTTCAACTACTCATCCATCATGTTGTCCAGTCCACCTAAGACCAGCCAGACCAATATTCCAGTCATACGAACTCCGGTGACTGTGATTTTCCTTCCAGTAGGAACTTTCCATCTGGTCACCCATCCTAGGTTTCTCCAAGTTGAGCACGCTTAACTTTGAGATTCCTTCGAACCAGGCTTCCAAACTCAGATTCCAATAATTCTTGTTTCTAAATTCTTATCAAACTATTCCCCATCCAACCATGTCATCCCTTAAGCATGGTTCATATTCCAGAAAACTCCCAAAATACTCTTGTCCCATATTCTGCCTATAACTTTCCTGTTCATATTAAGTCAGACGATTCGTTCGTCACTATTCTCACCAACAGTGAACTCTACTGTACTACACCACATACACCCAGCTATAAATAGACCCAGTTACCCTCTCCGTCTCCACACACTCAACACCCTCAGCCAAGGCAAACACCCCACCCACTCAGTTATTCTACTCTGCCGGCTACGCGCATAGTGTCGCTTCGCCTCCAATCCACCCTCCTGGTAAGCACCTCTGCTCCACCACCAAGTAATATCACAACACCACATGACACAGATTCTGCTCAAGACTCTACCCATCCATATATCGCCATTCTGACCACTATACTAAATATTTGTTGGCATACTTGCTGGTTTGTATGTTTGCTTGTTCATGTTGCATAGTTATCGGAGCGTTCATGCCATCTCGTGAAGGCCGGATCTGCAAGTCTACGCCAAGAGGTGGAGCCAGAAGCCAGTTCCGCGAGCTCTCCCCCCTTTTCACTGGATAAGCACGGCAAGCTCACTAGATCTCTTTGATGCATAAATTACCTATGATTTTTCAACCACAACCCTAAGCCTGTTATTTTATGCATGATATGATTTTGAGACAAGTTATTATGGCCACCCAGCCGCTTGCCGCAATCAATCTTGATATATTTGTTACAAATGATTTGAGAAAAGGTGTGAGTTTTCAAAAGAAAACCTTTTTCAAAATGGGTATGATGAAGGGTTGTCACCCTTATCACCTTTTGAGTGGGGATGATCAGGGACTCCCTGGTTTAGGGGAGGGCCTAAGGTGATGGCTCAGTCGGGTTAGGTGTGAGCAGAAGGATTGTCACCTTATATAAGGACCGGTTTGTCATCCTTCACTACCTGTACTCATGACAAGTACAACCACTCGAGACTGTATGGGCAGTCACTCAATCTGAACTTGTACGGTCCGAACCCCAGGGTTATGATGGCTGGTGTAGGAAACGGGTGATGCCTAAGAGGGGGGTGAATTAGGCTTCTAAAACTTTTACTAAACTAGGCCACAAATAAATCTCTAGAAAGTGCAAACTAGGTTTTGTCTAAGTGTTGATATCTCTACCGCAAAAAGCTAAGTTTCAATCTACACTAGATAAGTATAAATACAAGATTGAAACTTAAATGCTTAATATAAATGCGGAAACTTAAAGAGCAAAGTAGAGAAGCAAACTCTCATGGATGACGCCGGTATTTTTACCGAGGTATCCGGAACCACGCAAGGTCCCGACTAATCCTCGTTGGTGCCCCTACGCAAAGGGAAGCCCACGCGAGTGCCAAGCACCACGGTCGAGTAACTCCGTAGAGAGTCGCGGGCCTTCTCCACGCACAAGTGGTGCTCCGCTTCCGGCTCCTCTCGGACGCTCCCCGCCGTCTCCACTATCGAGCTTGCGGCCGAAACGCCGTGGGCCTCGTTCCCTCCGGTACACAATGGCGGCCGTGACACAAACGCGGTTGTCACGGTCTTGCAAGACTCTCGCCCCACTCGGTACAATTACAACGACTCACGCAAGAGCCGAGGGGTTGTGTGGTTTTACAAAACTCACTCAACTAACTAGGGTTCACCTAGAGCAAGCGCTAAAGTGGTCTAACTAACCTAAGCACTTCGCAAAGCACCTACGCTAATCACCGAGTGATTCTATTAAGCACTTGGGTGTTTGAGCTCTTGGAAATGTGCACTATATGCCTTGGTATGTTGCTTGGGCTCCCACACCTTCAAATGGCCGGTTGGGTGAAGTATATATAGGCCCCAACTCAATTCTAGCCGTTGGAGAAAAGCTGCAGTTCTCTGCGGCACACCGGACAGTCCGGTGGTGCACCGGACAGCGCACTGTAGCCTATCCGGTGCGCCTAGCCATTGCTCTATCAGAGCAGGTGACCGTTGGCGCCGCAGGCTTTTCCACACCGGACAGTCTGGTGCTCACACCGGACAGTCCGGTGGTCTTCTCTCCGGGTGCCACCTGGAACTAGCCGTTGGGCTAGAGTTCCCTGGTGCACCAGACAGTCTGGCGTGTGGGCACCGGACAGTCCGGTGTGCCACCGGACAGTCTGGTGCGCCTTCGCACAAACAGTCCGCAACAGCACACTTGGACTTTTCTTGGATCTTCTTAATGTCTTCTTTTGAGGTGTTGCTTTCCTCAATTCCTTAGTCCAAGTAAGTCTTGCATCCTGTGAACTACAAACACAGACACTAGAAAACTTATTAGTTCACGGATTGTGTTGTTCATCAAACACCAAAACTCAATTAGCCAAATGGCCCGGGGTCCATTTTCCTTACAGCTGGTGAGCACCGGGAGGATAAGGAGGGGGAATGTTTTGTCCGGTTTGGACATGGCGGTGGTCTGACTCCTTCCAGTATAACCGTTAAGGTAAGGACATGAAAGGAAAGAGAGAGATTCGGCATTCGGATCTCACGACGGTGAGATTGCAGAAACCGGACTAGTGGGTAAAGTGTACACCTCTGCGCAGAGTTCAAACCTATTCGAATAGTTTGTGTCCACTGGAATGGACGAGTCTAGTGTGGTATGACAATTAGTATTTTGTTTTAAAAAAATGCTTTTGAAAAGTGGTTTTTAAAAGGTCTGGCGGTTGAGCCGTGAGCTATGGTGGACGGGAAGTCCAGTAGCTATTTTTTGAAAATGAAAACAAGTGGAAACTGCTGTGATACCTGGATGGTTTAGTCCAGGGGATTTTGTTCTATATTGAAAAACTTCCTGCTCCTTTGGGAGAGGATGCGCTTTGAAAAATACAAAATGTTTTACAAAATAACCATGCATCAAATACTGTTATTTCTGCAAAATATCCTGAGCTCCACATATTCCATGCATTATATCTGATTTCCCCATTCCGCGGATGAAGGTGGGCTGCTGAGTACGTAAGTACTCACCCTTGCTTATTTGTTGTTTTTCAGAAAAGGAGATCGCTGATCGGGTAAGAGTTACGCCTATTCCCAACCATGTCTGTGGCTGTTGGACCGCTGATTTGCTTCGCTGCGTATATCAGACTGCTTCAGCCCCACTCTGATGATATGTCCCGAGTCGTGGACCAACTCTTAAAGTTGATCGCCACCTTTATTGGTTTGTCTCGTTTAAGCAGATCTGGAATCATCTGTTGTATAAATGTGTTTACTAGCCTCCTGGGACTAGTAATTGTATCACATTTGAGTCCCAGAGGATTGGGGCGCTTCACATGCCCATAGCCGACACATTGATCAATAAGGCGTCAGGAAATAGAATTATTAGCTTTCTTGATGGTAATGCCGGATATAATCAGATTTTCATGGCCAAAGAAGATGCGTCTAAAACGACATTTATATGTCCACGCTTTATTGGTTTATTTGAGTGGGTTGTCATGGCATTTGGTCTAAAAAATGCCGGTGCTACTTATCAGAGAGCTATGAATTTGATCTTTCACGAGCTGTTAGGAAACTCTGTGGAAGTCTACATTGATGATATTATAGTCAAATCGGCTGAGTTTAGTTCTCATATAGTTGATTTGCGCAAAGCCTTTGATAAAATGTGTCGGTATGGTCTGAAAATGAACCCACGTAAATGTGCTTTTGGAGTGTCGGCTGGTAAGTTCTTAGGATTCATCATTCATGAACATGGTGTAGAGATAGACCCTGATTGAATCAAATCTAAACGGAATGTTGGACCTCCGACCTGTAAGGTTGAAGTGCAGAAGTTTCTTGGTAAGATAAATTATTTACGGAGGTTTATTTCAAACCTAGTCGAGAAGATTGATGCCTTCGCCCCTATCCTTCGGCTTAAGAATGAGGCCGAATTCACCTGGGGGCAGAACAGCAGGAAGCGTTTGATCTCATCAGAAATTATTTGTCTTCGACTCCCGTATTAAAAGCACCAGAAGTAGGAGTACTGTTCCGATTGTACATTGCAGCTGAAGATAAGGTTATTGGGGCTGTTCTGACACAAGAGACTGGAGGAAAGGAGCATGTGGTGACCTATCTAAGTCGGAGGCTGGTGGATGCTGAAACAAGGTACACTTTCATCGAGAAGTTATGCTTATGCTTGTTTTATGCATGCATCAAGTGTAGATGTTATTTGTTGTCTAGTCGTTGCACTGTTTCTAGTCAAACCGATGTGATCAAATACATGTTGCAAAACCCAATTATGAGTGATAGAATTGGTAAGTGGGCTTATGCACTCATAGAATATGACTTGGCCTATGAACAATTGAAATATATGAAAGGCCAGGTCGTAGCAGATTTTATTGTAGAACATCGGATCGATGATACTCATAAACTAGACATATTGTACCACACTGTTACTCCCTGGACTTTATATTTTTGATGGATCGGTTTGCAATGAAGGACAGGGAATTGGCATCGTGCTTGTTTCACCAAGTAATGTCTCCTTCGACTTCTCTAGCCGATTGAAAACTTATTGCACTAACAATCAAGCCGAATATGAGGTCCTTTTGTTCGGCTTGGAACTTTTAAATTGTAAGGGAGTAAAACATGTGAAGACATTTGGTGATTCTCAGCTGGTGGTCTAACAGGTATTAGAAGAATATCAATGTTTTGATGGTACTCTAAATAGTTACCTTGAAAAGTGTTCGGGCATAATTCATTCTTTTGACGAATTCAGCATTCGACACATCTCTAGAGTTGAGAATCACAGGGCTAACAATTTGGCACAAGATGCATCAGGTTATCGGATAAAGCGAGGGTAATTTCACAACACCGAAAATCTGATGACCGGTACAGGGCCAATTCCCTAGGTAGCGGACTGTCCGAGTAAAGGCTCCAGACCGCCCGGAGTTACCAGGAAAGTTCTCCTAATTGATTCGGCTGGTAAGGAAGCCGATGCAAGTGATTGGAGGACAGACATAATTAATTATCTACGAAATCCCAGTGTTAGGACGGATAATAACATTCGGCGTACAGCTTTCAAGTATGTTTTAATGAGTGATGAACTCTACCGCCGAACAGTCAACGATGTCCTGCTTAAATACTTGGGCCCAAGTGATGCTATATTAGCCATGACCGAAGTACATGAAGATATTTGTGGTACCCATCAATCAGCTCCAAAGAAGAAGTGGTTGTTGCAAAGGTGTGGTTTCTATTGGCCTAACATGATCGCCGATTGTTTCAAATACTACAAAGGATGCCAAGTATGTCAAAAATTCGGCAACTTATAGTTGGTCCCTGCAGCCAAATTACATCCTATCATCAAGCCTTGGCCTTTCAGAGGATGGAGATTGGACTTTATAGGAGAGATTCATCCTTCATCATCAAAAGGGCATCGGTTCGTGTTAGTTGTCACTGACTACTTTACCAAGTGGACTGAAGTCGTGCTCTGAAGAACATGACACACAGGGAGGTAATTGAGTTCATAACTGAACATATTATTCATAGATTCGACATTCCCCAGACCTTGACTACAGATCAAGGGACTTCTTTTATGTCAAAGGAGGTACGTGAGTTTGCTGAATTATATAGAATTAAGTTGCTCAATTCATCTCCATATTATGCTCAGGCCAATGGACAGGCCGAGTCTAGTAATAGAACATTGATTAACTTGATAAAAAGAAGATATCTGATAATCCTAAGCATTGGCGTAGGATTTTGTCCGAAGCTTTGTGGGCTCACAGAATATCTAAACATAGTGCTACTAAAGTATCTCCTTTTGAGCTTGTCTATGGGCAGGAAGCAGTGTTGCCTGTGGAAATAAGTTTAAATGTTGTCAAGTTCGTCAGGCAAAATGATCTAACTGTAGGTGATTATTATAATTCAATGATGGACAATATTGATGAAGTAACCGACAAGAGGGTGACAGCCTTAGGAGAAATAGAAAAGGACAAGATCATGGTAGCCAAGGCCTACAACAAGAAGGTCAAAGCTAAGTCATTTCAGGTAGGGGACCTGGTGTGGAAGACCATCATGCCTCTAAGAAACAAAGACCGAAAGTTTGGGAAATGGTCGCCAAGCTGGGAGGGTCCATACAAAGTAAAATAGGTAATATCTGGTAACACCTATTTATTGCAAACATTACAAGGCAAAGATTTGCCCAAAGCTTTGAATGGCCGTTTCCTCAAGCAGTATCATCCTAGTATGTAGCAAGATGCTTAAGAAAACCGATGGAATCTCATCGAGTTAGTTGCTTTTGGTTTGCTCAGCTCCACCAAAAGGCAGGGGGCATATGTTGAGCACCAAAATGAGCCGCCGAACGGTCCGCGCCTGTGGTCCGGACGGTCCGCGCGCGCGTAGAACCAATTAGGGTTCCGAGTTTCTTGCTGTGTTTGTTGGCTAGATTCACGGAATTAGCTTGGGGAGTTTGTTTGTAATGGGTCCAGTCCCCCTCCTCTATAAATACAGAGGAATATGATCGATTTGTAATCATCAATCGAATCAATAACCAGTTTATCTCGTATTTATTTCTTGTACAATTAGGAGTAGTTCTAGTCTAGTTCTAGTTTAGTCTTCCAATCCCCAAATTCTCCGCTTCTCTTCGACTCTACGTCGATTAGAGGAGTCTAGGTCGGCCTGCCGAGCCTAGACAACACCTAGGATCTCTCCTCCCCGACGGGGTCCCTCCCGGGAGCGGGATCCAGGCGTCGTCAGTGACTTTCGCTGCCCTTGCGCACACGTGGACCGTCCGGCATGTAGGCGCGGACCGTTCGGCCGTCAGACAGTAAACCCTAAGCCCTGCTCCAGGTCGCGGACCGTTCGGCCCCTGAGCGCGGACCGTCCACGCCTGTGCAGATAGCACCGCCGCCAGTTCTCACGTAGTGATTGGTGCCCAAAAAAGCACCAACACATGGTCTCTTCGTATGCTGCAGCTCTCAAGGGAGAAGAAGATAAGAATGGAAAGAGGTGGCGGTATGAGGACTTCTGAACTAGGGCTACAAGAGTGATGGCATCATTGGTTGATTTTATATTTGTGATGGACCTTTTAATGGGCTGTTGTGTTGGTCTTATTTTACATGCGATTCTCTTAAGAAAACACTTCGGTTGCTTAAGAGGACCACGCGTAAAAAAGTTGGTTTTATGTGCCATTCACCCTGAAATGATGGCAAAATGTTAAATTTTCTCTTTTTTCAATATTTTTTTCCTTTTCTAATGCCCCCTCTATCCCGATTTAGTATTCGATTTAGCTCTTAATTTTTATTTTTATATCTAAATGGATGATGATGAATCTAGACACATACATTAATTATTGTATAAATTCACTAAAAATTTAAAACGAATTTAAATTTGAGACGAAGGGAGTATATATGTATTTTTAGGGCTGTTTTAGTCTTTTGTCTTTTATATTGGTGTCCGTGAGAGAATGTCACTGTTTCTAATTAAGACTGTTATGTATTAGAAACACTGCAAAAACACTATTTTTAAAACTATCATGTATTTGATGAAAGTGAAGATAAATTTTGTTCATATTAAACTTCTACCTTACCAATTTTTATTAATTCTACGTTACATCAGTTTATTTAATGCCCAAAGGACTCGCCCACCACTGGCCTTTACGGAACGTAGAGACTACTCCGATCCATCAAAAATAGATCTATAAAAGTAGATCTATAAAAGTTAATAGCTCGGAAGACCAGTTGAATGCAATGGAAAAAAGAAACATTTACCAAGCTGTGACATCAACATAGCTTAATTCTATAATATATAGATAGAGATATTACGAGAATCATATTTTTTAAAATGTAATAGATGTCCATTCAGTTGCACTTCTCTGTATAGTATATATGTTGAGGAACTTACAAAGTATTTATTGGAAATTAAAATGATATCCGTTAAACATGCTATTTGTCATGCAATTGCGATAAAATCAAAAGCAACCACTAACCGCCCATATTGACATACACCACAAACACTCATACTGCAAGTTGTGTAACACAAAAAAGAGTAGGGAACCCTTGCCCTATGTATGTATTTTTCACGTTCCTCTTATTTCTTTTGCAGCTTTGCTCTAGAACGATGACTGGCTCCCTTGGGAGCCTGTTAAAAACAATATTTGTAAACAAAAACACATGGCAAATGGCTCTCAGTAAACAATAGCGCCGACGTTATTTGCTTATTAGAGGTCTCCACCGAATCTCTTGTATTCCTTTCTATCCTTTACCCCTATCCCTTAAATAGAAAAATGTACCAGCTACACCAGATCTCCTAACACACCTACCGTTTCTATATTTTTAGGAGATCTCCTATATACACCACCATCTCTCTTGGACAAAGGGTATGTCTAGGGTGACAATAGGTTTTAAATGTTACACTCTAAAATGTAAGAATCAGATCGGGTTAGGATCGTACCCTATTTCTATTCATTTTTGAACTAAAAACAATTTAGAGCCCTAGCAATTTGTGAAGAAACATTTAGATCATGATCCATTACCACCCCTAGGTATGCCTTTCTATCTCCTAAATCTGGATGAGGTTTTGGTAATCCACTTGAGTAATGGTCTCTCGAACCCTATACTTGCTTTTACGAACTCACTTAGGGGATAAGTAATCGAAGATCTGGTGGAGATGCTCTTATCACACCCACTCTCATATAAGAGTTGCACGGTATTATAGTGAATCATAATACCTGGATATGGCGTAGAACATCTTGGAGTTCCATAATAATCTCCAAAAAAAGTCAGACACACATCAAGATCTTCATCCCAACACCGTCGAATCAGTTTGGTCACACGCTGCCCAGAATGTCCATTCGCAATCCCTAAAGGAAGATAATGAATGTGTATTAAGAAACAAATAAGTTCAATCGACAAGAATCTCCTAAAAATGCAAATTAATTACATAAACCAGTCTCTGGATGCTGATTTCTACATTTTTACACGGTGGTGTTGGTTTCATTGTCATACAAAAATGGCAATATTATATAGATTAACGCTATGTTTCTGAAACAAGCATCATCAATAAAGGCGTCTACCTAGAAATTTGGTCTAGCATGTATCTAGCACAGAAATATGTACTTGCCTTACTCCTAATGCAACATGGAAGGGTGTCATGTTGTCATGTGGGACCTATGGTACAATTAAGACTTCACATGACATGATCATCGTTGAGCTAGCTAGTGCATACCTCTCAAAAATGAGTGTCTTTTGGGGAATGCTATTCAAAGCTTCCACACATATGGCAGCAGCATCCTCTTTGCGTTTTCTTCCCTTGGTTGCTATGCCCCCACACATTTCATGCACAGTACCATATAGCGATACATCACAATAATGAATAGTATAGGTACTCCAACATGATAAATATTCCTTTCAGTTTCCAGTCCAGAAACACATGTATAATATTTAATTTGATGACTGCAAATTATATCAGACATTTATGAATACAATAGTGTCTAAATAAGTGTCCTAATTGCATGATATTTATTAGATCAATTACTGAATACTGGGAAGATAAATTGTACGATAATTAATATGCAGTGGGGGTAAGCTGGGTTTTCGCGCTGAGACCTCAGTAAAATTGAAACCTCTCTCGCCACCGGGAGCGCTTTGTAGAGAACCAGTTCTGATTGTTGTACATGGGATGCCAGATGCAACAACCACTTCTTCATCCTTCTTTGCTAGCTTCTTCAGCTTGCTATTCATAATAGCATGCAAACCACCACTATTTCTGTAGCTGCAACCTCATCTAAATCTCATAGGGGTAAATGATTGATGCTAGAGCTAGCTGGATAACAGGAAATTATAGGAGCATTGCAACCCAACACCCTTGAAGTCGATCAGTTCAGAGAAGAAACCATTCTGTAAAAATCATGCAATTAAAGAGGAATGTCATTTATGTTCCCATATAAGTACATCACAGATCTTTCTCAAGATTAAGATGGACGTAATGTAGTTAACAAAAAATACAGTAGGTTGACCCATAAGTATAGTTCCAAATTAAGGCACATATATAAATCATTACTCTATTCCTTTTAAATCACAAGATGTTTTGGAATTTTTAGAATCATAGCTTTTGCTATGCACTTAGATATACACTAAATTTACTACTCACTCCATCCCAAATTACAAGATGTTTTGGGTTTTCTAGATTCACAACTTTTGCTATGCACTTACATGTACACTATGTCTAGATGCATGTAAATCAACATATCTAGAAAAGCCAAAACATCCTATAATTTGGAATGGAGACAGTAATATCTAGTTGATTCATACCATAAAATTCTCAAATTTCCTAATAGAAAGAACTCTTAACATGAAAGGCAAAAGAATTAAGTAATGCCCTAAACATCATGTCATCAGCTAGAGGACCTCAAAAATGTGTCAACAATCAACAATTATCTAGATAATAAAATAGTACACCTCTTATTCTTTTGGCAGATAGTATGCCTCATGCTTTTTGTTGAACACAAGTACACCTCATGCTTTGGGAGTAACTAATAATGAATAGAAACCTCAAAGTTTTAACATGCATCAGTTAGACAAATTACATCATGAACGCCCCTTAGTGCTCTCTTTGTGAAGAACTTATCTCCAATATCACCAACCATGCACTATAAATAAACCAAAATATGATTATTTGATTAGGTCGATATGAACATGATTATAAGGGGTTTAATAGTTACATTATTACTCAAGTAATACACTCGCAATAAAATTTAAATACAAAAAGAGCAGAGAGGAAGACCTGAAATCAGGCCGAGAAAAGCAAATCCTTGATAAGTTGGAAGTCAAACACATTCTGCAACCCAAACCAAGCAAATTATTAGTGAAATAAAAACATGGGATTTGCTCTGTAATATTTCACTGCATACATCCACTAATTCAAGGTAATCTAAAACATGATCTATCACTTCTATAGTGAACTCACCATCGCTTACAACTCCAACAGAGGATAGGACATTATCAGGAATGTCTGCTGTTTTTATTTCCGAAATCTGTAGCAAAAAATTAGCATTGTGCATTAGCAACAATACAAGAAACAAACAGAAGATATGCATATGATGACTTATAGTGTAAATCAAATGTTAAAGCTACATACTGATAGTGTGTTCCCATAAATTTGATCAGTAATCGTCTTTGGTGCTAGTTGTCCACTGTTATAGTTAAACTGTGAGAAAATAATATTTTACATCAGAGTAGTTTGGAATCTAACGAATAAGGTAACAAAATTGCATTGTCTTTCATTCCAAGATGCAAAAATATCAAACAAAAAAATATATAAACATGCAAAGAACTTTATTTGACTTTTTCCAGTAAAAGGAACATCCATGATTGCAGCTATGGGTGGCAAATCGCGCCGAGGCTCGGGGATGGCGTGCTGTTGTACGTGAGCATATAAACACGACTCATCTCCACTCCTGTAGAAGGAGGCGGTGGTGAATGAGGCCTTCACGATCTCAATTAGCAATAAAATCAACTCAGCAAAAGATATTGAACCCTAGTTTTTGCCTTTTTACCACTTGAACTATGGTTACAGATCTCATACCACAAATCAACTCTTTCGGTTAGAAGCATGCAAGATAAAAGAAAAATGCTTTTTAGGATGACCCTAAATTGGGAATCTTATGGTGCAATGTCACTCATAATAGCTAAGTGTTTTTTTAAAGACCACATCTTGATCAGATAAGTAGAGGCCAAGCTTAGCAACTGAGAATAATTTACAGAGAACCAAATCGCTTGAGAAGATCTTCAAACTCTAGTATAGAAAAAAAGATTAGCAACAAGGAATAACATCGTATCATAAGAATCAACAAGACAACACAAGATAGCAGTACAATACCTGAGTGGCGAGCCGGTAGAGGGCGCTGGCATGGCCGATGCCGCGATGGTGCCGTGAGGAGAGAACCTAGCGACCTGTGTGCTCAACCATTGCAACCATCTCCCATCCTATCACTTTGCACCTACCTAGGGGCTCGCCTCCACCCCTTTCTCTTTGTCACATCGGGGCCAGGGTCAAGGCATTGGGTGGGGGCGAGGCGGAGGCGACGCACGCGAGGTTGAGGTGAGTAGCAGCTCCAGTGAATGGCTAGAGTCGAGATGTCGGGCGGGAGCGAGGCCGAGTGTAGGCGAGGCGCTTGAGGTGGAGGTCGGCGATGCTCCCGTTTGATTGGGGCCAGGGTCGAGCCTTCGGGCGAGGGTGAGGCGGTGGTGGGGGCGAGGCGGAGGTGGAGAGGCATGCGAGGTGGAGTTCGGCAGCGAAGGTGGAGCGTTTTGGGGAGGCAGGGGTGAGGTCGTGGTGCACGTTTGCGAGATGCGACTGACGGATTGCGAGGAGGCCAGAGGTGGGGGCACGGACGCACGATGGGCGCCGTGGATGGGAGGAGGCGTCGAGGTTGGAAGGGGCGCGGTGATGGGGGCGAGGCACGCGAGGAGAGGATGGAGGCGCGGCACCGCTGCAATCGCGCGATTCGGAAGCCGGATCCCTGGCGCGGAGGTAATTTGGGAGCGGGGCGCGGCTGCCATGGGCGATTCGCGGCGGATCTCTAGCGCAGAGGTAATTTGGGAGCGGGACACGGCTGCCATGAAGCACGTGCGCCATTTGTGGGCGCGGATAGAGGCTGCCATAGATGGCGGTGGACTGCAGAGAGGAGAGCGGGGGTGCAGAGATGGCGGGCGAGAGAGACAGCAGAGAGGAGAGCGGGGTCGGACCTTCCATGGAACCACGCGGACCTTCCCTAGATGTGTTGATTCTCCTTCCATGATGGCGGGCGAGAGAGCGGGGGCGCGAGAGAGGAGAGAGGGCGACGGATGGCAGAACCGTGCACCAAAAAATGTGGACGTCTACACTAATGTCTTAAGTAATAGTAGAGATTATATTTATGCGTGATGAGCGAAGTGAGATATTTGGACTAGTCTGAAAACCTTTTCCTACTACTTTTAATCCGTGGTCGGGCGCTTCGGCAGCCCCTCTACTTCCTCCCCTACATGTTAATTTAGATGATTGTACTACCAACGAGCTTGTAATAATGTAGAAATTTAAAAAGGTTGGTGTGCCTATATTTCTTGTATTTTGGTTTTTCTTCGTAAAACTTTCTAGGAAAAACCAATTTTATTTTCGATCCCGACGTCGTCATCATGACTAATGACATCGAGGTATAATATCACACGACAACATGGATGATGATATGATAGGATCTCATTTTCATGGGCATCGAGGTCCCAACACTCCGACCGAGTCTTAAACCATACAATGTCTTTTTAAGCTTATTTCAAACCATAATGCTAGCTTATCGGTTAACTCTTAAGATATACCACATTGGTAAGTTGTTGACACCAATTAGACAACGTGGTACTTGATACCACCATATATGACACATCATCACGCATATCATGTATGAACTCTATAGCCATGCGTCCGTATATTAGTGTATATTGAAGTATTATCAAGTACAAAAAGGGTATACTATCTATCAACTATATCATACCCAACAGCTCAAACCCAAATAACAATGGATGCGATACATATATGTACCCTTTGCGGCAGGTATGGCAAGAAGGACGTCCCAACAATGTGCCATGATATGATGAAAATGAAATTAGTTGGGTCTTAACTTGTGAGATCTAAGGTTAGACTATTGTAACTTACTCCTTCCTTGCCATTGTAGAAGGGGGGAAGTGAAGTAACTCTCTAGAGAATGGAAGAGCCAAGTAATGTTTCAGAGGGTTCACATGAGGGTTGTATTGTAACTATATATAGGGTTCGACTTCGATCCAAGGGTGTAGAAGACTGGATTATAGCTTGTTTAGACCTAAATAGTTATTGCACTATCCAGCGACAACTAAAAAGTAACGAAGAGAGTATAACTTGAAGCTCGGATGAGAGGCATAATCTCTGGCTCATAAAGAATACACTCTACATAGATGGCATAAGGCAAACATATCGGTGAGTGGCAAGAAAACATAGGATATTACACACACTACGATTTGGCTCTCAGCCATTTCCATGTAAGCAGACCTTTGTGAATGCAACAAGGCCGGCTTGGGCACAAGGAGGAAGAGGAACGAAGAGAGTGGGGGCAGCATCGGAGTTTGTACAGGCGGTGCCCCGCGCGTGAGTGCTTTTGTGCGGCTCCACTTGACCGCTGCTGGACCGGCCTCGGGGCAAGCAGGTGCAGCCGATCCTCATGCTCATGGTATTGGTGAGCGCGCGGGGGAGGCGTCGACCGCCGGCGGACGCGAGGCTGGAGGGGGGGCGTGGCCGCGTGGCTGTGGACGGCGAGGCGAGCACGTGCCGCGGAGGCGGTGGATGCGTTTTGCCTAGGTGCGTGGGCGTCGTCATGTGACGGCGCCACCGCGACGGTGGGGTGGGGCCGGGCGGCGCCGCTTTTGCGGCGGTATTGTTTTGCGCCGCCTTCATCACGCGCGCGTCCAGCAATGCATCCGGTCGATGTGGAATGCAATGCATGCATCGTTGGCGGGCACATGCATGCATGGAAATATATATAGGATTCTTGCATTATCCATGCATTGGCTTGGCTGTCTCCCCTGCCTGCGAATCGTATCAGATGCCATGCCATGCATCATGCTCTGATGATGATGACTATAAACGTTGTCGGATGATTGAATGAATCAAGCAATCAGCTGCTGCTCCTGCTCTGCTCCCAAACGCAGTCGCAGTCGAAGTCGGCAGTCGCATGCCTGCCGCGTCGACGTAGTGTAGTCAGTCGTCGGTCAGGCCGGGCCACGAAGGAACCATTCGCACGCAGCTGCAAACAGGAGACTACTCTGACCCTGCCCTCACCCAGACCGAGTCGTCGTCCACTCTTCCTCGTCTTCTTCTTCTTCTTCTCGTTGCTTGCATTGGTGCGCGTGGCAGGCCGCCACAGTCACCCGTCGTCGTCTTCGTCTTCCCGGTACACGGAACGTTTATAGTCATGCTTTGGAATGGAGATGCGATGCCGTTGGCAGTATACACGTGTACAGTTGCGGTGTTGCACTACTTGCTGCGCTGCCGCGGGATGCGTCCAATCAATGAAACGCCGCCGCGCACGGCATCTCCGAGTGGCGAGTGGAAGGGAAGGGAAGGGTTGGCCGGCGCGGCGCCAAATTAAACCGCATAATGGCCATGCGAGTGCGACGACGAGGCAGTTTTTCTTATGAACTCCGTCCCGGCCGCCGGCGGCGGAGAGAAACAACGCTTTTATGATTGCCGCATCTCACAGCCGGCCACTTGCCCGCGAAGCTTCAAAGCCAAACTAACCACATTTTCATCATCATCAAAAGGAAAAGGCACACTTCTGACCGCAGCGCGCGGCGAAGATGTAATGACACATCACACATTTCTTGATGAATGTGTTTTATATATGCGTGCAAATCAGAGCCACACTGTAGATGTATGATATTTGCGGCGCGTTTGTTAACTACTATACTAATCCCTCCATCAACGCTAGTAATGATGGCCGATCTCGTACGATTAGTGCCACCAAATCATCACCGCTAATGGCGTCGGGTCGCTCGCTGCAAATTGCTCGCTTGTTTAGCCGCGTGCCAATGATGAGGGATGGGTTGTTGTGCGCTAGCTTGATTTGACGGGAGCTCCGAGCGATCGAGCGCGGCGACGTGTATAAAAAGATTAGCCCTCATTTAAGAAGGGGCGCGCGCCATTATGAAAGGGGCGATGCACTTGAGAGCACCGACCGTGCGACGATGGATGGCCCTGACCTGGCCCCTACCGTCCACTCCAGCCAGCACTATCCGCGATGCCGACCAACCAGGGTCACGTAGGCGAGCGTCGACGTGCGCTGGATTCGGATGTCCAGATATTTTGAAGACACGATATTAGTAGGTATCCGTTTAGCGGAAACATATATACACGTATTCGTATTTGATTTAAATACAGATGTTAAAGACATGTATTCATATTCATTCTTGAAGATTATTCTTTCTCCGATTATACATCTGTAATTGACAAAATATAAAATGTCTAATATTGTTTGTATTAACGAAGTATACATTATTATGAAACCATTTAAATCATATAACTAAAACTAATTAACTATATAAATAAAAATAGTTTTAATATAATAGATGGTATCATTATTTAAAAGCTATATATGAATCATATAATTCTAATATTATAGTATATCAATCATAAATTTAGTTAATTTGAATATGGGTGATCATATCGCTTAGTATTTTATTTTATTTATATACTTCTAGAATTCGCATTTAATCATTTGAAATGAGTAATTGATATACATATATTATCTATGGTTTCCTTATATTTTATATATTTAATTATTGCAATAGTGATTAAAATATTTTATTTTTGATAGTTATCTTCCTCCACGACGTTATATGGCTATATTTTAAATTCCATTATTCATACTAATTTTATTATAGTAGAAAACTATAGGTAAGAAAAATAGCTACACATTATTATCTCGTAAGGACCAATTTATGATATAGTTTATGATATATACCAATACTAAATATGCTACACTATATAGACAATTATGTAATTCGGTATACTACGTAAAAATCTATTATCCGCTGCATGCACATAAATTTATGATGCAAATAATGTGAAAGGAAAGAAATTGACATGCATATACATAAAAACACAACTTTGGCTCAGGCTCTCTGGAACCTAGTGTGACTGTGTGAGGCACAAGGGCCATCACATGGTACATTACACAGGGCAAAAAAAAGTTTCACCAACGTACAGTTTACACGGTACTCCCTCTAAATATTGGCCACGTTAACTACTTATCAGTCAAATTGTTGTCGAAGAGCCATCTCAGTTTCGCTCTTCCAGGACGCATGCGACGATTGGCCCCTCATCCTCTTCATCTTCTCCTTGTCTTTGACAGTGGAACCCTTCTTCTTTTCGGGCTCTTTTGTCAGCGCCGATCTATCACCACATTGAGGGCAAACCATACCCTTGCCATGTGAGTAGGTCTTTGGTACACCACATTGGAGACACATCCTAAACAATGAGCCGAAGTCACAATTAAGAATGCTAATAGTATTAAGGAATTCTGGTATATATTAGAGTTCACGTAAAACATGTACACAAGCTATTTCAAAATATTTGTTTCGTTGTGACATGGATACAAAAATGACCAATAATACCTCAGAAGATCAGCTGCATCTTCTGGTCCAGGATTTGCGGCACCTATTATTCTTTTTCCATCAACAGAACCAGATGTCACTGAACCTGGAGGGTTGGCTCCAGTTGTGGTAACTCGCTCACGGATGGCAACCAACTGCGGTTTTGCCACCACAACAGCTCCTGGATATTATTTTCCTAGTCATATCATAAGGGGTGTAGCATATATCTGAAATTGCATAACTGGCACTCAAGATGAAACTTGCACTGCTATCATCTCAGCACCAAGCTTAGAAATATTGAGGTGGTAACCCGTAACAGAACAGTTAACAGGCACATTGGATGATGGATGTATGTATTGGTGTGTTGTATTTTGAAAAAACTAACATGCTTTACTATCATCTTAGTGCCAAGGTCAGAAATATTTAGGTGGTAACCCATAATTTAACAGTTAACAGAAATGTGGGATGATGTATGGATGTTCTGGCATATTGTGTTTTGAGAAACCAATCCTGCATTACTGTCATCTGAGAGCCAAACTCAGAAATATTGAGGTGGCATTGTGGCAACCAATAACAGAACAGTTAACAGGCACATGGAATGATGGATGGGTGTTATAGTGTATTGCATTTTGAGAAAACCAGCTTTTATAAATACTTCCAATCGCCAAGTTTCAAAGTAAAGGTAAAACCATAAAACTAGACACCAAAAAGTAACATCCTATTTACTTAGCTTGGTGAGGCCACCTAAGTATTTCTATACTAGTTACTGCTCAAAGGCCATATCATTGTCGTTATTGCATCATCCTAAAATGTCATCATGGTTTTGCTTGATAAGTTTATACTAGCCCCAATAATTGGCGCACAAATAATTACAACTTGTAACAATAACCTAACAACAATCATCAAACAATAGTACACAGTCAATAGGAGATATCAGCTGAACAACCATGTTTACATGGCCAAAAGCACAACGGTGAAACAAACAAATAGAACCAAGAATTATTGCATCTTTTGCTATGTTCTGTTTCCTTGAGGGTTATGTGATGTGCATGCTCTTTCTTTAGTGTTTTAGCAGATTGGTTGGTTCCTCTAGCTGAGTTGATTAGGTGGTCCAATCAGCACTCCCCAAGTCCTGAGTTCGACTTCCCGCAGGAGCAAATTTTAGGCTAGGGTGGGATCGGCAGTCGGCGCATCAGCACCACCATCATGAATCTGTGCCCCTGTTCTTTCCTCTATCAATTGTCGCTGTTTCCCTTCTAATGTGCTTCACGTTCTTCAACCTCTGGTCAAGGTCGACACTGCCACCAGTGGTGAGTTGGATGACGGTGAGGAGATGACCATCAACTTCGCTACGACGCTTATATTGCCTAGGCAAGGATAAATCACTCTTTATTCACTTTAATGTCATGTTTTTTTACTTGCAAGTGTTGGCCCAGATCTAGAACTAGAAATTCTTCTACGTGTCCCCAAAAGAAACAAACATACAGTGCAGCTGCAGTTTTGTTAAGTTCAAATCTCCGGTGTCCTCAATGATGTCTGAGATGAGGCCACTGCATTATTTCGTTGTGCAGTTCACCATGGTCAACAACACAACACCCTAAATTTATCATGTCCTATTATTGATGATGTTTTATTTCGGTTGCCTTCCTATATTTTTAATCTCTCTTACGCCAATCATGTTGCAGTTATTTTGTTATCACAATGTTTGTTTATTTAGCATATTAAACGGATGTATGGGCGATTCATTATGGGTAGCATAGGCTGCACTGATGTTCAGTTTGCTACTTGTTACTACTGTAAAATGGATAGATGTATGTGCGATTCAATTCCTGTTGTTGCCTGATGTAGCATAGCTGTATGGGTTGTTCCTTGCCCAATTCTACATATCTTTGGACATCTTGATCCTGTAATTTGCCCAAGAAGATTTCATACGTATTGAAAAATACTCCCTCTATCTTCAAATAGTATTCGTTTAATCTCTTGATTTTTACGTCCATATTCAACAAGATGATGATGATGATGTTAGAATCTATGGTGCCTAGGATCGACTCCTAAGCCCCTAGAATATCAATACGTGTCTACAATACCTCGATGATGAGTAGTTATATTCTACTGAGGGGTATAGGTACACATACCTTCGTTGTTGTTTCTGGCCACCATCGCGGCGACGTCTTGCAGCGAAGACTCGTCTCCTCCTCCTCGACCTCCCTGTGTGTGGCAAGGAGATTGGTTCCTGTCGTTGATCGACGGTGGATCAACTCCTCCTGTGTCACCTGTAGGGGGAAGCTCAGATCCCGTTCCCAATGGGGTGATGGGGATCTAAGACATAGTCACAGCTCTTCCAGTCACTCCGAGAGCCTAGGGGACGGTTCCTCACAGTGTGTCGATTAGGGTTTTGTGGTCGAGTGATTAGCGTTAGCTAAACCGGTCGCCCCCTTAATCTATTTATATGGCATCATGTGACCGGGGGCTGCAATCAACGGTTAGAATACTCCCCCCCCATCAGGGGCGCGGTTAGACGGTTAGGATTAATCCTACACCGGATACTGTTAACCGGCTAATGTAAAAGACACATCCTAACAATGTCCCCCTTGTTCTCTACATACCTTTCACTCAAAACTTTTATGAATTCCATTCTTTGACAAGTTTACACATAGAGACCAATGCATTGACTACATCATGCTCTCCTGCTTCAGAACAAAAAGACTTTACTAGGTTGCAATCTGTAGCCCCTGTGATTCAGGATCATAGGTACTCTCTTAATCCCATGCCGGCTACGTGCTTACTAAACACGTTGGGTGGAAGACCTTTTGTGAGCGGATCCGCAAGCATCTGATGGGTTCTTATATGCTCAACTTCAATGGTGTGATCCAAAATCTTCTCCTTAACAATATAACACTTGATGCCAATATACTTGGCAGAGCCACTTGACTTATTGTTATGGGAGAAAAATACCGCTGGACCATTGTCTCAGTGGTCGCTCTATGCTATCAACCACTCTTAATTCGGATACAAATTTCTTTATCCATATTGCTGTCCAGTTGCCTCATACGTAGCTAGAAACTCAGAGTGCATTGTCGACGATGCTCTCGTTGTCTGTTTGCAACTATTCCAAGAAATAGCTCCCCAGAGAGCATAAATATATACCCTAAAGTGGACTTCAGTGTATCTCTACACCCTCCCCAGTCGGCATCTGCATAGCAAACTATTTGTAGGGGACTAGATCTTCTGTACGTAAGCATGAGACATTTAGTACCTTGAAGGTACCTTATAGCCTTCTTGACAGTTTTCCAGTGATCTATGTCTGGATTCTTCTGATAGCGACCAAGCATCCTGGTGGTAAAAGTTAAGTCAGGGCGAGTACATACTTGAGCATACATAATGCTTCCGATAGCTGAAGCATATGGTACTGACTTTATATTGTTTTTCTCATACTGATTCTTGGGACACTAATATTCCCCAAACTTATCACTCTTGACTACTGGACCAAGCGAGGCATTACACTTGTGCATATTATACCTCTTTAGTACATTTTCTATATATGACTTCTGTAAGAGTCCTAATACTCCTTTTGTCTGTCTCTATGATTTTCTATTCCAAGAACATAGGAGGCTTCTCTCATGCCTTTCATATCAAAGTTCGAGTAAAGAAACCTTATTGTTTCCGCCAACAGATCCTTATCACTACTAGCTAAGAGTATGTCATCGACATACAGAATAAGGAAGATATACTTTCCTTTCCTAAATTTCGCATAAATACAATTGTCTTCCTCGAAACCAAACTTTCTGATAGACTAATCAACTTGATGTACCACTGTCTGGAGACTTGTTTTAATCCATAAATAGACCTCCTTAAGTGACCTCCTTAATCAACTTGATGTACCGATACATGTGTTCTTTACCGCTTACAACAAAACCCTTTGGTTGTGTCATGAACACATTTTCTACTAACTCTCCATTTAGTAATGGAGTCTTTACATCTATCTGATTGAGCTCTAAATCAAAATGAGTAACAAGTGTCATAATGATCCTGAATGAATTTTTTGTTGAGATAGGTGAGAATGTTTTATGGTAGTCAATGTCATCTGTCTATGTGAACCCTTTGGCCACAAGTCTAGCCTTGTATCTTTCTACATTCCCTCTGGAGTCATGCTTAGTCTTGTAGACCCACTTACAGCCTACTGTTTTGGCTCCTTGAGAAATGACCTCTAAGTCCGAAACTTTATTCATTCTCATGGATTCTAATTCATCTTACATGGCCGATAACCATTTGAATGAATTTGCGCTTCTTATAGCAGCTTCAATGTAGTGGGATAACCTTCTGTATCAATGTGCTCACTCATATAAATCTCATCACTTCCTGTGTCTTCTATTGCATGACTTCATAGTCATCAAGGATCGCAGATTTTTTGTGCCTTTGAGACCTCCGGAGACTCGGTTCTGGTTCTATCTGGGGTTTCTGCAATGGTGCGTCACTTGGTGCAACACTACCACTGTGTTCTGAACTTGCTTTGTAGTAGTTGCACTATGTGATGCAACATTTGCAGCAGGGGTTTCGCCCACAGTCGGTATGACTGTTGGTGGGACCACAGTGGGTATCGAGAAGTATGGTTCTTCAACTATCAGAAACGGGACATACGTCCTCTGTTTCTGAAGATCAACCTCTCTGAGTATTTTACTCCCTTGATCATGTCATCCTCTAGAATAATGGCATGTATGGTTTCTATAAACTTGATTTGTCTTCCTTGACGGTAGAATCTATAACCCTTCGATCTCAGGGTAGCCAATAAAATGGTAGCTAGTGGTTCTCTCATTTAGCTTTTCCTGTCCAAGATTAAATATTCTAGCGTCTACAGAACAACCCCATATGTGAAGTAGTTGACCGTGGGCTTTCTGCCAGTCCACAACTCATGGAGTTTTAGCCACTGGTTTACTAAAAATTCTGTTTAGTATATGCATAGCGGTTTTTAAAGCATCCATCAATAGACCCAATGGTAGGTTAGAGTAACTAAGCATACTCCTTATCATATCCATTAGCGTTTTATTACGCCTTTCGGCAACCCCATTCTGTTGTGGTTCATCTGGTGTTTAATACTGAGCAACAATATCGTTTTCAATTAGAAACCTCACGAAAGACGCTGGGACCTGGCCATACTCAGTATGATGCCCATAGTACTCCCCCCATGATCTGATCTGACAATCTTTATCTTCCAATCGTGTTGATTTTCTACTTCAGCCTTCAACTGTTTAAACTTGTCTAAAGCTTCTGATCTTACTTAATAGGATAAATATAACCGTAGCGAGAGTAGTTATCTGTGAAGGTTATGAAAAATTAAACTCATCTATTGTCCTAACTGGAAAAGAATCACAAATATCTGTATGAATAATTTCTAACACTCGCGTACTGTGCTTAGCATTTTTCTTAATTTGCTTCACAAATTTACCCTTAATGCAATCTCTGCATTGAAGTATGTGAAGTCTAGGAATAGAGAATATGTTCTTTAACGAGACGTTTTATTCTCCCCTCGAAATGTGGCTCAAACGATAGTGCCACAATTTTGACGAGGTTGCTCCATCACTTCGTTTTCTTTTCCTGCCAATGTTGGCTGATTCGTTTTATGGTGTATCTAATACATTAACGACATCACTATGCAACGGTAAATAAAGCATATCTCGTTGGACGACGAGACCAACATCTTTATTATCAAACTGAATAACACATTGTCTATTGCTTGAAATGATAATGGATGTGCTGATCATCTAATCTAGAAACTGAAATAAGGTCCTTCACAAGAAAGGTACATAGAGTACGTCTCTCAACAACAGTACAAACCATTAAGTAAACTAAAATGTAGATCTCCAATGGCCTCGACTGATGCTTCGACTACATTTGTCACTATAATTGTTCTTCGGCCCTTTGGAAGCATTTGGCTTGAACAGAGACTCTTTAGAGAGTTGACAACATGAACAATTGCACTTGATTTAATCCACCAAGAATAAATAGAATATTCTAAGTATAAAGACTTATTTACAAAAGTAATTTGGTCCTTATCACTCTCTAGAAGAAACTGCAGCAATTCAGGGCACTTTCTTTTGTAATGACCTATCTTCTTGCAGTAGAGGCAGATATCTAGCGGAACTGAGAAATTGCCTCATTGTTTTGCCTGATTGTCGTTGCTAGAAAAATCCTGGTTATACTGCTTACCCTGCTTTTTAAACTTCATATTTAAGTTCTTATTCTGTTTAGAGATATTGTCTTTTACGAAGTTGATAGAGTCTCCAGTCTGCTTCAACCTCTCTTTCTCCTAGACACACTATGCCAAGAGTTGATCTATGTTTCATTTATCAGTGACGCTGGTGTTATACTGGATGTGAAAAGTCTCAAACTTCTTGGGAAGAGATTTCATTATCATAAACACCACAAATTACTCGTGTAAGAGAGACTCGAGGTATTTGTTTATATTAGCAACGATAGATATCATTTTCTTAATAAATGGTCAAACACCATTTCTATCGTATTTCGGGTTTACAAACTCGATCATCGGAGAGCAAGCATAAGCCTTAGAGTACACTTTAAGACGAGAGGCTACCCTCTCAAGGTACTACTTGTCAGTCTCACATTCTGGTATGGAACTCTTAAGAGGCTCATTAACGCTCCTCTTAAAAATAATCATACATTTATCATTTGACTTCTCTCACCTGACCTTGTCGATGTTGTATTGCATCCACTTGTGATCATAGTTGGGAGTGTCATGTACCTTTAATAGATAATTCAGGCCCCCGCGTCGCCTCCGCCTGGGCGACACGGGCGGCGCCCCGCTCCCCTTGCCGCCGTCGCCCGCAAATCCTCTCTTCCCTTCCCTTGCCGCCGCCGGAGGGGTCTGCCGGAGGCCGGCTCGGCCCCTAGGATGGCGACAGCGGGGTGTTTCGCGCGGATCTGGTGGGAGTTAGCGCAACTCATCGGCGGTGGAGCGCGCGCGGCACTGTACCTATGGGTGGCCGTGGACGTGGCCGTGCTGGGGCGCGCCGTGGCGCGCGCCGCGGAGCTCGCCGGGCGGCGGCTGAGGCCCAGGCGGCCAGGCGTGGCGGGGCGTCGCCGTGAGGACGTCGTGGCCTGCCTCCGCGCCTCGCTCGAGGATCTACTCCGGTCGCCGCTGTCGTGCGCTGTCGGTGGGGGCTTGGGCGACGCCGAGCTGTGCTTCTGCGAGGCGGAGGCCGTCGACGTGTGCGTCAGCGGGCAGATCTGTGCGGGGGTCGGCGCACGGCGGCATGGGCGACTCAGCGTAGCCGGTGCGCTGGCTGCGGCGAGGAAGACCACTAGGTGGTGTGACTGCGGTGGAGCTCTGGCGGTGCGGTCGCTGCTGCTGCTGCCTGCTCGGGCTTCAGTGTGGTCTGGCATGGGCGGGTGGCCTTGCGGCTGCTGCGGCCGTGATGGCAACGGCGGTGCCCGCGCGCTCGCGTGGCCGTGGCTGGCCAGCGGCGTCTGCACCCACGCGTGCGGCTGGCCCGCTGTGGCTGCGGCGTGGCTTGCCTGTGCTTGCCTAGGTCGGGGGCGTTGACCGTCGCCGGATCTGCAGCTGTCAGCGGCGCCTTCTGCAGGGGCGACTTGCTCCGTGCGTTGGGGCGTGTGGTGAGAGGGCCCCTGGCGAAAGCCATGCCCGCTTGCGGGTGGACAGCGGCGACGCCCGCGGGCGCCACCCCTACCCTATTGAGGGTGCCGTCTTTGGTCCTCTCGCCACCATGCGGGAACCCTCGCCTCGGCCTTGTTGGGGTCTCCCGCTGGTGCTCGTCCGACATTAGGGCTCTGAGGGTTGGTGCGTCGGCGGACGACAGTAGGTCTTCGAAGGAAACTTTGCTTGGTTGGTACCAGGCGGGCGGCGACGACTCGTTTCTCCTTCTTGAAGGCGCGGCCCAGAAGACCTAGTTTGTGTGTTCGTCGGCGTTGTGGAGGCTCTTTGTCACTCCGCTTGGCTCGGTGGTGTCGAGGCCATTGTCGCTTTAGGCGTCTGCTTGCTCCCGGAGTTCGGCGTTGTGGATCTTTGCTCGTGGTGAAGAATCAGAGCTGCCTCGTGTCGTGTGGGGTGTGCGAGGCTTGGCAACGATGGCGCGCCGTGATCTTATTCCTTGCGTCGGTGTCTGGATTTAGGCGTCGTCGAGTTGCTTTGGCAGTGTGCGGCTCGTCTTGGGAAGTCGGAGCTGCTCGTCCCTTGTGTTTGAGCTTGGCAACGATGACTCTAGATGTGTTTGTGTGTGTGAGGCTATTGTTGTCTAGGTGGTTTGTTAGGGCCTTCGCCGGTTTCCTGTGTAGGTTTTGGGTCCGGTTTTCCTTAAAACTGGATCAATTATATTCTTCTTAATTGAGAGGCAGAGCTCCTGCCATTATGTTCAAAAAAAATAGTTGGGAGTGTCCAATGTGGGCTCTGTTGATCTATCAAACCGCATTGAGTAATCTATTTCACCCATTGTATTCATCATATCAATATCTTCTCTCAAAAAATGATAACTACTACCATCTAGTCGTTTTATCTGAGCAATCTGACTAATCAACATAGCAATATGTGCACCTTTGCAAAATTTAAAACAGAAAATATTTAGTACATATGAAATAAATATTGAATCATAGAACATGCATGGATTAAATATTTGACGTTGGTCAAATAATAACCATGCCAGATCTATGGAAAAAAAATTCTGGTCACAATTTTGTATACGATGGAAAATAACAGTAAAAGAAATTAGTAAAACTGTATAGAAATGTCAGGAAATTTCAGAAATATTTTCTCCAGTTATAGAAAATTACAGAGAATTTTATCGACTATGTTATTCCGCTGCGTACTTTGGTACTTTATTTATATTTTATGCAATTTTCAGTGGATTATGAAACCAACGTGGATTAATTATTGTTTGAATTGCGTAGAATTCAGAAATTTTTGTTGTGGTTGAATATTTTAACCAATGTTGGATATTGTTACCACAATTCTAGACAAGTTTATATTTTCTAGATCATCCAATGATGGTTTACAATTGTTACCAGAATTTTTTTCCAATAGATCTGGCATGGTTATTATTTAACCAACGTTGAATATTTAATTCATGCATATTAATGTTTTATTTCTCATATGATGTCCTAAATATTTTCTGTTTTACATTGCAAAGGTGCACATACTGCTATGCTGATTATCCAGATTGTTCAGGTGAAACCACTAGATGGTAGTAATTACCATTTTTGGCAAAGGTGTATATTGGTATGATAACCACAGTGTGTGAAATAGATTACTCACTGCGGTTTGATAGACCAACAGAGCCCACAGTGGACACTCCCAACTATGATCACAAGTAGATGCAATACAGCATCGACAGGGTCAAGTGGGAGAGGTCAAATGATAAATGTATTATTATTCTTAAGAGAGACAACAAAGAGTCTCTTATGAGTTCCATACTAGAGTGTGGGACTGTCAAGAAGTACCTTGAGAGGGTAGCTTTTCATCATAAAGTGTACTCTAAGACAAATGTTTGCTCTCTGATGATCGAGTTTATAAATGCCAAATACGATGGAAATGATGTCAGACCATTTATCCAGAAAATGATATCCATCGTTGCTAAGATAAACAAATACCTCGGGTTTGCTTTACACGAGAAATTTGTAGTGTTTATGATAATGAAGTCTCTACCAAGGAGTTTGAGACTTTTCACATCCAGTATAACACCAGTGTCACTGATAAGTGAAACATAGATCAACTCTTGGCACAATATGTCTAGCAGGAAAAGAGATTGAAGCAGACTGGAGACTATATCAACTTCGTAAAAGGCAATATTCCTAGACAGAATAAGAAATCAAATAAGAAGTTCAAAAAACAGGGTAAGCAGCATAACCAGGCTTCTTCTAGCAACAACAATCGGCCAAAACAATCAGACAGCTTCTCAGTTCCCCTTGATACCTGCCTCTACTACAAGAAGACAAGTCATTACAAGAGAAAGTGTCATGAATTCCTTTGTTTCTTCTAAAGAGTGGCAAGAATCAAGTTACTTTTGTAAATGAGTCTTTATACTTAGAATATTCTAATTATTCTTGTTGGGTTGACTCAGGTGCAACTGTTCAAGTTGCCAACTCTCTACAGGTACTCCGTTCAAGTCAAAGGCTCACAAAGGGCCGAAGAACAATTAGAGTGGCAAATGGAGTCGAAGCAGAAGTCGAGGCCATGAGAAGCTGCTATGAGAAGCGTAAATTTATCCGAATAGTTATCGGCCATGTAAAATGAATTACAATCCATGAGAATAAACAAAGTTTGGGACTTAAAGGTCATTCCCTAAGGAGCCAAAACAATAGGATGTAAGTGGAACTACAAGACCAAGCATGACTCCAGAGGGAATGTAGAAAGATACAAGGCTAGACTTGTGGCCAAAGGGTTCACACAGAGAGAAGGCATTGACTACCATGAAACCTTCTCATCTGCCTCAACAAAAGATTCATTCAGCATAATTATGGCACTTGTTGATCATTTTGATTTAGAGCTCCATCAGATGGATGTAAAGACAACATTCCTAAATGAAGAGTTCGTAGAAAATATGTTTATGGCACAACCAAAGATTCATACAGCATCATTATAGCACTTGTTGATCATTTTGATCTAGAGCTACATCAGATGGGTGTAAAGACAGCATTCCCAAATGGAGAGTTCGTAGAAAATGTGTTTATGACACAACCAAAGATCTATGGTGCCTAGGATCGACTCCTAAGCCCCTAGAATACCAATCCGTATCTACAATACCTCGATGATGAGTAGATCTATTCTACTGAGGGGTATAGGTACACATACCTTCGTTGATGTTCCTGGCCACCATCGTTGCGGCGTCTTGCAGCGAAGACCCGCATCCTCCTCCTCCTCGATCTCCCTGTGTGTGGCGAGGAGATTGATTCCCGTCGTTGATCGACGATGGATCAACTCCTCCAGTCACCTGCAGGGGGAAGCTTAGATCTCGTTCCCAATGGGGCGACAGGGATCTGAGACAGACACAGCTCTTCCGGTCACTCCGAGCACTTAAGGGATCGGTTCCTCACAGTATGTCGATTAGGGTTTTGTGGTCGAGTGATTAGCGTTAGCTAAACCCGTCGGCCCCCTTAATCTATTTATATGGCGTCGTGTGATCGGGGGCTGCAACCAACGGTTATGATAGCCCTCCCAATCAGGGGCACGGTTAGACGGTTAAGATTAACCATATCCCGATTAATGTTAACCGGCTAGTGTAGAGGACACATTCTAACAGATGAATGATACATATATAGTACATATACATCAAGTATTGTATGGAGTCACTAAAAAGCCAAAACAAATTTTATTATAGGACAGAGGGAGTAGCTAACTCTCAAAAAGTCGGCTAGACTAGACCTGTTTGTTGGGGGCCTTCGTTTCTCAAATGTCCTCAAAAACACCGACTAACCATTGGTCATCAGCATATTTGTCAAGCATTGCAGAAGCTTCGGAATCAGACCACCTTCAGTGTAGAACGATGGATGAGTAGCGAAGGTAACTTCGTCATAATAACAATGGGAAGGTGGTGCAAGGAGAAGGTGTTATCATGAATACTGAAGGCATAAGACAATGTTATCCCCGTACTATTTGTAAATCTTGTGTGTAATTCTTGAGGGCATAAGTGTAACTTCGCATGAAGTTGTACGATTTTTTATAAATAGATGAACAGTGCACTACATAAAGTACATTTTGGTGGATTGGACAATCGCTGTGTAATTCTCTCTCTACATCACCTTCATTGTAATTCTCCTGAAGAACTGAAGGTACAATTGTAAAGTTAATTTACAAAAGGGGAACATGTTATTGATATATCTAAATTGAACTTTCATATTTAAACTCTTTTATACTCCTTGCATATTCATTTATTCATACTAATAAATCATGATTTATTCACCTAAGATTTAATCTTCGCCTCCGAAGGAGTTATCCTGAATGGATAACTTCTTCGTGACGAAAGTTGTCTAACTTTTTAATATTGTGTTGCCTTGTTTTTTATTGTGTATAGCGATCGAGAACGAGTGACCAACACTATTGATTTCTCATTTTGGGTTCCTTTGCAACCTAGTTTTGAGCGTTGGATAACAGTTCCCTATATTCTTCAGGTGCTTGCCTGCAGCAACAAATCGCTTATCAACTTTCTATGCGGGCTAATTAGTAGAAATCTAATCGACCTCTATGGCTCTACCTTTTACCAAAATAACAGGGAAAGTGTACCATGGAATTTAGTCGATGCAAGTCTGATAAGCACACACCATTCCTAACCCAGCGATCAATAAACAATAGTAGTCTCCAGTTTCCACTTCAATCAAGTGCTTAAATCTACTTATTTTCCACTTCAATTGAGTCCACACATCTACTTACACTAGGTAGGTGCCCGTGCGATGCCACGGAACATAAATTGCTTCTCGATTTGTATATCAGCTATGCTTCCTGTGGAGCAAGGAAGCGAACGCAAGCCAGCCTTTTGTATTAGTGCATTCTGTTCAGTTCTTACTTGATCATCCCGTGTTCTCGCGTGTGCCATGGCCGAGTGGCAAGCTCAACACTGGTATTGTTGTCTTGTCTCAAATGAAGTCCGGTTCCACAAGTTAACCGGAAATCTTCATGGGTGATAGTTGTGTCAGATTCTTCCGTGCATAGGGCAAGTAATGCAAGTGATAGCTGTGTCAGTTTACCCCCATTTTTTTGGGCATCACTTGTCTCAAATGAAGTCCATTGGAGGTTCGCAATTTATGTTCCGTGGCATCGCACGGGCACCTACCTAGTATATGTATTGTGAGTGATTTAGTGACCACTGTATCTAAGATACGTTGTGCCATAGATATTCTGAATCTATGGCACCGAGACCTTAGAACCATTTATCAACAGTTTCACCTCTTGCAATTGAACTTTGCTCAATTGATCAGAGGTGTGGTTTTATGAAACCATGTCCTAGAGACGCGGTTAGCTCTAATGGTTGGTTTTCAGAGAAGTTACACACACCTCTTGAAGCATGGATTGCCGAAAAGAATTCATGCTTGGTACACGTTCTTCAAGAACCTTATGCTAGAGATTCAGTTTTCAAAATCCTTTTTTTAAAAAAAAAATCCATTTTTAGGTTGTTCGGAGGCGTTTTACCAATTAGAGGATTGCTAACAACAGACAATACGTACCAAAGATACGATTTTTTGCTAGAAAGGTGCTATACCTCGTGCAGAACCGAGCAAAGATCGTTCTTCAAAAGAAATCATTTTTCCTCAATGCTGTCTGTCTGTGCAGACTGTAGAGATGTAGGCCGTTCAGTCATTGATCAATGATGAAAGTTCCAAGTTCAGGTCTGTCAGAATAATCCTTGAGCACACTTGTTCAGTCTTCAGTCAGTCAGTCTGTCCAGTTTCAGTCAGTGTGTTTGTCCAGTTTCAGTCTGTTGTAGGCGTTTGGCCGCTCATTTTAGCCTGTGTGTCGCTGTTGTCAGTTTCGTGGTCAAAACCTGTTGACTGATAGTGTAAGCAAGACCTGATCGTGTTTAATGAGAAGGTTGGTGTGCATGTGTGGTGTTGTGTGTATGTGAAATAGAAACACGCTTATGTAACCTTGGGCCTGCATTTTTACAGTCAGTTAATCTATTCAGAAAACATTTCTACCAATTGGAGCAGCACCAACTCGTGTCCTGCTCTCTAGCTTCGCGTGCGTGCGTGCGTGCCCGTTCATCTGAGTGATCGCCGGCGACCTGGTGGAGTCTGTCTCTCCGGCGAGTTTCTGACAAGGTCTAGGTGCAGGGACATTGTTTGAAAGCACAAGACTCCATAAAGTACACTCTTGTTGGTAATCGTTGGCAGTATTTCAATGCCCTCGAGAAAAGCGTGTAAAAACGTTCATGTGATGGCCAGGCCGACGACAGAATGATGCAGCTGCCAAACCAAACCCAAGTGTTCTTGAGTCCATGCACATTGCATCTCTCGTTCAAAAAATGCTCATGGATTCCGACAATCATCACACAATTCACTGGACAACGGATAAACAAAGACATCGTACATGCATGCCAGAAGGCCAATCCAAAGACAAACCAAAACGTGCATTGCAGGACAGTGTGAGATGATCTCTGAATCTGTGGCCAATTGTGAGGGTATCGTAGAGGAAACAAAGATAGATTCAGTTGAGGTGGTCACATGTACTACATTTGGGATTATATCGTCTTCAACATACACATAGCCAGCTAAGAGTATTTATTCTTTGCCCCAAGGATGATGATGCAGGACAGTAGGGTTATGAACTCCACTCCCAAATCTCCAAGTCCAAGCAAAGCAAACAATAAGTCAATATGCTACACACTTAACATTCGGCGTGATTGGTTGCTTTCTCGAAGCAGCCTGGCCGCTCGGGCCAGCTTCCGTTGAGCCTAGCCGCCCAGAGACGGAAACAAATCATGTTTCCCGCGGGTCTGGCTCGGAGCGTTCTGCTGCATCTCTCGAGCCAAACCAGCACACTTACCCACCAACCAAACAGACGTACTTTGGATACGTAGATGCAGCACATGTATGTGCGGACAACCAAACAACCGTAAAGTAAAAAACTGCTGCATGCGGGAATGCATGCGTCCGCTTAGACAGGCTACCAATCATGCTGATTCGGATCCAGGGGAAGGGACACAATGCTACTAAAATCGTACAGAAAGGTGAATACACAGAGGACTAAACCAAGACTCCAAAACCTGTAGACTCATCTATGCTTTTCTATGGAACATGTCCTACAACAACCGACCGACCAACACCATGTTTCTGCTGCCCGCTAGCGCTTTCTGTACAGAACTGTTGCCACATCTAGCTCAGGGGCTAAAATCTCTTCAGCTGTGAGTTTTGAATCACCCTGTCTGCCTGATTAGCTGACGATGCACTGTTGGGAGACGGTGGGGTTGACAGTTGGCCACTCTTGTGGGGCGCAACTCAGATCTGTTTCTCTTTGTGACTTGTTTCGGAGTTCTCTTCCTTGTCATCTGACTTTGAATTGAGAAACCGACCTCCAGCTCCCCTGGCCCTTTTTAAGTCATGCTGATGGCGTGGCTCATGGAGATAGGGATGCACATCATAGATGTAAACAAAGTCAGTTCTTTTTTTATTATTTTAGATGACTTAACATTTCAACAGCAGAAAGATAAATGAAATGAGCAATCAAGTTATTTTTGTTTCAGATGATATCAAAGAGTGAGAAACATGTGTGATCAACTTACAGTGCTTGACAGAAGCTGATAGGATTTTCTAAGTCGGTAGCTGCATCTTTGTATCAGTCTTCCAATTTTGAGAAATTACCATGATACTAACATGTTCAACTCTCTCTAGCTAAAAGTAGCATACAGATAAAAACAGAATTGATGCAGCCTCAGTAGTCTCCTTTCAGTTTTTTTTGGGGTCTGTGCACCCACATAAACAAGATAATCTTGCAAAGAAAACAGGCTGGCTGCTACAACCACCTACTACTTGCTAACAACAATTCAGTTTCATCTACAACCGCCTTTGTATATCTCATCGTTGCTAAACAATTCATATCGGCTAGCTTCTGCGTGATCAATCATTTGTTCTCCTTCATTCAGCTCCATGTTAACTTCCATATGGCACTCCAAATGCTCCACATGGGAGTAGTTTGACTTTGACCAAAATTCTGTGTTCTCAAGCATTTCTGCTGATCTCACAAAGCGACAACATTAGCAATAAATCAACGGTTATAGGGAAGAAAATTTGTGCATCCTGCAAAATCATATGCTAAAATGGCCACATCATTATACCTTCATGGTGTTGGAACTGTCTCTCGACAGCTAGGAGATCCAACACGAGTGAATGGTGATGGCAACAGGGCACTCGCGCGTGATGGCAAAAGCTCTGTTAATCTAGCCTCTCACGGGCACTGTGCGGGGGTATTTATAGGTAACCGAGTGCACGGCACCTTGCGTCAAGGACGCATGTGCCCTCAGGTACCTAGTTTATCCCCAGAATATTCCCATAAAGCGGGGTTACAAGCTGTAATTACAACTACGCCTTTACAAATTAGGCCCGTAACACAAAGGCGGCCACGCAGGGCCCGTTACAATGGGCCAGATCTCATGTGGGCCTCGGAACTGACCGAGGCCGCGCCGTGGGAGGCGTCGCCGCAGGCCTTCGTCTGGTGCCGAATCGAGCGAAGGGTCTCCGTGTTGTCTCTGGTGCCGACAAGCGGAGGGTGTCCCTGCCTGCTTTGTCTGTCAGGGCAGGGGCTAAGCGGTGGAGACTTCGGGCGAAGGGTGGCGTTTCTGCCTTCGCTCCAACATTTGCCCTCCGAGGGACCAGTTCGACAAAGTCACCTGGTGCCGAAGACGTCGCTAGATGGCGGAGACGCTGCCCTCGCTCGAAGTGGTTCCGCGGGGGTATTTGATATGACCGTTGATGGACATCGTACTGTTGGACTGCGGGTTTTCCGAAGCGTCGCGCTCTGTGGGCGGCGGAGTCGCTCGTGCTCCGGGGACGGAGGAAGTCCCCGAGCCGGAGGGTGAATTGGTTGTTTTCGAGGCGTTCTTCGTCGCCGGTCTCCGCTTGCCTGCGCACCGGTTTGTTGGCGAAGTCCTGCGTAGATTCAACGTTCAAATTCATCAGCTGACACCGAACGCCGTGGTGGCGCTGGCGAAGTATGTCTGGGCGACGACTTCGTACGGCGGACAGCCGTCGGTTGAAGTTTTTGCGAAGAATTACTGCTTGCATTGGCAGAAGAGGATGGTTGAGGGCGGAGTTGCCCAGTTTGGGTCGTGAACATTCACGCCGAAGACCGGCAAGACCACAATGCCAGTAGTGGAGTTGGTTCCGTGCGCCCGCAACAAGTGGGGCAATTGGAATGAATTTTGGTTTTACGTTGCTGAGGCTACTGTCGAAGGCCACGAAGGACTTCCCGTGTCTGAGATGTGCTCTCACTATTACTCTGCGTATCCGCCTTTTGAAGTGGCAGAAGAGGATGCAAACGAAGGGGCCCTTCGATGCGCTGCCGGCCAGAGCAGTGGTCGTGATTTAGTTGAAGAATTCGTGGCGTACGGGGTCTGGCCCTTGGCGCACGGCTGGGCGCTGGGCGAAGTGTGCCCTCGCCAGATGCCTTTTCACGGAGGAAGGGTGGTGCGAAGTCCTGCCTTTGCACTGAATTTGCGAAACCGTGATCCGGCCGCCTTTGTGCGTGATGCGGAGGACTTGGCGGTGCGGCTCGTGGGGCGGTACGTGGCGAGGACGGAAGGCCAGCGCAGCTTTGATATTCGCGGGTCAAATGAACGTTTGAACAGGGTCTTCGAATTAAATCAATTCACGATCCCCGGCCGAAAAGGCAGCGGGGAACGGCGAAGGCTGCGGCCTCCAGCGGAGGCAAGCCGCCGCTGGCGGCGAAGGCGGGCGCCTCTGCACCCAGCAAGGCGCCGGAGACAACGGCGGGCGCCGGAGTCTCCAAGCTGACGAAGGTGGTGCCGCCGGCCAGCGGGGTGGCGGAGGCTTCGAAGGCGGCCCGAACGTTGCCGCCGCCGGGCAAACGCGTTGCCGACTTCGGCACCGACATTAGTGTGGACGATTATCTTGGGGGTAAGTTACCCGGCCGCCTTTTTTTTTAAATCGTTGATGCACTGCAGGGTCGGACGAGGGCCGGCTTGCTATAGCTGTGCCTGCCGGGGCAATCGCGACGGCTGCGCTGTCGTCGAAGGCGAGGGGCGGGACCCTTGGCGCCGGAGGCGAGGTGTCGGCCCTCGCGTTGGTCAGAGACGAGGCTGGCGCGGCGACCCGCCGGCTGAAAGGAGTGACGGAGGCGCTGAGTCAGGCGACGGAGGCGCTGAGTCAGGTCCGCCGAGCTCTTTTTTTTTTTTACGGCCATGGCCTTACGTGTGCTCTGCAGGTGGCTGACTTCACCAGCCGTACTGCGTCGGGGGCACTTACGGCAGCCTTATCTGCCGAAGTCGAGAGACTTCGGACGCAATATGCTGACGCTGTCCGTGAGAAGTCTGCCTCCGACAGCAAGTGTCGTAAACTGGCGGACAAGGTGGCCGCCCTGGAGGAGGAAAAGGCTGACCTCCGGCGCCAGCTGGCGGGGGAGAGGAGGGAAACCAACGAGGCCATCGCCAAGGAGCAGGCCGCGCAGGCGGAGGCTAGGCTGGCACGGGCGGAGGCCAATCTTGCCAAGGATCTTGCCGAAGACCTGCGGGGGCGGCTCACCGCTCTGGAGAGCCGCGCGAAGGGGGCCGAAGCCGCGGTGCGAACGGAGGCCGAACGGACGCGCACACAGCTTATGGCCACATATCGCGAGCTGGGTGCGCGGACCGGTGACTTCGTGGTGCCGGAGCGAGAGGCCGGGCTTCGCTGTTTGGAATGGGTGCAAGAGGAGCTGCAGGAGCTCCCCACTGTCCTGGGGGGATTAATGTCGTTTGCCTCCCTGGTCACCTGCGAGGGGGCGATGAACGCACTCTCTCGCGAAGGGTGCCGGCACTATGAGGCCTTCGACCAGGCAGATGAAGATTTTGGGCGAGACATCTATAAGGTCGAAGACCCCGTGGTGAAGGAGTCCGCCGGCGCCCTCTATGACCGGATGTGGGGTCTGTATGGTGGTGAAGTGGTCAGGGAGCGGGCCGAGGCTGCGAGGGCTCAGGTAACGTTGTCGTTTGTTCGGCGTTTGCTGGATGTGGTCTGTGCGTGTGTTTGCTGACTTTTTGTATGTATTGTTTTAGGCGGAGCGAGGCGAGCGGGTGGACGACTTCGGAGCACTGAACGACGCCCTGCCCGACCCGGGGCCGACCCCGGAGACCACGGAAGACGCACCAGGCGCCCCCACATCTGCTGCGACAGTTGAAGACCTGCCGCTGAAGGTGGCCGAAGGCGCTCCCGATGCCCTCGCAGCAGCTGCGCCAGCCGTCGAAGATCCGGCGGCGGAGGCGGTGGGAACAGTGGCGGAAGTGGCTGCGGAGCCAACGGCGGAGGCCCCCGCAGCGTCAGGGCCCTCGCAGGTGGCGTAGTGGTTGTTTAGGGTTGGGGAATTTTGGATGTTGTACTGAATTTTGGTTGCTGCGCAGGTTCAAGATTTTGGGCCTGCGCACGCAACCGCTGCTACTGGGTTTTTGGCGGCTTCGACCGCGGAAGGTGGTAATGAATATAGTGGGTCTGCATCTGAGTTTTTTGATTTTGCCGACTCCGGGAGCTCGGTTGAGTGGACTGAGGAGTCGTCGGAGAATTTGGATTATTTTGCGGCCTTGGACGTGGCTGCGGCGGAGGCCTCGCCACACGCCGCGGACGCGTCGGACGTGCCAGGCCCTAGCACCGGGCGCCGTCGACGAAGGGCGGTTGCAAAACGTAGGGTTAGCGCGGAGGAGCGGGCTCTGCTCCGTGTGAGTGGGGCTGGTCGGCAGGAACTGTTGTCCCTGCCGACCGCCGAGGGTGTAGGTGAAGGGGAACTGCGAAGGCTTTTTGCGGGTGAGGAGCTCAGGATAATGTTATTTAATTATAGGGAGATGGGAATTATTCCTAAGGTTGAGCCGATGTAGAGTGTGGTGCCCTCGCTTGTGTGCGTCGAGGCTTGTATGGTGGAATTGTGTGCCCTCGCGTGTATGTGTGAGTGCGAAGGCGTTTTGTACTTACTGGTTTGTTTTGCTGCGCTGTGTTGGCTTGATTATAGTTGGTCTTGGTGTGGATGGTTTGATGTTGTCGTTTCGGCCGTTGTTGTGCTAGTCCAGGTGTACCCTTAAGTGTCTTCTGCACAGATAGTCTTCGGTTTTTTCGCACTTGTTGTGCTGATCCAGCTGCACTTTTAAGCGACTTCTGCACGGATAGCCTTCGCGATAGACTCAGATTTTTTCGTGTGGTCCTTGTGGAGGATGCGGTGACGGAAGTGCACATTTTGTGTTTCTGACTTGTGAGCAATGAACTTCGGATTTATGTTGTTGTTTTTGGTCGGGTTTTGGATCCCCCGCCGGGTTTGAGCTTGAGGTTCATATTTCACCCGATCACGTGTTTGGGTTCAGATCGACAATTTTGGATCAGAGAATTGGGGGGTAGGAGCAGACCAGACGTGGCGGTGCGTCTGAGTCCTCGCGTTCCTCCTCGCTCGCCGGCAAGGTTGTCCTCCACGCGCAGCAGAGACTGGGGTAGGGAGGAGCAGTGAGCAAGAGAAGCAAGCACATGGAAAGAAAAACAGTTAGAGCAGTATCCGATGACTCGCAAACGCAGTGCGACCAACCTGCTTGCGGTGGCGCCCACAGTCCCGGCTTGCGGTGGCGTGCACAGTCCGCAAGCGACAAGCACCCCTCACCGACGCCGATGGAGGAAGGGAGGAGGGGAGGTTGTGGATGGCGAGGTCCTCCGGCTCCTGCTCGCTCCGCTCGGCTGATGCCCGCTCACCTGCTCCTTCTCGGCTGATGCTCGACCGAGACAGGTCGCCGACGCCACGCTGATGGAGGAAGGGAGTAGGGGAGGTGGTGGACGGCGAGGTCCTCCGGCTCCTGATGAAGGAAGGAGGAAGGGGCGCTTGCGGTTGCGGATGTCTCTGGCGTCGGCAAAGTGCGGGAGGGGAACTCCAGCGCATTCAAGGTGGAGAAGTGGAGATCGTGGAGAGGGAAGCCACGGGAGTGGAGTTGTGCGAGCGGTTGGGCGCGACGTCGCGGAGGCGGAGGTTACCCAAGAATGAAGGGAGACAGCTGGCGTCCATCGCTGGAGTATGGGCTGCTCCAAACATAGCTGGAGTATGGGCCGCACCAAACATTCAGCCCAGGACACCGGTACTGTTGTGTTGTTTTCTTTACAGATATGGTTAGTACCATACCGGCTAGTAAAGTAGGCATAGTGCGGCTTATAAGTGTTGGCCCTTGCCATATGAGCAAGAGGTTGGTTGTTGCATTGTGTTGCGCGTGGTGGCTGAAATGGCCCGGGTTTGATCCTCGCGGCCCCGCTTATTTTTTTGCTGGGCGGGAATTCGCAGGGGCGTTGGGCGGGAATTTCGGAGATTTTCGCAGGGCGCGTTGGGCGGGAATTTTGGAGATTTCGCAGGGCGCTGGGCGGGAGTTCGGGTGGCAGAACCAAAAGTGGCAGGCTACCCTTAGAGCCTTAATAAGTAGTAGAGATTGCACTTCAATTGAATCCTTAAATCTACTTACCTGGAGGCGGCTGCTTGCTCCCCTCTTTCCCACGGCGATCGAGTACACCGAGGGCCTCCGTCCCTTCCTCGGGCTCCGCAATCCTGTGCCTCAAGAACTCCGGTGGTCCCGAGACATCGGAGAAGGCCTCCAGAGCGGAGGGCAGAGAGGAGTCCCCGCCGCCGCCGCCGGCATCTCCTTTCTTACGGTTTGGTCGGCGGCGGGGCTTGAAGGCCGGCTTCGGAGGAGCGGACCCCTCGTCGCCGTCCGAACCGGCTTCCTCGGCTGACGAATCAGCGGACTCGCTCAGCTCGGCGCCGGCGCCGGCGGCGGGGCCGTCCTCCTCCTCGGCGGAGGAGTAGCCCTCGAGAAGTGCTAAGCTCATTGACTGGGCTCCTGTTTTTTCTAACAGTACATTTGCTGGATTAATAAAGGTGTTTATTAAGGGGCTTAATTTTGATCATTATCGGGCCTTAATTGGTCTGAGTTGTGTACCAACGGACCTCTCTCTCAACCGAATGCGAAGCCCATATATATCGTGGGCCGTATGCGCTTACAATTCTGATGGGTTAAAGAAAAGGAAATGTATGGGCTTACAATTGCCTTCAGACCTCAGACTTCGTATAATAATAATGAACAAAAAAATAACTCTATTCTACATTCGAGAAGTATAACGATAGTCTGATCTTTAGATTTTAGGGTGTAATGTAGTTATGAGACTCTAGGGTATATTCTACAGTTTGAAGAGCAAAATTAGGCTACGACGATTGTTTATGGACGTAGAGTTGACACTTCTCGAAAGAAAAAGTTACGGATGCGGGCTTTTATGAGTTACTCTGAAAACCAATTGAATCAAACGACTTTTGACTAAAGCAACTACACCTAAATAAAGAAGATCTCGAAAACTATCTAGCTTTGGGGGCCAACGAGAAGCAAAAACAAATGCATTTCCAAACGACCGAGCACGTTCTTAGGTGTCTGGTAGTGGGTGGTTAGCTCACACGTGCGTCATTTTTCCATGTGCCTGATTTTCCTCGCAAACCTGACACACTGCATCAGCAGGTCAATCATGAGTTCATGACTGGTTAGATGAATCCAGTAACTAAAAACTCCCCACATTTTCCGCACATACGATGATACGAACAGTTCCCAGCCACAAAGCGATCGAGCTCCGACGACGACCCGTCAGGTCACCAATGATTGGGTACCCTTTGTAGATATTTCCCAGGCGGCGCCAGGTCGGACGGCAGTTGACCCCGCCGGCCGGCGCGAGTGCGCTACCTGTTAGAAATATAGGCATTTTCCATATCATTTTAATTCCATAAATTAACATTATGATGATGACATATAAAATATGGTTAATTATAGAAATCACTATCTCAAATATATCCATAACAATATGGATCAGGAGAACGTAAAGCATATGGATCATATAAATATAATAATCATATAAACATGGAACATGTATTATTATGGAACAACTGAAAATAAACAGATAGCAACATAAACAGCATAACTGTAAAATTAAGACAAACAGATTTATCATATTACTAGTATAATCAGGCATCAGACATGTCATGATATAATACGACAAAACAGATTGGATAAATTTATGGCTATAAATAAAACAGCAGGTATGAACATATATAATTTGCAGAATGTAAAATAGTGAGGAGATGAATTGATCATACCCTCCCATGCGCTCCGAGGATCTAGATCCTTGTCCAACTTCAATTGTCATGTCGCAGATGTTTTGGGCAGTCGCGTAGACGCTCCCCAAAAACCTAATTGCCGATCCCCCGTGCAAGGTCTCGAACGGCACCGGCTTCGGAGGCACCTGCCCTCTCGCTTCTCTGTGCGCGCAGAGTCACGAGATGGAAATACCCTCACTCGGCGGCTGGACTGTGGTTCTGAAAGTGGTTTTTCACTTGTACCGAGTGACAGGGGTGCTCCTCTATTTAACCTCTCGCAGAGGGAAGTTGAAGGAGAAAGGTCGCCGAGTCACGCCAAGAGTCGGCCAGCTCTCGCCGAGTTACGCCAAGAGTCGGCCAGCTCTCGCCGAGTTATGCCATGGGTCGGCCAGCACTCGCCGAGTTACGCCATAAGTCGGCCAGCTGAAGGATAAGGGTCACTCGGCTGGCTGACGAAGAGACAGAGTCACTCGGCTGACGAAGAGACAGGGTCACTCGGCGGAAGTACGCGGTTAGTGAGTGCTAAAAATTAACACAACCACACCACGCCCGCTCGCCTGCCTGCCTGCCTGCCTCGCCTCGCCACGCCACGCCACGCCTCGCCACGCCACGCCCGGCCCGGCCGGCGGCGGCGGCGGCGCGCGCGCGCGTGTGGCACGCCCTTGTCCATTTCTTGACTTCTCAAGTTAAGTGGAATAAATCCCACCATATAAGTCAAGGCAAAAGACCCTTGGACTTCCAATGTGGTACTATTGGTATTCTCCACCATTACACACCTTAGAGTTTATTCAATAAATGGGCCAAGCCCATAAAAGATCCAACAATCCCCACCAAACTCTAGGGTTTGTAATGATGAAGTATCAGAATCACAATCCTTTGATATACCAGTGTTTCGATGGAGACTGTTAAGTTGAACATCCATCTAGAATAAGAGTTTCACTCATTCACAACTGAACAATGGACTAAGCCTTGAATTGACAGTTTTGTGCGAAATAAGATTCACTCAAATCCTTTGCTGATACTTGGCTGCAAAAGGGTATTCCGCTGTTTAGAAGCATATAAGTCACACTTCAGTGCCTTTCATGAGTATTTAGGGATTACCCAAGTCCCATAGACTGTGACTAGCAGTCTGACTCATATAGGTGTATTCCTCAAGAGATGTTCTGTAGGACAACATCTCACCTTTATAAGACTCTTGGAATACATTAAGGTAAATACCATCCTGCCTTACAGATAGGAAAGATGTGCATCAGAAATGAGTTAAGAAAGGGATCTTTCCTCACAACCTACTCCTAGCTTGTTTCTCCACCCTACTTCACGGGATCTCCGATCACATAGAGCAGGTTACCACTAGAGTAGATCTCACATGGGTCTCATACCCATTTCCCTCGATGCACTTTCTATCACATTGCGTGATAGACCCTTAGTGAATTGATCTGCCAGATTGTTCGATGTGTGAACATAATCCACAGTTATAACTCCGGAGTTTTTCAACTTTCTGACAGATTTCAATCTCCTCTTAACATGCCTTGTAGACTTCATGTTATTCCTAGAACTGTTAACCTTTGTAATCACCGTTTGGTTATCACAGTTCATGGAAATAGCCGGTATCGGTTTTTCAACTACCGGTAAGTCCACTAGGAAATCACGAAGCCACTCGGCCTCAGCCCCAGCAGTGTCTAATGCTGCGAGTTCTGCTTCCATTGTAGACTTCGTTAAGATAGTCTGCTTGCAAGACTTCCAGGAAACAGCGCCACCTCCAAACAGAAACACATATCCGCTTGTGGCATAAAGCTCATCAGCATCAGAAATCCAGTTGGCATCACAATAGCCTTCCAGCACTTTTGGGTTTCCGGTATAATGAATACCGTATGTCATAGTACCTTTCAAATACCGCAACACTCTCTCAAGAGCACGCCAGTGATCATCTCCTGGTTTCGACACAAACCGACTTAGCTTACTCACAGCATAAGAGATGTCTGGCCTTGTTGCACTTGTAAGGTACATGAGCGAGCCAATGATCTGGGAGTATGTCAATTGATCCCTTGCTATTCTCCGATTCTTTCTTAATAGCACACTGGGGTCATAAGGTGTTGGAGCAGGATCACAGTCACTAAAACCAAAGCGACTCAATACCTTTTCCACATAATGGGATTGTAACAAAGTTACCCCACCATCAGCTTCTCTAACAAGCTTGATGTTAAGAATGACATCAGCTTCTCCCAAATCTTTCATCTCGAAATTGCTCGATAGAAGATTTTTAACTTCCTCAATCACATTGAGATTTGATCCAAAGATCAAGATGTCATCAACATAAAGGCACAGCATAACAGACTCACCCCCACCATACCGATAGTATACACACGTGTCAGATTCATTTACAACAAAGCCAGCTGCTGTAAGAGTATTATCAAACTTTTCATGCCATTGCTTAGGTGCTTGTTTTAGGCCATACAATGATTTTATCAACCTGCACACCTTGTTCTCTTGACCATCCGCAATAAACCCTTCTGGCTGATCCATATAGATCTCCTCATCTAACTCTCCATTTAGGAAAGCTGTCTTAACATCCATCTGATGAATGATAAGACCATAAGAGGCTGCCACGGCTATTAATGTGCGAATTGTAGTCAATCGAGCCACTGGTGAGTAGGTATCAAAGAAATCTTCACCCTCCTTTTGGGTATATCCTTTGGCCACAAGCCTTGCCTTGTACCTCTCGATTGTACCATCAGGCCTAAGCTTTTTCTTGAAGATCCATTTGCAACCTATAGGTTGACAACCATAAGGACGGTCAACGACCTCCCAAGTTCCATTAGACATAATAGATTCCATCTCACTCCTTACTGCTTCCTTCCATAAGTCAGCATCAGGAGAGGAATATGCCTCACTAATGGTAGTTGGTGTGTCTTCCACAAGGTACACTATAAAGTCATTACCAAAGGATTTTGCAACCCTCTGTCTCTTGCTCTTTCGAGTGACTATAGTGTCATCCTCCTCAGGGATGTGCACGTGAGAATCCTCAGCATGATCTATAGGAATCGACAGTTCGTGCTCATGGGGAATTATAGTCTCATGACTTGTATCACTAGGTGTATTCTTCATGGGAAACTCATTCTCAAAAAATGTTGCGTCTCTTGATTCCATGATAGTATCAACATACATATCAGGCACATTAGATTTTATAATTAAGAACCTATACCCAGTGCTGTGAAAAGAGTACCCAAGGAATATACAGTCAACAGTTTTAGGCCCAAGTTTACGCTTTTTGTTGATTGGCACATTCACTTTAGCCAAGCAACCCCAAGTGCGCAAATATGAGAGATTTACTCTTCTCTTTTCCCATTCCTCAAATGGAGTGATCTCTTTGTTCTTTGTTGGAACTCTATTCAGGACATGACATGCTGTCAAAATCGCCTCACCCCACCATGCCTTGGATAATCCCGCTGTACTCAACATGGCATTCACCAAATCTGTTAGAGTGCGGTTTTTCCTTTCAGCAATCCCATTGGATTGTGGTGAGAATGGCGGTGTCCTCTCATGAATAATACCATGTTCCACGCAGAACTCATCGAACACATTAGAGAAATATTCTCCACCTCGGTCGGACCTTAAACGTTTTATTTTCCTCTCAAGTTGGTTCTCAACTTCAGCTTTATAGGCCTTAAAATAATTGAACGCTTCATCTTTTGTTTTAAGAGATACACATAACAAAATCTAGTGGAGTCATCTATAAAAGTGAGAAAGTATCTTTTACCACCTTTGGTCAAAATTCCATTCATCTCGCACAGATCAGAATGAACAAGTTCTAGAGGTGCCAAACTCCTCGCCTCAGCAGCCTTGTGAGGCTTGCGAGGTTGTTTTGATTCAACACACACATGGCACTTAGACTTTTTGACCAAGTTAAATTTAGGAATTAAATTTATATTTGCTAACCGCATAAGACAGCCAAAGCTTGCATGACAAAAACGTGAATGCCATAAATCCGACTCATCAGAAAAATGAACAGAATTCACGAGTTTATTACACACATCATGCAGTGATAAGCGGAACAACCCTCCGCAATCATATCCTTTACCAACAAAAGTACCATGTTTCGACACAACACATTTATTAGACTCAAGAACAACTTTGTATCCATCTCGACATAGCATAGATGCGCTAACGAGATTCTTCTTGATAGAGGGCACATGCTGCACGCTCTTCAATGGCACCGTCTTTCCCGAAGTAAACTTCAGAATGACCGTACCAACACCAAGAACATGAGCACGCGACCCATTTCCCATTAACAAGGCGCCAGACCTCCCGACCTGGTAGGAGGAGAACATAGAGGCATCAGCACACACATGAATATTTGCACCACTGTCCATCCACCACTCAGGTGAATTACAAACTGAGAGAACAAATGGTAAAGAATTACCATACCCAGATGTTCCATCTCCAGTTTCAGTGGTTACAACATTTGCTAATTTCTTGTCCTGTGTGAACTTGCGATCAGGGCACTCTCTAGCCCAATGTTGATCACTGCCACAGACAAAGCAACCTCCCTTTCCCTTGTTGTTGTTGTTCTTCTTTTTAAACTGTGCTGTATGAACAGGTTTATTTGCGTTCTCTGGTTTGTTCTGGTTTTTCTTCTTGTTAAACTTGCGGAAGTTTCTCTTCTGCACCACATTAGCAGTAGAGGTCTCCACACCTTTTCCATTGTCCTTTGATCTAGCTCTTTCCTCAACATCAAGAGTACCAATGAGCTCCTCCACATTGAACTCTTGTCTCTTATGTTTGAGAGAGGTAGCAAAGTCCTTCCAAGAAGGTGGCAACTTGGCGATTATACCGCCAGCCACAAACTTGTCAGGCAAAGGACAAGGAAAAAGTTCGAGTTCCTTAGCTAGTGCCTGAAACTCATGAGCCTGTTCCACTACAGATCGGTTCTCAACCATCTTGTAGTCATACAGCTGCTCCATGAGGTACAGCTCGCTACCAGCGTCAGTAACTCCAAACTTTCCAACAAGAGCATCCCACAGCTCTTTCCCTGTGGGAAGAATGATATAGCTTTTCTGGAATTTTGTATCCAGTGCGCTAATTACTGCTCCTCGAAAGAGGTTGTCTTCAGCCTTAAACTTAGCCTCATCCTCAGGAGGTAAGTTGGCAGGCTTGCCCTCAGCGGCATGAAAACAAGACATTGCAGTTAGCCACAATTCCATCTTAGCTTTCCATATCAAGAAGTTTTTACCATCAAAAGGATCAGGCTTTAGCACAGCAGCAAAACCTCTGACAGAAAAATGCCTAACATTAGGTTTTTGGATTGTTAGAAATATAGGCATTTTCCATATCATTTTAATTCCATAAATTAACATTATGATGATGACATATAAAATATGGTTAATTATAGAAATCACTATCTCAAATATATCCATAACAATATGGATCAGGAGAACGTAAAGCATATGGATCATATAAATATAATAATCATATAAACATGGAACATGTATTATTATGGAACAACTGAAAATAAACAGATAGCAACATAAACAGCATAACTGTAAAATTAAGACAAACAGATTTATCATATTACTAGTATAATCAGGCATCAGACATGTCATGATATAATACGACAAAACAGATTGGATAAATTTATGGCTATAAATAAAACAGCAGGTATGAACATATATAATTTGCAGAATGTAAAATAGTGAGGAGATGAATTGATCATACCCTCCCATGCGCTCCGAGGATCTAGATCCTTGTCCAACTTCAATTGTCATGTCGCAGATGTTTTGGGCAGTCGCGTAGACGCTCCCCAAAAACCTAATTGCCGATCCCCCGTGCAAGGTCTCGAACGGCACCGGCTTCGGAGGCACCTGCCCTCTCGCTTCTCTGTGCGCGCAGAGTCACGAGATGGAAATACCCTCACTCGGCGGCTGGACTGTGGTTCTGAAAGTGGTTTTTCACTTGTACCGAGTGACAGGGGTGCTCCTCTATTTAACCTCTCGCAGAGGGAAGTTGAAGGAGAAAGGTCGCCGAGTCACGCCAAGAGTCGGCCAGCTCTCGCCGAGTTACGCCAAGAGTCGGCCAGCTCTCGCCGAGTTATGCCATGGGTCGGCCAGCACTCGCCGAGTTACGCCATAAGTCGGCCAGCTGAAGGATAAGGGTCACTCGGCTGGCTGACGAAGAGACAGAGTCACTCGGCTGACGAAGAGACAGGGTCACTCGGCGGAAGTACGCGGTTAGTGAGTGCTAAAAATTAACACAACCACACCACGCCCGCTCGCCTGCCTGCCTGCCTGCCTGCCTGCCTCGCCTCGTCTCGCCACGCCACGCCACGCCTCGCCACGCCACGCCCGGCCCGGCCGGCGGCGGCGGCGGCGCGCGCGCGCGTGTGGCACGCCCTTGTCCATTTCTTGACTTCTCAAGTTAAGTGGAATAAATCCCACCATATAAGTCAAGGCAAAAGACCCTTGGACTTCCAATGTGGTACTATTGGTATTCTCCACCATTACACACCTTAGAGTTTATTCAATAAATGGGCCAAGCCCATAAAAGATCCAACAATCCCCACCAAACTCTAGGGTTTGTAATGATGAAGTATCAGAATCACAATCCTTTGATATACCAGTGTTTCGATGGAGACTGTTAAGTTGAACATCCATCTAGAATAAGAGTTTCACTCATTCACAACTGAACAATGGACTAAGCCTTGAATTGACAGTTTTGTGCGAAATAAGATTCACTCAAATCCTTTGCTGATACTTGGCTGCAAAAGGGTATTCCGCTGTTTAGAAGCATATAAGTCACACTTCAGTGCCTTTCATGAGTATTTAGGGATTACCCAAGTCCCATAGACTGTGACTAGCAGTCTGACTCATATAGGTGTATTCCTCAAGAGATGTTCTGTAGGACAACATCTCACCTTTATAAGACTCTTGGAATACATTAAGGTAAATACCATCCTGCCTTACAGATAGGAAAGATGTGCATCAGAAATGAGTTAAGAAAGGGATCTTTCCTCACAACCTACTCCTAGCTTGTTTCTCCACCCTACTTCACGGGATCTCCGATCACATAGAGCAGGTTACCACTAGAGTAGATCTCACATGGGTCTCATACCCATTTCCCTCGATGCACTTTCTATCACATTGCGTGATAGACCCTTAGTGAATTGATCTGCCAGATTGTTCGATGTGTGAACATAATCCACAGTTATAACTCCGGAGTTTTTCAACTTTCTGACAGATTTCAATCTCCTCTTAACATGCCTTGTAGACTTCATGTTATTCCTAGAACTGTTAACCTTTGTAATCACCGTTTGGTTATCACAGTTCATGGAAATAGCCGGTATCGGTTTTTCAACTACCGGTAAGTCCACTAGGAAATCACGAAGCCACTCGGCCTCAGCCCCAGCAGTGTCTAATGCTGCGAGTTCTGCTTCCATTGTAGACTTCGTTAAGATAGTCTGCTTGCAAGACTTCCAGGAAACAGCGCCACCTCCAAACAGAAACACATATCCGCTTGTGGCATAAAGCTCATCAGCATCAGAAATCCAGTTGGCATCACAATAGCCTTCCAGCACTTTTGGGTTTCCGGTATAATGAATACCGTATGTCATAGTACCTTTCAAATACCGCAACACTCTCTCAAGAGCACGCCAGTGATCATCTCCTGGTTTCGACACAAACCGACTTAGCTTACTCACAGCATAAGAGATGTCTGGCCTTGTTGCACTTGTAAGGTACATGAGCGAGCCAATGATCTGGGAGTATGTCAATTGATCCCTTGCTATTCTCCGATTCTTTCTTAATAGCACACTGGGGTCATAAGGTGTTGGAGCAGGATCACAGTCACTAAAACCAAAGCGACTCAATACCTTTTCCACATAATGGGATTGTAACAAAGTTACCCCACCATCAGCTTCTCTAACAAGCTTGATGTTAAGAATGACATCAGCTTCTCCCAAATCTTTCATCTCGAAATTGCTCGATAGAAGATTTTTAACTTCCTCAATCACATTGAGATTTGATCCAAAGATCAAGATGTCATCAACATAAAGGCACAGCATAACAGACTCACCCCCACCATACCGATAGTATACACACGTGTCAGATTCATTTACAACAAAGCCAGCTGCTGTAAGAGTATTATCAAACTTTTCATGCCATTGCTTAGGTGCTTGTTTTAGGCCATACAATGATTTTATCAACCTGCACACCTTGTTCTCTTGACCATCCGCAATAAACCCTTCTGGCTGATCCATATAGATCTCCTCATCCAACTCTCCATTTAGGAAAGCTGTCTTAACATCCATCTGATGAATGATAAGACCATAAGAGGCTGCCACGGCTATTAATGTGCGAATTGTAGTCAATCGAGCCACTGGTGAGTAGGTATCAAAGAAATCTTCACCCTCCTTTTGGGTATATCCTTTGGCCACAAGCCTTGCCTTGTACCTCTCGATTGTACCATCAGGCCTAAGCTTTTTCTTGAAGATCCATTTGCAACCTATAGGTTGACAACCATAAGGACGGTCAACGACCTCCCAAGTTCCATTAGACATAATAGATTCCATCTCACTCCTTACTGCTTCCTTCCATAAGTCAGCATCAGGAGAGGAATATGCCTCACTAATGGTAGTTGGTGTGTCTTCCACAAGGTACACTATAAAGTCATTACCAAAGGATTTTGCAACCCTCTGTCTCTTGCTCTTTCGAGTGACTATAGTGTCATCCTCCTCAGGGATGTGCACGTGAGAATCCTCAGCATGATCTATAGGAATCGACAGTTCGTGCTCATGGGGAATTATAGTCTCATGACTTGTATCACTAGGTGTATTCTTCATGGGAAACTCATTCTCAAAAAATGTTGCGTCTCTTGATTCCATGATAGTATCAACATACATATCAGGCACATTAGATTTTATAATTAAGAACCTATACCCAGTGCTGTGAAAAGAGTACCCAAGGAATATACAGTCAACAGTTTTAGGCCCAAGTTTACGCTTTTTGTTGATTGGCACATTCACTTTAGCCAAGCAACCCCAAGTGCGCAAATATGAGAGATTTACTCTTCTCTTTTCCCATTCCTCAAATGGAGTGATCTCTTTGTTCTTTGTTGGAACTCTATTCAGGACATGACATGCTGTCAAAATCGCCTCACCCCACCATGCCTTGGATAATCCCGCTGTACTCAACATGGCATTCACCAAATCTGTTAGAGTGCGGTTTTTCCTTTCAGCAATCCCATTGGATTGTGGTGAGAATGGCGGTGTCCTCTCATGAATAATACCATGTTCCACGCAGAACTCATCGAACACATTAGAGAAATATTCTCCACCTCGGTCGGACCTTAAACGTTTTATTTTCCTCTCAAGTTGGTTCTCAACTTCAGCTTTATAGGCCTTAAAATAATTGAACGCTTCATCTTTTGTTTTAAGAGATACACATAACAAAATCTAGTGGAGTCATCTATAAAAGTGAGAAAGTATCTTTTACCACCTTTGGTCAAAATTCCATTCATCTCGCACAGATCAGAATGAACAAGTTCTAGAGGTGCCAAACTCCTCGCCTCAGCAGCCTTGTGAGGCTTGCGAGGTTGTTTTGATTCAACACACACATGGCACTTAGACTTTTTGACCAAGTTAAATTTAGGAATTAAATTTATATTTGCTAACCGCATAAGACAGCCAAAGCTTGCATGACAAAAACGTGAATGCCATAAATCCGACTCATCAGAAAAATGAACAGAATTCACGAGTTTATTACACACATCATGCAGTGATAAGCGGAACAACCCTCCGCAATCATATCCTTTACCAACAAAAGTACCATGTTTCGACACAACACATTTATTAGACTCAAGAACAACTTTGTATCCATCTCGACATAGCATAGATGCGCTAACGAGATTCTTCTTGATAGAGGGCACATGCTGCACGCTCTTCAATGGCACCGTCTTTCCCGAAGTAAACTTCAGAATGACCGTACCAACACCAAGAACATGAGCACGCGACCCATTTCCCATTAACAAGGCGCCAGACCTCCCGACCTGGTAGGAGGAGAACATAGAGGCATCAGCACACACATGAATATTTGCACCACTGTCCATCCACCACTCAGGTGAATTACAAACTGAGAGAACAAATGGTAAAGAATTACCATACCCAGATGTTCCATCTCCAGTTTCAGTGGTTACAACATTTGCTGATTTCTTGTCCTGTGTGAACTTGCGATCAGGGCACTCTCTAGCCCAATGTTGATCACTGCCACAGACAAAGCAACCTCCCTTTCCCTTGTTGTTGTTGTTCTTCTTTTTAAACTGTGCTGTATGAACAGGTTTATTTGCGTTCTCTGGTTTGTTCTGGTTTTTCTTCTTGTTAAACTTGCGGAAGTTTCTCTTCTGCACCACATTAGCAGTAGAGGTCTCCACACCTTTTCCATTGTCCTTTGATCTAGCTCTTTCCTCAACATCAAGAGTACCAATGAGCTCCTCCACATTGAACTCTTGTCTCTTATGTTTGAGAGAGGTAGCAAAGTCCTTCCAAGAAGGTGGCAACTTGGCGATTATACCGCCAGCCACAAACTTGTCAGGCAAAGGACAAGGAAAAAGTTCGAGTTCCTTAGCTAGTGCCTGAAACTCATGAGCCTGTTCCACTACAGATCGGTTCTCAACCATCTTGTAGTCATACAGCTGCTCCATGAGGTACAGCTCGCTACCAGCGTCAGTAACTCCAAACTTTCCAACAAGAGCATCCCACAGCTCTTTCCCTGTGGGAAGAATGATATAGCTTTTCTGGAATTTTGTATCCAGTGCGCTAATTACTGCTCCTCGAAAGAGGTTGTCTTCAGCCTTAAACTTAGCCTCATCCTCAGGAGGTAAGTTGGCAGGCTTGCCCTCAGCGGCATGAAAACAAGACATTGCAGTTAGCCACAATTCCATCTTAGCTTTCCATATCAAGAAGTTTTTACCATCAAAAGGATCAGGCTTTAGCACAGCAGCAAAACCTCTGACAGAAAAATGCCTAACATTAGGTTTTTGGATTGTTAGAAATATAGGCATTTTCCATATCATTTTAATTCCATAAATTAACATTATGATGATGACATATAAAATATGGTTAATTATAGAAATCACTATCTCAAATATATCCATAACAATATGGATCAGGAGAACATAAAGCATATGGATCATATAAATATAATAATCATATAAACATGGAACATGTATTATTATGGAACAACTGAAAATAAACAGATAGCAACATAAACAGCATAACTGTAAAATTAAGACAAACAGATTTATCATATTACTAGTATAATCAGGCATCAGACATGTCATGATATAATACGACAAAACAGATTGGATAAATTTATGGCTATAAATAAAACAGCAGGTATGAACATATATAATTTGCAGAATGTAAAATAGTGAGGAGATGAATTGATCATACCCTCCCATGCGCTCCGAGGATCTAGATCCTTGTCCAACTTCAATTGTCATGTCGCAGATGTTTTGGGCAGTCGCGTAGACGCTCCCCAAAAACCTAATTGCCGATCCCCCGTGCAAGGTCTCGAACGGCACCGGCTTCGGAGGCACCTGCCCTCTCGCTTCTCTGTGCGCGCAGAGTCACGAGATGGAAATACCCTCACTCGGCGGCTGGACTGTGGTTCTGAAAGTGGTTTTTCACTTGTACCGAGTGACAGGGGTGCTCCTCTATTTAACCTCTCGCAGAGGGAAGTTGAAGGAGAAAGGTCGCCGAGTCACGCCAAGAGTCGGCCAGCTCTCGCCGAGTTACGCCAAGAGTCGGCCAGCTCTCGCCGAGTTATGCCATGGGTCGGCCAGCACTCGCCGAGTTACGCCATAAGTCGGCCAGCTGAAGGATAAGGGTCACTCGGCTGGCTGACGAAGAGACAGAGTCACTCGGCTGACGAAGAGACAGGGTCACTCGGCGGAAGTACGCGGTTAGTGAGTGCTAAAAATTAACACAACCACACCACGCCCGCTCGCCTGCCTGCCTGCCTGCCTGCCTGCCTCGCCTCGCCTCGCCACGCCACGCCACGCCTCGCCACGCCACGCCCGGCCCGGCCGGCGGCGGCGGCGGCGCGCGCGCGCGTGTGGCACGCCCTTGTCCATTTCTTGACTTCTCAAGTTAAGTGGAATAAATCCCACCATATAAGTCAAGGCAAAAGACCCTTGGACTTCCAATGTGGTACTATTGGTATTCTCCACCATTACACACCTTAGAGTTTATTCAATAAATGGGCCAAGCCCATAAAAGATCCAACAATCCCCACCAAACTCTAGGGTTTGTAATGATGAAGTATCAGAATCACAATCCTTTGATATACCAGTGTTTCGATGGAGACTGTTAAGTTGAACATCCATCTAGAATAAGAGTTTCACTCATTCACAACTGAACAATGGACTAAGCCTTGAATTGACAGTTTTGTGCGAAATAAGATTCACTCAAATCCTTTGCTGATACTTGGCTGCAAAAGGGTATTCCGCTGTTTAGAAGCATATAAGTCACACTTCAGTGCCTTTCATGAGTATTTAGGGATTACCCAAGTCCCATAGACTGTGACTAGCAGTCTGACTCATATAGGTGTATTCCTCAAGAGATGTTCTGTAGGACAACATCTCACCTTTATAAGACTCTTGGAATACATTAAGGTAAATACCATCCTGCCTTACAGATAGGAAAGATGTGCATCAGAAATGAGTTAAGAAAGGGATCTTTCCTCACAACCTACTCCTAGCTTGTTTCTCCACCCTACTTCACGGGATCTCCGATCACATAGAGCAGGTTACCACTAGAGTAGATCTCACATGGGTCTCATACCCATTTCCCTCGATGCACTTTCTATCACATTGCGTGATAGACCCTTAGTGAATTGATCTGCCAGATTGTTCGATGTGTGAACATAATCCACAGTTATAACTCCGGAGTTTTTCAACTTTCTGACAGATTTCAATCTCCTCTTAACATGCCTTGTAGACTTCATGTTATTCCTAGAACTGTTAACCTTTGTAATCACCGTTTGGTTATCACAGTTCATGGAAATAGCCGGTATCGGTTTTTCAACTACCGGTAAGTCCACTAGGAAATCACGAAGCCACTCGGCCTCAGCCCCAGCAGTGTCTAATGCTGCGAGTTCTGCTTCCATTGTAGACTTCGTTAAGATAGTCTGCTTGCAAGACTTCCAGGAAACAGCGCCACCTCCAAACAGAAACACATATCCGCTTGTGGCATAAAGCTCATCAGCATCAGAAATCCAGTTGGCATCACAATAGCCTTCCAGCACTTTTGGGTTTCCGGTATAATGAATACCGTATGTCATAGTACCTTTCAAATACCGCAACACTCTCTCAAGAGCACGCCAGTGATCATCTCCTGGTTTCGACACAAACCGACTTAGCTTACTCACAGCATAAGAGATGTCTGGCCTTGTTGCACTTGTAAGGTACATGAGCGAGCCAATGATCTGGGAGTATGTCAATTGATCCCTTGCTATTCTCCGATTCTTTCTTAATAGCACACTGGGGTCATAAGGTGTTGGAGCAGGATCACAGTCACTAAAACCAAAGCGACTCAATACCTTTTCCACATAATGGGATTGTAACAAAGTTACCCCACCATCAGCTTCTCTAACAAGCTTGATGTTAAGAATGACATCAGCTTCTCCCAAATCTTTCATCTCGAAATTGCTCGATAGAAGATTTTTAACTTCCTCAATCACATTGAGATTTGATCCAAAGATCAAGATGTCATCAACATAAAGGCACAGCATAACAGACTCACCCCCACCATACCGATAGTATACACACGTGTCAGATTCATTTACAACAAAGCCAGCTGCTGTAAGAGTATTATCAAACTTTTCATGCCATTGCTTAGGTGCTTGTTTTAGGCCATACAATGATTTTATCAACCTGCACACCTTGTTCTCTTGACCATCCGCAATAAACCCTTCTGGCTGATCCATATAGATCTCCTCATCCAACTCTCCATTTAGGAAAGCTGTCTTAACATCCATCTGATGAATGATAAGACCATAAGAGGCTGCCACGGCTATTAATGTGCGAATTGTAGTCAATCGAGCCACTGGTGAGTAGGTATCAAAGAAATCTTCACCCTCCTTTTGGGTATATCCTTTGGCCACAAGCCTTGCCTTGTACCTCTCGATTGTACCATCAGGCCTAAGCTTTTTCTTGAAGATCCATTTGCAACCTATAGGTTGACAACCATAAGGACGGTCAACGACCTCCCAAGTTCCATTAGACATAATAGATTCCATCTCACTCCTTACTGCTTCCTTCCATAAGTCAGCATCAGGAGAGGAATATGCCTCACTAATGGTAGTTGGTGTGTCTTCCACAAGGTACACTATAAAGTCATTACCAAAGGATTTTGCAACCCTCTGTCTCTTGCTCTTTCGAGTGACTATAGTGTCATCCTCCTCAGGGATGTGCACGTGAGAATCCTCAGCATGATCTATAGGAATCGACAGTTCGTGCTCATGGGGAATTATAGTCTCATGACTTGTATCACTAGGTGTATTCTTCATGGGAAACTCATTCTCAAAAAATGTTGCGTCTCTTGATTCCATGATAGTATCAACATACATATCAGGCACATTAGATTTTATAATTAAGAACCTATACCCAGTGCTGTGAAAAGAGTACCCAAGGAATATACAGTCAACAGTTTTAGGCCCAAGTTTACGCTTTTTGTTGATTGGCACATTCACTTTAGCCAAGCAACCCCAAGTGCGCAAATATGAGAGATTTACTCTTCTCTTTTCCCATTCCTCAAATGGAGTGATCTCTTTGTTCTTTGTTGGAACTCTATTCAGGACATGACATGCTGTCAAAATCGCCTCACCCCACCATGCCTTGGATAATCCCGCTGTACTCAACATGGCATTCACCAAATCTGTTAGAGTGCGGTTTTTCCTTTCAGCAATCCCATTGGATTGTGGTGAGAATGGCGGTGTCCTCTCATGAATAATACCATGTTCCACGCAGAACTCATCGAACACATTAGAGAAATATTCTCCACCTCGGTCGGACCTTAAACGTTTTATTTTCCTCTCAAGTTGGTTCTCAACTTCAGCTTTATAGGCCTTAAAATAATTGAACGCTTCATCTTTTGTTTTAAGAGATACACATAACAAAATCTAGTGGAGTCATCTATAAAAGTGAGAAAGTATCTTTTACCACCTTTGGTCAAAATTCCATTCATCTCGCACAGATCAGAATGAACAAGTTCTAGAGGTGCCAAACTCCTCGCCTCAGCAGCCTTGTGAGGCTTGCGAGGTTGTTTTGATTCAACACACACATGGCACTTAGACTTTTTGACCAAGTTAAATTTAGGAATTAAATTTATATTTGCTAACCGCATAAGACAGCCAAAGCTTGCATGACAAAAACGTGAATGCCATAAATCCGACTCATCAGAAAAATGAACAGAATTCACGAGTTTATTACACACATCATGCAGTGATAAGCGGAACAACCCTCCGCAATCATATCCTTTACCAACAAAAGTACCATGTTTCGACACAACACATTTATTAGACTCAAGAACAACTTTGTATCCATCTCGACATAGCATAGATGCGCTAACGAGATTCTTCTTGATAGAGGGCACATGCTGCACGCTCTTCAATGGCACCGTCTTTCCCGAAGTAAACTTCAGAATGACCGTACCAACACCAAGAACATGAGCACGCGACCCATTTCCCATTAACAAGGCGCCAGACCTCCCGACCTGGTAGGAGGAGAACATAGAGGCATCAGCACACACATGAATATTTGCACCACTGTCCATCCACCACTCAGGTGAATTACAAACTGAGAGAACAAATGGTAAAGAATTACCATACCCAGATGTTCCATCTCCAGTTTCAGTGGTTACAACATTTGCTGATTTCTTGTCCTGTGTGAACTTGCGATCAGGGCACTCTCTAGCCCAATGTTGATCACTGCCACAGACAAAGCAACCTCCCTTTCCCTTGTTGTTGTTGTTCTTCTTTTTAAACTGTGCTGTATGAACAGGTTTATTTGCGTTCTCTGGTTTGTTCTGGTTTTTCTTCTTGTTAAACTTGCGGAAGTTTCTCTTCTGCACCACATTAGCAGTAGAGGTCTCCACACCTTTTCCATTGTCCTTTGATCTAGCTCTTTCCTCAACATCAAGAGTACCAATGAGCTCCTCCACATTGAACTCTTGTCTCTTATGTTTGAGAGAGGTAGCAAAGTCCTTCCAAGAAGGTGGCAACTTGGCGATTATACCGCCAGCCACAAACTTGTCAGGCAAAGGACAAGGAAAAAGTTCGAGTTCCTTAGCTAGTGCCTGAAACTCATGAGCCTGTTCCACTACAGATCGGTTCTCAACCATCTTGTAGTCATACAGCTGCTCCATGAGGTACAGCTCGCTACCAGCGTCAGTAACTCCAAACTTTCCAACAAGAGCATCCCACAGCTCTTTCCCTGTGGGAAGAATGATATAGCTTTTCTGGAATTTTGTATCCAGTGCGCTAATTACTGCTCCTCGAAAGAGGTTGTCTTCAGCCTTAAACTTAGCCTCATCCTCAGGAGGTAAGTTGGCAGGCTTGCCCTCAGCGGCATGAAAACAAGACATTGCAGTTAGCCACAATTCCATCTTAGCTTTCCATATCAAGAAGTTTTTACCATCAAAAGGATCAGGCTTTAGCACAGCAGCAAAACCTCTGACAGAAAAATGCCTAACATTAGGTTTTTGGATTGTTAGAAATATAGGCATTTTCCATATCATTTTAATTCCATAAATTAACATTATGATGATGACATATAAAATATGGTTAATTATAGAAATCACTATCTCAAATATATCCATAACAATATGGATCAGGAGAACATAAAGCATATGGATCATATAAATATAATAATCATATAAACATGGAACATGTATTATTATGGAACAACTGAAAATAAACAGATAGCAACATAAACAGCATAACTGTAAAATTAAGACAAACAGATTTATCATATTACTAGTATAATCAGGCATCAGACATGTCATGATATAATACGACAAAACAGATTGGATAAATTTATGGCTATAAATAAAACAGCAGGTATGAACATATATAATTTGCAGAATGTAAAATAGTGAGGAGATGAATTGATCATACCCTCCCATGCGCTCCGAGGATCTAGATCCTTGTCCAACTTCAATTGTCATGTCGCAGATGTTTTGGGCAGTCGCGTAGACGCTCCCCAAAAACCTAATTGCCGATCCCCCGTGCAAGGTCTCGAACGGCACCGGCTTCGGAGGCACCTGCCCTCTCGCTTCTCTGTGCGCGCAGAGTCACGAGATGGAAATACCCTCACTCGGCGGCTGGACTGTGGTTCTGAAAGTGGTTTTTCACTTGTACCGAGTGACAGGGGTGCTCCTCTATTTAACCTCTCGCAGAGGGAAGTTGAAGGAGAAAGGTCGCCGAGTCACGCCAAGAGTCGGCCAGCTCTCGCCGAGTTACGCCAAGAGTCGGCCAGCTCTCGCCGAGTTATGCCATGGGTCGGCCAGCACTCGCCGAGTTACGCCATAAGTCGGCCAGCTGAAGGATAAGGGTCACTCGGCTGGCTGACGAAGAGACAGAGTCACTCGGCTGACGAAGAGACAGGGTCACTCGGCGGAAGTACGCGGTTAGTGAGTGCTAAAAATTAACACAACCACACCCGCTCGCCTGCCTGCCTGCCTGCCTGCCACGCCACGCCACGCCACGCCGGCGGCGGCGGCGGCGCGCGCGCGCGTGTGGCACGCCCTTGTCCATTTCTTGACTTCTCAAGTTAAGTGGAATAAATCCCACCATATAAGTCAAGGCAAAAGACCCTTGGACTTCCAATGTGGTACTATTGGTATTCTCCACCATTACACACCTTAGAGTTTATTCAATAAATGGGCCAAGCCCATAAAAGATCCAACACTACCCATCGGCGCCGAGGAGGACAAGGCCCGGTTGATGTCGAACACAGTCAGCAGCTCGATGCTCCAGCGATCTCATTGCTCGCCGCGATCTCTATCTTTAGTGGCATCGTTGTCAGGCGCCTGTGTCTTTACCTCGGAATTGCCTGCGATTTCTCAGCCCACGAGCTGAATGCGTGGAGTATACAAGTAGTGGGGGCATCTTATATGCTGCATTTCTCTCATGTGCCGTCACTTTCGTGGATGCTAATATAAAGACCGGCCCCCCATAAACGGAATCCGAATATGAACCGGTGAGCATGCAACAACCGTCACTCGGGAAGTGCATGTGATCGCAACCGTACGTGATGGTTTAACCACTACTCACTTTGTTCTAAATTAGCACACAGATCCATGAATGGATTGTCTGGTTAATCAAGTAATCAACAAATGGGTTTAGTTGGAGCTAGCAATCAGCTGCAGGTTGCCAGTGCCAATCAGATCTTTAACTAGTCTCTTAAAAACGAGTAATAGGATTCGAACAGTTGACCTAGCGAGTTATTTCGCTGTCGTCGTCGTCGTCGTGGTCGAATTATTGGCTAGCAGTAATCTTGTTTGCAGCTACTTTGATTGGACTTTTTTTTTTGTCCGCTATGTTTGTTGCAATCGAGATTGAGATAGAGGTTCCTGTTCTGATCTAATTGCGTTGTCTGTGTGTCTGTCGTCACGTAAATGGCCACAGTTTCTGAAAACCAAACTGGCCTAGTGAAATTCTATAACAGCGTTTTGTGGATGGGGATATAGTGCCCCCAAGGCAAGTAGAGGGGGCCGGGATTGCACGGTACAAAAAATAACCCCTCTCACCCGGTCATTTCCTTGGGCTAATTACCTGTGGCTGTGGTTGCCAAAGTAGCTCTCAGGCTCATCTGAACGGGAAGTGCATTGAATGGCAGCTTCCTAGATTTTTGCTGATAGGAAGATAGATATAAACTGTATCTTCTTGGTGATACTCTCTCTGCCCTAGAAAAAATTACTCTCGCTCTCTACCTTATCCCAGAGGTAAATTATGAAAATATAAAATTCTATATTTAACTATGTTAATTTAATACCGTAAATATTGTCATCCATTTTCTACTACTTTAATCAAAATTAAAGTAATTTAACTTGGAACGACTAGCTACAAAAACTATTATATTTTAGGGCAGAATCTGATGTATACTCATGCATGTTTTTAAGTAGTACAATGTCACTGTGTTGTGACGACATGTAAATTATTTAAGGAGAGTGTTGCTTCTTGTTCGAGCCGACGATGTGCTACCATTGTTGCTAGGTACCACCGACCGAACAGGAACAAGAGAAGGAGCCAGGAGAGAAAGGAACTGGACAACAAACAACGATCTCAATCCGAAAATAAACTACCACATTCATATATAAACTCATACAAAGGAAACATAAAGAAATTAAAGAAAAAAACACATCATATTCACGATTAGTCACAAGCCGCCACCAAAGAAACATAGCATCTACCATATGCACGACGCCAACCTGCAAGGCGGCGACGTCAATGCTCCTATGTCACTGCATCGTGAGCATGGTGATGTGGTCAAAGAATTCCTTGAGGGCGAAGTTGGCGCTGATATCCATGAGAAGGGCAGAAGGACGAGACAGAAGACAAAATAAGTGAGAGGAATGCTTTTAAAGCAGCGGTAATGCTATTGTATCTGATCATACACATGAAAGTCTATCCTATTTTCATTGTTTTTTTATTTGATTACATACATAGAAGCTTATCCGATTGTTAGACGAAGCGTGGGGGAGAGAAACATACCTACACGCTTTGTGCATGGCGTACGACTGTGAAAACTCGTGCTTTAAAGAACTAGATATTTGCGGACAATCTTGAATTTTACAAAGGCCAAGTAGTTGTGAAGGGGAGGTAGTTTAGGTGTTAGGTGGTCTTCAGGAGACCGCGTATATGATCGTGCAAAAAAAATATTTTATCTTATATAGTGCATTGTCTACGTTATAGAGTTTGAAATATGAGACGGGTGTTGGAGACAACCTTAGCTTACGGGTTGGAAAGTGCAACCAATTAACTACCATGCATATCAGTTGGCTTGTTAGGCGTGGATAAACATATTGGAAGCACATGCCACATGGGTTTAGATTCATAGCCCCCTATAGAAAACCAACACGAGCTAGCACAACCAATAAACATCCTGTCATGTATGTGAGCATGTCGATCTGCACAAACCACACACCAACTTATCCGCGCACGGAGCGCGCGTACAAACAAAGTTAAACTACCGGCTGGATCTGCACGCACGAGCACACGATCGATCGGAGCGGGGGGCTCCGGACGCGCGACCAGCACAACGGCCGTCGGCAAACGCGCGCATCGATCCCAGCCAACCGACTGACCACGGAATATATATTCATTTCTCTCATAAATTGATAAATTGATTTGGAAGTTAAAGTTTTGTCTAAAATTAATATTTATCTTTGGTATGTGCAGTGAAGATAATTTTAATAAAATACAACCTAATTAAGATCTTAATGAAACGAATAATTGAACATATTTTTTTTTCTTCCATTGTCGTCATGCCAAGACAATTAATGTAGAGGACCGTCCATATGTATTATGTATAGCCACTGCACTGGGTTGACCCCCTCCTAACTTTGTATCCCACGTGTTAGGCATCAGTTGGCTATCAGATTTTGATTTAAAGGAGAAGCTATATATATTCTATAGTTGGGGTTGCCATGCATTTTATGTAGATCAATTAGAAGATGTCAGAATATTCTAATCTTAAGAAATTGCAAATAAATTTTTTTATGTAGACTGTTTTTAGGAGAACATATTAGATACAGTTTTGAACACTGTTAGTTACAACGTGATGATGAAACAAAGTAGTCTTTCTGGTTAGTGCCTAGAAAACTAGAGCTAGCTAGAGACCATGCATATTGCTAGTGCCGTTTCCTTCAATAATTAGAAATCTCTACAACTATTAAGCGTCATCTGTAGACTGCCCCCGCTCTTCCCTTCCTCCCGCATCCCGCGCGCGCGGCAACCCACCTCCGCCGAGTATCCCGCCGCCCACCCGCTGCCTCCCGCATCCCGCGCGCGCGGCAAACAACCGCCACCGAGTATTCTGCCCCCGCTCCCACCTCCGTCCGCCCGGAATCCACGCCAGCCCATCCCACTATCGCGTCTCCTCTCATTGCTCTCGTGCTCTCCACCCGTTTCCCGCAAAACCCTAGCTCTGCGACATGCACCACGGTGGCGATCGCGGCGGCGGCCACTCGAGCGGCGGAGACCGCTCTGGAGTCCAGTTCCAGCGGGGTCATCGCTGGTCTGGCAGCAGCAGCGGCGGATTAGGGGGTAGCCTGCCCAATCGCTACTCCTCCCGCGGCGCGGCAGATGGAGGTGGTGGAGGGGGCGGTGGCAGTGGCGGTGGCGGGAGGTTCCACCCTTACCGTGGTTCTTCCGACTATTCTAGCGGCGGTGGAGGGTACGTACAGAGGCGGTAGTGGCGTTGGTAACGACTTCAGCGACCAGAGGCAACATTACGGCGGCGGCAACAGAGGCGGAGGCCGTGGGGATTTCCAAGGTTCGTTCCAAAAGTATGTGGGTCTTTTGGCTGCTATGCGATTATTAAAAGTTGTGCCACCCCATGATGGGGAAGTTGGGCTTGGTTAAGCGTAGCTAGGGTTTTGGTGCTGATAGAAAGGTGGGTTTGCTGCATCAGATTATTGATGCAAATTCAATCAACATCCTCGTAAGTTACTTGGTAGAACTGACAAGTCAATTTTTGGACCTAACAAGTATGCTGAAGTTCAGAAAGCCAAGCAGGATTCAGATGTGTAATACGGTCACAGCTGGATGTGCATGATTGACAAGACCACCCAACCTTTTGAGTAGACGAGCTGCTAAGTGTTTTTTGATGTAGATGGTGCACCTTGTCTAGAATTTTTACATGTGAAGGGAGGGACAACTATAGTTCTCCCTCGATGCATGGTTAACTTTTGTAGCAGTATGAAATTGGATTTATTTTCTTAGGTTTTTATTGATATAATATGTTGTAAATTTGTAGAATCTGCAGTTTAGTTTAGACAGATCTGTTTATTCCGACATTTGTATTCAGCTAATTAGATTGTGGAAGTGCCAGTTATGGTTAGTTTTACCATTGGTCCCCAAACATCTCAAAACTTCACTGTCAAATGTCGACAGGTTTACCATTTGAACCCAAACATTGCACCAGACATCTCAAATTTTTAGTTGGAGTTAGGTACTTCACTTTTATTTTAGTTTTCCCTTTTAAGTTTCAAGCTTATTTTTTAATCCAACACTACAAGAAACTCAAAACTTCAATTGTGAATAGGTTTACCTTTGGTCTCCAAACAACCGTTAGGCATCTCAAAACTTTAGTTAGAGTTGGGTTACTTAACTTTATTTAATTTTCCTTTTAACTCAAGCTTCCTTTTCAATCCAACATTATACAGCAAAGGTATTGCTAAAAAATGTTGAATTTATACATACCAAAGTGTTGTATGTGCCTTCGGATGTAGTCCGTGTCTTCATCAGATTTCTCTACTCTTCACGGCATGGATGCTATCTACTCATTCGTGTAGATAGTTCACTGTCCTCTAATTCTCTAAAGATCAGATTTCAGCCCAAACAGTTTACAGTGATTAAAGCTGATAAAACAGTGCAGATTCTTCTTCTTCTGATGACTTTTGATGTGTGCGTGCATCTTTCAGTGAGAAACAGACGCACAGATTTATTTGTTTGGTGAAGGTTTGAGCAGGAACAGATGAAGGAGCACGCTCTGCATTTGCTTGTACTCTCCCACGTCTTCTCGGTGCCGTCTCTAAAGACGGTCTGCGTCGACCAACTCGAAAGGGGCTTCCTCGCTCCTGACAACGTGATAGACATGCTGCAGCTTGCTAGGCTATGTGGCGCGCCCTGCCTCGCGCTCGCCTGCGTCCGGATGGTCATCGGGGATTTCAAGACCATCTCTTTGACGGATGGGTGGAAAGTGATGAGACGGGCCAATCCAAGTATGGAACAGGAGCTGCTCGAGTCTCTTGTCGAAGCTGATACGGTGAGTTCTCTATGATGATTGGTGTCAGTATTGTACTGGGTTTCAGTGTGTCTGATCAGAGTCTTAGCCCGTTGAATCCATAGTTTGTCTGTTTTCCTTCTCCTTTTTGTTTGGGACGTCGCCAAATTCCATCCCATCCGCATTTTGGTCCCCATTGTACCCCAAAGGTTCATTCAGAGCTTTTATTTTTGTAGCATGTTCAGTCTTTTTTGGATCCCTGTTCTTGGAAGATGGTGCTAAGACATGGGAGCATTATGTACCTCTGCTGTGCTACACTTAAACACAGACAGAATCACTTGTTGTATGCTCTGTTCCAACCAAGAACACCATCCTCATTTCATCACACAAAACACACCTGGCCACCAAAACCTCCATGGCCTATTTGTGCAAATACATGCGCTATTAGCGTCTATAGTTTATTATACCTAGGGATGTTTTTTATGGAAGCTGCTGATAGTGGTTCTATTCTTTCAGAAAGAAAGGATGGAAAGGGAGCTGGAGATAAAGAGAATGCAGGCAGAGTTACTCGCCCAAGCTAAAGAGAATGAATCATGATTGACATTTGTCCAATGGTTTTAGGCAGTTCCTTTATCGTATTTCCTCTGCTGTATTTTCCATGCAATACCTTGACTGATGTATGCTCATGCTCAACACCTCCAATAAAGCGAGACATGCTATAGCATTGTTGAATGCAAGTGGGTATGCAATATGCTCATGTTGAATTGATGTAACTTAGCCGAACTGAAAGAGTCTGCCCCAGCTTGCTTGGAACAGAAGAATTTGCTGTTGTTTTTGTTCTTATTACGGAACAACACAAGTCAACTCTCAAAAAAAATGTTTTTGAGTCTGGTTATGAGGTGGTGTTTTGTACTGATATTTCATTGTTCACTTGAAGAAACCCCTCTGTCGGAGGAGCAGAATGATTGGTGCTGTTTAAGTTGGCCCGTGTAATATTGCTCATGTTCCAAGCATACATATCCAACATGTCGGTCGCTTTTCTGTTGTGCCATTCTAAGTTAATATATGTAATGCTATTTCTGCACCGGTGTAGTTTTGATCATTGTCTTATGCAACAGTATCTTTATTTTCTTTGGAAAAAAATCCTTTTATTTCGCACGGGATTTCCGATGATTCAATGCAGCTTTCATAATGTTTGTTCGGCTGCAGTATTTTCAGTGACACAGCCAATTTGCTTGTTCGCTTGCTGATGACTATTTTGTGTAGTTTTGATCATTGTATTATGCAACAGTATCTTTATTTTCTTTCGAAAAAAATTCTTTATTTCGCACGAGATTTCCGATGTTTCAATGCAGCTTTCGTACTGTCCTCATTTCTGCTATTTTCTATCAATCTTTTAACCATTAGAGGTGTCGGCGTTCCGAGACCGGGGGGTCCTCGAGCCGACGAGTGAGAGTGCCGCGTGCCCCAGCCCAGATGGGTCGAGCGCGTGGAGCGAGCGCAAAGGGGGGAACGGAGTGAGAGAGAGGTCGGTGGCCGGAGCCGGATCGCGAGGGAGTCGGAGAAATTCCCACGGCCTTCGTGTTCGTCCCGCGCCCAGGTCGGGTGCGCTTGCAGTAGGGGGTTACAAGCGTCCGCACGAGGTGAAGGGAGAGGGCGGCCCCGAGAGAGCGCCTGCCCCTGCCTTTCGTCCCCGTGAGGCCAACCTTCTCTAAGAAGGCCCTGGCCCTTCCTTTTATAGTCGTAAGGAGAGGGTCCAGGTGTACAAGACGGGGGTGTAGCAAGGTGCTACGTGTCTAGCGAGGGAGAGCTAGCGCCCTATGTACATGCCCAGGTGGCAGCCAGAGAGATCGTGGCACCCTGTTGGAGTGGCGTCGTGGCTGTTGGAGGAGTAACGGAGCCGGACGGGGGGACAGCTGTCGAGGTGGCTGGGTCCTTGCTGACGTCCTCCTGCTTTCGTAAGGGAGCTGGGGGCCGCCGTCGTCATGATCTAGTGGGGCGCCATCATGGCTTATCTGGCATAGCTGGCCAGATGGGACGCCGGTCTTGTTCTCTGCGACCCAAGTCGGCTCAGGGCAGGGTGATGATGACGCTTCCTGTTGATGTGGCGGTCTCGTATCCTAGGTCGGGCGTCGTGGAGGCTCCTCCGAGGCTGTGGCCGAGTCCGTCCTGCAAGACAGAGACAGAGTCCGAGCCCTGGTCGGGCGAGGCGGAGATTATTCGGCAGAGGCCGAGGCGGAGTCCGAGCCCTGGGTCGGGCGAGGCGGAGGTCGCCGTCTTCCGAGGCCTTAGCCTGAGTCCGAGCCCTGGGTCGGGCGGAGCGAAGTTCGCCGTCTTCCGAGGCCTTAGCCTGAGTCCGAGCCCTGGGTCGGGCGGAGCGGAGTTCGCCGTCTTCCGAGGCCTTAGCCTGAGTCCGAGCCCTGGGTCGGGCGGAGTCTCCTATGGCACCACTGGCGAAGTCTGGCCGCCCGTCGGTCTTACCTTTTGCGTTAAACGCCCTGGTGACTCGGTCGGTTGGTGCGGTGATTTAGTCAGGGTTTCTCCTTATCGGAGGCGGGGCCTAGGGCGAGCCGGGGATGCGCCTGCCGTGAAAGAGGAGACCTCAGGCGAGACGGAGTCATCTTAGGGTCGGCTACCCTCGCCCGAGGCTAGGCTCGGGCGTGGCGTGGTCAAGTCACTCGTGTGGACTGATCCCTGACTTAATCAAACCCATCAGGCCTTTGCAGCTTTATGCTGATGGGGGTTACCAGCTGAGAATTAGGCGTCTTGGGGGTACCCCTAATTATGGTCCCCGATAGTAGCCCCCGAGCCTCGAAGAGAGTGTTAACACTCGCTTGGAGGCTTGCATCGCACTTTTTTGCAAGGGGACCAGCCTTTCTCGGAGGTACCTTGTTCCGGTGGGTGCGCGCGAGCGCACCCGCCGGGTGTAGCCCCCGAGGCCTCGGAGGAGTGGTTTCACTCCTTCGAGGTCTTAATGCCTTGCGCAATGCTTCGGCGTGACTAGCGGTTCCCTCATGCGAGCAGGGCGTAACCCAGGTGCACTGTCGGGGCCCAAGTTCTCGGGCTGGTATGTTGACGCTGTCAACGGTTCGGCCGGAGCCGGGTTTGCGAGAGCAGCCCCCGAGCCTTCGCACGGAGCGAGAGGACGATCAGGGACAGACTCGACTTTTTATATACGCCCCTACGTCGCCTTTCCGCAAGGAGGAGGGGGGAGTGCGCCATGTTACCCTCGATGGGCACCGAACATGGTGTCTCCGGTGAGCTGCGATCGGGTAATCCGAGTGGACGTCCGTGCCCCGTTCGTTAGGGGTCGGCTAGGGGCCCGGAGGCACGCCCAAAAGTACCTGCGGGTGATCTGCCGGACCCGGTCCCCTAGCGACGGGGTCCGAGGGCTCGTTGCCTCCCTCCGATGGGATTCCGTTACAGAGTCGTTCCCGCTGGTCTCGGAAATGTCCTAGGGTACCTCGGGAGCGCAGCCCGAGCCTTGGTTATGTATCGAACGTACCCCTGGTCATCCCTCGCTCGGCGTCTGAGGCGGCTGTGAACCCTTCGACAGGCCAGCCTTCGAACCCCTGATCAGTAGGGGCACGGAGCCCTAGTAGCCTGAGGCGGTCATGGAACCTTTCGGGGGCCGACCTTCGAACCCCTGACCAGTAGTGGGTGTCGGGCCCACGCGATCTGAGGCGGCTGTTGAACCCTTCGGGGGGCCAGCCTTCGAACCCCTGATCAGTAGGGAGGCTCGGGGCCTAGTTCCTTCACGGGGAAGGATCCCTTTGGGGTTATCCCCCTTCTCGGTCCCTGTTGCAAGAGATAGAGAAAGAAGGAAAAGGGAAAAAGGGATTCGAAATTGAACTTCGTGGCGTACCTTTCTCGGCGTGGCCGTTTTTGGCGGAGGCGAAGCGCCGCCAGCTGCCCCTGCCAGAAACGTCACCTATTTCGCCGTGGAGTTAATGCGCTGGGGTGAGTAGTTGGCGAGGTCGCCGTTGTGCGCGCGCGGGCCGTTCGAGGTACGGGTCACGGACGCGTCGTCTTCACGCCGTGAGAAGGGTTCTCTTGCTGCCCCCGGATGGGACGTGAGCCTGGCCGATGGCGTGACCGCTGCCCTCACACGCCTGCCACCGTCATTACTGCCGGCCCATTTTTGACCGCGTTTGACCGCTGCGCCAGGCTGGCGCCGCTGGATCGCAGGCTGGGCGGCCTCGAGTCGCGGTATCGGTTCCGCAATCGAGGAGGTGCGGTGGTGGAGCGAGAGGCGCAGCGGTTCGCATGCAGCGCCTGGCGCGCCAGTTGAACGACGCGTGGTCTTGAGCCGTCGCGCTGGCCTGTCAGGAGTCGGGGAGGCGCGTCCACTTGGCGTGGTTGCATGCCGCTTGCATGGTCGCTCGCCCCCTTTGCCCGTTGGTCTGGGCAAAAGTGGAGGGTTACTTGTAACCGCTGGGCGGTTGCGTGCGTCGTGCGCGGCGATTTGGCTCCCTCTGCTTGGAGCTGGTCTGCATGACAGGCGGGCCCCAGCCCCCGCGCCGCAGGGAAGGGCCTTGGAGGCGTGTTGGAGAAGACTCAGCCCGTGACGGTTGAGGGCGCTAGCAGGGGGAGTTGCCTTTAAAAGGAGGGCGACCCTCTTCGTGAGGCGACCATGTCTCCTTTCTCCCTTATGCATTGTGTCTCTCCATCTTCCAGGCCCCCGGATGGGGGGAACCGCCGTCTTTTCGCTCCATCGTTGGAGGGACGCGATCCCGCGGGGGTTGGTACCTTTCAGCCATCGTTCGGCTTCAAGGATTTTCATCAGGCAGCCCGGTTGCCCCCCTCGGCTGGGGGTCACCCGAGACGGTGACCACCAGCCCCTGGGTGGGGAGGAACAAACCGGGCTGCGATCTTGGTCCCACCCTCAGCTTCAAGGATGTTCATCATCCTCGCTGGGGTGGGTGTCGGACTGAGCCGGCGCTCCTCCTCCCGCACGGGTCCGTGGGTCATCCCCTCCCACGACATTCGAGGGAGAAGGCGCTCCCTGGCCCCGCGGGCGGCGCGGACTTCGACGACGCGGGATGGATCGGCGGCGAACGCCGTCACCTCCGGCGTGTCGGGTCCGCTAGCTCGGCTCCGGCGGGCCCCTTTGTCGGGGGGGGGGGGGGGGGCTGCCGCGCCGTGTACACGGGGGGTCCACCCTAGACACCGCACGCTGCTAGGGCGGCGCTCGTGTTCTGGGGTGGGCCTGCTTTTGCACCAGGGCGGCGGCTTTGCGCGGGGGCCGGTGCCCCACTCATCGGGGAGGATTTGAGTGGGGATCTGGCGGTAAGCAGGCGGCTCCTGGCGTCGGTGCCGAGGTGGAGGCGGCTCGAGAAGTCCCCGTCAGCGACGGGATCACCGCCACCATCGGCGCTTTGGGCCTTCGGCTCTTTGTACTTGTCCTCGCCCCTCGGGTGGCGTTATGGGCGAGGGCAAGACAGCAGCTGTGCCTTCCCCTGAGGTCTGCGCCGCCGCAGAGGGAGGAACCGGAGTTCCGCCTGTAGTGGCACTTCGAGTGCCGGGTTTTTTGTTCATTTCGGCTTTCGGGGCCTGAACATGTATGTAACTCCGGCACAGAGCCGTGTTTTTTTCCTCATTTCTGAGCAATAAGACTTGCCTATCGATTGTCTGAATCGCTTCACCAAGCATGAGTCGCCCCGTGTCCAGGTGACGAGTGAGGTATCCGTATCCCGGAGGCGTAGGAATCCCTCGGCTCGGTCGGACCTGTTGTCCGAGGCTCCTCTAGCTTAGTTAAAAAGACCCCTCGGTCGCTCTTCGACGAGCCGAGGCCAGGGGTAGCGATATCAGCACAAGCAGAGGCGTTGTTGGCTCGGAAATGGAACCTGGTTGGCCGGAGCCCAGCTGGGTCATCTGCTGGCAGGCTCGGCGTCGGAGTTGATTGGCCGAGGCCTCGGACCGAGCTGGCGCCCTCGGAAGGGGTCGGCCGAGGCCCCGGAGGTGGCCGGCCGAGCCGTCCGCTTGGGCCGGATTCTCGGGGAAGCCTCTGGCGGAGATTGCTCGAGCGCGGTGTCGACGTCGTCCTTTGGAGCGGAGGCCTTCGGACCGCGTGGCCACCCGAGGCCAGGTCGGGTCTTGCCGAAGGTGCTGCTGATGCCGAGGGTGTCGCCACCCTCTTCCAGCGCCAAGGTCCGCGCCTGCAGGGTCAAGTCGTCCTGTAGCGTGGGCCTTGTGCGGCCGTTGAGGCCAGAACACACACCCTTGTCGCGTTATAAAGCTGTGTCTCTTTTCCTCTTGCTTCGAGTATCTGGACTTTTTGTCGGTAGCAGGGATGTTAGTGCGAGCAAGAGTTGCTTCTCGCGGGAGGTGATGAGTGAGGTATCCGTATCCCGGAGGCGTGGGAGTCCCTCGGCTCGGTCGGCCTCGCCGCTTACGCGTACTTTTACCCATCCATGAGGCCCTGTCACCGACTCGGTCGAGAAGGCTCGAAGAACCTGCTTCAACAGAAGAGCCTCCGTACGTAAAGACTCATTCGATCCGCGGAGTCACTTTATCCGAACGCGAGTTACTTATCACAGAAGGTGACGAGTGAGGTGTCCGTATCCCGGAGGCGTAGGAGTCCCTCGGCTCGGTCGGCCTTGGCTGCTTACGTGTACCCCGTCGTTTCCAGGACCCACTTTTCGAAGTAGTCAAAAAGCACGAAAGATGTTCTGGTAAAAGAGGTTTTTTGTTCGAGGAAAATTTTGACGCAGAGGGGGTTAACCCCCTTTTAGCCCCCGAGGGAGGGTCGGGCTCCGCTGAGGCGAGGCCGACCCTTCCTTGTTGACTAAACTTCGCGTGGGTACAGGGTATAAGAACAACTTGGAAACATTCTTAAGGATAGAAGCGACGTAGCTGTTGGATGTTCCAAGCGTTGCCGTAGACCTCGCCTTGACTGTTGGCCAGCTTGTAAGTTCCGGGCTTCAGAACTTTGGCGATGATGAACGGCCCCTCCCAGGGGGGCGTTAGCTTATGCCTCCCTCGGGCGTCCTGCCGCAGCCGAAGCACCAGATCGCCCACCTGGAGATCTCGGGGTCGGACCCCTCGGGCGTGGTAGCGTCGCAGGGACTGCTGATACCGCGCTGAGTGTAGTAGGGCCCTGTCCCGAGCCTCGTCCAGCTGGTCCAGCGAGTCTTCTCGGCTGGCTTGGTTGCTTTCTTCGTCGTAAGCCCTCGTCCTCGGGGAACCGTATTCCAGGTCCGTGGGCAGGATTGCCTCGGCCCCGTAGACCAGGAAGAACGGCGTGAAACCCGTGGCTCGGCTTGGAGTCGTCCTCAGGCTCCAGACCACCGAGGGGAGTTCCTTCATCCATCGCTTGCCGAACTTGTTGAGACTGTTATAAATCCGAGGCTTAAGCCCCCGTAGAATCATGCCATTGGCACGTTCCACTTGCCCATTCGACATGGGGTGAGCTACGGCGGCCCAGTCCACCCGGATGTTGTGATCGTCGCAAAAATCCAAGAATTTTTTGCCGGTGAACTGGGTGCCATTGTCGGTGATGATGGAGTTCGGGACCCCGAAGCGATGGATGATGTTGGTGAAGAATGCCACCGCCTGCTCGGACCTGATGCTGCTTAGGGGTCGGACCTCGATCCACTTGGAGAATTTGTCGATGGCGACCAGCAGGTGCGTGTAGCCCCCGGGTGCCTTCTGCAGTGGGCCGACGAGGTCCAGACCCCACACAGCGAAGGGCCAGGTGATGGGTATCGTCTGCAGAGCCTGAGCGGGCAGGTGGGTCTGCTTCGCATAGAATTGGCACCCTTCGCAGGCGCGGACAATTCTAGTGGCGTCAGCCACCGCCGTTGGCCAGTAGAAGCCTTGGCGGAAAGCATTCCCGACGAGGGTTCGAGGTGCTGCATGATGACCGCAAGCCCCCGAGTGTATTTCCTGCAGGAGGTCCTGACCCTCGGCGATGGTGATGCATCGCTGGAGGATGCCCGAGGGGCTGCGGTGGTAGAGCTCCCTCTCGTCGCCCAGCAGGACGAACGATTTTGCTCGTCGCGTTACCCGCCGAGCCTCGGTTTGGTCGAGGGGCAGCTCTCCTCGGCGGAGATATTGCAGGTACGGGGTCCTCCAATCTTGATCTGGCACGACCCCGTCCTGCCCCTCCTCGACGTGCAGCGCTTCGCGCTCGGGCCCCGAGGGTTCCTCGGATTGAGCCGAGGACGGCTCGGGCTGAGCCGAGGTCACCTCGGACGAGGCCGAGGGTGCTTCGGGTTCGGGCGCGTCGCCTATCTTGACGGAGGGTTGGTGCAGATCGCGGGCGAAGACGTCCGGGGGAACCGTTGTCCGCCCCGAGGCTATCTTCGCCAGCTCGTCCGCAGTCTCGTTATAGCGTCGGGCGATGTGGTTAAGTTCGAGCCCGTAGAACTTGTCCTCCAGGCGTCGAACCTCTTCGCAGTAGGCCTCCATCTTCGGGTCGCGGCAGAGGGAATTCTTCATGACTTGGTCGATGACGAGCTGCGAGTCGCCGCGTGCATCGAGGCGTCGAACCCCTAGCTCGATGGCGATTCGCAACCCGTTGATCAGAGCCTCGTACTCAGCTACATTGTTAGACGCCGGGAAATGGAGGCGAAGCACGTAGCGCAGGTGTTTTCCGAGGGGCGAGACGAAAAGCAGGCCCGCGCCAGCTCCCGTCTTCATCAGCGACCCGTCGAAAAACATGGTCCAGAGTTCTGGTTGGATCGGAGCCGTTGGTAACTGGGTATCGACCCATTCGGCTACGAAATCCGCCAGTGCCTGGGACTTGATGGCCTTCCGAGGGGCGAACGAGATCGCCTCGCCCATGATTTCCACCGCCCACTTTGCGATCCGTCCCGAGGCTTCTCGGCACTGGATGATCTCCCCCAGGGGGAAGGATGACACCACAGTCACCGGATGGGACTCGAAGTAATGTCGCAACTTTCGCCTCGTCAGGACCACAGCGTATAGCAGCTTCTGGACTTGTGGGTAGCGGGTCTTGGTCTCGGACAGCACTTCGCTGACGAAGTAAACTGGCCTCTGAATGGGCAAAGCATGCCCTTCTTCCTGCCTTTCGACCACGATCGCGGCGCTGACCACCTGAGTGGTTGCGGCGACGTAGACCAGGAGGGTCTCTCCATCAGTTGGGGGTACCAAGATGGGCGCCTGTGTGAGGAGTGCCTTCAGGCTCCCGAGGGCTTCTTCGGCCTCGGGAGTCCAAGTGAAGCATTCGGCCTTCCTTAAGAGGCGGTACAGGGGCAGGCCTCTTTCGCCGAGGCGCGAGATGAAGCGGCTCAAGGCCGCGAGGCATCCCATGACCCTCTGTACGCCTTTTAAGTCCTTGATAGGTCCCATGTTTGTGATTGCTGCGATCTTCTCCGGATTGGCTTCGATGCCCCGCTTGGAGACGATGAACCCCAAGAGCATGCCCCGGGGCACCCCGAAGACGCACTTCTCGGGATTGAGCTTGACGCCCTTCGCCTTGAGACACCGGAATGTCAGTCCGAGGTCGGAGAGAAGGTCGGAGGCTTTCCTCGTCTTGACCACGATGTCGTCGACGTAGGCCTCGACCGTGCGACCAATGTGTTCGCCGAACACATGGTTCATGCACCGCTGGTACGTTGCACCCGCGTTCCTCAACCCGAACGGCATTGTGACATAACAGTACATGCCGAAGGGCGTGATGAAAGAAGTCGCGAGCTGGTCGGACTCTTTCATCTTGATTTGATGATACCCTGAGTAGGCATCGAGAAAAGACAGGGTTTCGCACCCTGCTGTGGAGTCCACAATTTGGTCGATGCGAGGTAGAGGGTAGGGGACCTTTGGACATGCTTTGTTGAGGCCAGTGTAGTCTACACACATCCGCCACTTCCCCCCTTTTTTCCTCACAAGTACAGGGTTGGCAAGCCATTCGGGATGGAATACCTCTTTAATGAACCCTGCTGCCATCAGCTTGTGGACCTCCTCATCTATCACTCTGCGCCTTTCCTTGTCGAATCGGCGCAGAGGCTGTCTGACCGGTCGGGCCCCGGCCCGAATATCCAGCGAGTGCTCGGCGACTTCCCTCGGTATGCCGGGCATGTCCGAGGGACTCCACGCGAAAACGTCGGCGTTTGCGCGGAGAAAGTCGACGAGCACTGCCTCCTATTTGGGGTCGAGCCCCGAACCGATCCGGATCTGCTTGGAGGCGTCGCCACTGGGGTCGAGAGGGACGGCCTTAACCGTCTCTGCTGGCTCGAAGTTGCCGGCATGCCGCTTCACATCCGGCACCTCTCGGGAGAGGCTTTCTAGGTCGGCAATGAGGGCCTCGGACTCGGCGAGGGCCTCGGCGTACTCCACGCACTCCACATCGCATTCGAATGCGTGTTTGTACGTGGGGCCGACGGTGATGACCCCGTTGGGGCCCGGCATCTTGAGCTTCAGGTAGGTGTAGTTGGGGATGGCCATGAACTTCGCGTAGCATGGCCTTCCCAACACCGCGTGGTAGGTCCCTCGGAACCCGACCACCTCGAACGTCAAAGTCTCCCTTCGGAAGTTGGAGGGTGTTCCGAAGCAGACAGGGAGGTCGAGCTGTCCGAGGGGCTGGACACGCTTCCCGGGAATGATCCCGTGGAAGGGCGCAGCGCCTGCTCGGACGGACGACAAGTCGACGCGCAGGAGCTTGAGAGTCTCGGCGTAGATGATGTTGAGGCAGCTGCCCCCATCCATCAGGACCTTGGTGAGCCTGACGTCGCCAATGACAGGATCGACGACGAGCGGGTACTTCCCCGGGCTCGGCACGTGGTCGGGGTGGTCGTCCTGGTCGAAGGTGATGGGCTTGTCGGACCAGTCTAGGTAGACTGGCGCCGCCACCTTCACCGAGCAGACCTCCCGACGCTCTTGCTTACGATGCCGAGCCGAGGCATTTGCCACATGCCCTCCGTAGATCATGAAGCAGTCGCGGACCTCGGGGAACTCTCCTGCTTGGTGATCCTCCCTTTTGTCGTCGTCGTGAGCCTTGCCACCCTCGGCGGGTGGCCCGGCCCGATGGAAGTGACGCCGAAGCATGACGCACTCTTCGAGGGTGTGTTTGACGGGCCCCTGATGGTAGGGGCACGTCTCCTTGAGTGCCTTGTCGAAGAGGTTTGCACCTCCGGGGGGTTTCCGAGGGTTCTTGCGCTCGGCGGCGGCGACAAGGTCAGCATCGGGAACGTCGCGTTTCGCTTGCGACTTCCTCCTGCCTTTCTTCTTGGCGCCGCGCGGAGCAGACGCCTCGGGAGCATCTTCCGACGGGCGGCTCTGGGGCTGCTTGTCCTTTCGGAAGATGGCCTCTACCGCCTCCTGGCCGGAGGCGAACTTGGTAGCGATGTCCATCAGCTCGCTCGCCCTGGTGGGGGTCTTGCGACCCAACTTGCTCACCAGGTCGCGGCAGGTGGTGCCGGCGAGGAACGCGCCGATGACATCGGAGTCGGTGATGTTGGGCAGCTCGGTGCGCTGCTTCGAGAACCGCCGGATGTAGTCCCGAAGGGACTCTCCCGGCAATTGCCGACAGCTTCGGAGGTCCCAGGAATTCCCGGGGCGCACGTACGTGCCCTGGAAGTTCCCGGCGAAGGCCTGGACCAGATCCTCCCAGTTGGAAATCTGCCCCGGGGGCAGGTGCTCCAACCAGGCACGAGCGGTGTCGGAGAGAAATAGGGGGAGGTTTCGGATGATGAGGTTGTCATCGTCCGTCCCACCCAGCTGACAGGCCAGACGGTAGTCTGCAAGCCACAATTCCGGTCTCGTCTCCCCCGAGTACTTCGTGATAGTAGTCGGGGGTCGGAATCGGGGCGGGAACGGCGCCCGCCGAATGGCTCGGCTAAAGACCTGCGGACCGGGTGGTTCGGGCGAGGGACTTCGATCCTCCCCGCTGTCATAACGTCCCCCACGCCTGGGGTGGTAGCCTCGGCGCACCCTTTCGTCGAGGCGTGCCCGACGGTCACGATGAGGGTGCTCCTCGCCGAGGTGGCCCGGGGCCGCAGGCGCGGTGTTGCGCGTGCGCCCGGTGAAGACCGAGGCTTCCCGCGTGAGTCGGGAAGTCGCGGCACGAGGATCCGGGGTGTATCCCTGCCGTCGAGAGGCAGAGCTCTCTGCCCGCCGGGCCGCAGCGCCTTCCAGGAGATGCCTGAGTTCTCCCTGGATCCGCCGTCCCTCGGTGGTTGATGACTCCGGCATCGCGCGGAGGAGCATTGCTGCAGCGACCAGGTCCTGGCCAGTCCCGCCGGATGCGGGTGGCGGTTTGTCCCTGGCATCGTTGGCGATGCGGTGCTGGAGACCTTGGGGCAAGTGACGTATTCCTCCGGCCGGGGGTTGGCTCGCCCATACCTGCCCGATGTTCTGACGGATTGCCTCGAGCGCTCCTGCTCCTTCATCGAACCCGGCCTGCGCCCCGCGGACTTGCTCGAGCTGTGGGTCGTGACCTCCCGCCGAAGCGGGGACCACAGCTAGCTCCCGCGGGATGTCAGCGCGAGGCGCTGGCCTAGGGGGATCACCATCCTCCGGCATGCCGAGACAGCCGCCTCCGGAGGGATCCCCTAGCTCGATGTGGAAACATTCGCGACTCAGGCCGCAGTCCTTGTCGCCAAGGCTGCGGCTGCCGTCGGAACAGTCGGAGAGGCAGTAGTCACATGCGGTCATGAAGTCCCGCATGGCACTAGGGTTGCCAGATCCGGAGAAATCCCAGCAGATGCTGGGGTCGTCGTCTTCCTCGGACCCAGAGGGTCCGTAGGTCGAGACACCCATCAATCGGTCCCAAGGCGACCGCACAGGAAACCCCAGAGAGGTTGCACTCGCCTCAATGTGAGCGCCCGCCAAAGCGAGATCGCCAGGCGGGCTGAGGCCGAGTCGAAATAACGAAAGATGGGTAGCAGTCGATACCTTTTTGTCGACGAGGAGCGATGAAGTCGCGTCGGGGGCTGACCGCGTCGTCGTCTTGGGTCCGAGGGCGACGTCCTGCAGGCCTTCCGTGAGCGTGCTGGCGTCGTCCACTTGCTCGGAGTCGACGTGTTGCGGGGGGATGGCGCTCGCGTCTGCCTTGAACGCGAGGGCGACGCTTGGCGTGTCCTCCGTCGAGGCGCCGGGGATGTCGATTTGCCCGACAGCCGTCGGAGCGCGACCTCCCGCTCGGCCCCGGTTGCCCTGCCTCCTCCTCCTTCGACGGCGAGGGAGAGGATGGGGCGAGCTCGAAAGTTGTCCTTCCCCTACGCGGGAAAGACGTCGTCGATTCCGCCGCCAGCGGGCGGGCTGTCCGCCATCAATGTCGCCGTCGCGCGGCGGTGGAAGGAGTATCATGTCGCAGTCGCCGTCGAGCGAGATGAACTCGAGGTTCCCGAAACGGAGCACCGTCCCGGGTTGAAGAGGTTGTTGGAGACTGCCCATCTGGAGCTTGACGGGAAATCGAACGTCAACACGCAGCGTCCCCTACCTGGCGCGCCAACTGTCGGCGTTCCGAGACCGGGGGGTCCTCGAGCCGACGAGTGAGAGTGCCGCGTGCCCCAGCCCAGATGGGTCGAGCGCGTGGAGCGAGCGCAAAGGGGGGAACGGAGTGAGAGAGAGGTCGGTGGCCGGAGCCGGATCGCGAGGGAGTCGGAGAAATTCCCACGGCCTTCGTGTTCGTCCCGCGCCCAGGTCGGGTGCGCTTGCAGTAGGGGGTTACAAGCGTCCGCACGAGGTGAAGGGAGAGGGCGGCCCCGAGAGAGCGCCTGCCCCTGCCTTTCGTCCCCGTGAGGCCAACCTTCTCTAAGAAGGCCCTGGCCCTTCCTTTTATAGTCGTAAGGAGAGGGTCCAGGTGTACAAGACGGGGGTGTAGCAAGGTGCTACGTGTCTAGCGAGGGAGAGCTAGCGCCCTATGTACATGCCCAGGTGGCAGCCAGAGAGATCGTGGCACCCTGTTGGAGTGGCGTCGTGGCTGTTGGAGGAGTAACGGAGCCGGACGGGGGGACAGCTGTCGAGGTGGCTGGGTCCTTGCTGACGTCCTCCTGCTTTCGTAAGGGAGCTGGGGGCCGCCGTCGTCATGATCTAGTGGGGCGCCATCATGGCTTATCTGGCATAGCTGGCCAGATGGGACGCCGGTCTTGTTCTCTGCGACCCAAGTCGGCTCAGGGCAGGGTGATGATGACGCTTCCTGTTGATGTGGCGGTCTCGTATCCTAGGTCGGGCGTCGTGGAGGCTCCTCCGAGGCTGTGGCCGAGTCCGTCCTGCAAGACAGAGACAGAGTCCGAGCCCTGGTCGGGCGAGGCGGAGATTATTCGGCAGAGGCCGAGGCGGAGTCCGAGCCCTGGGTCGGGCGAGGCGGAGGTCGCCGTCTTCCGAGGCCTTAGCCTGAGTCCGAGCCCTGGGTCGGGCGGAGCGGAGTTCGCCGTCTTCCGAGGCCTTAGCCTGAGTCCGAGCCCTGGGTCGGGCGGAGCGGAGTTCGCCGTCTTCCGAGGCCTTAGCCTGAGTCCGAGCCCTGGGTCGGGCGGAGTCTCCTATGGCACCACTGGCGAAGTCTGGCCGCCCGTCGGTCTTACCTTTTGCGTTAAACGCCCTGGTGACTCGGTCGGTTGGTGCGGTGATTTAGTCAGGGTTTCTCCTTATCGGAGGCGGGGCCTAGGGCGAGCCGGGGATGCGCCTGCCGTGAAAGAGGAGACCTCAGGCGAGACGGAGTCATCTTAGGGTCGGCTGCCCTCGCCCGAGGCTAGGCTCGGGCGTGGCGTGGTCAAGTCACTCGTGTGGACTGATCCCTGACTTAATCAAACCCATCAGGCCTTTGCAGCTTTATGCTGATGGGGGTTACCAGCTGAGAATTAGGCGTCTTGGGGGTACCCCTAATTATGGTCCCCGACAAGAGGTTTAGTGTAGCTTAGTATTTGATCTGGTTCAGGCTCGGGGTTGCTTAGATATTATATTTTCGTTCATGTTCGATTAGGTTGGCATGATGCTGGTACCTATGACAAGAACACTATCGAGTGGCCCAAGTGTAGTGGCGCTAATGGTAGCTTGAGATCCAAAGTCGAATTGAAGCATGGGGCCAATGCTGGTAACACTCTTCTCAGCTTGTTATCACCTGTAACTTCATGATGATAGGTTACTCAACATTTTGTTTCATGACAGATCTTGTGAATGCTCCGAAGCTGATCCAACCTATTAAGGACAAGTTTTCAAGTGTTACCTATGCAGATCTGTTTCAGCTTGCCAGCGCCATAGCTATTGAGGTCCTCTAAAACGCTCCAGCTTACTGATCAAGTAATGGTCATTCATAAATTGCTTCATGTTAATGATGACTGTCTGACTGGTTCCTCTGGTTCTTTCATTTTAGGAAGCAGGTGTCCCCGAAATCTGTATGATCTATGGAAGGGTTGACGTTATTGCCCTTGACAATGCCCGCCAAAGGGGAGGCTTCCTGGGTCAGTGATAATGATTTTTTGACTGTTCTTAACTCATGCCAATTTTGGTTGAGTCTAACTTATAATTCAGAACCTAGAACTATTGTGTATGAAAGCTGTGGCTGTGGAGGCCTAGAACAATACTTACTCAGAACCTAGAACAATACTTACCAGAACTATTGTGTAGGCCGATAGATGGCTTGACGAACAAGCGGTGGCTGTGGAGCCCGCGGCAGCGCACAAGGCCATCGCTGGGTTGTGGCGGGGCAGGAGAGATGAGTGGGGGAGACTGGGAGAGTGATGAGCCTTTTCTGTAATTGAGACGGACTCCACCAAGGTAATCGTCTTCTCCCTGTCTTCCTTCGATTTGCAGTCTATCCGCGCGTCCATACCACTAGGTGAAATTGCACAATAGCACATTCGATGCATTTGTCACTGTGAGCTGTGAAATTTCAAAGAACCTAAAACATTTGTCTTCCTTTTATGTAGATTTGGGTCCAGAGTTTGTTTTCACAATCAAACGGTATCCTCATGTATGTGCATAAGGAGGAGGATCCCTAGAACTTGATTCTTTCCTGTGCGGTCACTGATGGCATCCTTTATTTGCGTCAAGGATTTCCCTCAAGATTTATGCATGCATGCGTGGCACAAATTTCTTTGCTCTCCTAAGTGGGGTAATTATCGTTGTTGACCTTACCCCCACCTCTTAGCGAGAGAATTCTTGTGATTTTCTTGATTTTTGTTGTTCGCCTGTTCATGTTTGATGTCACTGATTTTATTTGTTGTTGTTGTGCAGATTTGAGATCGTGCGAAGCTAAGCTTTTCATCAAGATGGCACTTGTAAGTGTTTGTTCAATTAGTAGTTGTTTAAGTAGCCTCTATCTCTTACATTTTTATATGCTAGAGGCGTGTTTAAGTTGATTGCATTAGTGAGATTATTTTATTGTTGTTTTGACTTGTGGTGTGGCATGTCATGATGGCCTTAAATCATTAGGTAAATTACTTCTCTACTATTTGAGTTAACTGATGCTATCTATTTATTTGTTTATAACCGAACAGGTTGTTATCTATGGATCTATCTACCCCATACTTCCATGGACACCGGCTGCTACAACTGATGCCAAGTACTGCTGCATATATGCTGCTTGAGCTAGATGCTGCTGCTTCACACCTGCTTCTGCTAGCTGGTACCAAACACTGCATATATGCTGCTTCACGCCTGCAGAACTGATGGTGAATTCTATGTGTCTGAACTGAATTGTATGAACTCAGGTGATGCTTTTGTGTGAATGGAATAAGTGTGCGAAACTGAGAAGAACATATTGTGTGCATAACCGTTTGGGCTAACTGTGTGACAGTATGTCTGCATAATACTTGTCTGAAAAACTGATTCGACTGACTAACAATTCAAAAGATTGACTGCATAACAGTTGTCTGACACACTGAGAAACTGAAACGCATCACTTGAGTTCATTGGTTCCTTGGTTCAAGGTTTGTTTTATTGGAGCATACATTTACATAAAATTAGAATGGCAATTCCATACACAACTCATGAGCTACTTGCAGCAATTGTTCAGTTCTTAATTATATTAATATTATCCAATCATATTTCAGAGTGTTAGTTCTGCAGGAGAGGTGCTTGAGACAAGGAAAAGTAGGGAGTCAAAATCATGATGAATGTTGTCATCTTGAAACATCCCTAAGTTAAAAACATTGTCATGATAGCCTTTTTTGCCGTGATAGAAACCATCAAATGCATGAAATTCTTTCAGTCGATTGAAAAACTCTTGTCTAAACTTATGCCAGTGATTTTCTTTTAAATCATAAGCATGAAGTGCATCATTTTACATTTTACTGTCCTGACAAAGCAAAGCACTAGCACTGGTCTGACATCATCCAAGCACGCCATAAAATTACTATTTCTAACTTTGGTTATCTGTACACTTATGGTTGGAAGCGATGCATTTTTAAATCTGTTTTTATCTCTATATTTCTTTACTGCAGATTGGAGAGTAGTACACAGGTATTTGTAGTTCTTTCATGTGAAATTTTACTATTGTGTGATAAACCTTCATACACGATAGACCTTACAAGTTTGAGAGTTTTATATTTCAGCTAGCTAATTTAGGCTTGGTTCCATAGGACTGTATGAGTGACTGCAACGATGCCATTATAATCATTGAAGTGATGTTTTGTGGAACAACCAGATTTGTAAAGTTTAATTGGATCTAAGTGACCATTATAAGAAAAATCATTGATTATTACTTGGTTCATCTTTATCCAACTTATTATAGGTTTTCACGTATTTTTGTTATGAGTGCAAGGTGCAGTTTCTGTATCTAACTGCCCCTTTCTTATCATCATGTGGCTATTCTATTACTTTGTTTTGTGTATATAATTACCAGACACATGTTTGCTACTAGATTTATCGGCATGAATAATTGATGAGACAAACTCATTGTCAAACGTCTTTCTTTGAGTTTTCTTCATTGATAGAATCAAAGGCATAAAGATAGGTGTGTGTTTCATTTCTTCATTGATTAGTCCTAGATCTTATTTCAACTATTTCTTCATTGATTAGTTCTAGATCTGTGAAAAGTACTACCTTTATGTTGCATGGACCTCCTACAAGTTCCCTCATTAACCAAAAGAAATGAGAAGTCTCCAAATTTCTTAAGGTAGTCAGATTTTGATATTGTTGCTATCAAAGTAGACAAACTATATTTTTAACGATATTCACTAAGGTTATATAGAAATTGTATCTCTAAATTAAGTTGCGCAGTTGGGATACAATCTGAGATCTAGATTCATTAACATTTTGATCGAACGAGCAACAGTAGGCCCCCTTAATTTTTGTGTCGTCGCAAAGCACTGCCACCGACGACGAATGGGCGCTTCAGAACGAGCAACTCTATGATTGTCACCTACCTTTCCTAAGCCTACTTTTGTTACTACTATAAGAATAAGTCAACGAAAAAAGCTTCATCTCTATTTGTTTCCGCTATGCATTGTGTAGCTTAGAGTTGTCTCATAACACTAGAATGATTGAGCGGTGGGGAACACTATGGGTATCCTTGATTTTTTTTCTTGCATTGAGTTGCCTTTGTATCAATTTTTAATTGTTTCTTATTGAGTCTTGTTTGGTATAACAACAACCTGGTGATGTCTTGATGAATTGCAAATTAGTTGTGCGGAGCCTGCTTGGGTAGGGTGAACAAAGTGGCTTTGTTTATGGCCCTTTCCACCCCTATTGTTGCAAGGAAACATGAACTTGATGGCAGCAATAAACCTGGGCAAAGGGAGAAGGCGCATGACTGGAGAGCCTTTCTTCTTTATTTTGACCAGTCCCAGAAATAAGGTGGGTTCAGTACTTCAATCCTTTTTTGTTCCTTCGGACAAAACTATAATGTTTCTACTTAAGTATAGGAAGTATGTGTATAGCATGTCTTTCTAGCTGTGGTTTTATATAATTAGGCTTAAGGTAATAGTGGCATGTGGGGATGTATTTTATTCTTTATTGGAACGTGGTGGGTTTTCTATAGTGGTGATGTTTTCCTTTGGTTTGATAGCTACAAATTTTAATACATAATCCTTGGTGCTCTGCATGAGTTTCATTCAAGCTGAGCAGGGCGTAGCTGCTGCCAAGGTTCCCCGTTCAACGCTTGCAGCCACATCCCTCTGCCAGCCAGGCGGTGGTGGGGAGGGAGACTGGGATGGAGCATGTGCCGATGTGGCTGCGTGCGTTCCCGGATCTGCACACCTATGTCAGCATGTAGGTGTGGGTTGAGCCGTCGGTGACTAATGACATGATGGACAAGGTGGAGCAGGTGCGGCAACGGAGGAAGGCCGAGAAGTCCCTGCTCAGCTTGCAATGAAGGTTGGCTATGGCAAGCGCGGAAGAATTAAAAAATAATGGTTGTCAGGAGACATATGAGAGCCCTAGAAAAGTGGTGAGGCATCAGTTGCTAATGCATCCATGATGGATATGCAGCAGGTGATATGTCCAGCATATAGTGATATCGATGCCTGTCTTAGTGGTTCCTGCAATTTTTCTCTCCAATACTAACACGCCTGGTTTCGTGAAAACAAATTATTACAAAATTAACAACTCAGTGCAGTGAGAAGGCTTTTGAGTTAGAGGTAATCTTCTTCTTGAACTTGTACTGTGATTCCATGAAACTCAAATATCTTGAAATAGTGTTTTAATAATTGTTTGTGTTTTTGGGACAGTTAAAGTCAGCTGATAATCGTGTCCTCTAGGAGCAGCTACTACAGAAGGTCCTTTCTCTCTATTTTTATTTTCAATTTAAATTCTTCAAGATGACAAAGTTTGGTCTAAAAAATCATGCTAATTGTAGAATGTGGAAATCAACGATTTACAAGAAACAAATTTCGCATTGAGCAACAACTCTCAGCAAAAGTGGATATATCCTCTGAGAAGGAAGCTGATTGTACACAACATGAGACTATTGATTTGAAATCTAAACTTCAGTCCAAGGTTCTTTTACTGATAATGTTCTTCCACTTTGTGTATTTGAGCCCCTTGTGCAGTACATATTCTTCAACATACAATATTCATGGTTTGGTTACTTACCTTTCACCAAATTTTCTGCTGCATCCTGAAAGGGAAATGTGCCCTTGGGATTAAGTGCCAACACATGTGCTTAATTGTGAATTTATGTACATGGATGAACAAGGTGCAAATCATGAAGTAAAGGTATGTTTCTAAGCCTTAGTACATTGGTTTTATGTACTAATATATTTGTCTAAGTGTTAGAAACAGAAAGAAGAAGAAAAGAGAAGAGGAGAAAAGACTTGGCTGTGTGCAGCCAAGACCCAGCTCGGTCTGGAGCACCGGACTGTCCGGTGTGCACCGGACAGTGTCCGGTGCGCCAGGCTGACTCGGCTCGAACTGGCCGCTCTCGGGAATTCGCCGACGGCGTACGGCTAAAATTCACCGGACTGTCCGGTGAGCCAACGGTCGGCCAGGGCCAACGGTCGGCCGCGCAATCCGCGCGGGACACGTGGCCGAGCCAACGGTCGGAAGACGGCACCGGACTGTCCGGTGTGCACCGGACTGTCCGGTGCGCCAAAGGCTCGCAGATCTCCAACGGGCTGCAACGGTCGGCAGCGCCAGTTAAGGAAACAAATCGGGCACCGGACACTGTCCGGTGTGCACCGGACTGTCCGGTGCCCCCGACGACAGAAGGCAAGGATGGCCTTCCGGATTTGCTCTCAACGGCTCCTAGCTGCCTTGGGGCTATAAAAGGAGCCCCTAGGCGCATGGAGGAGACACACAAGCAACCTTTGAGCATTCTTGATCATCCACACTAAGTCTCTGCGCATTCGTTTGTGTTTCTAAGTGATTCGAGCTCTGTTCTAAGTGAGAACTCTGAGATAGTCTTGTGAGCTCGATTCTTGGCCGTGTGTGTGCGCTTTTGCTGTGGATTTGTGTGTGTTGCTTCCCTCCCTTACTCTGTGCTTCTCTGTGATCATATACTTGTAAGGGCAAGAGACTCCAATTTGTGGAGATTCCTTGCAAACGGGATAGTGAAAGGAACAACAAAACACCGTGGTATTCAAGTGGGTCTTTGGACCGCTTGAGAGGGGTTGATTGCAACCCTCGTCCGTTGGGACGCCACAACGTGGAGTAGGCAAGCGTTGGTCTTGGCCGAACCACGGGATAAAACCACTGTGTCACCTCTGTGCTTGATCTTCTTGTGGTACTGTGTTTTGTTGAGACTTCACCTTAGCCACTTGGCAATAATCGTGCTAACACTTAACAAGTTTTTGTGGCTTAAGTTTGAAGTTTTTACAGGATCACCTATTCACCCCCCCCCCCTCTAGGTGCTCTCAATTGGTATCAAAGCCGTTCTCTTCACAAAGGGACTAACCGCCCGAAGAGATGGATCCTAAGGGGAAGGGTATTGTGATCAATGACAAAGAGAAGGAATCCTTCGTCAACGAGCCGAAGGACGACAAGCCTACCGACTCCGGCTCGGGACAAAGACGGAAGGAAGGGAAGAAGAAGAAGACAAGGCGCATCAAGGAGATCGTCTACTACGACAGCGACGAGTCTACTTCTTCCCAAAAGGACGAGGACCACAACGACTACGAGAGAAGGAAACCGGTTAATTCGAACTTTTCTTTTGATTACTCTCGTATTCCGTAAAGTTCACATTCACATTTGCTCTCCATTCCACTCGGCAAGCCCCCACACTTTGATGGAGAGGACTACGGATTTTGGAGCCACAAAATGCGTAGTCACCTATTCTCTCTCCATCCTAGTATATGGGAGATTGTAGAGAGTGGAATGCACTTTGATAGTTCGGATAGTCCCATGTTCATTAATGAACAAATTCATAAGAATGCACAAGCTACTACTGTTCTTCTAGCTTCCTTGTGCAGGGATGAATACCATAAGGTGAGCGGCTTGGATAACGCCAAGCAAATCTGGGACACCCTCAAGATTTCTCATGAGGGGAACGACGTCACCTTACTCACCAAGATGGAGTTGGTGGAGGGCGAGCTTGGACGGTTCGCAATGATAAGGGGCGAGGAGCCAACGCAAACATACAACCGGCTCAAGACCCTTATCAACAAGATAAGGAGCTACGGAAGCACACGATGGACGGACCACGACGTCGTCCGCCTAATGCTCAGGTCATTTACCGTTCTTGATCCTCACTTGGTGAACAATATACGTGAAAATCCCAGGTACACCAAGATGTCGCCCGAAGAAGTTCTTGGGAAATTCGTTAGCGGGCGAATGATGATCAAGGAGGCGAGGTATGTGGACGACGCCTTGAATGGTCCGATCAACGAGCCGCAACCCCTTGCTCTCAAGGCAACACGAAGCAAGGAGGCGCTACCTAGCAAGGTGGCACAGATTGAGGCGGCTGGCCTTAATGATGAAGAGATGGCTCTCATCATCAAAAGATTCAAGACGGTGCTTAAAGGTCACAAGGGACAACCAAGCAAGACCAAAGCCAAGGGGAAGCGCTCATGCTTCAAATGCGGTAAGCTTGGTCATTTCATTGCTAACTGTCCCGATAATGAAAGTGACCAGGAAAAGGGGAACAAAAGAGAGAAGAAGAAGCAATACAAGAAGGCAAAAGGCGAGGCACATCTAGGAAAGGAGTGGGACTCGGATTGCTCCTCCTCCGACTCCGACAATGAAGGACTCGCTGCCACCGCCTTCAACAAGTCTTCCCTCTTCCCCAACGAGCGTCTCACATGCCTTATGGCAAGGGAGAAGAAAGTGAGTACTCAAGACTCCACTTATGCTTCTTCTAGTGATAGTGAGACTAGTGATGATGATGACATAGATTATTCATGCTTGTTCAAGGGCTTAGATAGATCTAAGATAGATAAAATTAATGAGTTGATTGATGCTTTGAATGATAAGAATAGATTACTAGAAAAGCAAGAGGATTTATTGTATGATGAACATGATAAATTTGTAGAGGCACAAAAATCATATGCTTTAGAAATTAAAAGAAATGAAGTGCTTTCTAGTGAATTAGCTTCCTGTCATGAAACCATTTCTATTTTACAAAGTGTTAACAACGATTTAAATGCTAAGTTAGAAGTAGCAAATAAATCTAATTCTTGTGTAGAACATGTTACAATTTGCACTAGGTGTAAGGATCTCGATGTTGATGCCTGTAGTGAACACCTAGTTTTAATTTCCAAATTAAATGAAGAATTGGCTAGTCTTAATGCCCAACTTAAGACTAGCAAGAATGAAGTTGATAAAATAAAATTTGCAAGGGATGCCTACACGGTTGGTAGACACCCCTCAATTAAGGATGGTCTTGGCTTCAAGAGAGAGGCCAAGAACTTAACAAGCCATAAGGCTCCCATCTTCGTCAAGGAGAAAGGGAAGGCCCCTATGGCTAGTAGTGCTAAAAAGAACCATGCTTTCTTATACCATGATAGGAGACATGCTAGAAATGCTTATAATGATTTTGATTCACATGTTTATGATTCTCATGCCATGTTTGCCTCTAGTTCCTCTCATAAGCATGATAGAGATATGAGTAGGAGAAATGTTGCGCATGTGTCTAGGAGAAATTTTGCTCATGTTCCTAGAAAAGTTGTAAACAAACCTTCTACCATTTATTATGCTTGCAATACTCCCTTTGCTATTTGTAGAAAGGGTAAGAAGGTAGTTGCTAGGAAATTAGGGGCTAAATGCAAGGGAGATAAATCTTGCATTTGGGTCCCTAAAGATATTTGTGCTAACCTTGCAGGACCCAACATGAGTTGGGTACCTAAGACCCAAGCCTAAATTTGCCTTGCAGGTTTATGCATCCGGGGGTTCAAGCTGGATTATCGACAGCGGATGCACAAACCATATGACGGGGGAGAAGAAGATGTTCACCTCCTACGTCAAGAATAAGGATTCCCAAGATTCAATTATATTCGGTGATGGGAATCAAGGCAAGGTAAAAGGGTTAGGTAAAATTGCAATTTCTAATGAGCATTCTATATCAAATGTATTCCTAGTGGAGAGTCTTGGATATAATTTGCTATCTGTTAGTCAATTATGTCAAATGGGATACAATTGCCTTTTTACTAATGTAGATGTGTCTGTCTTTAGAAGATGTGATAGTTCACTAGCTTTTAAGGGTGTACTAGACGGCAAGCTTTACTTAGTTGATTTTGCAAAAGAAGAGGCCGGTCTAGATGCATGCTTAATGGCTAAGACTTGCATGGGCTGGCTGTGGCATCGCCGCTTAGCACATGTGGGGATGAAGAACCTCCACAAGCTTCTAAAGGGAGAACACGTGATAGGTCTAACAAATGTTTATTTCGAAAAAGATAGACCTTGTGCAGCTTGTCAGGCAGGTAAACAAGTGGGAGGAGCACATCACAGCAAGAATGTGATGACCACGTCAAGACCTCTGGAGCTGCTGCATATGGACCTCTTCGGACCCGTCGCCTATCTAAGCATAGGAGGAAGTAAGTATGGTCTAGTTATTGTTGATGACTTTTCCCGCTTCACTTGGGTGTTCTTTTTGCAGGATAAGTCTGAAACCCAAGGGACCCTCAAGCGCTTCCTCAGGAGAGCTCAAAATGAGTTTGAGCTCAAGGTGAAGAAGATTAGGAGCGACAACGGGTCCGAGTTCAAGAACCTACAAGTGGAGGAGTTTCTTGAGGAGGAAGGGATCAAGCACGAGTTCTCCGCTCCCTACACACCACAGCAAAATGGTGTGGTAGAGAGGAAGAACAGGACGCTAATCGATATGGCGAGGACGATGCTTGGAGAGTTCAAGACCCCCGAGTGCTTTTGGTCGGAAGCCGTGAACACGGCTTGCCACGCCATCAACAGGGTCTACCTTCACCGCCTCCTCAAGAAGACTTCGTATGAGCTACTAACCGGTAACAAACCCAATGTATCTTACTTTCGTGTTTTTGGGAGCAAGTGCTACATTCTAGTGAAGAAGGGTAGAAATTCTAAGTTTGCTCCCAAAGCTGTAGAAGGGTTTTTATTAGGTTATGATTCAAATACAAAGGCGTATATGGTCTTCAACAAATCATCGGGTTTGGTTGAAGTCTCTAGCGACGTTGTATTTGATGAGACTAATGGCTCTCCAAGAGAGCAAGTTGTTGATTGTGATGATGTAGATGAAGAAGATGTTCCGACGGCCGCTATACGAACCATGGCGATTGGAGACATTCGGCCACAGGAACAAGATGAACGAGATCAACCTTCTTCCTCAACAACCGTGCATCCCCCAACTCAAGACGACGAACAGGTTCATCAAAAGGAGGCGTGTGATCAAGGGGGAGCACAAGATGATCATGTGATGGAGGAAGAAGCGCAACCGGCACCTCCAACCCAAGTTCGAGCGATGATTCAAAGGGATCATCCCGTCGACCAAATTCTGGGTGACATTAGCAAGGGAGTAACTACTCGGTCTCGACTAGTTAATTTTTGTGAACATTACTCTTTCGTCTCCTCTATTGAGCCTTTCAGGGTAGAGGAGGCCTTGCTAGATCCGGATTGGGTGTTGGCCATGCAGGAGGAACTTAATAACTTCAAGCGCAACGAAGTTTGGACGCTGGTGCCTCGTCCCAAGCAAAATGTTGTGGGAACCAAGTGGGTTTTCCGCAACAAACAGGACGAGCACGGGGTGGTGACGAGGAACAAGGCTCGACTTGTGGCAAAAGGTTATGCCCAAGTCGCAGGTTTGGACTTTGAGGAGACTTTTGCTCCTGTGGCTAGGCTAGAATCAATTCGTATCTTGCTAGCATATGTCGCTCACCATTCTTTCAGATTGTACCAAATGGATGTGAAGAGCGCGTTCCTCAACGGGCCAATAAAGGAGGAGGTGTACGTAGAGCAACCCCCTGGCTTCGAGGATGAACGGTACCCCGACCACGTGTGTAAGCTCTCTAAGGCGCTCTATGGACTTAAACAAGCCCCAAGAGCATGGTATGAATGCCTTAGAGATTTCTTAATTGCTAATGCTTTCAAGGTTGGGAAAGCCGATCCAACTCTTTTCACTAAGACTTGTGATGGTGATTTGTTTGTGTGCCAAATTTATGTCGATGACATAATATTTGGTTCTACTAATCAAAAGTCTTGTGAAGAGTTTAGCAGGGTGATGACGCAGAAATTCGAGATGTCGATGATGGGCGAGTTGAACTACTTCCTTGGGTTCCAAGTGAAGCAACTCAAGGACGGCACCTTTATCTCCCAAACGAAGTACACGCAAGATCTGCTAAAGAGGTTTGGGATGAAGGACGCCAAGCCCGCAAAGACGCCGATGGGAACCGACGGACACACCGACCTCAACAAAGGAGGTAAGTCCGTTGATCAAAAAGCATACCGGTCAATGATAGGTTCTCTGCTTTATTTATGTGCTAGTAGACCGGATATTATGCTTAGCGTATGCATGTGTGCTAGATTTCAATCCGATCCTAAGGAGTGTCACTTGGTGGCGGTGAAGCGAATTCTTAGATATTTAGTCGCTACGCCTTGCTTCGGGATCTGGTATCCAAAGGGGTCTAACTTTGACTTGATTGGGTACTCAGATTCCGACTATGCTGGATGTAAGGTCGATAGGAAGAGTACATCGGGGACGTGCCAATTCTTAGGAAGGTCCCTGGTGTCATGGAACTCTAAGAAACAAACATCCGTTGCCCTATCCACCGCTGAGGCCGAGTACGTTGCTGCAGGACAGTGTTGTGCGCAACTACTTTGGATGAGGCAAACCCTCAGGGACTTTGGCTACAATCTGAGCAAAGTCCCACTCCTATGTGATAATGAGAGTGCTATCCGAATAGCGGAAAATCCTGTTGAGCACAGCCGCACAAAGCACATAGACATCAGGCATCACTTTTTGAGAGATCACCAGCAAAAGGGAGATATCGAAGTGTTTTATGTAAGCACCGAGAACCAGCTAGCCGATATCTTCACCAAGCCTCTAGATGAGAAGACCTTTTGCAGGCTGCGTAGTGAGCTAAATGTCTTAGATTCGCGGAACTTGGATTGAAATATAGCATACATGTATTTATGCCTTTGATCATGTTCATTCTGCATTTTGTTGCTTATTATGGTGCTCAAGTTGTACATCCACTCCCTGGACCTCACAAGTCCGTTGCAAAGTGCTGCACATGTTTAGGGGGAGATGTGTTACAACTTGACCCTTTGAGACTAACCATATGCTTGAGTTTGTTTGATTTAGTCTCAAAGGAGAATTGAAAGGGAAAAGGTGGACTTGGATGATGCAAGACTTCCACTGCACTCCGATGAGAGGGTAATTAATTCCAAGTCCGTCTAATGAACTCTTGTTGCCATTTGCTCTTAATTGAAGATTTTGGTGAGGCAATGGGGTTAAAGGGCCAAGATTGATCCCGTTTTGGTGCTTGATGCCAAAGGGGGAGAAAATAAAGGCCAAAGCAATAAATGGATCGGCTACCACTTGAGAAATTTGAAAATAGTAGAGTAGAGTTTTTGTTGTCAAAACCCTTTTATTGTCTCTTTTGGCTTCTTGTGGGGAGAAGTAGCAATTATGGGAAAAAGGGGGAGTTTTTGAAATCTTTGATCAATCTCTTTATAATGACTCTCTTTATGCTTCAACATGTGTGTTTAACTTAGAGATAGAGATTTGAGTTTGATTTGCAAAAACAAACCAAGTGGTGGCAAAGGATGATCCATATATGCCAAAATTGAATCAAAATAAATTTAAGTTTTATTTGAAGTGAGTTTGCACTTGTTTTAGTTGCCTTATGTTGTGTTGGCATAAATCACCAAAAAGGGGGAGATTGAAAGGGAAATGTGCCCTTGGGCCATTTCTAAGTATTTTGGTGATTAAGTGCCAACACATGTGCTTAATTGTGAATTTATGTACATGGATGAACAAGGTGCAAATCATGAAGTAAAGGTATGTTTCTAAGCCTTAGTACATTGGTTTTATGTACTAATATATTTGTCTAAGTGTTAGAAACAGAAAGAAGAAGAAAAGAGAAGAGGAGAAAAGACTTGGCTGTGTGCAGCCAAGACCCAGCTCGGTCTGGAGCACCGGACTGTCCGGTGTGCACCGGACAGTGTCCGGTGCGCCAGGCTGACTCGGCTCGAACTGGCCGCTCTCGGGAATTCGCCGACGGCGTACGGCTAAAATTCACCGGACTGTCCGGTGTGCACCGGACTGTCCGGTGAGCCAACGGTCGGCCGCGCAATCCGCGCGGGACACGTGGCCGAGCCAACGGTCGGAAGACGGCACCGGACTGTCCGGTGCGCCAAAGGCTCGCAGATCTCCAACGGGCTGCAACGGTCGGCAGCGCCAGTTAAGGAAACAAATCGGGCACCGGACACTGTCCGGTGTGCACCGGACTGTCCGGTGCCCCCGACGACAGAAGGCAAGGATGGCCTTCCGGATTTGCTCTCAACGGCTCCTAGCTGCCTTGGGGCTATAAAAGGAGCCCCTAGGCGCATGGAGGAGACACACAAGCAACCTTTGAGCATTCTTGATCATCCACACTAAGTCTCTGCGCATTCGTTTGTGTTTCTAAGTGATTCGAGCTCTGTTCTAAGTGAGAACTCTGAGATAGTCTTGTGAGCTCGATTCTTGGCCGTGTGTGTGCGCTTTTGCTGTGGATTTGTGTGTGTTGCTTCCCTCCCTTACTCTGTGCTTCTCTGTGATCATATACTTGTAAGGGCAAGAGACTCCAATTTGTGGAGATTCCTTGCAAACGGGATAGTGAAAGGAACAACAAAACACCGTGGTATTCAAGTGGGTCTTTGGACCGCTTGAGAGGGGTTGATTGCAACCCTCGTCCGTTGGGACGCCACAACGTGGAGTAGGCAAGCGTTGGTCTTGGCCGAACCACGGGATAAAACCACTGTGTCACCTCTGTGCTTGATCTTCTTGTGGTACTGTGTTTTGTTGAGACTTCACCTTAGCCACTTGGCAATAATCGTGCTAACACTTAACAAGTTTTTGTGGCTTAAGTTTGAAGTTTTTACAGGATCACCTATTCACCCCCCCCCCTCTAGGTGCTCTCACATCCTTCTTGTAATTCTACTTGATAGAAATAGTATGCATGTTCATTAGATGGCTATATGCAAACTACTTGTGTTTTATGCTTTCCTTGTTGACATTAAAGCCAACCAACTTTGATGATGTACTTTGGCAGGAAGCTAAAATTGAGAAGATGAAATATGAACATCTGACGAGGGAGGCTGCTTTGGCAAAGAAGGAGCTTCTTGAAGAGGAGTCACAACAGGAATTCCGTTGACTCTCGTCGGCCAGCTTAATTCCCGTCGGCCAGTGTAAAAGCCGACGGGAATTAAGTAACTCCCGTCGGTCGTCAACTAGCTGACGGGAATTATTTTAATTCCCGTCGGCCACGTCCCTGGCCGATGGGGTTTAGTAATTCCCGTCGGCTTTGTCCCTAAGCCGACGGGGGTTATTTAATTCCCGTCGGCCACGTCATAGGCCGATGGGGATTAATGGTTTTAGAGCAACGGCCGAGCCCGCGCGGACTCATTCTTCCTCCTCTCTCTCGCTGAAATTGATGAGCCGCCGTCGCCCGTTCGAGCCGCCGCTCGCCCGAGCTCCAACACCGGCGCCCGCCCACGTCACCTACGCCGTCGCCCGCCCGTGCCCCCGCCGCCCGTCCGAGCCGCCGCCCGCCCGCGCCCCAACGCCGGCGCCCGCCCGCGCCCCAACGCCGGCGCCCGCCCGAGCCCCCAAAGCCGCTGCCCGCCCGCGCCCCAGCCGCCGCCCGCCCGTGCCCCCGAGCCGCCGCCGCCCGCAGCGAGCAGACGCCCGCCCGAGCCGCCGCCCGCCCGAGCACCCGCGTGGCCGAGCTCCTGCGCCGCCGGGCCGCCGAGCCGCCACGCCACCGCGCCGCCGTCATCCGAGGCCCGCCACCCGAGGCCGGAACGCCGCCCCCGAGGCCGCCAACGCCCTCAGTTCGTCCCGAAGCGCCGCCGTCCGCCCGAACGCCGCTTCTAGCCCTCGTCGAGGTATAATCCTACCTATATGTAAATAAATGTGATTATTTTCGTCGGTTTTTTATGGCCGACGGGAGTTAGCTTTAATGTGATTAGAGTGTGATTAGAGTTAGTTTATGTGGCTTGATTAGAGTGTGATTATTGTTTATTTTCGTCGGTTTTTATGGCCGACGGGAGTTAACTGTAATACGATTACAATTTGTTAGTTTAATATCACATGTTAATTTTCGTCGGTTTTAATATCACATGTTATTTGTTAGTATTATTTGACTTAAAATTGGATGTTGCAATATTGTTAATTAATTATTATCATGTTAATGTGATGAAGGTGATGTTATGTATATATATATATAGTTTTACTACTTACCTATAGATATATGTGTGACGTGTAGAAACATAAATGTCTCACACGCACTCTTTACTCGTACACACAGCCGCAATAATGGGTGATATACGTGATTGGATGTATGAAGGTTTCAAGAAGGGTGGGTGTCATACAAGTGAATGGTTTGTCAAGACGCAGATGTTTCTGGACCATGCAGCTGCTTTGTCACAAATAGATAATATTAGGTGTCCATGCAATAAATGTAGAAATATGACGAGCCACACAAAGAGGCAGGTCACACTACACCTGTGTTCGCATGGTTTCGTGCCAGGCTATAAGGTCTGGTATCTCCATGGTGAAGATGTTGAACGAGCAGCAGAAGTAGAAGTTGATGATGGTGAAGATGATGTTGATAGGATGGACCAGATGCTTGAGGATCTGCAGCCTGAACTGGCACCAGATCATCATGATTCATCTACACCGGAGGTTCAGAAGTTTTTCGACCTACTCAAAGCGTCAGAAGAGCCTCTTCACGGGCACACTGACGTGACCGTACTGGAATTCGTGACCCGACTGATGTCAATCAAGTCCAAGTTTGCATTCTCAATTAATTGTTACAAGGAGCTTGTGGATTTGATTAGCGAGGTTCTTCCTACGGGTCACAAGATGCCCAAAGACATGTACCAGTCCAAGAAATTGCTTGAAGGTCTTGGTATGGAGTATGAGAAGATTGATGTTTGCCAAGACAACTGTATGCTTTTTTGGAAGGAACATGGCAGAGAACAGAAATGCTTAAAATGTGGGAAGTCGAGGTACGTGGAGCTTGTAAATGAAGATGGGGAGAAGGTGGTGACAAAGGTTGCACATAAACAGCTTCGGTACATGCCTCTCACTCCTAGAGTGAAACGTTTGTTTCTCTCGAGAAAGACCGCTATGCACATGAGGTGGCATAAAGATTGTACGGACAAACAAGATGGGTTAATGGTGCACCCGTCAGATGGTGATGCATGGAAGGCTCTTGACAAATTTGATCCAGATTTTGCCAGCGATGCAAGAAACGTTCGTATCGGCTTGGCAACTGATGGTTTCACGCCGTTCAATATGACCGCTGCGTCGTATTCATGTTGGCCTGTCATTGCCATACCATACAACCTTCCACCTGCTCTATGCATGAAATATGAGTTTATGTTCCTATGTCTTGTTATACCTGGGCCTGAGCATCCTGGCGTACGCCTCAATGTGATGCTTCAACCACTGATTGAAGAGTTAAAGAAGCTATGGCAAGGTGTGGAAGCCTATGACTGCTTCAAGAAGCAGAAATTCAATCTTCGTGTTGCATATCTGTTCTCGGTTCATGATTTTATGGCGTATGGTATTTTCTCTGGATGGAGCGTGCATGGTAGATTGACGTGTCCTTATTGTGCTAAAGATACAGATTGTTTTCGTCTTAGTGCTGGTGGCAAGATATGTTACTTTGATTGCCATAGATGTTTTCTACCCTTCAATCACCCCTTCAGAAGGCAGAGAAAGGAATTTAGGAAGGGCACCATTGTCACGAAGGGACCGCCCAAGCGACATAGTGGGATAGAAATTACAGAAGAGCATATGAAACTTGTCCTAGACGAGAGTGGGAAAAGGTATCAAGGTTTTGGTGAGGAGCATAACTGGACTCACATATGTGGCTTGTGGGAGCTTCCTTATGCTAAGTCATTGATTTTGATGCACAACATCGACGTCATGCATCAAGAGAGTAACTTTTGCCAAGCCCTCATAAATACATGCATGGATTTCCCTGATAAAACGAAAGACAATGACAAGGCACGCATGGACTTAGCAGTGATATGTGATCGTCCAACCCAAGTGCTTAGAGAAAACGGAGGCAAACCAAAAGCTGACTATTGTCTGAAATCTAAGCAACGGAGAGAAGTGATGAAGTGGATGAAGGATATTAAATTCCCCGATGGTTATGCCGCTGGTTTTAGAAGATCTGTGAACTTGAAGACAATGAAGATGAATGGACTGAAGAGCCATGACTTCCACATAATTATGGAGAGGCTCATGCCTGTAATGTTTCGTGGGTACATTTCCGAAGCTGTGTGGAAAACGTTAGCTGAAGTTAGCTATTTCTACAGATAGTTGTGTGCTAAAGAAATCAGAAGAGATGTGATGGAACAGCTGGAGAAAGAGGCACCGGTGCTTTTGTGCAAATTGGAAAAAATATTTCCACCGGGTTTCTTCAATCCTATGCAGCATCTCTTTATACATCTTCCATATGAGGCTAAGGTCGGTGGTCCTGTTCAGTATAGGTGGATGTTTCATATAGAAAGAGCATTAAAGAAGCTTAGAGCAATGGTGGGCAATAAGGCAAGAGTTGAAGGATGTATTGCGGAACAATTTAAACTAAAGGAGGTAGCACACTTCACAAGTTGTTACTTTGCAGAAGAACATAATGTATTTGCTCGAAAGAAAAGGTACCATGATGATGAACGAGAGATGCCTCCGTGTAGTGATCTTTCGATTTTTCAGACAAACGGCAAAGCCGTTGGTCCACCCAAGGCATATCACCTCAGTATGGAAGAACGGAAGTCTGCTTTACTGTACATGTTCACGAATATGCCTGAGGTGGAGAAATACTTTGTGTAAGACTTTTCTTAAATTGTTCATATGTGAATTAGTTTATGTTATCAAATATCTCATGTCATACAATAATATTTGACAGCGAGTTTGATGAACAAAACATGAGGTGTCTCGGTAGGCCAACAGCGAGAGACATAGATAAATTGCGACGCGATGGTATGCATGGGCGACCTAATTTCATTATGTGGCTTCGGGACCGTGTAAGTCTTAATTATGTGGCTCCGACAGCTAATTTCAGTTAACTAATATTACAGAATTTGCTAATACTTTGTGGCATAATTGACAGTTTGGGGAGGAAATGAATTTGAATGATGACTTACGTCAGTTATCTATTGGAAGCGTAACTGCCAAAAGCTATGGACGTTACGACGTCAATGGATATCGCTTTCGTTCAAGCATTTTCGAATCAAGTCATCCTATGGCCGCCACTCAAAATAGTGGAGTCGTTACTAGGGCAACCGACATGGAAGGACACGAAGCCTGCTATTACGAGAAAATCAAAAATATAATCGAGATTACATTTGCTGGAAATAAGCCTTTAGCGCTAGTTTTCTTTGAGTGTAAATGGTATGACCCGAAGTATTATAGGACCGAATTTGGGATGACACAGATCCAACCTGAAAAATTGCTTCAAGGACACGACACGTATATCCTTGCCCATCAAGCAGACCAAGTTTATTTCTCGACATATCCATGCAAAAAGTTGTCTAAATGGAGGGTTGTGTACAATGTAAATCCCCGCGAACGCCTATACACTCCTGGTGAGGACGAATATCAAATTGGTCACCTTGAGCAGGTTGATGAGGTGTTTCAAGAAGAAGATTTGCCAACTAGTTTTCATATTGATCCTGCACCGGCATTAGATTCACTAGTTGCAGACGTTAACGACTTAACTTTTCCCGAGAAAAGGAGAAGACAACCTGTTAGGAGAAAAGTAACATGGCGACCTCTGCATAGAAGAGAACAAATAGATCCTGATTTTGATGATATTTAACAAGTAAAGTTGTTTTGTTATTTAATTTGTTTATATTTTAAGTATTATGTCATTTTTTATCCTAATTTGTTTATATTTAACAAGTAAAGTTGTTTTCTTATTTTTTATGCAGGATGCCGCCAAAATCAAAGAAGTCAGTAAAGGGGCTGTTCAAGGGCCTGGGCCTTTTTCAGGGCAGTTCTTCGAGCAGCAGCAGACGTCGAGAGCTGTTGAGCGCGGTACATGGAGATGAGGTAACATATCTTGTACAAATAAATTTGTTTACATATTTACAAATAAATCTTGAGTTGTATGTACCAGGATGAGCAGCACACTGAGGAGCAACACATTGAGGAGGAGCAGCACAATGAGGAGGTGGAGCACAATGAGGAGGTGGAGCACGTGACATGGGACCAGGCCGCATAGCATCACCAGCCATGGGACCAGTGGGACCACCAGAGAGAGCAGCAACAGGCGTGGGACCAGTGGGGCCAATAGGGCGAACCGGCTGACAACCCGATGGATGATGGCTCGGGAGGCTCTTCAGCGACACGCACACGTCGCTCAAGAAAAAGCCACTCAGTAAAGCCTCGTCACGCGATAGAGCGAGAGGATGATAGGACTTTAATCATGCCACATGGAGATCGGTGAGTGTAATATATTAACTTATCTCATATAACTATTATGTGTATTGTTAATGTTTTTGTGTAATGCAGGAATTGGGAGGACCTGTCCTTTGACGGCAAGGGACACCACACTCAGGTTAACCTTACGTTGGGTTCTCTTTGCCGCCTTCACTACCCTGGTATAGTGAAGGTGTCAAACGGTGATACCGAGGATGAGGTGCTCGTCAGTACCTGGGACAAGTACAAGTTTAAAAAGGAACGAAACCACACCGACAGACAGGGACTTGTGCGTAATGACTTTTGGGTATGAATTCTTTATTATTTTTGTTATGTTTCTTAATATTGTAAATCTATGACTTATACCATTGTATTTGTATTCTTTATGTTGTAGCTTCGATATCGGTTGCCTGACGGAGAGGATTACATGGGGCACGCTGAACGTGTCTTCCAAAACAATGCAAAGAAGCTGGTGAAGGATGCCATATACTATGCGAGAATTCAGGCTACAAACCTGTATTTTCAAAAGCATCCGGAAGAAGCAGGCCCCTTGACTAAAAAGGAAGGGTCGTCAAAGATATATTTGACTGAGGATCAATATCGTGAGGTTAGTATTCAATTTGTTTTACCCTTTATATTTATTGTTGTGATTGATAATATGTAACATTGTGTGTGTGCAGGTGATGGTTCCATGGATGGCGCCCGTGCCTGATGCGTACTATGCTTGGTGTCGATATTGGGCTTCCGAAGGCTTCCAGAAAGCGTCAGCGCATCACAGACAATGTCGAGGAACCAATCCTAACCACAAGTTTGGCGGTGACGACATGATACGAAAAGCTAAAAGAATGGTAAGTTTGATCTATCTATGTCGATCAGCAAATAATACGATTGCTTATGAATGTTTTTTGTTTATACAGGAAGCTACGAGTGGCCAAAAGCCTAGTGACATTGAGGTCTACCAGGAGGGCCACAAAGGACCAGACCCGAACAACCCTGACCAGCTCTGCAGCCAGACAGCCACGGATCGCTTGGTGAGTTTTGGCTCAAAAGTTCAAACGTTCAAAGTATATAAATTCCTGCATTTGTAAGGTTGTCAATGATGTATAGGCGGCATATGGGGAGGAGATGGTTCGTCGCCATGGCCCTGACTTCGACTGGCGCCATGAACCGGTGGATCCCTCGGTGGTGTACGCAAGTGGTGGTGGCAAAGCGCATGGACGGTAAGCTCTAACTTATGAAATTATATGGTTGACACTAAATTGACTATACAATAATCACATTTTTTGAATAACTTATAGATACGCACTCTTCGACGGATTCATTGACTCGTCATCGGTGAGATCTCAGAGGACGGGTTCATCTTCCCGTAGCTCATGCTCTCGTCGACCGAACGAGCAGGAGTTGGAGATTATGAGGATGCGCGAAGAGATGAGACAACAACGCGAATTTATGGAAGCTTGCAATGCTCATAATCAAGCGATGTATCAAGTGAGTACACATAATCCGAACTCTAAATTATTATATTTCAATACAACATCTTCGGTAGTAACACATATGTGTTTAACAGTTAATGCAGCAACAAGACATGACATCAAATTTTCCACCGCCACCACAATGGAGCCAATTTGCAAACACACCAGTTCCACCACCACAGTTCACCACCCCTCCGACACATATACCTGCACCTGGAGATAGGGTACGTTTGATAACTCTCCATTAATTTATACACTTGTATACTTTTTGATATTTGCATTTAACGTGTTGATATTTGCTAACTTGCATAGGTTACGCCTGAAGCGGGTGGCAGTGGGTCTGATCCAGCAGCAGGGACTGGATTTGTTGACTCGCTCTTCGCGTACCCTCCTCCTGGTGGTGAAGGCGGCAGCGGTCAAAGCTCTAACCACCCAAGTGGTGGTTATCTCTAAACACTTAAACTCGTGCTCGTTATGTTTTTAACTCCTGGACGTTATGTTTGTGTAAACACTCTCGTATCTGAAATGTTTGTGATGTGTGAATTATATCAATGTGTTTGTGATGTGTGATGTCAATGATGTGTTTGTGATGTGTGATGTCAATGCGTTTGTGATTTATATGTTTATGTGATACGTTTTGTCATATGTTTGTGATATATATGTTTTGTGTATGTTATGTGTGAGAAATATCTAATGTGGTGTTGTTGTTGCAGAAATATAGGTTAACTCCCGTCGGCCCAGTTAATTCCCGTCGGTTTGACCATAGCCGACGGGAATTGACTATTAACTCCCGTCGGCCCAGATAATTCCCGTCGGCTGACCTGGCCGACGGGAATTAATTAGCAATTCCCGTCGGCTGACCTGGCCGACGGGAATTAATTAGTAATTCCCGTCGGTTGACCTGGCCGACGGGAATTAGCCCTTATTCCCGTCGGCTCGATATTGGCCGACGGGGATTACGTATTCCCGTCGGCGGCCGACGGGAATAACCGTATCCCCGACATGGAACGCCTGGCGGCTGACAACCGACGGGAATAAGGGCTAAACCGACGGGAATAACTTATTCCCGTCGGTTTAGTGCTTATTCCCGTCGGTTCCTGGCCGACGGGAATTAACTGTTTTCCTGTAGTGAGTACAAGAAAAAGTTTGATGAGGCAAAGAAGGAACTATCTCTCGAGAATGATCTAGCAGGCATGTGAGTTCTTGTTGCTAAATTGAAAAGAGGGGCTTTAGACATATCTGATTTGAATGTTGATGATCGAACTAAAGTGTAAGGGCGTAGCGATCACCACATTGTTGTCTCATAATTGGTGTTAATGAAAAATAACATGGTGCTGCACGGAATCTCTACTTTCTCTTGTAAGAAGGATTGTTCTGTCAGCATAATTTGATTTGCATGCATAATGTCTTCATGCTTTACTTGCCCTTTTGTGAAATGTGGCGATCAGTTATCTTGCCTTCCTTTTCTGTTTCTGTTCTGCGATAGAATGATTGGAGTAGATTATAAGTATGATGCTAATTTCATATAAATAATAATAATTGTTGCTAATTTATGGTCAAGTTAGTAGGATAATAATTTAGCCCCCAGAACAAAATGTATTGTTAAGTCTTAGCAAAAGTTTTAAAGAGAATTGGGTGCCATGTCTATCTGGATGCAAAAAATGACCACTTTCTGCTTCGTTCTCGCTTGCGTATCGTGGTGGTGCAGAGCATTTGCGCCTAGAAGAAGCGGGTGGCGACGAAGGCGCTACAGGGTAGCGATAGTTACGTGCCTTGTTTTCATAATTATTGCTGTTGCAACGCACGGGCACCATACTAGTTTAATAATAAATTAAAAGAATATTATACATAATTTTTACATTAATTCCCTTATGGTTTATGATTTATCTTCCCCGCTGTGTGCGGAGACGCACAAGCTAAGCAGGAGGAGCCTCTTGCTTCCATTCTTTTCTTTTAAAAGATGACAGGATGTGTGGACGCCGGTCGAGCGAGCTATATGGGTCTGTTTGGTTGGTTTCTCTCGCCAACCAGGCTGTGTGAGCCAGGATCACTGGAGTCTGGCTCTGGAGATGTGACCAATCTGCTCGTATCTGGTGAGCCTGGCCCAAGGTGCTTTAAAGATCGTGCGAGCCTGGATCCAAATCTATATGCAGGCAACCAAACACAGAGCTCGCACGCGTATAGCCTGGCTCACAGCAACCAAACAGCAGCTACCCGCATCCTGTGATGCAAGCACGCGCAGATGTAGGCAACCAAACAGACCCTATATCGCCGTGGCGGGGGCTGCTCAGCCATCCCCTGAGCCTGACTGACCTAACCGATGGACGTACGGCCCTGCCGCCTGCCGGCCGGGCCACGGAAAAGCGCCTCGATCGACCGTCCGGCCTGCAGGTGGCAACGAGCCAGCGGCGTTAGCTTTTTCTACTCGTCGGGCGTCGGCCATGCATGCTCGCAAGTCCGCCACTTGTCTGCCGTATCCTGAATTGTCGTCTAAGCTGGTTCACGAAAGATTTGAGCTATGAATAAACAATTTACAATAGCATAGCATGCTACATTGCTGCAGCTAGTAGCGTGCATGCCTACGACGAGCGAGGTGGTTCCATATAGTACTCTACTCTAGGAAGAAAAAGGCAGATGAACTTGTGCGATGGATAAATAAAGCCATACAGTGTGTGTACCTAGGACTACGACGAGCCAGCTGAGGCCAGAGCCCCGCCTGCGTGGGCGTGGTCATCTTTAACCTGGCGAGTGATCGGCCAAAGCTTTTAAGCTTTTGTACGTAGCAGAACTAGGGCGCGGTAGCAGGCTAGCAGCAGCAGCAGCATCACAAGGCATGCATGGAAAGCAGCATATGCACGCATGGGACGGGACGGGACGGGCTAGCTAGTCGATAAAGCTAGATCTGGCGCCGGTAATTTGACATGACCAGCAGTTTAAGCTAGCTATATAGTACTGTATGTATATTCTTCTTCTTCTCCTCCTCACATGCACCTGGCTAGCAGCTAACCTGCAGGGTAGACTGCTAGACCCATGATTGGCACGCACGCATTAGATTCTCACGCCGCCTCTGCCGGAATGGCTGCGCTTGCAGTTGCCGGCCGGCCGGGCTAGCAGCTTCGGCTGATTCAATTCAGAGACGATGTGGCGCAGGCACCAGCAGAGCAGGGCATGAGCTCGGCACGATCGACAAGACCGCACGCAGCCAACCACCACGCACCATGCACCAATAATGAGGGCCACCCATCTGGATCGATCGGCAGGGTTAATCAGGCACCAATCATGAGTGAAAAACACATTGCGACGTGCCGATCGAGCTTTCCACATATACACTGAAAGGTGCGGTGCGGTGCGGGGGGGAGGCAAATTTAGCTTGCATTGTCAAATGTCAAACAACCCCTTTTCTGGACACCTCCTACCTGCCGTAGCCGATCGCGGTGGCGCTGCACGTACAGCGCACGAAATGGAAGGAAAAGCGTCGCGGATTTAGTGGATTCCAACTCCCTCCACAATAATCCATCCGATTCCTTTACACATACTAATAATTTGTGCATCGGCACGGCAGCAGCCAGTCACCACGCCTTTCCGTGCCCCATCGATCTCATCTCCCGGCTTCTCCGCGCGATCTCCACCTGGGAGCCATGTGGTAGGGAGTCTGGCTCCTCTCCGCTACGCTCCGCTCGCGTCGCCGCTATGCGTGTCCCTTGGTTCGAGGGCAGGCAGGTGCGCGCATGCAGCTTTCTCGTCCAATATATCTCCAAGGCCTTTGGCACAACAACAGCCTTGATCTGTATAAAGTAGCAATTCCTCCATGCACTAGACATGCACTAGAACTCTAAATTTTATACTATAAAATTTAAATATCGAATTAAATTATAGTTGGACGATATTTATATTTATTTTTAAACTAAAATTTATTTAGCGCCCTAAGAATTTATAAAGTAACATTTGGATCACAACCATTACCACCCCTACCCTTCAGTGGCCCTCTTCAACACCTTATTTAATTAATATAATATAATCGCCGCTTGAGCTGTGGGGATCTCAATAATGCCAGATAGATTATACTACCACGTCTCTAAATAATGTCTTGTTGCATTGCATTGCATGTTTGGGTTGGCGTGTGGGAGGATGCATGGGAAACAATATGACGTCCTTATTAGCCTGCAGGAACTTCATTATCTCTTCGTTACGCCAGTGACGAAATACTTATGGCCGCCTATATGAGTTCAGCATGCATATCTGACTTCTGAAATATTTTATTTAGTTATACTGTACAAAGTCGTAGGCTGAACATACATTAATACTACTTCCTCCGGTCTTTTTTTTTATTTATCGTGTTTTAGTTAAAAAAAAGTGAACTAGCAATCGAGAATAGAGGTGTAATACGAATAGAAGATGTTACACTAGTAGTATAGTAGAAGTGCGTAGCTTGAAAAGAAAAGTTTACAGCCTGCGAGAAGTGGGATATGGTGGTGATGTTGTAAAATTAGTGAAATAAGTGACATGCTTCCTTCATATTTAAATAAATTAAATATTCTAATTCCAAATAAAACAATCATATAACTCAGATAAATACCATATGAAATTATAGCAGCAATGAACAGTAGCAATTCTAAGACATGTAAACATGTAAAATAGCTACAGAGGTCCATTTCATAATTAAACATGGCTCGCAGATGAAGAAGGCAGATTAAACAAATAAACATAATTATTTATCTTAAATTATTGCTCTCAAAACAGCGGGTTGCTGTAATAAACAGCCCTCCAACGCTAAAAGGTGATCAGAGATCCTCGACTAACGTGACAGTCCAATCTTACCAAATCAGGGTTTTAGATTAAATATTATGAGCCTAGAAATCAAGCATGAATATCAAGATCAAAACAGTGTGCACAGAATTAAGGAACAATAATGAACTTGAATAATCAGTTTGCACAATTGTGGAAGAAATTACTAGGCATAAATAATATTACTGCTGAAAATAACAATACACTAAAACCCAGACTGTCACGTCGCCTCACTACACCGCTATCATCATCGAGCAATCAAATCCGCCCACAGATTGCGCAATCACACCCAAGTAAATAATACTAGCAGATTGCACAAAATTAAACAGTAAATAAAGTGAGATAATGGGTAACTCACAGCACGTAGAAAATCTACGTGGGAAGACCAGCTCAGCGAACACAAGGTTCTGTCCCAGAAAACCAATTCCGCCGCCCACGTCCGGGCCTGCACGGCGGGAGGTTGACGGAGATACTAGAGCCGCTGCCGGAGCCGAGGGAGACGTCCACGGCACCAGCCCGAGAAGACGAACACCGCGCAGCAGAGCCCAGGCACCAGGCCACGGTGGACAATAATCAGAACAGACAGAGCACCACACAGGTGCACTAGTGAAGCAAGGAGCACAGGTAAATCTCACTGCACAAGATCAGCACCACCTCTATCTTTTCACCAGCTATCTAAAACAAGAATCGCTAGAGACTAATTGGATCAGGTGACTGAAACAGCAAGCAGAGAAGATCAACCGTGTTTCTCCAGGGGATTAGCACCCATGCTTTTAAAGAGACGAGAAGGGAAGAGAAGACCAACTGATTTGCGAGCATCTCGGATGGAGTAGCGCGAGCATCTCGAACGTATGGGCAGCGCCAAGCTCGGCCTCTCTCCAACCGCCGCCGCCGCTCAGCCTCTGTCTTTCCTCTCCCTCTGTGCGTCTTGTATGTTTCTTTGGCACCGTGGTGCCCTAGCTAACCTCCCAGCCGGCTGGGCTGCTTGGCCTATTGGGCCTTGAAGTGGCCCAGTCCGGCTGGCCACAATTTTTTTTTTAATAAGGGGAAAATCCCTTAAACAAACAGCAATCCCCACCATTTTCACTCTTATTTTCTGATCAATGTCATTGAGCTCCCGTACTGTTTATATACTACTTTTCAGCAGAGGTACTTGTTAGGTTTGAACCAAAGCCTATCCCAGTGTACTCCAACCCTGCACGAGTAAGCGGAGGACTACGCCTTGATCCACAAACCCTAGTGTGAGAATCTTCGCACAAAAGACACATAGTACTAGGCAGATTATCTGCTTCTCTTACGGGGCAGGGCGTTACGGTCATGCCCTTTAATATCTATTCATGAGCTCACTAGAGAGAAAACCCCATTCTCTCCTGGACTGCGACCCCACAGTCAGCTCATATAGGTGAAATCGTTAAGGAAATTCTGTAGGACAATTTCCCTGCTTATAGCATTGACTTCATTAAGAGCATATCGCTCAACTTGCCATACAGACAGAGCACAGCAGCTCATGAGACTCTTTATCTTTTGTGCTCTTGGTTCCACAGTGCTTCGTTTCCTGGAGCCTGGATCTCGGGATCTCCGATCACACAGGACAGTTATCCGCAGTTGAAACCGCTAACAGGGTACGAGTCCCATTCCCATGCACGCTGGTTGGATTGGCTTTTGAGCCAGCCCTTTGGTGAAACGATCAACAAGGTTCCTTTCAGACTTGATGTAATCTACTGTTATTACACCCGTCTCTCTAGCATGCCGACATGAATCAAGTCGTCTTCTGATATGCCTCGAGGATTTTTGGTTGTCCTTTCTACTGTTCACTTTCAGCAACACAGAAGTGTTGTCACAGTATACTAGGACAGCCGGTATCGGCTTTGCTAACATTGGAAGGTCTGACAACAGGTCTCTCAACCATTCAGCCTCCAATGCTGCTGAATCAAGTGCAACTAATTCAGCCTCCTTGGTGGAACGTGTCGACACTGATTGTTTAGACGATCTCCATGACACGGCCCCACCAGCTAAAGTGAACACATAGCCACTTGTAGACTTCATTTGATCCGAGTCAGAGATCCAGTTTGCATCACTGAATCCTTCAAGTACTGACGGAAATCCGGTATATTTAATACCAAGATTCATCGCTCCCTTCAAATACCGAAGCACTCTGTACAAGGCTACCCAGTGTCTATCTCCTGGACTGGCCGAATAACGAGCCAGTCTGCATACTGCATATGAGATATCTGGTCTAGTTGCACTGCTCAGGTACATGAGAGATCCGATGATCTGCGAATATAGTAGCTGGTTCACAGGCTCGCCTTCATATTTACTGAGCGTGTAGGATGGATCATAGGGCGTGGTGACTGGTTTACAGTCCATATGTCCAAAGCGAGTCAGGACCTTTTCCACATAATGGGATTGTGACAAAGTAATCCCATCCTCACCCTTTATCAGCTTGATGTTCAGTATAACATCAGCTTCACCCAAGTCCTTCATATCAAAGTTCTTGGAGAGAAATATTTTTGTCTCCATGATAGCCTCCAATTCGGTCCCAAATATCAATATGTCATCAACGTATAAACACATGATGACACCTTTGCCCCCAGAGAAGCGATAATACACACACTTGTCGGCTTCGTTTACACAAAACCCGGCAGTGGTCAGAGTATTATTAAACTTCTCATGCCATTGTCTGGGAGCTTGTTTAAGACCATATAAGGATTTAATCAAGCGACACACTTTGCTCTCTTGTCCTTTAACCACAAATCCTTCTGGTTGCTGCATATAAATTTCCTCTTCCAGCTCTCCATTTAGGAATGCTGTCTTTACGTCCATTTGATGAACAAGAAGTTTATAAGCAGCTGCCAGTGCTAAAAGCACATGGATTGTGGGCAATCGAGCCACCGGAGAATAAGTATCAAAATAATCCTCCTCTTTCTTTTGAGTAAAACCCTTAGCCACAAGACGGGCCTTGTACTTTTCAATAGTACCATCGGGTCTCCTCTTCCTCCTAAAGATCCATTTACAGCCCACAGGCTTGCAACCAGCTGGGAGATCAGTTATCTCCCAAGTTCCGTTCGAGATGATTGAATCCATCTCGCTACGGACAGCCTCCCTCCAGTACTCTGCATCTGGAGATGTATATGCCTCTGTGAGGGAGCGTGGTTCTTCATCCATTAGATAAACAATATAATCATCACCCAGAGACTTTTCAGTCCTTTGTCTCTTACTCCTCATTAACTCCAAATCTGGAGTCTGGTCATGGACACTCGAGGGCAGAGAATATGTCCGAGATGGACCATCTGGGGCTACTACTTCCTTATCCCGCATAGGGAAGATGCTCTCAAAGAATGTCACATCCCGAGACTCCATTATTACATTTACAGCGATTTCTCTTGTCTCGGAATGGACCACTAGAAATCTATAAGCTGCACTGTTATGTGCATAACCCAGGAAGACACAGTCTACGGTCTTAGGGCCTAGCTTTCTCTTCTTCGGCAACGGGACATTTACCTTTGCAAGGCAACCCCAAGTCCGAAGATGCGAAAGATCTGGCTTCCTTCCTTTAAATCCTTCATAGGGCGTGGCCTCACGGTTGCGAGGCGGCACCCTGTTCAGGACATAGCACACTGTGAGTACTGCCTCGCCCCACCAGATGTCAGGCATCCCCGAACTTTGCAACAAAGCGTTAGCTAAGTCACACACCGTTCGGTTCTTCCTTTCAGCTACCCCATTTGACTGGGGTGAATATGGAGCGGTGGTTTCATGAATGATTCCACACTCTTTGCAGTACTCATCAAAAAGGTTGGAAAGGTATTCACCTCCTCTATCAGACCGTAGCCTTTTAATTTTCTTGTCTAACTGGTTTTCAACTTCAGTCTTATAGATCTTAAAGTGTTCTAGTGCCTCATCTTTAGTTCTGAGTAAGTAAATATAACAGAACCTGGTAGCATCATCTATCAAGGTAAGAAAGTATCTTTTACCTCCTTTTGTGATTATACCATTCATCTCACAAATATCTGAGTGAATCAATTCTAAAGGAGTGGTACTTCTGCCTTCAACCGTATGAAACGGTTTTCTAGGCTGTTTAGCTTGCACACAAATACCACATTTTACACCTTTAACATGTTTATATTCAGGAATTAAAGACATGTCACTTAATCTCTTAATGGCCTCAAAATTCACATGACACAAACGAGAATGCCATATATTATTAATGGAATCGTTATTACAGACCACATTAACATGGTAAGAAGAATGATTATTCAAAACAGAAAGACGGAACAAACCGCCTGACTCATATGACTTTCCAACAAAAGTACCAAACTTAGACAGGACCACTTTATTAGACTCAAACACTAATTTGAGACCCTGTCGACATAACAGCGACACTGAAATGAGGTTCCGGCTCATCGAGGGCACATAGAGTACGTCCTTCAGCACGAGCGTCTTTCCTGAAGTTAACTTCAAGTAGACCTGTCCAGTACCTCGAACTGCTGCCGGAACACCATTTCCCATCAAGACTGGTGCGCTGTTGTATCCCTGGAATGAAGAGAACATGGATCTATCAGCACAAATATGAACAGTAGCACCGGAATCCATCCACCAGTCATCTGATGGACTTGCCATAAAGGCCTGAAGTGCATACCCTAGGGTGGAGTTAACCACCACGTTCCCTTCTTTGCGCTGAGGTGGAGGACCTTTTCCTTTCCTAAGTTTGCATCTCCGAGCTGTATGCCCGGAGACACCACAAACGTAGCAGATAAAGTCCTCCTTTTTCTTCTTCATCTTTTTGGACTTAGGTTGGTTCATATTATTCTGTGGAGAGTTCTTCTTCTTCTTCTGGAATTTTCTATCTCCACCCTTCTCAACAACATGAGCCTGGAGTTGCTGAGATGGCTTGTTACTGGACCTTGCACGCTCTTCCACATTTATCGCAGCTGACAACTCAGTGAGAGTCATTTGCTTCTTCATGTGGCAGCGTGAAGTCACAAAGTCTCGCCAAGAAGGCGGGAGCTTTGCCAGTATTGCATTCACCTGAAAACTGTCTGGTAGGACGCAGCCATATTGGACCAAGTCCCTAACAAGGAGTTGAATCTCCTGTAGCTGCTCCATAACAGACCTTCCCTCAACCATTTTATAGTTGAGGTAGTTTTCCGTTGTGAATGACTCATTGCCATTGTCAACTTCAGAGAACTCGTTCTCAAGTTCAGTCCATAGACCCTTGGCGGAGGTAAAACCAGAGTACACGTCAAATAAGCGGTTCGACAAGACGTTCAGCAGACGAGACAAGCATGCCTCATTGGCTTCGTCCCACTTGGCCTTCTCCGCTAGTGCGGCGGCCTTCGCTGCATCATCAGAATCATCTGATGCAGCCTGTGGAACAACCGACGTCACTACCCAAAATAATTTTAGGTCAGTGAGCCACATGCGAGTCTTAATCTGCCAGCGTTTAAAGCTTGCGCCGTCGAACGCTTCAGGCTTAATGACATCAGAACTGGAGGCCATTATACGAATTGGTTTTCTGGATTGTTGTAAAATTAGTGAAATAAGTGACATGCTTCCTTCATATTTAAATAAATTAAATATTCTAATTCCAAATAAAACAATCATATAACTCAGATAAATACCATATGAAATTATAGCAGCAATGAACAGTAGCAATTCTAAGACATGTAAACATGTAAAATAGCTACACAGGTCCATTTCATAATTAAACATGGCTCGCAGATGAAGAAGGCAGATTAAACAAATAAACATAATTATTTATCTTAAATTATTGCTCTCAAAATAGCGGGTTGCTGTAATAAACAGCCCTCCAACGCTAAAAGGTGATCAGAGATCCTCGACTAACGTGACAGTCCAATCTTACCAAATCAGGGTTTTAGATTAAATATTATGAGCCTAGAAATCAAGCATGAATATCAAGATCAAAACAGTGTGCACAGAATTAAGGAACAATAATGAACTTGAATAATCAGTTTGCACAATTGTGGAAGAAATTACTAGGCATAAATAATATTACTGCTGAAAATAACAATACACTAAAACCCAGACTGTCACGTCGCCTCACTACACCGCTATCATCATCGAGCAATCAAATCCGCGCACAGATTGCGCAATCACACCCAAGTAAATAATACTAGCAGATTGCACAAAATTAAACAGTAAATAAAGTGAGATAATGGGTAACTCACAGCACGTAGAAAATCTACGTGGGAAGACCAGCTCAGCGAACACAAGGTTCTGTCCCAGAAAACCAATTCCGCCGCCCACGTCCGGGCCTGCACGGCGGGAGGTTGACGGAGATACTAGAGCCGCTGCCGGAGCCGAGGGAGACGTCCACGGCACCAGCCCGAGAAGACGAACACCGCGCAGCAGGGAGCCCAGGCACCAGGCCACGGTGGACAATAATCAGAACAGACAGAGCACCACACAGGTGCACTAGTGAAGCAAGGAGCACAGGTAAATCTCACTGCACAAGATCAGCACCACCTCTATCTTTTCACCAGCTATCTAAAACAAGAATCGCTAGAGACTAATTGGATCAGGTGACTGAAACAGCAAGCAGAGAAGATCAACCGTGTTTCTCCAGGGGATTAGCACCCATGCTTTTAAAGAGACGAGAAGGGAAGAGAAGACCAACTGATTTGCGAGCATCTCGGATGGAGTAGCGCGAGCATTTCGAACGTATGGGCAGCGCCAAGCTCGGCCTCTCTCCAACCGCCGCCGCCGCTCAGCCTCTGTCTTTCCTCTCCCTCTGTGCGTCTTGTATGTTTCTTTGGCACCGTGGTGCCCTAGCTAACCTCCCAGCCGGCTGGGCTGCTCGGCCTATTGGGCCTTGAAGTGGCCCAGTCCGGCTGGCCACAATTTTTTTTTAATAAGGGGAAAATCCCTTAAACAAACAGCAGGTGACACGCAGTACGACAGCTCCCCTCGTTGTCGTCGCTTCAGGGATTACGCATTTTACCGTCTCCTGATTGGATTGCAGCAAACAACACTTGAATCGAGCCAAAGAACGGGGATTGGTTGGCTGCTGTCCCAATTACAAAGGCACTAAAGAGTAAAGACACAAAAGTACGAACGTGGATCCATCCCATGCCACACCTTTCAGCGTAGTTTGGATACTCTAAAGGCTAGTTTAGGAGCCATAAAACCGAAAATGATTGGAGGGGCTAAATTACTCTCCTTATTTAATTTTCAATAAAGAGGAGATTTTAGTCTCTCCAATCTCCTCCGGGTTTTGGACTCCCAAACTAGTCCTAAAGTAGTGAGGAAGATTAAAGTGGATTAAGATATATTGTGATAGTTTTTGATCTATTGAAAATTTATACACTTTTCAATCCTAAGATCGACCGTGCGACGATGGATGGGATCCAAATGGATGGAAACACTACACGCGCGGTCGGGCTAGGCTCCTTTGCTGTAGCCATCAGAGATCGGGTCTGTTTGGTTCAGCTTTTTTCTGATCAATTTTTCTGAAAATCTGGTTATAGGGAGAATCTGACTGTGGGGAGAATCTGAGTATCATTACGATTACGTACGGAGAAAGGTAAAGTTGTTCATAGGGCTTAGGATCTAGAAAGTGACAGATTCCTACTATTACAACGACTCAACCGATTATGTGTTTATGTTGATTTTGAATGATTTTTGCCCTAACGAATTTTATAGAAGTTGGCTAAAAAGCTGAACGTTTAGCAGTTCGTAGCAAGTTTTTGATGGCTAGAAGCTGCCAGAAGCCGAAACAAACAGCCCATGGTTTCGAACCACACAGCGAAGGGGAGGAGGGATTGCCGGGGACGACGCGCGCGCATTGCAGTGTGCTTCTGCTTCCGGCCGGCCCCTTGTTTTGGAGAGTGTCTCTGCGCTCCGCAGTGCAGGCATGGTTCATTTTTAAAGTTGCTTCTAGTATCAAACAGAAGCCCATGTCATGGCTGTGTTCGCTGCGGCTTAAAGCGGCTTTAATCCGGCTGCGGCTGCGGCTTCTACAGTATTTTGTCTCTACTGATTGCAGCTGCAGCAATACAAACAGCCGTAACAGTACGGCTTTAAGCCGCAGCGAACACAGCCATATACATTTCATCAGGGTAATGTATGTAGCTACTAAAAGCCTGACGCAGACTCCAGCAGTGCTGTATGCATGCAGGAAACAGCCAAAGACGGCCAACCTAGAACAAGAACACCACCCCTACCTAGCATCAGTCCAGGGGAACTGCATTATTGTGTGTGACTGGCAATGCTTCCATATCTGCAGCAGCAGTTAGAGCCAGTTACTCCTTTTATGCCATAGCTAGGAAGACTTCTTTCGGGGCGATAATAAAAATTCAAAACACGCATATGACGGCTGATAATTGGTGGTCCGCCCGAGCAGTCAACTCTTGGCCAGTTGGCCACCATGCGGGCGTACGGTGTCTGATAAAGACCGATCAACATTTTGAGCAGCATATTTTTTTTACAAAAAAACGAGGAGGATGACATTCTGCTTTTTTGTAAAAACAAGGTAACAAGTACTCCCTCCGTTTCTTTTTATATGTCGCTGGATAGTGCAATTTTGCACTATCCAGCGACATATAAAAAGAAACGGAGGGAGTATAAGGTTGGATCCAATGCCACTAGGCTATATCTATCACCACATTAGCTATCGTCCGATCTATATCTACCATCACCAGTCGACAACTACCGCAACCATCAACTTACAACCATCTCAGCGTCACGTCAGCTTCTTTATACTCTTATTTGAAATGGAACACGACGTTTTATCAAAATAAAAATTCAGTTTTTTGATGAATGAAGCTTTATAAAAAGTTATCAAGAGTGTTACTTTAAGAGGATACAAAGTTTTTTATACAAACTTTCGGTCTCTGCTCAATGCACATAGCCAACCTAAAGGACTAAAAAAGGAACACATCACCATGCCAAAGCTAGCGACAATCAATCCGAAGACTATAGTGCCACCTATGCGCCCGCGAAAAATGTCATGGTTGTTCGCACCAAGAGCCGCGACCGTGCCACGTCCAACGGTCGCGCCTCCTCTCGCTGGAGGATAAACCGATTTGAAAGCCACTGTGTCATCGCTAAATGAATAACCTACGAAGAAGAACAAAATAGTTTTTTTTTGTCTCTCCAAATAGAAACACTCAAACACGGTTTTTGGCGCTCTATTAAAACCCTAAAGCCAATATCCAAACATATGGTGTATGTTTTGTGGTTGATTGATTTAAGTGGCAATTTATAACACACTCCAGACTGACCAGGCTAGCCAACACTTAAAGAAAAGATGGTCTCTTCCTTGTGGCAGGAGGCGCATATAACTAAGCAAACAAAAATTATATAGTTTATAAAAATAAATATAAATTACTTAGTTTATAAACAATAAATAATTAAAGAATGACATAATTCATAAAACAGCATAACCAACCCCTTCGCGCCCTCCGGCTGTAAGTAGGGGCTCGTGGCATGGAACCTCCGCCGGCGAGAGAGAGGCGCCGGGCTGCGCGGAAGCAGTCTCTCTATCTCCCTGTCGCTCTTAGAGCAACTCCAGTAGTTCTCTAAAAGACTTCCTAAATCAATAATTTAGGTAGTTAATGTCGGCGTTTCGAGACCGGGGGGTCCCCGAGCCGACGAGTGAGTGTGCCGCGTGCCCCAGCCCAGATGGGTCGAGCGCGTGGGCGAGCGCGAAGGGGGAAAGAGCGAGGTCGGTGGCCGGAGCCGGGTCGTGACGAGGGAGACGGAGATTCCCGCGGCCTTTCGTGTTCGCCCCGCGCCCAGGTCGGGTGCGCTTGCAGTAGGGGGTTACAAGCGTCCGCGCGGGTGAGGGGAGCGAGCGGCCCCAAGAGAGCGCCTGCCCCTGCCCTCGTTCCCGCGAGGCCAACCTTCTCTAAGAAGGCCCTGGTCCTTCCTTTTATAGGCGTAAGGAGAGGATCCAGGTGTACAAAATGGGGGTGTAGCAAGGTGCTACGTGTCTAGCGGGGGGGAGCTAGTGCCCTAAGTACATGCCAAGGTGGCAGCCGGAGAGATCTTGGCACCCACCAGGTGTGGTGTCGTGGCTGTTGGAGGAGTAACGGAGCCTGATGGAGGGACAGCTGTTGGAACAGCTGTGCTCTTGCTGACGTCCTCCTGCTTCCGTAAGGGAGTCGGGAGCCGCCGTCGTCATGGGCCCAGTGGGGCGCCATCATTGCCTATCTGGCGGAGCTGGCCAGATGGGACGCCGGTCTTGTTCTCTGCGACCCAAGTCGGCTCAGGGCAGGGTGATGATGACGCTTCCTGTTGACGTGGCGGACTTGTGTCCTAGGTCGGGCGACGTGGAGGTTCCTTCGAAGTCGAGGTCGAGTCTGTCCTGCATGGTCGAGGCCGAACCTGAGCTCCTGGGTCGGGCGAGGCGGAGGTCGTTCGGCAGAGGCTAGGGCGGAGTCCGAGCCCTGGGTCGGGCGAAGCGGAGTTCGTCGTCTTCCGGGGTCTTAGCCCGAGTCCGAGCCATTGGTCGGGCGGAGCGGAGTTCGCCGTCTTCCGGGGCCTTAGCCCGAGTCCGAGCCCTGGGTCGGGCGGAGCGGAGTTCGCCGTCTTCCGGGGCCTTAGCCCGAGTACGCCGTCTTCCGGGGCCTTAGCCCGAGTCCGAGCCCTGGGTCGGGCGGAGCGAAGTTCGCCGTCTTCCGGGGCCTTAGCCCGAGTACGCCGTCTTCCGGGGCCTTAGCCCGTGTCCGAGCCCTGGGTCGGGCGGAGCGGAGTTCGCCGTCTTCCGGGGCCTTAGCCCGAGTCCGAGCCCTGGGTCGGGCGGAGCCTCCTATGGCACCTCTGGCAAAGCCTGGTCGCCCGTCGGTCTTACCTTTCGCGTTAAATGCCCCGGTGACTTGGTCGGTTGGCGCGGTGATTTAGTCAGGGTTGCCTCTTGTCGGGGACCATAATTAGGGGTACCCTCAAGACGCCTAATTCTCAGCTGGTAACCCCCATCAGCATAAAGCTGCAGAGGCCTGATGGGTTTGATTAAGTCAGGGATCAGTCCATACGAGCGACTCGATCGCGCCTCACCCGAGCCTAGCCTCGGGCAAGGGCAGCCGACCCTGAGGTGTTTCCGTCTCGCCCGAGGCCCCTTTTTCACGGCAGACGCATCTCCGGCTCGCCCGAGGCCTTGCCTTCGTTGAGAGGCAACCCTGACTAAATCACCGCGCCCACCGACCAAGTCACCGGGGCATTTAACGCGAAAGGTAAGACCGACGGGCGACCAGGCTTTGCCAGAGGTGCCATAGGAGGCTCCGCCCGACCCAGGGCTCGGACTCGGGCTAAGGCCCCGGAAGACGGCGAACTCCGCTCCGCCCGACCCAGGGCTTGGACTCGGGCTAAGGCCCCGGAAGACGGCATACTCGGGCTAAGGCCCCGGAAGACGGCGAACTCCGCTCCGCCCGACCCAGGGCTCGGACTCGGGCTAAGGCCCCGGAAGACGGCGAACTCCGCTCCGCCCGACCCAGGGCTCGGACTCGGGCTAAGGCCTCGGAAGACGGCGAACTCCGCTCCGCCCGACCCAGGGCTCGGACTCGGGCTAAGGCCCCGGAAGACGACGAACTCCGCTTCGCCCGACCCAGGGCTCGGACTCCGCCCTAGCCTCTGCCGAACGACCTCCGCCTCGCCCGACCCAGGAGCTCAGGTTCGGCCTCGGCCATGCAGGACAGACTCGACCTCAACTTCGGAGGAGCCTCCGCGTCGCCCGACCTAGGACACAAGACCGCCACGTCAACAGGAAGCGTCATCATCACCCTGCCCTGAGCTGACTTGGGTCGCAGAGAACAAGACCGGCGTCCCATCTAGCCAGCTCCGCCAGATAGGCAATGATGGCGCCCCGCTAGACCCATGACGACGGCGGCTCTCAACTCCCTTACGGAAGCAGGGAGACGTCAGCAAGAGCACAGCTGTTCCAACAGCTGTCCCTCCATCAGGCTCCGTTACTCCTCCGACAGCCACGACGCCACACCGGCTGAGTGCCAAGATCTCTCCGGCTGCCACCTTGGCATGTACTTAGGGCACTAGCTCCCCCCCGCTAGACACGTAGCACCTTGCTACACCCCCATTTTGTACACCTGGATCCTCTCCTTACGCCTATAAAAGGAAGGACCAGGGCCTTCTTAGAGGAGGTTGGCCTCGCGGGAACGAGGGCAGGGGCAGGCGCTCTCTTGGGGCCGCTCGCTCCCCTCACCCGCGCGGACGCTTGTAACCCCCTACTGCAAGCGCACCCGACCTGGGCGCGGGGCGAACACGAAAGGCCGCGGGAATCTCCGTCTCCCTCGTCACGACCCGGCTCCGGCCACCGACCTCGCTCTTCCCCCCTTCGCGCTCGCCCACGCGCTCGACCCATCTGGGCTGGGGCACGCGGCACACTCACTCGTCGGCTCGGGGACCCCCCGGTCTCGAAACGCCGATAGTTGGCGCGCCAGGTAGGGGCACGCTGCGTGTTGACGAGCAGTTTCCCGTCAAGCTCCAGATGGGCAGTCTCCAACGACCTCTCCAACCCGGGACGGTGCTCCGTTTCGGGAGCCTCGAGTTCATGTCTCTCGACAGCGGCTACGACATGGTACTCCTTCCACCACCGTGCGACGGCGACAATGGTGGCGGACAGTCCGCCCGCCGGCGGCGGAATCGACGACGTCTTTCCCGCGTGGAGGAAGGACAACTCTCGAGCTCGCCCCATCCTCTCCCACGCCATCGGAGGAGGAGGAGGCGGGGCAACCAGGGCCGAGCGGGAGGCTGCGCTCCGACGGCTGTCGAGCAAATCGACATCCCCAGTGCCCCAACGGAGGACACGCTAGGCGTCACCCTCGCGTTCGAGGCGAAAGCGAGCGCCATCCCCCTGCAACACGTCGACCCCGAGCAGGTGGACGACGCCAGCACGCTCACGAAGGACGTCGCCCTCGTACCCAAGACGACGGCGCGATCAGCCCCCGACGTGACTTCGTCGCTCCTCGTCGACAAAAAGGTACCAACTGCTCCCCATCCTTCGTCATTTCGACTCGACCTCAACCCGCCTGGCGACCTCGCTTTGGCGGACACTCACGTTGAGGCGAGTGCAACCCCTCTGGGGTTTCTGAGAGCACCTAGAGGGGGGGGGTGAATAGGTGATCCTGTAAAAACTCCAAACTTAAGCCACAAAAACTTGTTAAGCGTTAGCACAATTATTGCCAAGTGGCTAAGGTGAAGTCTCAACAAAACGCAATACCACAGAGATCAAGCTCAGATGTGACACAGTGGTTTATCCCGTGGTTCGGCCAAGCCAATGCTTGCCTACTTCCACGTTGTGGCGTCCCAACGGACGAGGGTTGCAATCAACCCCTCTCAAGCGGTCCAAAGACCCACTTGAATACCACGGTGTTTTGCTTTTCCTTTCACTATCCCGTTTGCAAGGAATCTCCACAAATTGGAGTCTCTTGCCCTTACAAGTATATGATCACAAAGAAAGCACAGAGTAAGGGAGGGAAGCAACACACACAAATCCACAGCAAAAGCGCACACACGCGGCCAAGAATCGAGCTCACAAGACTATCTCAAGTTCTCACTAGAACAGAGCTCGAATCTCTTAGAATCACAATCGAATGCGCAAAGAACAAGTGTGGATGATCAAGAATGCTTAAGAGTTGCTTGTGTGTCTCCTCCATGCGCCTAGGGGCCCCTTTTATAGCCCCAAGGCAGCTAGGAGCCGTTGAGAGCAAATCCGGAAGGCCATCCTTGCCTTCTGTCGTCGGGGGCACCGGACAGTCCGGTGCACACCGGACACTGTCCGGTGCCCGATTTGTTTCCTTTTCTGGCGCTTCCGACCGTTGGAGGACTGCCGGAGATCTGCGAGCCGTTGGCGCACCGGACAGTCCGGTGCACACCGGACAGTCCGGTGCCGTCTTCCGACCGTTGGCTCGGTCACGTGTCCCGCGCGGATTGCGCGGCCGACCGTTGGCCCTGGCCGACCGTTGGCTCACCGGACAGTCCGGTGCACACCGGACAGTCCGGTGAATTTTAGCCGTACGCCGTCGGCGAAGTCCCGAGAGCGGCCAGTTCGCGCGGAGTTGGCCTGGCGCACCGGACACTGTCCGGTGCACACCGGACAGTCCGGTGCTCCAGACCGAGCAAGGTCTTGGCTGCACACAGCCAAGCTTTTCTCTCCCCTTCTCTTTTCTTCTTCTTTCTGTTTCTAACACTTAGACAAGTATATTAGTACACAAAACCAATGTACTAAGGATTAGAAACATACCTTTTACTCCATGATTTGTACTTTGTTCCATTTTACAATTAGGCACCTGTATTGAGCACTAAATCACCAAAATACTTAGAAATGGCCCAAGGGCACATTTCCCTTTCAATCTCCCCCTTTTTGGTGATTTATGCCAACTCAACATAAAGCAAATTGAACAAGTACAAAAATACTTCAAATAATAACTCAAATTTATTTTGAATCAATTTTGGCATGTATGGATCATCCTTTGCCACCACTTGGTTTGTTTTTGTAAATCAAACTCAAATCTCTATCTCTAAGTCAAACACACATGTTGAAGCATAAAGAGAGTCATTCCAAAAGAGATTGATCAAGAATTTCAAAAACTCCCCCTTTTTCCCATAATTACTACTTTTCCCCACAAGAAACCAACTTTTGACAAGAGAGACAACAAAAGAGTTTTGACAAACCAAAAAACCAAAAGCTCTATTCTACTATTTTCAAAATCTCTCAAGTGGTAGCTGATCCATTTATTGCTTTGGCCTTTATTTTCTCCCCCTTTGGCATGAAGCACCAAAACGGGATCAATTTTGGCCCTTGAACCCCATTGCCTCACCAAAATCTTCAATTAAGAGCAAATGGCAAAAAAGAGTTCATGAGATGGACTTGGAATAGGTTACCCTCTCATCGGAGTGCAGTGGAAGTCTTTCACGGTCCAAGTCCACCATTTTCCTTTCAATTCTCCTTTGAGACTAAAACAAGCAAACTCAAGCATATGGTTAGTCTCAAAGGGTCAAGTTGTAACACATCTCCCCCTAAACATGTGCATCACTTTGCAACGGACTTGTGAGGTCCAGGGAGTGTTTGTACAACTTGAGCACCATAATAAGCAACGAAATGCAGAAAGGACATGATCAAAGGCATAAACACATGTATGCTACAATTCAATCCAAGTTCCGCGAATCTAAGACATTTAGCTCACTACGCAGCCTGCAAAAGGTCTTCTCATCTAAAGGCTTGGTAAAGATATCGGCTAGCTGGTTCTCGGTGCTTACATAAAACACTTCGATATCTCCCTTTTGCTGGTGGTCTCTCAAAAAGTGATGCCGGATGTCTATGTGCTTTGTGCGGCTGTGCTCAACAGGATTTTCCGCTATTCGGATAGCACTCTCATTATCACATAGGAGTGGGACTTTGCTCAGATTGTAGCCAAAGTCCCTGAGGGTTTGCCTCATCCAAAGTAGTTGCGCACAACACTGTCCTGCGGCAACGTACTCGGCCTCAGCGGTGGATAGGGCAACGGAGGTTTGTTTCTTAGAATTCCATGACACCAGGGACCTTCCTAAGAATTGGCACGTCCCCGATGTACTCTTCCTATCGACCTTACATCCAGCATAGTCGGAATCTGAGTACCCAATCAAGTCAAAGTTAGACCCCTTTGGATACCAGATCCCGAAGCAAGGCGTAGCAACTAAATATCTAAGGATTCGCTTCACAGCCACTAAGTGACACTCCTTAGGATCGGATTGAAATCTAGCACACATGCATACGCTAAGCATAATATCCGGTCTACTAGCACATAAATAAAGTAAAGACCCTATCATTGACCGGTATGCTTTTTGATCAACGGACTTACCTCCTTTGTTGAGGTCGGTGTGTCCGTCGGTCCCCATCGGAGTCTTTGCGGGCTTGGCGTCCTTCATCCCAAACCGTTTCAGCAAGTCTTGCGTGTACTTCGTTTGGGAGATGAAGGTGCCGTCCTTGAGTTGCTTCACTTGGAACCCAAGGAAGTAGTTCAACTCGCCCATCATCGACATCTCGAATTTCTGCGTCATCACCCTGCTAAACTCTTCACAAGACTTTTGGTTAGTAGAGCCAAATATTATGTCATCGACATAAATCTGGCACACAAACAAATCACCGTCACAAGTCTTAGTGAAAAGAGTTGGATCGGCTTTCCCAACCTTAAAAGCATTAGCAATTAAGAAATCTCTAAGGCATTCATACCATGCTCTTGGGGCTTGTTTCAGTCCATAGAGCGCCTTAGAGAGCTTACACACGTGGTCGGGGTACCGCTCATCCTCGAAGCCAGGGGGTTGCTCCACGTACACCTCCTCCTTTATTGGCCCGTTGAGGAAAGCGCTCTTCACATCCATTTGGTACAACCTGAAAGAATGGTGAGCGGCATATGCTAGCAAGATACGAATGGACTCTAGCCTAGCCACAGGAGCAAAAGTCTCCTCAAAGTCCAAACCTGCGACTTGGGCATAACCTTTTGCCACAAGTCGAGCCTTGTTCCTTGTCACCACTCCGTGCTCGTCCTGTTTGTTGCGGAACACCCACTTGGTTCCTACAACATTTTGCTTGGGACGAGGCACCAGCGTCCAAACTTCATTGCGCTTGAAGTTGTTGAGTTCCTCCTGCATGGCCAATACCCAATCCGGATCTAGCAAGGCCTCCTCTACCCTGAAAGGCTCAATAGAGGAGACAAAAGAGTAATGCTCACAAAAATTAACTAATCGAGATCGAGTAGTTACTCCCTTGCTAATGTCACCCAAAATTTGGTCGACGGGATGATCCCTTTGAATCATCGCTCGAACTTGGGTTGGAGGTGCCGGTTGTGCTTCTTCCTCCATCACGTGATCATCTTGTGCTCCCCCTTGATCACACGCCTCCTTTTGATGAACCTGTTCATCGTCTTGAGTTGGGGGATGCACCGTTGTCGAGGAAGAAGGTTGATCTTGTTCATCTTGTTCCTGTGGCCGAACGTCTCCAATCGCCATGGTTCGTATGGCGGCCGTCGGAACATCTTCTTCATCTACATCATCACAATCAACAACTTGCTCTCTTGGAGAGCCATTAGTCTCATCAAATACAACGTCGCTAGAGACTTCAACCAAACCCGATGATTTGTTGAAGACCCTATACGCCTTTGTATTTGAATCATAACCTAACAAAAACCCTTCTACAGCTTTGGGAGCAAACTTAGAATTTCTACCCTTCTTCACTAGAATGTAGCACTTGCTCCCAAATACACGAAAGTAAGATACATTGGGTTTGTTACCGGTTAGAAGCTCATACGACGTCTTCTTGAGGAGGCGGTGAAGGTAGACCCTGTTGATGGCGTGGCAAGCCGTGTTCACAGCTTCCGACCAAAAACATTCAGGGGTCTTGAATTCTCCAAGCATCGTCCTCGCCATATCGATTAGCGTCCTGTTCTTCCTCTCTACCACACCATTTTGCTGTGGTGTGTAGGGAGCGGAGAACTCGTGCTTGATCCCTTCCTCCTCAAGAAACTCCTCCACTTGAAGATTCTTGAACTCGGACCCGTTGTCGCTCCTTATTTTCTTCACCTTGAGCTCAAACTCATTTTGAGCCCTCCTGAGGAAGCGCTTGAGGGTCCCTTGGGTTTCAGACTTATCCTGTAAAAAGAATACCCAAGTGAAGCGGGAAAAGTCATCAACGATAACTAAACCATACTTACTTCCTCCAATGCTTAGATAGGCGACGGGTCCGAAGAGGTCCATATGCAGCAGCTCCAGAGGTCTTGACGTGGTCATCACATTCTTGCTGTGATGTGCTCCTCCCACCTGTTTACCTGCCTGACAAGCTGCACAAGGTCTATCTTTTTCGAAATGCACATTTGTTAGACCTATCACATGTTCTCCCTTTAGAAGCTTGTGGAGGTTCTTCATCCCCACATGTGCTAAGCGGCGATGCCACAGCCAGCCCATGCAAGTCTTAGCCATTAAGCATGCATCTAGACCGGCCTCTTCTTTTGCAAAATCAACTAAATAAAGTTTGCCGTCTAGTACACCCTTAAAAGCTAGTGAACCATCACATCTTCTAAAGACAGACACATCTACATTAGTAAAAAGGCAATTGTATCCCATTTGACATAATTGACTAACTGATAGCAAATTATATCCAAGACTCTCCACTAAGAATACATTTGAGATAGAATGCTCATTTGAAATTGCAATTTTACCTAACCCTTTTACCTTGCCTTGATTCCCATCACCGAATATAATTGAATCTTGGGAATCCTTATTCTTGACGTAGGAGGTGAACATCTTCTTCTCCCCCGTCATATGGTTTGTGCATCCGCTGTCGATAATCCAGCTTGAACCCCCGGATGCATAAACCTGCAAGGCAAATTTAGGCTTGGGTCTTAGGTACCCAACTCATGTTGGGTCCTGCAAGGTTAGCACAAATATCCTTAGGGACCCAAATGCAAGTTTTATCTCCCTTGCATCTAGCCCCTAATTTCCTAGCAACTACCTTCTTACCCTTTCTACAAATAGCAAAGGGAGCATTACAAGCATAATAAATGGTAGAAGTTTCATTCACTACTTTCATAGGAGCATGAATAACATTCTTTCTAGGTATATGAGCAATATCTCTCCTAGGCATATGTACAACATTTTTCCTACACATATCTCTATCATGCTTATAACACGAACTAGAAGCAATCATGGCATGGGAATTATAAACATGTGAATCAAAACGATTATAAGCATGTCTCCTATCATAATACATAAAAGCATGATTCTTTTTAGCATTACTAGCCATAGGGGCCTTCCCCTTCTCCTTGACGAAGATGGGAGCCTTATGGCTTGTTAAGTTCTTGGCTTCCCTCTTGAAGCCAAGCCCATCCTTAATTGAGGGATGTCTTCCAATTGTATAGGCATCCCTTGCAAATTTTATCTTTTCAATTTCACTCTTGCTAGTCTTAAGTTGGGCATTAAGACTAGCCACTTCATCTTTTAGTTTTGAAATTGAAACTAGGTGTTTGCTACAAGTGTTAACATCAAAATCCTTACACCTAGTGCAAATTGTAACATTTTCAACACAAGACTTAGATTTATTTGTTACTTCTAATTTAGCATTTAAATCATGGTTAACACTTTGTAAAGTAGCAATGGTTTTATGACAGGAAGATATTTCACTAGAAAGCACTTCATTTCTTTTCACTTCTAAAGCATATGATTTTTGTGCCTCTACAAACTTATCATGTTCATCATACAATAAATCCTCTTGCTTTTCTAAAAGCCTATCCTTTTCATTCAAAGCATCAATTAATTCATTGATTTTATCTATCTTAGATCTATCTAATCCCTTGAACAAGCATGAGTAATCTATGTCATCATCACTAGACTCACTATCACTAGAAGAAGCATAAGTGGAGTCTTGAGTACTTACCTTCTTCTCCCTTGCCATAAGGCAAGTGAGACGCTCGTTGGGGAAGAGAGCCGATTTGTTGAAGGCAGTGGCGGCGAGTCCTTCGTTGTCGGAGTCGGAGGAGGAGCAATCCGAGTCCCACTCCTTTCCTAGATGCGCCTCGCCTTTTGCCTTCTTGTATTGCTTCTTCTTCTCTCTTTTGTTCCCCTTTTCCTGGTCACTTTCATTATCGGGACAGTTAGCGATAAAATGACCAAGCTTACCGCATTTGAAGCATGAGCGCTTCCCCTTGGTCTTGGTCTTGCTTGGCTGCCCCTTGCGACCATTTAGCGCCGTCTTGAATCTCTTGATGATGAGAGCCATCTCTTCATCATTGAGCCCGGCCGCCTCGACTTGCGCCACCTTGCTAGGTAGCGACTCCTTGCTCCTCGTTGCTTTTAGAGCAATGGGTTGAGGCTCGTGGAGTGGTCCGTTCAACGCGTCGTCGACGTATCTTGCCTCCTTGATCATCATCCGCCCGCTCACGAATTTTCCAAGAACTTCCTCGGGCGTCATCATCGTGTACCTGGGATTCTCACGAATATTGTTCACGAGATGAGGATCAAGTACAGTAAAGGACCTGAGCATTAGGCGGACGACGTCGTGATCCGTCCATCGCGTGCTCCCGTAGCTCCTTATCTTGTTGATGAGGGTCTTGAGCCGGTTGTATGTTTGCGTCGGCTCCTCGCCCCTTATCATGGCGAACCGTCCAAGCTCGCCCTCGACCAACTCCATCTTGGTGAGTAAGGTGACGTCGTTCCCCTCATGAGAAATCTTGAGGGTGTCCCAGATTTGCTTGGCGTTATCCAAGCCGCTCACCTTATGGTATTCATCCCTGCACAAGGAAGCTAGAAGAACAGTAGTAGCTTGTGCATTCTTATGAATTTGTTCATTAATGAACATGGGACTATCCGAACTATCAAAATGCATTCCACTCTCTACAATCTCCCAAATACTAGGATGGAGAGAGAATAGGTGACTACGCATTTTGTGACTCCAAAATCCGTAGTCCTCTCCATCAAAGTGTGGGGGCTTGCCGAGTGGAATGGAGAGCAAATGAGAATGTGAACTTTGCGGAATACGAGAGTAATCAAAAGAAAAGTTCGAATTAACCGGTTTTCTCCTCTCGTAGTCGTTGTGGTCCTCGTCCTTTTGGGAAGAAGTAGACTCGTCGCTGTCGTAGTAGACGATCTCCTTGATGCGCCTGGTCTTCTTCTTCTTCCCCTCCTTCCGTCTTTGGCCCGAGCCAGAGTCGGTAGGCTTATCGTCCTTCGGCTCGTTGACGAAGGATTCCTTCTCTTTGTCGTTGATCACTATACCCTTCCCCTTAGGATCCATCTATTCGGGCGGTTAGTCCCTTTGTGAATAGAACGGCTCCGATACCAATTGAGAGCACCTAGAGGGGGGGGGTGAATAGGTGATCCTGTAAAAACTCCAAACTTAAGCCACAAAAACTTGTTAAGCGTTAGCACAATTATTGCCAAGTGGCTAAGGTGAAGTCTCAACAAAACGCAATACCACAGAGATCAAGCTCAGATGTGACACAGTGGTTTATCCCGTGGTTCGGCCAAGCCAATGCTTGCCTACTTCCACGTTGTGGCGTCCCAACGGACGAGGGTTGCAATCAACCCCTCTCAAGCGGTCCAAAGACCCACTTGAATACCACGGTGTTTTGCTTTTCCTTTCACTATCCCGTTTGCAAGGAATCTCCACAAATTGGAGTCTCTTGCCCTTACAAGTATATGATCACAAAGAAAGCACAGAGTAAGGGAGGGAAGCAACACACACAAATCCACAGCAAAAGCGCACACACGCGGCCAAGAATCGAGCTCACAAGACTATCTCAAGTTCTCACTAGAACAGAGCTCGAATCTCTTAGAATCACAATCGAATGCGCAAAGAACAAGTGTGGATGATCAAGAATGCTTAAGAGTTGCTTGTGTGTCTCCTCCATGCGCCTAGGGGCCCCTTTTATAGCCCCAAGGCAGCTAGGAGCCGTTGAGAGCAAATCCGGAAGGCCATCCTTGCCTTCTGTCGTCGGGGGCACCGGACAGTCCGGTGCACACCGGACACTGTCCGGTGCCCGATTTGTTTCCTTTTCTGGCGCTTCCGACCGTTGGAGGACTGCCGGAGATCTGCGAGCCGTTGGCGCACCGGACAGTCCGGTGCACACCGGACAGTCCGGTGCCGTCTTCCGACCGTTGGCTCGGTCACGTGTCCCGCGCGGATTGCGCGGCCGACCGTTGGCCCTGGCCGACCGTTGGCTCACCGGACAGTCCGGTGCACACCGGACAGTCCGGTGAATTTTAGCCGTACGCCGTCGGCGAAGTCCCGAGAGCGGCCAGTTCGCGCGGAGTTGGCCTGGCGCACCGGACACTGTCCGGTGCACACCGGACAGTCCGGTGCTCCAGACCGAGCAAGGTCTTGGCTGCACACAGCCAAGCTTTTCTCTCCCCTTCTCTTTTCTTCTTCTTTCTGTTTCTAACACTTAGACAAGTATATTAGTACACAAAACCAATGTACTAAGGATTAGAAACATACCTTTTACTCCATGATTTGTACTTTGTTCCATTTTACAATTAGGCACCTGTGTTGAGCACTAAATCACCAAAATACTTAGAAATGGCCCAAGGGCACATTTCCCTTTCAGTTTCGTGTGCGGTCGCCCTGGGACCGATTGACGGGCGTCTCGACCTACGGGCCCTCTGGGTCCGAGGAAGACGACGACCCCAGCATCTGCTGGGATTTCTCTGGATCTGGCAACCCCAGTGCCATGCGGGACTTCATGACCGCATGTAACTACTGCCTCTCCGACTGTTCCGACGGCAGCCGCAGCCTTGACGACAAGGACTGCGGCCCGAGCCGCGAATGTTTCCACGTTGAGCTAGGGGATCCCTCCGGAGGCAGCCATCTCGGCATGCCGGAGGATGGCGATCTCCCTGGGCCGGTGCCTCGCGCCGACATCCCGCGGGAGCTAGCTGTGGTCCCCGTTCCGGCGGGGGGTCACGACCCACAGCTCGAGCAAGTCCGCGGGGCGCAGGCCGGGCTCGACGAGGAAGCAGGAGCGCTCGAGGCAATCTGCCGGGACGCCGGGCAGGTATGGGCAAGCCAGCCCCCGGCCGGAGAAATACGTCACCTGCCCCAGGGTCTCCAGCACCGCATCGCCAACGAGGCCAGGGACAGGCCGCCACCCGCATCCGGCGGAACCGGTCAGGACCTGGCAGCCGCGGCGATGCTCCTCCGCGCGATGCCGGAGTCATCAACCACCGAGGGTCGGCGAATCCAGGGAGAGCTCAGGCATCTCCTGGAAGGCGCTGCGGCCCGGCGGGCCGAAAGCTCTGCCTCTCGAAGGCAGGGGTACCCCTCGGGACCTCGTGCCGTGACTTCCCGACCCATGCGGGAAGCCTCGGTCTACACCGGGCGCACGCGCAACACCGCGCCTGCGGCCCCGGGTCACCTCGGTGACGAGCGCCCTCATCGCGACCGTCGGGCACGCCTCGACGAAAGGGTGCGCCGAGGCTATCACCCCAGGCGTGGGGGACGCTACGACAGCGGGGAGGATCGGAGTCCCTCGCCCGAACCACCCGGTCCGCAGGTCTTCAGCCGAGCCATTCGGCGGGCGCCGTTTCCGCCCCGATTCCGACCCCCGACTACTATCACAAAGTACTCGGGGGAAACGAGACCGGAATTGTGGCTCGCGGACTACCGCCTGGCCTGTCAACTGGGAGGAACGGACGACGACAACCTCATCATCCGCAACCTCCCCCTGTTCCTCTCCGACACTGCTCGTGCCTGGTTGGAGCACCTGCCTCCGGGGCAGATTTCCAACTGGGAGGATCTGGTCCAAGCTTTCGCCGACAACTTCCAGGGCACGTACGTGCGCCCTGGGAATTCCTGGGACCTCCGAAGCTGTCGGCAACTGCCGGGAGAGTCTCTTCGGGACTACATCCGGCGGTTCTCGAAGCAGCGCACCGAGCTGCCCAACATTACCGACTCCGATGTCATCGGCGCGTTCCTTGCCGGCACCACCTGCCGTGACCTGGTGAGCAAGTTGGGTCGCAAGACCCCCACCAGGGCGAGCGAGCTGATGGACATCGCCACCAAGTTCGCCTCCGGCCAGGAGGCGGTCGAGGCCATCTTTCGAAAGGACAAGCAGCCCCAGGGCCGCCCGTCGGAAGATGCTCCCGAGGCGTCTGCTCCGCGCGGCGCCAAGAAGAAAGACAGGAGGAAGTCGCAAGCGAAACGCGACGCTCCCGATGCAGACCTTGTCGCCGCCGCCGAGCACAAGAACCCTCGGAAGCCCCCGGAGGTGCTAACCTCTTCGACAAGGCACTCAAGGAGACGTGCCCCTACCATCAGGGGCCCGTCAAGCACACCCTCGAAGAGTGCGTCATGCTTCGGCGCCACTTCCACCGGGCCGGGCCACCCGCAGAGGGCGGCAGGGCTCACGACGACGACAAAAGGGAAGATCGCCAAGCAGGAGAGTTCCCCGAGGTCCGCGACTGCTTCATGATCTACGGAGGGCATGCGGCGAATGCCTCGGCTCGGCATCGTAAGAAAGAGCGTCGGGAGGTCTGCTCGGTGAAGGTGGCGGCACCAGTCTACCTAGACTGGTCCGACAAGCCCATCACCTTCGACCAGGACGACCACCCCGACCACGTGCCGAGCCCGGGGAAGTACCCGCTCGTCGTCGACCCCGTCATCGGCGACGTCAGGCTCACCAAGGTCCTGATGGATGGGGGCAGCTGCCTCAACATCATCTACGCCGAGACCCTCAGGCTCCTGCGCGTCGATCTGTCATCCGTCCGAGCAGGCGCTGCGCCCTTCCACGGGATCATTCCTGGGAAGCGCGTCCAGCCCCTCGGACAGCTCGACCTTCATGTCTGCTTCGGAACACCCTCCAACTTCCGAAGGGAGACTTTGACGTTCGAGGTGGTCGGGTTCCGAGGAACCTACCACGCAGTGCTGGGAAGGCCATGCTACGCAAAGTTCATGGCCATCCCGAACTACACCTACCTGAAGCTCAAGATGCCGGGCCCCAACGGGGTCATCACCGTCGGCCCCACGTACAAACACGCGTTCGAATGCGATGTGGAGTGCGTGGAGTACGCTGAGGCCCTCGCCGAGTCCGAGGCCCTCATCGCCGACTTGGAAAGCCTCTCCCGAGAGGTGCCGGACGTGAAGCGACACGCCGGCAACTTCGAGCCAGCGGAGACGGTTAAGGCCGTCCCTCTCGACCCCAGTGGCGACGCCTCCAAGCAGATTCGGATCAGTTCTGGGCACGGCCCCAAATAGGAAGCAGTACTCGTCGACTTTCCCCGCGCAAACGCCGACATTTTTGCGTGGGGTCCCTCGGACATGCCCGGCATACCGAGGGATGTCACCGAGCACTCGCCGGATATACGGGCAGGAGCCCGACTCGCCAAACGGCCTCTGCACGAACGACGCCCGGGGGCTGCGCCCTTCCCCCACTCACACAGGAGAATCAGTCATCAAGGAAGGGTCGGCCTCGCCCCGGCAGAGCCCGACCCTCCCTCGGGGGCTAAAAAGGGGGAACCCCTCTCGTCGAGTTTGGACGTACCTTTCCGCGTCAAAGAAATTCTTTTTTCGATCAAGAAGGGTTTTTTGCGTTCTCCCGGATGCGTCAGAAGCAGGGTCCCGAGGAGCGAACTTGGGTACGAGTAAATGGCGAGACCGACTGAGCCGGGGAACACCTATGCCTCCGGGCTAGGGACACCTCACTCATCACCTGCCACGAAAAAGGACCCAGCTCGGGAAATCACCCTGTTGTCGACAATTCGGGCCAGGCACGAAAATCGAAACGAAAAGGAGCATGACTTCACGAAAGAGAAGTAAAGTGTCCAGGCCCCGGCGGCTGCGGCAAAACGCACACCCAACAGAAATTGCCTCAACAAAAGTCAGGCGTCGCCTTGGGAAGGCGTCGCGCCCTCGGCTCCACCCCCGCCGTCGGTAAGGTCCATCTCCGCTTCCGGCGACGGCGCAGGAGGAAGAATCTCCGCCTCGAAGATGGTCGCCAGCGCCACGCTCGGACCCGCAGCGACCGCGTCGAGCCGCTGAACTTCTGCCAGGGCGGCCTCGTCTTTGTCAGGAAGGCAATACCCCTCACTGACCCGCTCCAAGTCCACGACGTAGTGGGAAGCGAGCACGGCGAAGGCCCGCCTGACGCCGTGGTGTAGCGCCCCGCGGACTTTACCGCGCGCGTAATCACCTAGGGCTTGAAGACGGCTTTGGGGAGAGCTTCCTGAAGGGACGTCGCCGGGACCAAGGGTCCGATAGACCTCCGAGACGGCCTCGGACATGGCCGCGAGATCGACCTCCCTCTGCTCAGCAGCTCCAGCGAGCGCCTCAGCGAGCGCTTTGGCAGACTCGTCAAGAGCAGACTCGAGCTCTGCGAACAACCAGAAGAAAGACCTCAAACTCAAGCGGAAGAAACGGACAAGAACGAGAACCGAGGACGGACGAGGCACACCTCCGGCTCGGACGCGTTGCTCCGAGGCCGCGACTTGGGCCGCGGCCAGATCGGCCGCAAGGGTCTTGGCCCGGCTTTCAGCCTCGGCGGCCCGGCCCCGAGTTTGGTCCCGCTCCTCGGCAACCTGGGCGAGCTCCGACCGCTGTCGTAGCGCCTCCGTGCGCGCCGCCGCCGCCTCGGCCCTCAGGTCAGCGCAGAGCAACTGGAGGTCCGCTATCTTAGCGTCCTGCTGAGAAAGGCGCGCGGTAGCCCCGGCGAGCGAAGTCCTCAGGGACCGCAGCGAGCCCCAGACGTCGGCCTCGCGGCGGATGAACGACGACTTGGCGGCGCTCCGGTCCGTCACATCCTGGAAAGGAAAACAAGGCATCACGACGAACGCCTCGCTCGCAGAAGGGAGAAGGTATGCCTGAAACCATTACCTGGAGGATTTTGGGGACGTCCCCGCAGAGAACCTCCAGCGACGATCGGAGCAACCCCACCGTCGCTTCCGCACGCTTGCGGAGCTCGTCCCAGGACTGGTCCTCCCCTTCGTCGTCAAGAACGAAGATAGGGCCCGAAGCCTCGCGGGTCCGGAATCGGAGCAACTGGCCCCGGGCCTCGGGGCTCCGCCGCACAGCGACAAGGCTGCCGCCCGCCTGGAAGCACTGCGCGTCCGCGCCCACCTCTTCCGAGGCCCCAGGCGCCGACGCTGCGGCCGTCTCGACGCCGGCGGCAACCGTATGCTCTCCGACTGGGACGGTGCCAACTACGGTAGCGGCAGACGCCGGCATGGCCGACACGGCAGGCGGGCTCGGGACCGCGTCGGCGCCGGTCGCCTCCCCGATCACGATGGCCACCTCGGCAGAGGAGCCCGCTTCGGGGACCTGCTCCCCCGGAACATGCGACGCCTGAGCCCCGTGCGGCGGAGCGCCCTGCGAAAGGGTCGGCTGAGCGGCGGGGCCCGAGATGGCGCCAGCTGCCTGGACCGACGCCGTCTTGAGGGCCTTCCGAGGCGCCAGGTCGGTAGGGCCATGGCTCCGCTTGCTGGAAAAAAGAAAAAAGGGAAAATCACGGCCCAGACGTATGAATGAAGCGCCGGGACGGAGACATTCCAAGGTACTTACCCGCTCCGGGCCATGATCCACTGTGCCTGGGGGGAGGTCTCTTGGCTCTCGCTCCCTGGAACCACCGCCGAGGTCCGCCTCGCCAACAGCCCCGGCGCCGCCCTCGCCTTGGACGCCCCTGACGCCCGAGAGGCGGACTGCCCAGGCGCCGCCATGGCAACCTGAGGACCGCTCCCCCATGCTGCCGGCGCGGGCGACGGTTCCCGAGGAACGGACCCCTCGGCCCGGCTCCCTGGAGTCGCGTCAGCTCCTCCAGCCGAGGGGTCAAGAACCCTCTCGGGTTGCCCCCGCCCCTCAGGTCGGGGATCCGGCGCCTCGGCTCTAGGAACCGACGACGTCGGCCCGCTCGGGGGCTGACTCGACAGCTCCCGGCCACACCCCAAGCCGGGGCTGAGGCCGAAACGGGCGGCCATGTCATCCTCCTCCTCTTCGTCGTCGTCGTCGTCGTCATCGTCGGACGTCTCCGGCGACAGCTCCCTAGGAAGTCCTTCCCTCTCCTGCTGGCGACGGCGTTTCTCCAGGGCGTCCCGAGCCCGCCTCCGCCTGCGGGCCCGGGCCTTCTCCGCATCCTTTTTCTTCTTCTCCTCCTCCGCGGCGACCCGCCACGCCGCCCGACCCACCGCGTCCTCCGGGACCCACGGCAGGGAGGGTTTGTGCCGCCCCACCTCCTAAAAAGGAGGGGGAAAGAAACCCAATCGTAAGAACCAGAAGCAACCCGGTATATGAAGAAGGAAGGAGCGAACACTCACCAGAGCGACGCACCCCTGGTCGGGGCGCATTCGAGGCTGGGAGAAGGCGTGGGGGTCTGGCTTCCCCATCGCGGCCGACACCCGCCAGTGGAGGGCGTCGTGGGGAAGAGGATCAGGGGACATCCGTGACCCCTCCCAGTCGGCCTCCTGGGTCATCTCCCAAAGCGACAGCCGCCGCTCCGCCAGGGGGAGCACCCTCCGGCGGTGGATGGCGGCAACCACTCCTGCGGCGGTGAGTCCTCCCTCCCGCAACGCCTTCAGGGCCTGGAGAAGAGGTTCGAGGTTCCTCTGCCTCTCGTGTGGAGTCCCGTGGCGCCAGGCGTCAGGAGCGGCGGTGACGACCCGCTAAGAGAACGGCGGGAGCAACTCTTCGTCATTCCGGAGGTAGAACCACCGGCGCTGCCAACCCTTGTTTGAGGATGCGAGGACGGCTGGGATATACTGCAACGACCGCGACTGCCTCAACAAAAGGGTGCAGCCGCCGGCCCGCACCGCTGCACGGACCTTCCTCTCCCCCGTCGGCGAAGCAAAAAGCTCGGCGAAGAAGAGATGAGTCCACAAATCCCAATGGGGGGCGATCCCCAGATACCCCTCGCACACCGCTACAAAGATAGCGGCCTGCGCGATGGAGTTGGGAGTGAGGTTGTGCAGTTCCACCCCGTAATGGAACAGGATGGCCCGCATGAAGCGGCTCGACGGCACACCAAATCCCCGCTCATGGAAGGAGATGAAGCTCACGACATACCCCGGCGGAGGGGATGGAGCGACTCCGCCCGCGGGAGGAATCCATTCCGGCCGCCGCTCATCGGTGAGAGGGCGGAGCAAACCCTCGCCGACGAGGTCCTCCAGATCACCCGCCGTCACCGTGGAGAAGGGCCACGGGTCGCGCGGCGGGATGATGGTCACCCGGTCAGCCATCGCCAAGGCAGAAAGGGTGGCGGCGCGAAGGACAGGGGAGGGCGGTTTTTCTTTTCCTGGCTAGATCTCTCAGGCTGCAAAAAACCTGGGAGGGAGGCGAGAAGCGGAGTCGAGAACCGTCACCGGACCCTCTCCGGGGTACATAAAGACCAAGGTCAAGACGGTTCCAACGTACCGCCCGAACCGGACGCAGGGTTCAAAAAACGCAAAGCAAAACAGCCGTTCCTCGAACGGCTCGCGCACGCAACGGCAGCGTCGCCGATCGCTCGCCCCGGCGCATTGACTCCGCGGCTGGACAGGCGACGCTTCTAGCAGGAGCGGCTGGTGACGCTTCGCCTTCACCAAAACGATCATACCAAAAAAGGTACGCCACGTCGTTCGATTTCGTATCCTTTTTCCCTTTTTTCTCTTTCTCTATCTCTTGCAACAGGGACCGGGAAAGGGGATACCCCCAAAGGGATCCTTCCCCGTGAAGGAACTAGGCTCCGAGCCTCCCTACTGATCAGGGGTTCAAAGGCTGGCCCCCCGAGGGGTTCAACAGCCGCCTCAGATCGCGTGGGCCCGACACCCACTACTGGTCAGGGGTTCGAAGGTCGGCCTCCCGAAAGGTTCCACGACCGCCTCAGGCTACTCGGGCTCCGCGCCCATTACTGATCAGGGGTTCGAAGGCTGGCCTTTCGAAGGGTTCACAGTCGCCTCAAACGCCGAGCGAGGGATGACCAGGGGTACGTTCGATACATAACCAAGGCTCGGGCTGCGCTCCCGAGGTACCCTAGGACATTTCCGAGACCAGCGGGAACGATCCTGTAACGGAATCCCATCGGAGGGAGGCAACGAGCCCTCGGACCCCGTCGCCAGGGGACCGGGTCCGGCAGATCACCCGCAGGTACTTTTGGGCGTGCCTCCGGGCCCCTAGCCGACCCCCAACGAACGGGGCACGGACGTCCACTCGGATTACCCGATTGCAGCTCACCGGAGACACCATGTTCGGTGCCCATCGAGGGTAACATGGCGCTCTCCCCCCCTCCTCCTTGCGGAAAGGCGACGTAGGGGCGTATGTAAAAAAGCCGAGTCTGTCCCTGATCGTCCTCTTGCCCTGTGCGGAGGCTCGGGGGCTGCTCTCGCAAACCCGGCTCCGGCTGAACCGTTGACAGCGTCAACATACCAGCCCGAGAGCTTGGGCCCCGACAGTGCACCCGGGCTATGGCCTGTTCGCATGAGGGAACCGCCAGACCAGCCGAAGCATTACGCAAGGCATTAAGACCTCGAAGGAGTGAAACCACTCCTCCGAGGCCTCGGGCGAGCCGGAGATGCGTCTGCCGTGAAAAAGGGGCCTCGGGCGAGACGGAAACACCTCAGGGTCGGCTGCCCTTGCCCGAGGCTAGGCTCGGGCGAGGCGCGATCGAGTCGCTCGTATGGACTGATCCCTGACTTAATCAAACCCATCAGACCTCTGCAGCTTTATGCTGATGGGGGTTACCAGCTGAGAATTAGGCGTCTTGAGGGTACCCCTAATTATGGTCCCCGACAAACAACTTGTCATCTAACCTCATTTTCTCTCTACATTTGGCAACCATTTATCAACTCCCTAAACAAAAATGTTGACTGCATTATATAGTTTTTGTAACTTATTTTTTATGTGGGATAGATACAAAACAAAATTACAACCTATATATTTAGAGAACTATTGGAGAACTCATATTTTTTTTACCCCAAAAGCCATTTAGCAACTTCTTAAATCTGTGATTTAGAGAGCTAAATTTTACATAACTATTGAAGTTGCTCTTACATATTCTCTCCATTTTAAGCAGTGCTCATTGGCTTTTTTGAGCACTAGAACATGAGCTCTAGAAGTGTGCTCTACACGGCACCGTGCAGTCACGTGATCGAGAATATGCGTCGAATCATTGCGAGGAATCGTCATATCTGCACAGCAGGATCGGACAGGGCGCATGAATGAGAGAACACGAGAAGCTAAGGCTTCTGTCAGTTAATTACTCACTGGTTCCTTAATAATCTATGCGCGTCTACCGGGGACGATTAATAATATATAGGAGGCTGCCTAATGACTCATCTTCAGATAAGGAGGGTTTGGCGGCCTGATCAAGTCCACATAGCTAGATTGTTAATGCATGGTTAGATCTCGATCGAGTATGCCGCCTAATTCCAGGCACTTACGTTACCGGGCCAGCAGCGAATCCTGATCGTATCTCAAGAACTTACTCCACAGTACGTACTTATATAATTATATTCAAAGATGCGCCATAAAATACTAGCACATCATCCACATTAATTCATCAGCAGGGACCACGGCACAGTCGTAGGATCGGAGGAGCCGAGAGCGAGCCGGCCATCTGAAGGAATCACGCATACGGGATCCACAGCGTGAGTTTAGTATAGGGGGCGTGTAGATCTGCTATTTATATGCGCGCACCGATCGCCATCTCAATAATGAGCTGTCCCCATCGTACAGTACACTCCCAAAAACTATTCAGGAGCTCGCCGTATAATATATAATATAATATCAGGCGTGTTCGTACCACCCCAGTGATCGCAGCTGCTCGACACGAATCAGCTGAGCTCACACATGACTGTATGTATCATCTAAGTAATATTTGTACGTTCTGGAGAGAGCATTAATTTGTCACGGTAAGAAGTGGCAGTTGGAGACTGCAGGCAGATCATGCGGCAAGCAAGCTAGCTGCTCACATGCCGCCCCTGCCAGAGGTGTCGTACGGCATCCTTCCCCAGCTCGTTTTCCCCCGGTTCATGCGATCAGAACAAACAAGGAACGAGAGGCATATGATGCATGCATATAGGATCGAGGTACGGAACAATTTGCAGACGTAATGTAATTCCGTTACTTGGATCTTACTTTCATCCACTAGATTTTACAGAGGGTAAGTACGCATGAACAGTGCCGGCCCCTCTAGACGTACTAGTTACATGATGATGGGGGTGAAGTCAAGTGAAGAACCTTCTCTGCTGGTTGGTTCTTCTAGGACGGCAGGTAGCTTAATTTGCAGATGCCTTCCAGACCCAATGGGGGAAGAGGGACAAAAATAATAACGCGACAATTGGAGGAGGGGCCGGGGTAGTACACTGCCTTGGAGTAGACACGGTTACTGTATTCGACAGTAGCGCCAACATGCTCAACCACATTTTCAGCGACGTCGTGCTTTGTGTGTGGCCTCTTTTTCCTCGGTGGCGTAGAGGCAGCGCACAGTGGTCAGGGAATCGAAGAACGTGTAATGCAGCAACAACCACAGGTCGGTTTCGGAGGCCACCACACAAGCTAGAGAGAGAGAGAGAGAGAGAGAGAGAGAGAGAGAGAGAGAGAGAGAGAGAGAGAGAGAGAGAGAGGAAAATGGTCGTGGTCGGGTATGTTCGCATGATTGGACACCGATTCCATCGATTGAGTAGTCGACCTCCAGGCTGCCGAGCTACACCCGCGGCCGAACCATCGGGGCCGCCGAGGATGTCCGCTTCCATTCCACGAGACGGAGCAGGAAGTCCATGACCTCGCCGGGGTCCTGCAGGGAGTAGGAGGCGTTCGTCTCCTTGGGGCACTTGGACACGAGGATCCCGATGCCTTGGCCCCTCTTCCTCAGCACCTTGAAAGCATCCTCGTCGGTGCGGTCGTCGCCGATGTACACCGGGAGGACGTCGCTGCGGTTGGCGAATCCTGGAGAGAGAGAGAGAGAGAGAGAGAGAGAGAGAGAGAGAGAGAGAGAGAGAGAGAGAGCGCGGAAACGTAGGCGGCGTGTCATCCATCCATCCATCCATCAGCTGCCATTTGTTTTTGGGCATGCAGCAGGGGGTGTGATACGCAAGTACTGAATACAAAAACTGCAGGCGAAAGCGACTGTGGACGACACACGGACGGTGACAAGACATCGCGCGCGCGCCAGGGGAAAATACGGAAGAAAGAGGGCGGGAAATCAGTTGGCTGCATTGTCGGGATGCACGTACCGAGCGATTCGAGCAGGAACTCCAACGCCTTGCCCTTGTCCCACATGATGCTCGGGCGGATCTCCAGAACCTGATGCACGCCAAAGTTTCCAGCAGTCTTGCTCAGTTTCTTCACTACTGATCACTAGTAGTACTGCTATTATCGTCAGGCGAGGGCAAGGACAAAGGACAGTCAATCACTAGTAGTTACCTTCCTCCCATGAGTGAGCTTCAGCTTGGGATAGTCCTTGGTCACCGCCTTCACCTGCTCCGCCAGACCATTCCATCTCTGCAGGGAAGGAAGATAAGGGATGGAGGCGGTGGTTAGCTAAGACAAATTCCTTGTTTTTTTAAGAATAAATTAGCCGCGCGTACGTGATCGATGCAAACTTTATTTTCATCTACGGGATGGACCAGATCAAGGCGTTGCCTACCTTTTCATCTACACATCTGAAGTGCACGGACAGGCAGAACTTGTTGTGCTCCACCTTGGCGCCAGGTGTGGACTTGGTCTTTTCCACCAGCGCCTTGTACACCTGACAGTAATGGGTGGGCAGTGGACTTCACAAGCTAAGCGCAGGTGGACAGGCAAAAGTAGTGTTCTTCTAATCGACTTTAAATAGCAGCGTACCTCGTCCATCACCGGGAGGAACTCGCTTGCTGGTTGGCACAGAACTGACTCGGGCTGCAGAGGTAGGAATGAGAGGGGAAGATTTGATTGATCAGCCAAATTAAGTCATCATGCATGGAGTGCAGAGGGATGAAAATGATCGGTAGTCTAGCTCGGACGAACTCTCAAGGAGGAGATGAAAGTGAGGAGAGCTAGAAACCGCACATTGGAGCTTGGTCCCTTGATGTCCATGCCATGGCTGCCGGCGTAGTAGAGCTCCGAGAGGGCGACGAAGTTGCGCACCTGAGCAGCGCGCGCGCGCGCGCGACAACGAAGAAGAAAGCCAAATCAGCCAATGGTGTGTATGTATGCACGTGCACGCGCGTGCGAGCTTTTCTCAAGTGTCTGCGGTACGGTGCTGACGACTGGCTGCTGAGACGAGTAGTGGCGCAGGCAATGTACCTTATCGCGGCAGCGCCCGCTCACGATCGACGTCGGGAAGTGCTTCGCTACGTCGCGCACCGCCGCTCTCATCTGCGCAAGATGAGGGGGGAAACGTAACGTCAGTCGAGGGAGAACTACTTTTGCCCGGCCGGACGGCGGACGGCATGGAAGGTCGTCGTATGCTCCGGGGACCGTGGTCGATCGAGCAGCACGAGAAGCCTCACCGCGTCGCTCATGTAGGCGGCGTCGGGGTCGGCGACGATGGGGGAGAGCGTGCCGTCGTAGTCTAGGAACATGACGACCTTCTTCCCCTTGGACGCGCTGGCGATCTGCTCGAACTTCCCCAGCGCCGACGGGTGCTTCCTCTGCAGCAGGAGAGGCCAAACAGACAGGGTCAGCATCGTACCTCGAGGCAAAAAAACATGCACGCGCGCGCGTGCAATCTCCCGACGCGTGTCAGGAAGAGGAGCGCGCGCGCGCGCGGGAAAGAAGACTCACCACCCAGGCCGTGAACTCGTCGGCGGCGCGGGAACGGGTGGGCGAGGAGGCGCGCATGGCGTCGGCCCAGGTGCCGGTGCCGCTGGCCGAGCGCGCGGCCGCCGCTGCCAGGTCGAGGTACCGCAGGGACATTGCGCCGGCGGCCGCGCCCCGGCAGGCAAGGAGGGCCGGGCTGGGGCCCGGCAGCGCGGCTCCGGCCGCAATGCCCATCTCGGACACGACCACGTCCTGCTGGTTCGTCATGTGCTTCGCTTCTCCAGCGGCCTAGCCCAGGCAGCAGGTTCGTGGGAGGCAAATCCGGCGACTTTCTCGATCGTCCCGTCGCAGCAGTGCAGCACGAAGCAAATGGACGGACGGGACAAACGCAGCGAGCCTTGACTTGGGAGGACTGTGCGGGCTTCTCAGGACAGGGCTTCAGATGTGGATCGATGCGGGTGGGAGGAGTGCGGGGTACTTATAGCGCGGGAGTGGGCCCAGATGGCATGCCACGTAGGATCCGGAGTGGAGCCGACTTCTGGGCCGGGGTGGTCGCCGCAGTGGCATTGGTGCGTGCGTGATGGCCCTGCTCCCCTGCCGTATTGTTTTGTTCCGTAGCACGCAACGGCAACTGGCCGGGCGAGGGCCAAGGGAAAAAGCAAGTCTACATCTACATGTGCTGATGTGCATAACACGAGACCGCATGCACTATTCGTTCTACCCATCTCGAAGGACGAAGAAACGCGTTGGGGGCTTGGGGCTGAATGGAAACCTTTGGATTTCGGCCACTGTTTCAACACTGTCCAATAAAACATAAAAACAGTGTTTCGATACTGTAGCAATGTATTAGACGTCTTACTAGTACTCTTAAAAAAAAACTATTGCTACTATTTGTAAATATATTTCTTTGGAAAGAGCTTGCTACATCTGTTTGTACGCATATTAGTTAATGTACATATTTATAAATCCAATTTGGTAGTGGTCCTTAAAAGAACCGTTACTTAAAATAGCCTTTCAGTACCTTTTGTGGTTAGTACCGGTCCAGAGGAACATATCACATCTTAGTACCGATTCATGCCATATGAACTAGTATTAAAAAGGAACCTTTACTACTGGTGCTCCAAAAAACAATACTAATTAAAGCGGCATTTTTGGTACTAGGACATGCATTTTGAACTACAGAGTAGTGTGTTTAGTCCCGGCTGCACAATACTGGATTGGGGATCTCTTACTACAGTCGATTTATTTTAGAAATGACGGGTGTTATGCCATGTTATGTTTAGCATTCCGTGCCCATTTGCCAGATCTGTCATGTGCACATGAAATGATCAGAGCATTAGGCTCATTAAGATGATAGACTTGTTGGCCTATTGATAAGTAGGGTCTGTGTAAGAACAACCCGGATAGATGGAGAGAGAACAGTGTTCGAGGCGCGCGGTTACGTAAATTCATCGAACCTAGACACCTGTCCAACAAGAAGGGAAAAGTCGTGTGCAAGTACACTCTGCACGATGTGGCAGTAGTAGTTAATTGTGTTTGTCGCCGTCCGTTCGAGTTCTTGAGAGAGAGAAAAGACTGCTTGACGCGGCCTTATTACTTCTCTTGTTCAAATTAGAGGTTTTCCTCTGATTTTCGTCTTTTTTTCCTTAGGAATTAAACTTGTTATGGACGAAACAAAGATGGTGTTATATAAAATACATGATTCCGCTGCATATATAACTATGCCCGCCCCACGCAGCTAGGCGGCTTCACATGTTAGGAACCGACGACTTGTTAAAGAAGAAGAAATTATTCGACCCTTATATACTCCGCAGCTCGTTGCTTTTCTGTATTTCTGGAGGGTCTGGGACGAGACTGATTGCATAACCAAAACCATCAAGGATATAAATTTGCATCTGTTTAAAGACACAACTCAACACACCCATTGTATATGCCCTAAGCTTAATCGTACATATCAATTATATGTCTAGGACCCTGCTTCCGAGTTCTGAATCACATGTTAGGAACCGCCCATTCAGATTCTTCTCGCTGTCAGGCGCTAGCTGTTCGATCACGCTGTCAAGTGCAGCGTAGCAACTTAAAAAAATGAGAAGAAAGGTCAACTAACATATAATTCTCTGAGACCTAAGTCGGGCACCAGCGGCTTTCATTGGCCGGGGTATCTGCTCTAGCTTTTACGCTGTTGATTTGCCTGATGCTCTTCACTAAAGGATGCAGCCCAATTAATAAACGAAAAAACACACACCCGCATCATCCATCGTTCTTGGTGGCAGCAGCAACAATAACAACAGCCAGGCGGAACAACAAACCGAGCAACTGCTGCTACCAAATATACTTTTCCATCGTGATGGACTCGACGAGCCGCCGGCTTTCTTCCGTGCGCGTACTTGCAGCAACACATCAGTTAATGTGTTAAATCGTCGTGTTCATCAGTTAATGAACACGACGATTTAAATCGAGTTAGGTCATTAACTGATGTTCGCGTAGAGATATCATTAACTGATGAACGCTTGCTGTCATGTCAGTCAGCTAGCATACATTAATTGCTGTGCGCCATGCGTAAGTATTTCAGATGGAAAGTTCGAAATGAATTTTTTATCTGCTCGTGGGCTCGGTCGGCACCGGTCGAACGAAACCCAGAGATTTTTCAGGCCCGTCGCGATCGGGCCGAGCTCGCTAGTGCGCGGCGGGCCGGAGGGGGGAAAAAGAGAGAGAAAAGGCTTGGGGATGGCAAAACCATCGTCGTGTAAAAACTACGCGGCCGCTTTCCGCGTCCCCCACCAAAGTACCCATCGTCTTTCCTGCTTTTTATTGTTGCTGCCTTCTTTTTTTCCCCTTCTTTAGTTTGCACCAGCAGATGAAAAGCGCCTTTTTTTTTCCCCAAAAAACAAAACGGCCAGGACAAATGCGCTTTGTATTTCTGGGTCTGGTGAGTAGGATCCTAGTTCGACTTTAGTTACCGAATTGATACCGATCTGTTCTGACTTCTGAGCTCTAGGCTTCAGCTTGCAGGTCAGTCCGACCGGCCGCATGCATTTCTCGTCTCGCTCGCAGACGCAGAGGCTTGCATGTCTCTCCGTTCATCTTCTAGACGAATATTTGTCATACCTGCATTATCCGTGCAACTTTGCAAAGTATCCCACATGCGCTGTCGATTTTCTTCCCGTGGATCACCATAATACAAAAAGTCACGCGCCAAGTAAAAAGAATTTGGATACAAAGACACCGACACATCAATATACCTAACACTGGCACATCAATATACCGATCACCAACGCATAAAAGCATTACGACTAAAACATTGTCATCCCAAACAAGGGCTAAGCCACCACTTCAACCATCACTACTAGTTTACTACTAGATTGAACACTCACCTTTTTTAAGCCTAAACCCCATCTGAGCTGCTTAGCACGCTGACCATAGTTTCTGACAAGAATATAAATTTAGGGCTACGCTGGGCATCCAATTACGAACAGTTTAGCACAGCCTGAGGACGACTCGTCCCGTTATCCACTAGGGCCATGCCGGCCCAACCCAATCACAATGCCATATACCTACGCATTGGGGGCGGCATGGCGGGCTAGACCCGGTACAAACCGGTTTTATTGTTTTCTATTTTTAACAAAAGTATATATATATATATATATATATATGAGTATAAAATATATAATATATAAAATATGTGTTTTTTTGTTGGTTCAGTAAGTGTGAATATGTGTGCATCATAGCTGGAGTAGATGAAATGGAATACACAAGGCAAAGATATGACATATATGTTATTTCATTTCAATGGTCGCAGGGCAGAGCTAGGGATATTCACGGGTGTCAGCTGACACCGGCGATTTTTCACAAAATCAACTAGAAATGTTTGATATGTAGTGTTCATCTATAGAATTAACATCTATGTCTAGTAGAGCTGACACCGGTGCTAGAGATGGCAATGGGTACTCGCGATCCGATACCCGATGGGTATTTACTCCATTAGGGTATGTATATGGGCTAAATATTTTACCCTTGGATCTGTTATTGGCAAAAATCTTCACTCAATGGATAAACGGGTATTATAACGTTCCGCCTTTACCCATACCCGTTAACCCGTGGGTATAAAATACCCAATATAAACTTAGCCCAAGCATGAACTTGGACTTTAGCCAACCTTTTTTTTACTATTTAATAACCTTTTATGTTATAATATCATAGAAGGCTTAACGATAATTTAATGACCATGTAATGGAACATCTAATATGCTATGTAGTACTACCGTAGTGTTACTACTTTATCCAAATATCTTAGGTGTGTTTAATAGATGGTTAAATGATGCTAGAAATTTTGTAATGGTATTTATATAGATATACTTGACATTTGTATAATATAATATTTTGATAGATGTTTAATTTTTGTGGGTACGGGTGACCCGATGGGTGACTCATACCCGCATGGGTATGAGTATGGGTATGGAAGTAAATTCATACCCACCAGTGTATATGGGTGACCCAATGAGGTTATTTTTGTGTCGTGGGTATGGATACGAGGTAGTAATACCCTGTGGTTATTTACCCATTGCCATCTCTAACCGGTGTATCCGTCAGCTGGCTTCGCCTCTAAATGGTCGAATGGTGTGTAGAGAAGTGCTTGGCCGAGTTTAGGATAGATAAACATACTATAAAGAGAAGAAATCTTTTAATTGGGACTTGGGATAATTGAAAGGGAAATGTGCCCTTGGGCCATTTCTAAGTATTTTGGTGATTTAGTGTCCAACACAAGTGCCTAAGTGTAAAAAGGTGGACAAAGTACAAATCAAGAATTAAGGTATGTTTCTCAGACTTAGTACATTGTTTTATGGACTAATGTATTGTGTCTAAGTGCTGGAAACAGGAAAAATCCAATTGGAAATGTCTTGGCTCGAGCAGCCAAGAATCTGCTGAGTCTGCAAGCACCGGACAGTGTCCGGTGCGCCAGGCTGGCTCGAGCGAAGTGGCTGCTCTCGGGAATTCACCGGCGACGTACGGCTAAAATTCACCGGACTGTCCGGTGAGCCAACGGTCGGCCGGGCCAACGGTCGGCCGCGCAATCTGCGCGGGACACGTGGCCGAGCCAACGGCTAGAAGACGGCACCGGACTGTCCGGTGTGCACCGGACATGTCCGGTGCGCCAACGGCTCTCAGGCTGCCAACGGTCGGCTTCGCTATTTAAGGAAGGAAATCGGGCACCGGACAGTGTCCGGTGTGCACCGGACTGTCCGGTGCCCCCGATGACAGAAGGCAAGAATGGCTTTCCAAATTTGTGCTCAACGGCTCCTAACTGCCTTGGGGCTATAAAAGGGACCCCTAGGCGCATGGAGGAGGAGACCAAGCATCCTTTGAGCATCATTGATCACTCACACTTCATTCTTGCGCACTTGTTCGACATTTTAGTGATTTGAGCTCCGTTCTAGTGTGCTAGTCTCTTGAGCTCAAGTCTGGGTTTTGCGTGTGCGTATTCGCTGTGATCTTTGTGTCGTGTGTGAGTTGCTAATCCCTCCCTTGCTCTGTGATTCTTCGTGAACATCTTGTGTAAGAGCGAGAGGCTCCAAGCTGTGGAGATTCCTCGCAAACGGGATTAAGAGAAGCAAAGCAACACCGTGGTATTCAAGTTGGTCTTTGGACCGCTTGAGAGGGGTTGATTGCAACCCTCGTCCGTTGGGACGCCACAACGTGGAGTAGGCAAGCGTTGGTCTTGGCCGAACCACGGGATAACCACTGTGCCATCTCTGTGATTGATATCTCTTGGTTATTGTGTTGTGTTGAGATCCTTCTCTAGCCACTTGGCAAATTACTGTGCTAACAAGTAACCAAGTTTTGTGGCTTAAGTTTTTGAAGTGTTACAGGATCACCTATTCACCCCCCTCTAGGTGCTCTCAATTGGTATCAGAGCCGTTCTCTTCAAGAAAGGGACTAACCGCCTGAAGAGATGGATCCTAAAGGCAAGGGGATGGTGATCAACGACAAGGAGAAGGAGTCCTTCGTCAACGAGCCCAATGATGACAGGCTGTAAGTGCAATCAACCCTAATTGAGGGTTTTGGTGATTAATGACAAAACAAATTAAGATTCTAACAAGTTTGCTCCTAGTATGTACACAGTATTTCTACAGACAGGAGAAGGACAGATCTTACAAGCATAAAAGCATAAAGCACAGCGGATTTAAAAATTCCACATCAAATGGCGTGCTCCAAGTGCCAAGAAACAACGGCGGTGCAAAATTTATATTTCTTGAGTCATAGGAATCGCCGTACAATTAAGAGGGATCTGCGACGGTTAAGTAAGTTGTGAAACGAGCCAAGTTCAAAATGTTTTGAAAAACTCCTTGGAGATCATTTTCCTAGATCATGAATGCTCTTGAGAAAAACAAATTTTACTTCCCACAAAGTCTCTCCTTTTGTTCCCTTCAAAATTCTCAAAGTTTGGTTTCAGCCCCCTGAAACCGGTTCAACCGGTTTCGGTACTGTTCACCTGCCACCTCTGCTCTGACCTATCTGACAGTCAGAGCTGTCAGAAAAAGTCGCAGCAGATTTCTTTTAGAATTCGGTTGAGCCTATTTTTGTCCCTACTCAGCCGGTTTTGAAACCGGTCGAGTGTCCGGCTGAGTAGCTCAGTGGACCGGTTTCTCCCTGGTAGAAACCGGTTCAACCGGTTTGGAAACCGGTTCAACTGGTTTTTTGCCCACTTTCTCCCAACGGCTGCCAGCTTTTGGGGGATCCTTTATATACCCCCTCACACTCTCTCTCTCATTTACTTCACCTCTCTCACGAATTCTGGACTGACCAACCTTCAAACAAGAGCATTCATTTCACCTTTCACACCCGCAATCGCATCTCCTTCAATCATTTGAAGGACCCTTGGTGTGAGGTGAACTCGATCGAACTCGCTGTCAATTTCATCTCGATTCTCCCATTCTCTTGTTCTTGAGCTCGTTGCAAACTTAACCGTGTGCGGATTTGTTACTCTTGGAACCTTGTGTTCCTTGACGGTTAGAGGTTGCTTGGGAGTCTCCAAATTTGTGGACGACCCCAAGAAGTTTGTATCACCCGCTCCTTGAGCAGATTTGAGAAGAGATTGCCTTGACCTTTGTGGTCGGCTTGTGGAGGATTAGGGTTGGAAAAGACCCGGCCCTTTGTGGGTTCCTCAACGAGGAGTAGGACACCTTTGTGGTGGTTGCCGAACCTCGGGTTATATCGCGTGTTCTTGTGTGTTCTTGTCAAGCGCTTTATATTCTGTGGTTGGCTCATTTTATTCATTTAAGTAGTTCTTGTGTAGGGCAAATCTTTAGTTATATTATTCACTACTTCGCACTTGTTAAATAGATTATCAAATTTAAGTTGAGCAGGTTCAAACTTGTTCAGTTGTGATTAAAACCAACTGAACCGGTTTGCACCTGTGCAACTTTAATTTAACACTATTTCGAAGTTTTAGTGAAAATTTTCAGGTGTAGCCTATTCACCCCCCCCTCTAGGCTACTTTCAATTGGTATCAAAGCCTCGTACCTCATTTTACGCTTAACCGCGTGAGGAAGCGATTATGTCTACTCAACGGGACCATGTGGATCCTATCCTCGAGGATATTCCCGTCACATCCTCCAGTGAGGAAGTGGACCCCAAGGTCCTCGACCTCGCCATGAAGATTGCCGAGAGGATGTTCCTCAAGATGAAAGAGGAAGATGCTAAGAAAAAGGCCGAAGAAGAAGAATCAAGAAGAAAGGCCGAAGAAGACAAAGGTAAGGGAACATTTGATTATAATGATGATCTAGTGAATCTTTTGGTGTCTAAGGTATTGAGCAAGGTAAGTCTCAACACCGAAGGATCATCTACCAAAAGCAAAGGTAATGACTTTAGCAAAGTTCAATTCGATTACTCTAGAAATTTTATTCCCAACTTCTCTTCCGCCCCACTTGGAAAGTTACCAACTCTTAGTGAGTTGAACTATGATGAGTGGGCCGACAAGATGAAGTCGCATTTAATCGGTGTGCATCCTAGTCTTTGGGAGATTGTTAATGTAGGTATGTATAAGCCCGCCCAAGGAGAAGAGATGACTCCGGAAATGATGTAAGAGGTTCATCGAAATGCTCAAGCAGTGAGCATAATCAAAGGAAGTCTTTGTCCGGAAGAATACCGGAAAGTTCAAGGAAGAGAAGATGCCCGTGACATTTGGAATATTCTTAAAATGTCACATGAAGGAGATCCCAAAGCTAAAAGACATAGAGTTGAGGCTTTGGAAAGTGAGCTTGCAAGATATGATTGGATAAAGGGTGAGTCGCTTCAATCACTCTTTGATCGGTTGATGGTGTTGGTCAATAAAATAAGAGTTCTTGGGAGTGAAGATTGGAGTGACTCCAAGGTCACAAGATTGTTCATGAGAGCTTATAAAGAAAAGGATAAGAGTCTTGCAAGGATGATTAGGGATCGTGATGACTATGAGGATATGACGCCTCATCAATTATTTGCAAAGATTCAACAACATGAGTCCGAAGAAGCCCCTATCAAGTCAAGGGACTCTCATGCATTGATCACAAATGAACAAGACAACCCCAAGAAGAACAAAGACCACAAAGCAAAGAAGGTGGTCGAGACCTCAAGTGATGAAGATAGCTCAAGTGATGAAGACACTGCTATGTTCATCAAAACATTCAAGAAATTTGTAAGGAAAAATGACAAGTTCCAAAGGAAAGGAAAGAAGAGGGCATGCTATGAATGTGGCCAAACCGGTCATTTCATAGCGGATTGTCCTAACAAGAAGGAACAAGAAGCTAAAAAGGAATACAAGAAGGACAAGTTTAAAAAGGGAGGCAAGACCAAGGGCTACTTCAAGAAGAAGAAGTATGGTGAAGCTCATATTGGTGAAGAATGGAACTCCGATGAAGAAAGTTCTAGCTCCGAGGAAGAGGAAGTGGTGGCAAATGTGGCCATCCAATCTACATCAAGCGCGCAACTCTTCACCAACCTACAAGACGACTCCTACACTCCAACTTGCCTCATGGCAAAGGGAGACAAGGTAACTTTATTTAGTGATGATTTTTCAAATGATGATGATGATGATCAAATTGCCATGAAAAATAAAATGATTAAAGAGTTTGGCTTAAATGGATACAATGTTATCACCAAATTAATGGAAAAGCTAGATAAAAGAAAAGCAACTCTTGATGCTCAAGAAGACTTGCTTATCCTTGAAAAGGAAAGAAACCTAGAGCTTCAAGAGTTGATTCACAATAAAGATAAAGAAGTAATTAACATGAAAAACTCTATAGATAATCTTGCAAATGAAAAGAATGCACTTGAATCAAGCATGTTAAGCTTGAGTGTTCAAAATCAAGAACTTCAAGTGCAACTTGAAAATTGCAAGAACATCAATGCCTCATCTTTAGTGCTTGAATCTAAGTCTAGCTTAAATGATAATTCTTGCAAACATTGTGCCAAATATCATGCTTCTTGTTGTCTAACTAACCATGCAAGGAAGAATAGCCCACAGGTGAAGGTCAAAGAAATTTTGAAAAGATGCTCTAGCAATGATGGGTTAAAGAAAGTTGAACCCAAGTACAAGTCCCTTAAGCCCAACAATGGAAGAAGGGGGCTTGGGTTCAACTCATCTAAGGAAAACCCTAGCACAGTGCATAAGGGGTGGAGATCCCCCAAGTTCATAGAAGGAACCACCCTATATGATGCCTTGGGGAGGATTCACTCCTCACATGACAAGTCACCTCAGGTAAAGGTTAACTTGAGTTCCACAAAGAGTAAGATGAAGGAAGAGGGATCCTCAAGTGGACAAAAATTTAATGCTCCCATTTCCCATTCATATCTTTGTGATTATATGTTGACTTGGGATTTAGGAAAATTGGTTGTGAAATATGTGGGTGCCTACACTAAACGAAAAGTCATGAAAAGAAGTGTGTGGGTACCAAAGGCTATAACTAACAATGTAGGACCCAATTCAATTTGGGTACCTAAAAGCATAGCCTAAACTTGTTTTGCAGGTCTACTCCTCTGGTGGGTCAAGTTGGGTGCTTGACAGTGGATGTACAAATCACATGACCGGGGAGAAAGACATGTTTCATACATTGCAACTAACTCAAGAAGCACAAGAAATTGTGTTTGGAGATAGTGGCAAAAGTAAGGTGATTGGTATTGGTAAAATTCCTATCTCAGACCAACAATCACTTTCAAATGTTTTATTAGTGGATTCTTTAAGCTATAATTTGTTGTCCGTTTCACAACTTTGTGGAATGGGTTATAATTGTCTATTTTCGGATGTGGATGTGAAGTTCCTTAGAAGGGAGGACTCCTCAGTTGCCTTTACCGGTCGCTTGAAGGGCAAGCTTTATCTTGTTGATTTCACAACAAGTAAAGTGACGCCTGAGACTTGTTTAGTGGCAAAGTCCGACAAGGGTTGGCTTTGGCATCGCCGGCTAGCCCATGTCGGTATGAGGAATTTGGCCAAACTTCAAAAGGATAATCACATCATTGGACTAACAAATGTTGTATTTGAGAAAGATAGGGTTTGTGGCGCATGCCAAGCAGGAAAGCAACATGGAGTCCCACATCAATCAAAGAATGTGGTCACAACAAAGAGGCCATTGGAGCTCCTTCACATGGACCTCTTCGGACCGGTGGCCTACATTAGCATTGGTGGTAGTAAGTATGGTTTAGTTATTGTTGATGATTTTTCTCGATTTACCTGGGTTTTCTTTTTAAGTGACAAAGGTGAAACCCAAGAAATTTTGAGGAAATTCATGAGGAGAGCTCAAAATGAATTTGAGCTCAAAATCAAGAAAGTGAGAAGCGATAATGGGACGGAATTCAAGAACACAGGTGTTGAAGAATTCTTAGGAGAAGAGGGAATCAAACATGAGTTCTCGGTGCCTTACACTCCACAACAAAATGGTGTTGTGGAAAGAAAGAACCGAACCCTAATTGAAGCTGCAAGAACCATGTTGGATGAATACAAGACACCTGACAACTTCTGGGCAGAGGCGGTCAACACCGCCAGTCATGCAATCAACCGTCTCTATCTTCATAAGATCTACAAAAAGACTGCTTATGAGCTTCTCACTGGTAACAAACCCAAAGTTGATTATTTTAGAGTTTTTGGTTGTAAATGTTTTATTCTTAACAAGAAAGTCAAGAGCTCAAAGTTTGCTCCTAGAGTGGACGAGGGCTTCTTGCTTGGTTATGCATCAAATGCGCATGGATATCGTGTTTTCAACAATACCACCGGTCTTGTTGAAATAGCGATAGACGTGACATTTGATGAGTCTAATGGCTCGCAAGGGCATGTTTCTAATGACACTGCAGGAAATGAAGAACTACCTTGTGAGGCTATAAAGAAACTTGCAATAGGTGAGGTGAGACCTCAAGAAAGGGATGATGAAGAAGGAACCTTATGGATGACCAATGAGATAGTTGATGTGGGTGCAAGGGTGGTGAGTGACAAAGTGTCCACCCAAGCAAACCCATCAACCTCAAGTCATCCAAGCCACAAAGAAAATCATCAAAGAATGCCAACAGTGGTAGAAAATGAACATGAAAGCATTGATGGTGAAGTGCCTCTTGATCAAGCAATTGATGAGGAGGAGCAAATACAAAGACATCCATCAGTTCCTCATCCAAGAGTCCATCAAACAATTCAAAGGGACCATCCAGTGGACAACATCCTGGGTAGCATCAGGAGAGGGGTAACAACTCGATCTCGTTTAGCTAATTTTTGTGAATTTTACTCGTTTGTTTCCTCTCTTGAGCCACTTAAGGTTGAAGAAGCATTGGGTGATCCGGATTGGATAATGGCCATGCAAGAGGAGTTAAACAACTTTACCAGGAATGAAGTCTGGTCCTTAGTCCAAAGACCCAAACAAAATGTGATTGGGACTAAATGGGTCTTTAGGAACAAGCAAGATGAACATGGCGTGGTCACAAGGAACAAGGCACGGTTGGTTGCCCAAGGCTATACTCAAGTGGAAGGACTTGACTTTGGTGAAACATATGCGCCGATAGCAAGGTTAGAATCAATTAGAATATTAATTGCCTATGCTACTAACCATGATTTCAAGCTATATCAAATGGATGTCAAGAGCGCTTTTCTAAATGGACCACTACAAGAAAGAGTATATGTGGAGCAACCACCGGGCTTTGAAGACCCAAAGAAGCCAAATCATGTTTATCTTCTTCACAAGGCACTCTACGGGCTTAAGCAAGCCCCTAGAGCCTGGTATGACTGTCTTAAAGATTTTTTAATTAAAAATGGGTTTACTATAGGAAAAGCTGACTCTACTTTATTTACTCGAAAAGTTGATAATGAATTATTTGTGTGCCAAATATATGTTGATGACATTATATTTGGTAGTACTAATGAAAATTTTTGTAAAGAGTTTAGCAAAGTGATGACAAACAGGTTTGAGATGTCTATGATGGGCGAGCTTAAATACTTCCTGGGATTTCAAGTCAAACAACTCAAGGAAGGTACATTTCTATGCCAAACTAAATATACTCAAGATATGCTCAAGAAGTTTGGCATGGAAAAAGCAAAGCACGCCAAGACTCCAATGTCATCAAATGGACATCTTGACCTAAATGAGGAAGGTAAACCTGTAGATCAAAAATTATATAGATCAATGATAGGATCACTGCTTTACTTATGTGCATCTAGACCTGATATAATGTTGAGTGTTTGCATGTGTGCACGTTTTCAAGCAAATCCTAAAGATTGTCATCTTGTAGCCGTTAAGAGAATTCTAAGATACTTAGTTCACACCCAAAACCTAGGATTATGGTATCCTAAAGGCTCCCTTTTCGATTTACTTGGCTATTCTGACTCAGATTATGCCGGTTGCAAAGTAGATCGAAAAAGCACTACTGGGACTTGCCAATTCCTTGGGCGGGTCCTTAGTGTCATGGAGTTCCAAGAAGCAAAATTGTGTTGCACTTTCCACTGCAGAAGCTGAGTACATAGCAGCTGGGGCATGTTGTGCACAGTTGTTATGGATGAAGCAAACCCTTAGAGACTTTGGTTGTGAATTTAACAAAATTCCACTTTTGTGTGACAATGAGAGTGCCATAAAACTTGCAAACAACCCTGTGCAACACTCTAGAACTAAACATATTGACATCCGACACCATTTCTTGAGAGACCACGAAGCCAAAGGAGATATCGAACTATTTCATGTGAGCACCGAAAATCAACTAGCCGATATCTTCACAAAACCCCTTGATGAGACTAGGTTTTGTTTTCTTAGGAGTGAGCTAAATATCTTAGATTCTCGAAACGTGACTTAATAACTAAAATTTTGATCAAATTTGATGGTTGAAAATTGATTGTTTGAGCAATTTGAAATGAGAAATATCATTTTTATCTTTAAAATATCTCATGTCATATTTGCTAAGTGCTATTACAGCCCTTCCGGGCAATATCTGGAAACTGGTTGAGTAAACCGGCTGAGTAGCTCACTCAACCGGTTTCTCCCTGGTGGAAACCGGTTGAACCGGTATAAAAACCGGTTGAACCGGTTTCGGCCGTCGCGCCGTCAGTCTGCGCGCAGTCTGCGCTGACAGCTGCGCAGTCTGCGCTGTCAGTTTTGCAGTCTGTGCTGTCAGACTGCCAGGATTTTCGCGCAGTCAACACTGTTTTCTGCGCGCTTTTACTGCGCAGTTTGACTCGAAACCGGTTGAACCGGTTTTGAAACCGGTTGAACCGGTTTTTGATTTTTTGGCGGCCGACTCCTCTCCCTTTTATGTCTCTCCCTCTCTCCTCTTCCCTTCTCAGTCTCTTATTTTTCCAGCCGCCGCCGCCCCTCATTTCTCTCTCACACCTTCTCACTCTCTCGTGCCCTCACTTGTTTGGAAGAGTGGTTGGAGATCCGTTCTTCTTAGCGTGTTTCCACCATCTTCCTCCATCTCGATTGGGAGTTCTTGACCCAATCTTCGGATCGAGGTATTGCCCTATGTTATTTTCTTGTACTCAATCCTACGCGTTCTTGATTATCTTATGTATCATTCGTTGGGTACATTTTAGTTTAAGTGATTGCAACACTTAGATTATCCTCATTTTGTCACAAACATTGTTAGAGATTAGCGATTTGATGTTGTTCATTGTAGTTGAACCGCTCATATGAACGGTTGAAGTGCATGCTCAATGTCTTATGCGGTTCTTCTCCAACGTGTTTGATCCTTACTCATCATAGGTTCTATTTCTTATTTATTAGAATGGTGCGAAGAAGGAACCCATCGGTGGTCGAGTCCGACTCTTCGGACGACCAGGAAATCCGTGAAGATTCTCCTCCTCGCTCACGATCCAAGCGTGGGCGCGGAAGCGGCAATGTCATGCCGGGTGCTGAGGCCTCCGGGTCTCATAGTGCTCGCGGTCGGACGTCTCGGAATCCTTCCGGGCGGTCTCGACCTGTGGCGAATCCGCAGGCATGGGAGCCTGCAAGTGATGATGATGGGGGAAAGGACGATGAAGTTGATCTTCCCCCGGCCCACGCTCCGGTGATTCGCGGTTTGGTCCTCCACCGGGCTGAAGCTCGGCGTGCTGGCAATGAGCCAGTCACTGACTTCACTGCCAGTGGAGGCTCTGCCCTTCTCCAGGATCTTCGTTTCCAAAATCCTGTATTGCGTATTCGCGATGCCAGGATCGATGGAAATCGATTTTGGACTCTTCACCACGTGGATTTCTATAATTCGGTCATTCTCCCCAAGAAGCATCAACCCATCCTGCATCAAAGATATATTAACTGGGAAGGTTGTGAAGCTATTGGAGATCCAGAAATGTCACAGGCACTGAGGGCCTGTGAAAGGAAACAAATGAAGGATATCATGACATTCCAGTATGACTGGAATGATGAAGTAATTGCTCAATTTTACTCCACTCTCTGGATAAAGCTTGCTGACGAGGAGAGTCATTACAACTACCCCTATCTGAACTTTTTCATTGAAGGTAGTTGGTACAAGGTGAGCTATCGTCGATTTGCTCACATTCTTGGATTTTCTGACGAGGATATATCTGGAGACAAGATCAAAATTCATGATTTCCGGCAGCCCACAAGAGAAGAAGCCAAGGATCTTCATCTGTCTGAGTCTGGCAAGTATTGGGAGTCAACCAACGTTCATAAGTATTATCGTTATATCAACTCCCTGTGCAGGATGACCCTCATTCCTAAAGGGGGAAATTAGATGAACATCCTTGGGGAGAGCAAGGTCCTGCTCTCCTTTATGAAGCCAAGCAGCTCAGAAAGGATTAATGTCTTTGACATGATATGGCAGGAAATTATTCATGCTGCCTGCTTTCCTTTGAAGGGGTGTCTGCATGCTCCATTCATTATGAAGATGATTGAGGTCGTGACCCAGTTCAGATTTGACAAGGGTACCCGACATCAGTCATACACCCCTTTCTGGATTGATCCAAACAATCCAGCTGGGCGTCTCCGGAAAGCCCCCTCCAGTTCTCGTGGTCATGCTTCTGCGGGTCCGTCTGCTGGTGCTGCTGCTGCTGCTGCTGCTGCTGGTGCCTCGCGCTCTTCCCCTGGCCGCGGATCTCCCACACCACGTGGTCGTGGTCGTGGTCGTGGGATGGGTGCCCGTTTGGCCCACGGGATTGCGACCTTCTTCTCCATGTGCCGAAATATTGCTGCAGACGTTCATGAGGTGGCTCGCCGTCAGAGGGAGACCGACGACAACCTGCGTCGTCAAGCTTCTGCTTTGGGTACTCCCTTCGCTCCTCGCTCTCCTGATGTACCTCTTCACCCTCCTCCTCCAGATATCAACGAGTGGTACCAGCAGGCGTATGGGGTACCTTTCTCAACAGGTGATGACGTCGAAGAAGAAGAGACTTATGTTGATGATCCAGAGCAGTTTGTCCCGCCCTCGTATCACGGGGATCCGGGGCAATCGTCCTCTTATCCTCCGCCCCAGGACCCTTCGGGCAGTGCTCCTCCTCCGGCCCAGTCTGGAGAGGAACACTTTGCCTCTGACCTGGCGCATCATTTCTTCGGTCCTCATCATCCTCCTCCTCACTGGTGATCATTGGTTTGGCGGTTCTCTCTCTCTTTTTGGTTCTTATGCCAAAAAGGGGGAGAAAGTTTATTATGCAGTACTCCTATTTTTGTAATGAACACTTGGTCTGTAATAACTATGTGATGCATGCATGGCTTGAATGCCATAAACACCATGGCTTGAATGCCATAAACTCCATGGCTTGAATGCCATAAACACCTTTATGATGTGATGAGACAAGATCTCATTATTGTAATAGCTGTAGAATTTTTTTTTTCATATCATATGCTATGCAATAATGAGCTTTAATGTGCTTTTACTCCTTTTATTCATTGATGTTTCATATCTCATCATTTTTGTGTATAGTGTTGATTGTTCTCTCTCTAAATATGTTGCAAATTGACATATCAAGTCAATGTTAATATCGCAAAACTCATGCACATATTTAGGGGGAGCTACACATACACAAAAGATTTTATATCGCAAGTACTTGTAACTTTTAATTCTTATTTCCATTCTAGTTTGTTTTGGCATCAATCACCAAAAAGGGGGAGATTGTAAGTGCAATCAACCCTAATTGAGGGTTTTGGTGATTAATGACAAAACAAATTAAGATTCTAACAAGTTTGCTCCTAGTATGTACACAGTATTTCTACAGACAGGAGAAGGACAGATCTTACAAGCATAAAAGCATAAAGCACAGCGGATTTAAAAATTCCACATCAAATGGCGTGCTCCAAGTGCCAAGAAACAACGGCGGTGCAAAATTTATATTTCTTGAGTCATAGGAATCGCCGTACAATTAAGAGGGATCTGCGACGGTTAAGTAAGTTGTGAAACGAGCCAAGTTCAAAATGTTTTGAAAAACTCCTTGGAGATCATTTTCCTAGATCATGAATGCTCTTGAGAAAAACAAATTTTACTTCCCACAAAGTCTCTCCTTTTGTTCCCTTCAAAATTCTCAAAGTTTGGTTTCAGCCCCCTGAAACCGGTTCAACCGGTCCTGAAACCGGTTCAACCGGTTTCGGTACTGTTCACCTGCCACCTCTGCTCTGACCTATCTGACAGTCAGAGCTGTCAGAAAAAGTCGCAGCAGATTTCTTTTAGAATTCGGTTGAGCCTATTTTTGTCCCTACTCAGCCGGTTTTGAAACCGGTCGAGTGTCCGGCTGAGTAGCTCAGTGGACCGGTTTCTCCCTGGTAGAAACCGGTTCAACCGGTTTGGAAACCGGTTCAACCGGTTTTTTGCCCACTTTCTCCCAACGGCTGCCAGCTTTTGGGGGATCCTTTATATACCCCCTCACACTCTCTCTCTCATTTACTTCACCTCTCTCACGAATTCTGGACTGACCAACCTTCAAACAAGAGCATTCATTTCACCTTTCACACCCGCAATCGCATCTCCTTCAATCATTTAAAGGACCCTTGGTGTGAGGTGAACTCGATCGAACTCGCTGTCAATTTCATCTCGATTCTCCCATTCTCTTGTTCTTGAGCTCGTTGCAAACTTAACCGTGTGCGGATTTGTTACTCTTGGAACCTTGTGTTCCTTGACGGTTAGAGGTTGCTTGGGAGTCTCCAAATTTGTGGACGACCCCAAGAAGTTTGTATCACCCGCTCCTTGAGCAGATTTGAGAAGAGATTGCCTTGACCTTTGTGGTCGGCTTGTGGAGGATTAGGGTTGGAAAAGACCCGGCCCTTTGTGGGTTCCTCAACGAGGAGTAGGACACCTTTGTGGTGGTTGCCGAACCTCGGGTTATATCGCGTGTTCTTGTGTGTTCTTGTCAAGCGCTTTATATTCTGTGGTTGGCTCATTTTATTCATTTAAGTAGTTCTTGTGTAGGGCAAATCTTTAGTTATATTATTCACTACTTCGCACTTGTTAAATAGATTATCAAATTTAAGTTGAGCGGGTTCAAACTTGTTCAGTTGTGATTAAAACCAACTGAACCGGTTTGCACCTATGCAACTTTAATTTAACACTATTTCGAAGTTTTAGTGAAAATTTTCAGGTGTAGCCTATTCACCCCCCCCCCTCTAGGCTACTTTCACAGGCCCACCGACTCAGGCTCGGGCCACAAAAGAAAAGACGGGAGGAAGAAGAAGACAAGGCGCATCAAGGAAATTGTCTACTACGACAGCGACGAATCTTCCTCCTCCCAAAAGGACGACGACGACTACGATAGACGAAAGACGGTTAACTCAAACTTTTCTTTCGATTATTCGCGCATCCCGCATAGTTCAAATGCTCAATTGCTCCCCATTCCACTTGGCAAGCCCCCTCACTTTGATGGAGAGGATTACGGATTTTGGAGCCACAAAATGCGTACTCACCTGTTTTCTCTCCATCCAAGCATTTGGGAGATTGTGGAAAATGGAATGAAATTTGATAGCTCGGATAGCCCTGTGTTTATTAATGAACAGATACATAAAAATGCACAAGCTACTACTGTGTTGCTAGCCTCTTTGTGCAGGGATGAGTATCACAAGGTGAGCGGCTTGGACAATGCCAAGCAGATCTGGGACACCCTCAAGATCTCTCATGAGGGAAACAACGTCACCTTGCTCACCAAAATGGAGTTGGTGGAGGGCAAGCTTGGACAGTTCACGATGATAAGGGGTGAGGAGCCGACACAAACATACAACCGGCTCAAGACCCTTATCAACAAAATAAGGAGCTACGGGAGCACGCGATGGACGGACCACGACGTCGTCCGCCTAATGCTAAGGTCATTTACCGTTCTTGATCCTCATTTGGTGAACAATATACGTGAAAATCCCAGGTACACCAAGATGTCGCCCGAAGAAGTTCTTGGGAAGTTCATAAGCGGGCGAATGATGATCAAGGAGGCAAGATACGTGGACGATGCGTTGAACGGTCCTAGTCATGAGCCTCAACCCATTGCTCTCAAGGCAACAAGGAGCAAGGAGGCGCTACCAAGCAAGGTGGCGCAAGTTGAGGCGGCCGGACTCAATGATGAGGAGATGGCCCTCATCATTAAGCGCTTCAAGACGGCGCTTAAAGGTCGCAAGGGGCAGCCAAGCAAGACCAAAGCCAAGGGGAAGCGCTCATGCTTCAAATGCGGTAAGCTTGGTCATTTTATTGCTAACTGTCCCGACAATGATAGTGATCAGGACCAAGGGAACAAGAGGGAGAAAAAGAAGCATTACAAGAAGGCCATGGGCGAGGCACATATCGGAAAGGAGTGGGATTCGGATTGTTCCTCCTCCGACTCTGACAATGAAGGACTCGCCGCCACCGCCTTCAACAAGTCATCCCTCTTCCCCAACGAGCGTCACACTTGCCTCATGGCAAGAGAGAAGAAAGTAAGCACTCATACTAGTACTTATGCTTCTTCGAGTGAAGATAAGTCTAGTGATGATGATGAGATAGATTACTCATGCTTATTCAAGGGATTAGATAGAACCAAGGTAGACAAAATTAATGAATTAATTGATGCCTTGAATGACAAGAATATGCTTTTAGAAAAACAAGAGGATTTGTTGTATGAAGAACATGATAAATTTGTAGAAGCACAGAAATCTCTTGCTCTAGAAATTAAGAGGAATGAAATGCTCTCTAGTGAATTATCTTCTTGTCATGAAACTATTGCTAAGTTAAAAAGTTTTAATGATGATTTAAATGCTAAACTAGAAGTAGCTAGTAAATCTAATTCTTGTGTAGAAATTGTTGAAACTTGTAATAGGTGTAAAGATTTTGACATTGATGCTTGTAGTGATCATTTAGTTTCAATTTCCAAATTAAATGATGAATTAGCTAGTCTTAATGCCCAACTTAAGACTAGCAAGAATGAATTTGACAAGCTAAAATTTGCAAGGGATGCCTACACGATTGGTAGACACCCCTCAATTAAGGATGGACTTGGCTACAAGAGGGAAGCCAAGAACTTGACAAGCCATAAGGCTCCCATCTCAGCCAAGGAGAAAGGGAAGGCCCCTATGGCTAGTAGTGTGCAAAAGAACCATGCCTTTATGTACTATGATAGAAGACAACCTAGAAATGCTTATAGGAGCTGTAATGTATATAATGCCTTTGATTCTCATGCCATGGTTGCTTCTAGTTCTTCTTATGTGCATGATAGAAATGTTGGTAGGAGAAATGTTATTCATAATATGCCTAGGAGAAATGTCGTTAATGTTCCTAGGAAAGTTAATGAACCTTCTACAATATATCATGCTTTAAATGCTTCTTTTGCTATTTGTAGAAAGGATAGGAAGATAGTTGCTAGAAAATTAGGGGCAAGATGCAAGGGAGACAAAACTTGCATTTGGGTCCCTAAGGATATTTGTGCTAACCTTGCAGGACCCAACATGAGTTGGGTACCTAAGACCCAAGCCTAAATTTGCCTTGCAGGTTTATGCATCCGGGGGTTCAAGCTGGATTATTGACAGCGGATGCACAAACCATATGACGGGGGAGAAGAAGATGTTCACCTCCTACGTCAAGAATAAAGATTCCCAAGATTCAATAATATTCGGTGATGGGAATCAAGGCAAGGTAAAAGGGTTAGGTAAAATTGCAATCTCAAATGAGCACTCTATCTCTAATGTGTTTTTAGTAGAGTCTCTTGGATATAATTTGCTATCTGTTAGTCAATTATGCAATATGGGATATAACTGTTTGTTTACAAATGTAGATGTGTCAGTCTTTAGAAGATGTGATGGTTCACTAGCTTTTAAGGGTGTACTAGACGACAAGCTTTACTTAGTTGATTTTGCAAAAGAAGAGGCCGGTCTAGATGCATGCTTAATGGCTAAGACTTGCATGGGCTGGCTGTGGCATCGCCGCTTAGCACATGTGGGGATGAAGAACCTCCACAAGCTTCTAAAGGGAGAACACGTGATAGGTCTAACCAATGTTCATTTCGAAAAAGATAGACCTTGTGCAGCTTGTCAAGCAGGGAAACAAGTGTGAGGCTCTCATCACACAAAAAATGTGATGACAACATCAAGACCCCTGGAGCTGCTACATATGGACCTCTTCGGACCCGTCGCCTATCTGAGCATAGGAGGAAGTAAGTATGGTCTAGTTATCGTTGATGACTTTTCCCGCTTCACTTGGGTGTTCTTTTTGTAGGATAAGTCTGAAACCCAAGGGACCCTCAAGCGCTTCCTAAGGAGAGCTCAAAATGAGTTTGAGCTCAAGGTGAAGAAGATGAGGAGCGACAACGGGTCCGAATTCAAGAACCTTCAAGTGGAGGAGTTTCTTGAGGAGGAGGGGATCAAGCACGAGTTCTCCGCTCCCTACACACCTCAGCAAAATGGTGTGGTAGAGAGGAAGAACAAGACGCTCATAGATATGGCGAGGACTATGCTTGGAGAATTCAAGACCCCCGAGTGCTTTTGGTCAGAAGCCGTGAACACGGCTTGCCACGCCATCAACAGGGTCTACCTTCACCGCCTCCTCAAGAAGACGTCGTATGAGCTGCTAACCGGTAACAAACCTAATGTATCGTATTTTCGTGTTTTTGGGAGTAAATGCTACATTCTAGTGAAGAAGGGTAGGAATTCCAAATTTGCTCCCAAAGTCGTAGAAGGGTTTTTATTAGGTTATGATTCAAATACAAAGGCGTATAGGGTCTTCAACAAATCATCGGGTTTGGTTGAAGTCTCTAGCGATGTTGTATTTGATGAGACTAATGGCTCTCCAAGAGAGCAAGTTGTTGATCTTGATGATGTAGATGAAGAAGACGTTCCAACGGCCGCGATACGCACCATGGCGATTGGAGATGTACGGCCTCAGGAACATTTGGAGCAAGATCAACCGTCTTCCTCAACTATGGTGCATCCCCCAACCCAAGATGACGAACAGGTACCTCAAGTGGAGGCACATGATCAAGGGGGAGCACAGGATGTTCAAGAGGAAGAAGCACCTCAGGCACCTCCAACCCAAGTTCGAGCGTCAATTCAAAGGGATCATCCCGTCGACCAGATATTGGGTGATATTAGCAAGGGAGTAACTACTCGCTCAAGATTAGTTAATTTTTGTGAGCATTACTCTTTTGTCTCTTCTATTGAGCCTTTCAGGGTAGAAGAGGCCTTGCTAGATCCGGACTGGGTGTTGGCCATGCAGGAGGAACTCAACAACTTCAAGCGCAATGAAGTTTGGACACTGGTGCCTCGTCCTAAGCAAAATGTTGTGGGAACCAAGTGGGTGTTCCGCAACAAACAGGACGAGCACGGGGTGGTGACGAGGAACAAGGCTCGACTTGTGGCAAAAGGTTATGCCCAAGTCGCAGGTTGTACCAAATGGATGTGAAGAGCGCTTTCCTCAACGGGCCGATCAAGGAGGAGGTGTACGTGGAGCAGCCCCCTGGCTTCGAGGATGAACGGTACCCCGACCACGTGTGTAAGCTCTCTAAGGCGCTCTATGGACTTAAGCAAGCCCCAAGAGCATGGTATGAATGCCTTAGAAATTTTTTAATTGCTAATGCTTTCAAGGTTGGGAAAGCCGATCCAACTCTTTTTACTAAGACTTGCGATGGTGATCTTTTTGTGTGCCAAATTTATGTCGACGACATAATATTTGGTTCTACTAACCAAAAGTCTTGTGAAGAGTTTAGCAGGGTGATGACGCAGAAATTCGAGATGTCGATGATGGGCGAGTTGACCTACTTCCTTGGGTTCCAAGTGAAGCAACTCAAGGACGGCACCTTCATCTCCCAAATGAAGTACACACAAGATTTGCTAAAGAGGTTTGGGATGAAGGACGCCAAGCCCGCAAAGACGCCGATGGGAACCGACGGACACACCGACCTCAACAAAGGAGGTAAGTCCGTTGATCAAAAAGCATACCGGTCCATGATAGGTTCTTTGCTTTATTTATGTGCTAGTAGACCAGATATTATGCTTAGCGTATGCATGTGTGCTAGATTTCAATCCGATCCGAAGGAGTGTCACTTAGTGGCTGTGAAGCGAATTCTTCGATATTTAGTCGCTACGCCTTGCTTCGGGATCTGGTATCCAAAGGGGTCTAACTTTGACTTGATTGGGTACTCAGATTCTGACTATGCTGGATGTAAGGTCGATAGGAAGAGTACATCAGGGACGTGCCAATTCTTAGGAAGGTCCCTGGTGTCATGGAACTCTAAGAAACAAACCTCCGTTGCCCTATCCACCGCTGAGGCCGAGTACGTTGCCGCAGGACAGTGTTGCGCGCAACTACTTTGGATGAGGCAAACCCTCAGGGACTTTGGCTACAATCTAAGCAAAGTCCCACTCCTATGTGATAATGAGAGTGCTATTCGAATAGCGGAAAATCCTGTTGAGCACAGCCGCACAAAGCACGTTGACATCCGGCATCACTTTTTGAGAGACCACCAGCAAAAGGGGGATATCGAAGTGTTTCATGTTAGCACCGAGAACCAGCTAGCCGATATCTTTACCAAGCCTCTAGATGAGAAGACCTTTTGCAGGCTGCGTAGTGAGCTCAATATCTTAGATTCGCGAAACTTGGATTGAAATGTAGCATACATGTGTTTATGCTTTTGATTATGTTCATTCTGCATATTGTTGCTTATTGTGGTGCTCAAGTTGTACAAACACTCCCTGGACCTCACAAATCCTGTTTGCAAGTGATGCACATATTTAGGGGGAGCTGTGCTACAACTTGACCCTTTGTGGCTAACCATGTACTTGAGTTTGGTTGTTTTAGTCTCCAAGGAAAATTGAAAGGGAAAAGGTGGACTTGGACCATGCGAGACTTCCACTGCACTCCGATGAAAAGAGTAACTCTTCCAAGTTCATCGTTATACTCTTATTGCCTATTTGCTCTTAGTTGAAGATTTTGGTGAGGCAATGGGGTAAAAGGGCCAAGATTGATCCCGCTTTGGTGCTTGATGCCAAAGGGGGAGAAAATAAAGGCCAAAGCGATAAATGGATCAGCTACCACTTGAGAGATTTTGAAAATAGTTGAATAGAGCTTTTGGTTTGTCAAAACTCTTTTGTTGTCTCTCTTGTCAAAAGTTGGATTCTTGTGGAGAGAAGTATTGATTATGGGAAAAAGGGGGAGTTTTTGAAATCTTAAATCAATTTCTCTTAGAATGACTCTCTTTATGTCTTAACATGTGTGTTTGACTTAGAGATAGAAATTTGAGTTTGATTTGCAAAAACAAACCAAGTGGTGGCATAGAGTGATCCATATATGTCAAAATTGAATCAAAACAATTTTGAGTTCTTATTTGATTTGATTTTGTACTTGTTCTACTTGCTTTATGTTGTGTTGGCATAAATCACCAAAAAGGGGGAGATTGAAAGGGAAATGTGCCCTTGGGCCATTTCTAAGTATTTTGGTGATTTAGTGTCCAACACAAGTGCCTAAGTGTAAAAAGGTGGACAAAGTACAAATCAAGAATTAAGGTATGTTTCTCAGACTTAGTACATTGTTTTATGGACTAATGTATTGTGTCTAAATGCTGGAAACAGGAAAAATCCAATTGGAAATGTCTTGGCTCGAGCAGCCAAGAATCTGCTGAGTCTGCAAGCACCGGACTGTCCGGTGGTGCACCGGATAGTGTCCGGTGCGCCAGGCTGGCTCGAGCGAAGTGGCTGCTCTCGGGAATACACCGGTGACGTACGGCTAAAATTCACCGGACTGTCCGGTGTGCACCGGACTGTCCGGTGAGCCAACGGTCGGCCGGGCCAACGGTCGGCCGCGCAATCTGCGCGGGACACGTGGCCGAGCCAACGGCTAGAAGACGGCACCGGACTGTCCGGTGTGCACCGGACATGTCCGGTGCGCCAACGGCTCTCAGGCTGCCAACGGTCGGCTTCGCTATTTAAGGAAGGAAATCGGGCACCGGACAGTGTCCGGTGTGCACCGGACTGTCCGGTGCCCCCGATGACAGAAGGCAAGAATGGCTTTCCAAATTTGTGCTCAACGGCTCCTAGCTGCCTTGGGGCTATAAAAGGGACCCCTAGGCGCATGGAGGAGGAGACCAAGCATCCTTTGAGCATCATTGATCACTCACACTTTATTCTTGCGCACTTGTTCGACATTTTAGTGATTTGAGCTCCGTTCTAGTGTGCTAGTCTCTTGAGCTCAAGTCTGGGTTTTGCGTGTGCGTATTCGCTGTGATCTTTGTGTCGTGTGTGAGTTGCTAATCCCTCCCTTGCTCTGTGATTCTTCGTGAACATCTTGTGTAAGAGCGAGAGGCTCCAAGCTGTGGAGATTCCTCGCAAACGGGATTAAGAGAAGCAAAGCAACACCGTGGTATTCAAGTTAGTCTTTGGACCGCTTGAGAGGGGTTGATTGCAACCCTCGTCCGTTGGGACGCCACAACGTAAAGTAGGCAAGCGTTGGTCTTGGCCGAACCACGGGATAACCACTGTGCCATCTCTGTGATTGATATCTCTTGGTTATTGTGTTGTGTTGAGATCCTTCTCTAGCCACTTGGCAAATTACTGTGCTAACAAGTAACCAAGTTTTGTGGCTTAAGTTTTTGAAGTGTTACAGGATCACCTATTCACCCCCCTCTAGGTGCTCTCAATAATCTAGTCCCATTAAATATGAGTCTCTTTTGCGAATATGCATTGCGTTAGTGACGTGGTGAGGTGTTTGAGAAAACCTAGAGAGAGAGATTTATGGAAAGCTGACCCAAGTGTAGGGCTGGATATCGAGCCAGCTCGACTCGACTTGTTAAGGAAACGAGCCAGAAGAGCAGCTCGGCTCGGCTCGTTAACGAGCTCGAGCTGGCTCGTTTGGCTCACGAGCCAGAAGACAATTATTGTCATAGTTTCAATATCAGTACTTTTCATCATAGTTCACAGATGACAGGCTGACACAAGCATCACAACATCAGAATTTACAACCAACTAAACACTACTAACCATGCATCAGTCCATGACTTCATGCATCACAACATCAGTTCATCAGTTCATGGCTTAATTTACAAAAGTAGCCACCAGAATTTACAACCAACTAGCAACTAACTAGTTAACCACCAGAATTTACAACCAACTAACCAGTAATGCAGTACAGCAGTAACCACTAACCAGAATTTATACATGCACCTGCTAGCAGCATCCAACCAAAAGGGCAAAAGGCTACAGCTCCTGAGTTCCTGAATCCTGACTATATGTCTGACTTAAAAGTCATATGCTAGCACCTAGCAGCATCCAACCAAAAAGGCAAAAGTCTAAACAGCATGTTAAGGCACTCAGGCTGTCAGCATCCACCACCACTTCTTCTCCCCATTACTCCATTAGCACATCTTCCTTCGTCCTGTACAAAACTTTATAAATTAACATAGTTTATAAATCAATACAACACTATTGATTTTGGTAGCTATTATACTTACTAATTGCTTGCCACCACACCCTTAGGGAACTCCACAAACTTGATATCACCATCATCTCCCTCCTGAATAGTCCACACATGACACATCAGCATTAAATAAAACAAAAGTTAAAAGAAATATAGCGCTACATACCACAAGTATAGGTGCACTTTTCTCATGTTGAGAGCCCCTTATCCAACTAGATGCACAAATTAGTGCTTGAACTGTTGGAGGCTTCAAAGAACTTCGATATTCATCAACCATTCTTCCTCCAGTGCTAAATGTGGATTCTGATGATACACTACTTGCTGGGACAGCCAAAAATCTCTTTGCCATACTAGAGACTACTGGAAACCTATGAAAATGTTGTTGCCAATAGCGAAGCAAGCTGAAATTCTTATCACTTGAAGGCACATTTGGTTCATCTAAATAGATAAGCAACTCTGATTTTGAACCTTCTGTTGCACTAGACTCCAAATAATTCTGAAATTCATCTAGAACTACAACTGATAGCGAACTATTTGTACCCATTGATGAAGAGGCTGATTGGGTGCTTAGGTTACCCTTATCCATCTTTTGGCGATACATCAAATCATATTTCTTATACAACCCTTCTAACTCTTTGTTGATCTCATGAAACTCTTTTTCACACCTAGTCAAGTCATAAAGCTGACCAAAGCACCATTTAATATATCTCATTTTAAACCTAGGATCAACGATTGTAGCAATAACCATGATATTGTTCCTCTTTTCCCAATATTTATCAAACTTTTCTAACATGGCAGTAGCCATACTCCATATATATGGATCACCAGAATTCTTTGCTCCAATTAATGCAATCTTTACTTTCACTATATAAGGGTAGAAAACATTGGTTGTGGGATAAATTGATCCTGAAAATGTTGCGGTTGCTCCAGCCATTGTACCTAAGATTGGCTTAATATTTTCATACATATCCCATTGTGACTGTGAAGGCTCCCACAAATAGTTATGATCTTTTTCAGCATAGTAACCAAAAGCAGCCCTATAGCCAATGCAAGTATCTAGCATTCTATATGTTGAACTCCACCTTGTTTTAACATCAAGAGATAAGCCTTTTCCAACTTTCACAGCATACTCTTTGTAAACATCCATGAACTTGTACATTCGACTAGGTGATCTCTTGAAATATTTTATTGTTTCCCTAAGGTTACTTATGAGATCATCTATTGGTTGCAAGCCAACATTTACTACCAAATTGACTATGTGTGAAGCACAACGAACATGAAAATACAAAGGATCAAACTGTGTATTCCTTCTAGCAAGAAGCTTGGATGTCAAATTGGTGATTGCAGTATCGTTATTTGAAGCATTGTCAAGTGTGATTGTGATAACTTTATCTTCAATGTTCCATTCAACTAGGCACTCAAAAATAGCTTGAGCTATCACTACACCAGTGTGGGGAGGATCCAACTCCACAAAGTTCAGTACACGACATTGCAATTCCCAATTAACATCTATGTAGTGTGCAACCAAACTCATGTATTGGGCATTTTGGTTAGATGTCCACATATCAGTAGTCAAACTTATGGATTCAACATCTCTAAGAGTTTTCTTTAGAAGGTCCTTTTCAGATTCATACACTTTCATGCACTCATTTTTTATCGTCTTTCTACCTATACTTTCATAGCTGTTGTTCATCCATTTCATCAAGATATTAAACCATATGTGCTCTACCATTCGTAGTGAATACTCATGAACAATAATCATCTTGGCAATCAAAATTCTAGTGTGCTCATGATCATATTAGGTGGGATTAACAACAAGAGAACCATCATCAAGAGCGAAGCTGAGAGTACCTTGAGCAAGCTTTGATTTTGCCTTAGCCAACTTGTTTTGGTAGGCAGTGCACTTATCAAGATGTCGATTCAGTTGTGATGTTGGCCCCCCAGGTTGATACATGTATAGTTTGTAACAAAACTTGCACTTGGCCTTTGTCACCTTTTCCTCAAACTTCTTCTTTGATTGAACTTCAACCACCTTAAAATATTTCCAACAATCTGCTCGCTTCACCCTCTTAACCTTGCACTTTGAAGGAGATAATGTAACATCACCCTTTGCCCTTTTGACTCCTCTATGGAACATCACCCTTTGCCCTTTTGACTCCTCTCTTTGTCTTAAGAACTTGTTTCACTACACCCTCATCTTCACCCTCGCTCCAACCACCCTCTGAGGATAGGCTTAGAGATAAATCATCCTCCATATCTAGGCTATTGTCCTCCTCCGCCTCCTTGTATTCCTCCTCTCTAGAATTAGTTGTCGGTTCCTGTATTTCAATTCAATATGATAATGACAATATTATAGCCTAGCATACAAGTATAGAACAAATATTACAGCTTAGCATATGGAATTTTGGATACTCACCACAGATATAGAAACATTAGATTGATTGTTGGATGCCGATGATGGTGTCACCATAGTCATCTTCCGCATCGAAAGGGATGGCTTCTTTGCGAGTTGCTTGATTCGAGTTTGAGGTCGTGACTCCAAACTTGCTGGAAGTGGAGCGTTCTCCTCCATGATCACTGTACTCGCATAAGTAGGCAAAGCAGCAATAAATCTATCTAAAACAGCGGTGTGACGCTAGGATTAAGCAATAATTTTGAAAATGTCCTCACTTCTCACCGTGTCAAGCAGCAGTAGAACAACAGTCGTGTGGTGTGACGCTAGGGTTGCTTCGGCGACGCGACGAGGGACTTTGGTCGGGTGACGGCGAGGGTCTTCGGCGCGACAAGGGTGCCGTGCAGCCGTGCAGGAAGCGAGCCTGGCCTGGTGTAACACCCGGAATTTGGGGGTTTAATTTTTTTTTCTAATACCCACCAAATTCAGGTGTTACCCTCTCTTTTCCTTGCTTTTCTTTTCTTTCTCCTAAATAGTGAAGAGTTATTTTGTTTTGTACATGTTTAGGCCTAGTGAAATAAAACCTAGAAAGGGGTCCTTGATTGTTGCATAGCATGTCGAGGCATGTTTTTCCTTTGTGATGGTGCATTTATTCAAACTTAGGAAGCATGATTGAATTTGAATTCAAAACTAAATCATGTTTTCAAAAAGGGACAAAAGGAAGGAAAAGAAATAAATAAAAGGAAAACTCCCTCAGCCCCTCCTCCTTCCCTGGCCCAGCCATCCCTTTCCCCTCCTTTCTCTCGGCGGCCGAGCTCCCCCGGCCCAGCTGTCCTCGCGCGCGCCGCAGCCGCGCCCACCCCCACGTCCCTAGCCCCGCTCGCGCTCCCAGTCGCGCAACCCTCATCCTGCGAAGCCCACTAGCCCAGCCGGCCTGCCCCACCCACAGCCTAGCGCCCCTTCCCCAACCCTAGCGCACGTAGCACGCAAGCCGCCCCCTGCTCAGCTGCCACGCCCAGTGTGCTCTCAACCGCCGACGTGCCCCACGTTGCCCACGTCTTTCTCCAACCACCCATGCCGCTCCCACTTCCCTGCCACGTGCGCAAGAAGCCGCCCAGTCTAGTGCATGTCGAGTTCCTCAGCGAATCGAGCTTTCCTCTAATGGCGTTGTTGCTCCGTCCTTGGCCTGCTCCCTGGACGCGGCCGACTTTCTTCTCCCCTGTTAGCCGACCCGCTCCCAACCCCTTCCTACGTGGCTCCTGAGAGCACCTAGAGGGGGGGGGGGGTGAATAGGTGATCCTGTAAAACTTCAAAAACTTAAGCCACAAAACTTGGTTAAGTGTTAGCACAATAATTGCCAAGTGGCTTAAAGAGGAATCCTCAACAAAACACAATAACCAACAAAGATCAATCACAGAGATGGCACGGTGGTTATCCCGTGGTTCGGCCAAGACCAACGCTTGCCTACTCCACGTTGTGGCGTCCCAACGGACGAGGGTTGCAATCAACCCCTCTCAAGCGGTCCAAAGACCCACTTGAATACCACGGTGTTTTGCTTGCTTTATCTCAATCCCGTTTGCGAGGAATCTCCACAACTTAGAGCCTCTCGCCCTTACACTTGAAATTCACAAAGAACACGGAGCAAGGGAGGGATTAGCAACGCACACAAGACACAAGAATCAGAGTGTCAACACGCACACAAGTCGCAACAAGAGCTCGCAACACAACTCAATGAGTTCACAACTCCACTAGAGCTCTATATGCTATCACAATGAAACGAATGCGTGGAATCGATGTCTTGGTGCTTAAGAATGTTGTAGGAATGCTTGGTATCCTCCTCCATGCGCCTAGGGGTCCCTTTTATAGCCCCAAGGCAGCTAGGAGCCGTTGAGAGCAATCAGGGAAGGCAATTCTTGCCTTCTGTCGTCTGGCGCACCGGACAGTCCGGTGCACACCGGACACTGTCCGGTGCCAAATTTCTTTCCTTAAATGGCGAAGCCGACCGTTGGCAGACCTGGAGCCGTTGGCGCACCGGACATGTCCGGTGTACACCGGACAGTCCGGTGCCATCTTCTAGCCGTTGGCTCGGCCACGTGTCCCGCGCAGATTGCGCGGCCGACCGTTGGCCCGGCCGACCGTTGGCTCACCGGACAGTCCGGTGCACACCGGACAGTTCGGTGAATTACAGCCGTACGTCGCCGGTGAATTCTCGAGAGCGGCCAGTTCGCTCGAACCAGCCTGGCGCACCGGACACTGTCCGGTGCACCACCGGACAGTCCGGTGCTCCCAGACTCAGCAGATTCTTGGCTGCTCGAGCCAAGACATTTCCAATTGGATTTTTCCTGTTTCCAGCACTTAGACACAATATATTAGTCCATAAAACAATGTACTAAGTCTGAGAAACATACCTTTATCCTTGATTTGTACTTTGTCCACCTCTTTACACTTAGGCACTTGTGTTGGACACTAAATCACCAAAACACTTAGAAATTGCCCAAGGGCATATTTCCCTTTCAATCTCCCCCTTTTTGGTGATTTATGCCAACACAACATAAAGCAAGTAGAACAAGTACAAAAACAGTTCAAATTAGAACTCAAAATTGTTTTGATTCAATTTGACATATATGGATCACTCTATGCCACCACTTGGTTTGTTTTTGCAAATCAAACTCAAATTCCTATCTCTAAGTCAAAACCACTTGTAGAGACATAAAGAGAGGTTTTCCAAAGAAATTTGATCAAGGATTTCAAAAACTCCCCCTTTTTTCCATAATCAACACTTCTCCCCACAAGAGACCAACTTTTGACATAAGAGACAATAAAAGAGTTTTGACAAACCAAAAGCTCTAATCTACTATTTTCAAAATTTCTCAAGTGGTAGCTGATCCATTTATTGCTTTGGCCTTTATTTTCTCCCCCTTTGGCATCAAGCACCAAAACGGGATCAATCTTGGCCCTTTAACCCCATTGCCTCACCAAAATTTTCAAATAAGAACACAAAGACAATAGGAGTATAAAGATGAACTTGGAAAAGTTACTCTTTCTCATCGGAGTGCAGTGGAAGTCTTGCATGGTCCAAGTCCACCTTTTCCCTTTCAATTCTTCTTGGAGACTAAAACAACCAAACTCAAGTACATGGTTAGTCTCAAAGGGTCAAGTTGTAGCACAGCTCCCCCTAAATACGTGCATCACTTGCAAAAAGGACTTGTGAGGTCCAGGGAGTGTTTGTACAACTTGAGCACCACAATAAACAACAGAATGCAGAATGAACATGATCAAAGGCATAAACACATATATGCTACAATTCAATCCAAGTTCCGCGAATGTAAGATATTGAGCTCACTACGCAGCCTGCAAAAGGTCTTCTCATCTAGAGGCTTGGTAAAGATATCGGCTAGCTGGTTCTCGGTGCTAACATGAAACACTTCGATATCTCCCTTTTGCTGGTGGTCTCTCAAAAAGTGATGCCGGATGTCAATGTGCTTTGTGCGGCTGTGCTCAACAGGATTTTCCGCTATTCGGATAGCACTCTCATTGTCACATAGGAGTGGGACTTTGCTCAGATTGTAGCCAAAGTCCCGGAGGGTTTGCCTCATCCAAAGCAGTTGCGCGCAACACTGTCCTGCGGCAATGTACTTAGCCTCAACGGTGGATAGGGCAACGGAGGTTTGTTTCTTAGAGTTCCATGACACCAGGGACCTTCCTAAGAATTGGCACGTCCCCGATGTACTCTTCCTATCGACCTTACATCCAGCATAGTCAGAATCTGAGTACCCAATCAAGTCAAAGTTAGACCCCTTTGGATACCAGATCCCGAAGCAAGGCGTAGCGACTAAATATCTAAGAATTCGCTTCACAGCCACTAAGTGACACTCCTTAGGATCGGATTGAAATCTAGCACACATGCATACGCTAAGCATAATATCCGGTCTACTAGCACATAAATAAAGCAAAGAACCTATCATGGACCGCTATGCTTTTTGATCAACGGACTTACCACCTTTGTTGAGGTCGGTGTGTCCGTCGGTTCCCATCGGCGTCTTTGCGGGCTTGGCGTCCTTCATCCCAAACCGCTTTAGCAAGTCTTGCGTGTACTTCGTTTGGGAGATGAAAGTGCCGTCCTTGAGTTGCTTCACTTGAAACCCAAGGAAGTAGTTCAACTCGCCCATCATCGACATCTCGAATTTCTGCGTCATCACCCTGCTAAACTCTTCACAAGACTTTTGGTTAATAGAGCCAAATATTATGTCATCGACATAAATTTGGCACACAAAAAGATCACCATCGCAAGTCTTAGTAAAAAGAGTTGGATCGGCTTTCCCGACCTTGAAAGCATTAGCAATTAAAAAGTCTCTAAGGCATTCATACCATGCTCTTGGGGCTTGCTTAAGTCCATAGAGCGCCTTAGAGAGCTTACACACGTGGTCGGGGTACCGTTCATCCTCAAAGCCAGGGGGTTGCTCCACGAACACCTCCTCCTTGATTGGCCCGTTGAGGAAAGCGCTCTTCACATCCATTTGGTACAACCTGAAGGAATGGTGAGCGGCATATGCTAGCAAGATACGAATTGATTCTAGCCTAGCCACGGGAGCAAAAGTCTCCTCAAAGTCCAAACCTGCGACTTGGGCATAACCTTTTGCCACAAGCCGAGCCTTGTTCCTTGTCACCACCCCGTGCTCGTCCTGTTTGTTGCGGAACACCCACTTGGTTCCCACAACATTTTGCTTGGGGCGAGGCACCAGTGTCCAAACTTCATTGCGCTTGAAATTGTTGAGTTCCTCCTGCATGGCCAACACCCAGTCCGGATCTAGCAAGGCCTCTTCTACCCTGAAAGGCTCAATAGAAGAGACAAAAGAGTAATGCTCACAAAAATTAACTAATCTTGAACGAGTAGTTACTCCCTTGCTAATATCACCCAAAATTTGGTCGACGGGATGATCCCTTTGGATCGTCGCTCGAACTTGGGTTGGAGGTGCCTGAGGTGCTTCTTCCTCTTCAATTTGAACATCCTGTGCTCCCCCTTGATCATGCGCCTCCACTTGAGGTACCTGTTCGTCATCCTGGGTTGGGGGATGCACCATAGTTGAGGAAGACGGTTGATCTTGCTCCAAATGTTCCTGAGGCCGTACATCTCCAATCGCCATGGTGCGTATCGCGACCGTTGGAACGTCTTCTTCATCTATATCATCAAGATCAACAACTTGCTCTCTTGGAGAGCCATTAGTCTCATCAAATACAACGTCGCTAGAGACTTCAACCAAACCCGATGATTTGTTGAAGACCCTATACGCCTTTGTATTTGAATCATAACCTAATAAAAACCCTTCTACGGCTTTGGGAGCAAATTTGGAATTCCTACCCTTCTTCACTAGAATGTAGCATTTACTCCCAAATACACAAAAATACGATACATTGGGTTTGTTACCAGTCAGCAGCTCATATGAAGTCTTCTTGAGGAGGCGGTGAAGGTAGACCCTGTTGATGGCGTGGCAAGCCGTGTTCACGGCTTCCGACCAAAAGCACTCAGGGGTCTTGAACTCTCCAAGCATAGTCCTCGCCATATCTATGAGTGTCCTGTTCTTCCTCTCTACCACATTGTTTTGCTGAGGTGTGTAGGGAGCGGAGAACTCGTGCTTGATCCCCTCCTCCTCAAGAAATTCCTCCACTTGAAGATTCTTGAATTCGGACCCGTTGTCGCTCCTTATCTTCTTCACCTTGAGCTCAAACTCATTTTGAGCCCTCCTGAGGAAGCGCTTGAGGGTCCCTTGGGTTTTAGACTTATCCTGCAAAAAGAACACCCCAGTGAAGTGGGAAAAGTCATCAACAATAACTAGACCATACTTACTTCCTCCTATGCTCAGATAGGCGACGGGTCCGAAGAGGTCCATATGTAGCAGCTCCAGGGGTCTTGATGTTTTCATCACATTCTTGGTGTGATGAGAGCCTCCCACCTGTTTCCCTGCTTGACAAGCTGCACAAGGTCTATCTTTTTCGAAATGTACATTGGTTAGACCTATCACGTGTTCTCCCTTTAGAAGCTTGTGGAGGTTCTTCATCCCCACATGTGCTAAGCGGCGATGCCACAACCAGCCCATGCAAGTCTTAGCCATTAAGCATGCATCTAGACCGGCCTCTTCTTTTGCAAAATCAACTAAGTAAAGTTTGCCGTCTAGTACACCCTTAAAAGCTAGTGAACCATCACATCTTCTAAAGACAGACACATCTACATTTGTAAATAGACAGTTATATCCCATATTGCACAATTGACTAACAGATAGCAAATTATATCCAAGAGACTCTACTAAAAACACATTAGAGATAGAGTGCTCATTTGAGATTGCAATTTTACCTAACCCTTTTACCTTGCCTTGATTCCCATCACTGAATATTATTGAATCTTGGGAATCTTTATTCTTGACGTAGGAGGTGAACATCTTCTTCTTCCCCGTCATATGGTTTGTGCATCCGCTGTCAATAATCCAGCTTGAACCCCCGGATGCATAAACCTGCAAGGCAAATTTAGGCTTGGGTCTTAGGTACCCAACTCATGTTGGGTCCTGTAAGGTTAGCACAAATATCCTTAGGGACCCAAATGCAAGTTTTGTCTCCCTTGCATCTTGCCCCTAATTTTCTAGCAACTATCTTCCTATCCTTTCTACAAATAGCAAAAGAAGCATTTAAAGCATGATATATTGTAGAAGGTTCATTTACTTTCCTAGGAACATTAACAACATTTCTCCTAGGCATATTATGAACAACATTTCTCCTACCAACATTTCTATCATGCACATAAGAAGAACTAGAAGCAAACATGGCATGAGAATCAAAGGCATTATATGCATTACAATTCCTATAAGCATTTCTAGATTGTCTCCTATCATGGTACATAAAGGCATGGTTCTTTTGCACACTACTAGTCATAGGGGCCTTCCCTTTCTCCTTGGCGGAGATGGGAGCCTTATGGCTTGTCAAGTTCTTGGCTTCCCTCTTGTAGCCAAGTCCATCCTTAATTGAGGGGTGTCTACCAATGTGTAGGCATCCCTTGCAAATTTTAGCTTGTCAAATTCATTCTTGCTAGTCTTAAGTTGGGCATTAAGACTAGCTAATTCCTCATTTAATTTGGAAATTGAGACTAAATGATCACTACAAGCATCAATGTCAAAATCCTTACACCTATTACAAGTTTCAACAATTTCTACACAAGAATCAGATTTACTAGCTACTTCTAGTTTAGCATTTAAATCATCATTAAAACTTTTTAACTTAGCAATAGTTTCATGACAAGAAGATAATTCACTAGAGAGCATTTCATTCCTCTTAATTTCTAGAGCAAGAGATTTCTGTGCTTCTACAAATTTATCATGCTCTTCATACAACAAATCCTCTTGCTTTTCTAAAAGCATATTCTTATCATTCAAGGCATCAATCAATTCATTAATTTTGTCTACCTTGGTTCTATCTAATCCCTTGAATAAGCATGAGTAATCTATCTCATCATCATCACTAGACTCATCCTCACTTGAAGAAGCATAAGTACTAGTATTATGAGTGCTTACTTTCTTCTCCCTTGCCATGAGGCAAGTGTGACGCTCATTGGGGAAGAGGGATGACTTGTTGAAGGCGGGTGGCGGCGAGTCCTTCATTGTCGGAGTCGGACGAGGAGCAGTCCGAATCCCACTCCTTGCCAAGATGAGCCTCGCCCTTTGCCTTCTTATAGTTCTTCTTTTTCCCCCTCTTGTTCCCTTGTTCCTGATCACTATCATTATCGGGACAGTTAGCAATAAAATGACCAAGCTTTCCGCATTTGAAGCATGAGCGCTTCCCCTTGGCTTTGGTCTTGCTTGGCTGTCCCTTGCGTCCTTTAAGCGCCGTCTTGAAGCGCTTAATGATGAGGGCCATCTCCTCATCATTAAGTCCGGCCGCCTCAATCTGTGCCACCTTGCTAGGTAGCGCCTCCTTGCTTCTTGTTGCCTTGAGAGCAAGGGGTTGCGGCTCGTTGATCGGACCATTCAAGGCGTCGTCCACGTACCTTGCCTCCTTGATCATCATTCGCCCGCTAACGAATTTTCCGAGGACTTCTTCGGGCGACATTTTGGTGTACCTGGGATTCTCACGAATATTATTCACCAAATGAGGATCAAGAACGGTAAAGGACCTTAGCATCAGTCGGACGACGTCGTGGTCCGTCCATCGCGTGCTTCCGTAGCTCCTTATTTTGTTGATAAGGGTCTTGAGCCGGTTGTATGTTTGAGTTGGCTCCTCGCCCCTTATCATCGCGAACCTTCCAAGCTCGCCCTCCACCAACTCCATTTTGGTGAGCAAGGTGACGTCGTTCCCCTCATGAGAGATCTTGAGGGTGTCCCAGATCTGCTTGGCATTGTCCAAGCCGCTCAGCTTGTGATACTCGTCCCTGCACAAGGAGGCTAGCAACACAGTAGTGGCTTGTGCATTCTTATGAATCTGTTCATTAATAAACACAGGGCTATCCGAGCTATCAAATTTCATTCCACTTTCCACAATCTCCCAAATGCTTGGATGGAGAGAAAACAGGTGAGTACGCATTTTGTGGCTCCAAAATCCGTAGTCCTCTCCATCAAAGTGAGGGGGCTTGCCAAGTGGAATGGGGAGCAATTGGGCATTTGAGCTATGCGGAACGCGCGAATAATCGAAAGAAAAGTTTCGTTGATCACCATCCCTTTGCCCTTAGGATCCATCTCTTCGGGCGATTAGTCCCTTTCTTGAAGAGAACGGTTCTGATACCAATTGAGAGCACCTAGAGGGGGGGGGTGAATAGGTGATCCTGTAAAACTTCAAAAACTTAAGCCACAAAACTTGGTTAAGTGTTAGCACAATAATTGCCAAGTGGCTTAAAGAGGAATCCTCAACAAAACACAATAACCAACAAAGATCAATCACAGAGATGGCACGGTGGTTATCCCGTGGTTCGGCCAAGACCAACGCTTGCCTACTCCACGTTGTGGCGTCCCAACGGACGAGGGTTGCAATCAACCCCTCTCAAGCGGTCCAAAGACCCACTTGAATACCACGGTGATTTGCTTGCTTTATCTCAATCCCGTTTGCGAGGAATCTCCACAACTTGGAGCCTCTCGCCCTTACACTTGAAATTCACAAAGAACACGGAGCAAGGGAGGGATTAGCAACGCACACAAGACACAAGAATCAGAGTGTCAACACTTACACAAGTCGCAACAAGAGCTCGCAACACAACTCAATGAGTTCACAACTCCACTAGAGCTCTATATGCTATCACAATGAAACGAATGCGTGGAATCGATGTCTTGGTGCTTAAGAATGTTGTAGGAATTCTTGGTATCCTCCTCCATGTGCCTAGGGGTCCCTTTTATAGCCCCAAGGCAGCTAGGAGCCGTTGAGAGCAATCAGGGAAGGCAATTCTTGCCTTCTGTCGTCTGGCGCACCGGACAGTCCGGTGCACACCGGACACTGTCCGGTGCCAGATTTCTTTCCTTAAATGGCGAAGCCGACCGTTGGCAGACCTGGAGCCGTTGGCGCACCGGACATGTCCGGTGTACACCGGACAGTCCGGTGCCATCTTCTAGCCGTTGGCTCGGCCACGTGTCCCGCACAGATTGCGCGGCCGACCGTTGGCTCACCGGACAGTCCGGTGCACACCGGACAGTCCGGTGAATTACAGCCGTACGTCGCCGGTGAATTCCCGAGAGCGGCCAGTTCGCTCGAACCAGCCTGGCGCACCGGACACTGTCCGGTGCACCACCGGACAGTCCGGTGCTCCCAGACTCAGCAGATTCTTGGCTGCTCGAGCCAAGATATTTCCAATTGGATTTTTCCTGTTTCCAGCACTTAGACACAATATATTAGTCCATAAAACAATGTACTAAGTCTGAGAAACATACCTTTATCCTTGATTTGTACTTTGTCCACCTCTTTACACTTAGGCACTTGTGTTGGACACTAAATCACCAAAACACTTAGAAATTGCCCAAGGGCATATTTCCCTTTCAGCTCCCCTTCCCTTCGTCATGGCCGGGAGGCCCTTGGGGGGGCACGCCCGAGCCCAGTACTGCCGAGACCTCGTTGTCCAAATCGCGGCAAGGAGGCCTGCGCACGGCTGAGCTCTCCTGCGCGCGACTAGCTCCCTTGCGCGTGCCTCCAGTCCGAATCGGCCCCTGCGCACGCGATGGCGTGGCCTGCCAACGCAATGGCGCGACCAGCCAGTGCAGGGAGTCCTGCGCGCGGCCCCTGCAGGAGCAGACATGGCCAAATCCAGCCCCTGTCCGCGCACCGGCGAGCTTCCCCTATGCGACAGACTGTCAAGCCCTTTGTGCACGATTTCGTTCTCCCTGCGAAGGCTTGTTTCTACGTGTTGATTGAAGAAGAGCATAGGAAATCCCACCATCCAGATCTTCTGTGGTTGCGCCCTCTGCGACTCCCGATATAGCCTCGTTTTCATCCAATAGAAATGTGCCATGTCATTTAATCCATGAATCATTGGTTATTCAATGAATTTTGCGCCATAGACCTGTCTCGATGTGCTTCACTCGCGTTAACTTTATATTAACGTTGATTACACGTTAGTAACATTATTCCTTGTCACAACACATGTCCTTTATATCCTTGCCTATTATCACCTTTGACCCTTGACCTCTCTCCATATTTACCATGAAGTTTACCTATTTTTTAGCCTCACTTATTCCATTTTCAGTCTGAGAGTGTTGTTTTCCCTATCCCGCTCTTGTTCGTTTCTTTTCCCTTTGTCGCTTTGCAAGTCTTGTCTTACCTTAACTTCATCCTTTGTTGAGCTTTTGTTTGATATCATCCTTACCTTTGTAATATGTAGATCTTGCCTTGACACTTATCTTAGGTCTGCCTGTTGAAATCCCCTCTTTTCTATCTCAATTCGTGAGCTATGTTTTACTTCTCTCACCCTTGACTATATCCTCTTATTTACCACGTGTAGGCCTAGACTTAACTCCATTTGATATTGTATTTGTACCACTTGCTCTTTAATGCCTTTATCTTTTCTCTTACACCCTTGTCCGTTATCGCCTTTGGCCCTTGCGATATTTATGTCTTCTACCTAAATGCTTACCTTAAACTTATCCTTTAAATCCTCCCCTTTCTTTCAACCCAGTTTGAGGGCTGTGAGTTACCTACCTCTCCCTTGATTTCTTTTCACTCCTTGCCACCTTACAAGTTTTGTCGTAATTCCATCCTTTGCTGGGTGTTTTGTTTGCTATCACCATCTCCTTGTCATCCATCGATCTTGCCTTGATACTCATCTTTATTCTGGCTCCTTAAAAATCTCCTCTCTTCCATCGCAATTGGGAAGTGACTGCTCACCTATCTGGCCCTTGGACGTACCGTCTCCTTTTCCCTTTGTAGGTCCGGTCTTAACTCCATCCTTTATGGTACTAATATCCTTTGTCTTATGCCTATTTACCTCATCTCCTACATCCTTGTCCATTATTACATTTAAAACCCTTGTGATATCTATGCCCTTGCCTTCCTGCTTACCTTGAACCTACCCTTTGAAGCCCCCTCTTTTCCATTCCTGTTCGGGGATAATGCCTCATCTATTTCATCATTGATTGCTCCCCCTTCTTTGATGCCTTGCAAGTTTTGTCTAAAATACATCCTTGGTTGTGTTTGTCTGTTATCACCTAAACCCTTGTCATCCCTTGACCTTGACCATGATGCTTATCTTGCACCTTCATTTTAAAGCCTCCTCTCCCATTTCATTTGAAGAGTGATGTCTCGCCCATCCCGCTCTTGTTCGTTCCCTTTTTCCTCTGTCGCGTTGCAAGTCTTGTCCTAACTCTATCTTTTGGTGTGCTTTTGCCTTTCACCTCACTTACCTTAATCACTGGATCTTTCCATGATGTTATCTTATGCCTACCTTTTGAAATATCAACTTTTCCATCTCGATTTGACAATGGTGTTTTACCTATCCTGACCTTGGCTGCATTCTCTCCCTTGTCGGTTACAATCATTGCTTTAGCTCCATACTTTACTATTCTCATGCCCCTATCCTACATGTTTTATCGCTCCCCTTGTCTTTCGATGGCCTTATAGTAGTCTCCCATTTGTAAGGAAATACCACCATCTAGTTAACATTAACGTGTCGAAACAAAATGTTTGTTGTTGTGTGCTAGTGCAGTTTGTCTTTATGCGATGACTGATTTGCTTCTTTGTGATGAATGTTGATGTGTTGTGGCCCTTGGTCTACAATGGCATATGTTTACTAGGTGAGTGCCATAGAGTTAAGTGGTTGGGTTCTCCCCCTGCTCTCTCTAATCCGTCTATACTTACCTTTTATCGCTATTCTTTCCCCTTGCACCTGTCCATTTGGCAACATCCAACTCCTCCAAATCAGTCAAGATCAGAGTCGACAACATCTTCACCAAGTGCATATCAATGCTCCTGTTAAGGGGGTTAGCCGCTAACCCCAATGAAGAAAATGCGATCAACATCAACCAACAAGGTCAAAGTGAAGCAGCAGAAGCGTGTGTGGGTCCTAACCCACAGGTCCAAGGGATCCACAAGAATTGCATCAACCGGTCTCAAGCATCTGAAGGTCGAAGAAACCAGTCCGCGAGTTAAAGTTGCCAGAGTCAAAGTTGAGTTACAAGAAGCTATGAAAGACCGATGAACCAATCTCATTTTCTTGCTAGCCTCTTCTTGAATCTCGAGGGCGAGATTCCTGTTAAGGGGGTTAGATCTGTAACACCCAGAATTTGGGGGTATAAAATTTCTTTTCTAATACCCACCAAATTCAGGTGTTACCCTCTCTTTTCCTTGCTTTTATTTTCTTTCTCCTAAATAGCGAAGAGTTATTTTGTTTTGTACATGTTTAGGCCTAGTGAAATAAAACCTAGAAAGGGGTCCTTGATTGTTGTATAGCATGTCGAGGCATGTTTTTCCTTTGTGATGGTGCATTTATTCAAACTTAGGAAGCATGATTGAATTTGAATTCAAAACTAAATCATGTTTTCAAAAAAGGGACAAAAGGAAGGAAAAGAAATAAATAAAAGGAAAACTCCCTCAGCCCCTCCTCCTTCCCTGGCCCAGCCCCGGCCCAGCCATCCCTTTCCCCTCCTTTCTATCGGTGGCCCAGCTCCCCCGGCCCAGTTGTCCTCGCGCGCGCCGCAGCCGCGCCCACCCCCGCGTCCCCATCCTTGCTCGTGCTCCCAGCCGCGCAACCCGCATCCTATGTAGCTCACTAGCCCAGCCGACCTGCCCCACCTGCAGCCCAGCGCCCCTCCCCCAACCCTAGCGCGCGCAGCACGCAAGCCGCCCCTGCTTAGCTGCCACGCCCAGCGTTCTCTCAGCCGCCGACGTGCCCCACGTCGCCCACGTCTTTCCCCAACCACCCATGCCGCTCCCACTTCCCTGCCACGCGCGCAAGAAGCCGCCTAGTCCAGTGCACGTCGAGTTCCTCGGCGGATCGAGCTTTCCTCTAATGGCGTAGTTGCTCCGTCCTTGGCCTGCTCCCTAGGCGCGGCCGACTTTCTTCTCCCCTGTTAGCCGACCCGCTCCCAACCCCTTCCTGCTCCCCTTCCCTCTGTCGTGGTCGGGAGGCCCTTGGGGGCGCGTGCCCGAGCCCAGTCTTGCCGAGACCTCGCTGTCCAAATCGTGGTAAGGAGGCCTACGCGCGGCTCGCTCCCTTGCGCGTGCCTCCAGTCCGAATCGGCCCCTGCACACGCGGTGGCGTGGCCTGACAGCGCAATGGCGCGGCCAGCCAGTGCAGGGAGCCCTGCGCGCCGCCCCTGCAGGAGCAGACGTGGCCAAATCCAGCCCCTGTCCGCGCACCGGTGAGCTTCCCCTGCGCGGCGGACCATCAAGCCCTTTGTGCGCGATTTCGTTCTCCCTGCGAAGGCTGGTTCCTGCGTGTTGATTGAAGAAGAGCACAGGAAATCCCACCATCCAGATCTTCTGTGGTTGCGCCCTCTGTGACTCCCGGTATAGCCTCGTTTTCGTCCAATAGAAATGTGCCATGTCATTTAATCTATGAATCGTTGGTTATTCAATGAATTTTGCGCCATAGACCTGTCTCGATGTGCTTCACTCGCGTTAACTTTATATTAACGTTGATAACACGTTACTAACATTATTCCTTGTCGCAACACATGTTCTAATTAATTATTTGCTTATCTGTTGGGAATTAAAATAAGTTTTTGATTAAGACTAGGTTATAGTGTTAAGTTGTGCTTTTATAAATTTACATTAAGACTAGGTTATAGTATTAGGTGCGCATTTATAAATTTACATTAACATGATTAATCACAAGCTTAAATGTTTCGAATCAATATTTACTTAGTATAATCACGACATTTGTTAGTGATCCTCGTGTGTTGAAGCGCGCTGTCGCGTGCACCGTTCCGCGCACCTTGTTTAGCGGGTTGCGTGTCTTGTGCGCAGCGCGTCGTCAGGGTCCCGACGACATCTGTCTAACCCCCTAGACGACGTTTGTCTACCCCTAGACGACTCCCGTCTACCCCCGTCTACCTCGTCTATTCCCCTGCGCTAATTAGTTTCCTATTCAATTGTCGATCAGTAAACTGAGTACTCAATTGGATTAAAATTATGATTTTAGTTAGGCGATTGTAAATATGTGGTAATGTGATTTTAACAACTTAGATGTGGTATTTAATACCTATTTAGTGTTTAGTATAAACGTGATGTCTATTAGTGACTCTTGTGAGTCATGCGCGTCGTCGCACTGTCTACGCGTTGTTCGCACGTGTGGCGCTCGCCGTCGCCGTGTTGTCCATGCGTATAGTTCATTCGTTACTCTCGTGTTGTCGCGCGTGCATCGCGTGTGCCACTTACTCATGTCACTCGCTATCAGTACCCTCAATCAGGGGTACCCTCTACTGCAGTATAAAGACGCCACGTGGGGAACAACACCCTGACCCCACCACATGGGCAGGATCAGGGGTACCATGTGGCAAGGAAAGATAGTACACCCCAGGGTGCATTATCGGGTCTAGACCCCCGAAGAGGAACACCGGACCCCTGTACGCACATCCTGAGCCTTCGATTACAGTCCGGGGCTCCCAGAAAGGTATACCGGGTCCCTCCGCTGGGCCCCAGGTCCCTCCGAGCAAGGTCCGGACCCCAACAGGGACCCGAGATGGGGGGAGCCCCGGCATGAGTAAGGGTCCAGCGCTGACACGTGTCCAGGCCTTGCCCTACGCTCCCCGCTCAGGCGGAGGCCTACTGCTGCCGCGTGGTTTGTGGCCCGTTACATAAGCCAACTGGCGGAGCATGACGTAAGGCACCTAAAGCCACGTAGTCTCCGCATTTAATACGAAAAGGATGCGCCGCCTGCCACCATGCTGACAGACGATGTGCCCTCTCGGCATTTAATGCGTCCTGTCCACTCCGTTGGTAGACGGCTGTGACGGAACCTCCCAAGTCATTAGGCCCATCTACTGTTGTCCTTGTCCAACAGACATCAGACAACCCTGTAGATGTTCCTGAATCACTTGAAAAGTTTGGTATCTTCTTTCTTACCTTTCCAGGAACGTTTTACCCGTCTTGCAGACAATACAGAACATCGGAGATATAGAAATGCGAAAGCGATTACATAAACTTACATTTATTTCGAAAGTAAGATCAAGTTATTTATTACAGACCAGAGTTATAAAACGAGTGCTGAGTACTTATTATTACAATATCAAGGGAGGCAAAAACTCCTCCCGATAGTTTATACATAAAAGTTTTTATGGAGGACTAGGTCCTCCCGCATCTTCAGTCTTGCTTTTCTTTATTTGACACCACCTTGGTACAAAAACAACAAAAATTTGTTGCTTCCTCACCTAAAAACAATAGGGAATAAACCTTGAGTATGGAATTACTCAGCAAGTCTTACCCGACTAAAGTAAAGACTCTCAAGGGTATGCTGGTTATAAGGGAGTCAAGGTAAGGTATCTCAAGATCAAAGACTCTGTTTTGCATAAATGCTTACTAAAAGTGGATCCTTAAACATCCAGTTTTATTTTCAGGTTAGGTAAACTTACCTGCATCTAGAGTTCTTTCTAACCTAGTTCAAGCACTTGTCCTGAACTAGCCAATTTCTTATTCCACCCTTCATCTTTACTGGTTTTCTACGTATAGGGCAGTGACCAAGTCTTCATAACCGCGAATGTACGGCGATCCGAATCGATTATACTCAGCTGAGGATCTCCAATCACACGACATATGTAGCACTTAACCCTTGCATATGTCAACCCGCCACCGGGGTTCTTAAGACCAGATCAGGTTCACGCGAACCAAGAGCATAGATACACCACCGTCCAGCCTCTTGCCACGGAGGGTACACGCTACTCTCGCCACCGCTCCACGCCCATTCCGTGTTATCTTATTCTGGCCTTAGTCTGCCCGAGGCAAGGCTTACCCATGACGAGGCATGTGACCAGTTAAAGGGTCCTCGGTCAGCAAGCCTACATCGAGACGGTCCTTAATCGACTCAGACGGAGACACTACACCGAGACTCTCTTCTCGTGCAAGTCACCCGCCCGGTCTCAGCTTAATCATTTCAACCCAAAAACTTGGTACCTGGCAGAGGTACATCTTTTCCGATGTTGAATCCATCACGGCCGTGATGGATCCACCATCAAGTTTTATTTTCAAAAATATCCCACCCATTTTGCCAATGATCATTTGTAAAACAAACCTTTTGTTTTGCTAGAGCAATACTAAGCATAGTAAAAACCTTTTGTAAAACAGGGTATCAAGGAAGGTAATGCAGGAATTGTTTAGCAATCAACTCCTATTACTTAATGCAGCAATCAAGTGAGAAAGATTTTAAAAACATCAAGGAAGGTGGCAAATGCACCGGGGCTTGTCTTCGTTGATAGGTGAGTCAGGCTCGGACCCGCAAATATCAAGGTAGAAATAGTTTCCTGCCTGAGATTCCGAAGGTGGTGGTGTCTTCTCTTCAGTCACTTCGATCTCTTCTTCGTTTTCTAAACATAATCATACATATGTGTATATAAGAATGAATGCCATGTAATGCTCATGAGAGTGCAAAGAAAATAAGAATTTATTATCTAAGGTCTTGAATACAACTTTCCTTCACGGAACTGCGAGAACTTAGGGTTTTCGGAGTCAGTAAAGGAGTTCAAAGGGCAGGGGTGGGGGTTTTGGGTTCTAAGTATCAAACAAGATCCAAATCAAACCAAACTCTACCCAAGGCTTCTAACTAATGTGTAGAGCTCATATAAAAAGTTTGGGCAATTTTGGGATTACCATTTATTTTCTAAAAATCCAGAACTAATGGTTTAAGCTAGTTTAAATGCCTCAAAATTACTTATTTAATCTAAAAATCATGGAACTATTTTTATTAAATACTATGGAAAATAAGAAGCCTAGGAAAATTGGTTTGACAATTTTAGGATTTTTCTATAATTTTCTATAGATTTCTAAAGTCCTACTGAAAAAGAAAAGGAAAAAGGTTAAACAGTACTGGGCTCAATTTGTTTTAAGCGGCCCAGGTCCAGGGGAAAACGCGCCTGCGCTGGCTATTTTGTGAAAAGGGCCTCGGGTTCTTAGCTAACTGAAAACGAATTCTTTCACTATTTCACAGAGTCGCTCACAGTTTGCAGAAAAGTCCTCCGATTTCTATTCCTTCACAGGGGGAGGTCCCCGACGGCGTTGCGCGCAGCCGAGCTCCGGTGAGCTATCTGACTGGCCGAACGGGGCAATGACCGGCTCTCCCGAGCGGCGGATACGGAATTGGACCCATCCCGAACCCTTCCCCCAACCTAATTTCACTAATGACCAACTAATTAGCCTTAGCCACGGTGACTGAGAGTGTTGCGGATGGATGAAGGTGTTCCTGGTGATCTAAGGCTACCCCGTGCAAATTGGTGGTTCGGCAAGCATCACAGAGTTATGAGAAGGCTCAAACGAGGGAGAGAGGAGGATGAACTGGCCGGAACGGGGCTGACCGCGGTGAGGTTGGTTTCGTGGTGGCGGAAACCCGAATTGGGGGAAAACCGATATTCAGCTCACTGATGCACGATTGCTAGCGATTCTTGGTGGCTGTGTTCGCGATAATCTAGCGCAGTTGCCCCAACCCTCAATTTATAGCGCTCGCAAGCGGTGGCCGGTGAATCGAGCGAGACGCGCTGCGGCCAGAGAAAGGAGTCCACTGGTGCAGCGGCTGGGTGTCCAGTGCCGTGCCAATCGCTCCGGCGATCAACGGAGAGCGAGGGTAAGTCGCGGTGATGCGGTGGAAAGGGGGCAGACACGCGGCGCAAGACCGAGCGACGGCGATCACCGGCGTGCCTATCTAATCTAGCCGTAAAGCAGAAGGGTGCGGCGGTGAGTCATCGGAGTGACCTCCAGCTCACCGGTGGCAAGGATTCTTTTACCCCGCGACGCTATCCATCCACCCAGGCGCGAATCCGGACGCCGGTGACACGAATCGCGGCGGAGGGAGTCGTCGGCGGCGAGGACAGTCGCGCTGGTGACCTCATCCATTTCAGTTACTGTACAATCGAGAACTGATTCAGAGCGCCTGACAGGCAATCTTGGAGCTGAATTTTCTCTTAATTTTCAATGGTAACTCATATCAAGCTCTGTAGCAAAGTTATAGAGCTACTAACCAGCTACAAGTTTGCCATAGCTGCCATGGCCAGATTCCTGCTTGATCATAGTTGAATTTATGCTCAAAATCGTAGTGATTGCACTGTCTGTCTGAAAATTCAGACCTAGTAACCTGACAGTCCAACTTTAAGCTCAATTATCTCTAAATTATTCTTAACAACTATGCTTACACTCTTAAACAAAGTTGTTCTTCTATGATTGAGCTACAAGTTTAATGTGGTGACCTAGGGCAAAACCCTATAATTTGAAAGTTACAAGGCTCCAAAGTTGAGCCCACAACTCTGAAATTTAGACTTAGAGTGAAATCTCAATTGGGGTCCGTTTTGCAAATTAGTCCAAAACTTAGGGTTTGGCTTGTAAATCTTCCTAAATATGAACCATGTAACTTTATATGCTTTAACATAGTAGTTTTTACACTTTAATCCAAATGTGCACTGTTTTTGCACATAGGCCCCTAGGGTTTGGACTTAGGGTTTTCCAGGGTTCAAATGGGGGGGTTTTGGTATCTCAGGGGTATAAATGTGATTCAAGTTCATTCTTGGGAACATTTTATGATTGTTTTACTTAAACCTTAGGGTTTTCTCAATTTGGGTCATGTTTAACCCCTTTAATCCCTATTTAGGGTTAAGTTCCCTATCCAGGGTTCTATTTGCAAAATGCTTATAACAATACAACTTGTTTGAAATTTTGACCTAGTGAATGCACTCTAGGTGTGTCAAACATATGCAATGCCCATGTTTATGATGCCATGCTCAAGTTTTAGGTGTAGTAACACCAGGGTGTTACAACGGCGTCAGAGCAACCTTGCAGGCGGCGCGCCTATCAAATCTGTTACCAAACAGTGCGCCCGTGATATGCAGCGCACTGTGGATATCGTCCCTTGTACAAGAAGCTTCCTTGGCACGCCGAGGATACGCAGATCTCGGGTGTCGGAGCACGGAAGATTGCCCCAGCAGCGAACATTAGTAGCTCCAAGTGTTGTATACATTTTGTCCCTGGGCCCACATGTCGGGGCTCAGTACCTTTGTGCATGCCCTCCTTCAGCTATAAAAGGGGAGGCATGCGATGTTACAACACAAGCTCACTCAGACTCTCAAGCTTCCACAGCAATCCAACACATAGTGGAGTAGGGTGTTACGCTCCGGCGGCCCGAACCACTCTAAACCCTCACGTGTTCTTGTGTTCATCCTTCCATCTCGCATAACAGGCAAAATGCTTAGGCCCCTCCTCATCTTAGGATTTAGGGCTGGTGCACTCTGCCACCCGGCCAGAGATCTCCTCTCCGACATTTGGCACGCCAGGTAGGGGGCCAGGATTTAGGTTTTTGCCTGTGTTCTTATTCAGCATAATGGTGCGGATCATCGAGCACCGCACCGAAACGTCGAAAGATTTTGCGATGGAGCAAGAAGTTGCATCCTCTGTGCCGCGAGTACCCGACCCCCTGACTCTGGGACTGCTGTTGTACACGCCGTGCAACAGCACACGCCTTCACAAGCGTCCCGGACTCCGTCAAGGGCAGCGCCTACAGCGTTGTCTGCAGCCAGGGAGTTGCTACGCCACCCCCTAGCTCCACGGCCTCACCGGGGGCCATGAAGCTGTGGCGTGATGACGTCAACCGGCTACTCGGCATGGCACATTCTGCTTCGACCAAGTCTAGGCCTCGGTCATTCTGGCACCAACGCAGGGCGACGGCGTCTGTGCGTTCGCCCTCCGTAAGGGGTGCACAGACCGACGACCTCCGGGCAGAACTCAACCATAGGCGTGCAGGAGAAGATGCCTAGGTGTCACACCCGTTTCCAAAGGGGCAGAGCCGGGTGCATAGCATATGTGTGCCAGGATCTATTTCCACACATATGTTGACGTCACAAGTGTAATATATCAAAAGAACAATGCATAAGAGCGTAAATAATGATTATATTAACATATTACACTTCGAACAGACATAATGTATTAACCTTTATTCATCAAAGTACAGCGAAACAAGGACATCCATCCACAGGAAGATGACCGGGGGTATCACTAGACTAGCATCCATGGAGTTCAGCATCATATCTTCATCTGCAACTTCTGATCAAAATTAAGCAAGGGTGAGCTCACTTATGGTCGGGGCTCAGCAAGTGGGGGAAAAACTAATGCAAGTCTAACAAGGTGAGGCTGAGGTTGAGCAGTAAGCATTTTAGTTGGTCAACATTTTATTAACAACACCTGTCTTACTAATAAGTGTGAATCCCAAGTATTCCCATTAAGCAAAGATACAAGAGTATATCAAAAACACTTAAGTGAAACCACTTAAGCAAAACCATTGGCAGATCATCGGATCTCGATTTATTTCCATCTTCAAGTTCAATTATCATGTGAGGAGTCCAGGCTGCTCATAACCGTGAGCACGGCTGATATATCAGTTTTACACTCTGCAGAGGTGGTACAACTTTACCCACAAGCCGTGTATCCCCTCTAGCCTGGGTCGGCCAAAACCCGTAAACACTTCCGAGGTGAGTGGCTAGGGATCCACTATGAGGCTTTCACAAAATACACTTAATACGAAGCAACCCGCTAAGGTTTCTAAAGACGATGGTGGAGGCCCCCTGGGTGAGGTATCTTAGCCAAGAATACGTCCCCATGTTAACGTGGGCTGCCAACACCTACCGCTCCCCCTCTTGCCCATATTTCAGGTAAGGTTGCCAGGCACTAAGCATATAAAGCTAATTACCAAAGCTAGAGCCATGATAGCACTCGTGGTTGCACTGTTTTCCCGGGTGGTCACTCCATGTTCCAATTAATATGCAATAATCTTGTTTAACCATCGGGTTAACAACAATAATGTAAACTTATCATTTTGGAACATTAATATCATAAGCGGGAGTGACTGCATAAAGTTAAGTTGTAGCAATAGCATAGCTACTTGATTAGATCAAAACCCAGGTTAACAAGGAATAAGGTTGGAAAGGTTAGGTGTATCTGAATAGGTAACCCATCAAGTTATGCATATATATATATATATATATATATATATTTATATATATATATCAAAGAATAAACTTTATTAAATGTATTGCTTGGGATCAAACAGAGTATGCAGAGGGAGAAGTCCACTTGCCTTGCTTATTGAAAACTTGAGACTCTTCCACGGATCTGAATAGATCTTGATTCTTAACTACTAGATCAACCACTGAATATCACACAAACAAACAAGAAGAACAAACACCATTCAATAACATACAACATTCACCATACGTAACGCTAAAAGAAAGCCTAACAAAAAGAGCGTTCGCTTTTCAAAAACACTACACGCAAGGGTTATAATAAAAAGGTATTCTTTTAAAAAAATGTGTGATCTATACTTTATAAAACAAGACATGGACTTATAAATATCTTAATTAAAATATACAAATATTAGGTTCACCAATTTAATATTTTATAAAACGTCGTATGTGATATGTCTATGATTAATGATTTATAGGATAATAAAACACGTTATAACAATATTAAAACTATTTAACCTTTTAAAAAAAATATATGTTACATCTAAGGTTAACGGGCTACTAATCACGTTATTAATTTTAGAAGCATTATGGAGCATATTATAAATCATTGTTAAACATTCACTTATGATAAACTAAGATATAAGTCTAAATAGGTTTTATATGAAAAGATCATTATTAAACACCTATTTTATGAAAAGCTAGGTTATAGACCCTTAAATGAACTTTTATGTAGGAGACAATGAACAAACACTATATTTTATTTTTATTAGAAAGTACATGTCCTATATTCTTTGTTAAGAAAGCTATATACAAAACAAATATGTAAACTAACATTTTAATTATAAAAAGGACATAAACACTAGTTTTCTTTATTTTATCCTTTAGAAGAAACTAAGTAGTATATATAAATACTATGGATTGAATTCGATGAACGGATTAATCACGCCTGTTTTACTAGTTATGGACAAATTGAAATATAAATCTAACTAATAAATTATGAGAAAAGATAATTAATCATTTGAAAGCAAATTGTATAAACTATCATTTTTATAAAACTCTAAGCAATATACCTATATATATCGAACTTGAACATGAAACTATTTTATGAACAAAGATATCTAACTAAATAAATAACTATATTATATTTTTGTTGATAAAAACATACGTGCTACCTTTTAAATTTCTTGTTAACAAAAACAAAACTCCAATTTAAATTGCGAAAATACGAAAACCAGTTTAAATATCAATTGAATCTGTTAATCACATAATTATGAAACTAATTGAACTGTTTCTAAATTGTTTAGATTCCAAATAATCAAAATTACGTAATTAAATTTGGCGTAGGGGCTAGCTTCTATTTATCTATAACTAGTTTGAGGTAGTTGATACATTTACATTTTTTTGTATACATATGTAATTATAAATAATTATCTCGCATTCTCTTTGTTATAAAACATAAGGCTATAATTCTTTTTATTTTCTTAATTTAAAAACTGCACATTAGAACAAACATTATACAAATTAATTTAAGAACACATGTTGTAACTATAAATTTAAAGTGATTAGCGCACTAACATAAAGCTACAAAATAATATTTAATTTATTTGGATCTCAAATATACATTTTAAAATAGGAAAAATTATCGCAGAGACATATACGCTATTATTCGTAGAAGCTAGAGAGTAACAAGTAATTTGGCATCATCTTCTACCTTGTTCGCAACAGAGGGCGGCTTCGACGAACGACAATGGTTCAGCACACTGCAACAGTGGATCGTCGGGGAGCTGGGTGAGCTCCAATGGGGTCGACGACGGCGAACTCGCTCCGTGATCCTAGACGCGACGAGGAGGAATGGCGATGGTTGCACGGCGTCATATGTAGGATACTCCGGCGAGGGATTTCCCAGCGCACGACAGCAGCAGAGCAACAACGCAGCGATGCTTGAGCAGAAAGAGTAGGCGTACGGGACGAGAGTGAGCAGGGGAGGGAGTTGAGCTCTTTGGCGCTGCTTAAATATTACCTGGCGAGGAGCGTGAAGGGGCGCTGGGTGGAAGAGCAGAGATCAGAGGCCATTAATGGCGGCTTGGAGTGGGAAGAGGAAAAGTTGATGTTTCTCAGAGGAGGAAGGGAAAACGGATCGCGGTGCTTTCACTTGCAGGAGAGAGGCATGCAGGCGAGAAGAAACATACGACGCAATTAGTGCTTCATTAATGGAGGAAACTGCCAGTTAATGGAGAAAGGGAGAGGAGAAGAAACGTTCTGGCGTTGAAGTGGGGAGGAGAAGAAGCGGTCAGCTGCTAGCTGGGAGCAGGGTGGGCGCTTGCTCCAATGCGGCAAGGTGACGAGGCGGAGGCGACGCGTTCCTACGAGCAGGCGACGAATGGAAGAAAGTTAGTGTGGGAGAAGAAGAGGTAGGTGGGGCCAACGTGTAAGTGAAAGGGAGTGCTAGGAGAGAGGGTGAGCATCACGTGGGTTTAGTGGACCTCGGCTAGACTCTATTGGCCTGGCTAAGCCGACGTCCGTTTGATTTTTTTTTTCTTTTTTCTATTTTAAATATAAATATATATATAACATACTAAAAAAAATTATAATAAATCTAAAAAATAATATTTTATGTTTAAAAGTACCTGATTTCAGATCAAATAATTTTAGACCTAAAATCTGTTTTAATAAAAAATTAGGCTTCACACACAAAAGAAAATAAAGTACAAAACTTCTGCAATTTATGAACAGACAAAATCATGCTTCAAAAATAAATGTATCAAAAACTTAATAATATTAGAAATTATTCGATTTATTTATGTTACCATTTTCAATGTAAAAACATTTTTTCTTTCATTTTGAATCTAATAAACTAAACTAGGTTGTTTTTAGTTGATGGATTTAGGGTGTTACAAAATCTACCCCTTAAAAAGAATCTCGTCCTCGAGATTAAGAAAGGCTAGCAAGAAAACAAAGGTGATACATGGTTATTTGTAGGTTCTTAGTTCACATTGAACTCCTCCAAACTTGAGGAACTTCCTTACTTCTCTGCTCCGCAATGAATGCTAATCAAGCGACCTTCATCATCATACTTGTAAAATGGTGGGGCTTCTGAATTATTGCTTAGGTCATACTTGGCAGCTTTCTTCTTTATTCGGTCTAGACGCTTCTTGGGGCATTCGCGAATAAGATGTCCTTCATTTTTGCAGTAGTAGCAAGCACCTCTTGCTTTGAGTTCTTTGCGAGTCAACTTTGTTTGACCAACAGGGGGTGAGGGTTGACTGGGTGTCTGTATCTCATATAGTTGAGCCTGACTTGATTCTTCTGTTTTGGGTATCCGTGTGTTTCGTGACTTTTGCTTGTGGTTGAGGTGGTCTAATCATGTATCCAAACATTTTTCTATTCCTTTTGTTGTTCTTCATGATGTTGGTAGAAGTTTCTATGCATTTTTGTTCATATTTCATGTCTGAAGACTGAGATAGCTTTATCTCGGAGATGTTTGGTAGTGAAATCTTCTTAGGACAATTACGAAGGTAATGGTCTTCATGTCCACATAGATAACAAGCTTTTCTTGGAGTTATTTCTTGACTTTTTCCATGTTTCCATTTTTGTTTCTTGGAGCTGATGCGACGACGAGGCTGAAACTGTGTGGAGGTGATAGTCCATCCATCAATGTAACACTCATGTGCTTCTTTTTGGAGCTGGGCATCCTTGTGATGTTTCCTTTTTGGAAAACCTAGCAATTCATCGTCTGACAGTGCATTTGCTATTAGTTGTTCTTGGAAAGACCATTGACTTTTTATGCCAGAAAATAAAATCCGGTTCTTCTGTTTTGTAGTTTCACTTTCGTTCGTACTGATCTGGCGACAAGGAATTCCATAGTATTCACAACAACAACATGTTCCAAAGTCACTTGTCTGTTGGTTTAGTTGTGCATCCTTTTGTGTCTTGAATGTCTGTTCATCAGTTGTTTTATTTGTAGTGTCGTTTTGACTTGCCAACACACCGCATTCTTTGCATTTAGTGGCATCACTTGTAGTTGACATTCCAAGGTCTGACATCTGTATGGGTATGGAAGAATGGAAGGACGAAAGGGTTGAGCAAAGACAGATTATAGAGAGCAGAGAAAACCCATCTATCTAATGTTTTACCTAGCTAACTGATGTCGTTGTGGACAAAAGTCACACAATACACCAACAATCATTTCAAAGAAACAAATCAAACATGAACACAAAGGACAATGAACTCAAGCATACCAGCACAACACAATCCAATTCTACTCATTCAACCAAAACAAACGATGAGACAAGGTTTGGAATAAAAAAAGATATTATAAAGTCAAGGAATCATATTAGGAATATCAAGGAGTTAGGCAAGACATATTTGTTCATGGACAAGAGTGAAATAAGATAACCATGAACTATTAAAGTGAGGATAAATGATACAACCAAGGATATAAAGTGAGTTAGGGAGAAAGCATTATTAAGGAGTAGAGAGTCAAAGGTTTCATACATCAAGGTAGATATTGCGCAAGGGTGGCAATACAATGGCACGAAAGCAAAAGTATAAGAATTCAATAGGGAGAAAGCATTATCAAGGAGAAAAGTAGAGAGGCAAAAGTTTAATATATCAAGGTAGATATTGCCTAAGGATGGCAATATAATGGCAAGAAAAGCAAAAGTATAAGGAGTCAAGGGTTATATAGCAATATTAGAGATTAGAAAACCACTTATAATATAATATAATATCGCCATTACCGATCTAGTCGAAAATCTTAATACTATAGAACTATCCTATCAACCTAACCAAGAAGAATGGTAATAGATCCAGGAGATCTATAACGCAAACTTCTTGCAGAGTGGGGATAAGACAGAGAATAGGGCATCATTGATAGCTTCGAAAAGGTTTCTTCTGGCATACTTCGCTTCAAGTTCCGCAATCCTAGCTTGATCATCTTGCAATGCTTCTGAGGAGAGCTTTCTGATAGACGAAGAATCAGACAAGAAGGGTTGAAAATAAAAGAGACGAGTTTTGATATAAAGTAAGTTTTAATGGAGGACAACATATTAAGCTTTTGAAAGACTGACTGGGCTTTCCATTTCTAACTAATCTAGCGACCTACGGTCACATTGCTTTGATACCACTTCTGTCACACCCGTTTCCAAAGGGGCAGAGCCGGGTGCATAGCATATGTGTGCCAGGATCTATTTCCACACATATGTTGACGTCACAAGTGTAATATATCAAAAGAACAATGCATAAGAGCGTAAATAATGATTATATTAACATATTACACTTCGAACAGACATAATGTATTAACCTTTATTCATCAAAGTACAGCGAAACAAGGACATCCATCCACAGGAAGATGACCGGGGGTATCACTAGACTAGCATCCATGGAGTTCAGCATCATATCTTCATCTGCAACTTCTGATCAAAATTAAGCAAGGGTGAGCTCACTTATGGTCGGGGCTCAGCAAGTGGGGGAAAAACTAATGCAAGTCTAACAAGGTGAGGCTGAGGTTGAGCAGTAAGCATTTTAGTTGGTCAACATTTTATTAACAACACCTGTCTTACTAATAAGTGTGAATCCCAAGTATTCCCATTAAGCAAAGATACAAGAGTATATCAAAAACACTTAAGTGAAACCACTTAAGCAAAACCATTGGCAGATCATCGGATCTCGATTTATTTCCATCTTCAAGTTCAATTATCATGTGAGGAGTCCAGGCTGCTCATAACCGTGAGCACGGCTGATATATCAGTTTTACACTCTGCAGAGGTGGTACAACTTTACCCACAAGCCGTGTATCCCCTCTAGCCTGGGTCGGCCAAAACCCGTAAACACTTCCGAGGTGAGTGGCTAGGGATCCACTATGAGGCTTTCACAAAATACACTTAATACGAAGCAACCCGCTAAGGTTTCTAAAGACGATGGTGGAGGCCCCCTGGGTGAGGTATCTTAGCCAAGAATACGTCCCCATGTTAACATGGGCTGCCAACACCTACCGCTCCCCCTCTTGCCCATATTTCAGGTAAGGTTGCCAGGCACTAAGCATATAAAGCTAATTACCAAAGCTAGAGCCATGATAGCACTCGTGGTTGCACTGTTTTCCCGGGTGGTCACTCCATGTTCCAATTAATATGCAATAATCTTGTTTAACCATCGGGTTAACAACAATAATGTAAACTTATCATTTTGGAACATTAATATCATAAGCGGGAGTGACTGCATAAAGTTAAGTTGTAGCAATAGCATAGCTACTTGATTAGATCAAAACCCAGGTTAACAAGGAATAAGGTTGGAAAGGTTAGGTGTATCTGAATAGGTAACCCATCAAGTTATGCATATATATATATATATATATATATATATATATATATATATATATATATATATATATATATATTTATATATATATATATCAAAGAATAAACTTTATTAAATGTATTGCTTGGGATCAAACAGAGTATGCAGAGGGAGAAGTCCACTTGCCTTGCTTATTGAAAACTTGAGACTCTTCCACGGATCTGAATAGATCTTGATTCTTAACTACTAGATCAACCACTGAATATCACACAAACAAACAAGAAGAACAAACACCATTCAATAACATACAACATTCACCATACGTAACGCTAAAAGAAAGCCTAACAAAAAGAGCGTTCGCTTTTCAAAAACACTACACGCAAGGGTTATAATAAAAAGGTATTCTTTTAAAAAAATGTGTGATCTATACTTTATAAAACAAGACATGGACTTATAAATATCTTAATTAAAATATACAAATATTAGGTTCACCAATTTAATATTTTATAAAACGTCGTATGTGATATGTCTATGATTAATGATTTATAGGATAATAAAACACGTTATAACAATATTAAAACTATTTAACCTTTTAAAAAAAATATATGTTACATCTAAGGTTAACGGGCTACTAATCACGTTATTAATTTTATAAGCATTATGGAGCATATTATAAATCATTGTTAAACATTCACTTATGATAAACTAAGATATAAGTCTAAATAGGTTTTATATGAAAAGATCATTATTAAACACCTATTTTATGAAAAGCTAGGTTATAGACCCTTAAATGAACTTTTATGTAGGAGACAATGAACAAACACTATATTTTATTTTTATTAGAAAGTACATGTTCTATATTCTTTGTTAAGAAAGCTATATACAAAACAAATATGTAAACTAACATTTTAATTATAAAAAGGACATAAACACTAGTTTTCTTTATTTTATCCTTTAGAAGAAACTAAGTAGTATATATAAATACTATGGATTGAATTCGATGAACGGATTAATCACGCCTGTTTTACTAGTTATGGACAAATTGAAATATAAATCTAACTAATAAATTATGAGAAAAGATAATTAATCATTTGAAAGCAAATTGTATAAACTATCATTTTTATAAAACTCTAAGCAATATACCTATATATATCGAACTTGAACATGAAACTATTTTATGAACAAAGATATCTAACTAAATAAATAACTATATTATATTTTTGTTGATAAAAACATACGTGCTACCTTTTAAATTTCTTGTTAACAAAAACAAAACTCCAATTTAAATTGCGAAAATACGAAAACCAGTTTAAATATCAATTGAATCTGTTAATCACATAATTATGAAACTAATTGAACTGTTTCTAAATTGTTTAGATTCCAAATAATCAAAATTACGTAATTAAATTTGGCGTAGGGGCTAGCTTCTATTTATCTATAACTAGTTTGAGGTAGTTGATACATTTACATTTTTTTGTATACATATGTAATTATAAATAATTATCTCGCATTCTCTTTGTTATAAAACATAAGGCTATAATTCTTTTTATTTTCTTAATTTAAAAACTGCACATTAGAACAAACATTATACAAATTAATTTAAGAACACATGTTGTAACTATAAATTTAAAGTGATTAGCGCACTAACATAAAGCTACAAAATAATATTTAATTTATTTGGATCTCAAATATACATTTTAAAATAGGAAAAATTATCGCAGAGACATATACGCTATTATTCGTAGAAGCTAGAGAGTAACAAGTAATTTGGCATCATCTTCTACCTTGTTCGCAACAGAGGGCGGCTTCGACGAACGACAATGGTTCAGCACACTGCAACAGTGGATCGTCGGGGAGCTGGGTGAGCTCCAATGGGGTCGACGACGGCGAACTCGCTCCGTGATCCTAGACGCGACGAGGAGGAATGGCGATGGTTGCACGGCGTCATATGTAGGATACTCCGGCGAGGGATTTCCCAGCGCACGACAGCAGCAGAGCAACAACGCAGCGATGCTTGAGCAGAAAGAGTAGGCGTACGGGACGAGAGTGAGCAGGGGAGGGAGTTGAGCTCTTTGGCGCTGCTTAAATATTACCTGGCGAGGAGCGTGAAGGGGCGCTGGGTGGAAGAGCAGAGATCAGAGGCCATTAATGGCGGCTTGGAGTGGGAAGAGGAAAAGTTGATGTTTCTCAGAGGAGGAAGGGAAAACGGATCGCGGTGCTTTCACTTGCAGGAGAGAGGCATGCAGGCGAGAAGAAACGTACGACGCAATTAGTGCTTCATTAATGGAGGAAACTGCCAGTTAATGGAGAAAGGGAGAGGAGAAGAAACGTTCTGGCGTTGAAGTGGGGAGGAGAAGAAGCGGTCAGCTGCTAGCTGGGAGCAGGGTGGGCGCTTGCTCCAATGCGGCAAGGTGACGAGGCGGAGGCGACGCGTTCCTACGAGCAGGCGACGAACGGAAGAAAGTTAGTGTGGGAGAAGAAGAGGTAGGTGGGGCCAACGTGTAAGTGAAAGGGAGTGCTAGGAGAGAGGGTGAGCATCACGTGGGTTTAGTGGACCTCGGCTAGACTCTATTGGCCTGGCTAAGCCGACGTCCGTTTGATTTTTTTTTTCTTTTTTCTATTTTAAATATAAATATATATATAACATACTAAAAAAATTATAATAAATCTAAAAAATAATATTTTATGTTTAAAAGTACCTGATTTCAGATCAAATAATTTTAGACCTAAAATCTGTTTTAATAAAAAATTAGGCTTCACACACAAAAGAAAATAAAGTACAAAACTTCTGCAATTTATGAACAGACAAAATCATGCTTCAAAAATAAATGTATCAAAAACTTAATAATATTAGAAATTATTCGATTTATTTATGTTACCATTTTCAATGTAAAAACATTTTTTCTTTCATTTTGAATCTAATAAACTAAACTAGGTTGTTTTTAGTTGATGGATTTAGGGTGTTACACTAGGTCTCCCTGGAAAGGGCATGTGAGCACTGACAAAACATCGAGGGCCGCAACCTCGACCAAGATTTCGCTGCAGAAACGCCGCGAACACTAGTGGGTGCCCGATTCTAGGCGGGTGTCCCCCTAGCCGGCGTGGGGTGTTCCGCTCTCGCGAATCACCTCCGCGCAGCATCGTGGCCACCCAAATTGAGGCCGCACTTGCCGGAGAAATACGACGGTACATCAAATCCGTCGAATTCCTGTAGGTATACGTCACCGCCATCATAGCAGCAGGTGGGGACACCGCTGTGATGGCAACTTATTTTCATGTTGTCTTGTCTAGGTCCGCCCGGACTTGGCTCATGAACCTCGCCTTAGCATCAATCTACACCTGGGAAGAGCTCTGCGCGCGGTTCGTTGCAAACTTCGCCGGCGCTTACCAGCAACACGGCGTGGAGGCCCACCTACACGCAGTGAGGCAGGAACCCGGAGAGACCCTCCGGACATTTATCTCTCGCTTCACCAAAGTACGAGGTACTATACCTCATATTTCCGATGCCTCCATCATCACGGCCTTCCGATAGGGAGTACGTGATAAGAAAATATTGGAGAAGCTGGCCACGCATGACGTGAAGACTGTCCCCATGCTCTTCGCTCTGGCTGACAAGTGCGCCAGGGCCACCAAGGGCCATGCATGGCACTCAGCCCCACAAACCAGGACTACCCAGACGGGTGGCTCGGGTGCCGCCCCCCGGGACGACAAAAAGAAAAAGAAGGGCCACGGCTACGAGAGGCCGTAGTCTACCGTGCTGGTCGTCGCAGCTGCGACCGGGGGCCAAGGCGATCGCAACAAGCGCCCACGGCCGCAGAGGGGTAACAGCGGCTCGTGCCCTGTCCACCCCAACGATCACCACAGCGCCGCGGAGTGTCGCGAGATCATTGATCTCGCGAAACACGTCAGCGAGCGGCGTGAGCAGTCTTCCAAGGACGGCTCCCCACCTCATCGTCGTCCTAGCAAGGAAAAGGTCAACGACGACGAGGTGGCTGTGGCTGAGCGAGACCTCGGGTATCAGTCACCCAAAGGGGACCTGAAGGACGTCTTCACTAGAGACTCCCACTCCGATGACTACGACTAGATGGAACACCGGAGGGACCCCGTGTCCCCCGATCTACGGGGCTGAAGTCTGTCTTCCCTCAGAAACCCTACTGGACTCCCCACGGGTCCAGTCCTCAGCCAGGGACGAGGGCTCCCTCATCAAATGCAGATGGGAACCCAGGGTCAGGACCTAGTCCTACGGCAAGCACCAAACCAAGAAGGGCTCCACAAACACTCCCCCAGCTGGGAAGGACCCTCCAAGGTGACAGGGAACACGCCGACCCAAGGGTGACCATCCTGCTATGACTAAAGTGAAAGTCGCCTAGAGGGGGGTGAATAGGCGGAATCTGAAAATTATAAACTTAAGCACAATCTACAAGCTGGGGTTAGCGTTAGAAATATAAACGAGTCCGAAAGAGAGGGCGAAAACAAATCTCAAGCAAATAAAAGTGGATGGCATGGTGATTTGTTTTACCGAGGTTCGGTTCTTGCAAACCTACTCCCCGTTGAGGTGGTCACAAAGACCGGGTCTCTTTCAACCCTTTCCCTCTCTCAAATGGTCACTTAGACCGAGTGAGCTTCTCTTCTCAATCAAATGGGACACTAAGTCCACTACAAGGACCACCACACAATTGGTGTCTCTTGTTTTGATTACAAGTGTTATGGAAACAAGAATGAGGAAGAAGAAAAGCAATCCAAGCGCAAGAGCTCAAAAGAACACAAAAGTCTCTCTCTTTCTAGTCACTAATTTGTTTAGAGTGATTCCGGACTTGGGAGAGAATTTGATCTCTTTGTTTGTGTCTTGTATTAAATGCTATAGATCTTGTATGAGGTTTGAAGGCTGAAAACTTGGATGCCATGAATGAGGGGTGGTTGGGGGTATTTATAGCCCCAACCACCAAAATGGGCGTTGGGGATGGCTTCTGTCGACGGGCGCACCGGACAGTCCGGTGCGCCACCGGACACTATCCGGTGCACCAGCCAGTCACCCAACCGTTAGGGTTCGACCATTGGAGCTCTGACTTGTGGGGCCACCGGACAGTCCGGTGGTGCACCGGACAGGTCCTGTAGACTGTCCGGTGCACCTTCTAGCGCCTACTCTGACTTCTGTGCGCGTAGGCGCGCACTGTAGCGCATTAAATGCCTTCTGCAGACGACCGTTGGCGCGAAGTAGTCGTTGCACCACTGGCACACCGGACAGTCCGGTGTTACATCAGACAGTTCGGTGAATTATAGCGGAGCGGCCTCCCAAATTCCCGAGACTCGCAAGTTTGATTAATTCTCCTTGGTGCACCGGACACTGTCCGGTGGCACACCGGACAGTCTGGTGCGCCAGACCAGAACTGTCTTCGGTATACTTTGCTCCTTTGTTTTGAACCCTTTTTTTTGACTTTGTATTGGTTTGTTGTGAACCTTTGGCACCTGTAGAACACATATTCTAGAGCAAACTAGTTAGTCCAATAATTTGTGTTGGGCAATTCAACCACCAAAATTCATATTGGAAAAGGTTTGACCCTATTTCCCTTTCAATCTCCCCCTTTTTGGTGATTGATGCCAACACAAACCAAAGCAAGTATAAAGTGCAGAATTGAACTAGTTTGCATAAAGTAAGTGCAAAGGTTGCTTGGAATTGAAACCAATATACTTATTTTAATAGATGTGCATGGATGGTTTTCTGCTTATTTAAAATTTTGGACCACATTTACACCACGAGTTTTGTTTTTGCAAATTCTTTGTAAAATTCTTTTCAAAATCATTTTGCAAATAGTCAAAGGTATATGAATAAGATTGAAGAAAGCATTTTCAAGATTTGAAATTTTCTCCCCCTGTTTCAAATGCTTTTCCTTTGACTAAAACAAAACTTCCCCTAAATAAAATTCTCCTCTTAGTGTTCAAGAGGGTTTTGCAAGTTTTGAAGATACTACTTTCTCCCCTTCTTGAACACAATAAGATATCAATTTGAAAAACTTCATTTTAAAATTAGGTGGTGGTGCGGTCCTTTTGCTTTGGGCTCATACTTTCTCCCCCTTTGGCAGGAATCGCCAAAAACGGATACTTGTGAGTGAAATATAAGCCCTTTTTCAAACTTTCTCCCCCTGTTGGGGACTTGTTCTCAAGTGCTATGAATTAAGAACAAGGCAACACAGAAAATGTTAAACGTTAAAGTCCTTCGTCCTTTGAAGCATTATTTCCCTTGGGTTATAATGATCTTCGGACGAAGGTTATGAAGGACATACCTTCAGCAATATAACATATAATGATGAAGAAGGAATCATATGACATATAAAATAACATAAGCAATTTTGTATTATCATCAACTCATTTCTATTTTATTATTATGGAAAATAGAAATGATATCAAATTACAAATGTACCTTCGGCTTGAAGAAAGGTAAAAGTACAAGCGTGACGCAAAAGCAAATGCCAAGTCAGCGTGAACAGTACGTGGGTACTGTTCATCTATTTATAGGCACGGGACGCAGCCCATGTAAAATTACACCCATGCCCTTTACATTTTCTAATGGCTCTATAGTAACCCATCGAGGTCTAAATAACCTTTTCCATTTTAAGTCGGTTTCCTTTTCTGCTATCATGCCGAAGCCCTCCTGCACATAGCTTCGGCTCTGCGCCAACCTTCGTATTCTTTGTGCTTCTTCACACTGTGGTTCTGATCCGAGTCCGAAGGTACCTGTTCATGTATTATACTCTAGAAACATTGTTAAATCATGTTTTTGAGGACCTTCGGAAGCCAAAAGCCCCCAACAATAGCCCCTTGCAATATTAATTTGTTAGAATAATAAATTCAAATTGCGATATGGACGAAGGCCCTAAGCCGAAGGTCCTAAAAAACACCTTCCCTTTGCTAGAATAGCAACAGTCAATGACAAGCGGGGCCCTCCACCCTGCAACGCACTAGGTGTATAAATAAGAGCACACCACGAGCTCATTTGGTACGCTTTTAGCCATCTGCTCTGCTTGCTCAATTTTTAGCTCTTGCCTACCAACGTTTGCTTGGTTTTTAGATTTTCTAAGCTTCGGCTTTAAGAGCACATTTTCACCATTTCCGAAGAGATGTCTCAAGATAAGAAAGTTGTTGCTGAAGCGAAGCTGAGCGAGGAGGAGAAGCTTATTAAGGAAAAAAACCGCTGGATTCATCGAGTCAATTGCAAAGACCAACATAGAGAAGATTACAAAAGAAATTTTAGAAGGCTTATCTGAAGATACCGATGACAGTGATAGTTATGATGTGGAAAGTGGGGGCGAAAACTCCGAAGATCGGCCGTGGCGACCAAGTCACACAGTCTTTGGAAAATCGACTATCAGGCAAAGTCATCTTGATAACATGAGAGGAAGGTATTTTCGAGATATATCCATCGTGAGGGCTGACAACGGAGACCGGACTGCTCCTGCTCCTGAAGAGAATGAAGTTGTAATCTATCGAAGCTTCTTCAAGGCTGGGCTTCGATTCCCCCTAAGCAGTTTTGTGGTTGAAGTTTTAAAGATATACCAGATTTTTCTTCACCAGATTACTCCCGAAGCCATCATAAGAATGAGAATCTTCATATGGGCTGTGAGGAGTCAAGGTTTGGAACCAAGTGCAAAAAGTTTCTGCAGTATACATGAACTTTTATATGATACAAAACCCTAGGGTAAGGAGCAGTATCACAATAATTTTGGTTGCTACAGCTTCGTGGCTCGTTCAGGCTCAAGCTGCCCAGTGCCAACCTTTCGGAAGAGGTGGCCTGGAGACTGGATGAAAGAATGGTTCTATGTGAAAAATGATTTAAAAGCGAGAGAAGATATCAAAGAGATCATCATGCGCCCCATTTGGTCCCGATTCGGCCTTCGAAAACCGAAGGTAGAAATTGATGAAGCAGCTGAAGAATGCCGAAGGGCCTTTGGCATAGTTTGTTCTTTCATCGGGACGAGGGACTTAGTCCAAGAACACGTGGCCTACAGGATATGGCCACTGCTATACAACTGGGAGATGCCAAAAGAAACCATCAGCAACACTAACGAAGGTGATTTGGTTCGACTGAAATATACTTTCAGATTTGGAGACCAATTTATCGAACCAGACGATGACTGGCTGAAGTGCATCGAAGCTACAAGTGATGATCTGCTTGGGCCGTACTCCAAAGCGGAGGATAATGCGTTATCTGCGGCCTTCAGGAGCCGGAAAAAGAAAATGCTAAATAGAGTTTTTGATGCTATTGGGTTCATGTACCCTGATTACTGCTACCCGCCACGGGGGCAGAAGAGAAAAAGTGCAACTTCCGGGAAAGACGCTGCTTCAGCTGTTCCGAGTGAGCCCGCGCCAAAGAGGAAAAAGGTGAAGGTTCTTACTCACCGGCCTCGATATATTGAACCGGCCGTAGTGCCCGAATTTGGCGGTGAGACCTCTTCGACTACTGAAGCCAAAGAACCTACGCCTATGCAGAAGATTGAAGAGCTAGCTGCAATGACGAAGACATCCTCAGCCAAATTAGCTGAGCCGAAGGCTGATATTATGGGGGTCGAAGGAACAAAGATATCAGAAATTACAAGCCCTTCGGCAGAAGTGACAGTGCCGAAGGCACAAAAAGGTCTTACAGCGACCCCCAAAAGGAAAAGGATAGTCAACGTACTAGATGCGTTGGAGACAATAAAGACTTCAAGTTCTGCTCCAAAGAAAACTGCCGAAGCTTCAAAAGCGCAGTCTGAGACAAAACTAACCGATGCCGAAGCTGCAATGAGGCAGATCGAGACCAAAGCTGGGCCTTTAGAGCCCGTCAAGGAGAAATCCTTGGAAATTGGAGAAGAAGAAACGAAAAAAGAAGCTGCAGAACAAATTCTGCCTGAAAAAACTGCCACTCCTACTCCCAAAGCATCCTCTGAAGTTCTTGATTATATTGTACGACATGCTTCGGGAAAAGGTTGTCTGAAGAAGAAAAACGAGAAGTCAATACTATGCCCAGAAACTGAAATATTCAAAGGGGGCATTGGTATTCAACGGCAGCGGAGAAGAAGATTTCTTATATTGTCTCCCAGACAACAAGGAGATTTCTGTCTGCCGGGAGATGAGCAGAAGCTTCGGATTCCCGACACTGGAAGTCGGGCTTTCGGCGCTATCAAAAGATGAATTGGCCGACAACTTAGCATATAATAGTTTAAAGGTGTGAGAATGAGTTTTTTGTACTTAAAAACAAAAAAAAAATTATTTGCTTGTACTTAATACCGCACTCCTTTTGCAGGGCCTCATTCTTAGCAAAGCCCTCAGGGCGCAGAAAAATGGCGAAGACGAAGGATGCACTAAAGCTTTGAACAACCTTCGTTCCGAAGTAATTGACCTAAAGAACGAAGGTCTTGAGAAAGATAAAATATAAACTTCATTAGTGAGCAAAATAAAAGAAGACGAAGCTACTTCCAAAGCCCAAGCTGAAGCCCAGAAATGCGAAATTGAGGACCTTCAGAAACAGCTGGCTGAAGCAAAGTTAAAATGCGTTGTTGCCGAAGCTGAACGAATACCAGTGATTACTGGAAAAATTACTGAAAAAACAGTTGTAGAACTTCGCTCTTCGAAAGAAAGATGTTATGAAAAATCCATAGAATGTGTGGAAAAAAATAAAAACTAGCTTCGCCAATGTTGGCGCATATTCAAGTGAAGACAACTTCGTACGGGGCGATCCCGAGGGGCCAATTGAATGGATCAGCGGCAAGGCCGAAGCCTTTGAGGAGATTTTAAATGGCCGTGGGGACGTCTGCGCCTTCTCAGGTGCAAGGGGAATTGCGACTATCTTGGAGAAATCAGGTTGCGATCATGTAAAAATTCTGGCCCAAACCGAAGCTAGTTTATCTATTGATGATACGAAGGACCCCTCGGCCGAAGCAAGCTTAGTTGGTGGAAAATTCTTTACTGACATCTGGGAAAATGGCGGTCGAGGGATAGCCCATGAAATAATAAAAAAGAGCGAAAAAGATACACATGATGCAAGGGAAGCAACGAAGGCGGCTGAAAAGGCTGCGAAACTCGAAAAGCGGATAGGTATTGCTTAATAGCTTTTAACTTTATTTTTTATTTTTGCGACTTCTAATCTTATTTACGTTTTCTACTGCAGCCGAACTATCTCCTCCCCTAGAGCCCTTCGAGTCATTGATCGAGCCAGAGGCAAAGGAACGAGCAGAAATCATTAATATGGCCGAAAGCATTTTGGACGAAGTCGTTACTCAACTGCTGACCGAAGCTGCGGACGAAGTTTTGAAGAAAGAATAATAGATATTGTAAAAAACATTGTTAGAATACCAATGTAACATTTGCTGGACTATGCTTATAATATTTGGCGCTCATGAGTTTTTAATGTAATGTATAAATGGCTTTGTAATTCATTTCTTTGCGATGCATGAAACTTTTATTGTACATACCGTTTTTGAGCCTTCGACGAAAAAACATCTTCCCTTCTTTTCATGCTTCGTAAAGAAGAATTTTATGCTTCGTGAAAAATCCTTCAATCGTCGTAGAAACATTAATGCTTCGTCAACAATAAACTTTTTCCTCTACTTTAGAGCTGACACAACTGTATCTCTTCGAAACTTATTTTGTGCCTTAGCACAATTTCACTTTTTCGAAGCATTCTCCGAAGGTCAACATTGTATCCCCTTCTTGTGCCATTGATGCAATATGATGTATGATGTTATGTTATGCGAATGATGTGATGATGTTATGCTTATGCAGAATGATATTTGTGCCGAAGATACACACACATCCCTGTTGTAGAATACACACTCTCTTTGCCGTTTATTTTTCGGCTTCATCGCTTATTTTTCGGTGCATCAGCGTTGACTTTTCACTGTAAGTTCTGCATTCCCTTAGGAACGTCTTTTGAACTTCTTCGCCTTCTATTTCGGTGGTATTCGCATTGACTTTTCGCGCTTCGCCTGGCGGAATCAGCGTTGACTTTTCACTGTAAGCTCTGCATTCCTTTTGGAACGACTTTTGAGTAGAAAACTTACACTACGCTCCTTTAGGAACGACTTTTTGTAGCTTCGGCAAACTTACGCTGCATTTAGTAGAACGACTTTTTGTAGCTTCGAAGACACTTGTAACTTAGGAACGGTTTTTTGTTCCTCGGCGACTTTTTGGACTCCGTAAGTCTGTGGAGAAGATATATTTTCACTATGGCAAAAACAAAGCTATTACAAGGAATTAAAAATGACAAGAAAACTAAGTTTTCAACAACTGTTCCTTAGTAATAAAGGGAACGACAATGAATGTAAAAACTAATTCAGGGGTAGGATATCTCTTAGTAGATATGCTTCGACTCTAGCACAGTACTGTTGACTGTGCGAGCTTCGGACTCCTCCCTGAAGTCTCTCTGCTGATGGGTCTGCTGACTCCCTTCTGGCTGTTGGCCGCGTGAATATGCAGGTTGTAGTGGTGGCGGAGGTGGAAGCTGTGGCCAAGATGCCTGTGGCTGACTAGCCGAAGCAACGGACACTGCAGGATGGTTACCTACATACTCTGGTATGTAGGGTGAGTGATACGAAGCAGTATGCATGACCTGCTTCGGCTGGTTCTGCTGAGCTGCAGCTTCTGCTATTTCCTTTTGTTTCTGAATGGTGACATGGCACATCCTTGTAGGATGGCCCTTGTCCTCACTGCAGAATAAGCAATAAATTTTCCTGGGCTGATCCCCAAACCTTCCTCCAAAGCCCCTGGCGCCTCTGCCCCTTGGAGCTGACGGCCGAGGATAGCTTTGTTGCTGCCCCGAAGCTTGCGAGGAATATTGTGGCCTCTGTTGCTGACTTCCTCTGTCGTCATTCTGGGTGGAGTGGATTGATCTGACATGCCTTGGGTGTATTCTCCCTCCGAAGTCCCTGGTCATCTCAGAGAACCTGTAGGCTTCCTCCCTTCTCTGACGAAAGTCATTGTCAGCGCGGATGTATTCATCCATCTTTTGCAGCAATTTCTCCAGGGTTTGAGGGGGTTTCCTGGCGAAGTATTGGGCCATAGGTCCTGGCCGAAGCCCCTTGATCATGGCCTCAATGACAATTTCATTGGGCACTGTTGGCGCTTGTGCCCTCAGACGCAAGAACCTTCGGACATACGCCTGGAGGTATTCCTCTTGATCTTGTGTGCACTGGAACAAAGCTTGAGCAGTAACCGGCTTCGTCTGAAACCCTTGGAAACTGGTGATCAGCATGTCTTTCAGCTTCTGCCATGATGTAATTGTTCCTGGCCGAAGAGAGGAGTACCAGGTTTGCGCAACATTCTTGACTGCCATGACGAAAGATTTTGCCATGACCGTAGTATTGCCTCCATATGAAGATATGGTTGCTTCGTAGCTCATCAGAAACTGCTTCGGATCTAAATGCCCGTCATACATGGGGAGGTGGGGTGGCTTGTAAGATGGGGGCCAAGGTGTAGCCTGCAGTTCTACTGATAGAGGAGAAGCATCATCAAAAGCAAAATTTCCATGATGGAAATCCTCATACCATTCATCCTCGTTGAAGAAGCCTACTTGGTGAAGCCCCCTATGTTGAGGCCTTCGCTCTTGATCATCTTGAGCAAGATGGCATACTTCTTCAGTAGCTTCGTCAATCTGCCTTTGAAGGTCGGCTAGTCGAGCCATCTTCTCCTTCTTCCTTTGTACTTGTTGATGAAGCATCTCCATATTCCTGGTTTCTTGGTCCAACTCGTCCTCCTGGGGTGTTGGACTAGTGGCCTTCCTCTTCTGGCTTCGGGCCTCTCGAAGAGAAAAGGTCTCCTGGTTCGGGTCCAGCGGCTGCAAAGCGGCAGCCCCTGTCGCTGAAGCTTTCTTCGGTGGCATGACGAAGGTCAATGCTTGTCGAAGGTGGTCGAAAAGGGTTCACCGGAGTTGGGCGCCAATGTTGGGGACTTGTTCTCAAGTGCTATGAATTAAGAACAAGGCAACACAGAAAATGTTAAATGTTAAAGTCCTTCGTCCTTTGAAGCATTATTTCCCTTGGGTTATAATGATCTTTGGACGAAGGTTATGAAGGACATACCTTCAGCAATATAACATATAATGATGAAGAAGGAATCATATTACATATAAAATAACATAAGCAATTTTGTATTATCATCAACTCATTTCTATTTTATTATTATGGAAAATAGAAATGATATCAAATTACAAATGTACCTTCGGCTTGAAGAAAGGTAAAAGTACAAGCGTGACGCAAAAGCAAATGCCAAGTCAGCGTGAACAGTACGTGGGTACTGTTCATCTATTTATAGGCACGGGACGCAGCCCATGTAAAATTACACCCATGCCCTTTACATTTGCTAATGGCTCTATAGTAACCCATCGAGGTCTGAATAGCCTTTTCCTTTTTAAGTCGGTTTCCATTTCTGCTATCATGTTGAAGCCCTCCTGCACATAGCTTCGGCTTTGCGCCAACCTTCGTATTCTTTGTGCTTCTTCACATTGTGGTTCTGATCCGAGTCCAAAGGTACCTGTTCATGTATTATACTCCAGAAACATTGTTAAATCATGTTTTTGAGGACCTTCGGAAGTCGAAGGCCCCCAACACCCCCTTTTGGTAAACACAAAAATATGAGTGAAGATTATACCAAAGTGGAGAACGATGCGGAGTGCCGGCAAATACAATTGGAGTTGAGTGGAAGCGCCTTCTTTGCCGAATACTCCATTTCCCTTTCAATATCTAGGACTAAGCATAATATTATACTTGAAAATACATTAGTCATAGACATAAAAGAGATATGATCAAAGGTATATAAATGAGCTATGTGTGCAAAGAATCAATCAAAATTCCTAGAATCAAGAATATTTAGCTCATTCCTAAGTTTGGTAAAGGATTGCTCATCTAAAGGCTTGGTAAAGATATCGGTCAATTGATCTTTGGTGTTTATATAGGCTATCTCGATATCCCCCTTTTGTTGGTGATCTCTCAGAAAGTGATACCGAATGGCTATGTGCTTAGTGCGGTTGTGTTCAACGGGATTATCCACCATGCGGATAGCGCTCTCATTGTCATATAGGAGAGGGACTTTGCTAAACTTGTAGCCATAGTCCCTAAGGGTTTGCCTCATCCAAAGCAATTGTGCGCAACAATGGCCTGCGGAAATATACTCGGCTTCGACGGTAGAAAGAGCCACTGTTTTGTTTCTTTGAAGCCTAAGACACCAGGGACCTCCCCAGAAACTAACAAGTCCCTGATGTGTTCTTCCTATCAATCTTACACCCTGCCCAATCAGCATCGGAATAACCTAATAAATCAAATGAGGATCCCTTGGGGTACTAAAGACCAAACTTAGGTGTTTGAACTAAATATCTCAAGATTCTCTTCACGGCCCTAAGGTGAACTTCCTTAGGGTCGGCTTGGAACCTTGCACACATGCATATAGAAAGCATAATGTTCGGTCGAGATGCACATAAATAGAGTAAGGATCCTATCATCGACCGGTATACCTTTTGATCTACGGATTTACCTCTCGTGTCGAGGTCGAGATGCCCATTGGTTCCCATGGGTGTCTTGATGGGCTTGGCATCCTTCATTCCAAACTTGGTGAGAATATCTTAAATATACTTCGTTTGGCTAATGAAGGTGCCCTCTTGGAGTTGCTTTACTTGAAATCCTAAGAAATACTTCAACTCCCCCATCATAGACATCTTGAATTTTTGTATCATGATCCTACTAAACTCTTCACAAATAGATTTGTTAGTAGACCCAAATATGATATCATCAACATAAATTTGGCATACAAACAAATCATTTTCAATGGTTTTAGTGAATAGAGTAGGATCGGCTTTACCTACTTTGAATCCATTAGTGATAAGAAAATCTCTTAGACATTCATACCATGCTCTTGGGGCTTGCTTGAGCCCATAAAGCGCCTTAGAGAGTTTGTAGACATGATTAGGATACTCACTATCTTCAAAGCCGGGAGGTTGCTCAACATAGACCTCTTCCTTGATTGGTCCATTGAGGAAGGCACTCTTCACGTCCATTTGGTAAAGCTTAAAGCCATGGTAAGTAGCATAGGCTAATAATATACGAATGGACTCAAGCCTAGCTACGGGTGCATAGGTTTCACCAAAATCCAAACCTTTGACTTGTGAATATCCCTTAGCCACAAGTCGAGCTTTGTTCCTTGTCACCACACCATGCTCATCTTGTTTGTTGCATAAGACCCACTTGGTTCCTACAACATTTTGGTTAGGACGTGGAACTAGATGCCATACCTCATTCCTCGTGAAGTTGTTGAGCTCCTCTTGCATCGCCAGCACCCAATCCGAATCTTGAAGTGCTTTCTCTACCCTGTGTGGCTCAATAGAGGAAACAAAAGAGTAGTGTTCACAAAAATGAGCAACACGAGATCGAGTGGTTACCCCCTTATGAATATCTCCTAGGATGGTGTTCACGGGTGATCTCGTTGGATTGCTTGGTGGACTCTTGGGTGTGGCGGCCTTTGATTTTGCTCATCTTCCTTGTCTTGATCATTTGTATCTCCCCCTTGATCCTTGTCGTCTTCTTGAGGTGGCTCATCTTCTTGATCTTCTCCTTCATCATCTTGAGCCTCATCCTCATCTTGAGTTGGTGGAGATGCTTGCATGGAGGAAGATGGTTGATCTTGTGCTTGTGGAGGCTCTTCAAGTTCCTTAGGACACACATCCCCAATGGACATGTTCCTTAGTGCGACGCACGGAGCCTCTTCACCATCTAATTCATCAAGATCAACTTGCTCTACTTGAGAGCCGTTAGTCTCATCAAACACAATGTCACAAGAAACTTCAACTAGTCCAGTGGACTTGTTAAAGACTCTATATGCCCTTGTGTTTGAATCATATCCTAGTAAAAAGCCTTCTATAGCCTTAGGAGCAAATTTAGATTTTCTACCTCTTTTAACAAGAATAAACCATTTGCTACCAAAGACTCTAAAATATGAAACATTGGGCTTTTTACCGGTGAGGAGTTCGTATGATGTCTTCTTGAGGATTCGGTGTAGATATAACCGGTTGATGGCGTAGCAAGCGGTGTTGACCGCCTCGGCCCAAAACCGATCCGAAGTCTTGTACTCATCAAGCATGGTCCTTGCCATGTCCAATAGAGTTCTATTCTTCCTCTCCACTACACCATTTTGTTGTGGCGTGTAGGGAGAAGAGAACTCATGCTTGATGCCCTCCTCCTCAAGAAAGCCTTCTATTTGTGAGTTTTTGAACTTCGTCCCGTTGTCGCTTCTTATTTTCTTGATCCTCAAGCCGAACTCATTTTGAGCCCGTCTCAAGAATCCTTTCAAAGTCTCTTGGGTTTGAGATTTATCCTGCAAAAAGAATACCCAAGTGAAGCGAGAATAATCATCCACAATAAGTAGACAATACTTACTCCCGTCGATGCTTATGTAAGCTATCGGGCCGAATAGGTCCATGTGGAGGAGCTCGAGTGGCCTGTCAGTTGTCATGATGTTCTTGTGTGGATGATGAACGCCAACTTGCTTCCCTGCTCGGCATGCGCTACAAATCCTGTCTTTCTCAAAATGAACATTTGTTAGTCCCAAAATGTGTTCTCCCTTTAGAAGTTTGTGAAGATTCTTCATCCCAACGTGGGCTAGTTGGCGATGCCAGAGCCAACCCATGTTAGTCTTAGCAATTAAGCAAGTATAGCTGACCCTCTAATACTCCCTTAAAGGATACTGAATCATCACTTCTTCTAAAGACAGTGACACCTGTATCCGTAAAAAGACAGTTGTAACCCATTTTGCATAATTGAGAAACAGAAAGCAAGTTGTAATCTAAAGAATCTACAAGAAAAACATTGGAAATAGAATGGTCAGGTGATATAGCAATTTACCCAATCGTTTGACCAAACCTTGATTTCCATCCCCGAATGTGATAGCTCGTTGGGGATCTTGGTTTTTCTCGTAGGAGGAGAATATCTTTTTCTCCCCTGTCATGTGGTTTGTGCACCCGCTGTCGATGATCCAACTTGAACCCCCGGATGCATAAACCTACAAAACAAATTTAGTTCTTGATTTTAGGTACCCAAACAGTTTTGGGTCCTTTGACATTAGATACAAGAACTTTGGGTACCCAAACACAAGTCTTGGAGCTCTTGTGTTTGCCCCTAACATATTTGGTAACTACTTTGCCTGATTTGTTAGTTAGCACATAAGAAGCATCAAAAGTTTTGAAAGAAACATTATGATCATTTGATGCTTTAGGAATTTTCTTCTTAGGCAATTTAGCATGGGTTGATTGCCTAGAACTAGATACCTCACTCTTATACATAAAAGCATGATTAGGGCCAGAGTGAGATTTCCTAGAGTGAATTCTCCTAATCTTATGTTCGGGATAACCGGCAGGGTATAAAATGTAACCCTCGTTATCCTGAACCATGGGAGCCTTGCCCTTAACAAAATTAGACAATCTTTTAGGCGGGGCATTAAGCTTGACATTGTCTCCCTTTTGGAAGCCAATGCCATCCTTAATGCTAGGGCATCTCCCACTATAGAGCATACTTCTAGCAAATTTAAATTTCTCATTTTTCAAGTCATGCTCATTGATTTTAGTAGTAAATGTAGCTATGTGATCATTTTGTTGTCTGATTAAAGCAAGGTGATCATGAATAGCATCTACATTAACATCTCTACATCTAGTGCAAATAGAAACATGTTCAACGGTAGATGTAGAGGGTTTGCAATCATTTAATTCAACAATCTTAGCATGTAAAATGTTATTCTCATCTCTAAGATTGGAAATAGAAATATTGCAAACATCTAGTTCCTTAGCCTTAGCAATCAGTTTTTCATTCTCATTTTTAAGGCTAGTAAGAGAGGTATTCAACTTATCAATCTTAGCAATCAAATTGGCATTATCATTTCTAAGATTAACAAGAGAATCATCACAAACATCAAACTTTTCAACCTTAGCAATTAATTTTGCATTTTCATTTCTAAGGTTGGAAACAATGTCATGGCAAGTGCTTAGCTCACTAGTTAATTTTCCATTTTTCTCTACCTCCTGAGCATAAGCATTTTTTTATTTTAACATGCTTTTTGTTTTCTTTAATTAGGAAATCCTCTTGGCTATCCAAGAGTTCATCCTTCTCATGAATAGCGCTAACTAATTCATTTAATTTTTCCTTTTGTTGCATGTTTAAGTTGGCAAAGAGAGTAAACAAATCATCCTCATCATCACTAGAATTAGCCTCATCACTAGATGTTGCATACTTAGTTGAGGATTTGGATTTTACCTTCTTCTTTTTGCCATCCTTTGCCATGAGGCATTTGTGGCCGACGTTGGGGAAGAGGAGCCCTTTGTTGACGGCGATGTTGGCGGCGTCCTCATCGGAGGAGGAGTCGGTGGAGCTCTCGTCGGAGTCCCACTCACAGCAGACATGTGCATCGCCGCCCTTCTTCTTGTAGTACCTCTTCTTTTCTCTCCTCTTTCCCTTCTTGTCGTCGCCCCTGTCACTATCACTAGATAATGGACATTTAGCAATGAAATGACCAGGCTTACCACACTTGTAGCAAACCTTCTTGGAACGGGGCTTATAATCTTTCCCCTTCCTTTGTTTGAGGATTTGGCGGAAGCTCTTGATGATGAGCGCCATCTCCTCATTGTCGAGCTTGGAGGCGTTGATGGGAACTCTACTCGGTGTAGAGTCTTCTTTCTTCTCCTTCGTTGCCTTGAATGCAACGGGTTGTGCTTTGGGTACGGAGGAGGAGGCGCCTTGCTCGATGATCTTCTTGGAGCCTTTGATCATCAATTCAAAGCTCACAAATTTGTCTATCACTTCCTCGGGAGACATTAGTTTATATCTTGGATCACCACGAATTAATTGAACTTGAGTGGGGTTAAGAAATACGAGTGATCTAAGAATAACCTTGATCATTTCATGGTCATCCCACTTGGTGCTCCCGAGGTTGCGCACTTGGTTCACCAAGGTTTTTAGCTGGTTGTACATGGCTTGTGGATCTTCTCCTTGGTTGAGCATGAAGCGACCGAGCTCCCCCTCGATTGTTTCCCTCTTGGTGATCTTTGTCACCTCGTCTCCTTCATGCGCTGTTTTGATGACGTCCCAAATCTCCTTGGCGCTCTTCAATCCTTGTACCTTGTTATACTCCTCTCGACTTAGAGAGGCGAGGAGTATTGTGGTGGCTTGAGAGTTGAAGTGCCGGATTTGGGCAACTTCGTCCGAATCATAATCCTCATCCCCTACGGATGGTACCTGTACACCAAACTCAACAACGTTCCAAATACTAGTGTGGAGTGAGGTTAGGTGATGTCTCATTTTATCACTCCACATGTTATAATCTTCACTGTCAAAAACTGGTGGTTTGCCTAATGGAATGGAAAGTAATGGAGTATGTTTAGAAATACGAGGGTAGTGTAGGGGAATCTTACTAAACTTCTTGCGCTCATGGCGCTTAGAAGTTACGGACGGCGCGTCGGAGCCGGAGGTGGATGGCGACGAAGAGTCGGTCTCGTAGTAGACCACCTTCCTCATCTTCTTTTTCTTTTCGCCACTCCGATGCGACTTGTGTGAAGGAGATTCCTTCTCCTTCCCCTTGTTGTGGGACTCTCCAGATGGATCCTTCCCGTGGCTTGTAACGGGCTTCTCGCCGGTCACCATCTCCTTCTTGGTGTGATCTCCCGACATCACTTCAAGCGGTTAGGCTCTAATGAAGCACCGGACTTTGATACCAATTGAAAGTCGCCTAGAGGGGGGGTGAATAGGCGGAATCTGAAAATTATAAACTTAAGCACAATCTACAAGCCGGGGTTAGCGTTAGAAATATAAACGAGTCCGAAAGAGAGGGCGAAAATGAATCTCAAGCAAATAAAAGTGGATGGCACGGTGATTTGTTTTACTAAGGTTCGGTTCTTGCAAACCTACTCCCCGTTGAGGTGGTCACAAAGACCGGGTCTCTTTCAACCCTTTCCCTCTCTCAAACGGTCACTTAGACCGAGTGAGCTTCTCTTCTCAATCAAATGGGACACTAAGTCCACTACAAGGACCACCACACAATTGGTGTCTCTTGTTTTGATTACAAGTGTTATGGAAACAAGAATGAGGAAGAAGAAAAGCAATCCAAGCGCAAGAGCTCAAAAGAACACAAAAGTCTCTCTCTCTAGTCACTAATTTGTTTGGAGTGATTCCGGACTTGGGAGAGGATTTGATCTCTTTGTTTGTGTCTTGTATTGAATGTTATAGCTCTTGTATGAGGTTTGAAGGCTGAAAACTTGGATGCCATGAATGAGGGGTGGTTGGGGCTATTTATAGTCCCAACCACCAAAATGGTCGTTGGGGATGGCTTTTGTCGACGGGCACACCGGACAGTCCGGTGCGCCACCGGACACTGACCGGTGCGCCAGCCATGACACCCAACCGTTAGGGTTCGACCGTTGGAGCTCTGACTTGTGGGGCCATCGGACAGTCCGGTGGTGCACCGGACAGGTCCTGTAGACTGTCCGGTGCGCCTTCTGATGCCTGTTCTGACTTTTGCGCGCACAGGCGCGCACTGTAGCGCATTAAATGCCTTCTGCAGACGACCGTTGGCGCGAAGTAGTCGTTGCTCCGCTGGCACACCGGACAGTCCGGTGTTACACCGGACAGTCTGATGAATTATAGCGGAGCGGCCTCCCAAATTCCCAAGACTGGCAAGTTTGATTTAATTCTCCCTGGTGCACCGGACAGTCCGGTGCGCCAGACCAGAGCTGCCTTCGGTATACTTTGCTCCTTTGTTTTGAACCCTTTCTTTTGACTTTGTATTGGTTTGTTGTGAACCTTTGGCACCTGTAGAACACATATTCTAGAGCAAACTAGTTAGTCCAATAATTTGTGTTGGGCAATTCAACCACCAAAATTCATATTGGAAAAGGTTTGACCCTATTTCCCTTTCATAAAGGAGTACCCCTTCCTAACCTCTGTAGCATATCTGTAAGTTCTATCCATAGGAGCAAGTCCGAATGGTCGAACCTTTCTCCCTTTCTTAGCTAAGTAACGCACACGTGTATGCCAGCCCGGTGAGGTCTGCCCTCATAAACCCGGCCTGTTGGCCTACCCCCATGCATGTCACGTTATACGGGGAGGATTTACCCCCTCGGATGCGCTTCTATGATAGCTTTATCCTACTGCTTCAAGGTTCTGGATTGAATTTTATCTAACCCACCCGATCAGTTCCCATCCTATTAGGCATAATGACATCTGAATTGAGCAGCCAGGCTTGCAGTTTAGGACCTCTATGCGAAAGCAGGAGGGCCCGACAGCTTGGGGGCCGGCTCTGAAGAATGGGAGCCCGTTCCATGGGGTGGTCCAGAGCCTATGTGGCCGGTTAAACCTGGTTCCGTACCCAAAACCCTGCACACTCCACCACTCAGTGACGGGTGCCCTAGTATTTGGAGCTATAAGTCCTACGGGTCCGACAACCTGGGGTCCAGAACTAGAGAAGAGACACTTGTCTCCTAGGGTGGTACGGAGCCGTGTAGCCGCTCAGCCTGGTCCCGTACCGTGGGCCTGCACACTCCACCACTCTGCGGCAGGTGTCCTAGTACCTAGAACCACCATCCAGGGGGTCCAGACGCACAACTCGGCTCCCCCAGACTAAACCCTGCAAGTCCCGAGCATGTATCAAAGGATGGCTAGTGCCAGATGACGGGTCCTACGGGTGTGTTACTAACGCTCCTTAGCTAAAGTTGTGTACAGATCCAAGTCTCGGCGAGGCTGCCTCCCGAGAGTCGTTGACAACTCTTTCACACACGCTGGTATCCAACCTCGACACATCAAGCCTGCATCCCAGGCGGGGGGCCAGCCACCAGGGCGAGTCAACAACGTAACGTCACACACAGCAGGAACGAACGATACATAGATAAGTATTAACACTGCTTTATAAATAATACTCAGGAGTACCTTACAAAAACCGGAAAAAGCCTGGGGACCGGTTCTAAAGAACGGGTGCCCGTTCCATGGAGTGGTCCGGAGCCTGTGTGGCTGGTTAGCCTGGTTCCGTACCCGAAATCCTGCACACTCCACCACTCCGTGACGGGTGCCCAAGTATTTGGAACTATAAGTCCTGTGCGTCCGACAACTTGGGGTCCGGAACTAGAGAAGAGATGATTGTCTCCTGGGGTGGTCTAGAGCCGTGTAGTCGCTCAGCCTGGTCCCGTACCATGGGCCTGCACACTCCACCAACCTGCGGTAGGTGTCCTAGTACCTAGAACCACCATCCAGGGGGTCCGAACACACAACTTGGCTTCCCAGACTAAAATCCTGCGTACATATGTTATTACATTCTGCTTCCAAGCAAACATATGTTATTACATTCCCTTACAAGCGGGGCCCTAGCTCCATTTTTGCAGGAATGAACTGCACTGCACCAGCAGGAGTTGCGCTGGAAGATGGCTCCGGGCAACCTCACCAGCGGCGACGACCATCTCTGCACCGACGGTTCGCCGGCGACAGCGACCACCTTTGCACCAGCAGCGACAACCACCTCCACTCCGAGCGGCTTACTAGCGTTGCGACCACCTCAGGGTGTGCGCCATTGCAAGGAGGTCCTCGCCCCCATCCTCTTACGGGGGGTGACAACGAGGCCATTAAAGCCAAAGAGTCGGGGACTCAGTGGCAGGTGGCTTTGATGGTCTCGCCAGCGGAGGCAACCACCTCTGCAATGGGTAGCCTCACTAGTGGCGGCAACCACCTCAGCACCGACGACAGCGGCCACCTCTGCACCGATAAACGGCGGCTGCCTCAGCACGCACAAAGGGGTCCTCGCTCCCGTTCTCCCACGGGAGTGAGGACAAGACCATCCAAGAACGCGGCCGCCACCCCCACGGCGTACGGCGTCTTGTACGACCCCCTAGTGCGGCTGGCGGGCAGGAGAAGCCGTGGATGTGGCGGGCCCACGCACGGCGTGATCGTCGCCCGTGCGGTGGATGGACAGCCACGCCTCGGCCAGATAGCAGGAGGCAGCGTCGGAGGCGGCACCAAAGCCATCCAGTCCAAAGGGCCAGACACGCTGCAGCTGACGGCCTGCAGCCAGCCGGCCCCGTGTAGCCGAGGTTCGCCTCCTCCTCAAGGCTGGTGAACGTCCTTCTCCTCCGAATGCTGGAGGAAGAAGCGGGTCACCAGCCCATGCGGAGGGCAGGGCCCCGACTCGGCTCGCCCTCCACCCCAGCGAGGATGATGAACATCCTTGAAGCTAAGAGTGGGGGAGAGGCTGCAGCCCAGCTTGCTTCTCCCCACCACGAGGCTGGTGGTCATCCTTTTGGAAGGCCACTGGCGGGGGACTGCAGCCGGGCTGCATGATGAAAATCCTTGAAGCCGAGCAATGGTTGAAGAGCGCCAACCTCCACGAGGTCGTGCTCCTCAAACAGCAGCAAGAAGAAGACAAGATCGACAGCCCCACTGCAAGTGCGGGCTCTCCGGTGATGAGAGCGCCGGAGGGGATGGCTCTTACGCGGTTCCCTCCAGCGAACACCGGCGTGCCCCATTCAGAGGCCTGGAAGGCGGAAGGGCACGAAGGATGCAAGAGGAGCAAGGCATGGCTACTAACCGAGAGATCGATCCCTTTTTAAAGGCAGATTTCCCCTCTTGCGCCCCGGAGCATCACGGGCAAAGTCGCTCTCGGTGTGCACCGAGGATCTCGCCTTATGACATGGGGGCTAGGCGCCACGCGTCATAGAGGTCGTCCTGAAGCACGAAGAAGGCAAACCACCACACAAGGAGCATGCAACCGCCCCGTGGTTATACGCCCCTTCACTTTCGGAGCAACCAGCGGTCAGGAAGACGAACCGTCGCACAAGGAGCATGCAACCGCCCCGCGGTTATGCGCCTCTTCATTTTCGCCGAAACCAGCGGTCAAGAGGGCGAACCGTCACATAGGAAGCATACAACCGCTCCACGGTTGTGCGCCCCCTCAGCTTCGCCGCAATCGGCGGTCCAACATCGGGGCCCGGGCCCACATGTCATGCAACCGGCTCGCCAGTTATTGGGTGCGGGAAAATCGCACCGCCGCTTGCGCCAATGCCTCGTCCCCTCGGGGCCGCTGCAGAAGACTGGAACCATAAGTTTTTAGAACCAGTGCAGCGACTCGAGGCACCCCGCGCATGGCCCAACAGTGACATTAAAGGACACGAGCCAGTCAGTCGTGGGAACGGGCGTGGCAGTCGGCGTAGCCATAGATGGGCCGATAGTAATTGCATCAACAGGCACGCAGGAGCGGCAGGAAAATCACCAATCAGACTCTGGCCCCACCTGCAGGCTCGCACCCTCCCCTGAGGCGGGCCCGGGGGCCACTGTCAGTACCCTCAATCAGGGGTACCCTCTACTGCAGTATTAAGACGCCGCGTGGGGAACGGCACCCTAACCCTACCACATGGGCAGGATCAGGGGTACCACGTGGCAAGGAAAGATAATACACCCTAAGGTGCATTATCGGGTCTGGACCCCCGAAGAGGAACACCGGACCCCTGTACGCACAGCCCGAGCCTTCGATTACAGTCTGGGCTCCCAGAAAGGTATATCGGGTCCCTCCGCTGGGCCCCAGGTCCCTCCGAGCAAGGTTCGAACCCCAACAGGGACCCATGATGGGGGGAGCCCCGGCATGAGTAAGGGTCCAGCGCTGGCACGTGTCTAGGCCTTGCCCTACACTCCCCTCTCAGGCGGAGGCCTGCTGCTGCCGCGTGGTTTGTGGCCCGTGACATAAGCCAACGGGCAGAGCCTGACGTAAGGCGCCTAAAGCCGTGCAGTCTCCGCATTTAATACGGAGAGGACGCGCCGCCTTCCACCATGCTGACAGACGATGTGCCCTCTCGGCATTTAATGCGTCCTGTCCACTCCGTTGGCAGACGGCGTCAGAGCAACCTTGCAGGCGGCGCCTGTCAGGTATGTTACCAAACAGTGCGCCCGTGCTATGCAGCGCACTGTGGATATCGTCCCTTGTACAAGAAGCTTCCCCGGCACGCCGAGGATACGCAGATCTCGGGTGTCGGAGCATGGAAGATTGCCCCAGCAGCGAACATTAGTAGCTCCAAGTGTTGTATACATTTTGTTCCTGGGCCCACATGTTGGGGCTCAGTACCTTTGTGCATGCCCTCCTTCAGTTATAAAAGGGGAGACATGCGACGTTACAACATAAGCTCACTCACACTCTCAAGCTTCCACAACAATCCAACACACAGTGGAGTAGGGTGTTACGCTCCGTCGGCCCGAATCACTCTAAACCCTCACGTGTTCTTGTGTTCATCCTTCCATCTCGCATAACAGGCAAAACGTTTAGGCCCCTCCTCATCTTAGGATTTAGGGCGGGTGCACTCCACCACCCGGCCGGAGATTTCCTCTTCGACACTCGCCTTGTCGCGCATCGTTCGCACGTATCTCGCGTGTCGGTGGCACAGGTCGTACGACATCTGCTAGTGATAATAAATTGTTATCTCTTACGAACACTCACGTTAATAATGTTAATCTGTTGAGTCATATATTTTAGATACTTAACTTAAGGCTCGCTCGATTAATATTTATTAGATTAATATTCTAATTAGATTAAATGCGTAATGTTCAACTTGGGCTTTTACAATAAATATTAGCATGGTAAATATCAACTCAACTACCTTTTATTTATTTAATATTTGTTTAGTATAAACATGCCACCCATTTAATTTTCTCGCCTGTCGCGCGTGCTGTTCCGCACGTGGCGGCGTGCTGTTGGCACGTCATTCGTGTTTGTCGCGCTCGCTGTTTCGTGTATCATCAGCATGCTATGTCGCGCGTGTCCGCGCATTGTTTGCACGCCGTCGTGTTGTTTCACGCGTAACATGTTTCGTCTCGCTCCGCTAATTCGTCCTGCTTAGAGTCGTTGGTGTTATTTAACTTACTTATTTAACTAAGAATCGTTAGTGTGGTCAGCTAATTAAAATTACATGATAACTCTAGTTTTGTTCTAAATAAATATTGATTAATATAATTAGATCAAACTAAATGTTATGATTAATACTCTGTGAGTATAGACGCGATAACTTCTCGACCATAGCCTCGACCGCCGTGTTTCTTTTTTCTCGCGTGACCGTAGTAACACGCTCTATTTTGCTTTGCACGTTTTACTATGTTTTATCTTGTATGGTGTAATGTTCTTATACATATGTATATGTTTGTTTGCTGGTGTCTGTTCGTCTTCGCTTCGCGTTGCGATTAGATCACGATTCGTTTCCGAGCTTCGAGGAATCGACGATCAAGCGTTGGCGACCAAGTGATCAGGCTCTTCGAGTTCCACAAAGTTGAAGACCTGAGCATCTGTTTGGTGAAGGCAAGTGTCCTCTGACCCATTATGTCCCATTTACTTTATAATTCACTGTCCCGCATACTATAAACAACATAAGGATTGACTAGCTTTCTATTTACCTTGTCCTTGATTACCTTTTGGGTTACTATGGTTAGCTTCATGCTAGCGCTTTACTTTAATCAATGAACTTGATGAGATACAATGATGATATTATGGTTTTATTCTGGATATGATGATATACTTGTGGCATTTAAGGGAACTCGAGCTGTTTCTCGAGTGCCTCTCCGTAAGGACTGGTTCATTGGATGACCGCCCGGGAAAACAGTGCAACCATGAGGGTGGAATGAGACGCCCTTAGCTGAATAATTAGAGGAACTGGGGTGTAGTTTGCTTTGTCGTCATGCCGTTAATGGGGCTCGGTGTATGCGGCTCGCTCTGCCAAGGTTGGTTCGCCCCTTGGGGAGGAGTGCGGTGTATTTAGGAAATCTAACGGGCGGCTACAGCCTCAGGGAATCTTTGTAAAGGCTTCGTAGTGAATTCCTGGCCATTCACCTTGGGAGTGAATAAGGGTCTTGCAAGCCCAGGCTAGAGAGGGAATCACGACTTATGGGTAAAGTGCGCAACCTTTGTAGAGTGTTATAAAACTGATATATCAGTCATGCTCGCGGTTATGAGCGGCCAAGGGAGCTCCATTAATTAGAGACACATTGATCAGAGATGCTTTGTTTACATATGATGATGAGGATAATGCTGGTTTCTATTGTGATTATGATTATGATTATGGTTTCTGGTATTCTTTCCGTTTGGAAAGAGTACTTTTGGGTTAACAACTTGGGTTAATTCTAAAACCTGACTCTCTACTAGTAATAATTACCTGACCAACTAAAAGCAACTGCTTGACCTTAACCCCACATAAAGCTAGTCCACTTCAGCCAAACGGGACATTTGCTGAGTACGTTGATGTGTACTCACCCTTGCTTTCACAAAACACCAGGTTGCCTTTGGTGCAATCCATGCTCAGGTAAAGAAGAAGGCGTCGAGGTGGACCTCCAGGAGTTCCAGGACTTCGACGAGTTCGAGGATTAGGCTAGTGACCTCCCCCAGTCAGCTGCCTGTGGTGGGTTGTTTACGTTGGCTACGTTTTAATTCTGTGTACTTTGATTTATATTATGTAAATGGCTCTAGTCTGTAATATTATTACTTACTCTTTATTGTAATTCGAAGCATTGTGCTATGATGAGTCATTTATGTAATCGCTGTGTACGTGAATTACTGATCCTGGCACGTACATGGTTCGCATTCGGTTTACCTTCAAAACCGGGTGTGACACCTGGGCGCCCGGCCAAACGCCGCGTGCCCGCGTGTGGGCGGCTGGGCGCCTCCGCGGCTCTGCGCCTGGGCCCTGGGCGGTCGCGTCGGCGTGGTCGGTTTCGCCGTCGCCGCCGCCGCGTCCCGCGTCGGCTTCGGCTAGGTCGCTAGGGTTAGGCTTCAGCTGTCTGCGCGATGGCCTGGCCTGTGTGCGTCGCATGTGGTGCGGGCTGGGCGCCTCCGCGGCTCTGCGCCTGGGCCCTGGGCGGTCGCGTCGGCGTGGTCGGTTTCGCCGTCGCCGCCGCCGCGTCCCGCGTCGGCTTCAGCTAGGTCGCTAGGGTTAGGCTTCAGCTGTCTGCGCGATGGCCTGGCCTGTGTGCGTCGCATGTGGTGCGGGCTGGGCGTGGGGCGTGTTAGGCCGTGTGGGCCGTGGGTGCTCAGAGTCAGAGGCCGCGTCTACTGAAGTCGCAGCTCGTTTGGCTGGCTCGTTAAGAAACCGAGCTGGAACGCCGGCTCAGCTCGTGCAAAAAATCAAACGATTCTATCCGAGCCGAGCTAATTATTTCACGAGCCGAGCGAGCCAACGAGCCATGAGTATTTCGTCCAGCCCTACCCAAGTGCTACATTTTTAGTGTTTTTGGTATGAGTTTGCATCTGTCATGTGAAGAGGTGAAAAGGTAAAGAAAAAGGATAAGTATTTCAGTCTGGGCCGGTATTCCAGCCCACTTGGCTTAAATTTCGTAGCAAGGCTCCCTGTTAGTGGCGCCGGTTGAACGAAAAATTTGGCCTGGGCCATCCGGTTTTTCCGGCGCCAAGTAGAGCGGACAGAAGCTGGAGCGCGTGGCCCAGAAGGCGTGTGCGTGGGCGTGGCTGCTGTTCGCGGGAGCGCACGTGGGCCGGCGGCTCGTCAAGGAAGGGCGTGTCCGCGCGGTCACGCTGGCGATGGAGACGATGGCGCACCAAACATGAGCTAGCGGAAGCCACCAAACGTGGCGCGCGCCGCTGTGCTGTGCTGCGCCGGACAGGACAGGCAGGAGCTGCCGGAGGAGAACTACCACTAACGTCGTGCCGTGCGTGCCTGCGTGGCGTGGCAGTTCAACCTAACCGGACTTTAGTTGGTGGTGGGTATAACTCTAAGGCGATGTTTAAAAGTACTAAGCTAATAGTTACAGATTAAAGTTAATTATAGACATCCAAACATCATATATAATTGTTTAACTTTTAATTATTTTTAACAAATTAGTTAATAGTTAGCTAGTTATGTGTCAACTAGTTAATTCTACTAACAACTTTTTTAGCTAATTAACTATTACCTTTAGTGTACTCAAACGTCTCCAAAGCAGCGCCTCCTTCCTGCTAAACTCAGCACGCCTCGTTTGCATGCCCTGTAGGTTATTCCATTCATCGCCAAGGACTTATTACAAGTGACAGTAACTGCCGTCACTTTTAAACAAGCACAAGCACATCACACCTTCCTTCCATCCATCCAGTATCAAAGCGGCCAAGAAATCAAAATCCGGTGCCATTACCATAGAGCGAGCCAAATAATTGGCGGCCGCAGCTATACAGCAATATAATTTGCCGATCCACCTGTACGGGGGCTACGGCAGATTCGGACGGTGTGAACGCATCCTATGCCCTCCGGACTTGGCTGCGCTGCGCCTTCAGTTGAAAGCGAGTGCGATTCGAAATGATCTCTGCACGAATACGGAAAACGTCCCCTTTCTTTCGTGTGAACAAAGGGCAACCTCATTTAATAATATGGATTTTCTGGAGGAGTCTCTGAGAGGCTGAGTGAAAAATAAAGAGACGAGCTCTTCACAAATAATATTTCTCTTCACGATTTTTTTATACGCGATATCTTTTAACTGTATATATAATATATGGTCTTAGAATTGTTCTATGTAGTCTCTTAGCCGTCTTACTTTAAAAAACACTGGTGTCTCAAGTTGTACGTGCCCCCCAACTGTTCTCGGTTCTCTTGCGCAACCACCAGTTGCTGGAGGTGGAAGGAACACGAACAAAGGATTGGCTGGACCGCCGCGGCTGTCCGGTCGTTTTCGCCGGGATAAGCTTTCGGAAATGAGGCTGATGATGGATGGGCACGGCCGGCCGGTAGTCCAGATGCTTCTGCCGCATATTGCATTGCCGTCTTGGAATAAGTAAAATGGACGGACTCGATTGTGAACGTCTCGCAAACCATAGGCACCACTCGTGTGCATGTGCATCCATACCGGCAGCGCTAGTGGTAGATGAACGAACGAAGGGCAGCTGATGACTGGTCACGGCTAGATATAGATGGCCAAACGGGCCGGCACGGCCCGTCAGGGCCGGCTACAAACCATGCCGTGTCTAGATGGACCGGCGTGCCGCTGCCGCGGTCCAGGCATGGCCCGTGAGCCTGTTAGTCGTGTCGGCCTGGCCCGGTGGTATTATGGCCCATCTGAGTATATTGTAAAATTTAGTAAAAAATGTGTAATTGTGGGGGCTCGAACCCACAACCTAGTGCATGAGAGGCTTAAACGCATCCATCTAACCAGTGCAGCTGCAGTTTTATTGTGTTATATGTTGAATTCTTTTATTTAATATATGTAAACTATTATTTTTAAAATAAAAAATGTAACCGTGTCGTGCCCGTGCCAGCACTACGGGTCGAGATAGTGGCCCAGACACGGCACTATAGCCGTGCCGTGCCAGACACTGACACTATACTAACCGGACCAGGTCGTGCCTGAACTGTGCTTTTTCGTGCCGTGCCTAGGCTGGCCCATCGTGTTAGTGCCAAATGGCCATCTATACGGCTAGATCATCGCCAAACCACCGCTGCACTGCATGTCGACTTTTTCCATGTGGGTTTGCTGTGCAGGCAACCTCAAATTCTTTGGCTTAGTTTCACCAGGCGGCTGCCAGCAGCATCATCATCTCTGATTTGCAGCTACAGTACAAAACAAAACCAGGAGCCAAAAGCCACAGCTCAACAGCTTAGACGACAAGTCACAAGCGCGCACACCGTACATACATGCGAACTGAGACCAAGAAAGACGAACATCATCATCACGACACGTTCAAGACCAATAAATAGTACTAGATAGACAAAGTTCCATACATAAGCTGCAGCAGATGATCATAACACCACGAGACTACACTACTGACTCTTCTCGACTGGCCGTGCCGTGAGAAAAAACAACCGGCAGCTCAACCAGGAGATTAGCACGCATGTACTTGACGCTGCTTCACAACACTGGACGACGACGAGTCGACGACGATGTACTAGCTAGCTAGTTACTCATTGCTACTTGCAGCCGCCATGGCCGACGTCTAAAATGCCATCGGGCCACCGCAGCCGCAAAACCCAAACAGTAGAAAATTAAATTACACGGAGCTATTATTGCTCATGACAGGATGGAATCCCAGTCGATCTCCCAGGACGGGTACTTGCGCAGGTGGAAGGCGTCCGTCTCGTCCCACGGCGCCTCCGTGAAGTCCAGCTTCGCCATCTCCGGCACGGGCACGGGCGGCGCCAGCGTCGGGGGAGGAGGAGGAGGGGAGCCGGCGGAGCCCGACTCCTCCTCCCCCTCCCCCTCCGTCGTCGACGCCGAGCACTTGGGAGAGTCCGGCGGGGACGCGGCCGACTCGTCGCCGGACGAGCCGCTCTTGGACTTGGACTCCGACAGGGACTGGCAGATGGCGGTCAGCTTGGCGTCCACGGACGCGTGGAGCGGGCCGGCGAGGTGCGCGCCGCCGCGCCGGAGCGCCGGGAAGTTGAGGCGCGCCGTGTCGCCGCGGAGGCGGAAGGCCGCCTTGTCGTAGGCGAGCGCCGCGTCCTCGGCGGTGTCGAAGGTGCCGAGCCACAGCCGCGTGCGGTTCTTGGGGAGCCGGATCTCCGCCACCCACTTGCCCCAGTGGCGCTGCCGCACGCCGCGGTACAGCTTCGACTGCGCCGGCGCCAGCGGCGGCGGCGGCGACGGCGACCCTGACTGCTTCATCGGCTGCGCCCGCGGGCCCAGGAACGCCGCGTGCAGGCCCCTCTGCTGCTGCTGCTGCTGCTGCTGCTGCTGGAACATGAACTGGGCCTGGATCTGCTGGATCTGGGCCGGGCCGAGCTGGTTCAGGCCCATCTGGCCGGCCATGCTCGGCGCCGCATAAGGCGACGAGTAGAGCGGCGGAAGCTGCGAGGAGGAGGCGGCGGCAGTGGGAAGAGGCGAGGTGGCGTAGGTGTAAGAGGGTGTAGGCATGTAAGAATCTTGGGACATGGATGGAGAGGACGAGTAGCCATGGTAGGGGGAGGAGGACGAAGAGGAGGAAGCACTCGTTATAAAAGGCTCGAGTGCTTTCGCGAGCTCCTGATCCGAGGGGGAGGAGGAGGAGGCGATCTGGTGTGCGCTGGTATTGTAGTACTTGTACATGTCGATGGCTGCGGCCATTAGGTCTAAAGCTTGGATGGAGCTAGAAGAAGAGGCTGGGAGGTTTTCTTTATGGAAAATCAAAGTAGGAAAAAGTTTGGAAATGAAACCTGTTCCTCGATAAAAGTAGAGAAACGAGGTGGGTTTGTGCGAAGAAGAAAAAAACAGAGAGAGGGTATTGCAAAACAACCCTTTCGAAGGCCAAAAGGCGGCAAGGATCCAGAAGAGAAAAAAGGTTCTCTGGATCTCTGTTCCTCCTAGGAGAGGTGTGATGAGGTGAGAAAAAAATCCTAACCCAAGAACACGCTTCTCTTGAGGATTTTAAAAAAAACCCAACAGAAGAGCCTCTTGAACCGGACCTTTTCTTGTGTTGTGCGTCCCTGCTGCTAAAAGAAGAACCAGAGAGATCAGAGAACAAACCTGCGTCGCGGATGATTTTTTTGCTCGGATCGCTCAAGCCTCACCGTGGAGATGGATGGGATGTGGCTTTGGTGGTGTTCTTGTGGTGGGGGTGAGGCGTGTCTGTCTCTCTGGGGAAGAAAGGTCTCTCGGGTAGGCCTTTATATAGTGCCAGGCTTGGCACCGGGGCCGTGCACGCGAAGCCAAGCGGGCATCTCTTCCTCGCCGCTGTTTGCGATTTCTTCTCCGTGGTGGATTAGCACAAAATGATTCGATTAATCGATTAATCAACTGAGCAATATTCCCGTGAATGAAAATTACCAAATGCAGTTTGGAAGGAAGGAGGCCTGTCGCTCTCGCCCATGGCGTCATCCCACGCGAGGTAGCACGCGGGGAATGCCAAGTCGCAGCCAGTTCTGGTCTGCCACGTGTGCGCCTGGTCTCGCGTGCTGGGCTGGATTGACTCGCCAACGCTGGAGCCCTTCTTGTGCGTAATTTGCCTTTTCATTGCATCAAGAGCTCAATACGTACGGAAGGATATTAATATTACTGGAACTTTGCGTCCTGCTACCACCATTCTCTTTCATATCAAGAATCGGACTTTAAAAGTTTTAATTAATAATCTGACTAGCAATTTTTAACTATTATAACACAAATTGATATGGTTAGATTTATAAGTAATTGTACTATTCAATAATCATATTTTTATAAAAAAAATATGAAATGTAAGATATAGTAAATGAATGGTCAAAGTGTTATTTAGAAGACCATGTCATTTCAAATCGTGTTTTGAACAAAACGCCTGAAGTACTTCACATCTTTTAGTAGGGTTCAAATAATCCTTAATAAACTGATAACTAGCAAGGATGCTTTTTATCAAATGTTTTCTTTTACCCATAATTGTAAGGTCACCGAAATATGATGTAAATTAAACCTTTTCCAGCTTATTGTCTATGAAAATATGTTGAATTTAATACATTAAGGTTTTTATAATAAATCCAGTAATTTCTACCATGTGTGGTTAACCCTTACAAAAAAAATAGGCAATGGAGGCTGCAACTAAAAATATTCAAGTTATAACAAACTTGGACAAACTTTATATTTACGAACTAGGAAGCATATATCTTAATCTATTTAACTGTTACAATGGAAGCGTGAATTGAAAGTGTTCCAACTTTTCAAAATTCTCAAAACAATCATATTTTGTTCCCTCGATTGCCATGCGAGACTCGATTTTTGTCCAACAATGTTTGAAGTTGTTTCAATTCTTAAGCTTTAGTTATCAGTTTTAGGTTAAATTCTATCCCATTTCAAATCTTAAACGTTAGTTTTAGGTCAAATTCTATCCCAGTACTATTAAAGTGGTTATTTCACTCTTCAAACTTGATACTTTGGGTTCAATTTTACCCATGAACTACCAAGGTTTAGAGACAAGATTGAAATTCACTTTGATGGTTCATGGATGAAACTAAGCCTACATTGTAAAGTTTAAAGACTAAAACTGATATTTTGATAGTTCTAAGATATAGAATTGAGTTCAAAGTAAATGTTAAGGGTTCAGGTGGTTATTTTAGAAATTCGGGAATAAAATTAAGCCTTAAACCATAGTTGAGGGCCCGAGATAACAATTTTGCCTTTCAATTCGAATAACGTTTAGGCGATGTTTTACACTTTTAGAGCTAATTATTAGTCAGCTAATAAATTATTAACTGGGCTAACAATTAGGTCATGTTTGGAAGCAACCCAGTTTTTAAAAAGCTAGTTTTTATTTTTTTAGCTAGGAGAGGCTAGCTTCTTGGTTTTTAAGGAACTGTAAATCCAATTTGTATAAACTGATGCATAAACTGGTATGTTTGGAACCACCTTAGTTTCTATAAACCAGTTTCTTAAAAACTGGGTAGTTCCAAACAGACCCTTAGTTCGTCTATTACCTAACATATTCTAAACATTTCAACTAATTTTAGCTGCTAACTAGTATTGGTTTAGAGGTTTGGAATAGGGCCTTAGAGCCCTCGCAAACTAGCAAGTAGGAATCACGTTTTATTTCCTTTGAGATGACTAGGGCGAGAAAAAAACACGAGCTTGATAAGCTGGCTCGGCTTGCGAGTTGGCTCGTGACTCGACACAATAATAATTTATTACATAAAATCCTTACTGACATATATTGTCGTTACTAAATAGACGATTAGTTTATGTTTTTTATGCTACTGTACAAAATTGATCTACTTTCTATATTTTATTAGTAATATATATTTTTTACTAGTCTAAAATATGTTACTTAAATTAATTTTGAAATTCTGTATTATATTTTAGAGAGTGATTTCATACTTATGATAAAGTTGGTTAGCTCGACGAGCCGAGCCAAGGTCGACTCGTCACTTGACCGAGCCGCAGCGATATAGACAGAGTTCGGCTCGACTCGTTCCACCCCTAGAGATAGACAATTAATAAAGAGAACAAGTAATGTATCTTGAAAACTTTTTATTGCAGTACACATAGCATATATTATGCCATTTATCTTGGGCACAAGTGTGATAAAAGCCGATGTTGCTTTCACACGAAATGGTGATGTATGAAACTGTGAATTCGTGTAGCTGAAACAAAAAAATGGAGTTTGGAACGTTCTTGATCCTGGAGCTGACGGGCGATGAGGTCACGTCGTGGGTACCACTGATTTGGACCTCAAAAAGGACAAGTTTGAATCATAGCTCCTCAATTATATCCCCAATTGTATGTCCTGCTGCTACCGGCAACTGTACAATTTTATGCCTTTCTTATTGGTTAATCATGGTTCCAGAAGTCTTCGTAGCCACGTGAGAAGGCTGTTTCGTCAAAAGCCATATTCGTGAAAAACATGAGGAGCAAAAAAAGAAGTCATTTCTTGGAGAGCAACATAGCAAGAAAATAAGGCGGGGTGAAGGGGAAAAAAAATTCAAAGCTGGTTGGTTCCCAGTCGATTTCGAAGTGGACTGTAGACCGATTCAAAACTGGTTTTGGATGTTCAGTCACATCCACATGCTGGCTGAGGTCATATTGGAGCCGTTTCGCTGGGAGTTTTTGAATCCAGTTTGGATCACCTGGAGCTAATTAATAGTAAATTTTTTTTTGATAAAACTCGTAACTGGTTCAGCAGATCAAATTGCTATTCAGTTAGGATTAGTTTGGGAACCATATTTTCCCAATGGTTTTTCATTTTCCTAAAAGAAATTAGTTCATTTTCCTATTGGAATATGGAAATCCCATGGAAAAATGGGGTTGACAAACTAGCCATTAATGAAAAAAAGCCCAACGTACTAGAATACAAGGATCAAGGGGAGGATAATAATGTGCTTTACTTAAACCAGGTCAAACTGGTCACGAAGGAAGGATGCAAATGCGTGTTGGGCGCATTAATGCATGCGCCATCGGTAAAAGGCGATTGCAACGTGCTGCCGGACAAGCCAAGTTGCGCATCCGGACATTTTGGGGTTGAATTTTTTTTTATGGCCGAGAACTGCTCTTGCCCGACGCGTTCTGCAATTGCAACCTACCGACGAAAAACTGGAGAACGAACGGCTCGTAAATTTTGCCCACGGTACAAGGGCAGCTATCGCACAGAACCGCTGCGATTCTGGTCCAGGCACGCCAGCAAAATATCTGGCGATGCGCATCCGGTCGAGCCGCGCGGACGAGAGATGATGAGAAGGCGACGAGATGCGGACGCGCCCGGTGGTTCGGCTGGAGCCGGCGGCGACCCACCCCCCCCCCCCCCCCCCTCGCGACGCCGTGGCCGCGGATCCATGTGGGCTCCGCCAGTCCGCCGTCGCGAAAGGTGGAATGGAACGGGACGCGCCCCGCGTTTCCGGGTGGGGCGGCCGGTGACGTGGACCGAAAGGGGGCGAGCGAGCGAGCAAATCTCCCGCGCGGCGCGCGTGGTTGCGGGTGTGGCCACGCCTTGCCGCTCCGGCTCCGTGCTGCGTTTTCGGCAAGCGAACCGATGCGTTCCGGTCTGCCGTTAGTGGTGTGCCCGGCTCGACTCGCACAGGTTATTACACCACCACTCACCAGCCGCTGGCGTGGGCTCCAGCCTGCCCGAAACAAGAGCCAAGGAAAACCATGCCGTCGCTCGCTTCACCGGTTCGTGCTGGTGCGCAACGGAATAATTTGGTCGCGCACTTGTGCTGGTGGTAGTGGACTAGTGGTACCTCTCGGCTGCACTTGTGCTGGTGGTAGCTGGATTATTCACCACCGCTTCCACACGAAGGCTGCCTTGTATTATGCATACAACCTTACACTACGCGCATGTCGTTCGTGTAGCTACAGTCCTGGTTTGGACTAGAATCTGACGTGACAGGTTTGTTTCTTGTAGCCGAGCATGTCAAGAGATGAGGATCACGAGCCACCCGAAGCATCTAGTAGGTTAATTGTATAAGATAATTTTATCTGCAGGGCACAAAGACAGCTTCATTCTGTGCATAGAACCCGTTTGAGCTTGATAGACACTATGAAAAGGGGACGTGTATTCATGTATAGCACACTGTACCAATTAAAAAACTTCACTACTGTTGTTATGCGCGGAGTAGAGAGCAAGCCTCGCAAAAGGACCGACACGGATCCCACAAATTAACCCCTAACCTACCCTGGTAGGGTATCAATATACGTCCGGTACACAATTAATATGTGTCTCAAAATTTATATACTCTCTTTATCCTAAAATATAGTTCTTTTTAACTCACTTGTTTTCCCGTCTACATTAATTCAAATGATAATGAATATAGACATATATGAAAACTACATTTATATGAAACTTAATGAATATATGATTAGTCTAAAACGAATTATATTTTGGGACAGAAAGAGTATTATATATTTTTCTAGTTTGTAAGTAATCAGAGAGAAATCCAGGAAAGAGAAATCTCCTCTAAACAACTAGCTGTCTTATTCAAATAACACATAACACCTCCTGTGATTGCTCACCCTAAACTAGTCCTAAAAATGTATATCTCATTGATAACTATAACTTTAATATAAAACCATCTTTATCTATCATCATAAGAGAAGGATACAACCTTTTGAAGCGACAAACCATCATGCTAATTAATAATATGTTACTAAAAGTTTATATTATTTTTTATAATTTTAACTATCTTAAATAAGGTAGCTATAAAGTTATAGATCTTATTTGTGCGTTTCGTGGTACGGATGGTGTGTGTCGGGATCATAATTAGGGGTACCCTCAAGACTCCTAAATCTCAGCTGGTAACCCCCATCAGCACAAAGCTGCAAAGGCCTGATGGGTGCGATTAAGTCAACGATCGGTCCATTCGAGGGACGCGATCACGCCTCGCCCGAGCCCAGCCTCGGGCAAGGGCAGCCGACCCCGGAGGATCTACGTCTCGCCCGAGGACCCCCTCCAGCAACGGACACACCTTCGGCTCGCTCGAGGCCCAGTCTTCACCAAGAAGCAACCTTGGCCAAATCGCCACGCCAACGACCAAATCGCAGGGGCATTTAATGCAAAGGTGGTCTGACACCTTTATCCTGACGCACGCCCTCCAGTCGACAGAGCCGAAGTGACCGTAGTCACTTCGCCGCTCCACTGACCGGTCTGACAAGAGGACAGCGCCGCCTGCGCCGCTCCGACTGCTGAGCCACTCGACAGAGTGAGGCTGACAGCAGCCAAGTCCGGCCTTAGGCGCCATGGGAAACTCCGCTTCGCCCGACCCCAGGGCTCGGACTCGGGCTCAGCCCCGGAAGACGGCGAACTCCGCTCCGCCCGACCCCAGGGCTCAGACTCGGGCTCGGCCCCGGAAGATGGCAAACTCCGCTCCGCCCGACCCCAGGGCTCGGACTCGGGCTCGGCCCCGGAAGACGACGAACTCCACTCCGCCCGACCCCAGGGCTCGGACTCGGGCTCAGCCCCAGAAGACGACGAACTCCGCTCTGCCCGACCCCAGGGCTCGGACTCGGGCTCAGCCCCGAAGGACGACGAACTCCACTTCGCCCGACCCCAGGGCTCGGACTCAGCCCTGGCCTCAGCCGACGGTCTCCGCCTTGTCCGACCCGGGGGCTCGGACTCGACCTCGAACTTGGAAGACAGACTCGACCTCGACCTCGGAGGAGCCTCCACCTCGCCCAACCTAGGGCACGGACCGACCACGTCGACAGGAGGCGCCATCATTACCCTACCCTGAGCTGACTCAGGCTACGGGGAATAAGACCGGCGTCCCATCTGGCTCGCTCCACTATACGAGTAATGATGGCGCCCCGCACGCTCTATGACGACGGCGGCTCTCAGCCCCTTACGGAAGCAAGAGGACGTCAGCAAGGACTCGATAGCCCCGACAGCTGTCCTTCCGCCAGGCTCCAGCGCTCCTCCGACGGCCACGACACCACATGAACTGGGTGCCAAAACCTCTCTGGCTGCCATGATGGCATGTACTTAGGGCGCTAGCTCTCCTCCGCTAGACACGTTAGCACACTGCTACACCCCCCATTGTACACCTGGATCCTTTCCTTATGCCTATAAAAGGGAGGTCCAGGGCCCTCTTACAGAGGGTTGGTCGCGCGGGGAAGGACGGGACAGCGCTCGCGCAAGGCCGCTCGCTCCCTCCCGCGTGGACGCTTGTAACCCCCTACTGCAAGCGCACCCGACCTGGGCACGGGGCTAACACGAAGGCCGCGGGTTCCACCTCCCACGCCTGTCTCCCTCCGGCTGCTTTTCCCCCCTTCGTGTTCCGCCTCGCGCCGACCCATCTGGGCTGGGGCACGCGGCGACAATTCACTCGTCGGTCCAGGGACCCCCCGGGTTTCGAAACACCGACAGTGTGCTCAATGAGCATAAGGTTTATACTAGTTCGTGCAGAATGTCCATACATCCAGTCTTCGGTGGCTCGCGCTACCGGTATCTTTGTTTCTCAATACTTGTAGTAGGGGTTTACAGGCGGGCGAGAAGGGGAGGAGCTCCTAAGTTTCTTATGCGTGGGTGGACCTACGGACTATGGGATTGGAGTTCTAAGCTAAGCTTTGGCCATCGCGCATTGGCTCTGACCACCAGGTCTTCTGGTCTCGTCGAGTATTTATGTTCACCTTTCGTCGAGGGTTCCTCCGTGTCGAGATTGACCTCCTGCATTTATAGTCCAAGGCAGGTGTCGCCTACCGGTAGCTTGCTTGGGAAGGAGCTACTGTGCCATGGTAAAATTGCACGTTCTACCCCGATAAGGTTGTGTTTGTTTGTATATGCCTCGGTTGTCCAGGTGTCCCTAGCAGGGCTCTTTATGGCAGGCGGCGAAGAGTCTCGGCGCCATCATTATCGTCCCCGCGCTGCGTTGACCCCTAGTTGTCGTAGCCTAGGTCTCGGCGCGGCTCGTCGTGTTGCAGGGCCTATATGTGGCCAGCGCGCTTAGGCCTAGACTCGATAGGTCATGAGTGGGTTGTAGGTCTACGAGCTCGTAGGTCATGAGTGGCAAGTGGACCGACTCGCCTTATGTGGCTCGGCACTAGGTGCTGTTAATGTGGCACAACGGGTTAGTCCTGGTATGGCGTGGAATCCACTCGAGTGGCTTTCCCTCGATCTGCCTGACCCCCCTTGCGGCCCCGCCTTGCCCGACCCTCGACTCGGTGTGAATCATCTAGGCCCCTTTGTGATGTTTTAGTAATTAATGACAACTGTTTATGGACTAATGGTTCTTGGAGAAATAAGAATGCAGGGTTGGACCATATAGAACAGGAAATCTTGGAGATTTATAAGCATTGGTTATGGATCAAGTGAAGGCAAAGGTATAACATAGGTTTTGTTTTTTGCCGGTCTCCAGGAGTTTAGAGAAGATACTTGACCAGATTAGTAGGCTAGATAGTCGTACTATTAAGAGGGGTCAGTGACTTTGATCTGTGTAAAACTTAGTGCCTCATAAAGCATCTAGTGGTTGCATTTGCATGAGGACTAACTGCGCTTCAAATTTCATGAGTTAAAAATCCTTTCAAAAGCTTGTTTGAAAAGTGCCAAGTCTTGGGATGTGCAGACTGTCCGGGCCTTGCAGGCGGACTGTCCGCGATCCTCCAGTGGGGTCCGAAGTTGGTTCACTTCGGATAGGTCCTGTTCATTTGTACTGCGGACCGTCCAGGCCTTGGGGCCGGACCGTCCGCAGTCCTGACCAGAGAAGGCTGCTCTCGGCACAGTCCCTGAATTATAGTGCAGACTGTCCGGCCTTGTTGGGCGGACCATCCGCAGGTGCCAAATTTGGTTTGGGCAGGGACTGTGTGGTTTTTGGGATTTGTACTACAGACTGTCCAGAGGATAAGCCCGGACAGTACTGACTCCCAGGTCTCGGACGGTCTGGCCTTGTAGGCGGACGGTCCGCATGTGTTAAACTCCACTTTGTTAGAGCTCTCGTGCTCCATGTTGCCAGGTCGCGGACGGTCCGACCAAGGTGGGCCGACTGTCCGGACCTCACTTTTCTGACAGCTCTGACAGATTTCAAACAGGAAAACTAGCCGTTATGTGTACGACGGACCGTCCGACCCTAGGGCGTGAACCGTCCGCGTGTACACAGAACATGTGTTGTTTGCCCATAACGGTTGGATTTGAGTGGGGTGCTATAAATAGAAGGGGAGCTCGTGTGTGAGGGTTCTCTTAGCCATTCCTTGCACACATTGAGCTCATTTATGATTCTCCAACTCATTCTCTCACAATCCTTGTTTGAGATTGCATTCTAGTGAGAGATTGAGTGTTCCTAGTACATTTGCATCCATTGGTGATTCTTGAGGCACTAGGTGGTACATCGAGCAAGCGTCATCGACTTGTTACTCTTAGAGGTTGCCACCTCCTAGACGACTCGGGTGATTGTCTCCGTCGAGCTCTCCAAGAAGATTGTGGAGAAGCCACGGTGTTGATTGTGAGGGGTTCGCGCCTACCTCGCCGGAGCGGCAAAGGTGACATTAGTGGAATCAAGGTATTGATTGATTTCTTATCCACTTGGCTCAAAGATCAAGCCGTGTCTTGATAGAGGAGCAAGTGAGAGCTTGAAGTCCACCACAACGTGGATTAGGGGTGATCGGCAAATCACTGATACCACAGGATAAAATCTGGTGTCTTTCTTTTCTTGCATTACTTATTGCCGTGCAAGTGATTAGTATTTTGCATATTGTTCCTCTAGTATACAATCACCATAGTTGATTCTCATAGATTGTTTACTTGTTGTCACTAGAGAATTTATACCTCTTGTCATATTGATTAAATTTCTCTAGTGTTTTTGTTTTTAGTCAAAATTGTCTATTCACCCCCTCTAGCCGGTGTCCTAGATCCTACACTCTGTGCCTTGGGTTTATCCGGAGGTGTGCCATTCTGGGGTGGACTTTTCCCACGGCCTCCTACTGACTAGTTAGCCCTAGGGGGTCCAAGGATCTTTTGCCCGACAAGTAGCTCGGCCTAAAGAGGCTTGTGGAGACACAAGAAAGTCAATATATTCTAAGGAATACACTAATTAGAGTAATTGAAAACTACCTTCACATAAGTTTTTTTGGGGCGCATGGGTATCTGGATCTTTCCTTTTGAGCAACCACAACAAATACTTCATCAGTGGCATCAACTTCTGCTCCATGCCCCGAGCTCGATGCCCGCGGGAGGCTCATGTCGTCATGCGTGCACCGCTTCTGGGCCTTGTTGAGGAGTCATGAGCCATTGTGCATGTCATATCACAAGAACGTTTCTTGTAAGGCCTTTTTCGATTAGGTGTCGATTGGATGGGGTTGAGTGGGATTAAAATTCCTCCGTATTCAAAATCGAATAGGAAGGGATTTAATCCCCCTCAATCCCTCCAATCCCTGTGCAATCGAACTAGCCCTAAGGGACTATGAGGGGAGGGCTTCCTCGTCGGAGGGCTGTGCATTCAGGGCATGGAGATGCAACTCCTCGAACGCCCTGGAGACGTTTTCCATGTTGATAGAGTGAAGAGGATGCGCAGGTGTCTCTAGCCGTGCCACTGCCCATGCTCCCCCGATCGCAACGTCGTGGGTACCCAAATGCACAATCGCACTTGGGACCAGTTAGATGTGTGGTTTGCCATTCGTTAATGTGTGATGGAAAAGTGTGTGATGCACGAGAGACCCCTATCTGGCGCGTCAACTGTTGGTGTTTTATAACCACTGACTAATAATAATACTAATGCTCTACATGTCTCGGAGCAGATGGTGTGCTAGTTGAGCGTTCATGTTACTCGGTATGGGGGTCTACAATAGAGGGGTTACAAACAATTGAGAGTGAGAGTTCACAAGTTTCTGATGAGTGAGTGCTTGTACGATAACAAGTGCTCTATGTAGGACTTGTGCTGGTCGTGTGTGAGTATCATTTCTTCCATCATTAACCATGGTCCTTCCTTTTTTTATTTTATAGGCTAAGGCAAGAGAAGGACCCATTGCATTGCACGAGTCCTTGAATTGGGCGAAGCGAGTAGAGATCAGGTGTTATCGCATAGCTCGTTGTTCCTATCATAGAGGGACACCACGAATGGCACATCCTTACTCCATTAGGGTACTATAGTCATGCTAGTAGTACGTCGGGTGTTACCGCGGATGATAGGTCTAGTGAGTAGGATGGTTGTTGGCTTGAGTCCAATTATTTTAATTAGGATTATTTTATTATTTTATTTGAGGAGTTCTCTCCTTTAATGTTAGAAGAAGAAAAAATCTAATTGAGGCAAAGTGTTTGCTCACAGAACTAAGGGCTAGTTTGTAGTATCCATTATTCTTCACTAGTGGATGGCTGAGAGCACCTAGAGGGGGGGTGAATAGGTGATCCTGTAAAAACTTAAAACATATAGCCACAAAACTTGGTTAAGTGTTAGAGAGATAATACCAAGTGACTATAAAGCGAGCTCTTGCGAATCACAACAAACACACAAAAAGCAATCACAAGAGACACGCGAGTTATCCCGTGGTTCGACAAGTACAACACTTGTCTACCTCCACGTTGTGGCGTCCCAACGGACGAGGGTTGCACTCAACCCCTTTCAAGTGATCCAATGATCAACTTGAATACCACGGTGTTTTTCTTTCTTTCACTATATCCCGTTTGCGAGGAATCTTCACAACTTGGAGCCTCTCGCCCTTACAATTGATGATAACAAAGAAGCACGGATGTAAGGGAGGAAAAAGCAACACACACAAGACTCAAAGCAAGAGACAAACACGCACACTAGTCACAACTTGAGCTCTAAGTTCACACACGGAGTTCTCAACTCAAGATGAGCTCAAATTGCTATCACAATGAATCAAATGCGCTAGAATGAAGTCTTGGTGCTTAGAGATGATCAAAGAATGCTTGGTGTACTCCTCCATGCGCCTAGGGGTCCCTTTTATAGCCCCAAGACAGCTAGGAGCCGTTGGAAGCAATCTAGGAAGGCAATTCTTGTCTTCTGTCGGGTGACGCACCGGACAGTCCGGTGCACCACCGGACAGGCACTGTTCACAGTCCGGTGCAGATTGCCTTCCAAAAATAGCTCAATCGACCGTTGCAGAAATGGAGCCGTTGGTGCACCGGACAGTCCGGTGCCCCCTGCCGACCGTTGGCGCGCCCACGCGTCACGCGCGGATTGCGCGGCCGACCGTTGGCTCACCGGACGTCCGGTGCCTCATCGGACCGTCCGGTGAATTATAGTCGTACGCCGTTGAATGATTCCCGAGAGCGACGACTTCGCCGCAGACGACTCACCGGACTGTCCGGTGCACCACCGGACAGTCCGGTGAATTATAGCCGTACACCACCGTCAGTTCCCGAGAGTGGCCTGTTCACCGGAGGCTTGCCTGGCGCACCGGACAGTCCGGTGCACCCAAACTACGCAGAGTCTTGGCTGCTCTAGCCAAGTCTTTTTCCTTTTGAATTTTCTCTGATTCTAGCACTTAGACAAGTATGTTAGTGCACAAAAACCAATGTACTAAGTCTAGAACCATACCTTTGTATTGATTTGCACTTCATCCACCATTTGGCACTTATTAATACTTAAGACAATTGTGTTGGGCACTTAATCAGCAAAATACTTTAGAAATGGCCCAAGGGCACATTTCCCTTTCAATGGCGCGCGCACTGCGCGCGGTGTGAAAAATTGATTTTAGATTTGTTTTTGCACGGAGAAGTAATGTAATTAAATGTAAACTGTGTTAGTCTACAATCAATATTTTGCATGGTTAATCAGTATTTTGCATGGTTAAAGAAATTTCAAAATAGCAAATAGGATAACTGGAAAATATGTGGATAGAAGCATCATTCGAACATTTACCAGCACAATAATTGTTTTTAGGTTTTTTGGATACTGGATCACGAAATTCCAAGGGGGTCGACTGTTGGTGCAAGCGGTCTAGAAGCAAAATAGGTACGATACAGAAGATGTAGTGGACATTGTACAAAAGACAACAGATTGTTCTCAAATCACAATATCAGTTTGAAGCCCATTCAACAAAAAACATCATATGGCATATATACGTGCAGACATCGTTGTTCCTGCGGTGGTACATTTTTTGAGACGTTAAATACTAGACATAAATTTTAAACTGTATTATTGAAGTTATTTGTAAAAAATATAAATAATGCATTCATTGAGAATATAGGAATGCCATATATGACATGGGAGTACTTAGAAGATTTAGAGGTGTTTAAGGAAGGAGGCTGTAATACTAACCTTTTGAATCTAAAAAAGTGTTTTGGGGAGTAATGATGGCTGTTTTTGTTGAATCTTTTATGGGCTTGGCCCATTTATTGAATAAACTCTATGGTGTGTAATGGTGGAGAATACCAATAGTACCACATTGGAAGTCCAAGGGTCTTTTGCCTTGACTTATATGGTGGGATTTATTCCACTTAACTTGAGAAGTCAAGAAATGGACAAGGGCGTGCCACACGCGCGCGCGCGCGCCGCCGCCGCCGCCGCTGGCCGGGCGTGGCGTGGCGTGGCGAGGCGAGGCGAAGCAGGCAGGCAGGCGTGGTGTGGTTGTGTTAATTTTTAGCACTCACTAACCTCGTACGTCAGCCGAGTGACTCTGTCTCTTCGTCAGCCAGCCGAGTGACCCTTCTCCTTCAGCTGGCCGACTTATGGCGTGACTCGGCGAGTGCTGGCCGACTCATGGCATGACTCGGCGAGAGCTAACCGACCCTTGGCGTGACTCGGCGACCTTTCTCCTTCAGCTTCCCTCTGCGAGAGGATAAATAGAGGAGCACCCCTGTCACTCGGTACACGCAAACACACCACTTTCAGAATCACAGTCCAGCCGCCGAGTGAGGGTATTTCCATCTCGTGACTCTGCGCGCACAGAGAAGCGAGAGGGCAGGTGCCTCCGAAGCCGGTGCCGTTCGAGACCTTGCACGGGGGATCGGCAATTAGGTTTTTGGGGAGCGTCTACGCGACTGCCCAAAACATCTGCGACATGACAAAGGAAGTTGGACAAGGATCTGGATCAGAGCGCATGGGAGGGTATGATCAGTTTATTTTCTTACTGTTTTGCGTTCTATAGATTATATATGTTTTATATATGCATTTGTATTGTTTCATGTATAGCATAGAGTTTATCTCATCTGTTCTGTTACCTTATAATGTGTTATATCTGTTTGTTTTAATTTTACAATCATGCTGTTTATGTTTCTATTTGTTTATTTTCAATTGTTCAGTCAGTTTATATGTTTATCGTATTTATATGATCCATATGATTCATATGCTTTGTGTTCTCATGATCCATATTGTTATGGATATGTTTGAGATTATGATTTCTATGGTTAATTATCTTTTATATGTCATCATCATAATATTAATTTATGGAATTAAAATGATACGGAAAATGCCTATAATTCTAACAATCCAAAAACCTAATGTTAGGCATTTTTCTGTCAGAGGTTTTGCTGCTGTGCTAAAGCCTGATCCTTTTGATGGTAAAAACTTCTTGATATGGAAAGCTAAGATGGAATTGTGGCTAACTGCAATGTCTTGTTTTCATGCCGCTGAGGGCAAGCCTGCCAACTTACCTCCTGAGGATGAGGCTAAGTTTAAGGCTGAAGACAACCTCTTTCGAGGAGCAGTAATTAGCGCACTGGATACAAAATTCTAGAAAAGCTATATCATCCTTCCCACAGGGAAAGAGCTGTGGGATGCTCTTGTTGGAAAGTTTGGAGTTACTGACGCTGGTAGCGAGCTGTACCTCATGGAGCAGCTGTATGACTACAAGATGGTTGAGAACCGATCTGTAGTGGAACAGACTCATGAGTTTCAGGCACTAGCTAAGGAACTCGAACTTTTTCCTTGTCCTTTGCCTGACAAGTTTGTGGCTGGCGGTATAATCGCCAAGTTGCCACCTTCTTGGAAGGACTTTGCTACCTCTCTCAAACATAAGAGACAAGAGTTCAATGTGGAGGAGCTCATTGGTACTCTTGATGTCGAGGAAAGAGCTAGATCAAAGGACAATGGAAAAGGTGTGGAGACCTCTACTGCTAATGTGGTGTAGAAGAGAAACTTCCGCAAGTTTAACAAGAAGAAAAACCAGAACAAACCAGAGAACGCGAATAAACCTGTTCAAACAGCACAATTTAAAAAGAAGAACAACAATAACAAAAGAAAGGGAGGTTGCTTTGTCTGTGGCAGTGATCAACATTGGGCTAGAGAGTGCCCTGATCGCAAGTTCACTCAGGACAAGAAATCAGCTAATGTTGTAACCACTGAAACTGGAGATGGAACATCTGGTTATGGTAATTCTTTACCATTTGTTCTCTCAGTTTGTAATTCACCTGAGTGGTGGATGGACAGTGGTGCAAATATTCATGTGTGTGTTGATGCCTCTATGTTCTCTTCCTACCAGGTCGGGAGGTCTGGCGCCTTGTTAATGGGAAATGGGTCGCGTGCTCATGTTCTTGGTGTTGGTACGGTCATTCTGAAGTTTACTTCGGGAAAGACGGTGCCATTGAAGAGCGTGCAGCATGTGCCCTCTATCAAGAAGAATCTCGTTAGCGCATCTATGCTATGTCGAGATGGATACAAAGTTGTTCTTGAGTCTAATAAATGTGTTGTGTCTAAACATGGTATTTTTGTTGGTAAAGGATATGACTGCGGAGGCTTGTTCCGCTTATCACTGCATGATGTGTGTAATAAACTCGTGAATTCTGTTCATTTTTCTGATGAGTCGGATTTATGGCATTCACGTTTTTGTCATGCAAGCTTTGGCTGTCTAATGCGGTTAGCAAATATAAATTTAATTCCTAAATTTAATTTGGTCAAAAAGTCTAAGTGCCATGTGTGTGTTGAATCAAAACAACCCCGCAAGCCTCACAAGGCTGCTGAGGCGAGGAGTTTGGCACCTCTAGAACTTGTTCATTCTGATCTGTGCGAGATGAATGGAATTTTGACCAAAGGTGCTAAAAGATACTTTCTCACTTTTATAGATGACTCCACTAGATTTTGCTATGTGTATCTCTTAAAAACAAAAGATGAAGCGTTCAATTATTTTAAGGCCTATAAAGCTGAAGTTGAGAACCAACTTGAGAGGAAAATAAAACGGTTAAGGTCTGATCGAGGTGGAGAATATTTCTCTAATGTATTCGATGAGTTCTGCGTGGAACATGGTATTATTCATGAGAGGACACCGCCATTCTCACCACAATCCAATGGGATTGCCGAAAGGAAAAACCGCACTCTAACAGATTTGGTGAATGCCATGTTGAGTACAGCGGGATTATCCAAGGCATGGTGGGGTGAGGCGATTTTGACAGCATGTCATGTCCTGAATAGAGTTCCAACAAAGAACAAAGAGATCACACCATTCGAGGAATGGGAAAAGAGAAGATTAAATCTCTCATATTTGCGCACTTGGGGTTGCTTGGATAAAGTAAATGTGCCAATCAACAAAAAGCGTAAACTTGGGCCTAAAACTGTTGACTGTATATTCCTTGGGTACTCTTTTCACAGCACTGGGTATAGGTTCTTAATTATAAAATCTGATGTGCCAGATATGTATGTTGACACTACCATGGAATCAAGAGACGCAACATTTTTTGAGAATGAGTTTCCCATGAAGAATACACCTAGTAATACAAGTCATGAGACTATAATTCCCCATGAGCACGAACTGTCGATTCCTATACATCATGCTGAGGATTCTCACGTGCACATCCCTGAGGAGGATGACACTATAGTCACTCGAAAGAGCAAGAGACAGAGGGTTGCAAAATCCTTTGGTAATGACTTTATAGTATACCTTGTAGAAGACACACCAACTACCATTAGTGAGGCATATTCCTCTCCTGATGTTGACTTATGGAAGGAAGCAGTAAGGAGTGAGATGGAATCTATTATGTCTAATGGAACTTGGGAGGTCGTTGACCGTCCTTATGGTTGTCAACCTATAGGTTGCAAATGGATCTTCAAGAAAAAGCTTAGGCCTGATGGTACAATCGAGAGGTACAAGGCAAGGCTTGTGGCCAAAGGATATACCTAAAAGGAGGGTGAAGATTTCTTTGATACCTACTCACCAGTGGCTCGATTGACTACAATTCGCACATTAATAGCTGTGGCAGCCTCTTATGGTCTTATCATTCATCAGATGGATGTTAAGACAGCTTTCCTAAATGGAGAGTTGGATGAGGAGATCTACATGGATCAGCCAGAAGGGTTCATTGCGGATGGTCAAGAGAACAAGGTGTGCAGGTTGATAAAATCATTGTATGGCCTAAAACAAGCACCTAAGCAATGGCATGAAAAGTTTGATAATACTCTTACAGCAGCTGGCTTTGTTGTAAATGAATCTGACACGTGTGTATACTATCGGTATGGTGGGGGTGAGTCTGTTATGCTGTGCCTTTATGTTGATGACATTTTGATCTTTGGATCAAATCTCAATGTGATTGAGGAAGTTAAAAATCTTCTATCGAGCAATTTCGAGATGAAAGATTTGGGAGAAGCTGATGTCATTCTAAACATCAAGCTTGTTAGAGAAGCTGATGGTGGGGTAACTTTGTTACAATCCCATTATGTGGAAAAGGTATTGAGTCGCTTTGGTTTTAGTGACTGTGATCCTGCTCCAACACCTTATGATCCTAGTGTGCTATTGAGAAAGAATCGGAGAATAGCAAGGGATCAATTGACATACTCCCAGATCATTGGCTCGCTCATGTACCTTGCAAGTGCAACAAGGCCAGACATCTCTTATGCTGTGAGTAAGCTAAGTCGGTTTGTGTCGAAACCAGGAGATGATCACTGGCGTGCTCTTGAGAGAGTGTTGCGGTATTTGAAAGGTACTATGACATACGGTATTCATTATACCGGAAACCCAAAAGTGCTGGAAGGCTATTGTGATGCCAACTGGATTTCTGATGCTGATGAGCTTTATGCCACAAGCGGATATGTGTTTCTGTTTGGAGGTGGCGCTGTTTCCTGGAAGTCTTGCAAGCAGACTATCTTAACGAAGTCTACAATGGAAGCAGAACTCGCAGCATTAGACACTGCTGGGGCTGAGGCCGAGTGGCTTCGTGATTTCCTATTGGACTTACCGGTAGTTGAAAAACCTATATCGGCTATTTCCATGAACTGTGACAATCAAACGGTGATTACAAAGGTTAACAGTTCTAGGAATAACATGAAGTCTACAAGGCATGTTAAGAGGAGATTGAAATCTGTCAGAAAGTTGAAAAACTCCGGAGTTATAACTGTGGATTATGTCCACACATCGAATAATCTGGCAGATCAATTCACTAAGGGTCTATCACGCAATGTGATAGAAAGTGCATCGAGGGAAATGGGTATGAGACCCATGTGAGATCTACTCTAGTGGTAACCTGCTCTATGTGATCGGAGATCCCGTGAAGTAGAGTGGAGAAACAAGCTAGGAGTAGGTTGTGAGGAAAGATCCCTTTCTTAACTCATTTCTGATGCACATCTTTCCTATCTGTAAGGCAGGATGGTATTTACCTTAATGTATTCCAAGAGTCTTATAAAGGTGAGATGTTGTCCTACAGAACATCTTTTGAGGAATACACCTATATGAGTCAGACTGCTGGTCACAGTCTATGGGACTTGGGTAATCCCTAAATACTCATGAAAGACACTGAAGTGTGACTTATATGCTTCTAAACAGCGGGAATACCCTTTTGCAGCCTAGTATCAGCAAAGGATTTGAGTGAATCTTATTTCGCACAAAACTGTCAATTCAAGGCTTAATCCATTGTTCAGTTATGAATGAGTGAAACTCTTATTCTAGATGGATGTTCAACTTAACAGTCTCCATCGAAACACTGGTATATCAAAGGATTGTGATTCTGATACTTCATCATTACAAACCCTAGAGTTTGGTGGGGATTGTTGAATCTTTTATGGGCTTGGCCCATTTATTAAATAAACTCTATGGTGTGTAATGGTGGAGAATACCAATAGTACCACATTGGAAGTCCAAGGGTCTTTTGCCTTGACTTATATGGTGGGATTTATTCCACTTAACTTGAGAAGTCAAGAAATGGACAAGGGCGTGCCACACGCGCGCGCGCGCGCCGCCGCCGCCGCCGGCCGGGCCGGGCGTGGCGTGGCGTGGCGTGGCGTGGCGAGGCGAGGCAGGCAGGCAGGCGTGGTGTGGTTGTGTTAATTTTTAGCACTCACTAACCGCGTACGTCAGCCGAGTAACCCTGTCTCTTCGTCAGCCGAGTGACTCTGTCTCTTCGTCATCCAGCCGAGTGACCCTTCTCCTTCAGCTGGCCGACTTATGGCGTGACTCGGCGAGTGCTGGCCGACTCATGGCATGACTCGGCGAGAGCTGACCGACCCTTGGCGTGACTCGGCGACCTTTCTCCTTCAGCTTCCCTCTGCGAGAGGATAAATAGAGGAGCACCCCTGTCACCCGGTACACGCAAACACACCACTTTCAGAATCACAGTCCAGCCGTCGAGTGAGGGTATTTCCATCTCGTGACTCTGCGCGCACAGAGAAGCGAGAGGGCAGGTGCCTCCGAAGCCGGTGCCGTTCGAGACCTTGCACGGGGGATCGGCAATTAGGTTTTTGGGGAGCGTCTACGCGACTGCCCAAAACATCTGCGACATGACAAAGGAAGTTGGACAAGGATCTGGATCAGAGCGCATGGGAGGGTATGATCAGTTTATTTCCTTACTGTTTTGCGTTCTACAGATTATATATGTTTTATATATGCATTTGTATTGTTTCATGTATATCAAAGAGTTTATCTCATCTGTTCTGTTACCTTATAATGTGTTATATCTGTTTGTTTTAATTTTACAATCATGTTGTTTATGTTTCTATTTGTTTATTTTCAATTGTTCAGTCAGTTTATATGTTTATCGTATTTATATGATCCATATGATTCATATGCTTTGTGTTCTCATGATCCATATTGTTATGGATATGTTTGAGATTATGATTTCTATGGTTAATTATCTTTTATATGTCATCATCATAATATTAATTTATGGAATTAAAATGATATGGAAAATGCCTATAATTCTAACAGTTTTATGTTACTGTAACGGTGGATCATAATTTTTTTGAAAGAGTCAGAAATGGGTTATATCTTTTTAAAAATATTTGATTGGTGTCTTGTTAATAAATTCATTCCTCAATGGAACAGCTAACTTTTTGCCGTAGAAAAACATTGTTTCAAGAATTGTACAGATCATATGTACTGAGGAAAAAATAATATGAGAATCAGTTGCTATGTAATCATGTTTGCAGGTGTTTAAAACAGAAGAGTATTGAAACAGCTTGATGACTAAAATCTAAGCAATTTTAAAACAAATCTATGTTCTTTTCATTGTCTGTTCAAATATAATATACAAACCATATATTTCATATAAAAGGAACACATGAAGCTAGACATCTTTGAAGTAAAATATGGACATCAAATTTTAGTATGTATGCAAGCGGATTTCTGATTATGATTAATAAGATTTTTAGGTGCAAACTGTATATTAGATATAGAAGGAACACATGAATAAAATATGTGTTGCAAATTTTAGTATGTGTGCAAACGGGTTAGTGCTTACGATGAATAATATTTTTAGCTTATTAATTTTTGCCTACAGATAATGTTTTAGCTGTAAGCAATTGTTCTACTTCAAAAGTACAAATCTGTATCCAAACAACACATAAATGGTTTGTAATGATAGCAGCTAGAGTAGCAAAATTGTCAGATGATGTATCATTAGCATGCAACCTTTTTTTGTGCAAAATTATAATATTGATGCTAAAATTACTTCCAAAGCAGCACTTAAACGACTTATGGAAACGATAATTGGATTAGCAACATTGAAAGCCGATCAAACAATAGCACACATTCGTGTTTTTGTGCAAAAGTAAAATATTATCTATGAACTTACTTGTGAAAGATGCAGACAGTAGACTTAGAAGTTTGGAAATGGATTGACGCAGGTCCTTGTAAACTCTTGATATATGAAGAAAAGAAAAGTATATGAGTACCCATAGAACTAACTATGGTGATCCAAAGATCAGTATGGAAGTACACAATTGATCATGCATTTTGATATATACTTGTATGAGATTATACCGTGGAAGTTAATGCTTGAAGTTAATGCTTTGGATAGTAGCCCAAGAAGTCCAAAGATCCAGTAGCTACAACAGAAAAGCTCAAGATTAAATTTCACAAAAAAGTAACACAACGATGTGGTAATTTGGTTCCTCGAAGATTGACAGCGAAAGAAGTAACCAAATTTAATGACAAAGAAAAATGAAATATATTACTGATGATTCAGTATACACATTTATGATTTGTTTTTTCAAGTCTTATGCTATTAGAAGCCAGGAATTCAAATATATATAGGGGTATTTTATGGTATTTTTTATGTGCTTATGAAATCATTTTTAAAAGTAGCTTGACTCTCACTGCCTTAGCATGTTCAACTTGTGATTCTAGTCGAATGAAATCTATCATATTATGTGGTATGGTTAACATTTCAATGGTTTTTAGTTGTCAAATTTCACATATGCACTGTGCTTGCATAAGTTCAGGGGTGAATTTTTTGATATATTTTTCCGGAATATAACGTTTTGCCAGTGTGAAATTTTCTCAAGCAAACAACAATGACAGAACCTGTGTTCATGATTCTCAACACATAGCATTTGTGTGCACTAAGGTTTGAAAATTAAAAGGACGATGTGGCACATCGAGCTATGCATCGCCAAACCTAGCGGTGAAAACGGGTCGGGTATACCTGTCGGATACCGAATATGGATAGTGTAAATACTCGTTTTTTCGGATACGGATTCAGGTATTTTTATATTCGGGATGGATACGGGTAATACTTGGATACTGTAGCTTCGGATACGGAACGAGGACTACCCGGTAAATACCCGGATATTCGGGACGGATACGGGTACCTGGAATTCGGGTACCCGTTTTTTCTTTTCCTGCATAATAATATAGTTATAAAATCATAACTTTTACATATAAAATCGGATGAAGATAAAGTTTATATGAAAATTGTATAGCTCGAAGAGATCTATAACTTTGTAGTACATCAATTTTTTTTGTTTAAACATATATTTAGGCCAAAATTATTAAAATTATGTCCAAATTTATATCAAATTAATATACTTTATCATTTTTATGTGAAGCGCTTAAGGTTATCTCCATGTGGGAACTTAAGGTTATCTTTGTACAGACTATTTATTAGTATTGGTAACTTATTTGTAATTTTTTGTCGACGCTACGTTATTTGATGGATTTAATTATATTTTGATGATTTTCTACGACAAGAAATTAATAATATATAAATAGTCTCAAAAAATCATGAAACTTTACGGAGGCACAACATATGTTCCTATATAACCATAAAAATGTTTGGATCATAAGAACTATAAGATGCCCGCGTTTCTTCCATTTCACGTTCACTTATTTGTATGAGTTACATGTAAAATCACTATAAGTATCCAAGTTTAAACATAATCAGTACTTTGCTTTATCATTTTCATATGAGGTCTTGAGTTATCTTCATATAAGATGTTTATTTGTTTTTGTAACTTATTTACAATTTTTGAGTGAAACTAGAATATTTTATAAATTTTTAATATTGTGGCGGTGGTTCTACAATGTCCTTGTAATTAGTAACTTTGAACTGCATGATGTCAATTTTATCGGTTTCCTTTCCTACACTTGATCTATCATATACATGATTATGTATTGCTTAATTTATGTATTTGTCGGGTGGTTGGACAATTAATATCATCGGGACGAACTACCCGACAATTATCCGGTACCTACCCGAGTAGTATCTGTTATCCGTTTCTTACCCGCTCGGATTATTACCCGGTCCCGTCATGTATCCGTTCTGAATCTTAACTGTCCGTATCCGGTCCCGTATCCGAGAGAAATACGTTAGAGTAGGATACGGGATGACCCTGTATCCGGCTGTATCTGTCTCGTTTTCATCCCTAGCCAAACCTGGTGCTAACCAAGCTTTGTCCCATTTGATGGCAAAGGAGATAGCCAAAGTACATTGCGCAAATTCATTGAATCATCATGTGGTATATTAGATCCTATAAAGTAAGGAGGGAAAAACAAATTAAATGAAGTGCTTGAATGTACAGTACCCTAAGCAATGGGATCCTGATTCCTAAAGCCTGTACCTTAATGGTGCTCCCATTTCAGTCCAGACCTAAAACTTCAATGTCTCAACACTGGCATCTAGGGAAGAGAAGCATGAGATCATCATACATAACACAATTTGGTACAGTTGTTGTATTTAGAGAATAAAAGTATTTTCATATACAAAGTAGAAATTGAAATACAAAAGAACATTATATTGTGTACCTGAGACATCCATCAAAGAACAACACAATTCTTTTAATTGTCCTTGGGATTGATAATTGTCGGGGACCGTAATTAGGGGTACCCCTAAGGCTCCTGATCTCAGCTGGTAGCCCCCATCAGCACAAAGCTGCAAAGGCCTGATGGGCGCAATTCCGGTCAAGGCCCCGTCCACTCAAGGGTTATGATCTCGCCTCGCCCGAGCCCAGCCTCGGGCAGGAACGGTAGACCAAGGCAGATTCGCGCCTCGCCTGAGGGTCTCCTCAAGCAACGGACGCACCTTCGACTCGCCCGAGGCCCAGTTCGGACAGGCTTCGTGGAGAATTAACCTTGGCCAGATCGTCTCGTCAGCCGACCGGATCGCAGGAGTATTTAATGCAAGGATCGCCTGACACCTTATCCTGACGCACGTTTTCCAGTCAACAAGGCCGAAGTGACCGCGGTCACTTCGCCCCTCCACTGACTGACCTGACAAGAAAACAACGCCGCCTGCGCTGCTCCGACTGCTGTGCCACCCGCCAGGGTGAGGCTGACAGCAACCAAGTCCAGCCTGCCATAGGAATCTCCGCCTCGCTCGACCCCAGGGCTCGGACTCGACCTCGACTCCGGACGACGGACTCCGCCTCGCCCGACCCCAGGGCTCGAGCTCAACCTCGACCTCCAGACGACGGTCTCTGCCTCGCCCGACCCCCGGGCTCGGGCTCAACCTCGACCTCCGGAAGACAGTCTCCGCCTCGCCCGACCCCAGGGCTCGGGCTCAACCTCGACTCGGAAGACGATCTCCGCCTCGCCCGATCCCAGGGCTCGGGCTCAACCTCGACCTCGGAGGAGCCACCACCTCGCTCGGGCCGACCACGCCACGATGGGGGGCCATCATTACCTTACCCCTAGCTAGCCCAGGCTACGGGGAACAAGACCGGCGTCTCATCTGGCTCGCCCCAGTAAAACAAGTAATGATGGCACCCCGCGTGCTCCATGACAACGGTGGTTCTCAGCCCCTTACGGAAGCAAGGAGACGTCAGCAAGGATCCGACAACCCCGACAGCTGTGCTTCTACAGGGCTCAAGCGCTCCTCCGACAGCCACGACGCCACATGAACAGGGCTCCAACACCTCTCCGACAGCCACGTCGGCATGTACATAGGGTTCTGGCTCCTCTCTGCTAGACATGTTAGCACACTGCTACACCCCCCGTTGTACACCTGGACCCTCTCCTTACGTCTATAAAAGAAAGGTCCATGGCTCTTGTACGAGAAGGTGGCCGCGCGGGAGAACGGGCTGACACGCAGTCTCACGCCCTCTCTCTCTCTCTCTCTCTCTCTCTCCCTCGCGAACGCTTGTAACCCCCTACTGCAAGCGCATCCGCCCTGGGCGCAGGACAACACGAGGCCGCGGGTTCCCCTTACTGTTTCCCCCCTTGTGTCTCCGTCTCGCGCCGACCCATCTGGGCTGGGACACGCAGCGACAATTTACTCGTCGGTCCAGGGACCCCCCGGGGTCGAAACGCCGATAATAATGATCTGTCTCCAAGGAAAAGCACAGGGCGTGACCAAATGCTTAATGAGCAGCGGTGCATAGATATACTCCTGTGTATCCCCGAGAACAATAATATGCAATTCCATGATTAATTGGGTGCCATCGATGATTGAACGCAAGTAACAGAACTCCCAAGGCGAATCAAAGAATCAGCCATACCCGAAGCGGGACGTCGATCTACGGGCGGAGAGGTTGACGCATGGGGCCCTACCCTACGCATGATGTCGATCATCGGATAAATGACGCCCTGCACCTTCTCGGACACCACGTCCGTGATGCCATCTCTTGCGTCCCCAACGTCACCGTCATCACTGTGGATGAGCTGCCGCCCTTACCGAAGAGTCGTGATGCCACTTGAGCGAGGGAGGGGATGGGGCTCCTGGTGGCATGCAAGGGGATTGGGCTTCTATCATCCGTCTGGCGTCATCTAGAAGCTTCGATCCAACGGGGCGGCGCCGGGTGGGTGAGGGCGGTGACCCGCTGAGCCGGCGCAGGGGGTGAATCTACGCGGGGGCGGTGGTGTCGTCTATAGGCAGCTCCTGGAAGCTTCACGTCGCTCATGAGCATGAAAAATTTCTAGGTGACATGGATACCGAAATAGGAGCCGTTTCCATCCGGCTTTAATAATATAGAAATGGCCATTGGAGATGATTGAGTAGGAAATTAGTTTGCTATCCCCTCCAATCTACATGGAGACCAAACTAGCGGTAAGAATTTGCAATGACTATAAATGAACCAGTGGAATACGATGCATATATAAAAACCATCGTTTGCTGACGTTGTCGTAGACAAATTTCTCATTATACAAGTAGCATGAACAGACAACAGAAGCTAACGGTAGCCGCTATCAAGCTCACTATCCAAAGATATCCATCGTCCCTTGGTTTATAATCTAGGCGCGGTGCTGATCTAAGACTCTCGAATAGGATAGGCACTCCATCATCGTCTCATGGGTCCCACAGCCAGGTTAACCTCGATCAGACGACGCCCCCCAGTCGTTAGATATGGTTGTTAATTCCGGATGAGCTAATTGAGCTCTGCAGTTTAGAAATGGGTGGTCGCCGGAGCTCCCAGCCTGGCATATGATGGTGGCATCAGCTGGTATTCAAATCCTTTGAGAGGCCAGCGAAACACTGGCGGCAGCCTCTGCTACAAGAACAAGAGTAGTGCATCAAGCAGCTGGATGTCGCGGGAGGTGGTGGGCGGCAGCCGGCAGGTGTGTGTGGATTCCAGTCCTCCTTCCTTTCTGCTGCACGCGCCGCAGCGCCCGGCGACCTCGTATCGGCAGACATGCCAAGCATATCTCAACAGGGTTCTAGCTTTTCACACACGCACGCACAAGTTCTGTCGGCCATCGTTCGCTCGCTTTTTTATTACACAGACACGACGTTGCGCGTGCGTGTTAATCTTGTGCTCTCTTTGACCATGTTAATCGCGTGAAGAGGAGTGGTAGTTTAGCCATTGCGAGTCGAAAAGCGCAGGCAAGAGCAACTCCCGTCCCGTGTACTCCAAGGGAGCGATCCGCACAGCCCAGTCACGCGCTGGATGCGAATGATGTGGACGCTGCTGCCCGTGATCGCCGACGCAATCAAATAAAGCAGCTTTTCTTCTGTTCAACCTGATGTGAGCAGCTAGCAAAACCACGCATTGTCGCCGAGCTGAGGCCGTCTCCGAAATGGAGCGAGCGATTCCGATCAGGCATCTCGCCTGAGCCTGACACATCCGGCAGGGCATGCGCAGCGCACCTACCTCATCTTTGACTGGGTGCCTCCCGTGACCGGGCGGGAAGTCCTGGAACGCGGCTTCTGCGCCATGGCCGTCCGCCCGTCCGTCCGTCATCGAGAGCATAAAGAGCGCGCCACTATGGCCACCGACCTCATCCGTCGCACACCACACCACACCACACCACAACCGCGCGTGTGTGGTGTGGCCATGCACTCCTGTCTGCCTCCCGTTCGAATCTCGTTCCAGGGACCAGAACCCCTCCCCGGCGTCGTGCTCGTGCTCGTGCCGCTCCACGAGGCTTCACTTCACTGGGACATGAGAACAGTGCCCCGGACCGCCGGCCACCAACCAATCGAATCCTGAGGAAATATATCCGCGGCGTGCGCACATGTGCGCCTGCTCGCCCGCCCACCCACTGTGCGCGTTCGTGTCTCTCGCTGCGGCCTTCAGCAGGTTCAGGAGGAGGAGGAGACCGGACTACCGGAGACGGAGACCAGAACGCGCCGTGCACTTCTCAGGATCACATTGTATTTGTTTATTTACTACACCACCAGGTCCAACGAACCGCAGCAGCTGCTTGCTCGCCATAAACAAGGTGGCGCCCGCTTGGCCTCGCGGTTTGCGACGGCGTTAAGCAAGCTGCTGCATCGAGTTGTGGCTGCGAGACGGCGAAGCTTTACAGATCAATCATGCATCGGGGTTCTCCAATATATCGGGCGCTAGGTTACATCACATTACAGCTTGCATCGTGGGTTTTGCGTCCGATACATGTCAGCTTTGCGTCGGATTAGCGACACCGCAAACTGCCCAGTGTCCGACGACAAGCTAATTTAGTATTTTTTTTCTTCTTCTTCTTCTTTCGCGGCTGGAAACCACCTAGGGCGCACGCGGTTTCTGTCGGTTTAACAACAGTAGCTGCACACTGACGTTTAGTAGTACAAATTAGAGCTGCCTTGTGTCTAGTGAACTCCAGACTCGTGCTTGCTGTTGCTAGCGATTCCCCCAGGCTGAGGATCTCAAGAAAGAAAGGTCATGTTTTTCCTCAAGGAATTGGATGGGTACATATATATTAACAAACATGTCCTGATGTCCAGTCCAGATCAGATGATACTGCTGCATCTGAGCGTGGCAAATGAAATAAAAGGGCGAGCGCTGCACTCTCGAGGCTTTGGAGGTGTCTATGCAACTTATACCCCCAAACCGGGGTGAAAACGGGCAGGGTACCCCAAACGGGTACCGGATACGGGTACTGATTCGGGACCATTTTTCGGATACAAATACGAGTATTTTTATATTCGAGACGGATACGGGTAATACCCAGATAGTACAGCTTCGGATTCGGGTCGGATACGGAGCGAGTACTACCCGGTAAATACCCGGATATTCGGGTCGGATACGGAGCAAGTACTACCCGATAAATACCCGGATATTCGGATCGGATACGGGTACGCGGAATTCGGGTACCCGTTTTTTCTTTTTCTGCATAATAATATAGTTATAAAAATCATAACTTTTACATATGAAATCGGATAAAGATAAAGTTTATATGAAAATTGTATATCTCGAAGAGATCTATAACTTTGTAATACAATATATTTTTGTTTAAACATATCTTTAGGCTAAAGTCATTGAAATAATTTCTAAATTTATATCAAAATAATAGACTTTATCATTTTCATGTGGAGACTTAGGATTATCTCCATGTGGGAACTTAGGATTATCTTTTTATAAACTATTTATTAATATTGGTAACTTATTTGCAATTTCCGGTCGACGCTACAATATTTTTATGAATTTAATTGTATTTTGATGATTTTCTACAACAAGAAATTAATAATACACCAAATAGCCTAAAAAATCATGAATTTTTACGGGGACACAATATATATCCACATATAGTTCTAAAAAACATTTGGACTATAAAATCCACAAGATGTTGGTGTTTCTTCCATTCCACTCCCACTTAATGCGTGAGTTACACGTGAAATTATTTTATGTATCGAAGTTTCAACATAATTAATATTTCAATTATTATTTTCATGTGGCAACTTGAGGTTTTATTTGAATAGAATGTTTATTTGTTTTGGTAAGCTTTTTGCAATTTTGGATTAAAACTAGTGTATTTATGAATTTTAATTATATTTTGATGATTTTATGTAGAAATAAATTAATAATGTACAAATAGCCTCAGAAATTGCCACATATAGTCATAAAAAATAATGGGACCATAAAATCCACAGGATGACAACGTTTCTTCTATTTTATTTCCACTTATTACGTGAGTTACACGTGAAATCACTCTAAGTATCCAAGTTTCAATATAATCAATACTTCACTTTACTATTTTTATGTGGAAACTTGAGATTATCTTCTATTAAATGTTTATTAGTATTAATTTACTTGCAATTTCGTGGTCGAACAAGAATATTTTATGATAATCAATTAATACATTATCCGACAAGTATCCGATATCCGATCAAATAATATCCGTACCGGTCACTTATCTGCCCGGATAAATATCCGACCCCTGTATCCGTATGCGTCCTGTTTCTAACTATCTGTATTCGATCCCGAATCCGTTTTAAATACATTAGGGTAGGATACAGGATGAGCTACTATCCGTCCGTATCCGTCCGTTTTCACCCCTCGCCAAAGCATCTGAGAGAGAGAGAGAAAAAAAAGTGATCACGCCTCGATGAGTGACGCTATGTTTGCAAGAAGTCAACTTCTCCTTGCTTGCACGAATTTCTCTCTTCTCCAGACAGGAAACAACCGCCACTTTACACTCCATTCATCGCAGGAAAGGTACCAGCTGGATCGACCATCATTACGTTACGTGATGATGCCTGACCGACGTGTTGTTTTCCAAGTAACTCCACAGTCGCTTGCTCCATGCCCGAAAATAACGATAGGTTGTTGGAAAGAAACAAGCCCATGTGTACAAGCAAGCCCAAGGAACCACTGTTTAGATGGGCTGCTAAATGGGCGGGCAACACAAAGCCCGCTATGCAAGGCGTTTTTTTTTTTTTGTCTTTCCACTCCCCGCCCGCCCTGACACAACTCCAGTTCCCCAGGCCCTCGATTCCCTTCCCTCTGAAAGACCGATGAGTTGATGACATGGATCTCTGCGTAACCAATCTGTTACTAGTTACTACCTCTGAAATATAGAAGCTTCCACGTTCTCCTGGTTGACTTATGGATGAAGATTTTGAAACTTACCTCTAAAAGCATAAGGCCATGTTCGTTTGTACCGGATTAGTAGGTCAGAATAATTCCTAACCGGATTGCTTCTCTAATTTATATAAACTTTGATTAGCTGGAACGATTCCGGGTGTAATCCGACACAAACAAAAAGGCTTAAGGCAATTTGTTTGGCGCCTGATGCACTGTAGCTTGGCTGTTAAAATGAACCTGAAGCGTATAGTAGTTCTAACTGACACTATTTGCCTGGTTTGTACACAATGCGATGAAGGTGGTGGACACTGTTATCTTGTAAGTGTAAACTTGCTTGGAAATGTTGGAGAGGGCTAGGGTAGATATATATTAGAGAGGGCCTGGTTGAACTGCAATCTTCATGGGATACGGTGAAATGGATCCTCAATATATGGCTGAAGACGTGTCCAGCATGGTCTTTATCCTTCTCTAGAAATGGTGGAGCGTGATGAATGCAGTGAATGCTGAAGAGAAAGTACTGTTTTCAGTCTTCACTTTCACTGAGATATCTACCACGGTTCGGCTGGTTACTGAAGTACACAGAAAGCAAAAGAAATCCTGCATCAGCTAGAAATTTGATGATAGGTAGGCGTCTGTGGGCATCTCCTCCGTCAGATTTGCTGAAGATTAATAATGACCTGAATATTAATGGTGACGACACCTTTATCCAAGCTAACAGCTCTGAAGGATGGGGTTTTCTGTGTCGTGATCTAACATGAGACATGGTTGGCAGGAACGAGAAAGCTTATGGGCATACGTGATGATTGATGCTCTTATATATGACCGGATTTTAGCCTGCTGGAAGGAAAATTAGAAGTATCGTGTCTCATATATTACAGTTGGAAACAAATTCTATGCTGGGGTGCTCCTTGTCGGGCATCGATTTCACCTCCGTTTTCAAGGGCTCCCTGTCCCTCCGACCCTAACCACAGTCCACCCGACGGCCAATGCGCAAGCGACCATCCTAAGGACTTGTTCGTTTTGTTCGGAACGGATCTTCTGGAACCGCTCCACCTGGAATGTTAGTTTTATTTATATTAAAACTGATCACCTGAAATAGTTCTAGGTCCTAATCCTAGCTAACCGAACGGGCACTAAAAAAGATTCTAATATGCTCCGCCATCGATGAGGTGCCGTGCACTGAGCCGTCCGCCCGACAGCTGATACGCAAGCGATCAACCTTCCTAACGAATGGAAATTCCTGAATGGGATAGTCACAAAACCCTGACAGACAGAAATTCTTGAATGGAGAAAGCGCGGTGGAAGATGATAGGTAATACCTCTAGCGAGCAGCAAGACGAACGTGCGCGCAGCAAGCGGGGGATGGAGGCGCACGCCGTGGTGTCTTTTTTCCTAAACAATTCTTTGTATGAAGGTCTAGAATGCTCCTGAAGAAGAGTCCAACATCCGACCATATACGAAGAAGGCTCGCGGTGATGAGTTGCTTCCGTGGCCGTCGAAATAAAATCTTGCGGTTGAGATAAGGCAGGATGACGTGGGTTGACTTCTCATTGGAGCACACAACATTCTCCTGGTTCTGTAGAAGGTCTGGCATTAAATAAAATCTTGCGGTTGAGAAACACTACAATTTTCAATTTTTAAGGAGTCAAACCACGATTAGAAGTTTAACCAAAGCTATGTATTAAAATAACATTAACTATAAAATAAATGCCATTAAATTAACTATGAAACATATTTTTATAGTAAACTCGACTAAAGACATTTATGTCAATACTATCGACTGTAAATCTAATTTTAAAAGTAAGATAATTTGACCTGTATAAACTTCACGGTGCATCCTTCGTGCAAATATATGGGAGTGAAAGATAGATGACTGTCGTCGGTGCGTGACTGCTGTCACATCCGTGCAAATGCTGCCAATCATGAGAAATGTGACGGTCCTGATGGACAATGATGGCGGCCATGTCGTGCTGCTGTTCATCTGGGCCACTTCGATCGGTGAACAGCACTGAGCAACCATTTTATTTCTGGTATGTTTGGGCATTGCTAATGGGTTGTTTATTAGTTCGAGGGATATGGTACTCGCTAGTCTACCATCTTATCACTTCTCCCTTTTATCAATGAAATGATTTTTACGACATCTGTATCTACAGGTATTTCACTAATTTTGAGGAATTTCTCACTATCCACCTCAAACGTCCAAGCACCCCATAAACACTTCATATCTGCATCAAGCAAACCGTGCGGAGAAGATTTTACCTTACGCGTGTAGCCTAACTAAACAACTCATTGAATGAATGATCATACAATTCTCCCGACCACTGCCGAAATGGAGCATATCCTTCTTCTCTCCCCTTTTGCGATGTGGCGCATTGACATCTTGCAGCTAGTGGTCCTTGGTGGCGTTCATGTCAAGTTATCCATGCCAATGCAGCACGAATTAATGGGGCCCAGATCGAGACCAGATTAGCAAATCTATCTCATGCCCAACCCGCACTCGGCTGCATATCAGTGAAGCTGAAGCCCACAAGAGGTGTCACTGAGACTGAGTGCTGTGTGCCCATGCTGCGCTGCGCACGCTATATATGCCTCTATCAGTCTATCTCAAGTGCCAATGATGAGCTTGGCATAATTCACGTCCAGAAGCAATGCAAGAGTAGCTAGTGTTGTTTGCCAGGTCAACAAGCAACATGTTCTTTCGGAGATAGTGCGTAGTAAAAGTAGCATGAGAGATCTGCCTTTTTTTCCCGCGAGTATCATGTTGTGAGAGCATCGGAAGAAAGAATGGCACAAAAACTATTTTAAGTGATCGACCCGGGCTACTACACCATCCATGTGTGCGCGATTATTGCTTTCTCGTGGAATTGGTTTGGGGACACTGCCCTCCCCCACCCCCAAAACATCCTCACCAAACCCTTTGGCCCTGAGCATTTTTTTTAAGAAAAAAAGGTCTCTCTGGTTATCTATAGATCAAAGAAAAAATATTTGTTTTTTATAGAGCACTGGCTAGAGCATTTATGTATGATCTTATTTATCTTTTTTCAGTTCCTTAAATTCTGTTGCTTGTACACACCTTTATTTCTCTTTTATTAATACATATTAACAAGTAGAGGCTAATCCTACTACTGTTTCCTAAAAAAAACTTCTGGCCTCCGGCCACAAACACGTCCACATTAATATGCTATTGCCAACTCAAAACCTGAATTCAAGGAAGCATACAGTACCATCGTACCTTTCAGTTATTCAATTCTGCATAAGCCATGCATTTGGTTCCGGAGTATGTTTGTCCGGAGCCACTCCAATCTTAAACCCTGTTTAGGACAACTCCAGCTCCAAAAAATTTGGTGGAGTTGATGGAGTAGGTCATTAGGTGGTCCAGAAAATCGTAGAGTTAGAGCTGTAAGCATTTAGATAAGTCATTTTGTTTATTATTTAGATTAAAAATATTTATAAAACTATTTAAATAAGCCATTTCAAACGCTCCTTTAATTTGTTGGTTTTTAATTTGTTGGTTGTTTGGATTGATTCTATATATAACTGACGGACGAAGTCGTTTCATCTTAGGGTTTATTCGGTTATTTTCGTTCCATTTAGATTGTAGGGTATTAGGTGGGATTGAGATGAATTTTGACATATTATGGATTTAAACCGATTTAATACCATCCAATTCACGCGGATTCACGTTAAAACGAACAAGCCCTTGAATGGCTCTGGAACAAAACGCTACATTAATGCCCCTTTGAGTTTAGTATAGCGTGCATCGTTCGCCCAGAAGGTGGAGCCAGCAGCGAACAGAGATATGCCGATCGGCGACGCGGCGAGGGTTTCCATCACCGAAAATCTCCCGCCTTTCGTCACGCATCACGAACATTGTCGCCGTCTCCGTGCACATGTTTCCTGTAGCGCATGACGAATAGGTGAGAAGTAGTATCTGCTTTGCCTTGGGTTCCTTCAGCGTTCTTTGCTTCTTCACCTTCTTGGGCGCCGCCGCGTGTTAATTAGTTTTCGTTGGTACTCTCTGTTGTTCATCCCGGACCGGGCTTTCTTGGGTCGCGAAGCACGGAGTAGGACGACGACATCAGCGTGGGCGAAGCGTTCAGTCCATCTCCACCGTCGAAACACAAGTAAGCGTTTTGTTCGTGCCGATTTCGTTTTTTTTCTCTCCAGTAGTTGTAGACAAGCCTCCTGCTTAGAGATGGCAATGGGTACCCGAAACCCGAATAACCGATGGGTTTTACCCGATATGAAGGCGGGTAAAGGATGATTTCTCTACCCACGGGTATGTTAATGGGTAAAAACCTGGGTAGACGGGTACGGGATGATTTCTCTACCCACGGGTATGTTAATGGGTAAAAACCTGGGTAGACGGGTACGGGTACGGGTTGGAACTACCCATACCCGTCTACCCATGGGTAAAATATACCCGCATCAATACAAATATAACCATCTAATAGAGCCCATCTTAGCTAAAATAAAACCTTCTCTAGTTATTATTTGTCTAGATACTAAGTTATGTAATCATATGATTTGTTATATGTGAAGTTGAAGTTGTTTTTATATGTTTATTTAATATTTTGAGTGATCGGTATATTGGAATTTAAGACTTTCCTAGCGGGTACGGGTTACCCGACGGGTAAAAATACCCGCGTGGGTACGGGTATGGGTAAGATTTTATACCCGCGAGTATATATAGGTAACCCGACGGGTAGAATTTTTTTTATGGGTACAGGTATGGAATGGTACTACCCGATGGGTATGTACCCGTTACCATCCCTGTAGTCCTGCTTATCCGGCCGCCGCTACCTTCCTACTTATCTAGCCGAGGCCGTTTGTGTTGGACTGACATGGATTCTAGCAGATACGGTACGATTTGCAAATACATTTTTTAAAGAGTTCAGAACCCAGTCTGCTGCTAGCTTCTCTCTCTCTTTTTGCGATGCAACCATGGGTCGACGGTGGGTGACGGTCGATGTAACCTTCTTTTTGTTGTCGTTAGAATTCCATTTAATGGCTACTATGTTGCCGTTTTTCTTCTTTTCTTTACTCCATAAAAAAAATACTGCATCGACGATACAATGCCTAAATAGAAATATAGCTACCTAACCATCTCTGCTTGATTACTTGAGACTTGAGAAGTAACACAGGATTGTTCATATCAAATTGCTTGGCACAACAAACCCAGCAACAATATTTTTAGATAACATATTCCAGAAATATTTGTACCTAATACAGTAATACTTTCCCCAAAACATAGATTTTGACAGTCACATAGATTTTGACAGTCACATACGCACGTCTATCACTAAAAGAAAAGCAGCATTTAAAGAACATTTTAAGTTTCAATTTCTCAGTCAGGATGAAAGCGGCCATGGTTCCTTTCATGCCCTTTTATTGCATGTTTCTTTTACAGCTATTAAGTTTGCAGACTTTCCATTCGCATTCGGCATGATTGGTTGGTTGCATGAGCCGAGAAACTACATTCGCGGATCTTTAAAGCAGGGTTTGTTTGGTTCATTTCTCTACGAATTCTAGCTCAGCACATGCAAAAAGGGGTGTCTAGCCAGGCTGCGCAGAGACGCCCGTGGGAGGCGTACAGCGTGATGCAGGCTGCGGGCAACCAGCCCCATGCAACGACACGGAATACGAGACATATTTTAGGGTGTTTTTATTATATCTTCTAATTAAAAAGAGTGAATCATCAAACTAATTTCATGTTTGTATTGCTGAGATTTTTTTCAACAAAACTAGACCATTCATGCTATATAATATTTGAAGATTTAGTTGTGCATCCTTCTCTAATACACGTTTTAGTGCAACCAACTAAACAAAGTCTGTGTCTAATCTGAACAAAATACAAGCAACCAAACAAAAGTGTCTGCATGATCTCATCCTAGTTCTACTAATACTGGCTAGACTCATGCGATCCTGGCTCGACTTCTATGACAACCAAACACATGGTTCTCTCCACCATCTGTGTTGCATATCCTTTTATTCATCGTCGGCATCGACCAACAGGCACTGTTATCGTCTTCTTTTTTAACGCGAGAAGGAAGGGACACCAGTGGCCGAGAGACACTGTTACCTTCCACTTCTACATGCAGCGATATCATCGTCTGCATTCCCTTCACTGGCTATTATGTTGTCGTCTTCCTTCTTACCTTACTGAGTAGATAATCCTGCTTTGGATGCTACAAACACTGAAGGAATTTTTGTTTCATTTGAGACCGTAGTTTCGAAATAATTATGAACACCATTTCAGGATGTTTCATACTTAGCCTTTTGACAAATAGATGTTTACTTATAGTTTAATAGTACACTATGTGCTGCAAAAACTACTCACTGACATAATACGTTGCATACATATAAAATTTTTCGTTCCGGGTATCATTATCCAATTAAGAACTATGTTAATTATATGGGAACTCATATATTCTTTATTTCTCTTTATGTCGATGATTTCCACGGAGTTGTGCCTGTTCATTTGACAATTTCTACTGTGCCTGTTTTGCTCCTCTTTAGGTGAGTCACAAACACTATTTTATCTTATTGATCACACCCTTTAACTGCATGTTCCTTTTCCAGTTGATTATTTTGTAGAGGTTGACAACACACGTGTGCTCATAAGATTTAGCTAGAAATTACTCAAAGCAGTAGTGTCACGAAGCGCGGCTCTTTGATCTATATTTTCAAGGTCACCAGTTGATCATTCTTGGACAAATGTCCTTGACTTTACTCCTCATAATAAAGATTGTTGATGGCACTAAACTCTTGGGGGCTCTGACTTATGTTATTGTCTTAGAAAAGTTGGTTGTATGCTCACCAAGAGGCTTTTTTTACTTTTGCAAAGTACATGCAATAGTTGTTAGTGGCTTTAAAACTGACCTACAAGATCTCTTTACTCTCGACCTGTTCATTTTTTTGAAAATGTGTACTCACAGTTCAATTGTTAATAATATATTAAGAATTCAATCAAACATATGGGTACTCAGTCAATTGTTATTTGTCTTTACACCGAGGCTTTCCATGGAACCGTGCTTCTATATTTCTCAATTTCTAACAACATTGTTCTACTCATCTCTACGTAAGTTCCAAACACTAACTCCTCCATTGACACCATTTGAGCTTATGTAATATATTTATGTGGACCATTAGTATTAAATTGACAATGCTGATTCATATCATATGCTCGGTACGAGGCTTCTCAGTTTTGCAAAGTACATGCAGTTATTTGATAATGTTTGCAAAACTGCCTTACAGAATCTCTTTACTATGAACCTGTTCAGTTATAATTCTTAGAAGTATGCATGTGCGTTTCAATTGTTAATAGCAGATTAATAGTACACTTAAGTATATAGGTACTCATTCATTTATTATTTGCCTTCACATTGACGATTTCCATGGAGCTGTGCTCCTAGATTTCAGAATTGTTGACAGAAATATTCTCCTTATATCTAGATATGTTCCAAATACTCTCTCTTTTATCGACACCATTTATGCTTATGTAGTATTTTCTGCATGAATTATTCATATTAGTGTTACAATGTTAATTCATTTTGATCCTGTGATGTGCAGACATGAACTTCCAATATTCTTATCTAACATGATTAGGAAGCAGGAGTATGGTATCCTTTTCAAGTTTTTTTATTGTTTACAAAAAATAAAAGGAAGTTAAAAACACTGTTTTTTTTTGAAAATGTACAGGAGGAAGTTAAAAAAACTATTACCAACTCCATTTCCTTGTAAGGAAAATGAGCAGTTCCTCCTCGGTTCCGAACGATAGATCTGTTGATGCACTGTCCCAAGAGGCTATACCTTACTATTCCAGGTACATATAATAAGTAAATCATTAGTCCATACTCCAATTAATGAGTGACATATTCTTTTTTTCTAAAGCACTGTAACTAATAGTAGCATATCTACCTTTTGGTGTTCATAATACTCAGATTCACCACTCCAAAAATATAATTGAAGCTTCTAAAAATATTGTATGACCAGGAAAATCAAATGGAACCCATGTTTTAGAACATAAAGCTCTTAAAAAATTGCTAGCACTAGATCCATATACTTTTGTGGTACACAACTCTCTAGCACAGTTAGAGGTGAACTATGCTTAAACATTCCAAATAAATTCTAAATTATTACTGCTTCTTACAGACAGAGCATTTAATGCATCGTTACCATAACTGGGTTTTCTGAAAACATGAATTGGTGATTTCCTTCTTGCAAAAAGTGTGGTAGAACAACAACTCTTGATTCCACTGGGTATCGTCGCTCTGACTGTAACTGGACATAGACACAAATTTAGGTAAATTTTACAACTCGATCACATTGTAGAAAAGTGTTACTTTTCCTTACTTTCGTTTCAAACATTTTATACTTATTATGTATTATATATTAACTTATACATAATATTTATGTAAATTTAAAATCTCAGATACGAATTTGATATCACGCGCGCCATCCACTAGTATATAAGTAGACACACGAAAACGATGTGCACGCCGAGGGACGACAGCGCCAGCGATCATGGGCGACGGCCGGGCGTCGAGTGCGCGTGCGTGCATGGCGATCGATCGGCAGTGGCGCGTGCATGCAAGCACGCATGCATGTGCTGCTGCTAGTTTTGCCTAGTTGGACGCTGTCCTCATTCTCGGAGCGCGTTGTGGACGCACAGTTTCTAGATCCACGAATAATAGAGCGGCGCGGACGGTGGACCGATCGACTAGCGCACTGCGCCATCTGCATGCATGCATGCCGGTGCTGGTGCCGCTAGCGGACGGTGGACCAGACAGGCGTAGAGGTTAGAGTCCGTCCCTGTCCCGGCCCCTTTTTACCTGTCAGGCTCTCGCCAAAGTGTCTTTGTAAGTATCCATAATCCGTATGCACAGTACAATCGCACAGTGTAAAACAGCTGTGCGCTCGTCATGTCTCATAACAGGTCACCAGGAACTTCACAAAAATAGTTGGTGAGGACTCGCTCGGAGGGTACGCTGATCGAACATGGGATGCGATGCGAGTACCAGTGCAGTTTTCCAGTGGTAAATTCTGGCACGCCAAAAAAGTGAGCCACGGGTCAACTGGTCCAGAAAAAAACCCCTTTGCCGTACGCGCGCGATGCGATCAAAATCTTTTTCAGACATTTGTAGGGTAGAAAATGTGACCAAGTCTAGTTGCCACGACTAGGGCTGGAGCTGAGCTTTCGGTACGGCTCGGTGCCTGAATGGGCTTGGCTCGTCCATTCCACGAGCTGGCGAAAGAGGATCGACTCGGCTTGCGAGCCATATTCTGATACTTTTTGTTGTATTATTTAGTGAATTAACATTATATAATTTGAAATATGGAATCATCATTCAACATTATAAATAATTTAAATTATAAATTGTAATATATTCATCGTCAAAGACTAAAAAATGAGCTATTATCCATAAAACTATCTAATATTCATTATTATTCTATAAATTCATCATTTTTGCAAGGCTCGCGAGCTAAAACGAATCGGCTCGACTCGGCTCGCTGCAAAAACAAGCTCAGAGAAGAGGCTCGGCTCGTTCGAGACTCACGAGCCGCTCCGAGCTCGAGCCGGCTCGCGAGCTTCGAACTTATTTTTCAGCCCTAGCCACCATAAGTCGTGACGTTAAAATAGCCCGGCGCATGTATGCAGTGCAACCGAAGGTGGTGTTTGTGGTTTTGCCCCCAAATCGACAGTCGTCAGTCCGGGCCTAACCAATAGCCAGCAGTCCAGCACCAAACCTAACTCCCACTGCTAGTAGCCTGCATCGCTCGTTGATTACTCTATTCATCGGCAAACAGATCAGTATAATGGCAGGAAAGTTCCGCGTCCCCTTTGTGGCCTGTTAGGCACTTAGGCTCCCCTTTTTTTTTTGTCTCCTCGCCGACACTCAACTTGCTGTTCTATCCACTTAGTTGCCTGCCCACAAATCATCCATACACGACTGTGGTAAGGTATGTGCTATATAGTCTTAATTAGCCAGATATAGCCCGTTATTTGCACTTTTAAGAAGCACATCGCTGAACCCCTTAGTCCGTTCTTTAAAACCATGGTCTCGACCACCTTCGCCAAACTGGTTTGCTGTCAGGGTCGAAGCTCTGGTCTTTCGAACGCGCGATGATTGACAGTGTCCATAGCGCCAACCTGAAGTTTTTTTTCGTTTTTTTTTATTTTTATTTTTTTGTGTTGAGGCCACAAACAAACCCTTTCCATCTTCCGCTACGTTCTTCCAACAGCGGCACACCTCCTGTTGCGCGCTCCGATTGCCACATCTCCACTTCCTCCCCGTCACTCGATATCTTGAACCAAGCATGACAGCCCTGAATGCTGCAGCAGCTTCCTGTTTGCCGGTGCCATCCTGATCCACACATCTTCCGTGTTGACCTGTGAGGCACCGATGACGATCGAAGCGCCGATGACTCCGTGGTCCGAGTCCGAGTGAGCAGGACGGCAAGTGCATGCACCACCACTCCGGCAGGAAGCTCACTGATGAGCTCCACGTCGCGTCGAACTGTCGAAGCACTGTCGCCATCTGACATTTGTTGCCCCCGACTGGACTCGTGTGGCCATGCGGCCCATGCCTGTTGTGCTGTGTGCAATCGCCCACCCCCATAGTCTCCACGGGTCCTGTACTACACACGGCAATCAGCTCACAGGACTTGTCTGCGGCTGAACTCGGGCACGAACCGTGGGCAGAGTCGTTCACGAGAAGATGAAACACCGTGCGAAACTAGCTATTACTGCATCGGGATCGATCCGACTATACAGCTATACTTCTCGCCTCGTAGTACTGACACACTGCTTCACTTCGTCCGGTCCTCCTCCCCGTCCTCGCGACGACGATGTCACCGGCGAAATTCTGTCGCGGTGCCGTACCCGTACGTAGATACCCCCTACGCTGCACTTGAGACTGGAGGAGTACGTTGGTGTGGCGTGGACCTGTTGCGTTGCGTTACGCCCGGAGCAGTCCCGGTCCAAGCACTTGGAAGTTGGACGCGCGACCGCCGCCACGCACCAGTGCACCACCACCCACCGGCGCCGCGCGGCGTCGGCGAGCAGCACCACGCGTCGCCGCCGCCGGGTCTCCTAGGCTAGCTTAGCTCGTCACGGGCGCGCTAGTCCGGCCAAACCCAAACACGGGCGCGCGGAAGACAGCCAGGCAGCGGCGAACCACCGTACAGCCATGTTCTGCAAGCATTCGTCCCACTGCGAGCTAGCTACAGGCCTACAGCAGTCAGCAGCACTCCTGTCTGTCGCTGCCGCTAGGCGCGTGGTGGCTGCACGAGTCCACGACGCGCCGCGCATGGAGGAGGCCAAGCCTTTCCGCGGATCTGAATCGCGCGCCGCGGTTCCTCCGTATGACGATCGTGCTCGCTCTTTAATTTGCGTTGTTCGCGTGGCTTGCATGTTCACCAACGAACCTGCTCCGCTTTCGTTCGGAAAATGGCTGGATTCAGCTGCTTGTCGTGTAAGGAAGAGTGATTATCCCATCATGCATCATGCATGCGTGTTCTTTCCTGCCGGTGCAAGGTTTCGATTGCCTTGGAGATACCGTAACATGTACTGATCTACTCTGCTGTTCCTATAAAGATAAAAATATTATAGAAACAGTAGAAATCTATATGGATTAGACATGCTTAATTCTATGGAGATAAGGCTCCGTTTACACTAATGGCAGATAAACTAAAAACAGCTTGCCAATAATACTGCCAGTTACACAGATGGCAGGTAAATGGGCAGAACTGTACGTCCACACACATGGACAGTGACCTGCACACTGCACTGTCTGTCAGTAGACAACGCAGCACAGTAGAACGAAGCCCAACAGTCTCCGCGCACCGCCTCGCGTCGCGCCCCCTCTGCCAGCCAGCCAGCTCGATATATACGCGTGCCGAGCATAGCTCACTTGGCGCCGTGACACACGTACACACTGCAGCCATCAAAAGCCATGGAAGGCCGCGCGCGCCTCTCCCTCCTCCACGTCGCCGCCGCCGCGCTGGTGGTCCTGCTGCAGCTGCATGGCGGCGCCGCCGTGGTTGCGTCTGAGCCGCCCTACACCTGCGGCGCCGGCGCGCCGCCCAACATCCCGTTCTGCGACGCGGGGCTGCCCATCGACCGGCGCGTCGACGACCTCGTCTCGCGGATGACGGTGGCGGAGAAGATCTCGCAGCTCGGGGACCAGTCCCCGGCCATCCCGCGGCTCGGCGTGCCGGCGTACAAGTGGTGGTCCGAGGCGCTGCACGGGATCTCCAACCAGGGCCGCGGCATCCACCTCGACGGCCCGCTCCGCGCCGCCACCAGCTTCCCGCAGGTCATCCTCACCGCCGCGTCCTTCAACCCGCACCTCTGGTACCGCATCGGCCAGGTACGTACGCACACCGCCTCTCGGCTCTGGCTCTCTCGCTCCGTGGCAAACGCGCACGACCTGCCATTGTCTTGCTCTTGCTGTGCGACCAGCAGGAGAACGTGGCTGTTTCACGACTACTGCCCTACTGCTCTACTGGCAGTAGTACGCGTGATTAGTGCTAATTACCCCCTAGGGAGGGACCGTCTCTTAAGTTTCTGCTAAAATAAAATAAAAAATGCATGGTGCTCCAGCATGTAGAGCCTGAGAAATGATGAGCAATGGCACTAGAGCAGGGCATTTTCTACAAAAAAAAAACTCCAAAGAAATGTCGCGTGTTCTTGCACCTAATTTCACACCAACCGGGTGCGTACCTACCGTAACGGTAGGTGCATGCAGCTTTACAGCTCTTCTTCTTTCGGTCAAAAGTGATGGAGGCGATTCGGGGCCGTTGAGTCCGGTCTTGACTCTTGAGCAGACTGAAAAAAATTCACAACAAACGCTGTACCAGTCGCGTTGTCCTTTTGTGTAGAAAGAAATGAAATGAAATGAAATGTTAGTTTCTGGATTTACCGTCCGTTTGCGCTGAGCGAAATGCGCAAATCTCGAGAGCAGCGAGTGATGTCACTGACGCGACGTCGTCGTCGGTCGACGGGCAGGTGATCGGCGTCGAGGCGAGGGCGGTGTACAACAACGGGCAGGCGGAGGGGCTCACCTTCTGGGCGCCCAACATCAACGTGTTCCGG